>CM053786.1:482786798-485186798 GCA_028749045.1 Cupressus sempervirens
ATAGATGTGTTGTCACTATCAATGGCATTCTATCTTCCACCAGTTCTGCATGCTTTATAACATTTTTGGCATAAACTTTCATTTATGTTGAAGATTTGCAAAGATTTGATCATTTTAAAAAAATTGAACTGGAAGCCAAATAGGCAAAATTGTAGGGACCATCAATTAGCCATGTCTTATTAATAGGAAATTAAGATTCTTCTTTCATCATTTCTCATCTCATGTTTCGTAGTCAATACTCTAGTATACTTGTAGTGCTTGTTAAATTCTAGTCTAGTTTACTTGGTGTGGTAGACTGGTAGTCATTTCTCTATAGTCACTAATTTGTATTCATTGTTCTATAGTTAATTATTTCATAAATTATGAATCAAGATGGACACTCTAATTCACCTAACATGCAAATTGGAAGAGGAACACGAGGCCTTTTTAGGTGATGTTTGTAATGAAAACCTCTTTTCAATTTGTAATAAGGTTGTTCCCACTATGTATTTCATTATTTATGCCATGAAAATGGTTTTCGAGTGTGAATGTTAGGAGAATGAGAATAGGTACCATGTCAACATAGAAATTATGTCCCATTTTCTAGCAACTCTGCTCAACCTCGAAGAAGAAAGGGTTGACATTTTTCTGCTCCTAAGGAAGACTTCATGGGTGATGACATTGACATTGTTGCTCATGTAGTATTAGGGGTGGGGATCCCTTGGGTAGGCGAAATCCACAAGCTTCTGGAACCTGGCTAGAATGTGGCATTGCAACCATTTTTGTTGAGCCTGACTATTGGGTAGTTGAAGTACCATAAGAAATGGGCATAAATTGGCTTGGATTTTCTCTAAATGTGGTATAATATGGATGAAGTGGCATAGGACAACCCGTGGCTACAAGAATTCACAGGCTTAGTGGAATCTTGTGCTTTCTATAATGACTAGCACAATAGTATTAAGGTTTTCAAGTATAATCTGGTTTTAGTTTCTATTATGTTCAATCAAAGTATAATCATTGTACATGCATCTTCCTCATATTGTAATTTTCAAGGAATATCAATGAATTTTTTGGAGTTTTATATAAAATTGTATTTTATTGTTATGCTTACTTATGTAATGTTTTGGCATTTTCAAAATTTTCCATTAAATTGTTAAGAAATATAATATAACATTTAATATTGTATTAAAATTAACATATTAAGGTTTAACATTTAACAATTAATTTAATTAATAAATCATTTACTCCAATGATCAGTTTCAATGGAACAAAACAATAGAAGATGTGGAAGATAATTGATAGTTACTTTTACAATCAAATTTAACTCTCATTGGATGGGCTTATTTTACAATCAAATTTGAAGTATCATTGAAAAACTATTTTATTTTCACAATTAGAAATATTATAATATATTTAAGGACTATGTTAGTAATATTATAAAGATGATGTCACGATTACTATTGGATGAACAAAGATCAATGACTCCAAATTTTTTAAGGTCGAATTTGACAACAACTGACTAGCTTTTCCAAATACCTTAGAAAGAAGACACGTGGAAAACATGTATCAATTGTGAAATCACTATGCTGATAGTAGCACCATTTGATCAACTTAGATCAATGACCAGCGATGATTTTTGGGAAAATTTGGCGAATGCTCAACCATTTTTATAAATGCACCTGGAAAGAAGACACATGTCAACTCTAGTCTCTGATAACTAATAAATATGTTATATTAAAAAATTATGCTATGAATGTTCAATTATTCATATTGTAATGACTTTTAAATTTTAATTAAAACTTTAAGTATGCTATATAAATTAGAATAATTTAACTATTTTGTATTAAGTCCTTAATTATAACCTTATATTATAATATAATTATTGAGTAATTTTCTAAGTTCTGACATAATGGTCACTATATTAAATATTTATAAAATACTCTATTTTCGTATAAACACTTTGATTATAACATACCAACTTTTTATTTTTTAATCATCATCAAAAGCTTAAAATAAGATAATTATTTTGTTTATGTAAATGATTCATTTTGAAATTCAATGCACAAATACATAGATTCCTATTTCTATTTAATTTTTTATAAATATCTTCTTATTCAATCAAAAACTAATTTTAAAAAACTTAACACAAATAAGTCAAGTTGTTTCTTAAAATTAAAATACAAAACACCTTTATTGAATTGATTTTTAATTAGTAATTTTTATCTTTAACATGTGTTAATACAATGTTGTTATTATTATAATATAATAATAATTAATATTAATATTATGATTTAATGTGATGTTGAAAGTGTTAATATAATAGAGGGGAGATGTCCCGACTACCATTGGATGAGCAAGGATCAACAACTCGAGATTTATTTTGGGCCGATTTGGGTAGCACTCAACTTATTTTCCCAAATCAGCCTGAGGAGAAGACATGTGGCATACATGTATCACCTGTTACTATTCACTATTCATTTCTATGTGGATGGTGTACCCATGGTAAATATCATAGTGACACACGTGACAAGGCATCATATATGTTGTAAAAAAAAAGAAACAAGCAAACCACCATTCAATCAACTTAAATCAATGATTCCAAAAGAATTTTGGGCTAATTTTGGAAACACTCAACTTGTATTCTCATATTCCCCAAAAAAGAGACATGGAACACTTGAAATTACATCTATTGAGGCATCGATGTCCATTACACATCGTTTGATCAACAAAGATCAAATGACCCTTAGTCATATTTTTGGTCAATTTTGGAAAGAGTAGTCTTTCTTTCTCAAATTTTGTGGAAAGAAGACAGGTTCCATGCAAATATAAGGAGAGAAAGAAGACATGTGGCATTGACATGGACTATTATGTGGTGATAGGACATGTAAAGAGGTGGCAGTCGATGTGCCTACTACTCTTGGAGCATTAAAGATCGACGACTCGAGATTTATTTCGGGCCAATTTTGGCTACCCTCATATTTTTTCCAAAATTTCCCTCAAAAAGAAGTCTTGAGAAAGAAGTTACCAATTCTTTAAAAATTAGCAATAATTACTAGAGTTAATCCTTAATTATATTGTAAAATCATACATTTACAATTTCACAAATAATTATAATACCAATTGTCTACTATACAATGTATGTAAGAATTAATATCAAACACATTCTTGACTTTGTCGATTTTACAATTTGTTAAATTTTCTTTTGTATATACCATAAGGTTTAGTTTTCATTCTTCAATCTTGGATCTCTACACAAACTACCAATCCAAATCATTGGAGCATCGAAAAGAGGTTACGAATCATAATTTTTAAGTTGCAACACAGACCTAGTCTTCCAAGATAGCTCACAACGTCATAGAATATAGTTATCAATTTGGGTTTCAAATTTTTGGGTAAGATCCTAAACACATTTTGTTAATGATAGTTTAGTAACTAGTATTAGTTCTAGAATTTAAGGTTTAATTTTCAATTTATTGTCCATTGTAAGCCTAAATTATTTACTTTCTAGCAACTAGGTAACTTGCAAAGTTAAATATTATAAATATAATTTAGGGTTTGAAAGTTAATTAAGTTGGTAAATTATAATTTATGTCTCTAAATGTGTGAGGCCTCGCACCGACCCATCATAGCATAACGATACATTATTATTTTGATACTCACAACTTGAGATGTCGAGACACTATTAGATGCTTTGAACATATTATATTATTTCATGTTGTGTGATGTTTACTTTCAGATATTTGAGTTCATCATTTAATGCTTTATGAACATGTATGTTGGTGAAGTAAATGCAGGATTAACACTCTGATTATGAAATTATAATGATTAAGAATATGCATAGGATGAGAGAAACCCTGATTGATTGAAAGTTGTATGTTTTAATTTATGTGATTCCATGATATGTATATACATATGTGCAAATTATTTTATGGGGCTACTGATGTGTGCAATGAGTGTGCTAGATATTTTAGCCGAGGAACCCGACAGAGGAACAAAATTGATCCCTATGTGCTATTTGTGGAAACCTTGTTGTTCATAGCTTAATTATTTTGTGAGATGTATATATGTATCTTTCCATGATTAGTAAATGTTAATGTTTCATAATTGTGTTCTTTAGTGTCACTTGACACTCGTGAATTTGCATATGCATTCTAGTATGCTAATTAGGGTTATCTGTGTAACCTATGGACCTAAGTCAAACTAGGTTAGTGACCTTTTCACTAATCTATTTTTAATCGAGTTTAGTCACCCCTAATCTAGATTAGTGCTTAATCTACATTTAGGGAGTTGTTATATGGTCCTTTATTTTTTCCTAGCTTTTGTTGGGTCCCAAATCAAGTCCTAAGGCCTTAAAACATGAAATCTTTATACCCAAGGGGTATGGGTATGGGTTGGGGGTATTTTCCACCCCCTAAGCCCCTTTTATTGACTTTTGAGGTCACTCAAAAAGTTTATTTTTGCCTTTGTGCAAAAATTGAAAGTGGTTACCATGAGTTGCATAACCTCAACTCCACTTAGTGTTTAACCTTAGGATTGGTTGAGTTAAAAACTTCTATATTTTTAGGTAAGTCGGTGGAGTTATTACCCTTTTTGGTGGTTGAGTTTGGATATTATTTAGAGGCCCTTTTTTGAGTAGTTTTGGTTGTTACCCAATCTTTACTTTTAGAGAGGAGTTTTGGAAGATTGAAGACAAGGAAGGAAAAACTCTTCTCAATTTGATCATTTACCATAACCTCTTTGTGAAGGTAGGCGTTCTTCATCTCCTTGTTCATGATGTCCATGTTTTTTCATGATGTTTCATGCTTGGTTCATGCTTATGCTATTGTTTTGTTTATTGGTATGCTTGTATGTATGTTGGATATGTTGGGAAGGATTGAAACCATGTTTCTTGAATGCTTTTCTTTCTTGTTCTTGTTTGAATTTTGAAGTTTTCTTGTATGGGTGTTTTGGCATTACTCACCCTTGGATAGGGCAGAAGTGGCCAATTTTGGGAAAGGTCTATTTAGTTGGACTCCAACAGTGTAGAGTCTCTTCTCAAGACAATAAGAGGGAGAGAGGGTAGGATTTTATGGGCCCCTACCTATCAGCACAAACCTCGTATGAGTTTGGCATGTTAAAATGGAAGAACGAAAGTTCTTGATTTATAGCTTCGATTGGGCATCTATTTTGGTGTTGTGTCTGACATCTCCAGTTGGAAAAATCCACCTTTCCCTAGTTTTGATTCATTGTTGAATTCTTATTGTGAAAACCTAGTATGAATACAAATGTTGATTTTGGCTCCTTGTTAAGCTTGTTGTCACCGGGTCAGATTCTTTTCCCTCCACGATCTTAGCAAATTTGTTGCAGAAAATGATATGGACCCCTTGATAAGGGTCATAAAGGAAATTTATTTGTATTGTTGAAATTTTGGGATTGGAATCCTATGCAAATTTTATTTCAAAACTTTTTTGTAATGGCAACGATGCCGAGTTTTCTTCCTGGTTCTTTCCTGGTTGAGCCTTTGAATCAGGTTGCAAATAAAATAGTGATAGAATATTATTGTTTCTCATGAGTTTTCTTACAATTTTAAATTATATGGATGCACATCAAAAAAGAGATGAATTGATGTTTTACTCTCCCTATGGTAAATTTATGTTTTTAAATCTTACTCTTTCGATTTAAGTCAATTAGATTAATTAGAAGAAAAAAGTGATATATAGTTTTGCATCATATAATCTATTATGAAAAAGTATGGAAAAAAAAATAATGTAGGACTTAAAATATACATTTATAAATAGTTTCCTTGTGATGATAATATAAATTGTTTTCTATTTCAAACACTTCAAAAAAAAATCATTATATATATATATATATGCTTGTCTTGAAAATTCCTTAGAAAAAAAAAAAGTGAAAGTTTTCAAAAAATTGGGCCTTGAGCTAGAAAGGCCTTTGGATTTTGTATGGACTAATGATTTATTCCTTTTGCAACAGAGGATATTCTCAATAGATTCTTTATGTTAAATCTTAAGTTTCAAAAAAAAAAATAATAATAATTAATTTTAATAAATGTCCTAAAATATCCTAAAGGTTCTACCTAATAATCTTTTTACACTTACTATCTCTTCCTCCTATCCTAGACTTGACTGTCCACTCTTTATTGTAACACCTCGCCAAGGGATCCAAAAGAATCAACCTAAAGTTTCACTAAGTTTGCTAAACATTTTTTTTTTTAAAGTAAGGAAGTATAACGTACACATCAAACACCTAGTAGCGGAAGCAATAACACGTAACCATCGACCAACATACATTGCAAGTTACATTTCTTAAGGATCCCAAGACGTTGAGTCACGTTTAAATTTAATTAATCCTAAGTCTAACAACTATCACATACATATAAAAGAATAATCAGAAACTCCAATGTCCATAATATACATTTGTTTCGAATGCTCCTTGGCAAATTAATTCGGAATGCTCAATCATCCACTGTACAAGTCACAGGGTATGAAAGGCTTAAAAGAATATACATATGTAAAAATAGAAATGCATCAACCTCCACAAATCCATGATACAAAGTACAGTAACAATATATGAAACTATTCACCATACATGATACATCCATACATCCATAATGATAAAACATCTATCATAAAATCTAACCATCCATCATAATAATCCAAGAACATAGTGAAGGTAAATGCCAACCAAGAAAACTCCAGCCACGGTGACCACGGACAGATCTCAATGGTAAGAGTAAAAGCACTACCACCTGACCGCGTGGAACCTAAATGGTCCACTCCCACCGCGCTAAGGAGATAGTCTCAAGTCCCAAATAGGATAACGAAACCTATAATCATAAATACTCTCTAAGTCCAGGAAATCCTATAAGTATGCTAACTCAAGGGTTCTTAAAAAGATCGACATCTAAATCCCAGAGGTACCACAAGACACGTAGGAAACCTAATATGCAAGCGAGAAAGTGTCATCGCAAAAGTCATGTAGAAGTTACTCGAGCAATCCCTTAGGAATCTTGGGTCCCTACTGATCCTGCGGCCACTAGTATCCTCTCGTACTGATGAGGCCTACTATGGAATGCAAGGTCATAACCAAGTGTCCTCTCTACCCCATCCTAGCCTGTACTAGCACTCAAGGCATGGTAGAGAACATAAAATTATCTTGTTAGGTTCATTTTCTCTCATTTAGTGTAAATGTTTTCACTTATTAAAAATGACTTACAATGGGTTTCTCAAGGCAGCCTCTTAGGGCTCCAACCCCCATTGCAAGCCACTTCCCGACTCTACACATAGATAACCTACCCTAGGCTCATGAAATCATAAATCAAAGAATCATAATAAAACCACCTCAGTCCTATACAAGCAAATGAAAAACATCATAAAAGATAAGCCACAAAATTACATCAGTTCTTCATGAGCAACAGATAATATCAATTAGTAATCATATGATCATGACAGTTCTCTATCAGCAACTGAAGGCATCAATGATAAGTCACAAAATCCAATGGTTCTCCAATGAGCAACTAGAAAGTACCCCAATAGTAAATTACAATACTGATCGAAGACTCCAAAATGGTCAAGTCAAAACATGACATCATCACGAACATAACAAACACTTTAGTCCTTTCAAGCGACCGAAAAGCAATCCAAGTATAACTGATCGAGACTCAAAAATGGTTATCAAATATAACTGATTGAGACTCAAAAATGGTTAAGTCAAGTATCTCAAATACGTACATCTCAGCTTCACACAAGGAAACTAGAAAGCAATAACAAACAGTAAACACAATCATGTCATAGAGCACTTCATCACATTACCATGGTCGGGTTAAGAAAGATCGAGACCAAATCATCATGACATCACATTCACAACCCCGAGCCTCTGGTAACAACCTAAACTAGTCAACGCTAAACCAACCCCATAACACTCAAAGCACAAAGAAAACATCACAGTCTCAAAGATTGGATTTGAAAGTATATTATTGAGCTAAGGTAAGGTTTATGTTTCAGTTTAATGTCGAATTTCAAGTAACTAAGTTTTCATAACTACCCCTTACGATTAACCCATTTCTATAATAACTTCCATTAAGTCAATATTTCAAATCTACCATTTAATCAATTAACATTCATTATTAATTAACTTTAATTAAACTAATTTTAATTAAATTAATCAATAATCATTTGTTCTAATTACTTATTTTAATCTATCCATTAATTGTTAATTTATTAATATTTAACCAACATTATTAATAAATTAATATTCACAACCTATGTTAAATGTATTATTATTTAACTAATCAATATTAATCAAGATTAAAATATTTATTAATTAAAATATATTAAAAATTTATTAATTGAAAATTTTAAATAATAATAAAATTTGTTTTTTTTTTTTTTTTTTTAAATAATAAAAAATTATACATAATAAAAAAAATGAATTTTAACAAAATCCTTTTAAAAACATTTTAAAGCCTATCGGCAAATTAAGATCCTGCGGTCGCAGGACCTGTGGTGGCAGGTACCCTGTACCTATCATCGCAGTACCTGCGATGTAGGTACTATTGGCTCTGCCGACAGTGGGGGTGGGTACGGGGTAATTCCCTCCCCCCCACTATAATATATATAAAATTTATTTTATAAATTAATTTTTTTTATTACTTTATTTTTTTTTAAATACAATTTGTTTATAATAAAAATTTTATTGATAAACCAATTAATTAAAGATATATATATATATATAAATTTATAAAGATATTAAAATAATTTCTTATATATATATATATATATATATATGTATTGAAAAATTGATTCCTTCTTTATATTGATATAGAAAATATAGTCAACCATCCGAACTTCTAATTTAGAATTTCAGTCTTAGATTCAACCTTTCCCATTTAAATCTTATGTATACAGAGGTTTATTGACAAGCATCTGATAAATCCCAATATTGTAATGTTTAAACATTCATCATAAAGAATTCAGATTTACAAACCCCAGACACGAAGAAGACAGGAAAGGATAATTGTGTATTTTAATCGATAATCAAAAAACACAAGACCCTACCTGATCCTGATGCTATTATGCAATCTCCAGGAACTGTAAGAGAATTTGCTCCTCTCAATAACCTTCCTCTGGAAAAATTTCTTGGTATCAGCTTTCTGAAATTCGCTTCCAAAAGTTGTCTCCCAAAAATTCCCGTCCAAATTCGTGTGTCACCAAAAATGAACCCCCAAAGTTGTGATAAGAAGTTTTCTCCTCAAATCGGGGCACTAATTGTGTGTTCACCCGAGAAGACTCTTTGCACAACTGAGTTAACTCCCAAATTAACCTTTATTATCTTTTCTTTTATTTTGCATTCATCTTTCATGCACATTAAGTTGAATTATTAAATAACTTTATTTAATATTCCACTTGATTTCTATTTCAAATTAATTTATTACTTTAATCTCATGTGCACTTCATGAAATTAAAATAACATTATTAATTTCTATTATTTAATCTTTTAATTTATTTCTCATATTTAAACTCATGCTTAGATCATGCGATCTAGAATCCTAAATAATTTAATATCTTTCAACTTTTAATTTATTTTAGAAACTTAATTGATAACATATTTAATTAATTTAAATAACAATAATATTTAGCATTTATTTAAAAATGAACTCCAAATATATATTATTATTAAATTAAATAAATATTATCTTGTTCTAAATTTATCTTTGAACTTTTATCTCCAAATTTAATTCTTTTATTTAATTAATTTCTCAATTAATTAAATATTAAAGATATCATATTAATTCTCCATTAAATTAAATCATTAATTGATCTTTTTAATTAGACTTAATTAATAAAAAACACATCAAGGACTTATATAACAACATACGAAAACCCATCATAGAAAAATACATACTAAATCAAACAAAAAGGGTTATAATCATGAAATTACATCCTTTGATGCATTCGGAGGGTACTTAACTCAGATACTTGCCCTAATTATCAATTAGGACAATTGGCTAAAGGGTTTAGGATTTGGACTTAAGAGTTTATCTCCCCTCTCTTACCATTGAGACAATACGATAGGGTATGCTCATCCTGGCAATTCAGGGAAGTCGATACCCGGTACCTGCAACTTGCATAAAATCCATGCATGTACAAACACAATATTCTAAGCTAAATAGACAATGGCAGGAAGTGGTGCATCGTGTAGATCCCGACTAGCAGGTGACTATGAATCCCTTCCTTAACCACATCAGAAACACCATACATAAATAAAACAAACACGCACACCATATACATGCAGTATGGGGTAAGTATCCATAAGAAGGCACATGTGATAATAAACCATCTAACTAATCGTCATCGATAACTGAAAACATTGAATAATCATCATACATGCATGAAATATAGAGTACCAAGTAATCTCATCATATAATAAACTGAGTGTAAAACAACATCTGATAATCTCTAAAACAATAATACTAATCATCAAACATAAATTGGCCTAAAAGATTTTGGCAATGATAACAGAAATGCGACTTAGGGGCAGGCACTACATTTATTTTTCCTAGGCATAGCAATAAGTTTGTGAGCCTTTTTTGTTTTTGGAGATGACATCACTCTTTTGTCATTCAAGTTGGGCGCTAGTTGAGGAGGAAGTCAAATAGCATTAATGCTATATCTGTCTACACAATCACTTCACCATTCTTTGAAAAGAACAATAACAATTCTATGCCAAGTGCATCTTCCTTGGGTCGACCTATCCTTGTAGCATTTTCTTGGGAGTTGGGAGTTGATGTGACGTGGGTGGTTATGCATGTGTCTTGTTTCATTTGAGTACAAACTGCCCTTTTTCCTCTTGGTCACCCATATCTTTTGCAGTGCTCAGTGGTTGATAAAGTTTTTGGCAGAGTGCCATAGCTTGGGAAGTGATAGGGTCTTGGGAGATAAAAGGGTTATTAATGTATTAGTTTGGTGCCACATGGGTAGTAAGAGGGTAGGGGGTGTTAGGGATTTGGGATGGGAATCACGTGGGTAGGTTTAGCATAGTTTAGTTTATTTTAATGTTAGTTAGATGTTATTTGTTTTAAAAGTTTGTTTTAAATTTTAAAATATATTTAGTAGTTTTTAATTTAGTTAGTATATATTTAAGTTAGTTTTAGATTTAAGTTAGAATGTTAGTTACTAATTAAATTTAGTTAGTTTAGTTTTAAATTAATTTAGTTGTTTTATTATTTTAGAAAGTTTTAAATTAATGATTAGTTAATATTAGTTGGTCAGTTTGGAATTTTATCTTTGTATATATTTAATTTTTATGATCTTTTTAAATATTAAGTTTTGATACGTTGTTCATATGTTAGTTTAAATCTAAATTAAATTGGTTTATTTTATTAGTATTTGATTTTAGATAAGAATCGTTGTTAAGTAATATTTATTTATTTTTGTTTTGTTAGTTTTAATATTAGATTTATTAATATTATTAGAGTAATATGTAGAAAATGGCTTGTTTGATTTATTAGTCAAAAAGTTATAAGTTATTATTATTATTGGATGTAAATTTAATTTAGTCAAATGAAATTTACTTTAAGAATTAAATAGAAATTGTTATATGAAAAGAAGAAAGATGTTAACATTATATTCTTTATTAATTTGGAGTAGTGTATAATTTATTCAATTTAAATATTTTACTTTTAGTAATTGATACAATATAAGTTAATTAATAGATTTTATTAAAATGTTAATCAATATGATTGCTCTAAAATTATAGCTAATATTGTTTTTGTAATGCCCCGCCAAGGGATCCAAAGAATTAACCTAGAATTTCACTAAGTTTGGTAGCATTTTTTTAATTTTTTTTTAACATGAAAATAAATACCACAAATAACTTATGCATCATAACAAAAGAAATAGCAATGTCCATCTAAAAGTAAACATAACATACATAATAGATTACATTCTTTAAGATCCCTTAATGTTGGATTATATCTAGAAACATCTAACATACATGAATCCATCTAGTACAACATCCACATGAAATAATAATGATAAGTCCAATGTTTATACATTACATTTCAAATGCGTATTCATCCTCTGTACATGTCACAGGGTATGACAAGCTCAAAAGAATATACATACGTGAATTATGGTACATCATCCTATTCTAATCCATGATACATCAAAGTAAAGATAATCACATGATACACATAACACATCATCATAGAAGACATATACATCCATCATAAAGATCAAACATAATAAACTAAGTGCACGGTTCCTCCCAACCATTAATAGCATCATTAGACCATCGTGGATCCTAGCCATCCCTCCTTGCGTAACATTCCAAATCACCGAAGAGATCATCAGTATTAACATAGTAGGAATGTCACTCCTAATATATACGACATCATATGTAGAAAGTAATCTAACATGCAAATATAAGCATAAGATAACATTATCTAACATATGCTAATCATCAATGAAAGGATACATATCCACCATCACGAAGAACACATCAGCCACGATGTCTCAATGAATGTCAAATGATAAGAGTGAAAAATACACTACCACCCGACCACCGTGCTGAGGAGATAATCTCAAGTCCCAAATAGGCTATCCAAAATCACATAGCACAAATCTCTATAAGTTTAGGAATCCTAAAAGTATGCTAACTCAAAGGTTCCAAACACAAAATTTGACATCTAATCCCAGAGGCACACAATGACATGTAGGAACCTACTATGCAAGCGAGAAAGTGTCATCACATTTATCACGTACAAGTTACCTTGGCAGTTAGCTAAACTCCATGGGTCCATACTGATATCATGCAGGCACTAGTATCCTCTCATACTGATGAGGCATACTATGGAATGCAAGGTCACAACCATGCGTTCTCACTACTCCCATCCTAGCCTGTACAAGCACTCAAGGCATGGGCAAGAACAAAACACTTATCTTTTTAGGTTCATTCAGTTAGTATTAGGTGTGAATGTTATCACTTATTAATCCAACTTACAATGAGTTACCCTGGCAGCCTCTTAAGGCCCCGACCCCCATTGCAAGCCACTTCCCGTCACTACATGCAGATATCCTACCCTAAGCTCATGGAATCATAAATCTCAAAATCACAAAAGATAATCCATAATAAAATCATCAAATATGCATAAAAGCATCAAATCCTCATGAGCAAACATCCATAGAAAATCATGAACACAATAGCTCTCTATTGGCAACTGAAGTATCACTGATAATCAAAGTATCCAATGGTTCTCAATAACCAAAATATATCTCAATCATACTGATCGAAGACTCCAAAAATGGTCGAGTCAAACATGTCACATCATGACATCATCAAGAATAAATCCACAATATAGTCCCATCATGGCGACTAGAAAATAACCAAGGATAACTGATCGATGACCAAAAATAATGGTTAAGTCAAGTATCTCATACATAAGAATCTCAACTATAAAAATCAGTAATCACATCCAATGCGTAAAGCTTTCCATCACATAACCATGGTTGGGTTTATAAAGATCGAGATTAAAACATCATCATGTCATCACAATCACATAACCCCCAAGCCTTTGGTAGACATCCTATAACTGGTCAACACTAGTCAACCCAAAACCCAAAACAATAGCATAATGAATACACAATGCAAACACATGTTCTGATTTTGCTAAGTTTACAACTTAAATTTAAATGCAAAAGTCTCAGTTTACGTTTTCCAATTTAATTATCAAGCGAAGAATCTTCACGTTTAACCTAACCCATGTTTTTGTATTGGTAGATAAAAGTTTCTTCCCAAAAACCATTAGTCTCAATTTTCTAAATGTTCTAAATGTCTCTTATATTCCCATTTAGACCCCCATCATTTTCAAAATAATATTTGAAATTCTTTTCATATTCATCTTTTCCAATTCAAAGATTATATTGAATCTATATTACTCACCATTATAAAATATCTTGTTATTAAAGAATTTCTCTTTAAATTCCAAACATCAATTAATATATCAATTATTTATTATTACTAATGTATATATATATATATATATATATATATATATATATAATAACATTTAATAATTTAATAACAATGCAACATTGAAAAGCCAAAATTCATATTCAAATAACATATGAAATATCATTTAACAATGTCCATTTTAAGAAGAAACTCAAACCACATGGAATGTAAGTACTGCCGGCGCATGTATGACCTGCGAATCACAGGTACGCTACGGGTCGCAGGTACTTTGCCGACCACAGGTACACTGCGATCTCGCAGTACTCGACGATACCGCAGTGGTCATAATAATGTTGGTAGGGGTGGGGGAAAAGAGTCTGTATATCAATAACATTTTTTCAAATGTTGATCTCATACAAATCGCAATGCGATTTTTATATATATTTTCACTGCGATTATAAAGTACGATTATCCAATGTATATATATATATATACATATATATATATACATATATATATATATATATACATATACATATATACATATACATATATATATATATACATATACATATACATATATATACATATATATATATATATGTATGTATGTATGTATGTATGTATGTAGATACAAAATTTATAAACATGTATATTTATAATGAGCATATACACAATTTATTTAAAGATCTCAATTTTCAAAATTTTCCTATAAACTATTTGGTCTCAAAATTTATCCAATAAATCATCTAATGGTTTTGGCTACAAATTTAAACCCTAGCCCCATGTTTTTCAGATTTATTTATATAAAATTCTCAAATAAATTAAACCATCCATAATGAGAATGCATACAATAGAAATATGAAATTCCTCAGAAGACATATGGAAGACACGAAGAAGACAGGGAATGCATGATGCAGAAATAACATAAGTAAAATCACAAGAATCTACCCGAATTCTGATACTAAATCGCTCTTCCTCAAAAACCTCGCAGAGCAAGCTCCTCTCTTCTTCAGAGTTCTCGAGTCCTCCAATGCTCCAATTGCACTCCAAACACTATGTCTAAGCTTCTAGGAATGCCTGAATATAAAGAGCTCTTAGGAAACATCTAGAATGCTTCTAGAAATAGCTAGAAGTTGTCACCAACTAAGCATGGGTCTTTTCCAACCTTCTAGATGAGTCATAAGGTTGTAGACACCATGTGCTTAATTGATGCACTAACCCCCGTGTTGTTGACACATGAGGAATAGAAAAGTGCATTAATTCCCACAAAAGCTTATAACTCCAATTTACTTTTTATATAATTTCTATTTAAATATTTATAACTTTCATTTTAATTTTTATAACTTTTATTATTATTATTTATTTATTACTTTATTATTATTTTATTATGATTATTAATTTTAATTTCTAATTTTCTTTTATTTAATTCTTTTTCCTCAATTAATTCTCATTTAATTAATTATAATCAAAATATCAAAAATCATGATATTTTATATTAATTTCCTCCAAAATAATTAATTAATTAAATCTATTTATTAAGACTTATATAATAGAAAATTCACCATAGACCTCCCAGATAAAATATGAAAACCCATCATAGAGCAATTCACACAAAATTAGTCTAAAGGGATAAAAATCATGAATTATGTCATCCAACACATTCAATGGGTAAAATATCTAGATACTTGTCCTACCTCACTAGGAAAAATGGTTTAAGGGTTTGGGATTTGGACTTGAGAATTTATCTCCCTTCTCTTATCATTGAGATAGTATAATAGGGCACGCTCATCCTGGCAAATCAGAGAAGCCAATACCCGATACCTGCAACCTACAGAAAAGCCATGCATATACATACAATATATATAATGCTAAGCTAAACAGACAATGGCAAGAAGTGGTGCATCATGTAGATCCTAACTAAGCAGGTGACTATGACTCCCTTCCTTAACCACATTAGAAATGCCATACAATAAGAAAACACACACACCATACACATGCAAGTATGGGGTAAGTATCCATAATAAAACACATGAGATAATAAGCCATCTAACTAATCATCAACAATAACTGAAAGCAATGTAATGATCATCATGCATACATGAAATGTAAAGTCTAAATAATCTCATCATATAATCACTGAATCCATAGCATAATGTCTGATAGTCTCAAAACAAAACCATTAATCTATCAACATAAAACTAGTCCATCATAGTCTGATAACAACAACAACAATATGTCCAAAAAAGATGTGAACGAGGGTAGGCACTACATCCACCCCCCCTTGGGTTAGGCTTACTCTTGGAAGCCTACAAACAAGTAGCGATATAACTCCCTCAATCTAGCTGCATCCTTCCAAGTAGCTGAAGAATCATTAGTAGGGTCCCATTGGATCCTTACCTACTTGATGGTTTGACCCTTGAGGGTCAACTCCTGCTGCTCCAAAATGTGAACCGGCTCCAAAGCTAGCTGCCTGTCCTTTGCCTACAATGCATTCCAATCAAGAACGTGTACAATATCACGGATATACTACTGAAGCACTAAAACATGGAAAACATCATGAATGTGAGCTAGACTGGGCAATAGAGCAAGGCAGTAAGTAATCGAGCCAATCCTCTCTAGAATTTCAAATGGTCCCACAAAGCGAGGTGCTAGCTTAGAACCCTTTCCATATCAGATCGAACTCTTTCGCAGTCGCACTCTCAAGAAAACCTTATCACCCACAACAAACTGCTTATTAGTCCTATGAGCATCAACATACTTCTTTTGCCTATCCTGTGCCATAGACAAGTGCTCACGGATACACACTACCTGTTGCTCCATGTCACGAAGCATCTTAGGACCCAACAGGATGCGATCCTCAAGACTGTCCCAACTCAATGGTGTACGACAAGGATGTCCATATAATGCCTGAAATGGTGCCATGCCAATAGAACTATGATACCTATTGTTGTAATCAAACTCCACCAGGTAGAGATAGTCCTCCCAATGCGTCTGCCTATCCATCACATACATCCATAACATATCCTCCAAAACCTAATTCACCCTCTCTATTTGACCATTAGTCTCTGGATGATATGTCGAATTGAAGTTTAACTATGCTCCAATATCATGCTATAGTGATGTCCAGAATGCAGATGTGAATATAGGATCCCTGTCAAAAATGATCTTTCTAGGAATACCATGTAATCTCACAATATCACACATGAAGACATTAGCTACAGAAGCTGTTGTGTAGGAAGACCTAATCGATGAGAAATGCAGCACCTTAGTCAACTGATCAACAGTGACCATGATAGCATCATGATGCCAAACTGTCATAGGTAATCCTACTATGAAATCCATGGAGATGATATCCCATTTCCAAGAAGGAATGAGATTTGGCTGCAAAAGTCCAGCCAGTGTTGATGTTCTTCCTTAACTCTCTGACACTCAAGGCACCTAGCCACAAAATCAGCAATATCTCGCTTCATCCCAGACCAAAATAATAAACGTTTCAAATCAGCATGCATCTTATTGACACCTAGATGTGCTGAGTAAGGTGTATGATGGACTTCTGCCAGTATCAAGGTGCGAAGCTCATCCATAAATGGCACATAAATCCTCCCCAGATGTCTTAAAAGACCATCTGATTCTCGAACGTAACCTGCAAACTTACCTTCCAAATATCTTCCTGAATCTATCTCTTTGCACACTTCCTAATACCAAGAATTCATAGGAAGTTCCTGAAGAATCTGACTCCTCAAGTCCACACTAAGAGTCATCGAAGATACCACATGTCTCCTGCGACTCAAAGAATCTACCACCACATTCTCCTTACCCTGAATGTACTTAACCTCAAAATCATACTTGCATAAAAACTCCATCCATCGCCTCTGGCGAGCATTCAAATTAGGCTGAGTAAAAATGTATTGAAGACTACGATGATCACTGTGTAGCTTGAATTTGTTCCCCAACAAGAAATGTCTCCACCTTGTCAAAGCATGAACTACTGCTGCTAACTCAAGATCATTTGTAGGATAATTTAACTCATGATCCTTGAGCTTGTGTGATTCATACGCAATCACCCATCCATTCTGCATCAACACTACCCCAATCCCTTCAAGAGAAGCATCTATACACACCATAAAATCACCTTCTAGTTTAGGTACGACTAGAATTGGTGCACTGGTCAAATGTTCCTTAAGCTTCTGAAAAGCTTCCTCACATTTCCCTATCCATATGAACTTCTTTCCTTTCCTCTGAAGAGAAGTGATAGGATGTGTTATCCTAGAGAAGTTCTGGACAAATCTGTGATAATAATTGGCTAAACCCATGAAACTATGAATCTCTAACACATTAGTCAGTGTCGGCCAATCTATTATCACTTGAATCTTTGCAGGATCCACTGAAATACCATCACCTGAAATAACATGCCCTAAATATTGAATCTTTGATTTGAAGAATTCACACTTAGCTACATTGGCATAAAGTTGATTATCTCTCAAACACTGCAATGCCAACCATAGGTGTTCCTCATGCTCCTTTTAAGTCTTAGAATATATCAGTATGTCATCAAGAAACATGAGTACAAACCTATCCAGATAAGATTGGAGCACACCATTCATCAAACTCATGAACATCGATGGGGCATTAGTCAACCCAAAAGGTACCACTGTGAACTCATAATGCCCATAACGAGTTCAAAAAGTGGTCTTGTGAATATCTGCTTCCTTAATGCGAAGCTGGTGGTATCTTGACTTAAGGTCAATCTTGGAGAATACTATGGCTCCCTTGATCTAATCAAATAAGTCATCAATCCTAGGTAAAGGATACTTGTTCTTAATAGTCACCTTATTCAGCTATTTGTAGTCAATACAAAGGTGCAAAGAACCATCTTTCTTCTTTACAAAGAGCACTAGAGCTCCCCATGGTGATACACTAGGTCGAATGCTCCCTTTGGCCAGAAGTTCCTCTAGCTAAAGATGTAGCTCACCCAATTCCTGTGTAGCCATGCGATAAGGAGCTTTAGAGATAGGCTTTGCTCCAGGAATTAGATCAATACTAAAGTCAATGTCCCTCTTTGGAGGCATGCCTGGAACCTCACTTGGAAAAATATCTGCGTACTCCTATAAAATTAGGTGATCTAAAGTCTCCCTCATGGGGTCTTCCTCATCAAGTTCATTTACCATAAAAGAAAATATCTGACATCCTTTATGGAAACTTTGCTTCAATTGCATAGCAAAAATCATCCGCAGAGATATAGGCCTTGGTATCCCAACTATCTGCACATCATTCCCTTGGTCATCTTGGCACAAAATAATCTTCTTCTTGCAATCTATACTGGCTCTATGAGATCCAAGCTAGTCCATGCTTAAAACCACATCATAGGAACCAAGGGGTATGAATCAAAGATCCACTGCAGTATCAAAGCTTCCTAAGCTAAGCCCACACTTACGAACTACAGAATCTGTGGAGACCTTAATGCCTGAGGCTAGTTCCACTTTCCAACCATGATCTTGCTTCACTACATCCAAATTACACTTAGAAACTATAGATGGTGAAATAAATGAATTTGTGGCTCCTGAATCAAACAATACTAAAAGAGATATACCTCTAATAGCACCTGTGGTCTCAACCACTATTCCCTGATGATCTGCCTGACGCTGATAAACTACTGCAAAAAATCTATGAGCTCTACCTGCATCACCAACTATAGGCTCTAAAACTGTAGGTCTAAGTCCTGAAAATTGAGGTGCTCACTAAGGACTGAGCTGCATAATGTCCAATCTGACCACATAAAAAACATTCTGTATTTTTGCTAGATCCTCTTCCCATAGGTGGTACATTTGATTGCTGATGACTGTTCCTGCTAACAAAAGACTGGCTACTCTAAGCTGGCTAATTGAACTAATTTTGCTTATTACGTTGAGCATTGTGGTTGTTCTTGGTGTTAGAACCTTTGCCACTACCTTGAGCCTGAGAATTTGATTCCTTTTATTGTGGTATCTGCTGAGACTGTTGTTGATACTATTTCCCCTTAGAAAAAGAAAACTTCTTGTTACCACCTAAATTGTAATTGCTTTTAGATCCTGATGCTACTGGCACTCCTACAAAACCACCTTGACCAAGGTTGACACTTTGCTCAACAAGGATAGCTTGATGTACCGCACCCTTGAGGGTTTTTGGCTCCAATACCTTGACACCCCCAATTATACGATTATTCAAACCCCTAATAAAATGTTGTGTCAATTGAGAAAAATTCTCACTAAACCCTGAAAAAGACATGAGCTCATAAAACTTACGCTTATACTTGGTCACTGACAAAGTGTACTATCTAAGATTATGGAATTCATTAGCCCTTTGATATTTCCATTCCTCTGGTAGGAATCGTTCATGGAAACTTTCCAAGAATAGTTCCCATGTAACACTGCTCATATCGATTCCCAGCTTCTTCTCCTCAATCGTCCACCAAGTGGCCCCAAAATTCTCTAAATTAGTGATTGCAAATCTTGCCTTAACATTGCTGTCGAACTCCTGCATGGCAAAAATCCTGTCGAGGGAAATAAGTCACTGCTCGACCACATAACTAGAACCTTGCCCATTGAAAGGCTTAACCTTGGATCTTGAAAGATCCTTCATCTGAGTGGACATAATGGACCTCTGACAATCCTTTCGAGGACTTCTAGATCTGGGTCTATGCTCTTGTTCTGTCTGGTGCACTTTGGGTTATTCTTGAATATGAGGTAGACATTCTAGAATAGTCTGCATCATCTGTCTCAAACCAACCTCTTCAGACTCAGCTTGGTCCTCTCTACGACTCTCTTCTTGCTGCCTACTAGAGTGTTCTTCCCTGCTCTCTACATGAGCCAATCCCTCATGGGCAGACTCATGGACACTGACAGCTCTGCCATGACCACGGCCTCTACCATAGCCTCTAACAGATGACCTAGTCCCAGATACCATCCTACAATAGTGCAAAGTACAATTACAATCACATGTTGCAATAGACTAAGTTTAGTTCTATGTTTAGGTTTAAGTTAAATTTCCAATTTTGAGACTAAGTGTTGAAGTATGAAAAATATGCAAGTAACAGTTCAGGTTCTATCTCAGTTCACCTAGTTTCAAGTTTGAAAAGATACACTTAATAGTTCAAAGTTCTAGTTGTTCCAAAATACCCAGAGCTCTCAATGTAGAAACTCGGGCTCTGATACCAAATGTAATGCCCCACCAAGGGATCCAAAGAATTAACCTAGAATTTCACTAAGTTTGGTAGCATTTTTTTTTTTAACATGAAAATAAATACCACAAATAACTTATGCATCATAACGGAAGCAATAGCAATGTAAAGTAAACATAACATACATAATAGATTACATTCTTTAAGATCCCTTAATGTTGGATTACATCTAGAAACATCTAACATACATGAATCCATCTAGTACAACATCCACATGAAATAATAATGATAAGTCCAATGTTTATACATTACATTTCAAATGCTTATTCATCCTCTGTACATGTCACAGGGTATGACAAGCTCAAAAGAATATACATACATGAATTATGGTACATCATCCTATTCTAATCCATGATACATCAAAGTAAACATAATCACATGATACACATGATACATCATCATAGAAGGCATATACATCCATCATAAAGATCAAACATAATAAACTAAGTGCACGGTGCCTCCCAACCATTAATAGCATCATTAGACCATCGTGGATCCTAGCCATCCCTCCATGCATAACATTCCAAATCACCAAAGAGATCATCGGTATTAACATAGTAGGAATGTCACTCCTAATATATACATCGTATGTAGAAAGTAATCTAACATGCAAATATAAGCATAAGATAACATCATCTAACATATGCTAATCATCAATGAAAGGATACATATCCACCATCACGAAGGATGCATCAGCCACAATGTCTCAATGAATCTCAAATGATAAGAGTAGAAAATACACTACCACCCGACCACCGTGCTGAGGAGATAATCTCAAGTCCCAAATAGGCTATCCAAAATCACATAGCACAAATCTCTATAAGTTTAGGAATCCTAAAAGTATGCTAACTCAAAGGTTCCAAACACAAAATCCAACATCTAATCCCAGAGGCACACAATGACATGTAGGAACCTACTATGCAAGTGGGAAAGTGTCATCACATTTATCACGTACAAGTTACCCTGGCAATTAGCTAAACTCCATGGGTCCATACTGATCTCATGTGGCCACTAGTATCTTCTCATACTGATGAGGCATACTATGGAATACAAGGTCACAACCATGCATTCTCACTACTCCCATCCTAGCTTGTACAAGCACTCAAGGCATGGGCGAGAACAAAACACTTATCTTTTTAGGTTCATTTAGTTAGTATTAGGTGTGAATGTTATCACTTATTAATCCAACTTACAATGAGTTACCTTGGTAGCCTCTTAAGGCCCCGGCCCCCATTGCAAGCCACTTCCCATCACTACATGCATATATCCTACCCTAAGCTCATGGAATCATAAATCTCAAAATCACAAAAGATAATCCATAATAAAATCATCAAATATGCATAAAAGCATCAAATCTCCATGAGCAAACATCCATAGAAAATCATGAAGACAATAGCTCTCTATTGGCAACTAAAGTATCACTGATAATCAAAGTATCCAATGGTTCTCAATAACCAAAATATATATCTCAATCACACTGATCAAAGACTCCAAAAATGGTTGAGTCAAACATGTCACATCATGACATCATCAAGAATAAATCCACAATATAGTCCCATCATGGTGACTAGAAAATAACCAAGGATAACTGATCGATGACCAAAAATAATGGTTAAGTCAAGTATCTCATACATAAGAATCTCAATTATAACAATCAGTAATCACATCCAATATATAGAGCATTCCATCACATAACCATGGTTGGGTTTATAAAGATCGAGATTAAAACATCATCATGTCATCACAATCACATAACTCCCAAGCCTCTGGTAGACGTCCTATAACTGGTCAACACTAATCAACCCAAAATCCAAAACAATAGCATAAAGAATACACAATGCAAACACATGTTTTGATTTTGCTAAGTTTACAACTTAAATTTAAATGCAAAAGTCTTGGTTTACATTTCCCAATTTAATTATCAAGTGGAAAAACTTCACGTTTAACCTAACCCATGTTTTTGTATTAGTAGATAAAAGTTTCTTCCCAAAAACCATTAGACTCAATTTTCTAAATGTTCTAAATGTCTCTTATATTCCAATTTAGACCCCCATCATTTTCAAAATAATATTTGAAATTCTTTTCATATTCATCTTTTCCAATTCAGAGATTATATTGAATCTATATTACTCACCATTATAAAATATCTTGTTATTAAAGAATTTCTCTTTAAATTCCAAACATCAATTAATATATCAATTATTTATTATTAATAATGTATATACATATATATACTTATATACATATATATATATTTATATATACATACATAAATACACATATATATATAATAACATTTAATAATTTAATAACAATGCAACATTGAAAAGCCGAAGTTCATATTCAAATAACATATGAAATATCATTTAACAATGTCCATTTTAAAAAGAAACTCAAACTACATGGAATGTAAGTACCTCCTGCGCATGTATGACCTGCGAATCACAGGTACGCTGCGAGTTGTAGGTACACTGCCAACTGCAGGTACACTACGATCTCGCAGTACCCTGCGATACCACAGTGGCCATAATAATGTTGGCAAGGGTAGGGGAAAAGAGTTCGTTTGCCCCTATATATATATATATTTTTAACAAATGATATCAATAACATTTTTTCAAATGTTGATCTCATACAAATCGCAATGTGATTTTTATATATATTTTCACTGTGATTATAAAGTACAATTATCCAATGTATATATATATATACATATATATGTGTATATTTATATGTATTTGCAAAATCAAATATCACAACACACACACACACACACACACACACACACACACACACACACACACACACACACACACATATGCAAATATAAATATACGTGTGTGTGTGTGTGTGTGTGTGTGTGTGTGTGTGTGTGTGCAGATGTGAAAATTATAAACATGTATATTTTATAATGAGCATATACACAATTTATTTAAAGATCTCTATTTTTAGAATTTTCCTATAAACTATTTGGTCTCAAAATTTATCCAATAAATCATCTAATGGTTTTGGCTACAAATTTAAACCCTAGCCCTGTGTTTTTCAGATTTATGTATATAAAATTCTCAAATAAATTAAACCATCCATATTGAGAATGCATACAATAGAAATATGAAATTCCTCAAAAGACATGGAAGACACGAAGAAGACAGGGAATGCATGATGTGGAAATAGCATAAGTAAAATCACAAAAATCTACCCGAATTCTGATGCTAAATCACTCTTCTTCAAAAAACCCGCAAAGCAAGCTCCTCCCTTCTTCAAAGTTCTCGAGTCCTCCATTGCTCCAATTGCACTCCAAACGCTATGTCTAAGCTTCTAGGAATGTTTGAATATAAAGAGCTCTCAGGAAACATCTAGAATGCTTCTAGAAACAGCTAGAAGGTGTCACCAACTAAGCATGGGTCTTTTTCAACCTTCTAGATGAGTCATAGGGTTGTAGACACCATGTGCTTAATTGATGCACTAACCCCCATGTTGTTGACACATGACGAATAGAAAAGTGTGTTAATTTCCATGCAAGCTTATAACTCCAATTTACTTTTTATATCATTTCTATTTAAATATTTATAACTTTCATTTTAATTTTTATAACTTTTATTATTATTATTTATTTATCACTTTATTATTATTAATTTTAATTTCTAATTTTCTTTTATTTAATTCTTTTTCCTCAATTAATTCTCATTTAATTAATTATAATCAAAATATCAAAGATCATGATATTTTATATTAATTTCCTCCAAATTAATTAATTAATTAATTAATTAAATCTATTTATTAAGACTTATATAATAGAAAATTCACCATAGACCTCCTAGATAAAATATGAAAACCCATCATAGAGCAATTCACACAAAATTAGTCTAAGGGTTAAAAATCATGAATTATGTCATCCGACACATTCGATGGGTAAAATATCCAGATACTTGTCCTACCTCACTAGGACAAATGGTTTAAGGGTTTGAGATTTGGACTTGAGAATTTATCTCCCTTCTCTTATCATTGAGATAGTATAATAGGGCATGCTCATCCTGGCAAATCAGGGAAGTCGATACCCAGTACCTACAACCTGCAGAAAAGCCATGCATGTACATACAATATATATAATGCTAAGCTAAATAGACAATGGCAGGAAGTGGTGCATCGTGTAGATCCCAACTAAGTAGATGACTACGACTCCCTTCCTTAACCACATCAAAAATGTCATACAATAAGAAAACATGCACACCATACACATGCAAGTATGGGGTAAGTATCCATAATAAAACACATGAGATAATAAGCCATCTAGCTAATCATCAACAATAATTGAAAGCAATGTAATGATCATCATGCATACATGAAATGTAAAGTCTAAATAATCTCATCATATAACCAATGAATCCATAGCATAATGTCTGATAGTCTCAAAACAAAACCATTAATCCATCAACATAAAACTAGTCCATCATAGTCTGATAATAACAACAACAATATGTCTAGAAAAGATGTAAATGAGGGTAGGCACTACAATTTTAGTTTAGTTAAAGTATTGTTAAAATTTGTAGATAATGTTTCATGAAATATTTTATTTATCTTAGTCAAATTTAAATTGAATTCATATGGTCATTATATTAGGAATGTTTTGTTGGATTTATATAAAATTGTGATTGGAATAAAATTAAAGAAAGTATATTTATGTATATGTTAGACGTGATATTAAATTAGTTAGTTCTTTGATTTAATATTTCTATTTAATTAGAACCATTTTCATTTGAATTGTTATTCAATATTTCTTTAAATATAATGTTATTTTAGTAATGAAATAATGAAACAAATGTCGATATCAGATTAATAATGAGAGTTCAAATTTAACGATGTATTCCTCCACAAGATTATAAACTTAAGATGAATTATAGAGAACCTTTTCTTTAATTGTGAACACAACCATATCAAACTTAGAGCATTTTAATTATTAATTAAAAAAAAAAAGGTTTGTGTGTGTATTTTTGCCCTCGTATTCTTGGGCATGACATTTTGGTATCAAAGCTCATGTTTCAACACTAGGAACCTAAAATCATTATGCTTTTGAAACTTAAAACTAAACATTAAATTATGTAGGATGCCTTCTATTACTTGAAGCAACCGACGAGGAAAAGGTCATAGGGTGAGAGGTGGTAGAGGGGGACAGGAGGATGGACCACCTCCACCACCACCACCTCCACCTCCACCTCCACCACCACTTAACCTGAACCAAGACATTATAGATGCCCTTCAGACATTGATTGGTGTAGTTCAACAGAGGGTAGTACATGTAGTTCGGCCAAGTCAATAGATTCTAGTAGTGGAAGTAGAGGGAACCGAAGGAGGTAGGCTCAGAGGCAAAGAGAGGACTAGGAGTCCCCCACCAAGGCAGTTAGAGGAACAGGGTGAGCACGAGGGTGAGTCAATACATCAAAGAAGACCCACACTTGATAGACCTCCTAGGCATATAGGAGATGATATCAGGGAATTGATACGACTCAGGCCACCATTATTTACCAGTTCCACTGAGGGGACAATAGCAGAGACCTAGTTATAGAGCTTACAACTATGCTCTGGATTACGTCCTTATGGGAGTAATCTAAAGACACGAATAGCAATCTATCAATTGAGAGGAGATGCCTCCAATTGGTGGCATCAGGAGGAGACTATAGGAGGAGTAAGGATGGATACTCTCACATGGGAGTCATTCTTGGAGAGATTCTAAGAGAGGTACTTGTCAGATCATTTCAGATAGAAGCAGATAGAGGAGTTTCATTCTCTATATCAGAGGGGTCTTACAGTAGCTCAGTATGAGAGCAGGTTTCTCAAGCTCCTTCCTTATGTTGAATACATGAAGGATGAGAAACCATGAGTGCATCTCTTCATCATGGGTTTGAATTTCTCACTTCAGGGTCTAGTTCGTATGGCCTTCCCTACCACCTTCAAATAGGTAGTGGAGATAGCACTAGTTGTAGAGGATACTCAAGGTAGACAAGAATCATGGGATCAGTCTTAGAACTGAAACTCTACTTGGCAAAAACCCCCTTGGAAAGGGAATCATAACTATACACCAGGGTCCTCTAAGGACCAACAGTCCTAGCAACAGTGCAGGAACCCTCACAAGGTTACTAGGGCTCCAAGCCCAAGTAGTGGCAGCTACAACAGGATCAGAAAATACATGCCCCATATCCATAGTCAATGCAAACTTAGTAGTCTTCTAGGGGTGGATACAATGGGTCTAGCAGGTCAAGAGGCCCATAGAAATCTGGATCATAGGATGCACAATCTTATACCTAAGGACCATGCTACACTTGTGGTGTCATGGATCACATAGCTAGAGAGTGTCCATAGGGACAATAATCCAGTGGTCAGAGAGGGGCTATTTTAGAGCTGATAGTTGGAGACATGGTTAGGTCCCACAAAGTTTTTGCAGTGGTTGACAACCATCAAACTAAGCATCAGGCTATAGTTATTAAGGCTACATGTGGAGTTGGTCAGCCAATTAGCGCTAGAGCCTATTTGTATTATTGCCCGATGGACCCTAGCACTTCGAGGTCGAGAGCTGGACCAGGTTAGGGTCTAGTGGGATCTCTATGATGAGCTTATGGCTTTATGGGAGGATGTGGCATGGATGCAATATCAATACCCTTATCTTTTGATGACCTCCAAGAGGAAGTTCATGCCTAGTGGGGGAGAATGTGAGGCCTTGCGCCGACCCATCATAGCATAATGATACATTATTATTTTGATACTCACGAATCGAGATGTCAAGACACTATTAGATGCTTTGAACATATTATATTATTTCATGTTGTGTGATGTTTACTTTCAAATATTTGAGTTCATCATTTAATGCTTTATGAACATGTATATTGGTGAAGTAAATGTAGGATTAACACTTTGATTATGAAATTGCAATGATTAAGAATATGCGTAGGACAAGAGAAACCTTGATTGATTGAAAGATGTATGTTTTAATTTATGTGATTCCATGATACGTATATACATATGTGCAGATGATTTTATGGGGCTACTAATGTGTGCATTGAGTGTGCTAGATATTTTAGCCGAGGAACTCGACGGAGGAACGTAACTGATCCCTATGTGCTATTTGTGGAAACCTTGTTGTTCATAGCTTAATTATTTTGTGAGATGTATGAATGTATCTTTTCATGATTAGTAAATGTTAATATTTCATAATTGTGTTCTTTAGTGTCACTTGACACTGGTGAATTTGCATATCCATTCTAGTATGCTAGTTAGGGTTATCTATGTAACCTATGGACATAAGTCAAACTAAGTTAGTGACCTTTTTGCTAATCTATTTTTAATCGAGTTTAGTCACCCCTAATCTAGATTAGTGCTTAATCTGCATTTAGGTAATTGTTAGATGGTCCTTTATTTTTTTCTAGCTTTTGTTGGGTCCCAAATCAATTTCTAAGGCCTTAAAACATGAAATCTTTATACCCAAGGGGTATGGGTATGGGTTGGGGGTATTTTCCACCCCCTAAGCCCCTTTTATTGACTTTTGAGGTCACTCAAAAAGTCTATTTTTTCCTTTGTGCGAAAATTGAAAGTGGTTACCATGAGTTGCATAACCTCAACTCCACTTAGTGGTTAACCTTAGGATTGGTTGAGTTAGAAACTTCTAGATTTTTAGGTAAAAGGGGGGAGTTATTGCCCTTTTTGGTGGTTGAGTTTGGATATTATTTAGAGGCCCTTTTTGGAGTAGTTTTGGTTGTTACCCAATCTCTACTTTTAGAGAGGAGTTTTGGAAGATTGAAGGAAAGGAAGGAAAAGATCTTCTCAATTCGATCATTTACCATAACCTCTTTGTGAAGTTAGGAGTTCTTCATCTCCTTGTTCATGTTGTTCATGTTTTTTCATGATGTTTCATGTTTGGTTCATGCTTATGCTATTGTGTTGTTTATTGGTATGCTTGTATGTATGTTGGGTATGTTGGGAAGAATTGAAACCATGTTTCTTGAATGCTTTTCTTTCTTGTTCTTGTTTGAATTTTGAAGTTTTCTTGTATGGGTGTTTTGGAATTACTCACCCTTGGATAGGGTAGAAGTGGCCAATTTTGGGAAAGGTCTATTTAGTTGGACTCCAACAGTGTAGAGTCTCTTCTTAGGATGAGAAGAGGGAGAGAGGGTAGGGTGTTATGGGCCCCTACCTATTAGCACAAACCTCATATGAGTTTGGCATGTTAAAATGGAAGAATGGAAGTTCTTGATTTATAAGCCCAATTGGGCATCTATTTTGATGTTGTGTCTGACATCTCCAGTTGGAAAAATCCACCTTTCCCTAGTTTTGATTCATTGTTGAATTCCTGTTGTGAAAACCTAGCACGAATACGAATGTTGATTTTGGCTCCTTGTTATGCTTGTTGTCATCGGGTCAGATTATGTTCCCTCCACGATCTTAGCAATGTGTTGCAGAAAATGATATGGACCCCTTGATAAGGGTCATAAAGGAAATTTATTTTTATTGTTGAAATTTTGGGATTGGAATCCTATGTAAATTGTATTTCAAAACTTTGTTGTAATGGCAACGACGTCAGGTTTTCTTCCTGGTTCTTTCCTGGCTGAGCCTTTGAATCAGGTTGCAAATAAAA
Organism: Cupressus sempervirens; assembly: GCA_028749045.1. Lineage (NCBI taxonomy): Eukaryota > Viridiplantae > Streptophyta > Pinopsida > Cupressales > Cupressaceae > Cupressus > Cupressus sempervirens. Next base: position 482,816,567 of record CM053786.1, read on the forward strand.
TAGTGATACAATATTATTGTTTCTCATGAGTTTTCTTACAATTTTTGGTTATATGGATGCACATCAAAAAAGAGATGAATTGATGTTTTACTCTCCCTATGGTAAATTTATGTTTTTAAATCTTACTCTTTCGATTTAAGTCAATTAGATTAATTAGAAGAAAAAAGTGATATATAGTTTTGCATCATATAATCTATCATGAAAAAGTATGAAAAGAAAAATAATGTAGGACTTAAAATATACATTCATAAACAGTTTCCTTGTGACAATAATATAAATTGTTTTCTATTTCAAACACTTCAAAAAAAAAAATCATAATAAATATATGTGTTTATATATATATATATATATATATATATATATATATATATATATATATATATATATATATATAGATAGATAGATAGATAGATAGATAGATAGATAGATAGATAGATAGATAGATAGATAGATAGATATGCTTGTCTTGAAAATTCCTTGCATAGAAAAAAAAAGTGAAAGTTTTCAAAAAATTGGGCCTTAAACCAAAAAGGCCTCTGGATTTTGTATGGACTAATGATTTATTCCTGTTGCAATAGAGGATATTCTCAATAGATTCTTTATGTTAAATCTTAAGTTTCAACGAATTTTTTTTTTTAATTTTAATAAATATCCTAAAGGTTCTACCTAATAATCTTTTTACACTTACTACCTCTTCCTCCTATCCTAGACTTGACTGTCCACTCTTTATTTTTCCTAGGCATAGCAATAAGTTCGTGAGCCTTGTTTTTTTTTGGAGATGATGTCACTCTTTTGTCATTCAAGTTGGGTGCTAGTTGAGGAGGAAGTCAAATAGCATTATGCTATATCTGTCTACATAATCACTTCACCATTCTTTGAAAAGAACAATAACAATTCTATGCCAAACACATCTTCCTTGGGTCGACCTGTCCTTGTAGCATTTGCTTGGGAGTTGGGAGTTGATGTGACGTGGGTGGTTATGCATGTGTCTTGTTTCATTTGAGTGCAAACTTCCCTTTTTCCTCTTGGTCGCCCAAATCTTTTGTAGTGGTCAGCGCTTGATGAAGTTTTGGGAAAAGTGCCACAGCTTTGGAAGCGCTAGGGTCTTGGGAGATAAAAGGGATATTAATGTATTAGTTGGGCACCACATGGGTAGTAAGAGGGTAGGGGGTGTTAGGGATTTCGGATGGGAATCACATGGGTAGGTTTAGCATAGTTTAGTTTATTTTAATGTTAGATATTATTTGTTTTAAAAGTTTGTTATAAATTTTAAAATATATTTAGTGGTTTTTAATTTAGTTAGTATATATTTAAGTTAGTTTTAGATTTAAGTTATAATGTTAGTTACTAATTAAATTTAGTTAGTTTAGTTTTAAATTAATTTAGTTGTTTTATTATTTTAGAAAATTTTAAATTAATGATTAGTTAATATTAGTTGGTTAGTTTGGAATTTTATCTTTGTATATATTTAATTTTTATGATCTTTTTAAATATTAAGTTTTGATACGTTGTTCATATGTTAGTTTAAATCTAAATTAAATTGGTTTATTTTATTAGTATTTGATTTTAGATAAGAATCATTGTTAGATAATATTTATTTATTTTTGTTTTGTTAGTTTTAATATTAGATTTATTAATATTATTAGAGTAATATGTAGAAAATGGCTTGTTTGATTTATTAGTCAAAAAGTTATAAGTTATTATTATTATTGGATGTAAATTTAATTTAGTCAAATGAAATTTACTTTAAGAATTATATAGAAATTGTTATATGAAAAGAAGAAAGATGTTAACATTATATTGTTTATTGATTTGGAGTAGTGTATAATTTATTCTATTTAAATGTTTTACTTTTAGTAGTTAATACGTTATAAGTTAATTAATAGATTTTATTAAAATGTTAATCAATATGATTGCTTTAAAATTATAGCTAATATTGTTTTAGTTTAGTTAAAGTATTGTTAAAATTTGTAGATAATGTTTCATGAAATATTTTATTATCTTAGTCAAATTTAAATTGAATTCATATGGTCATTATATTAGGAATGTTTTGTTGGATTTATATAAAATTGTGATTGGAATAAAATTAAAGAAAGTATATTTATGTATATGTTAGACATGATATTATCTTAGTTAGTTCTTTGATTTAATATTTCAATTTAATTAGAACCATTTTCATTTGAATTGTTATTCAATATTTGTTTATATATAATGTTATATTAGTAATGAAATAATGAAACAAATGTCGATATCAGATTAATAACGAGTGTTCAAATTTAACGATGTATTCCTCCACAAGATTATAAACTTAAGATGAATTGTACAGAACCTTTTCTTTAACTGTGAACACAACCATATCAAACTTAGAGCATTTTAATTATTAATTCTTTTTAAAAAAAGGTTTGTGTGTGTTTTTTCCCTCGTATTCTTGGGCATGACAAAATGTTTTGATTAATTATTGGGGCCCTAAAACCCATACAATAAATAGTTTAGACATAGAAACAATGCTTAATGTAGCAACAAATACTAAAAGAAAACAAAAGAAATATCTCCCCACAAAAAAGATAGAAACTAGTAAAAAGCCAGGCCAACCAAGAAAAGCCAGGGTGCTCAAGAGATCTCTCTTAGAATTTCTACCACATTTATTTCTAGCTTTGATAGTTTTCCTACTGCCTCCTTAATTTCTAAGTGCTCCTAGCCAAGATCCTGAGTATTCTTCTTCCTCATGTTGGATCCTGTGCATTTCCTTGAGCCATTTTCAATAGTCTTTTTCTTGGTGTTGTGGGGAGTTGGGCCCTCCTCCTTGCTGGTTCTAATGAGGATCTTGACATTCTCATTGGCATCTTTTAGAATATTGTAGCTTTGTTCTACAATGATCCGCATAGAGCTCTCCATAATTTGAACCCTTTTTTTTACCTCCTCCACTCTATTATCCTTGCTCTTTTCTTCCTATGAAATCCTATTCATCAAGCTATAGTTTTCTCTTTCAAGGCTGCACACCCTATACTTGAGATCTTGGATCTCATGGAACATCCATTTGGTAGTGCAAAAACTATCTACAACATTGTTCTTAGCATTGTTGATGATGTCCATATCTGGGTGCTCCTTAGCTATGTCACTAAAAATAACCAGGGTTGGGTCAATTAATTCCTCAATTTTAATTTTTCTTTGATCATCCTCTTTGACCTATGTTCTTATTTTCTCTCTATTAATCCCCATCTTGGCTGAGGTAGTGTCAAAGTTTCTCCACACCATATTTATGTCCCTACCCATGATCAAACACCTATATCGGTTGGACTCAAATTCCTCAAAATCTTGTTCATGGTTAGCTCTCTCTTCTTGGTTGGGAACATCTTCTGTACCTTCCACCTCAAACCCCTATTCCTCCATCTCATCCTCAGGATGTTTCCTTTTTTGGCCCCTAGAAATATTAATAGAGTCCACTTTGCTTCTTAGAATTTTTATAGTAATGGTGTTTTTTCCTTTTTTACTCTTCATGCCCGCCCTTCCCTATTCTCCTTGTTTCTTTCAACATAGTCCTCACCCATGTCCATGCCTTTGGCTCTTTTGTTATATTCCCTATTGAAGGAGGAATCAAGGTCATGCTTGGGATGAGGGGTAGTATTCTTTTTATTTTCCTTTCTGATGGTTTTCTTCCCAAAGCCTCCCTTTGAAGAATCATCATTCTCTAAATCAGTGTGCACTTCAAAGCTATCTTTAGTGTCTGAAGGAAAATAGTTGTCTTCCAAATCTTTAGAGTCCACTCTACCCTTCTTACCCTCCTTCTTTGACTTAATTTTTTTTCCCCAAAGTCTGAGCTTTAAAGAACTCATAAATTAAAAGTAATGGCCCCTCGTGGAGCACTAGATTCCTAGTAAGCTTCTCCTAATATTCATTGATATTTTCATTCATACAAGCATAAAGATAAAAGGGGATAGAAATTTTGACCCCATACCTAAAGTGATTAAGTATCACAAAATGGTAGGTGCATAGTTGATCAAATCTGGTATCCAAGGTGATGTATTTGATGATAGCCCGTAACAATAACCTCCAAAGTGGCTTGATGGAGCTTAGGAGGTAATGGGTTCCTTTTTTCACAAGCACTTTCTTCTTCTCTTGATCCTTAGTGAATTCCACCACCACATTCCTCAAGATTTTATGGTCTCTTTAGAATTTCTTTCCCAAGATGGGAATGCCAGTGACCATAGAGATGAAATCCTTGGTCACCATAAACTCCACCCTATCAATAGTCACAATGCCCTCATTCCATCCTTTCCCAGATTACCTTTGGTTGCCCTATCAAAATTGGTCTTATACCAATCCTCAGGTAGCATCAACAATCTACATCCATCCCTATTGATTTTATCTCTTTCATTGGTGCCAACAAAGGGGGTGGAACCTTTGATATTAGAATAGTTTTCTAATAGAGTATTGAGACATTTGTGGAAAGCCACCTTAGCCATAGTTTCCTTATCCCTAAATATTCTATTGTTCCACTCTTCCCAAACCCCCCAGTAGACATGGGGTAAGGTCCATTTCCATAGAACCCTATTTTCATAGCCAAATCTTCCTTGCTTCCACTACTCAAAGAAATCCAAAATGTTGGACAAAAAACACTAGGACATGTTGAAAAAAGATAGGAAAAGAGACAAGATTCTAATAATGTATGGGTAGTGGATGAAAAGGTGATCCACACTCTCACAATGTAATTTACACAATATGCATCTATTTGGCATCATGTCACCCCTCTTAGTAAGGTTATCCACCATCAGGATGTGGTTTTGGAGCATAATCCAAAAGAAAACATTAACTTTTGGGATTGGCCCTGAGAAGCAGGCTTTGTCCCACACAGGGGAAGGACCAAAGTCTTACATATTCTCATAGCCAGAGGCCACAGTATAAATGCCATTGACAATCTCCCCCCATATAATGGAGTCTCTAAATGTTATAGTTCTATAAAGTTTTCAATGATGATGAAAATGTACAAGAGGAGTAGCATTGGCACTAGAAATGGAATTGTAACGCAAAATAAAATATAGGGGACCAAGAAACTATATTTTGACATGTACAAACTAGTTGAAATGCCAAGTTCTAATAATGAATTCCATGATATTTGGGATCATGTTGCCTATGGAAGGAGTATTAAGGAAATTAGATATGAAATTGAAGATAAGTGGAATGGTCCACAAAGGAGTCAAAATATATTAAATCAAACAACATGATAGGATGTGTTGTAAATAAATTTGCAATGTGGACTGGGGAATTGCCTAAGTTCCCTCAAGTACTCTTGTATCTAGAATTTGAAATTGTTTTTGTCAAAAACTATAATGAAAGCATAAAGAAAATTTTAAATAAAAATACACAAGAGGTAATTTTTTCGATCACACAAAGTGAATTTGGAAGACTATTAGACCTAGGGTATGAAGTAGGAAACCCTACCCGCATTAACGTAGGAAAAATGGATGAAACATATGGCAACTTAGGACTAGATAATTTTTTTTATTATATTAGAGGGTTGGAAAATGGATTCAATCTTTATCATGATCATAAACATCCTTATGAATTGGATATTTTTTCACAATGGATTTAGGATAGTGTATCTCTGCGATCAGTATGTTTCAGTTTGGAAAGTAAAGAGAAAGTGGGTGTTAGCATTCTAGAAATGATTTTCAATATTCATTGTCTAAAATAACTGAAAAAATATAATTATATTGGGCACATTTTACATCACATGCACAAAAAATTGTTAAGGATTAAAAGAGGGTTAGACCCACTACCATAGAAGACATGTGGATACATGAACTGCTTGTTCTATTTTCTATTATCAAAGCATCATCAAATTTTTGAAACAAAAAAGCTTCAACTTAAGTTTGATAAACCAATATTTGAATGGAAACCTATGATTAGGATGGGTGATCCCCAAGGGAACTAAAACCACTTTTTAGACTTCATTTTGGCATCAAGTTATCATAAAATTATAGCTACTTTAATGCCTAGATTGACTATGTCTTGTAAATGATTAATTCAACTAGGAAGTCAAATTCAATTGGCCAACTGGTACTTTATGGAAGAATACATCGTATTAATATTTCATGGTTCAGTTGTAGAACCCTACAAACTTGAAATACATATGACAGAGAGGGTATTTATATTGGAATATGTACAAAACATAGAAAGCATAGATGTACTCTTTCATGGTCAGCAAAAGAAAACCATTTTTCCTTCCTTTCTCATCGAATGTATAGGGTTCATATTTGAGAGAAGAGCATTCAATTTGGTGCAAGAATTTTTTATAGTTTTAAATTTGGTATTTCTAGATACTGGTAGTATGATCCACTAAACATATTTGGTACAAAGCTTGTACATAATGGGAACTCCATAAGAAAATGTCAACATGAGAGTATGTCATTGATTGAAAGATTTAAAAACATGGACTCATGGGAAGAGGTCAAAATAGAGATTGAGAAATGCACCAGTGAAAAAAATATTTTAATAGAAGAATTGTTAGCACAAATTAAAAAATTATACAAAATGAAAGAAAAAGTACAACTTATGACATCCTATAATTTCTACCATATAGTGAATTATCCAGCTAAAAAACATCTTTTAGATGTCATAAATAAAGATTGTGCATCCACACATTAGTGTCAATAAAGAATTAATGCTTTTTTGGAAATGAGGAATAATCTTAACAAATCTAAGACCTCTACAAATTTTGAAGACTTTCTTGAGGATGAAACATTTAGAAAATTATGGGATAATGAGCATCTAGATGTATTAGTAGTACAACATGATGCATATGATGAAGATAGTGAGTATGAGGTTTTTAAGGATCCTACATCCACCACCATAGGCACTTCCTTTAGTTCTAGTAAATCCACTACTCTAACTACTACAAGTAGTAGTGCATTTGATTCAACTAGACAATATATTGTACTTAATCAGAAGATAAGGGAAAAATATGGCATAGGGGAAAATATTATAGAAAAAATGGGTTATTGAGGTGATGGTGGGATGGGCACAATAGGTCAGGGAAATTGGTATCTAGTCATAATAGTAGAGTCACCAAAACCTGGTCATAAACTAGTCACTAGATTTGAGTCAAATGACCCATCACATTCTTGAAAAAGAGGTGAACCCATGCCATTATTCATCCAAGGTAGAATTATAACCTCCCATGTTTTTTCATCTTTAGAAAGTATGATGTGACTAAATTTTGACCAGAATATTGTATTTGAAGATCACTGTGTAAAGAATAAAAATATTTTGGATACTCATACTAATACAATGCTTGTTACTATTCCCTTAGGAAAAATCCTTTAGAAAATTCTAAATACTCAACTTGTTAGTGGTAGTGGGGCAGAATTAGGAAGGGGTGGTGTCATTGGTAATCCTTAAAATGTAATTATTACAACCTTGGACATTGGTGGGGACAAGTACCATGTTGTACATGCTCTTTCTCCTTTCAAACATTGTATTATATCAATAGGCCCAGATTTTGAATTTTCAAAAAATCACAAAAATGAATAGAAAAAATAATAAGGCATTCAAGAAGGATGTACTTGAGGGGGCTTATTATCAATAACTTGCATCAAGTAGGATATTTCCAACATATAACACAAATAAAAAAATGATGGAGTTTATGATTGTTTCTCCCCCATAGCTAGATAATAATCCACTAGAGAGTGAGATAAATCCACCCAATTTTCATGTTAGCACATTATCTATGGATTTATCTAAAGTAAAAAATGTGGCCCCATCTCATATCTTAGATAATTCACCATGTAAAACTACAAAATAGATCTAACTATGCATTACATCCATCAACATGAAAAATAAAATGAAACACATAACACAAATATTTTGGTTACCTAGAAACCCTCCTAGGTGAAGGTAAAGGTAGTGTGGGGATGACACCCAAAAATCTCCACTATTACAACAATAAATTTTTCTTGTTAGGGCTACAATTTTGATCACTCCTGATGACCTACCCTGTAAGAGGTCTTCCATGTTAAGATCTTTACAAGTCTATTAACTATACCTTGATTAAAGGGTTTAAACTCACAATGAAGTAAGCATTTTGTTAAGAGATTTAACTAGGTTTGTTAAAACTACTTTGTTAAGATATTTTTTGTGATATATGGTTATAATGTTTTAGTACATGATCCTTTAGTTAGCATTTAATGTCAAATCATGGATCTCCTCTTTCCTTTTCTCAATTGATATCCTTATATGATTTTCACTATTTTTTACTTTACTACTAGATCCACACTAATCATCCTTTACACACACTAATTTAGGGATTTGTCCCTTCTTAAATAGAAAATTATGGAAGTTTCTAGATCACAATCAATGATCCAAAGCTCATTATTTTGCTGCTTAGTCCTTCTAATTTTTTGATTGGTTATTTTACCTTCCTAGGGATTGATCTCCTTCAACAAAATGCATAATTAGCTCCTTAGTTGTCTCTACAATCCAAAAATATCATATAGAAGTTGGAACAAATAATTTGCATAAGCTTTTGTGTGATTACAAACACACACACACACACACACACACACATATAATCTTTTACTCAGCCATTGAATATCTCAATGCTTGATCATAACTAATATTCATGTTGTCCATTGACTTCTATAGGCTCAACACATACTGACTCACTCAACATAAACTATCTCTTCTTTTCTCAGCTTCCTTATCTATTACATCACATGTATTATGATTTAGTCTACACTAGTGTGCTTGACAACCTTTGACTTGTTCAACATGTAATGAAAATATTAACAAGTTCATGTAGCTCAGCCTTAATTACGTGGCTTGGTCATAGTGATGACCGGCCAGTGCTGCCTAGAAAATGACTATGTGTTAGACACAAATAAGAAACAAGGCTTAGAGATAAAAAAATATTCCCCTTTGACATTAATAGAAAAAATACTTTTTCATGACTTTAGCAATTTCAAAAAATAACAAAAATAGCAATCCCCCTTAGATAGTGATTTGGTCTCCAAAAAATTTACTTTTCTATACAAAATATATGTACACGTCTTTGCATATCTGTGATATATCTAATAGTGATTCTTCTTTATTCTTCTAAGTTTCCCCTCATCATGTCATTATTATATCATTATGTCTGATTTTACCCTTGTTTTGAAACTTTATGGCTTGGTTTTTTTAGGGGTCAATTGATACTTATCCAAAAATGTTTTTTGATTTAGTAAAATAACCTCTAAGCCAAGATTCCATCTTGATTTCACTAATTCTAGTACCTAAATCTTGATTTCTAGCTAGGTAGCTAGATCAACTAAACTATCTACAGTAGAGAGATCTAGATCTCTCTTAACTAAGTCTTGTGCAACTGATGGTTCCTTATTTATTAGCTCCATATGAGGTAGTAACATCATTTGAATTGAAATAAGTTCATTTTTTATGTTGATGCCTTTAGCCATCAACTTGGCTAACCTTTCTTGACCAAATGTCAATTTTTTATATGAATGAGAGCTTGAACTTGTGTTCTTTCTCAAAGAATTAGCACAAGCCTTCAAACCTTCTTGTAAAATATCAAGTGAGCATTGATTCTCCATAGTAAAAAAATAAAAATTACAAAGTTTTATATACAATGAATGAATTATCTACAAATTTCCTTCCAAACTAGTTGCAACGTTAGAAAACTCAATCTATTTTATTGCAATTTCTATTGAGAATTTCTCTAAAATTTTGTGCTCAAACTTTTACTTAGACCATCTCATCATCATTTCATTAGTCTTCATATCCTCATTATTCACCTTTTTAACTATATGAACTAATTAAATTGAGGTCACAAGTTGACCTATGCAAGGAAGTGGAGCTGACGCTTATAGCCAATTATGAAAAGACACATGCTAGAGAAGGAAAGATTTCCTAAGATTGGAAAATTTATTAAGTGGAGTGATGGGTTTACGAAGGATAGTATGAGTCTTCCTAGGAAGTACTTTGGTGCTATTATGATGTTTATTCAGCACATATATAAGGTTAAAAGTTCCTTGGTAATCATAAAAACATTACTTTTTCTTCTAGGTTCCATTTCTCAGGTAAATTGTAGGGGTAAAGAAGAACACGAGATGGGAGGGGAACCAAGAAAACAAGAATTGAATAATCATAGGGAGTGGAAGGAAAATGTTTCTATGTGGGAGATTTTGTAGAAGGGAAAAGTTATGACTTTCATTGAGAGACTCCATGGGCATAAATCACACATTACTAAGATCTTCAAAAATTGGGTTGAAGAAAGAGTCACATTGCATGGGGTCATACTGAACTTGACTTAAAAGTTTATATCTAAGTTTACAAGGCTTTCCATGGAAGGGATAAAATTCAATAAGGAGAGTAGTATCTCAAATGTGGATTTTAAGAAATTCCTAAAGATAGTAGTTGAAGAGAAACACTTGGAGAAAAATGGAAACTTCTCTAACCTAAAATAGATTAAGGTCATTTGGAGGGATGTGTTGTCATGTATCCATGAGTATTTAATTCTTGATGGTATAGCAAAGAGAGTTCATAAATTTCACTATTTTTTCCTATATCATTTTAGGCATAAAGATAGGATCTCCCTTCCATTTTACTTGAAGTATTATCTACTTCAAAGCCTCTATGCTCATATGAAGAAACATTCTTATCTTGTGCTTCATGAAGGTTAATTTTACTTATACAAAATTTCTATGAAAGAAAGGTCTTTAAACCCTCTCTGGTCTTGGAGAAGAAGTGGAAATTGTCTAGCAATGATCCTCATTCTAAAAGAATTAAGGTTAAAAGTAAGGAGGGCACTAGTGATAGAAAGAGTATAAAAAAGGGTTTCAAATGGGAGAGTAATAAGATAAATGTGGAGGAAATCATAGAGTCTAAGAATTCTAACAATGATAAAAAAATAGAAATGGGGGACCTTAGTTCCAACATAAATGGATATTCTAGGAGCAAAGGGATGTTGAATGATAAAAATAATGTTGAGGGTAGCAAGGACATAATTACTGAATCTAATGTTGGGTTGGAAGCCCTGTGGAAGGATGAAGAGAAAAATAGTGTTCACGCCTCCCATCCAAAGAGGAATGATAGTGAGGAGAAAATAGAGAAGGATATTGGCAAGGAAAATTAGGATAAAGACCTTGTTGCTAAGGAAAATAGCCTAAGTAAAGAGGAAAAAAAGGAGATGATAGAGAAGCTGGAAATCAACATTGATATCTAGATCAATATAATTACTACTGCTATTGATTATGAGATTAGGGCTGATTAAGAAAGTAGGGGAGAGTCTCATGAAGCAAAATTATCCTTCCTTCATACTGCTAAGCTTTAAGTGGAGGCTTCCCTTCAAGGTGATTCTTGGATTTACAATGAGATCAAGGTACTTATGAAAAAAGTGGGGGTTATGTAGAAAGAGGTGGACTATGAACATACCATGAGAGCTCAGTTGGGAATATAGATTAGAAACATCCCTAAGAAGCTCGAGGAATATGAGAAGGAGCTCTGTTACTTAATAAAGGAAAGTGAACAAAGAATGGAATAGGTTACATCCAGTTTGTGTGCAATAGTGGCTAATCTAGGCAAGAAGAGCAACAAGGAGATAATATCTCTAGATAATGTTGGGATGGGGAGTCTAGGAGGACATAGTAAGAGAACTAGACAAAGCATGAGGGAAAATGTCACTAAGGCTCTTGAGGCTCTTTCTTTAGCTCCAACTAAAATTATTCAAAGTACTATAGAAGTAGGTAAATAGGTGGTGAATACCATCAAAGAGTTGTTGTAGGTGCTGGTCATGGGTGTTGGTATGTTGGTTGCTAGTCTGTGTGGTTTTACTTTTTATTTTCCAGCTTGTTTATAACTCTAGGTTCCAAGTCCTTGCAAAACCTAGTCACTTTTTGTTAGAATTCTTTAGAATAATTGAGGGTTGGGGGGTGGGGGGGGGGGGGGTGAATTAGTTATTCAAGGTCCAATAATGTCCAATCAAACTTTCTAATAAAATGAGAGTGAATCAGAAGTGCTATCCTTTTTCTTTCTTATCATGCATGCAATTAAACATTAAATAATCATGAAAAGTAAACATGCATCACACCATAACACAAAGGGTTTTGGTAACTTAGAAACCCTTCAAGAATAAGAAGGTAAAACTAGAGTGGGGATGACACCCACAAAATAACTACGTAATTAATTTCAACCACTTCTGATGATCTGACCTATTAAAGACTTTACACACTGTAAGATGTGACCTTGTTAAAGGATTTCTACATCCTATTAGGAGTGTGCCCTATTAGAGGACTTAAGAACATTCAACTTAGAATGCCACCCTATTAAAGGATTTACATAGAGCTATTAAGCTCACCCAAGTCCATGGGATTTATAGTTACCTTCTCAAAAGAATCTTTTATCCCTCTCTAAGGATCTCCTATCCTCCTCCTATGGATCTCTTTATCCTTCTCTTGAGGATCTCTTTATCCTTCTCCTGGGGATCTTCTATCTTTTTCCTAAGGCTTATCCACCTAGTTGTTAAGCTAACCTATCAATGTAGGATTTCAATATCTAATACAATGGTAAGAAAGTATTAGAAATATTTTGACCTGATAAAGATTGCAACCCTATCCTTGTAGATTTTAGATCACTCTTAAGTTCTTTTCTTTTCTTGGCTTTTCTCCCTTGCAGTGTTGATAGCTTGTTCACCCTTCAAGATCTATCTCCTTCAGTTCTTCTACTCGTTATGCCAATGCACTCTATGGTCACTTGATCAACTCAGAGGCTTGATGCTCTATTCTTACTCCTCACTGTGTCCTCTTCTTGACACTTCACACTAGCCTTCTCTTGGATTCTTTGCATGACCACACTTATGACCAACTCCCTCTTTCACATGTGCACTTGATCTCTAACCTGTAACTCCTTATAAAAAATTTATGTTCTTCATTTCCTGCTCAAATCTTGATTTAATCTGAGAAAATGATATTGTTTTCCCTCCAAATTGTTTCCTCTAGAAACTTCATGATAAGTCCATTACCATTCACCTTGAATTGGTTTGCATGGTTCACATGAAGTTCTATGACGTCTACTCATCATCCTTATCATCCAAATAATTCACAAATTTCAATGTAACAAACTTATCATTACTAATCTAGCAAATCTTTGATTTAATAAATAATGCAACAACTTGACATCATTGATTTACTGATGCTCGACACCTTCTTTGTTACTCAGATCCTAATGCATTTACTGATGCTTGGCACCTAAAGAAATTTGCTCGACATCCATTACCTTTTTTTGATACTCAGTACTTGAAGTCTTTTCCAGAGTTAATCGACACCTGAACATTCCTGTGTTACTCAACACCTGAAGGATTACTCAGCACACACTAAAGTTGAACTTGGTCAGCTCTCTCCAATGAACTTAGTTAGGCTTTAGAAATGACTTAGTTAAACCTTACATCTTTGATGTGTCTTAGTGTGTCCATCCTCTTAGATTATGTCATCAATACACTATTTCATCAATGGCTTAGCTGATCCTTATACTTCTTTACAACATCATAACTTCAACCTTCCTCTAGGTGCTCTAGTTGCATCTTATTGATTGCCTCCTCCTTGTCAATCAACCAATTGATAGTATTTGGATCACTTAATAAATTTTCATTCCTGCAAGTAGAAAGTTTGACATCAATGACAAAAAAATGATTGAGAACATTCATGATCTCTTCAATCATTTCCAACAATCTCCCTCTTTGGGATTGATGGCAAACCAAATTGAACAATTGATTGAGTTGATCAACTTAGTTACCACCAAAATTATATATGTTTTCTATTTAGTATATAACTCCCTCTTTTTTTGATACAAACTGATTCCTTTGTTGTTCTTCTCCCTCTTGACTACTGCATCCTTACTCTATATCCCTGATCCTTCCTTCATAGCTGCTTGTTGATTAGTACCTTATCTCTTCTTAATATTCTTACCTCTTTTGAATCTCCCTCTTACTTTGTATTGATCAGTTTCTCATAAATCTCCCTCTTTGACATAAATGCCAAAGATGTAGCATCTTCAACATGCTAAATATAGTATTTGCATCTTCATGTTTTCTCCCTCTATCACCATGCTTGTGACTGATCTGAAATTCTTTTTCCTGTTAATATCCTCTACATCATTCTTCTGATATTTCATTGATCTACTCCTTTTGATGCAAGGAAGCTTTTTTGTTGCTTTAGACTACTTGAGTTAGGGGCATTACCCCCAACTTGCCTCTAAGATATTCATAAGGATCCTTGGGCAATGGTTTGGTGAAGATATCTACAATTTGTTCCTTTGTGTGAATGTACTCCATCTTCACTTGTTTGTCTTCAAAAAATTCTTTGACATAGTGATACTTGATTGCAATATGTGTGGTTTTTGTATTCATTATTGGATTCTTGGATATGTTTATAGCACTTGTATTATCACAATATAGTATCATAGGTTTGATTATCTCTTCTTTCATTCCTTTCAATAGATGTTTGAGCCACACAATGTTTGTGCAATTGACTGATGTCGCCACATATTTTGCTTTTGCAGTGGACTGAGATGTGCATGTTTGTTTCTTGCTAGTCCAAGTAACTAGCCTTTTACCTAAGAATAATGCTCCTCCACTTGTGCTTTTCCTGTCATCAATGTTGCCTCCCCAATCTATGTCTGTGTATGCATTGAGCTCAAAATTCTCATTCTTTTTGTAATATAGGCCAAAATCATCAATTCCTCTGAGATGCCTCAGTATCCTTTTTACTGCCATGAGATGATTTTCTTTAGGATTAGTAGAGAATCTAGCCACTATTCCAACTGCTAATGCTATGTCTAGTCTACTATGTATAACATATTATAGTTTTCCAATAATGGATATGTACATTGTTTGATTGACTTCAGCTAATTCATCATTTTTGGATAGCTTATGTCATATTTCCATTGGTGTGCTGACTAATTTGGAGTCTTCCAATCCAAATGTCCTAAGTATCTCTTTAATGTACTTTGATTGTGTCATGAATATACCATATTTTAGTTGATGTACTTGCAATCCAACAAAGAATTTGATTTCTCCAAACATAGACATCTCAAACTCATCTTTCATTTTGTCAATAAAACTTTTACAAAGTGCTTCCTTTCCTCCAAAAACTATGTCATCCACAAATATTTTAGATACAAGGATATTTTTATCTTCTTCTGATTTGATGTACATGTTGTTGTTATCATTAGTTCTTTCGAATCCTATTTGCACTAGATACTTGTGAAGTCTCTCATACCAAGTTCTAGGAGCTTGCTTTAATCCATAGAGAGGCTTATGCAATTTGCATACCTTATTTTTTTTATTTTCATCAAAAAATCCTTTTGATTGCTCTATGTAGACTTCCTCTTCAAGTATGAAATTTAGAAATGTGGACTTTACATCCATTTGATAGACTTTAAATCTTTTGAAGGCTACATATGGTAGTAAGGTCCTTACTCTTTCCATTCTGGAAACTAGAGCAAAAGTTTCTCCATAGTCTAGTCCTTCTTCTTGTGCATACCCTTTACAAACTAGTCTTTCCTTGTTCCTTGTGATTTCACCATTCTCATCTAACTTATTTCTAAATACCCACTTGGTTCCAGTTACATTCTTGTCATTTGGTCTTGGGACTAAGGTACATGTCTTGTTCTTTTCAATTCGTTCTAGTTCTTCTTTCATAGCATTGTACTAGTCATCATATTTTATGGCTTCACTTACTGTCTTTGGTTCTATTTTGCTAAGCAGACATGCCTCACTTCTGAGTCTATTCCTTGTCATTGGTCCTGCCTCTTTGTTTCCAATAATTTGATCTATAGGATGATTTCTTCTTACATACTTTTCCAATACTGGTTCTTTTCTTGTTTGCATGTTGTCTCTTTCAAAATCTAAATCCTCATGCATATTTTCATCAAGTATTTGTTCATTTCCTTCATGTTGGGTGTTCTCAGAATCTGAATGAACATTCTCTGTATTCTGTAGCTCGAATTATGAATGTGTTTATTGCTTGGCATTTATGACTTGTGACTCAGTAGATACTAAATTTTTTTGTTGATTGTCATTTTGAGTTACAACTTCACCATTATTAGGCATTCTTTCATAAAAGTATACAAAGGTCTTGTATTCTTCTGCTTTCTTGGTGTTCTCAACACTTTGAACTTATGCAAGCTCATCAAATTTCACATTTGTGTTTTCTACTACTTTGTTAGTGTTAACATTCAAGCACTTATAAGCTTTGTTTCTAGTAGAATAACCAAGAAATGTGCCTTCCTCACTTTTTGCATCAAACTTTCCAGTTCTAGACTCTTTATATATATAACATTTGCATCCAAATATTTTGAAATGTTTTACATTAGGAGAATGCCCATACCATAATTCAAAAGGTGTTGCATGTGTACCTTTTTTGACTTGAACTCTATTGAGTGTGTAGACTGTAGTACTTATAGCTTCTCTCTAGTACTTGAGTGCAACATTTTTCTCATCATTAAGGTCCTAGCACAGTCAATGACCAATCTATTCCTTCTTTCTGCTATACCATTCTAAGGTGGAGTCCTAGGTGCTGATGTTTGCCTTTTGATTCCTCTTTCATTGCAGAATTCTTCAAATTCTCTTGATGTGAATTCACCTCCTCTATCAGATCTGAGACATTTTAGGCTCTTCCCAGTCTCTTTCTCAACTCTAGCCAAGTACCATTTGAACATTTGGAATGCATCTAATTTTTGTTTCAGGACCATGACTGTCATCATCCTTGATGTAGCTTTGCACTTCAATAGGACCACACAAGTTAGTATGAACTAGCTCTAATACTTCATTAGAAATATAAGCCTTGCTTTTGAAAGTTGACTTGGTCATCTTCCCTGGTTGGCATTGTTTGCACATGGTGTTATCCGGCTTCTTCAACTTTGGTAGACCTCTAACTTTCTTCATTTTTTTGATGCTTATCATATTGTCAAAATTTACATGACATAGCCTCTTGTACCATAACCATACATCATCAATTTGAACAATGAGACAAAAAGAATCTTCCATGTGTAGGTAAAACAAATTACTCCTAGTTTGATCACCTTTTCCTATTAGACTTCCTTGAGAATCATAAATCTTAGCAACTCCTTTTTCAAATTCAACCTTGCATCCAATGTTGCCTAACTGTGAGACACTTAGCAAGTTATAATTCAGGCCTTCAACATAGTATGCATTATCACATGATATCTTTTTAGTAAGCTTGATACTACCTTTTCCTTTGATCTGACATGGTGCATTGTTACCAAATCTAACACTATTTCCTTCATATTGAGTAAAGGCAATGAACTTACTTTTATCTCCAATCATGTGATGAGAGCATCCACTATCTATGATCCATTTATCATTCTTGTTCATGCAAGTTACCAGGGTAGTTGCTTCATCTTCATCTGATTCATCTTTCATAGCCACATAGACTACTTCATCATCATTCTCGTTAGAGTCTTCTTCAACAATGTAGCATCTTTTTCCTTTACCTTTGCAGTCCTTGTTGTCCTCCTTTTTGTTCTTGAAGTTGCCTTCATCCTTGTAATTTTTCTTTTGTGTGCATCTGGCTGCAATGTGACCAACTTCATTACAATTGAAACAAATGATTGGTAGCTTACCTTTGAATTTTCCTATTCCTTTGTGAAATATTCTTGCTAGTAATGCCTCCAATTGGTCTACATCATCTTCATCAGTGCTATTGTCACTAGATACATACTTTCATTTTTCACTCTTTTTCTTTGTTTGCACTACCTCATTATCTTTTATTGTCATCTTGGGTTTGAATGCAGATTCAAATTTTTCTAGTTTGTAGTTGTCAAGTTGGATAGCTCAAAGGCAGTGAGTCTTCCAATTATTCCTTCAAATGCCAATGCGTTTCTTGGTATAGACCTTAGCTCTTGGATGGCTGAAACTCTTATAACATAGATAGGAAGAAAAGTTCTCAAGTATTTGCTACATATTGTTTCTTCTGCTAACTGTCCTCCTAGACTTCTTATGGCACTTACCACTTCTTTCATCCTTGCACCATATTGAACAACATTCTCTCCTTCTTCCATTTTCATGTCATTGAACTTTCCTCTTAGGCTCTCTCTTTTGGCTCTCTTGACATTATCGTCTCCTCCATAGATTCTTGATAATGTTACCCACATCTGATGTGCAGTACCACATTCTTTGATGTCATCATACTTAGCATAGCTTAGTACTGAAGCAATATCTAACATCACTTGATTGTGCTCCTTCTTCTTGCCCATGTCATCTATAGTGAGAGGTCTTGTAGGGTCTACATGATCAACTATGATTGAGGTCTATGCATAGTCACCTATTGATTTGAGGTGTAGCTTCATCAAACTTTTCCATGCAACAAAGTTGTCTTGTTTAGCTTGGGAACTTCTCTCTTGCACATCTTGATCTTCCTACTACTAGTACCTTGAAACAAATCAGCAGTGTGCTTTGATACCAATTGTTAGAATTCTTTAGAATAATTGAGAGTGGGGAGGGGTGAATCAATTATTCAAGGTCCAATAATTTTCAACCAAACTTTCTAATAAAATGAGAGTGAATCAGAAGTGCTATCCTTTTTCTTTCTTATCATGCATGCAATTACACATTAACTAATCATGAAAAGTAAACATGCATCACACCATAACACAAAGGACTTTGGTAACCCAAAAACCCTCTAGGAATAAGAAGGTAAAATTGGGGTGGGGATGACACCCACAAAATAACTACGCAATTAATTTCAACCACTTCTAATGGTTTGCCCTATTAAAGGCCTGGCCTATTAAAGGCTTTACACACTATAAAATGTGACCCTGTTAAAGGATTTCTACACCTTGTTAGGAGTGTGCCCTATTAGAGGACTTAAGAAAATTCAACTTAGAATACCACCCTATTAAAAGATTTACATAGAGTTGTTAGGCTCACCCAAGTCCATGGGATTTATAGTTACCTCCTCAAAAGAATCTTTTATCCCTCTCTAAGGATCTTCTATCCTCCTCCTGAGGATCTCTTTATCCTTCTCCTGAGGATCTCTTTATCCTTCTCTTGGGGATCTTCTATCCTTTTCCTGAGGCTTATCCACCTAGCTATTAAGCTAACCTATAAATGTATGATTTCAATATCTAATACAATGGTAAGAAAGTATTAGAAATATTTTGACCTAATAAAGATTGCAACCCTATCCTTGTAGATTTCATATCACTCTTCAGTTCTTTTCTTTGCTTGGTTTTTCTCCCTTGCAGTGTTGATAGCTTGTTCACCCTTCAAGATCTATCTCCTTGAGTTATTCTACTCATTATACCAATGCACTCTATGGTCACTTGATCAACTTAGAGTCTTGATGCTCTGTTCTTACTCGTCATTGTGTCCTCTTCTTGACACCACACTAGCATTCTCTTGGCTTCTTTGCATGACCACACTTATGATCAAATCCCTCTCACACATGTGCACTTGATCTCTAACTTTTAACTCCTTATAAAGAAGTTATGTTCTTCATTTCATGCTCAAATCTTGATTTGATCTGAGAAAATGATATTTTTTCCCTCCAAACTATTTCTTCTAGAAACTTCATGATAAGTCCATTAGCATTCCCCTTGAATTGGTTTGCATGGTTCACATGAAATTCTATGACATCTACTCATCATCCTTATCATCCAACTAATTCACAAATTTTAATATAACAAACTTATCATTACTAATCTGGCAAATCTTTGACTTAACAAATAATGTAGCAACTCAACATCATTGGTTTACTGATGCTTGACATCTTCTATGTTACTCAACTCCTACTGCATTTACTGATGCTCAACACCTGAAGAAATTTTCTCGACATCCATTACCTTTTTCTGATACTCGGCACCTGAAGTCTTTTCTTGAGTTACTCAGCACTTGAACATTCCTGTGTAACTCAACACCTGAAGGATTTCTCGGGACACACTAAAGTTGAACTTGCTCAGCTCTCTCCAATGAACTTAGTTAGGCTTTACAAATGACTTAGTTAAACCTTACATCTTTGATGTGTCTTAGTGTGTCCATCCTCTTAGAGTATGTCGTCAATACACTATTTCATCAATGGCTTAGTTGATCCTTATGCTTCTTTACAACATCATAACTTCAACCTTCCTCTAGGTGCTCTAGTTACATCTTATTGATTGCCTCCTCCTTTTCAATCAACCAATTGATAGTATTTGGATCACTTAAGCAATTGTCATTCCTGCAAGTAGCAAGTTTGACATCAATGACAAAACAATGATTGAGAACATTCATGATCTCTTCAATCATTTCCAACACTTTTATTTGGTTTAAAGTTGTGGTTTTAGGTCCCTATAAATCTTGGTTTTTTGTGTTGGTTTTGTCTTTTCTTCAAGTTTCAAGTCCTTGTAAAACCTAGTTGTGCTTAATGTTTATCTCTAGTTTATTGTAAAGGGTTTTGGGTCCCTTCAAAACTTGTTTTTACCTTAATCTAAAACTATATGATCTAACTTTTCCAAAATTGGTCTTTTCTCATTTACAACATGAATATCAAAAGCATCGACAAAAATATATTTAATATCATGGACTACATTCTTCTACCTGAACTCTCTCTTAATTGCTCCTGCTTTATCTTTTGACTCAACAAAACTTGTAGATTTTTCATTTGTTCCAAGGTCATAGTATTTGGGTCATATTTAGGAAATGTTATGACCTCATCTAAACTTACTAGAGTCTCTAGTGACTCAGATTTATGATCCATCAACTATGACCATTGGGTGTTAACACTCGGCAATGATATTTGCAATTGTTTCCCCTTTGCACTTGGTCCGTGTTTTTGTTGTTTGGTGGAAGTATTCTCCTATTGAGTAACCTATTGGGAAAGTGTAACATTTAATGTATCAATATGAACAATACTTGGTAGTTGAATAAGAGCTTGGATAGCCTCTTTCTCTTTAGGGTTGTATATCTTTGTTGGCTTGGATGGGTCAACCTCCTTATTTTCCTCAACATTAGTATATAAAGCATGTTGTACAGAATGATCTGCTTCACCTTTCTCTACTTCTTTCTCATCAACTTCATGAGAGACCAAGGGTGCCACAATAATGACTTTACCTTGCTTCTCAATACTCATGTTAGGAATAGTTGTGACTGATGTAACTTGAAAACCATCAGTTGATGTAATGCCAATCCTTGGATACTCTTGTATTTGTAGAAAAATGGATTGGTGAATGGGAGAGGGGTGCCTAAGGTGTTTACATCTACATTTGTCAAATATTTCTCAATTAAGATATTCTAATTCAGTGGTGATGAATCAAGAACATCCTCGATGGTGGCAATATCTTGTTGTTCACTCTTTCCATATCTGTACTTATTACCTCTACTAGATTATCTGGTGCATCATAATCCTCTTGGTTATCTATCTCAATAGAATCTCTCCCTTCTTCTTCTATCTCCTTTGTTGCCAATAGAAGCAATAAACCAAATGCATTCTTCCATATTCACATTATCTCTTGTTCAACCTTATTTTTCCTTATTCATCAATATTTTGTATGCCCTTACTTTTGGCAAAAATTTCTTTACAAAATCTCTTAGGGAAATGGACATATGTGTCTTCCCTAAGTCATGCATTATTTGGCCCAATGTGGTTTACCTTATTTGTCTTTCAGTTGATAATGCCCACTTCCACTTTGCATCTAGATTATTATATAGATCTTCAAGAATACCTTTGCCTTATTCTATAGGCTTATATTTGAATTTTTCCATCATATCTAATATGGCCTTTTCAACTTTTTCTTGATATTCCTTATTTAAATAATCATATTTAATTTTCTTAACACTTACTATGCTAGCTGAATTCCTAATGTTTTCACATACCTAATCAATTTTCATAGGAGGTCATCTAGGTAAAATTTGAAGCTTTTTCATATCATGAGCCTCTTTTTTCTCTCTTTCATCCTCTTCCTCATTAGGTGTGAGAACCAATCTCCTTCTAGGCCTCTTTTGTGGACTCTACTCAATCCCTTTTAGTTGTTTTCTCTTTCTGGGGCTTTTATTTGTCTTAGCAGCTAGGGTTTATTCTTCCTTGGATATTGTGATTATCTTCCTCTTAGGCTTAGGTATAGGAGGTGTGAATGTCTTCTTTACACTTTTCTTAAGATCCTTCATCACTTTAGGATCAACAATCACAATTTTCTTCTATTTGGTTGCCTTGGGCTTGGTAACAACTAATGCTTTACCCTTAGATTCTTCTTCCTCTTCTTCTCTATCAAAAGATTTATCTTGATTTGTCTCCTCTATTATATGAAGTGGTCCTTTACCAAGTTAATTTGATAGATCAATGATCATCTTTTTCCTTTTCCTATCCATCTTGGGCACTTTTATTTTCATCACCACTCTAAGCTTGGCTGACTCATAATTGCCTAAGGGCTTGAAACTCTTATTAATTTCATCAGACATGAGTGTAGTAACTATTGCATTGACTTCATCAATATTTACTTCATATTGCATTGGTATCAACCATGAAACTCTTGGTAACATTGCCTATGCATAAGTATAATATGTGTCTACCATGAAATAAATGTCATCATAGTATTGATCTACCATAGATTGTGGGATCCTCATTGTTTTCTTCATCTTTCCCTTGAACATATCTTTTCTAGCTGTAGACATAGACAAAGTCATTTCAAAAAATAGGGGTTTGAAATCAACTAAACTCGACACTTCTAACTTTACTTTGTTGTAAAATTTTTTTGATGGTACTCTTGGATTCACTTATTCTTTCATTGAAATCATTTTTGAATCACCTTTGAATTGCTTGGATGCTCTAAAATTCTTGGTAAATAAAAATGAACTTAAAAAAATTGATATAAACATTCAATTATCAAATTAGATCTGTAAAAAATGTGTCATACTCCATTTGGTGCATCACATTTATCTCAACCTTTACATAATAATGTGTTTGCACTTCTTTCATCCAATTACTTAGTCTCTATTTATTTTCTTAGTCAACATATCAACTTGGTTCTATATGAATTCTTAGATCAAGTGGCATTCATCAGTCACTATAGGTAATCACACTTGTCATGCCCAAAAATTAAGGAAAAAATACACCAACAATTTTTTTTAAAGAAGTACTAACTAAGTTATCTATACTAAAATTAAATGAGTTAAAGAAATCAAATTTCCACAATCCATTGTATTGCAATGATTTGTTTCTAGCTTTTATTGTGTTAAGATTTTTATCACCAACATTTCAAATCACACATTGTTTTGCATGTCTTGCTCTTCATCCTAATGATGGATCACGTAGTGTGATTAGAAATGTTGATGGTAAAAATCTTAACACAATCAAATCCAAAAAAAAATCACTGCAATTTAATGAGTTGAAGATAAGATAATGACAAGACAGTGTTGGGTTCAAGTCTCAAGGTTTCATGATTAATATACTAGTGTTTAGGGTTTCAATTTTAGAATTATATCATTGATCAAAGTGATAGTAATAGGGTGCAACTAAGGTACATATGAAGGGCTTTGTTCTTGCTTATAGGTTTAGACATACTAATGAATTTTGATTAACATTTCTCTATGATTCAGAGTCAGCTTTAAAGACATACTTTAATAAATTTGAAAGCCATAATGTTTTTGCTACAAGAACACTAAGTATAGATTTATAAGGTTCAATTGATTAACTATTATGTTGTGAAGTACAAGTACACCCTTTAAAGACAAGTAAAAATAATTAGATTCAATATCATTATACAAAGTTTGATCTACTAGGTTATCATTTAATAGGTTAAGTTCAAGTGTACAAACAACATATTTTACTTACATTTTTCTAACACCAATATGAAACATTACTGTACTATCAACATGTAATAATTTTATGTATAAATGTTATATCGTATATGATTTGAATATGCATAACTAAAATGAGTATATAAGATCCATTTGTATATAATAACTTAGAGTATCTTACAACCATAGAACACTCAATGCTACTACATACCTATTTTAATTACTAAAAGTAAGTAGGAATATATTAGATAATATACATATATATATTGTGTCATAAAATATGCTTACATAACATCAAATATGAAAATACCAACTAACAATGTTTGTAAATTCTAGCTAGCTACACTAATTACACTATAAATAATTATGCTAACATCCTCATACACAGGCATAGATTAAAAGAAATCCCAACAAACCATATCTATTACATTTATCTTTACAACTATTTACTATATACCAAATAGCTAAAACAAATTTAAAAAACAATGCTATGGCTAGTAACAATTTTCTAATATTACAATTAAAATCTATGGCCAATTACCCTTTTTCTTACTTTCTATTATCCATCTACTAAAACACTAAAAATAATTACTCAATAAATCCAAATACTATAACATATGATCACAACTAAATATAAATTACTAACTAAAATTACTAAATTAGAGAACCAATTAATAACTTCTTATGATGCTAACCACTAACAAAATACCTTAACCAAGCTCCTAATCCTACCCTTTACCCTACCATTTCCCCTAATCCTAATACAACATGGCAAGTGGCCAAGTGGTTTTCCTACCTACTCCCCACGCTCCCCCAACCACCCATGCTTTCCCAAAACTCTTGCATGCTTCCCAACTCTTTCCATTCATTCCCCCCAAGTCTGCATAATCTATTGACTTTGAGGTGAGTAGATGTGATGGGAAAGGATAAAGGGTGAGGGCATAAATATAAATTCATATGCTCAATTTTATTTTTTAAATTTTCAATCCTCCCATACATGACCAACTTGAGGAAAAAAGGAGATGTGGAGGTGGGGGTGAAGACCACATGTTGTCCCATCCTCTCCCCAATTTCCCATTCAAATTGTTTTGATGATAAGGGGGTATTTAATGACAAGGGTGTCTTAATGATTTTTTTAATAATATTTATGATTATTTCACCTATACTAAATGCAATTATTCCAAGTGGGTTAATATATTTCAATATTAACCCTGACTTCTACAATCTTACAATCACCAATGCCTCATAGCATCAAGCCCATCCTCCATTCTCTTTACAAATTATTTGATAGCAACAAGATCATAAGATCTCATGACAAAAATGTGGCCCTTAACACCCCTGGCATAAGGTCCTGGTACCATTATCTCTTCCTTGCAATATCATGACATAGTGAATTTTACCTTTACAATCTTACAATCGCAATCCAACATGTTATCGATAGTTGTGGTAATAACCCTTATGATCCTACAATTGTGGTTTGACTATCCTTTTTCATGACCTCAAGAGGTGTCCTCACTTGTTCCAATGCCCTTATGAATTTATGATTATATGATCAAAATTCCCCTTCGTAGCATCAACAACCTAGGAAGTTAACTCCACGATCCTACGATCATTGACCTTCATGATGTCAGGATGTGTCCTCATGGCACTTATGATCTTATAATTTCTTACTATCATAACATTGGGAAAGAATTTTCTTTGGATTATGATCTTCTAACCATATGTGATATTATGAAAACCTGAGCACTTGACCAATAGGAGCCTCATAACATCTTGTCACTTCTTGATTCACTTGATGATCCTTTGATACATGAGCTATCAAAAGATTGGGACTAGACCATATTGTCATGGCTCCAAGATTTTAAAATATAGAATTGAATCTTGTAACTATTGGGTGTGTTCAAATATTTGAAATTAATCCTTAGCAGGAATGCATATTTTGGCCAATAGTCTCTTTTGAAATGACTAGAACTCCCAGGTTACTAAAATTGCGAGACAGGAATGAAGAGCCTCAAAAATGTGCCTAGCCTTTGCTAGCATCAAATCAAGTAGGCCTAAAGCCTTTTCAATTAGATTGGACCATTTTAAAGTTTCCAACCTAGTTTAAGTAAGAAGGTCAATCTCTTTTCTCTATTTAGAAATAGGCCTATGCTCTCAACTCATTGAGCTGATCAGAATGACAAACCTTCTGAAAGGGTGGTAGGAATCAAGCTGGGACTAAACAAACACATAGATTAAATAGGAGCCTCTTGTCTTCTATATTTAAAGTCTTGTAACTAATCAATCATGTCTATCATGTTTGAGGGATTGGAGTAGTATGGATATACTCTCACTCTTTTACAATGATCAAGCTCCCAAACCTTCTTCCAATTTCTATTTTATCATGTTTTTCACTAGGTAGTTTACTCAACCATAGAAAGGCTACCTCCTAATAATTTCCTTACTAGAGCTAGTGAGAGGGAAAGTCTTCAATCTTTCATTCCTAATTGAATGTAAGCTGGGTATTTTTGAAACATAGCCTTCCTTCAGTAGTCTCGAAAGAGATTGTGCCAAAACTCCCTCATGTTGGTGGGAAGCTCTCTTTCAAGAGAGAGGTAAATTTGAACACAATTGGATAAATACTAAATCCTCATAGTCACTAGCCTTAGAAAACCTTGTCAAGAAGCCATTTCTTTTACTTTCTAGGTGTGTGATGAATTATTTTATTGTCATTTTTACTATTGTTGTTTTTGAATGTGTCTACTTTAATACATGTTAATGAAATCCAGATTATAACTCTTTTGAGAAAATTCAAACATGACTACAAGCCATCACTAAAGAAAATATAAAAATTGTTGTAAACCCTAAAATAATGCATCCAAATCCCAAATAGCACATTTGAGTACTTTTGTCATACATTTGAATCTTGTACTAGTGCATTTTTGATAAGTAGAACAACACATTTGAAGAAAAGAATATTTCATTTGAATGTAAAACAATGCTTTTACCCTACAAAATAGTTCCTACCATACTATAAAATATTACATATTAACACTTAAATAGTGCATCTAAATATTTTTGTAGCACATCTACAATAATTTCCAAAATAGAGGCTATTTGCACACATAATACCCATAAACAAACAATAGATTTAGATACCCTTTTCTTCCATTAACATTCTACAAAGTAGAGGAATCCTATAAATGACCAACATCTTTAAAGTAATAAATATTACAAGCCTACATAAGGACTTTTAACTAATAACCATTGTTACCTTTACTTTTCAGATCAATTCAAACATGCACGAAATCACACAATCGTCCCCTACCCGACTTCGTAGAATTGATTCTTATCATCATCAACATCATTGAACACCTTTTTGAAACATAGCTTGATGTTCCAACACATTTTGGTCTAGAAACAATCCTCACCTCATCAAAATGCCTAATAATTAAGGGAGTCTCATCCACATCTCATGAAACTGTGTAAAACTAACGTAGTTGCAAAACAAAAAGAACTTAAATGACCACCCATATAGGTAAGAACTAGAATAGAAAAATGAACTATCAAAAATGTATAATCTCCAAATATTTTTGAGCCTATTACACCTATTTACTGCTTATCAACCACCATTTCCAACAAATCACCCTTGTTCAAATGGTAGAACTCACAACTTTCCAACAAAATGGGTTCATCTAACACATGGGGCAAAAATGAACTTGAAACAAAAATTGAGTATTTTCAACAAAATCCTAAGCTTTTGGACATAATGGAAAAGATACTCAAATCACATAAAGAACATTGCTTTCTATCATTAGCACAACAAGGTGCAAAATTACCTTCAAACTTTGATGTATCCAACTTTAAGAGGGATCAAGAAGAATCACCCCTAGATGTTGTCACACAAAACTTCGAGATCTACAATTAGAGATGGAAAAAATGAAATGGGGGAAAGTTCAACTGGCTAAAATTAGTCTTTAGAAAGTATGTCCCCTCCCATTTTATAGAAGCAACACCTTGACACCATTTCCACAAAACATGAAAATAGTAAAATATGATAAATATTTCAACACAATTGATCCACAAGATCATCTCTGACAATTCTATACTTTGAGTATGGAATTTGTCCATGATACAACCTACCTCATGTAGTTGTTCCCTAGAAGTTTGGGGGGACAAGCCATGGAGTGGTTCTAGAAGCTCCCCTCCAACATCAAATCATTTGATCAACTAGTTGTTGTGTTCATCACATAGTATTCATATAACATTGAAAGGGAGACCACCATGGTTGACCTAGCTCCTATTTACTTTTACCAAAAAATTATCATACAGTAGTACAAAAAAATGTCACACAATACTAGCAAAGTATCGCTTGAAAGTTGTGACTATAAAAAAAGGAAATGTGAACAAAATTCTAAAAATGCAAGAAATGCAGTGAGATGTAGAGAAAAAATAAGACATTTTGCCCCATGATGGGTGCCAAAAATTTACACTTGATTTGTGTCACACTCTAAACCCTTCTATCCAAGTGATTCCATGAGTTCAAAATGCTTGGATGTCAGCTTAGAGCTCCCTATCTATGGAGTGCAAGAGAGCATGATTCAAATGTGAAGGCTCTTAGTTGAGCCCTAGAGATACTCTTCTTGCTAGTAAACCATGTAATGGGAGGTTCCAAAAGATGAGACGTGAGAATGAAAATGTCCACAAGGAGTTCCTCAAGGATGCAATGCAAATGTAGATTAAACTATATGAATATGCAAAGTGCAACTATGTTGAACAAGATGAGATTATTATAAGATCCAAGATAATTAATAAGTGAATTAAGTTATTGCAAAAGAGAAGTTAAGCTACATGCAACTATTACTAGAATTCCATATGATCCTAAGTTAAGACACAATATTCATATAATATGCAATGTGCACTACAAAACAACTCCTAGGAGAATCCTTCAAGGTGTTCCTACGAAGATGGAGGCATACTTTTGCCAAATATCACTAGGACATCCCAAATAAAGAAAAATGGATATATTTATTAATAGCCTCTCCAAGCTAATGAACTACTAGCTACAACTTCAAGGTCATAATAACTTTAAAACAACATTAGAAAACATAGCCAAAGTAGAAGAGACCTTGATAAACAATGACATCATCAAGCTATCAAAAGATGGCAAGGGTTTCTCAGAAAATTCCTTCCAGCCTCATAATTCATCCGAGCACTCAAATGATAAAAATACATCATGGTGGAGGAATAACAATAAAAGCATGACAAATAAGGGGGTGGTAGAAGCTAATCATGTTAAACCACAACTTCTTCCCTCTCCCAATCAATAATACCTAACTATCAACAACACCAACATGACTTCTCAATAGGATACAAAAAAGCAAGATCATGCTCATCCTTTCTATTATAGGAATGCAAACACTCCTTTAAACCAAAATATATCCAATGAGAAAGTGGCTTATAACCAAGCCCCTACACCAAGAGGATATAAAACTATTGATCAACCTAGAGTTTATACTCCCATTAGGGAGACTTATGAAAGGGAATTGAAAACACTTTTTGAAGATGAGCTCATCATACTATCAGAAGCCAAGCCCTATGAGACATAGGTCAAAGCTAAGTGGTGGAACAAAAATCATTTTTATGTCTACCACTACAATCGGGGGCATCTTACCAAAAATTATTATGCCATAAAAGGAGCCATCCAAAAATTAATTAATAATAGCACTTAGCTTTGACCATAGGTGAAAGCTAAGTGGTGGAGGATAAAACATTTCTATGTACCATTACAATCAGGGGCATCTTACCAACAATTGTTATGCCATAAAAGGAGCCATCCAAAAATTAATTAATAATGGCACTACTGAAGTAAATAGTATTCATAAAAATGAAGACCACACAACCTTCAAGAACCCTTTCATGATTCATGAGAAGGGAGAATCATCCAAAAAAAACTAGGTTTCATCCTCTAATGACATAGTCAACTATGCCCATAACTGTGATAACATGATTAACATGATCTCTAGGTTTGACAATGTTGTTAATGTCATCATTGTCAAAGACAAACATAAAAACCAATTGTTAAATATTGTTACAAGAGGTCAATCCTCCAAAGTAGTCCATCTAGGGTCAGCCACTAGTCTAGAGAAAACCACCACCAGTTCCCACACATCCAAATATAGCCTAGTCAACCAGTTATTGAAATCTCCCACCTATATCTATATTTTTGAATTGTTGCAAATATCTCATGAGCATAAATAGATCCTCACTAAAGCCTTAGTGCCAAAAAATTTGGATGTCAATATATTTCAAAATATGATAACCTAGTTTCCCCTCACTATGTGTCCTTCTCTGCACAAGATGACATGTCTTTCATACATTCACAAAACTCTTTGTTGCATATTGAAGTCTTCATCCACCAAAATAGAGAAAAAAGAGCTTTGGTTGATAGAGAAGTTGGTCTAAACATTTGAAACTTGAGCTTGGTAAAGGTACTAGGGTATACAAAGGATGATTTGGATCCTAAGAAAAATATTATTATAAAAGCTTATGATGATGAGGAGAGATCCTCTAAAGGAATAGTTATTCTACCAATAAGGGTTGGCCCAGTTGTAAAAGACATTATTTGTCAAGTCTTGGACTTGAAATTAACTTACAACATTCTATTAGGAAGGCTCTAGATCCATGATATGAAAATAGTCCATTCCACTTCCCATCAATGTCTCAATTTTTCATACATGGGTGAAGAGGTGATCATACCTAGGGATCAAAACTATGCCCAATATTGTAACTCACTTGTTCCTCATAATAGGGAAGAAACTGATCCTAACATATGACATCAGTTGACCCACATCAACATACAGTTCATGCTCCACTAGACGAGATAACAACCACTTTTCCAAAACAACTAAGGGAAAAGAGAAAATGGGTTGTTCTAGTTCCTCTACTTCATCATCATAGTCACTCGAGGACACTAATCAAACACGTTATGAGAGAATGGATTATTTGATGAAAGAATTTGATAAAAGTGAAAACTACAATGTAAAGGAGTGGGTGAATATTCAAATTTTTTTATTTGACCCACCACTATCCCCTAAATCTCATGGTAGGAAAACCACAAAGAAAACTTATCAAGGACACTTTGTTAAAGAAAGGGGCATATCTCCAAACACCATAGAGGAAGAAAAAAAAATTATACAAAATTTTGATATCTCACCACACCTTTTTGGTAAGGGCTATGATCTAATGAAGAAAATTGGTTATCTAGGAGAAGGTCCCTTGGGAAAAGGAAAAGGTATTCTGGAACCACTATTAGAAAATTTCAAACCCAACAAGTTAAAAAAAGGGTTGGGCTATTCAGAACAAGACAATGATAATTCCACACCCTATCTTAAATCCCACTCTAAACATGGAGATTCTTCCTCTACTCTAGTGTGGGTGCCAAAAGAAAAGGATTCCAAAGAAGCTATCCCAAAAGGTGTGAACCTATCCTTCTCTGGTCTACACCATACAAGAGATCAATGCAGAAACACCACTAATGATGAAGATGATGATGATTCTACCAAGTGGGAATTTGACTCACTATCTAAAGAATCGATACAAGATAAAGAATATGATTTTTTCACATCCATAGCCAAAGCACTTTGACAACACAATATCCCACTCCACAGACTGGTTCAGAATAAAACATAGAACAAGCACATGATCCCTCATCACAAACTAATGATGAACATAATGACATATTTGAGTTCCAGACTTTATTTCTAGACTTTTCCCTAGAAGAAATTGAAGATGAGTTTAGTGAGAAATTCTATGCCTCTAGTTGTCTAAATAATCTCAAAGAAGCACATGTCATAGACTTAACTAATATGATGTATGAGTCACCAATTGAGGTCATGTCTTTGAACCCCCCTGCATACTATCTATACCCCAAATCATTATCACTAGTTCATCCTAAGCTTATTAGCTGAGATACAACTAAACCATACAATATCTCTAATTTTGACACTAGCCAAGATATTTTCATGTGCCTTAATGCAGTTGAACCATCTCCTAGACAAGGGCCAAGAGAAATTCGTATGGTTGGTTCATGTATCAATCATCTTAATCACATAAAAAAAGGTTGGAAATATCAAAGAACTAATGAACCAAACCATGTTGTGGTCGGTCTAGAAAAAAAGTAGAAACAAATAGAAGTGATGCATCTAATGGTGAAAACCCAACTGTGGCACCCAAAGATGAGATGATTGATCCCTTACCCAAATAATCAAAGGAGCTAACAGAAAAGGTCAATATTAGGACAGAGCAATAACCTAGAATAATTCATTTGGCACAATCATTAACTCTAGAGGAAAGAAGTGAATTTATTTGCTTCTTCAAAGATAGGCAAATAAATTTTGTGTGGTCCTATATTGACATCCCAAGGTTAGATCCAAATTTAATCCTTCATCATTGCAACATTTCTCCAGATGCCAAGCCAGTCAAATAGAAACTCAAGAAAATGCATCCTAATGTAGTATTATTGGTCAACACATAATTGGAGAAATTACTTCACACCAACTTCATCAAGCCATTGATCTATGCATCATGGATATCAAAAATTGTACACATCTCAAAGAAATATGGTAGTATATGGATCTACATTGACTTCCATGATTTTAATAAAGAATAATCACTTCCCCATCCCAAAGAGTGACACCATTGTGGACTTGAGGATAGGGCATTCTATGTTCTCACTCATGGATGGTTTTTTTAGGTTATAACCAAATAAAGATATCACCCAAAGACTAAGAGAAGAAAACTTTTACTTGTGTATGGGGGACCTCTTTTTGAAATGCCATACCCTTTGGTCTTAAGAATGTTGACACTACATATCAGAGAGCCATTACTACCATTTTCCATGACATGATGCATACCTTTATGGAGGATTATGTAGATGACCTTCTTGCCAAATCTCATACACATCAAGACCATCTGCCTATTTTGGATAAGATATTCACCACCTAGAAACCTTCAAGGTTAGGTTAAATCCTAAGAAATGGGTCTTTGGCTTACAATCTAGAAAGGTCCTAGGTTATATTGTCTCTGCCAAAGGAATTGAGGTTGATCCTAAAAAGGTGCAAACCAATGTCAACATGCAACCTCCTAAGATCTTGAGCCAACTATGTTCCCTCTAGGGAAGACTTCAATTAGTTCACATATTCATATCTTAGCTAGTAGAAAAGTGTGTTCCTTTTACTCATCTCCTTCACAATGATATAATCTTTGAATGGTATGGTCAGTGTCAGATGACCTTTCATCTTCTCAAGAACTACTTAATGAATCCACCTATCATGGTACCTCTCATGTTGGGAAAGTCTTTATTATTATATATATCTTTGATAGAAAAATCCATAGACATCCTCCTAGCATAAGGAAATGATCAAGGAAAGGAAAGAGTTATCTACTACATTAGTCACACCTTAGTCAATTATGAGCTAAACTACACTTTAATTGAGAATTCTTGTTTGGAGGTAGTTTTTTCTTAACAAAAGCTATGTCACTATCTCTTAACACACAAATTCAATCTTATCTCCAAAATTGACCCTCTCAAATATCTTCTTAGCCAAAAAATATTAAGAGGTAGATTGGCCAAATGGATAATGATCATGAGTGAGTTTGACATTGAGTATGTTGATAAAAAAAGATATAAAAGGACAAGTCATCACAAATCAATTGGCAGATGCACCCATACAAAGTTCAAACCCTATCCTAGTAGACTTTCTAGACATGCACATCCTCTAGATAGAGCCAGTCACATGGAATTTATTCTTCAATGGTTCATATGCATATCATGGTTTGGGTGTTGGCATATTTTTCATCACAGCTCTAGGTGTCACCATCCCCAAGTCTTACAAACTGTTCTTCCCATGCACAAATAATATGGCAAAAAATGAAGCATCAGTTTTGGACTTAAAGTTAGCTTTGGAATGGAAGTTAAAAATGCACAAAGTCTATGGGGATTCTCAACTAGTCATCAACCAAGTCACAGACACATATCAAACCAAAGATGAGAAATTATTACTTTATAAGGACATGGTTGATACCGTTAAGGCATGCTTTTTTCACATCACTTTTGAACAAATTCTCAGATAAAAGAATAGGGTAGAAGGTGCCATGGCTACTTTGGCCTCCTTACTTTAGCTAATAGATCAACATGAATGATATGAGTTCTTAGTAGAAGAGATGGTTGAACTCATATTTACTCAACCTGAATCCCATCTTATTTTCCCTTAGGTATGACTCTATTACCACCTACCTCTATAATAACATCATCCCTTCTAACCTCTCACAAAAGCATAAACATAATTTCATCTAAAAGACCTCGCGTTACACATTGGTGGCTAATACATTATATAGGAAAGGTCTCAACAACACTTTATTTAGATATCTTGAAAAAGATGAGTTTAGGGTTTCTCTGCAAGAATTCCATGTGGGTATATGTGGGTCACATTCTAGTAGATTTGATTGGCAAAGAAAATTCTTAGGATGGGCTATTTTTGGCCCACCATGGAAAAGGATTCTATCGACTACATTAAGACTTGTAAAAAATGTCAAATCCATGGCAACCTCATTCATGCACTAGCATAAGAACTCAACCCATTGGCAAAACCATGGCCTTTTTATCAATGGGGTTTTGATTTGATTAGTGCAATCCACCCACCTTCCTCTAATAGACACAAATGGATCATTATAGAAACTAAATATTTTACCAAGTGGGTTGAAGCAACACCACTCATAGACTCCACTGAAAAGAAAATTTCCTCATTCATCCTAAACCATATTATTTTTCAATTTGACATACCTCATTCCATCTTGATGGATATTACATTGCATTTCAAAAATCAAATAGTTGATGAGCTATGTGAAAAGTTTCACATTATCCACCATTCATCATCCATTTATTATCCCCAAGGTAATGGCCAAGAAGAGGCCACCAATAAAATAATCATTAACATCCTCAAAAGAACCATCAATGAAAATTGTAGGGATTGTAATTTATAGGTTAATCCTCCCCTGTGGGCCTATAGGAAAAGTGTTCACATGCCTAAAGGCATAACACTCTTATGCTTAGTCTACAACAATGAAGCAATTATTCCTTTAGAGGTTTAAATCCCATCTCTGAGAATCACCCTCCATGATATCCTGTCAAATGAAGACTATAGAGTGGCCCATTCAGAACAACAGGAATTGGTAGAATAACATTAATGCACAAAACATGAACATCTTAAAGTATATCATAATGAACTATCTAAACACTACAACAAGAAGGTCAAACCTTGTGTCTTTCAAATTGGAGACTTAGTTCTCTAAGAAAACCCTAAGAATCAAGTAGCCAGGGAAAAGAAAGGAAAATGGGAGGCCAACTAGATTGGTCCTTACATTATCATAGAATCCTTTAGGATTAGTACTTACTAACTTTTAGATTGTGATGGAGAAGAACTTGCAGAACCTATCAACAACATTCATCTCAAACAATTCTATGTCTAAAAGACTTGTAGAAACAACTCATTGCTAAAAATATCAAAAACATAAAAAATAGTAGAAAAATATTCAAAACAAAAATCTGTTATAAAAGGAGTGAGAGATAACACCTGTCAACTTTCTAAACAACACATGTCCTTCAATGCTGAAATCAACAACATGGTGATTCAAATCAACCTCCCATGCCAATTTTTCTTGTCTGTAGCCTGTCCATTTCCTCATCTCCATTTTACTCGGCACAGTGAAAAAAAAATAGGATCAAGGAGGTACAAAATGTCACATTGGAGTCAAATTTGTACATACCCAATTGAGAAATACTTGTGGGTTACAGTTTAGTGGTTTCTTGGCACTAGCAATAGTTTACAGAAGACAAGGGGCATATAAGAGGAAGCATGGTGTCTGATTACATTTTCAAATACCATAGGCATGAATTATAAGAAAATCAATGCATATCTAACCTATCTATTGCCACCACCTACCCCTAAACATCAATTTTAGCCTTCATAAATCTATTTTGAATCCTAAATATTCTATATTCACCTCCATTAATCCACATGTGTTCCTCCAAATCCCTTTTGACCCTCCTACCCATCCTAATGATTCCCATATTTCAATAAATCTCACTCACATCCTTTTTCACTAATCACCAGATTAACCATTCTCCCAAAATTATCAAAAATTCATTTAAAAAATATCAAAAATAGTCAAAATTTGTCAAAAATTATCAAAAACAACAAAAAATTGTCAAAAATTACCAAAAATAGTCAAAAAAAATTGAAAACATTCTAAAACACTTAAAAATTGGGTCAAACAATAAAAAAATACATTGGATGCACATCGGTGATTTTACATAAATTATTTTTATATATATTTCACATTGAAGACCCATTGGTTTCATATTGAGCTAGTATTTGCCTATAATTGTTGCTCCTTTGGGATGGGTTTGGCATACCTCGACAAGTTTTATATAAAATTAATGGTGAGGCCCACTATTTGAAATATATTTAATATTTTATGGAAAAATCATTATATTATTCAACAAGGATCTCATTGTCCTCCACTTTGCTACAAGAAATTAAGATGCAGCATAGTTGTCTAGAAACATCTACTTGCTCTTGGAAAAATTTGGCACAATGAAGATAGCTAAAGAGGTCTCACTTGTGTCCCTCAACATAAGAACAACTCTCTATGGATTTCCAAAGTTATTTATGTTGCAAAGACCAAGATTAATCATGCATACTTCGATAAATATATCAATGCTATCTTGAAAAGCCCTAATACCTATCAAACTCTTTCATCACCACCCAACAGGGGCCCAGAATAAATAAGCATACATTTGAGAGACCACAAGGTCCTTAAGCACCTTTTTTTAGGCCATCTAGCAACTTTTTCAAGGCCCAAGCACCTTTTTAGGCCATCTAGCACCTTTTATAGGCCCAAACACCTTTTTTAGGCCATCCAACACTTTTTATAGGCCCAAAAACCTTTTTTAGGCCATCCAATGCCTTTTTTAGGCCATCCAGTGCTTTTTATAGTCCCAAACACCTTTTTAAGCCTATCCAATACCTTTTTTGGCCCAAAATTCCTTTTTCAAGCCACCTTGTGTCTTTTCAAGGCCCAAGTACCCCTTTCAAGCCCTTAAGGACCTTTTATAGGCCCTAACATATTTTTCAGGCTAATTGGTGCCTTTTGTAGGCCTTCAAATACCTTTCTCAGGCCTCATAGTGCCTCTCAGGCCCCAATACTTTTTGTGAGCCCCATAAAAAAATTTTCTTGAGACACACCTAGAGAAAAATCATGGCCTTATCTCTCACTTTTCTAGAAAGACTATCAATATATACATAATTTTTCAACCATGTTCCATTAGCCTTTCTTAAGTTAGCACTTCCTACTTTTTCCACCTCATCCACTTCTGCTCTCCAAATGTTGTCCAAGTTCATATTAATCTTTCATTTAGAGTCCACTACTTCTCTCCTCTTCTTGTCATTGATTCCACATAAGTGAAGGTCAATCTTCCTCTCAATTAATGACATTTGTGGCCTTGGAAATGATTCCAAATATTTCCTAAAATTCCAAAAAAATCCATATATTTACAAAAACATTAAAAAAATCCAAATATTTACAAAAACATCACAAACATTCAAATATCTCCAAAAATATCAAAAACATTCAAAAAGCTATAACATTTTCAAAAGTGTCCGCAATATTACAAAAATGCCACAAACATACACACGCAAGTATATCAAAAGTAATCAGCTATTTTTGTTAGACATAACTCCCATCATCCTTTTTGCCATGGAAAAATAATGCTTTTATTTATTATAATGCTTTTATTTATTATAATGACATAATTACAAATTACATCCAAACAAGAACCTTTAATCTGGCCTTCCTCGTGGAGGTTTCATGCTAGACACTTCATCCAGGGAAATCCGCCTTGGTGAAGTCCCAGAAGACAAAGCTTCTATTGTGGATCCCCCTTGCACCTAAAAAACATCTCTAGGTATTAGGAATCTCTCATTACATAATTGTGTGTTCAACAATTGTGTAAACTCCCTATCTATAAATTGGGTCTCTTGTCGATGCTCCATTGGGACCGAATGATAATATAGTCCCATATAATAGGTGCATACTCAGTGTACCTTTTCCATCCTTTGCATATTTATGAACACATTATCCACCAGCTTGTTGATACCTGGAGCCCTAACCGCCCATTGTGCCATGTCACATTTTTACTATATATGATTGATCACTATTCTCCAATACTCCACATTTTCTCTTGTCTCACTAAGTTGCTACTATAGTTGTCTCTCCCATTCCTCACTTGCCATTAACCACTCTTGTAGTTACAATGACATAGTGTTCATTTTTGACACCACATCCTTAAAGAACTTTGACTGCACCTACAATAACACTATCTCATTCTGCACACTTTCCAAACCATCTTGCACAATCCTTAGTGAATCCTACAAACTTTGCACTCATTCTCACTCCATCCAAAGCCCCACATCATTTCCCTTTTCCCATGACCTCTGCACTCATAGTTCCACTTCCAATGATTTCATCCATGTGTGTTCTACATCCAACACCCCTTGAAGCCACTTGGATTTTGTTTTTGCTCCATCCTTGTAGAATTTATCTATCAATCGTAACAAAAATGCAACCTCTTGCTCTGCATTCTCTGCTTGGATCCTCTTTGCTGCCAACAATTTGTGTAGCTCCTCCACTTCATGTGTCATAGGTTTCACACCCTCACTCTTTGAATTTTTTTTTTCTACATTCAAAACTTCTATCACCTCACTCATTGACCCTTGGACTAGGATCACAAGGCTAATCAATTGCATCACCAAAATTGCCACATCACCCATACTGACATCTTCAGTTGTCATTGGCATTTTGCCTGTGTTCTTCCTAGGCAAGTTTATCTCCCCCATACCTGTCAATACTTTAGGCATGCTTTTTGTTTCTCCTGAAGAACTACCTTCCACTTGCATCTTAGGATTTTCACCAAGTCCCCCTTACAATACCTATTGTGTGACACTCCCTAAAAAAATTAATAACATTGCCAAAGGGGATTCTTTTGTCTTGATATTTAAGCCCACGAGTTGTGTTTGTATTGACTCCATCTAACTCGACTCACCACATTCATGGAATAATACCTATAGGCTAGGTTGATACACTAGTTGACTTGATGTTTTCCAGGCACGCTTTCCCCTCTATCCTTACCACACCTAACCTCTCTAAGTCACATCCCCTATCTCTACCTCTTGTTGTGACTAGTCTGGTGAGCTTGACATATTGATAGCCTAACCCTTCTTTTGATCTAATAATGATCAAATCTATGTGTATTAGAAATACTTATCACTTCACCATGTCTTTGTCTATATACCCATATACTTATAGATATCTCTTCAACCAAATTACACTTCATTAGCCTTGACATGTGTCACACTAGTACCCAATACACTTACTACTTTACCCTGACAATACGGTGCCATGCTTCCCCACTAACACATAGCTTCCAACACTATCACCATGCATTCTATTACATTCTTGCCACAAGTACACTCCACAACTTGCTATAGAAATCATACAACAACTATATCCATAGAGAACTGAATGAACTTGGCACTATTGCACACAACTGTTGACACTGCTGGTCTACAAATAATGGCTTTTTCTACTGTCACATCCTTCTAGTACCTCAATGACTTATTTGACTAGAGGAACCAAGATGAAGCCATGACCTTTTACTTTCTTTTGATTTTCACTATTCTAGGCCAATGATCCTAGGATTGTGTGCCTTATAGGTGTCCACTTGAAAGCCCCTCTTCTCATTTGGAAGGGCATATGTACCTCGACCAAATTTTCATGATATCTTAGGTGAGGTTCTCTATTTGACATATGTCTATTTGCGTGCATGTTTTCATTTTTTGTAGAAAAAATTCTAATGGTTATTATATCTTTCATGTACACTATTTATTTTTCTATAATAATGTTCAATATGATTAAGTAATCATATTACCATAGCTAAGATAGCAATGGTTGTACCATATCACTTTTTATTTAGGTGCTCAATGATGATATTTAATTTGCATCTCATTATAAAATGTGATAATTAGCTAAATTCAGTGCATTCATCTAGATTTCATTTCACATGGGTTCCCTTGACACAAATAGTTAGTACACAAATAGGAAATAATCAAGATATCCCAAACGCTAACATCTAAGAGATTAAGAACAAAATTGAAACATGATAGCAAATGACATCCAACAACATCAACATCACTATGACCTTTTACCTCTATTGTATCATGGACTCTACTTTTCATCACTGCATTTGATCACATCTCACTCACTCATTAGCTAGCAACTTTCATACCATTCATTGCATCACGTGACCTTTGAATCTCAAAAAAATTTGGCTACTATTTCCTCATTAGGCCATATCTTTCATATCATCTATTGCATTATGTGACCTTTGAATCTCAAATAATTCTAATCACTATTTCCTCGTACCACCCTTCTCTTTCTCTCATCATCCATCACATTATATGCATTCACCATTTTACCCTTTTTGCTAAGGCCTCAAGGTTACTTTGTGACCTTTGAATCTCAATAGTAGTTGCACTCTTTCATTTGATTTCATCATCCAATCTTTCATTTTTATTATCTCACTTTATTATCATTTTCATCTCTAGTACTTTTTTCCACCATTTTATTTTCATTACATCAATTCTTTTTTTTCCATCTCTACCAAATATCCCACATTGAACCTTTGTTCTTCATTTTTATATTTCCTTCCATTTTTTGCATTCATTTCATTTCAACCATTTCTCATTTTGTCGTTGTTTTATTTTTCACCTCATTTCATTATTATCATCACCTTATTGTCATTTATTCATTTTATTGCATCAGATTTCCATTTATTTTCATTTTCATTTTCCTACCCATTATTATTTTCATTTATTCCCTCTTATTCTCTTTATCATCTTATATCATTAATTTTCTTTATTACATCCATTCATTTTTCCTCATTTTGGTCCACATTTTTATTTTTCATCTTTTCATTATCCCACTTGTATTACCATCTATTACTTTATTTCTTCCACTATTCTATTACTTATTTTCCATCCTTTTATTATATTTTCATTTTTACTCCACTATTCTATTTTCAATACATTTCATTTCATTCATATATTTTTATATTTATCATCTACACATAATTACATTAAACATCTATTCACTACATTAATCATTTAGATATCTACATTAATAATCAATATTATATCCACATTTACAACTATCATACAAGTAAATATGCATATTACATACATCCATCCATGCCATCAATAACTTAAAATCCATGATGCAAAGATGGAAAAGTCCATA
Organism: Cupressus sempervirens; assembly: GCA_028749045.1. Lineage (NCBI taxonomy): Eukaryota > Viridiplantae > Streptophyta > Pinopsida > Cupressales > Cupressaceae > Cupressus > Cupressus sempervirens. Next base: position 482,857,734 of record CM053786.1, read on the forward strand.
CATCCAAAAATGAATCAAAACATCATATATTAAAAATTTCATTATACATCAAAAGGATCAACTCATAATCCATCAAAATGGTTATCATCATAAATGATATACATGCTAAGCCAAAAATATGCAATGCAAAATGATACATAGAATCACTATTGTGTCTCATCTCTTGCATCCTTTCTATGTTTCTGATCAAGAGGTGCCTAATAACTAGGGGCACTCCTCCCACCTCATGTAGCCTGATCTATTAGATCTATAGCATGTGTCCTAGGTATAGTTGAGATCATCTAATTCATATTAGCCCCATCTATCCTCGATATTGGTGGTGGAAGTGGAGGCATAGGTGCCATAGAAGCTATGAATGCCTGCATTATACTGCTCAACTAGGCACTCTACGTCCCAATCAATCCAACATGTGTCTCCATAGCACTCATCTGAGTCTCTATATCTGACAACCCAACTAGTCAACCTAGTAGTGGCACCTATGGCTATACCTATGGTAGCCCTCATGTTTGTTCACCCTATGCATCTATAATCAAGACATGTATTCATGCCCTCTCTAGTCTGATGAACTGCACATCATCTGATAACTTGGCCTTGGGCTACTCCACCCTACTACAACTCATCTCATCTGCTCATTGACTTGGACCTACACTATTAATTTTTCCTCCTCTCATTACCATTCCATCTCTCCCACAGACCTTTTTGAGTTTCTCTTCCCTTATATCTATAGGTCTCTACACTGGGCCATGTACAACAAGCCTTTATTGTATTAATATTGATGCCCAACCTTGGCCTCCATATCTTCCCCACACCTTAGCTCTACCTTCAACTCAACCCTGACCCCTACCTCTACATCACCCAACCTCATCCTCCCTTCTATTCGACTGCTCCTCAATCCCAGGTATTGGCTCTATCGTATCTGTATATCTCTAGAATGGGTACCCATGGAACCATCATGCATAATATCCCTCCATCCTTGCATCTTCCTCCCCATATCTCAAAGCCCATATCTAAGGTATCATAATCATCTACATAAATACCTCATAGAATACCTCATACTCCAAGGTTGGCCCCCATACAAGCCTCTCTACCTACACCTGAGCATAGTGTGTTGATCCCTGTGGCATGCCCTATCAATGACCAAACTGTCTCACTACCCTCATGAAGCAAAATATATCACCAAATGAATCTGGCCAAGAAAAAACTATAAAAAAATTAAATATACCAACTCATCATCATCCTCATCCCATGGATCAGTAAACATGTATGGTCTCCATACAACCTCATCAAGATCATCCAACATCCACCACCAATACTCTTTCTTTCCCAGATGGGGTTGAATGATCACACCAAAATATGTATATGTATAAGTCCTATCCTATGGCCATTTTCAAACACATATCAGTAAATTAATGGGAAGATGCTCCCATATCCATATCCATAACAAGACCACACCTACTAACAGTGATGAGACATCATAATACACAACCTAGTGCAAATCATGATATAAGTGGGTCAATATGTATCTACCCCATGAAAACTTTTGTGTCTAGTCAATCATATCCTATATAATGTAGCTCCCTCTAACTAGATATCCCCATCCTTGTCTATCTAATAAAAAAAAACCTCCTATCAATCTAGCTAACAGTGTAGGCAATGACTCATATTATAACATCTGAAACCATGACACACTGTCATCATCGATGCCATCATCCCCAAACACATCTCTGAATTTTGTCCCATTGGTTTCCTAATAATAATAATAAAGATCTCCCACTATCGAGATTCAAATTATTTTTTATATGTCTTCAAGAGTAAAAATCATCTCTCCTAGGTGCATGTGAAAAATGTTGTGGTCTAAGTGCCACTACTCAGCCCCAACTATTAATAACCTTTGTTCACTCAGAATTGAGGCATTTGTACAAGATAAGTAAACCCACATCTATCAATTACCTAATACTCTACCACAAACAATATTCCTATCAACTCTAAGGGGCATGGGTACAATCCTCAAACCATGAGCTTTCACCCATGTACTTGTTTCATCAAACAAATGAACAACGTAATCAATAGGTCATCATAGGAGATTATCCTACATCAATCAAAATCAAACATTCAACTATCTAGCTAATGGTTCTATCTTGAACCTATTATTTTTCCCACTCTGTATCTAGATATAGACATGTTAATTTTCCCTACTTTATATTATAGGACGATTGCCTTTATCTATTTATCCAACATCTCCTAATTGGTCCTACCCATCACTTTGTGACCAAAAAACCTATTGTCAGACTTGTTATGTGAATTAGTCCGTACAATGATTCTAGGCTCACATTAGGATTCTATCCTACACTCTAAGAAATGTTGTGCACACTTTAATCCAATTATGCAATCATTCTGCTATAAGACACAACTTGACCTAGCCATTTGTGTTATCTGAGCCATCAAATATGCTACAAAATTGGTCAGCATTATTTAAAACATTGTATGCACTACTACAACTGACATAAGCACAACAGGATTTAGTTGCACTATAGACCACATCATATGTGCTCCATTGTAATTTTGATACACTACAAGTACCATTTGCATTGTTCTAAGCCACAAATGCACTATCTAATTGATTAGTTGCGCTATGAAATGTTAAAGTGCCACTAAAGTCATTGTATATGCTATCCAAACACATGGATGCACTACTAAATGAAAATGCGCTACATCACATATGTTTAACCAAGCATTTATAACCATTTTGTGCCATCAAATCCTAGGTTTCAAATGCACTATTAATCTAATTATATGTGCTAAAAAATAATTCTTATGCACTAAAAGGCTTGGATTCACTTCAATATCATTCATATGTGCTATGGTTTCTCACTATGCATTGTTTTGATGCCCTAAGTATCTTTTAAATACATTATTCTGCCTTAAGAATTTACTATTCTAACTCACAAATGTGCTAAAATCTTTCAAATGTGCTAAAATAAATCCTAAATGCACTAAAATGTCTAATCTACCCATTTACGGAGCATATCCATGCAAAAATCCAAAAATCTATGCAAAAATCCAAAAAAATTATAGTATAGAGGATTTTGATGACTTATTAGGGCATCATAGTCAATCAGTTGCTCATATTTATGACCCCTTTAGAATCTATGCTCTTGCAATGGGACAATGATCCTTGCTATTTCAGAGCTCCAAGTCACAAAAATAAAAGGGGAGTGTAAAAATGAAATGTGAAAAAGGTATTTTGACCTATTTAAACACCCCCACCTCCTTAGGTCATTTTCATGACATTTTAAAAGATTTTATGCTCATTTAAGGCCTTTTGACCCATTTCCTCAAACTAGGTAATATTCTAAAACAACTTATTTGCCTACATTCATCCCAATTTTCCTATCCATTGTTTCAAAAATAAAATTGGACTTCCAATATTTTTACACATCATTCCTTGCAATTTCATTTCTAAGGGGGCAATATACTCATGTCAAACTAGGGCATCAAAAATTTTCAAATATCAAAAACATTCTACACGAGCCAAAATTTCAAAATCAAATCAAAATTGGGGCATCCAAGCAAGTTATCTTAAGAAAAGGATTTTTAAAATCAAAATATCAAAATCAAACATTGAATCAGCAAAATCAATGACAATAAAACATCAAATTATCAACAATCAGGCATCATATCAACCTTGAATCAACAAAACATCACCAATCAGAAATTTAGTTGTCAGAATTTGACCTAAAATCATAAAATTGAGACATTCTTTGAACTAATATGCTTCACATATTAGCTCAAAGAGGGGCATTTGTAGACACCATAACTTTGGCAAGACCTAAAACAAAAAGATTTTTGATCAAACAATGAAAATTAAAGGTTAAAATCATATAAGAGAGGAAAACAATAGAATTTCAAATCAAGGCTAACATCAAGTTATTTGAGTGATTAATCAATCAAATCACCTATCAAATCAAAAAGGACCTAAGTCACTTTAAAAAGAGGAAAAATAATTCATAAAATCACAAAATGAAATTAAAAAAGGAAAAAGGAAATGAGAAAATTTGAAAATAAATGGAACATTTAATAAATCAACAAAAGCCATGTATCCTCTCAAAAGTAAAAATCCTCCTTTTTGCAATTAAAAGAATTGAAAAATCCTCATTTATCCTCACAAACCAAGTTTGTTGGACTTTTCCTCTTGGTGCCTTATGATATATTTTCAATTTCACCAAGACCCTCCAGTAAAAAGAATTTTTTTTTTATCCTTACCCCGACCACCTTCTAAGATCCTATAAATAGGAGGGAAATTCAAGAGTGAAATGACCCAAGTTTGATGCATATGCACTACAAGAACATTTAGAGCTATCATCCAATTTAGAATTGTTATTATAGTGAATTCATGACATTTTAGTATCATATTGGTAGTATTTTAGTGTTTATCTCATATCATTTAGCATTTTTTAGTCTTATCATATGCACATATTCTAGCATTCTAGTGTTATTATCTTCATATGTCCATGTTTTCACATAGATCTTGCATAAACATTTGTAGATCAGTATTCATAGCATACTCCCATTCTAGAATTGTCACTAAGATGTTGCTCTGAGAGCAATTTTAGCAGTTGTGGTTAGGGAAATATGAGATGTTCATGGAGTCTTTGTTTAACAATGATTTTTTGGGTCTAGAATAGTTGATTGTTATTCTAATTGCACTTTTCTCTAAGGTCTCATGAATATGTGATTCCACCATGTACACTATCTTTAGTTGAGCTTTTGATATAGAGATTTAGATCTAATTGACTTTTTGAAAAAACTTTGTGTCATAGATATAAGTCTATTCTTGAATACTATGCTCTCATTTCCTACCTAAGACCATACAAGGGTTCCTTTAATCCACATACATAATGTTCTTTAGAAGGTACTTCAAAACCTTTAGGTTGTGAAACATACACTTTCTCATCAATATATCCATTCAATTAAGAACTATTTATGTCCATTTGATAAACTATCCAACTTTGTTGAGTTTCCAATCCCAAAACCAATTTGATAGTTTCCATTCATGATGCATGTGCAAAGGTCTCTATATAATCAATACCTTCCTATTGAGTTTACCCTTTGGCCACTAATATATACTTATTAATTTTTCTATTATATTTATACTTTATTTTGTATACCCATCTTGTATCAATAACTTTCTTACCAGGAAATAACTAAACCAAGTCTCATGTGTCATTCCTTTCAATTGTGTTCATTTCTTTAATCCAATTTTCTTTTCTTTAGTGTGTTCAAATATTTTTGGCTAATTATTTTTCATGATTTGAGTCATTAATGCAAAGTTCACTTTTGGTTGTGACCTTGTTATCACTTTCTCCAAAATTGAATACAACATAAGAGTTTATGGATGATTCTTTGTTGTCCTCCTTTGATATTTTCTACATCTTCTTTCTATTGAAAAAAATGATTAGGGTACAACTTCTTCTTCCTCTTCTTCAACCTCACCAATAATTATGCCTTTTCCTTTCATTTTATTTCTTTGGAATATTCTAATTGTTCATTGAATATCTTTGGTTTTATTTTCTAGTATAGATTATGCATTAGAGTCTAACACCTCTCATCTTGTTGGATATAGAGATAGATTAACATTCTACAATCTATTGAGTATAAATTTTCCAAATACCAATTGTTTAAACATTGTACACTGAGGGTCTATTTGGTTGTTGGAATTGAATTGGAATAGGAATTTGTAAATTCCCAAAATTTCAAATCCTTAATCTGTGTGTGCCAAATCAGAATTAGGAATAGGAATTTGTATTCTCATTTTTGCCCCAAAATGAGCATTGTTTATTCCACCTAAATAGGTGTTATTGGAATTTTAATTCCTATTCCCATTTTGACTTTTTTTTTATTCGATAAAAATTTCAAATCTATTATTATGAAAGACATCACAAGTTGCATAAGCCTTTTATTTTGGATGAACAACAAGGAACTCTACCTGAGAAATTGGAGGCTCCATATTATGCAATGTAGGGTGTTATTTAACATAAGCACTAATCTACATGGATATCATTTTGGATGTGGATACTAAAATGGTAGAAATGGAAAGATTAAAGGAGAAAATTTTCAAGGAATATGTGCATGCATAGGGGATGATCGAGCCATTTTCAAAAGACCAAGACAATATTTGAATTAAGGAATAATGCACTACACATGGAAATGCCCAAGACATGGTTGATAACTTTTTTTTAAAAAAATGTTTGATTGGTAGAAGGATGATGGTGTCATTTCAAATAGAGCATGAGATCTATAGGGCTTGCATTAGCTTTTAAAGATGTCAACATTTAAATAGAAGGGATCATGTTTGTAGGCAGTTCTACATTACACCACACATAGAAGGCCTTATTTTTCTAATATGATGTCTTTTAAAATTATAAGTCATCCATTTGAGATCTTGCACACTTGTGTTTTGTAGAGATCCATGTTTAACATTGGAACTATTATCCTATTTTGTAGTTTCTATTCTTCATAACAATCTTTCAGGTACGACTTGTTTGTTGTTATGGAAAATATGACAAGCAATGGAGATAGAGAGATTGCTCTAGGCTACATTCAATGAAGTTTCTCCCAACATATTTTCCCAATGTGAATGAAATGAGAGATTTCATTGAAGAGTGTGGTGTCTTTCAGCTCAAATTTTAATTTTAATTTTGTAGAACCAAATAGATCTCAAATATCAAAATCCAAGTCCCAATTTCTATTCCAATAGCCAAACAGGCCTTGAGACTTGATTCCTAGACTAAAAGTGTTAAATAGTCAAAACTATCAAAGCATAATTTTTCCTTAATATGTGATGTTTAAGGATGGATCTCTAAATAAATTTTCCTATAAGTTTAACCATGATACATGGTTTGTTTCCACACTTTGGTAGTAGAACTATATGGGTCTTGGCTCTATTTGCATTCAAAAGTCCTTAATCAATTGTCCCTTCTCATCTTGGCTTAATAGTACCTCTTCCAGTTATAGCTCATATGCCACCCACTATTGTTCATGTCAAAAGAAACATACAACTAGACAAAGTATTTTCTTGTGCTATGCCTTTGTTCTAGATATTTCCATACATCCAGACTTGATATAATGAGAATGTATAGTACTACTATCATTATCAGATACTTGTACTAATAAAAAACTATTATTTTATGTTTGGTGGAGAAATTTTTTTTGTATCATTTCTATCCTTTTATGCCTGTGAAACCACATTCTTCATCATCCCTCATATTTCCCACTCGAAGTTGACTTATGTAGATTCTTTTCACTATTTCCTTTGATATTACCAAATTTCATATGAAATGTTCTCCTAAATAATGGTCCAAGATCATAGAAATGGAAAAAATAATATGCTCAATTTTAGATGACTTAATATTTCCCAGCTCCACTAGAAAGGCACAAATAACTAGATATTAGGCTTGGACTTGAATACAATTAAGGCTTGGACTTTAATATAATTATGGATTATTATTCCTTTTGCATAATTTAAGAGGTACTTCATTAAGTCCAATAATTACATCAAAGGCATACCCTATGTAAAGAAAACTAGCTCACTTTTGGCATTGACGGTTGGGGATGTCATTTATCATGGTCATCCCTCCACTACCTTGTTGTTGGTATTAGTAGGGATTGTTGTTGGTATCTCATTACCTCTTACCACTTTGGATTCTTCAGGACTTGAATTAAATTGTTGGAGGATTGTACATTGGGCATCTTGATAGCCTTCTCTAATCCACCTCAGAAAAATCACCCAATTATTTTCATACATGTAAAAGCATACATCTCAAATAACTATTTAGTACTAATACAAAACCATACATCTCAAACAACTTCATACTTCTTTCAATTAGGTTGTACCTAGGGTATTTTGACTACTTCTATTTACTTAACAAGTCACATCCCAGTCTTTCTTTAGACGTGCCTGCAAAATTAAAGGATATACAAAGCATGTTGTGTGTATGGAAAAAGGTACATTCTAGTTGTGGTTCTTTGTGCTCTTCCTTTGGGAGAAAATTATTTTAGGGTATATTTTTAAAATAAATATGGATTGTTGAGTTTTTTTTTGTTGTAGACAACTAATAGCATTGGATTCTTAGTGTGAAGTTCCTTAATGAATATTTGGTTCATGTATTTCAATATATCATCTGAAAAGAATTAGGATGGAACTATATGAACTAGGTACCATTAATGCTCAGGAAAAATATAGGATTTGATGATATGGATATTTATGGGAGTTGTATATTTCTTTAAAATTACAATTAACTATTAGAAATTGAGAAGTAAAATAATCTTAGCTCTATAATATTATCGCAGAAATTTATTTATTTTTTCTATATTTGTATTTTATTTAAGAAAGTTGCTTAAATTATTTAAAATATTTATCAATTTGTTTGAGAGAGATTTCATCTTATAGATTAAAATATTTGAAGGGGACTTTATAATGTTGTTCCCTATGCAACATTTCCATGATTTTTTTTTAAAGAAGCATCAAGAGAAGAATATTCTTAGGATAGATAGGTCGAGGCTTGAGGATGACACTTGAACATATGTAACATTGTTATATAAGTAAAGGATTCATAAATATATATTTGAAATTAGTTAATTTTCTTATAAACATCTAATATTTAGGTCTAATTGTATTATTTATATATTAAGGACATTACTATAGATTTTAGTCTAGTATTGAAATTATACTAAAAATATTAATGTTAGTATTGATGTTACCATTATATTATAATACTGTGTTCTTAAATGTTCATATTACTTTATATAAACTTAAGTCTAAGATAATTATATAAATAAATATATAAGTAAATAACTATGTACATCAAAGATTTATTAGATGAAAAATCTATACTTTTTCAAATGTATTTTTTTTAAATGATTTAAATTTTTAAAATATCTATATAACCTTGCTTTAAACTTTTAATTGTATTTTCCATATAAAATTTAATGACATCAATATTAGGCCCTAATTCTTCTTCTAATAAAAATAAATAAAAGTTTATTTAAAAGTTTTTAAAATGGTTACTTTCTAAAATGGAAGGTAATATGAAAATAACTTTTTGAAGGTTTTTTAAAAGAAAAGGCTTTGCGATTTTTGTCATAAATGGGAAGTCAACTTCTATTTTATTGGTTGACTTGTGTGTGCACATGGATCACTCCTATTTTCAAACTCCACCTTTGATCATCGATCATTTTGACCTTGATCTCTACTGACCATACAAATTTTTAAAAAAAGAACTCTAACCTTGTCAAAGGATCCACAGTCTTGATTATTGTTATGCTACAAGTTTCTCATTTGAATCTTTGAAGAGCCTTGTGGAGAACTTCTACTTCTCATCTCATTCTCTCATCCATCACATGCTAGCTTAGGATCATATGGCATTCTAGTAATAGTTACATGTAGCTTAACTTCTCCTTTTGCAATAACTTAACTCACTTAGTAATTAGCGTGGATCTTGTAATACTCTCATCTTGTTCAACATAGCTGCACTTTGCATATTCATATAGTTTAATCTACATTTGCATGGCATCCTTAAGGAACTGCTTGTGGACATTTTCATTCTTGCATCTCATCTTTTGGAACCTCTCATTGCATGGTTTACTAGCAAAAAGAGTATCTCTAAGGCTCAACTAAGAGCCTTCACATTTGAATAATACTCTCTTGCACTCCATAGATAGTGAGCTCCAAGTTAGCATCCAAGTAATTCAAACTCATGGAATCACTTGGATAGAATGGTTTAGAGTGTGAAAAAATCAAGTGTATATTTTTGGTACCCACTATGGGGAAAAATGTCTTAGTTTTGATCTACATCTTACTGCATTTCTTGTATTTTTAGCATTTTCTTCACATTTCCTTTTTTTTACAGTTGCAACTTTTAGGTGATACTTTGCCAATATCATATGACATTTTTTTGTACTACTATGTGATAATTTATTGGTAATGGTATTGCATGATCTTAGTAAAATCTATCACCTCAGTATAGTAAGTTCTATCGCTTGGCTTAAGTAGCAATATTGCATAAGAGAAAACTATTGCATGGGTATATTAAGAAGTATCGTACGATAGTCTTCTAGAAAAAACTATTTTCAGGCTAGAATTTTCTCATTGTTTGAGTGATTTAGTCAATTTTTTGGTTGTTACTTGTTCTTTGTTGGATTTTACAAGTCTGCATTTTTTTTATAATAGACTATTTACAAATTTCATGCTATTTTCATACTAAGTTGTGGGGCTAACAGTTGTGTTGATAGGTTGTTGCCTTGAGATGCTTACATAATCACCTAAAAGAACACATGTCAAAGCTTCAAATGCACAAGGGCTACTAACAATTGTTTGCAAGGTTGTCCAAAGTATAAAAACCAAACTGTCTTATATTTCCTTGATTTCATGTTTGGCAATAGTAATAGTTGTTTTATTTTCATAGGCACATTAAACTTGTGATTGAGATTTTTTGGTGATATAAGAATATGTTCTTCACCCTTGTGGTGAATCAAAAATCTTCACTTTCCTTTGGATTTTGAAAGCAAGGGGATAATTGGATCTTCTTGGTGTGTTTGGGGAAAATGACCAAGATAGGAGAGTATGCTCTTCACCCTTGCGGTGAATCAAAAATCTTAACTCTTGAAAGTGGATCCAATTTGTGGTAGTTAGAATCTTTTAGAGAGCCTACTCTTGGGCAACCAAGAGGAACAACCCAAGTGGGGACAAGCAAACCTAGCTATTCCAACCCACTATAAACTCAAGGCTATTGAGGACACAAAACCTTGGTAGACATATTGTTTGTCTTCACTTAGTGTGATTACTTGTGGGATTGGGACCATGAGAAAAATGCTAAGCAAGAATGCTTAAGATTTTATTATGGTCATGAGATCTATTATCCACTGCAAAGTGGGGTGTACTATAATTGGATGCAAGAGGAACATTACAAACAGAAGCCCTTTCTAAACACTCTAAGTTAGTAACTACTCTATTTTGCCACTCAGCTTCTTGGTGCAAGGATCAATCCTAGTGGATTACCCGAATCACCCAAAGATTTTACACTCACCATTTTTGTTCCCTTGGTTGTGCTTATGGCACTTCCATGACAAAGCCAATATCTCTTGTGGGAAAACATTTTGTGTGAGGTGAAAGAGTACTTAGTGTGGGCCAAGTTTTTGAGTAATGAATTGTGACTCTAAGGTAGATTTCTTGGCTAATATTTTCAAATGTGTTGACTTGTGCAAACATTCTTACAAATCAAACATCTCAATAAAATTGGTAGGAAGGTTATTCTAATATCACAAATGCATATTGGCAAGTTTTTTTTGACCCTTGTTCAATTGTTTGAGAAAGGCCAAAGACCCCTACTATTTGTAAACCTTGTTATTTGACATGAACTAAAATCTGAAACTATCTAGTTTGAAAACTATCTGACTGTCAAACCAGAATACAAAAATTTTGTGTCAAACTTGTCCTTTTTACACAAAACTAGCACTTTATTGCACACTCTCTACAAAAATATCATGTGACCTTTTTCTTTCAAAAATTGTGTCACCCTATTGTTTTAAGGTCTATGACTCTGCTATACTGAACTTTGTTAGTATTGTTTAAATTTTTCCTACTTTCACCTAGGATTTGGAAGAATATCACCTAAGTCATTTTACTAAAAAAATAGAGTCTACATTCCACTTTGTCCAATCTAGTGTCTTGCCACTTTAGTCCTTTCTAATCCTGGCCACAAATCTATATGTTAAGTGTTGTCCCAAGTTGAAAAGATGGGTTTAGTCCATCAGATGTAAGTCTCAAAATGTCATTGATGATCACTTGTCAAAATCTGGTTACTATTCTATGCTAGCAATTTTCTATTGAGCTTCTTGCTTATTCTATCAGCTCAAGTTGCTAGTGTTGTAAATTCTTGAACACTTTTGACAAGCCACCTTTTTTTTTTTAAAAGTAATTATTATTGATTATACAATCTTTAAATCTAAAACACTTCTCTCATCTTATTAAACAAAGACATGTCTTTACATGTCAATCACATCTAGGTTCCAAGTTGGTAATGGTAGTCATTCCCCTTTCATTTTCACACAGTTAGAGACTCCACCTAGACACCCTCATAGATAACCTTATGTGGAAGATCCCAATTCTAGTCAAATGTAGTCAACCAAAGTCCCTCACAATCTACTTCATAGTTTTGAGAACCCACCCATGCGTGAAAACACTTTGACCAACATGTATCCTGATGAAACCAAATACCACTTAAAAGAGCACGCACATAAAAATGAAATATTTATGGAACCTATCTATGCTAGAGAAAGAGTGGATCAAAAAGATGAAGCTAACCCTCATACACACAATGAGGAAATTGGAAGAGACTATTGTCACAATCCTTTTGAACACATTCCCATTGGTGGAATAATGACAATTGCACACCTCCAAGGACTCCAAGAGTCAATGTGAGAGAATGCCCCTCATCACCTAGAAAATCACAATCACATCATAAAAGTGATGATAAGATCACTAGTGAAGATTTTGTAAGATTTCAACAAGATGAGCTCACTCAAAAACTAATGCTAAAAGCTTTAGGTCAAAATGGAGACAAATATTTCTAGTATATGACAATGAAAGGATGGAAACTCCCACAAGATTTTGATGTGCAATGAATAATAAAAAAATGAGAGCCCACCAAGGCTGAAATCTTGAGATAAGAAATGCAAGAATTTAGGAAACAACTTGCACAATTACAAACTTCCAAAGAGCCACCAAAAACTTCATTTGTTGAATCAATGTGTGCTTTTCCATTTGATAGGATTTTATACATGCCCCCATTTCCTAAGGATATATAGGTTCCTAAGTATGAAAAATATGATGGAAATGGTGATCCTCATAATCATGTGAGGAATTTATATGCTATTAGCATGGATCTCATGCATGAATACTCCTATCTAATGGGTTTGTTTCCTAGAAGTCTACGAGGGCAAGCTATGGAGTGGTTCACAAAATTGACTCTACCTCTCAAAATATTTGATAACCTTGCATAATGCTTTATCCAACAATACTCTTATAACATTCAACATCCTATAAATATGTTGGACTTGTACCAAATTAAAAAAAAATAGGGAGAAGTTTTTGCAACGTACCTTCAACAATGGAGATCCCTATACTCTAGGTACCCTCGGCAAGTTCCTAAAGCTAAGAAAATTGACATTTTTGTCAACATGCTTGTACTTGAACTATACTTTGACTTAATAAAATAGTTATTGGCATTCTTTAATGTAATGGTTGAGAGTGCATATCACATTGAGGATGTTTCTATCAAAAAGGGTGATATTGTTGTAAACAAAGATAAAAATAACAATGGAAATGGCAAAGAAAATGGTGAACCTTGCAATAAAAACAAATATGTTGTCAATGATGGAGTAGTGGACACTCCTAAGACCAAGGAACCTATGTTGATACTTTCTAATGATATCAATGCTACAAAACAACAAGAATATTTCAAACCAAAAACATCCAACAAGAGCTCTCAATTTACCAAAAAAAGATGTGTTAATACACCAATGGTTGAACCTTATGAAATGTTCTTAAAAACCTTAATTGAAAACAAGCTAGTTACACTACCAGACAACTCCCTCCCCTATGACCCACCTGTTAGACCTTTTTGGTGGTGAGAGGATCATGTTTGTAGTTATAATAGAAGCAAAGGACACAATATTGAAAATTTTTTTAAGCTTAAAGATAATATCCAAGATCTCATCGAGGCTGGTAAAGTTGTCATAGATGGTCTCATTAAAAATTCTAACCATAAAGCTTTCAAGAAACCCTTGCTTGAATATGAGAAAGGTGAAACCTCCAAGGCCTCTAAGAAGAATCATGATGCCAAGATCAATTATGCCTATGTTGACAGAGACAACATTATAGACATACTTGAGCCCATTGAGTATCTATGCATGGCAAGTTCTAACGATGACAACCAACCCAACTATGATGTTGAGGATGAAAGACCCAAAGTTGTCCTCAAAATGAAAATTTCTCCCCAACACAATAATGAAACTAGACCTAAGGTGGTACTTCAATTTTCCAAATCTTCCTCTCATAGAGTGAACCACTTAAGGTTGTCACTAGGGGCCAATCTAAAGTCATTCTAAAAGTTTCTCATGATCCTAAAAATGTGTCATCATTTAAAAAGGCAAATACCTTAGCAATATCTAATTATGACCTTGTCAACCAACTACAACATACCTTGGCTCAAATTTCCATCTTTGAGTTGTTAGAATTATCCCCTTTGCACAAGGATTTCCTTGAAAAAGCTTTACATTTTGCCAACGTTCTCATGGATATTTATGTGACGCAATTCCAAGATATGATGAACCATATCTCTTCACCTCATTACCTCACCTTTTCTAAAGAAGAAGATCAAGCTCTCAGTCATCTCCAAAACCTTGCTCTCCAAGTCAAAGTCCAAATCTTCCATACTTGCATTCACTAAGTCTTGATAGACAATGATGCAAGGTTGAACATCATCTCATTCAATGTGATCCAATAGTTAGAGATGTCTAAGTATTCCATTGACCCTAGGTGCAAGACCACTATAAAAGCCTATGATGAGGTCGAAATACCTTCTAAAGGTCTAATTATACTTCTAATTAGAGTTGGTCTAGTTGAGAAGGATGTCATTTTCCAAGTCCTAGACACACCACATACATACAATTTGTTGTTGGGACAACCATAGATTCATGACATGTAAGCAGTACCTTCTATGTACCATCAATGCATCAAGTTCCCTTTCAATGGTACTGAGATAGTTGTCCCTAGCGACAACTCGGTGTCTATCAATACATTATCAATTGCAAAAACACCATTTCCACATAATTTCTCTTCTCATTAGATGACACTATCATTTATAGAGTGTGAATAGAAACTGAAAATGATGAGCCTAGGCATAGGTGAGTACACTCTAGAGTCTATTCCTACTTTACCTATTTCCCCTTAGTCTTATGGGAAACCTTATACCAATAAGAAGCCTTTAGCTTCTACAATGACTCTTTTTGGCACCTTTGTGCAATCCTTAGTTCCCCAAGAAGAATAAGAAATCAAAGATTGGATCTATAGGGAAGAGGAATATGAGGAGGAAATCACAGTTGCTACTCCCATCTCCCCTAAATGCTACAAAAAAGGCTATGAAGTTCTCACAAACATGGGCTATCAGGGCCATGGGTCCTTAACTGGTAACTAAAAATCTCTAGCCAAACCTTTAAGTCATACTCAGGGTCATGACACTCGAGATACTGCTAGCCTAGGTTTTGGGCTGAAGATGAAATACCAACATTTGATAGAAGAGCACCCATGTCTAATGAATTAGAGGATGATGATCCTCCCTTTGTTGCTATCACTTTTTAAGATGAGGACTTCATGCCTCTCACTTATCTCCTTTGGGGAGAAGAAACAATAATTACTCACAATGATGTTGAAGCTTCCACTTCTTGACAATAGGAACAAGATGAATCCAACCATGAAGACATAAATAGAGGATGGATTAGACAAAACATTGTTCACTTAATTACTAGTGATCAGAGTATAGACTCTCATCAGTATGAATAGCAAAGCCGATCAAACACATCTTGTGAACTAGGAGTGGATGTCATTCACACCTATGCAACCCAACTAAATATAGCCGAAGAGTCTAGTATAGGGTTAGATGAGTTGGCATGCAAACTGATTTAGTGGATCATGTTGGTCCCTCTAAGTCTATTCCTGATGTAGATTCCTTTGCAACATTCACTATAGGCTCAACTTTGCATGTCACTAGAGATTACTTTTTTCATATTAACAACCTTGAAGCTTCCACATCACTCTCCTTGATTCACCTTGATCTCATAGATTGGTCAATTCAAAATCAAAAACCTAAAATACCATCTTTTCAAAATGACTATGAGATCACTTTTTACCTAAATGCCATTGAACCTGTCACTTCTTCCACCAATGAACCCATGGTTAACATGAAAAAATCAAATATCAAGTACCTCAGTCATAAAATTAAGAGAAAAAATAAGAAGTCAGATGTTGAAAACCACTTTGTGGTGGTATCTAAACCTCAAAAACTTAAAAATGAAGATATATCCAATGGTGAAAACCTCCTTGAGGCACCTACAGATGAGGTACTTAGTAGTTTGCCAAGCTATTTTTAGAACAGATCTTCAGTTCTCTTTGCACCTACACAACCTATCAACTTGGGGATAGAGGAATCTCCTAAAATTATCCATGTGGTTTAATCAATATCAACTAAATAAAAGGAGAGTTTTGCTAAATTATTTCAAGACAAGAAGATTAATTTTGCATGGACATACTAAGATATGCTAGGAATTGACACAAATCTTATCATGCATTATTTATCTATCTCTCCTAGAGTAAAATCTTTTAAACAAAATTAAAGAAAGATACATCCACATGTGGCACTCTTGGACAAAGCAGAGTTAGAAAAACTCCCAAGTGAAAACTTTATCAAAGCTATTGATTATGCATAATGGATTTCCAACATTGTACCTATTTCTAAACATGATAAATTCATTCAAGTTTTTACTAATTTTAGATATCTAAACAAATCATGCCCCAAGGATGACTTTCCACTACCAAACATAGATATTTTAGGGGACATGATGATAGGTTATGAAATTTACTCCCTCATGGATGGATTTTCCAAGTATAAACAAATTAATATTGCTCCAGTTGATCAAGAAAAGATAGCTTTTACATGTGTCTAGGGCACCTTCTGCTAGAATGTCATGCCCTTTAGGCTCAAAAATGTTGGTGCTACCTATCAAAGAGCTATAACCACCATCTTCCATGACATGATGCATAAAAATATGGAAGACTATGTTGATGACACATTGGCTAAATCTAGAAAATGAGAAACACATCTTGAAGACCTTAGTCTAATATTGGATTGTATGGAACAATTTCAACTTAAGTTGAACCCAAAAATGCGTGCCTTTGGTGTCACATCTAGAAAATTGCCAAGGTACATTATATCAGCAAAAGGCATTGAAGTCAATCCACAAAAGGTGCAAGCTATCATGGAAATGCCTCCTCCAAGAAATATAAGTCAACTTAAACATCTACAAGGATGTCTGCAATCCATTAGAAGATTCATTTCTCAGTTGGATGATAAAGCTCAATATTTTAACAACGATTTTCATAAATGCTCTACTCATATCTAGAACAAAGATTTTCAACAAAGTCTAGACCAAATCAAAAGATAATTGGCTAAACCTCTAGTTTTCATGCCACTAAGAAAACCTTTGATTTTGTACATCTCAGTTATAGCTTCTTCTCTAGGAACATTATTAGCAAAAAGTGATGAGACTATTAAAGTGTTGGATACAATTGATTAATTGTGTTTTGTCTTTGATGTTACACAAATGTCATATCAATTAATAGACAGTTCTTACCAAGCTTAGTTGGTCAGTGAAGATAGTTTTCCTTGTCTATTGAGGATTCACAGGTTTACTATGAACAAATGATAGTATCTACTAAGCTCACTTGGGTGTCAAAGGAATTTAGGTAGAAAAGAGTGTTAATCGAGCTCATTCAGTTAACAAATGGAAAGTTGGACAAAGTTAGTATTCACTAAGTTCACTCGGTTGCCAAAAGATTTTTGCAAGTTCAAAATGTTAACCGAGCTTCTATTAGTTAACATAGGAAATCATTCCAAAGTTAGTTTATATCAAGCAGGGTTGGCTTACAAAGAATTTTCTTATTTTGGCATATGAAGCTTAATTACTTTATGTATTAATTCTAGATGACTTTGATGATGAATATTGATTATTGTAATTTGAATTTGAGCTGAATTGACAATCTGAAAGGTATAAATAAAAGGTCAAGTTGAGATTTATAGTGTGTGTGCAAGTGTGTTGATTGAATTCAAAAGAAAAGAGAGGGAGAGAACTTCAAGGATAAGTAGGTATCCTTATGAAGCAAAAAAGTAATATTCGATCAAGAAGGATCAATTTTAAGTAGAAAAGAAATCTAGATTCAGTAATTCAGTTGCATCACAATCAAGTCATTTCATTGTTACTCTCTAACCATTGTAGTAGTAATCTAAAATCTCTTAATAGAGTTGGTTTAATAGCCAATTGTAAATCCTCTAACAAGGTGGAAATTCCTTTGAATTGTTTTAAGACCTCTTGCAAGGCCACTCCTAGTAGGGTGATTAAATTCTCTAATAGGGTAACACCTAATAGTGTATTTTTTAACCTTTAATAGGGTTTCCTCCTAACAGGGGTCACTTTAGAAGAGTGAAAAACAATAACTAGTTACATTGGTGGTTTTTTCCAAATTGAGTTTTTGTGTTAAATCCTGGTGTCTCATGTGTTCATTTTATTTCTCTTATTCTTTCAAGTTAATTACTGATAATGTTTTAAGATCTGTTAAAAGTAATTCCCTCTGCATTTACTGAGTTACAACAATTTTTGTTTGTTTATGGAGCATCAGCAACTATCAGTTTTCTTAGTTTAAATTTTATTGTTGATATCTAAGGGATCTAGGATTTATTTTATTGGTAATTAATTTACCCCCCCTCTTAGTTACTCATTTTTTATTTCCAACAATTGGTATCAAAGCGTTCGGTGCTTGCAAGAAAGGTTTCAAGGACCTAAGCTAAAGATCAAGATGTCTTACAAGAGAGAGATTCCAAAGCTAAACAAAGACAACTTTTCAGCATGATAGGGACTCATGAGAATTCATCTAGCCACCATTAGTGATTCAAGCTGCAAATACCTTGATGAAGAATACAAAGCTCCTATTGGTACATTATCTATTGGAGATCTTGTTGAGAAAAAGAACCATAACATCATGATGATTGATATTGTATCTACTCTCAGCTATGATGAATTTGATGAGACCAAAGACTGTAAAACTTCTTTTGATATGTGGAACAAGCTAAAGGATATCTATGGTGGTGATGACAATGTAAGGAGAGGTAAAGCAGAAAGCCTTAGAGGGTAGTTTGATCAAATAAGAATGAGAGAAGATGAAAATGTTGCCAAATATGTAGAAATAATCAAAGCTACTGTCAGTTTAGTCATAGCTTTTAGAGGAGAAATCAAGAAAGAAACTGTTACAAGTAAAGTTCTCAAAACTTTGATTCCCATCTATGCTATCAGAGTGTTTACTATTCAAGAAAAGAGATGTGATTCAAATAGAAAGCTAGGCTTGGATGCCCTAGTAGGAATATTGACAGCTTTTGAGCTAAACAACTTTGACAATTATGTTCCAGCTTCCAAAAATGTTGAGTTTACATTTGAAGCTAAAATTTCACTCAAAGAAAAAGGAAGAAAATAAAGGACAACCAATCAAAAAGTGAAGAGGAAATAGAGGAAAGTTATGATACTGATCTTGAAGTTGTTGAAGCTTTACTTGCAAAAAAATATTCTAGAGGTAGAGGAAAGTACAAAGGTAAAGTTCCTTTAATCTATTTTTCATGTGAATAAATTGGTCATATTGTTTCCAAGAGTCCAAATAGTGAAAGAAAGGATGAGAAGAAAAGCCATAAGTACAAAGGCAAGAAGGAATCCAAAAGTCACAAATCCTTCAAAGAAAAATGTAAGAAGACTTTTTTTATGGCTAAAGATTTTGATAACAATGAAGATGAAATAGTGTACATTGATGTAAAAGATGAATCTGATGAAGAAGAAGATAAGATGGTACTTATCTCTCATGTTAGTAAAAATGATACATGGATCATAGATGGTGGATGTTCACATCATATGACTGGAGACAAAAAAATAAATTGAACACTTTGAACACTATGATTGAGGTAGTGTAAGGTTTGAAAACAATGAACCTTGTTGCATAAAAGGGAAAGGACGCATCTCATTAACCAATGAACTTGTATGTGACAATGCCTATTGAGTTGAAGGACTAAAACATAACCTACTAAGTGTGGCATAGCTAATCAACATTGGATTCAAAGTAGAATTCATGCATGGCAAGGAAAGATTTTTGGATGACAAAGGGAATCTAATTGGATTAGGCAAACAAACAAGAGGTAACCTATTTTATCTTGATCTTGTTGATTACTCATGTTTTATTTCTTAAATGGAATAAAGTTGGTTATGGCACAAAAGAATATGTCCTGTAAACTTTGATAATATGGTCAAGATAAGAAAACTTAGAAAAGTAAGAGGTATCCCTAGTTTGAAGAAACCAAATGTTGGTTTATGCAAAAATTGTCAGATTGGAAAAATGGGAAAGACTAGTTTTAAGAGCAAAAACTATCAATCTGAAGATGTCTTGGAAACTATGCATATTGACTTATGTGGACCTATTGGAGTAGGAACTTATAGTGGAGAATAATTCATTTATTTTTTTTGTTAATGACTACTCTAGAATGATGACTATTATGTATCTTAGAGAAAAGTCAGAAGGATTTGAGAAACTCAAATGGTATCTGGCAAAAGTAGAAAAAGAAATAGGAAAAATATTGAAATGCTTAAGATCAAATAGAGATGGTGAATTTATCCCCAATGAATTCAATAATTTTTGCATTGAAAGAGGAATCAAAAGGAAAGTATCGGCCCCTGGCACTCCTGAGCAGAATGGAATAGCTGAAAGAAGAAACAAATCCATCATGGATTGTGCAAGGACTCTAATGATTGAAA
This sequence comes from Cupressus sempervirens, assembly GCA_028749045.1. Lineage (NCBI taxonomy): Eukaryota > Viridiplantae > Streptophyta > Pinopsida > Cupressales > Cupressaceae > Cupressus > Cupressus sempervirens. The sequence goes on from CM053786.1 coordinate 482,878,410, forward strand.
AGAATGTTGCTATCAAATACTGGAAGGAAGCCATCATCATTGCACTTCATACTTTGAACCAAGTACATTCAAAGAAGGACTTAGATAAAACTCCCTGTGAATTATGGTATGGCTACAAACCCAATGTAAGTTACCTAAAAGTATTTGGCAGTAAAAAAGAGTCTAGAAAAAGGAAAATTTTATGTGAAAGGTGATGAAGGTATATTCTTAGGATATTCCTATAGAAGTAAGGCATATAAATGTTTGAATTTGTCTACTCATAAAATCATAGAAAGTGCACATGTGAGAATTGATGAGTTCACAGAAAAGGCTGAAAAATAAAGAAAAAAGTTGACTTTGAACTTGATACATTGCCAGGAATATCTAATAATAAGGAGACTTCACCTCCTAATTCTTCCACAGTTAGCGAGTTGCAAGAAGTACAAACCAAGTTACAAGGACCTGAGACACATTCTGAAGCTACCAAGTCAATGTCTACTAAGTCTGAATGACCTGAACCTAAAGTTGAAATTCAAAATGAAGATAGTGCAATTCATTCAAAAGGAAAAAAACTTGTATTGGCCAAGTATGTCAGAAGGCATCATGCACCTGATCAGATTATTGGAGATAAATTAGAAGGTACTATGACAAGAAGAAAATTAAAAGGTACATGTTTACTTGTTGATTTTGAACCTAGAAGTATTAAGGATGCTCTAGAAAATGAAAGTTAGATTGAGGCAATGAACAAAGAAATAGAACAAATAAAAAAGAACAAAACTTGGACTCTTGTTCCTAGGCCTAAAGATAAAAATGTGATTGGAACAAAATGGGTATTCAGAAATAAGTTGAATGAAGATGGATAAGTATCAAGAAACAAAGCTAGATTAGTGTGTAAAGGCTATTCTCAAGAAGAAGGAATTGATTATGGTGAGAATTTTGCCCCTGTTGCAAGATTAGAAGGTGTTAGGACCCTACTTGCATATGTAGCTCATAGTGGATTAAAAGTGTATCAAATGGATGTTAAATCTACATTCCTAAATGGAATTCTTGATGAAGAAGTATACATTGAATAGTCAGAAGGTTTTTTTGATCCTGAAAAAAGGGACATGGTCTGTAAATTACACAAAGCACTATATGGTCTCAAACAAGCTCCTAGAGCCTGGTATGAAAGACTACATAACTACTTGATATAGATTAGATTTTAGAGAACAAATGATAATAGTAGTCTATACATAAAGGAAGGACCATATGAAAAAATTGTGTTGGAAGAGAAATTTGTGGATGATACTCTATTGATAGGAAATGATGACCTATGCAAATCATTTTTAGAACAAATGAACAAAGAGTTTGAGATGTCCATGTTTGGTGAAATTAAATTCTTTGTTAGATTGTAGATATAGAAAAAAAAAAAAAATGGTATCTATATCACTCAATCCAAGTATATAAAAGAGATACTCAAGAATTTTGGAATGGAAGTTCAAAACTAGTTGGTACCCCCATGTGTACTGGACTTAAGCTTACCAAAGATGATGACTCCAAAGAAGTAGATTAGACCTTATACAAATAAATGATTGAAAAATTAAAGTATTTAGTTTGCACAAGGCTTGATATTGCCTCAGTAGTTGGGATAGTGGCAAGATTCTAAGCTAAACCCAAAGAAAATCACATGATGGAAATCAAAAGAATCTTGAGATATCTGAAAGGTACTAAAGACTATGGTTTATGGTACAAACTTGGAAGAAACCTAGACCTAAAGGTATTTACTAATTATGATTGGGCAGGAAATCTTGATGACAGAAAAAGCACTAGTGGTGGAGCTTTCTTTCTTGGTAAAAGGCTGGTACCTTGGACAAGCAAGAAGAAAAACTGCACATTCCAATCCACAGTAGAAGCAGAGCATGTGGCAGCAACATTAAATTATTCTAACATTGTTTCATTCAAATAATTGCTAGAAGGAATTAAGGTTGAAATCCTATGTATTGTGATAACACCAACATAATTAACATATCAAAGAACCCAGTGATGCATTCCAAAACAAATCACATTACTATAAAATATCACTTTGTCAAAGAACTGGTGCAAGACAAAGAAATTAAATTGGAATATGTCCATACAAAAGAACAAATTGTAGACATATTCACCAAGCCATTACCTAAGGATGGATTCTTGTATCTAATAAGTAAGCTAGGGGTCATTCTCCTATCTAAAGCACACTAAATGAAGTTTAGTGATGCATCAATAAGAATCAAGTTAAAGATTGATCAGTTGGTGCAACATAATCAAGAGAATATTGCATATGAATCAGTACTCAAGGTACATTGATACAAATTTGGCATGTGTTGTTAAAGAGGGAGAATTTTACTATCATATCTTTATCTTTTTGAAATTTTGTAGAGGGAGAAGTTTGAAAAGAAGTTATGCAATTCTTTCACAAAGGGACAATATAGCATAAAGAAGAAGTTCTTGTATAAAATCAAAGAGGGAGAAACTTTTTGTCAAAGGGAGTCTTATTCTCAAATTTTATTATGCTATGACATGTTGTGTTGCCATCAATGCCAAAGAGGGAGATTGTTGGATACAATTGATTAATTGTGTGTTATCTTTGATGTTACACAAATGTCATATCAATTGACAAACAATGCTTACCAAGCTCACTTGGTTAGTGAAGATAATTTTCTTTGTCCACTGAGTGTTCACAGGTTTACTCTAAATAGATGATTATGTCTACTGAGCTTACTCGAGTGTTGAAGGAATTTAGGCATTAAAAAGTGTTAACCAAGTTCACTTTGTTAATGAAGGGAAAGTTAGACAGAGTTAGTATTCACCAAGTTCACTCAGTTGCCAAAGGATTTTTGCAAGTTTGCAGTGTTAACCAATTTTTTGTTAGTTAACATAGGAAATCATTCCAAAGTTAGTTTCTACTGAGCAGGGTCAACTTATGAAGGATTTTTCTTATTTTGGCATATCAAACTTAATTACATTATGTATTGATTCTAGCTAACTATGATGATGAATATTGGTTATTTTAATTTGAATTTGGGTCAACTTGACAATCTAAAAGGTATAAATAAAAGGTCAAGTTGAGATTTCTAGTGTGTGTGCAAGTGTGTTGATTGAATTAAAAAGAGAGGGAGAAAACTTGAAGGATAAGCAGGTATCCTTGTGGAGTAGAAAAGTAATATTCAATCAGGAAGGATCAAGTTTAAGTAGAAAAGAGATTTGGATTCAATAATTCAATTGCATCATAATTAGGTCATTTCATTGTTACTCTCTTACCATTGTAGCAGTGATCTAAAATCTCTTAACAAAGTTGGTTTAACAACCAGTTGTAAATCCTCTAACAAGGTGGCAATTCCATTGAATTGTTTTAAGACCTCTTGCAAGGCCACTCCTAGTAGGGTGATTAAATCCTCTAAAAAGATCACACCTAAAAGTGTGTTTTGTAACCTTTAATGGGGTTGGCTCCTAATAGGGATCACTTTAGAAGAGTGAAAAATAATAACTAGTTACATTGGTGGTTTTTTCCAAATTGGGTTTCCACGTTAAATCCTGGTGTCTCATATGTTCATTTTATTTCTCTTATGCTTGCAAGTTAATTATTGATAATGTTTTAAGATATTCTAAAATTAATTCACTTTGCATTTACCAAGCTACAGAAATTTGTGTTTGTTTACCGAGCATCAACAGTAATCAATTTTCTTAGTCTAAATATTTTTTACATCTAAGGGATCTGGGATTTATTTTAGTGGTAATTGATTCACCCCCCCTGCCCCTACCTCAATTACTCCTTCTATATTTCCAACTATAAAGAACATGCTATATATTACATTATTCAAATTTTGGTGGCTTATGAAATGAACTACACTAGCATTGAGAAAGTCTACCTTGCAGTGGTCCTTTCTTCTCAAAAACTCTAACATTACATGTTGGCACATACAGTTCACCTAATTGCAAAAATTGATCCTCTAAAATATTTGTTGGGAAAAGTTGCACTTAGCGATCATTTGGCTAAATGGATGATGATTCTTTCAGAATTTGGCATTCAATATATCAAACATAAAGCCATCAAGTGGTAGGTAGTAGCTGACCAATTGGCTGATTTTGCACAAGAGGATACAATGCCCATGCAAATTGAGTTTCTAGATGCCTCAATTATGTACATCACTAAGATAACTTGTAAAATGTTCTTTGATGATTCTCATACACAAAATGGGGTTGGATAAGGTGTCTTATTTATTTCCCCTCAGGGTTATACAATTCCAAAATCCTACAAGCTCTTATTCCCTTGCACAAATAACATTCCAAAATATGAGGCATTAACAAATGGGATCAAAATGGCTCTTGAATGGAGAATCACTAAATTGCACATCTATGGAGATTCCCAACTTGTTATAAATCAAGTGAACAATGAATATCAAACAAAGGATGACAAGTTGATGACCTATAAGAAGTTGCTTGATGCTCTAAGGAACTATTTCACTTTTGTGGCATTCTAGCAAATTCCTAGAGTAGAAAACAAAGCTACTCATGCTATGGCCACTCTAGCATCTATCCTCCAATTACAAGAACATGAATCATAATTTGAGTTCTTTGTGGAAGAACTACATCATCTTTCTTATGATTCCTCAGATAACCAGGTAATTTGCACTATTGTATGTCATGATTCCTCCTACTATAGAGATATCTTCTCTTACCTACATGATCAGGTTATTCCTAAAACCCTCACATGCAACCAAAAATGCCAACTCCTTTGCAATGCTTTACATTATACTTTGGTCTATGCTGATTTGTATAGGAAGAGTCTATATAGAATGTTGCTTAGGTGTTTAGAGCTAGAAGAGTCTGAAAAGGCACTAGCCAAAGTCCATGATGACATTTGTGGGGCAATTCTAATGGCCTTGCACTTGCAAAAATTGCTTAGGGTAGGTTAGTACTAGCCAAACATGCAAGATGATTTTGTTCATTATGCCAAGTCCTATAAGAAATTTCAACTTTATAGTAAATTAATTCATGCTCTAGGATGTGAGCTTATTCCCTTTGTGACATATTGTCCATTTCAACAATGGGCCTTTGACTTGGTATGAAAAATTCATACAAGGTCATCTACTAGTCATAAGTTCATCATCACAGCAATTGAGTATTTTACCAAATGGGTTGAGGATATGCCACTATCTCCTACTATAGGAAAACATGTTTCCCTATTTATACTAAACCACATCATTTGTCGTTATGACATTCTTTCCTACATTTTTGTTGATAATGAAGTATAATTCAAAAACAAGGACCTAAAAAAGTCATTCAAGAAATTTAGAATCAAACAATATTCATCCTCTATATACTACCCTTAAGGGAATGGCCAAGTTGAGGCCTCCAAAATTTTTTTATTGAAAATCTTACACTAAACAGTTCACAAGTCAAGGAAAGATTGGCACTTACAAATTAATCCAACATTATGGGCCTACAAAACTATGATACATACTCCTATAAGGGACACACCCTTTTCTTTACTCTATGGTTCTAAGGTTGTCCTCCCATTAGAATTTAAGATCCCCTCCTTGAAAGTCTCCTTACATGGGTTGATAACTGATGAAGAGCATAGAGCTATGCAAGTACAAGAACTAGAGACTCTTGATGAATGTCACAAGGCTACTTATGATCACATGAGGGCTTATCAGAAGTACATGTCCATCTAGTATAATAAGAAGGTTCATCCTTGTGAGTTCCAAGTAATTAAACTTGTTTGTAGAGAGAATCCAAAAAATTAGCAGCATAGAGAGCAAAAGGGAAAGTTTGAACCTAATTAGTTAGGCCCATACATTATCATAGTAGTACTTGGGTCTAGTGCTTGTCAACTATATACTCCTAAAGGGAAAGAACTTGTAGAGCATATCAATGTCCTACATTTGAAGAAGTTCTATGCTTAGAGGCTTATAACTTAGCTATCTTTTATATATGTATTGATCCTAAAAAAATCCTAAAAAGCAATAAATGTCCTAAAAAAAATGATCATCTTTAGTGAAAACCTAGCAATAAGCACTTTCATGTATCACCAAAAAGATTTTTTTTTTTAAATAAAAAATGCAAAAAAGTTGAAAATTTCCTAAAGTAATATGTCAAGTGGTGAAATCTTGGAAATAGGCACTACTTGAGACCCTTGCACCTATGTCTATTAGTGTCAATCACCCACTTTGCAACACATTTTCTAGCTTAAAACTATTTCTTGTCCTCATCTCCATGGCACAACTGCTTAGCCTATTGAGGTTTCCTTTTGCATTAGGGTTTCTTTGAAAACTTACAAAATAGTGTTTCTAAATACTAACCCCCCCCCCCCCCCCCCCCCCCCCCCAACTTGACATCAAGTGTTTCTCAACACTTTTCAAATATTTTACCTATAGGCTCACAATATTTCTCACTATTGGAATCAAGTCTTGAAGATGTAGCCAAGTGACTTACACAAACAAACTTAAACATTTGAATGACTGAGCTATGATGAACTTTATATACTTTGTATGTTGTCTATGATTATTTCTTTGCTATGTGTTCCCTCCCTAATAGTCTTTTGAGGATGTCATGAACTAGAAGACTGGAGGCACGGGGCATGTTTTCTTGTTTTCTACTTGTGGGTATAATTTATTCATCTAAAGTTTTTAAATAATTCATGCATGTATTATTTGACACTTTGACTTATAAATGTATTATCCTTGACTATTTTTGTAAGACCACACTTGGGGGTTATCCTAATACTTATGCCTTGATACAAGTGTAATCTTGCTATATCAAAACTAGGGAATCTAATCACATAGCCATCTTTACTTGCATGTCTTTGATGCTTAGATTAGATTTCCACATTCCTATCTGATATTGATCATATTCAGATCCTCATAGTTATAAAAGTGATGGTTGTATGATCTCATGGTGTCCCTAATAAATGCTCAATGATGAAATAAGAGTCTAAATGTTATGCATTTGTTGTTGGTAAACCACTTTGCATATTAGCTTGCATTATAGGTTCATTTTCTAGCTTGGTCTTGCAATTTTGCATATGGGGAGAGCTCTCTCTTCATCTTTTTTGTGGACATATTGGCTAACTACTTTCATATCTTTATTTTCTTTCTTCTTGATCATGTCTTTTCATCTTCTTGATTTTTTGCTTCACTTCTTTGATATCCTGTCATTACAAGGGGTTAATCTAAAAATCACATTTGGTCTATCCAAGTGTTACATGTTTCAAAAACATAAGTCTATATCATAGACATGAGAGCTAAACATCACAAAAGAGAAAGATCGATGAACACATTGACATCAAAATATCAAGATGAACATAACACATACATGAACAAGAAACTAAAACATCACATGAAAAGTTAAAATGCTAAAAAATCCATCAAAATGAGACAAGTACACAAAATATGTTGATCAAATCTAGTATCTCATATATATCAATGTGTCATAATAAATATACAAATGTGAGATCCAAAATATGGATATCCATCTCAAAATATATGGAGTGCAATCACAAAAAACTATCAAAATTTTCAGCCTTGGCCTACGAATGACTCACACCCACTACAACTAGTGGTGACCCTGGTGGTAGATCCTATCTCCTATCTAGTAGTTGTACCACACCCTCTAGTCAATTAGCCCATTCTAAGTAGTCAAGAAGCCATTGTCTTGGTGGCACAACACCCCTATAGATTGCATAATAGTATACATCTTGTGTCCCATGATGTGTTGACTCTCACCTAGTAGCATCTTGCTCCCTATAGAGCTCCTCTCCTTGCACTCACTCATCTATGAGTTGTTGATCTCATACTACGATAGTCACTCAAGTTACATGTAGCTTTTCCTCTAGGGTCTAGATCCTAGCATTATAATCATCATCCCCCTTGGTTGGCTATTTTACCTGCACCTCCACTTTCCCTACTCTCCATCATCTCAGTGGAACCTCCTCCTCCTCCTCCTCCTCCCTCATGGTTTGTGCCCATGTTTGTCTTCTCCCTAATCTTGAGCCACTCCCAACCTCCATTTTTATTCTCCCTCTTTCTATGCCTCCACCAAGGCCATCTCCTCCATACCCTACTACTACAAGTAGAGCATATGGTTGTGTAAACTAAGGGAATGGATGCCTCTATATCTCATACAAATATGCTAGGTTCACCCCTACATTTTCTACATCTAGAAAATAGTCCCAAGGTATCTGAACTAAGGTTGTTTTCTCCTAGATGACTATCTAATGATCTAACATGGGTAGCTAGCATCATACCTTGTCTGAATGGAATCAAGCATGAGTTGCTATCTCTATTGAGACTACCTTTCACTCTATGAACTTCTGCCATACTTGGCTAATCACAAATTTCTCCACTATCTCTGAGTGCCTTCCCACTAGTGGTCTACTATACTACATATAATCTTGCTCCCAAGAGTCAAACCATCTATAAAAATCTTAGTATGATCACCACACAAATGCTATCAACTCATCAAAAATGTGCTGATAATATGTGATATTCCTACTATGGGTTTATGGCACAAACCCTATATATTCAAAGATATAGGGTTGGCTATGTTCCCATGGTTGAACCTAAGGTTGGATGATATCAATGTGCTCCCACACCCATATTTGTGCTAGCACTTCTCTAGATGTCCAAGAGTGACCCTCATGGTATACCACCTCATGCAGCTCGTGATACATATCCATGAGTATGGTTAATCCCCATGCCATCTTGTGAGGCCATACAATTAGATATGCCACTAGTCTACCCCATCCTAGTGGGAAGCCCTTCTAGCCCCTTTTTATAACCAAATCTTGTGCCACCAATGAACATAACAAACACAATAGTGGGTAATCAATGTCATACTCATCAATGAGTTTCTCCCAACTCAGATGGTGGTCTAGGATGATAACATCTTGGAACATCTCTTGCATCACTGTCCACCCCTCTATCAAGGTCTAATCACAGTATACCTATTACATATAACCAAACCTTATATCAACATACCTCACATGGATATCAAAACCTAAAAATTAAAAACAACAATCAAACTTAGAACTCATTAGATCACCATTATAGGGTACTTGAAGGATGCAATACACATCCTCTAAGTTTATGATCACCTCTCTAGTAAGCAAGTGAAAAGTGTTGTGCTCGTTATGCCATTAGTCGGCTAGTATAGTCAACAACCCATTGTTCACCCATATGTGGCCCATCTATGTGACCCACCTCAACCCCATGCTTGCTATGGCAGCCTTCTCATCATCATAAAGGTTCCCTAAAACCCCTAGCCTCACAACTTGGGGGGTACTAATGTGAAGGGCCGAAAACACCATTTGCAACATAGGACAAGAAAACATCAGTAAATATCAACAAACATGCAAAAAAAAACCAAAAATAGACTATGTGACATTTCTTTCTATACACAGGTGATACAATATGTTTATTAAATGTCATGTAACATTTCTCAACATACCTAGGCAATACATTATTATCAGGCAACATTTTGCATCGGTCCAAGTGACATTTGGGTATGGTTCATATGATACACTATGTACAAGTTGTGTGATACAATTTTTCATACGAAGTATCACACAATATTTTTTAAAGTACCCATGCAATACTTTTTAAAATATCGCATGATATACCATATTTAACCTCTAAAATGTGCAAAAAAAAGGTCATTAATGTTCAAAAAAGTGGTAAAAAGTTGAAAACTTACCGACACCTCATAGTTGGTTGGCCAGTTGTGCAACTACCTACACTTGAAATGGTTTCAGTGAGTCAGAAAAAGCTAGGATTCTCTCACAACTAATCACAAGCTCTCAAAAATCAAAAAAGAAAAAATGATTTCAAAATGAAACTTGGACCCCTTATATAGCCTCCCAACCTAATTTTGACCCATTTTTCAAACTCCTTCGAATTCCATGAAAATCAAACATCCTAGATCCATTTTTGAGATTGAAATCAAAATTTGAATTCATTTTGATAGTCAAAATAATATTTTAAAATTCTACCTTATTCTATGTAGTTAGCTGACCTTTTGAGGTCTAATCTTCGAATCATTGATGGGACATCTTCATTTCTTCATGTCTTCATCATTTCTACACTTCATAACTACTCCAATTCACATTTTCATGTCTAAAATCACATTTCTACTTGATTTGACCTAATTTTCATGCTTTATTCTTTGTGGTCAACTCTAGTCAAAGTGGGGCATTCTATCAGTTTTGTATTGTCATACTTTGGTTATAAATTTCCTATCTATCATCTTGGATGCTGCTATATCTTGATTTACTCATATCTAGTTCACTTCTACATTTCTATTACCTCATTTCAATTTTGACCCTGAGGAGGCATAAATACTCTAGCATCACTTGTTACAGATATCTATTTCTCAAGAGCATATGTTTGATCTTTTCATTTTCTCTTGATCTATCTTTTTTACTAAGTGTTAGAATCCTTCTTGAATTCTGACATCATCTCTTTCCTAGTGTTTAGTACTATCACTATTAGGTTGTACATTTAGGATTTATTATCTATTTTTGCATTCTGTTCATTAGAATCAAATATCTCTATCTATTACTGCCTACTTGGCTTCTATTTTCTTTGACATAATGTGTTCCTAGATCGACCATGCATTAGTCAAAGAGGGGAAAATGTAATCATCTAAAAATGGTCACCTGGACTATTAGCCCCCTTTTTAGTATTTTGGCTAAATTAATTGATCATTCGCCTAGAACAAATTGCTAAAACTTAATTAATTTTATTATAACCTATAGTTTGACTATGCTATCCTAAGTCTATTATTTGATTAAAAGAACATGTCCCCTTTTAAGTAAATAAAAGCCCCCATTCTTCTAATCCACTTAAAGTGCACACATAAAGTCTTTTTTCTATTTTACAAATTAAAAGAAAAGGCTTTGTGACTTTTGTCTTATATGGGAAATCAATTTCTATTTAATTGGTTGACTTGTGTGTGCACATGGATCACTCCTATTTTTAAACTCTGCCCTTGATGATCCATCATTTTTACCTTGATCTCTACTATCCATATGAATTTAAAAGAAAGAGCCCTCCCCTTGTCAAAGGATCCACACTCTTGAGTATTATGTTGCAGGTTTCTCATTCAAATCTTTGAAGAGCTTTGTGGATAACTTCTACTTCTCATCTCATTCTCTCATCCATCACATGTGAGCTTAATATTATATGGCATTTTAGTAATAGTTTCATGTAGATTAGCTTCTCTTTTTTCAATAACTTAACTCACTTAGTAAATAGCTTGGATCTTGTAATACTCTCATCTTTTTTAACATAGTTGTACTTTGCATATTCATATAGTTTAATCTACATTTGCATGGCATCCTTGAGGAACTCCTTGTGGAAATTTGCATTCTTGCATCCCATCTTTTGGAACCTCCCATTGCATGGTTTACTAGCAAGAAGAGTATCTCTAAGGCTCAGCTAAGAGCCTTCACATTTGAATCATACTCTCTTGCACTATGTGGATAGGAAGCTCTAAGCTAACATCCAAGCATTCCGAACTCATGGAATCACTTGGATAAAAGGGCTTAGAGTGTGACACAAATTTAGTATACAATTTGATCATTATATTAAACAAAGAAGGCAGATGAGTCAATGTGTAGAAGAGTCCAATTAATGAAAGAAAAAAAGTTGAATAAAACACTAAGCTTGATTGAATGACAATTTTACTAGGTCAATGAAGTAGAAAAATAAGGAACTTGAGAGATAGCCAATCAAATAGTATTAGCCAAGTGATAGTTATGTCTGAGAAATATAAAGGTGAAATGGAGAATAAATCAAGTGTAGTAAGGACTAAGTGAGCCAATATAAGTTGAGAAAGATAGAACCAATAAAGACCAAGCTATATAGTGATGATCAATCTAAACAACATAGTGATGAACGAGTGTCAACAAAGTAATAGTTTATGGAAGAACCATTATTTGAGATAGTTGAATTATTGAATTGGTCAAAATGTGTAAATAATAAGAATTGATGAGCTAGCCTATTTAATGCATGAATTGAGTTTGTTAAGGGATCAAGGCAAGGATTTAATGAGAAGTTTTCAAAATTTTCAAGGAAGGTAGAAGAAGGAAAAAATGATGGACATATTCATTAAAGTTGATAAAACTCTAAAATATACATTGATGTTTAAGAGGAAAAAGATCAAAGATACCTATTTAAAGAGGCATAAGAGATGTTTATTTTGGTTTGATGATTAGTGAATTTTTTAAGGACAAGTGAAGAATAGAGTTGCAAAGAAAAAGTGAGAATTTGGTGAAGAGTGATCAGTTGAAGGGTTGCCAAGAAAAGCAAAGATGGAGAACATGATGAAGTCTAGTCAATGAACCAAGATTGAGCTAAATTGAGATCTGAATTTACAAAGTGAGTTGTATTTTATTAGATCAAACCTAGTTGTTACTTTCTAACCATTGTGATAGTAAAATCCCTTAATCAATATTGACCTAACAGTCATTTGTAAAATCCTTTAATCAAGGTGACATTCTAATGGAATGGTCTAAAGACCTATAAACAAACCACTCCTAATATTATGATTTAAACACTTTAGTCACACCTAATAGTTTGTTTTGTAACCTTCAATAGGGTTGGCTCTTAACCAAGATCACTTTGAAAGAGTGAAAAGTTGTAGCATGTTACTTGGAGATTTTTCCCAATTTGAGTTTCTACATTAAATATTGTTTTCACAATTGTGTTAATGTTGCTTTAATGTTTCATGTTATTTACTATTTTATATTTCTATTAGTCAACATTTATTGAATAGAGATCTAGTGATGAATAAATAAGTTAAGTTATTGATGAGCTTTTATATTGTTCAAGGATTTTAGAGTTTAAATAAGATGGTTGAAGTTGTTAAATGTTGATTTGGTACATGTGAACCTAAAGATAATTGATTCACTCTCCTCTTAGTTATTCTAATCATTCTAACAATTAGTATTAAAGCTTATGGTGCTTGTAAGGAAATTTTCAAGGGACTTAAAGATCAATATCAAGATGTATAAGAGAGAGGTACCTAAGTTGACCAAAGAGAACTTCCCAGCAAGGAAACACTTGATGAGACTTCATCTTTCTAGAGTTGGAGATTCTTCACTATAATACTTGGACAATGAATACATCAAAGGGTCTAGACCCATGATAATTGAGAAAATCAAGGAGAAGTAGGAGAACAATCAAATTATGATAGATCTAGCATCTTCAATAAGTTATGTTTAATTTAAGATGTGAAAGAATGTAACAAATCAAATGTGGGATAAGTTGGAAAAAAAATCATGGAGGTGAAAAACATGTGTTAAGAGCTAATGTAGAAAGTTTGAGAGGCAAGTTTGATGACATGGCAATGAAAGAAGGTTAAACTATTGCACCATATTGTGGTTGAATCAAATAAGTTGTAAATAAACTTAGAGGTGTTGAAGGAGACATATTTCATGAGACTATGATCATAAGGGTATTGAGAAATTTACTTCTTATTTATACTATTAGAGTTTCTACAATACAAGAACTGAGATATACACCTAGTAATGATATGATCTTGGATAATCTAGTTTGTAGACTTATCACATATGAATTGTTAAAATTTGATAATTATACACCTACTACTATTGAATCTTCTTGAAAGTCTCAAACTAACCCTTGATGGATCTAGAAGAAAGAAAAAGTGTAAACTTGTGAATAATGATAGTAAATCATATGATGACCTATATGATCTTGAGGTATTATTTACTAGAAGGCTTCCAAGATGAAAAGGAAAATACAAAGGTAAAGTTCCTATAATTTGTTTTACATGTAATAAATTTGGTCATATTGTTGCAAGGTGTGCTGACATAGATGACAAAGAGAAATCAAAGATAAAGAATACTAAGGAGAGACAATAGAGACAACTGAGGTAATGAAGATTACAAGGAAATGGTAAGAAATCTTGTTATATTGTTGAAGAAAATTATTCTAATAGTGATTTAGATGATAATGATGAAGAAGTTATTTAAGTTGCAATGAAAGATGAATCTTATGAAGATGAGGAAATTGCTCTAATTTCACATGTGAGTAAAAGTGACAGATGGATAATTGATAGTGGTTTCTCACATCATATGACTGGTGATACAAGTAAGTTTTAAAAGATAGAACTATATAATGGAAGTAGTGTTTAATTTGGAGATGATGCACCTTATGATCAATTATAGTAAATGATAAGATTAGATGTGATAATGAATATTGGGTTGATGGTTTGAAATATAATCTATTAAATGTGGCATAGTTTAGTAGTTTAAGCTACCGAGTTGAATTTTGAAACAAAAAGGAAAAGATCTATGATGCTATTGGTGAACTAATTGGAAGTGTAGAGAAAACAAGAGATGAATTGTTCTATCTAGACCTATCTAAGGATACATATTTATTTGCACAATTCAAATATGTTTGGCTATGGTATAAGAGGTTATTTCATGTGAATTTTGACAATTTGGTGAACATAAATAAGATGAAAAGAGTTTGAGGATTACCAAGATTGAGGAAACCTAAAAAGGTGATGTGTAAACAATGTCAAATGGGAAAAATGACAAAGTCTAGTTTCAAGAGAAAGACCTATTCTTTAGATGATATTTTGGAGTTGGTTCATACTAATGTATGTGGTCCCTATGTTGGAAAATATGATTGGAACAATTTTTATGTTTTCATTGATGTCAAACCTTACTAGCAAGACATTTAATAATAGTGTAGAGTGTCATATTTATTGATAGATGAAGATGAATTGAAAAGAAGAGATAACCAGATGAACTAGTTAAGTTGATGAGTAAGAAGAATGAGTATGACAGAACTACAATGAGAACTTGATCATTTACTATTTGACAAGATGATATGTTTTTTTGATAATTATATTAAGTGGAGAAGACAATTGAGTTGGAGTATGGAAGAGTAGAGTTTCAATAAGTCAAGAGGAATAGCATTGTCAAGTATCAGTTTTACTAGGCTAATGAAATAGAAGATTAAGGAACTTAAGAGATATTCAAGAAAAGTGGTAAATTTTAGCATGAATTTTGATAGTATTCCTTTTGGGGACTATCCTAAGAATTTCTTAAATAGATTGGAATATTGTTAGTATGATTGAAATATTGTATTCATGACTATGTTTGTCATTGATGTCAATATAGTATTATTTATGTAAAGACTAGTAGAGTAGTAGATAGAGAATTAAGCCATACGAGAAGTGTATTGATATTGAGGTCAAGAATAGTTGAAGATATGGTCTAGATTATGTCTTAATAAAGTGGAAAAGTATGTGTGTAGAGATTCAAAGACATGTGAGAGTTATTCAAGAATTGTAGAGGATAGTGTACAAAACGAGTACCTAAGAAGTGGTTTCTAATTTTTGGATTGTATCTCTTAACAATGATAGAATCATGATGAGAAAATTTATATGGTAATAGTAGAAATTTTGATGATGAAATCAATAAATGTGTGAGGTTGGAGATTAAACATGTGAGAAATTGTACTTATTGTGATATGACAATTTTTTTAATTGTGAAAATGTGTAACAAATTGCAATATCTTAATGAGGTTCTATTGTAATTAATTGGGAAAGCCTCAAGGCTAAATCAAAAAATTATTTTGAGGATATGGTATAAAAGAAGGTTATTTTCATTGTGATTTAGTATGTAAGGAATGTAAGAAAGAACATTTATAGTGGATATGCAAAGTTGGTAAGTACATGTTAGAGATCAAATGGATCACTATGTTGTGAGTTTAAAGATATGGTATTGAGATTTGAAGAGGACTAGTCTAGTCAAGAGGATAGAGAATGATTTCAAGTTACTTCATTTCTATTATTCTAAAAGGAATAATTAGAGATCATTTGGACAATTTGTTCGATGATCTTACCCTAAATTTGTTTCGACAGTGGGTTCTTCTGCCTTCTACAACTCCTAAAAGGATTGGCACAACTCCTAATAGGGATTAAAAGTATCCTAATGTTGACTGATATGTACTAAATGAATTTAATTAAGTCTTAACAAAATCCATCCTCTTATAAGAAACTTTTATATTGGTATATAATTTTGTGGGTATCATCCCCATTGTGTTTTTCCCTATAATCAAGGGTTTCCCTAGTTAACATATCTTGTATTATTGTGTATGTTTATCTTCTTATGGTTGTTGTTTATATTTCTCACATGGTTGAGCTTTAATAAGGACAATTTTTCTTTTTAATAAGCTTATCACACTACTTGATAATTCTTGACCTTACAACCCACCCATAAAACCTGATTGGTGGAAAGATGACCAATTTTGTAGTTATCACCAGAAAAAGGGTCACAATATGGAGAATTGTTTTAAAATAAAGGATGTTATATAATCCCTTATTGATTAAGAGTAGGTTGTAATAGATATCTTAGATAAGAACTTAGACCAAAAGGCCTTTAAAGACCCTCTAACTGAGTATGAGAAAGGAGAAAGATTGAATGACAAAAAGAAAGGTTATGATGGCAAGATCAACTATGCTTGTGCCAACATAGACAACATCATCAATATCATTGATTCCATAAGTAAAAGAATTTACATGATGAGACCAAAATCTGACAACTCCTTTCAATGCTTAGGGTGGTGAATTCCTCTCATGGTGGGATTTTGAACAGTATGACTTGGGGGTAGTCTAAGGTTGTTCTTAGGATACCTAGTGAGCCCAAGAAAGTCTCATCTTTTAAAAAATGGCTCCACCTAATCTATCCACTTATGACCTTGTGAGTCAATTGTAGAAAACTCCCACACAAATTTCTATCTTCTAGTTTCTAGAGTTGTCCCCTTCACACAAAGAGATCATATAGAAATATCTATGCACTACTAATGTCCCTACAAATATTGATGCTAAGAGATTCCAAGAAATGGTAAACCAAATTTCCTTGCCTCACTATCTTACATTTTTTGAAGAGTATTACAAAGCCTTCAGTCATCTCTATAACCTTTCCCTTCACATTGAAGTTCAAATCTACTACAGTCGAGTCTAATGAGTATTGATAGACAATGATATTAGGTTAAATATTGTTTCCTTTTGTGTAATTCAACAATTGGGAATGTCTAAATTTGCAATTGATCCTAGATGGTAGATAACCATAAAATCATATGATGAAGTTGAACGATCCTCTAAGGGTCTAATTGTGCTTCCTATATGTGTGGGTCCCATGGAGAAAGATGTGGTCTTACAAGTATTAGACATCCTACTTATAATATTCTTTTGGGTAGGCCATGAATCCATGAAATGCAAGTTGTACAATTGATGTACCATTAGTGTATCAAGTTTCCATTCAATGATTCAAAAATTGTGATCCCAAGTGACAATTCCATGTCTATCAATATTCTTACTATTGTAGAGTTGCTAGTGCTAGATAATTGACCTTCTAGTGATATTAGACTATCATTTATAGAATGTGAAAAGAATTTTAAAATGATGAGTATTGGTGTGGGGGAGTATATTTTGGACTCCACTATAGCAGTGCCTATTTCCCCATATTCTTATGGAAAATTATCTAAGAAGTGAAGCCTTTGGATTTTTCTATAAGTATCTATAGTACTTTTTTCTAGTGCCTTGTCCCTTTGGAAGATGAAAAAGAAGAACAAGTGGTTAGGGACTAGTTATATAGGGAGGAAGAACCACTCAATAATTTTTTACTCAGCATGCCTATACCTTCTAATAAATATGAAAGAGGTTAACATTTTCTCAAGAAGATAAAATACCTAGGTCATAGACCCTTGAGAAACAACAAATATGATCTTATTAAACCTATCAATCACACTAAAGGTCATAAGAAGGAAGATAAAATTAGTTTAAGATTTGGGGTCGAGGACAATCTCCCCATTTATGATAGAGAACCTTCACTTGCTACAAGTAATTCAGAGGATGAGGTTCAACCTCTAGATACTGCTACTCTAGAAGTTAGTTTTGTTCCCTCCACTTCCTTTCTTTAGGGGGGATATCTACTATTCAATGATTATACAGCTAAAGTGTCAACTTCTAGATAGCCCAAATTTGGAGAATCTGACATTAAGAATCCTAATGCAAAAAGAATTAGAAGAAATATTTCCTGACATGTGGCTCAAGAGAAAAGCATTGATTCTCAAGAATGAGTGAGAATCCCTTTTTGATGCCTCTTTTAAATTGGGTGTAGATATGGTACATGCTTATTTTACCCAACCTAATGTAGTTGATGAGTCTTATGTAGAGTCAAATGAGTTGGATCTGTAACTTGCCTTAGTGGATTACACTGATACCTCTAGAACTTATCTTGATCTAGATTTATTTGGAACTTTTCCTATAGGCTTGACCTCTATCATCACCAAAGATGATTCCTCTTGCATAAATAACACTAAAGCATCCACTTTTCTCTCACTTATGCACCCTAATCTCATAAACTGGTCTATTAAAAACTAATGACCTGAGCTACCTTCTTTTAAAAATAATTATGAGATAACATGCTACTTGAATTCCATTGAGCCCATGGTATCTTACACCAATGAATCGACAATTAACATGACTAAGACAGACATCAACTACCTTAGTCACAAATTGAAAAAAATGAATAATAAAGACTTCAAAAAAGGTGAAAACCACTTTGTGGTACTATCTAAACCAAAAAAATAAAAAATAAAGATGTATCAAAGGGTGAAAACCTCTTTAAGGTGCCTGAGGATGAGGTATTAGGTAGTATTCCAAGTTATTTTTATGATAGATCATCTATTTTGATAGAACGGACACTATCTTGGGTACTAAAGAATCTCCCAAAATAATACATTTGGCCTAGTCTTTATCAATAGAAGAAAAATAATAATTCATATAGTTCTTTAAGGAAAAAAAATTAGCTTTGCATGGACCTATGCTTATATGGATGGCTTGGATACAAAGCTCATTATGCATCACCTCTTCATTGCTCCTAGGGTTAAAACTATTAATCATAAATTAAGAAATATGCATCCCCATGTTGTCTTGTTAGTCAAAGGTGAACTAGAAAAATTGCTTAGTACTAATTTGATTAGAGCCATTGACTATGTGGAATAGAAATCTAATGACAATTCCATCCGCATATGCACAAATTTGTAGGATTTAAACAAGGCATGCCTAAAGGATTATTTTCCACTACCAAACATCAATATGATAGTAGACATAACCTTGGGCTATGAAATGTATTCCCTAATGGATGGCTTCTCATGGTACAACTAGATTAAGATAGCTCCCCAAAACTAGGAGAAAACAACTTTCACTTGTGTATGGGATACATTTTGTAGGAATGTCATGCCTTTTGGGCTCAAAATGTAGGTGTTGTTAAAATATATAGTCCACTAATTGTAACTAAGAGGGGGGGTGAATCATTTATCCAACTATTATCAAAATTATCAACCTTATAAAAACTTAACTTTATGAGAAATATAAACTAAAACCACAACAAGACACTCATACATAATTAACACCAGATATGTTAACTAGGGAAACCCTTGATCAGAGGGAAAACCTTGGTGGGGATGGTACCCACAAGATGATGTACTAATACAAATATTCCTTTTTAGAGGATAGACCCTGTTAGGAGTTTGTTACAACATTCAATACATAAGAGTCCCTATTATGAGACGTTGAATCCCTTAGGAGTTGTGGAAGACAGTTGGACCCACTGCCCAAATTGCTTCAAGGTTAAGACCAATGAACCCACTATCCAAATGATCTCTATATTATTCCTTGCAAAATAATAGAAATGAAATGTACTTCCTTCCTCTATATCTATCCTATCAACTAGACTTTTTCTCCTTCAAATCTTGTAACTAGATCTTACAATTTGAATCCAATGATCCCTTGGATCACTTACTCGCTTTCAGTAAGAACTCTGCTCCTTTTTGTAATTTACAATTTTTTTTTGATACAAAACAGATACTTCATTACATACTACAAACAAGGAAAACAACTTTCTTTTATACTATATCTTCATAATAATTCCTTCAGTCAACTTTGAGGCTTTCTCAATTAATTATAATAAGATAATTAATTAATTACAATTATAATAGCATTGTTGGCTCATAGTCTATACAAAAATTCACACATGATACCTTTGCTTGTACACTCACTGACATCATTATATGACTTTACATTGTCACCATGTGATTGTGCACTTCTTCATTACATCTCAGATGTAATACAACAATCAAATATCTTAACACTATTCTCCAATACTTTGTTCTTGTATTGCTCTCAGTAAATTAGGTACAACTGTCATACATTGTTGACTTAGATTCTATGCACTAACCAAATCATTAGGACATATTCTAGAACATATCCTTAATTGGGCATCACCAAACAATAAAACCATTATCCATACCAATAAGATCTTTGACTCTTGTTCTCTCAGTCTTTACAAAAACTATGTTATATTGACATCAATGAAAAACATAGTCATCAATGCAACATGTCAATACTCTCCAATTCTTAGAATACTCCCCCAATGTAATATCATTATCATTCATGCTAAAAATTTCCCCCTTTGGCATTGATGGAAACATAGATTAAAAAAACATCTAAGTTCTAAGAATACTAAATTGTACTTTGATATTGTTGTTGTTATTGTCATTTCAAATCCTCTTCATCAATCTGGAATCCTCTGGATTCTAGAACTGACATTAATTGTCCACATGCTAAAAAATCTCAACAGAATAGGTGCATATCATTCTTCTAGATAGACATCAATTGTTCACTTCAAACTAATCAATTCTCAATACAATAGATGCACATCAGGTGCATACTCATAATTCCTTACATGAATCTTTCCAAATCTCCCTAAAGAGATATCTCTCCCTCATATATATGTATGAGTTCTTTTTCCCCATTTCTTAGGAGATTTTTTTCATGAAAATTCTCCCTTGTTGACATCAATTTCAAAGGTCTCAATAATACAAAATACCAATTGTTACATGTAATTCTTCAAATAATTAGTTCAACTGTCCAAATATATTGTCCAATACCAACTACCAAGAGTCCTTAATGACTCAATACACAATAGATACTCCCCCATACAAGAAGCATCAACAATCAATCCAGTCTAACAATAGTTCTTTGTAACACTCAACTAATGCACTCTCTACATCATCTACTCACAAGTAGGTAGGGGCATAACCCTAGGTATACCTCTCAGGTAATCAAATGTATCTTTAGGCAAAGGCTTCATAAAGATATCTAAAATCTAATCTTTAGTACTTACATACTCCAATCCAATCTCCTTTTCTATTTCCTTCTCTCTCAAATATAAATTACCATTTTTCATACCTTTAATAAATCTAAGCTTTATCAAATATCTATCCAACCTTTCCTACCAAGTTCTAGGCACTTTCTTTAGTTTTCATACCATCTATTTTTCTTCTCTTAGAGGCAATCCATCAAGTTTCTCAATGTAGACTTCTTCTTCAAATTCTCCATTCAAAAAATTTTACTTGACATCCATCTAATATACCTTGAACTTCTTACTCACCACATAAGCCAAGATAATTCTTACTACTTCCATTCTAGCTATAGGTGCATATTTCTCCACATAATCTACACCTTCTTGTTGTGAGTAACCTTTGGAAATAAATCTAGCCTTGTTTCTCACAACATCTCCTTGTTCATTCATCTTATTCCTCAATACCCATTTGGTTTCTATCACATTCTTGTCTTTAGGTCTAGAAACTAACTTCCATGTTTCATTTTTCTCAATTTGATCCAACTCTTCATTCATTTCTTAAATCCAATGATCATCCTTACATGCTTCATCTATGCTTTTAGGCTCAACTTGAGAAATTAGACACAATTCCTCATTCACTCTATTTCTTTTCATCATAAGTTTATCATTACTTCCAATTATCTACTCTTGAGGGTAATTATTTTGTTGGAATTCTTTAGAATAACTAAGGGGGCAAGGGGGGGGGGGGGGGGGGGGGGGGGGGGAGGGTATAGGGGGTGGGTGGGCTAGGGGGTTGAATCAGTTATCTAAGGTCTAGATGTATAAATAAAACTTTTCACAACTTAGTGAACCCATCAAACATTTATAATCATTCATGCATCCATAAGATTATTGAATCACTTAAAACTTGTAGGTTACTGTCAAAACAACTTGCAAAAATATAAAGCATCAAACATAACATATTCATCAACACAATTGACACAATGATTTATATGGAAATCCAATTTGGGAAAAACCACCACTAACATGCTACTCTTTTTCACTCTTCTGAAGTGATGCCTTATGAAAGGCCAACCCTATTAAAGGTTACAATACACACTGTTAAATGTGACCCTATTAAAAGATTTCAATCACCCTATGAGGAATGAGCCTTGTTAGAGGACTTTAGTCCATTCACTTGGAATGCCACCCAATTAAAGGATTTACAAATGATTTTTAGGTCAACCTTAATCCAAAGGATTTATCCTAGACTAATACAATTATTAGAGAATAATAGTAGAGATTTGATTTGACACAACTTACAACTTCTCTTATAGATTACAGATCTCTATTTAGTTCTCAATTCTACTTGACCTTCATACTTTGTAGCTCTGATAGCTTGTTCACCCTTCAATCATTTGTCTTTTTAAGCCTTCTTTCTTAACATTCCATTGTAGACTCTTCTCTTAGGTCACATGATTAAGCAAAATCCTTAACTCCTTTTCTTCCTTAGTTTCTCGCACATGACAACTTTGCTTCAAGACTAGACATTCCTATAAATAGGAAATTAGAATATTTTTCTACTCATTTTCCATCATCAAAATTGAGTGTTTGGATGGATTAGGTAGCATACAATGTTTCTACCCCATATCTTATATTTCTTCTAGAAACTTCTCCTAGAATCCATTTGAATTTTCCTAAAACTGGTTTACCACAAATTCTATGCCACTAGCTCATCAACCTTATCTTCCACATGGTTCAAAAAATTCATGAAATCAAACTTGTTGGATTAGATTCAAAAAATCTTTGATCTTTAAACTAATATAGTAGCTTGGCATTATCAACCTTTTGATGCTCAGCACATACTATGTTGCTTGGCATCTATTATGAAATCACTTGGCATCAACTAAATTTTACTAATGCTCAGCATCAACTAAAATTTTCTCAACATCCATTGTCTTGCTTGACATTCACTAGAATTTTCTTTCAGTTAGCTCCAACTTTCTTCTTGGCTTGCATTGTCTTTGCTTGGCACCTACTATCCACTCGATCAAGCTTGGCGGACAAACTTTGTATAACTTGTTCTTCTAAACTTTCTTAGTGTAGCCAACATTTGTAACCTTAAGTACATTATCAATGCATTATGTCATCACTATCTTAACTTATCATTTTACTTTATTACATAATCTTAACTCAACCTTTCCTCTAGGTGCTTTTGTTACATTTTATTGGTCAAATCCTCTTCATCAATCAACTAAGTGATAGTACTTGAATCTTATAAGCAATTGTCTTACCAAAAAATAGTAGGTTTGATAGTAGTGACAAAACAAAGATTAAAACACATAGTCTTCTTCAACAATCTCCCTCTTTGGCATTGATGGCAAACTAAACTAATCAATTAAGTCAATCAAATGATGAACAACTTGTTCAAGCAAACTGACTATGTTAAAGTAGTAATACAATACCAAAAGAAAAATAATTCCTTTTATTGAAATCTCTCCCTCTATTAGAAATTTCCATCTTATGATTAGGTTACAAAACTCTCTCTTATAACTCCCTCTAAGTTCCTTCCTATATCTCCCTCTTACTAGGTAGACTAGGATTTCTCTATCTTTCTTACATTGTTTTCTATCTTCTTCATCATACATGTGTTTTCTTCTGATATTATTGATCAGTAACACTCTTCATCTCTTTGACAACAATCTCTTAATAATTTTGATCAGGATTATTTCCCTCAACATTTATAAGGAATATCTCCCTCTATGATTATACATTCTAGCTTTGATATATCTCTCTTTTGATTAGTAAATCTCTCCTTTCTAGCTCTTGATCAATATCTCCCTATTTGTTATAACTCTTGATTAGAAGAATATCTCCCTCTTTCACAAAAATGCCAAATATATATCATCTTTTCATGTATTTATAGTTTCTTCATTTTCTCCCTCTGTCACCTTGCTTGTGACTAATTTGAAGTTTTTTCTCTATGATTACTTTAGGTAGCTCCTAAAGTAAGATCCAATGCATTAATTTGTATTATATGAATATCAGCTTGTTTGATGTAGGGCACTCCTCTTATTACTTAGATAGCCTTTGATGGGGGTATCACCCCTAATTTTCCTCTTAGATACTCATGAGAATCCTTAGGTAATGGTTTTGTGAAGATATCAACAATTTTCTCCTTTGTGTTGGCATATTCCATCTTCACCTCTTTATCTTGAACTAACTCTCTCAGGGAATGATACTTGATTGCAATGTGCTTTATCTTTTTATGCATTATTGGATTCTTTGGTATATTAATAACACTTGTATTATCACAATAAAGTATCACTAGTTCTATGATTTCTTCCTTCATTCTTTTTATTAATTTTTTTATCCATACAATGTTTGTGCAATTTATAGTAGTAGCAACATATTCAGCTTCAAAAATAGATTGTGAAGTACAACTTTGTTTCTTGCTAGTCCATGTAACTAGTCTCTTGCTTAAGAAAAATGTTCCTCCTTCGGTGCTCTTTCTGTCATCAATGTTTCCAACCCAATCAACATTAGTGTAGGCTCTCCATTCAAAGTTTTTATTATTATTGTAGTATAGACCAAATTATTCTATTCGTTTCAGATATCTTATTATTCTCTTCACATCCATTAAATAATTTTTCTTGGGATTGGCAGAGAATCTTGCAACTATCCCTATAGAGAATGCAATATTAGGTCTACTATGTACTACATATTGCAATTTGCCAATCATAGACATGTACCAATTTTCCAATCATAGACATGTACATGGTTTGGTTCACCTAAGCAGAATCATCATTCTTTGACAACTTATGTCCTTTCACCATAGGTGTACTTACTAGTTTGGAATCCTCTAATCCAAAAAAAATTGATATCTTCTTAACATAATTTGACTAAGTGATATATATACCATACTTCATCTGATAGACTTGCAAACCCACAAAAAAATTGATTTCTCCAACATAGACATTTCAAATTCTTGCTTCATCTGATTTACAAAATGTTTACATAAAAGATCTTGATCTTGACCTCCAAATATGATATCATCAACAAATATTTTTGATAACAAAATACTTTTTCCTTTCTCTGTCTTTATGTATAGATTGTTGTTATCATTAGTCTTTTCAAATCCAATCTTCACAAGATATTATCAAGTATCTCATACCATGCTCTTGGTGCTTTTTTAAAACCATATAGAACTTTGTGCAGTCTACATACATTGTTCTTATTGTTAATATCAACAAAACCTTCTGGTTGTTCTATTTAAACTTCTTTTTTTAATATGCCATTCAAAAATGCAAATTTAACATCCATCTGATAAACTTTGAAACTTTTATATGGAGCATAAGAAAGTAGAGTTCTTACTCCTATTCTAGCAACAGGGGCAAATGTCTCCCCGTAGTCAATTCCTTCTTCTTGTGCATATCTCTTGTAGACTAATCTTGCTTTGTTTCTTGTGACTTCACCATTCTCATCTAACTTTTTTTTGAATACCCACTTGGTTGCCAATCACATTCTTGTCTTCTGGTCTAGGAACTAGACTCCATGTTTTGTTCTTCTCTATTTGTTCAATCTCTTCTTCCATGGCTTTATACTAGTCTACATCTTCTAATGCATCTTTCACTATTTTTGGTTCCTTCATGCTTAGCAAACATGATTTACTTCTCAATCTATTTCTTGTCATAGGTCTAGCATCTTTATCTCCAATGATTTGAGTAGAAGGATGATATCTTTTGACATATTTGGACAATATTGGCTCAACTCTTGTTTCTTCATTTTGTCTTTCATATTTAGAATCACTATGTACATCTCTATCAAGTATCTTAGTATCTCTTTCATGTACACTAGCTTTAGAATCAAAATGTGCACCCACTTCATTCTATAACTTGGCATTTGAATGTAGCTTAGTTCCTAAATGCAACTTGACATTCACAAGATGTGACTCGGCAGTCAGTAAAACTTGTTGTTGGTTTGTAACTTGATTTGCAACATCTTCTTCAAAAGGCATACCATTATAAAGTATACAAATGATTTTTATTCTTCTAAATTTTTCATAGGTTCAGCCTCATGTACCTCTATATATTCATCAAAATTCACATTTGCACTTTCCACAATTTTTTTAGTGTTAGCATTCAAACACTTATAAGCTTTACTTCTTGTGGAGTCTCCTAGGAATATACCTTCTTCATTTTTGCATCAAGCTTTCTATTCTTAACATCTTTAAGAATGTAATATTTACTTCTAAAAACCTTAAAGTTTTTTATATTGGGTGGATATCCATACCATAGTTCAAAAGGTGTTGAATGAATACCTTTCTTGATTTGCACATAGTTAAAGGTATAGATAGCTATACTTACAGCTTATCTCTAGTATTTTAGAGCAACATTCTTTTCCATCATGAGTATTCTAGCATAGTCCATTACAGATATGTTTCTCCTTTTAGCTATTCCATTTTGTGGAGGGGTCCTAGGGGTAGATGTCTATCTTTTGATTCCTCTCTCATTAGAGAACATCTCAAATTCACTGAATGTAAATTCTTTTCCTCTGTCAGATCTCAAACATTTCATACTTTTACTATTTCCTTTTCAACTCTTGCCAAGTACCACTTAAACATTAGATAAGTATTAGATTTCTATTTTTAAAAAAATAACTATCATCATCCTAGAATAATTATCAACAAATAGTATTATGTACTTATCTCTCTTGTAGCTTTGCACCTCAATTGCTCCACACAAGTTAGTATGAACAATCTCTAGTATTTCTTTAGAGGTATAAGTTTTACTCTTAAAACTTGACTTTGTCATTTTGCCTAGCTGACATTGTTTGCACACTATATTATCAGGCTTCTTCAACTTAGGCAAACCCCTCACTTTCTTCAATTCACTGATACTAACCAAGTTATCAAAATTAACATGACATAATCTTTTGTGCCAAAGCCATACATCATCAAATTTTACAACAAGACAAGTAGTATCATGTATATCAAGATAGAATAGATTACTTCTAGTTTGATCACCTTTTCCAATCGATTTCCCATTTGTGTTATATATCTTAGCAATCTTGTTTTCAAATTCAACCTTGCATCCCAAATTTTTCAATTGTAACACATTCAACAAGTTATAGTTTGGTCATTCAACATAGTAAGCATTGTCACATAGAATCTTATCTATGAGTTTGATAGAACCTTTTCCTTTTATCAAACATGGTGTATCATTACCAAATCTTACACTATTTTGATCATAACAATTTAAGGTAATAAACTTATATGTGAGCATCCACTATCAATGATCCATCTATCATTTTTTTTCACACAAGTCACAAGTGTGGTTGCCTCATCTTCATCAAATTCATCCTTCATCATAACATACACCACTTCATCATCATGTTCATCAGAATCATCCCTTGTTTCCTCTTCAACAATGCAGAATGACTTCTTGCCTTTATCTTTGTAATCTTTGTTGTCATCTTCTCTTATGATCTTCTACTTGTCACCACCTCTGTAGTTTATCTTCTATGTACATCTTGTAGCAATATGACCAACCTCATTGCAATTGAAACAAATGATGGGTAACTTACCTTTGAACTTGTCCTTACCTCAGTGGAATCTTTTTGCCAGTAATTCTTCCAATTATTCAACATCTTCCTCATCTATAACACTATCCATAGATATATATTTTATCTTTCTCTTCTTCTTTAGCTTCACTTTATTAGAATCTTTCAATAACAACTTAGCTTTGAAAGTAGATTCAAGACTCTTAGGTTTGTAATTATCAAAGTTAGATAGCTCAAAAGTAGTGAGTCTACCTACCAGACCTTCAAGGGTTAGATTCCTAGAATACATCTCAATTCTTGAATTACAAAAAATCTAATATCATAAATAGGTAATACTATTCTCAAGACTTTTCTTAACACAGTATCATCATCTATCTGACAAGTAGCTTCTTTTATTGCACTAACAAATTATTTTATTCTAGTAATGTATTGAGCAATGTTTTCACCTTCGTCTATTCTTATATCAACAAACTTACCTCTGAGACTCTCAGATTTGACTCTTTGAACATTTTTGTCTCTTCCAAAGATGGCTAGGGCATCCTACATTTTCTTTGCACTATCAAAAACCTTGATATTATCAAATTTGACATAGCTTAGGGTAGAGGCAATCTCCAACATTAGCTAATTGTATTCATTTTTCTTCTTCATATCTTCACTAGTTAGGACTTCAACTGGATTAACATTTTCCATAGAAATGGTATATTTTGCATGATCTTCAAGTCTTTTAAGGTGTAGCTTCATCAAACTTTTCCATGCAGGAAAGTTATCTCTATTGAGCTTGGGTTATTCTCTTTTAGACATCATGATATTTGTGCTTCTAGTACCTTAAAACTAGTCCTATCAAGTAGATGGCTCTAATACCTATTGTTGGAATTCTTTAAAATAACTAAGAGGGGGGGTGAATTACTTATCCAACATCCAAATATATAAATAAAACTTTTCACAGCTTAGTGAACCCATAAAACATTTATACTCATGTATGTATCCATAAGATTATGCAATCACTTAAAACTTGTAAGTTACTATCAAATCAACTTGAAAAAATGTAAAGCATAATACATAATAGATTCCTCAAAACACTTAACATAATGATTTACATGGAAACCCAATTTGAGAAAAACTACTAGTAACATGCTACTATTTTCCACTCTTTTGAAGTGATGCCCTATGAAAGGTCAACCCTATTAAAGGTTACAATACACACTGTTAAATATGACACTGTTAAAGGATTTCAATCACCCTATTAGGAGTGAGCCTTGTTAAAAGACTCTAAGCCATTCACTTGGAATGTAACCCAGTTAAAGGATTTACAAATGACTGTTAGGTCAACCTTAATCCAAAGAATTTACCCTAGATTGATACATTTATTAGAGAGTAATAATAGAGCTTTGATATGATACAACTTACAACTTCTCTTATAGATTGCAAATCTCTATTCAGTTCTCAATTTTGCTTGGCCTTCATACTTTTAAGCTCTAATAGCTTGTTCACCCTTTAAGCATTCATCTCCTTAAGCTTTCTTGCTTAACATGTCATTGTAGACTCTTCTCTTAGGTCATTTGATGAAGCAAAACCCTTAACTCCTTTTCTTCCTTAGGTTCTCACACATGACAACTTGTCTTCATGACTAGACATTCTTATAAATAGGAAATTAGAATATTTTTCTGCTCATTTTCCATCATCAAAATTTAGGTTCTGGATGGATTATTTAGGATACAATGTATCTACCCCATATCTCATATTTCTTCTAGAAACTTCTCCTAGAATCTATTTGAATTTTCCTAAAAATGGTTTATCTTAAATTTTGTGCCACCAGCTCATCAACCTTATCTTTCACCTAGTTCACAAAATTCAAGAAAATAAACTTGTTGGCTTAGATTTGACAAATATTTGATCTTTAAAATAATGCAGGAGCTCAACATTATCAACCTTCTGATGCTCGACACATACTACTTTGTTCGACATCTATTATGAAATCACTTGGCATCAACTAAAGTTTACTAATGCTCAACATCAACTTTCTTACTCAGCATCCACTAGAATTTTCTTTCACTTGGCTCCTATTGACTTTCTGCTTGGCTTGCACTATCTTTGCTCAACACCTACTATCCACTCAGTCAAGCTTGATAGAGAAACTTTGTGTAACTTATTCCTCTAAACTTTCTTAGTGTAGCCAACATTTGTAACCTTAAGTAGATTATTAATATATCATGTCATTACTATCTTCACTAATTCTTGTACTTCATTACATAATCATAAATCAACCTTTCCTCTAGGTGTTTTTGTTGCATCTTATTGATCAAACCCTCTTCATTAATCAACTAAGTGATAGTACTTGAATCTTATAAGTAGTTGTCTTACCAGCAAATAGCAAGTTTGAAATTAGTGACAAAACAATGATTGAAACACATAGTCTTCTTCAACAATCTCCTCCTTTCTATAATCTCTCTCAACAATGATCTTTTTAATCAAATCTCAACATATTTGTCATGTTTTTATTTGAGGTAGGAGTTGACATCTCAACTCTTATCTCATCTCTAGATTTAGACCACTACTCTCCTCTATGCTCAACATATAGCACATCATTCTAAAAATCATTGTTAATCTCAAAGAAAATTTTAGCATTCTATCTAATAATTTGACAATCAACTTCCTCTTCATCAGAATTATAATCTACCATTTTTCTTTAGTACAAAACTTTTCAATAATTCTTACATTTTCACATTCAAATATTGTCTTAGTTCTATAGTTGAAACATATGTATGACTTTCTCTTTAATAAGTAGCCAAGAAATATACCTTCATCACTTCTAGGATCAAACTTACCAATGTCATCATCTCTCTTAATGTAAAATTTTCTCCCAAATATTATAAAATATTTTATTGACGATGAATTACCAAACCATAACTCATAAGGTGTCATGCTCATACCTTTTCTGATCTGCACTCTATTTAGAGTGTACACTGTTGTATTAACTGCTTCTCTCTAGAATGTCTTAGAAACATCATTCTCAAATAGCATCGCTCTAGCTACCTCTATTACTAACTTATTTCTTCTTTTAGTAATCCCCTTCTACTTATGTGTTCTAGGTGAGGATAGTTGTCTTTTGATTCTATTTTATTCACAAAAGATGTTAAACTCTCTAGAGGTAAATTCTCCTCTATCTGATCTCAAACACTTTATCTTAACACTAGATTCATTCTCAACTCTATTCTTAAAAATCTTAAACTTCTCAAAAGATTTAGATTTCTTTTTAAGAAATGCTACCCACATAATTCTAGTGAAATCATTTACGAAAATCATAAAGTACCTTTCACCATAGAATCCTCTTGTTCTTGAAGGACCACTCAGATCTGTGTGAATGATCTCTAACTTCTCTATGGCAATGAACTTCTTACTGGGAAAAGAAACTTTCTTCTACTTAGCCAAAATACATTCTTTGCAAACAAAATTAGTAGGCTTTATCACCTTAGGCAAGTCTCTAACTACAAATTTTCTACTAACCTTCACAATATTATCAAAGTTTATATGAAAAAATCTCCTATGCTATAAGCAACTATTATAACTTTTGCAACCAAACATGTCATTTTAGTAGGATTCAACTTAAATATATTACCTTTTTATCTAGTTCCAATCCCAATCATCTTAGCATCCTTATTCTTGATAATGCAGTCCTTCTCTATGAACTGAAATTGATATCCCTTGTCTGCCAACTATCAAACACTCAACAAATTATGCTTTAATCCATCAAAAAAAAAAAAATTGTCAATGTTAGTCCTTCCATCTAAAATAATAGATCTAATCCATGTAATATTATAGGATCCATTGTTACCAACCCTAGCAATACCTCCACCATAGTTTTTGAACTTAACAAATTTATTTATATTACTAGTCATGTGATGTGAACAACCAATGTTAATTATCCAATCAAACTTCTTTTCAATATGGGAAACCAGAGCTCTTTCCTCTCTAATTTATTTATCAAGATCATCTTCCTTGATATCCATAAATCCCAATTCATCATCACTTTCACTTTGACCTCTTTCATCAGATTCTTCATCTTCATTAGCATACAAGAAATTTCTATCTCTATCTCTTCTAGGCTTAAACTTTCCCTTATACATTTTCTCTCTTTTAGGATAGTTAGATGCATAATGACCAAATTCAGCACAAGTTTAATATTTAAACATTTTCTTACCATCTTTTTATCTTCTCACAAGAAGGGCTATTCCTTCCTCAATCTTCTTGTCTTCATCAGATCTACTACTACCAGAAAAATATCCTCTTGTACTTGCACTCCTTGATAGATTAGTTCAAATTTCATAGAAGTGAAGGCTATTTTAGCTCTAGCTAGATCTCCAAACTATCTTAGATCTACTTCTGTAGACTCTAATCTTCCAAGAAACATTTCCTTTATGAAATCTTTAGTTCAAGGTATTGCTAGTTGAATCATCTAAGCTACTTGCTTGAATGGTGGCATCAAGATTTTCAATATCTTCCATATAAATTCATAATCTTCCTTGGTTCCACCAAAAGATCAAATTCCTACAACTATTTATTATATTATTCCAATATAACTTCTTACAAATTCATCTTTCATCATCTTGGCATCTTGAAATGCACATATCCAATTCTATAATCTCATTCTTTTTGCATGTGTATCACCTTCAAAAGTATCTTCTAACACTTTCCAAATTTCATGAGATGTTTGAAGTGACTTTTCCTAATTGTATTCATTCTCTATAAGATTTGATAGTAGGGATTCTCTAGCTCTCATGTTACACATGAACAAATCTCTCTCTACCTCACCGCATTCCTCAAGCTTTTCTTCTTCCATAATTGATTTCTCACTCTTTCTCAAAATCCAATCACTCAAACCCATGCACAACAAATGAGTCCTCATCTTCTCCTTCCAACTATCATAGTTTGCCTCATTAAATCTAGGACTATTCTTTCTCAAAATATGTTTCATTGATCTCTCAAAGTTGTTAAGCTTATCCTTCAAGGACTTGATGCTCTAATACAACTTGTTAGAATATAGAGTCTACTAATATAACTGGTGTGGGGTGGGGTGGGGGGTGCATTTGTGGGGGGTGAATCAATTATCCAACTATTATCACAATTATAAATCTTAAACAAACTTAACCATATGATCAATATAAACTAAAACTATAATAAGATACTCATACACAATTAACACTAGATATGTTAACTAGGGAAACCCTTGATTATAGGAAAAACCCTAGTGGGGATGGTACTCACAAGATGTTGTACTAATAAAAATATTCCTTGTTAAAGGATAGACCCTATTAGGAGTCTATTACAATATTTAGTACATATGAGTCCCTATTGGAAGACCTCGAATCCATATTAGGAGATTCCAACCCTGTTAGGAGTTGTGCTAATTCTATTAGGAGTTGTGCCAATTTTGTTAGGAATTATGAAAGATAGATGGACCCACTACCCAAATAGCTTCAAAGTTAAAACTAATGAACCTATTATCCAAATTATATTTGTATTATTCCTTTTAGAATAATAGAAATGAAATTTACTTCCTTCCTCTATCTCTTTCCTATCAACCAGAATTCTTCTCTTTTAGATCTTGTCACCAAATCTCACAATTTGCATCTAATAATCCATTGGATCACTTACTCACACTTAGTAAGAAATCTTCTCCTTTTCACATTTTAGAGTTCTACTTGATACAACATTGATACTTCATTAGATATTACAAAAAAGGAAAACAATTTCTTTTATTACCATATCATCATAATAATTCCTTGAGTCAGCTTTGAGGCTTTCTCAATTAATTATAATAAGATAATTAATTAATTACAATTACAATAGCACTATCAACTCATAGTCTATACAAAAATTCACACATGTGATACTAGGGCTTGCACACTCACTGACATCATCATACAATAGTCCTCTATCACTGTGTGACTACTCACTTGTTCATTGCATCTTAGATGTAAGATAGCAATCAAACATTAGAACCTTGTTCTCCAATACTCTATTTATGTACTGCTCTTGGTAAATTAGGTACAACTATCATACACCATCAACTTAGACTCTATACACTTAACCATGTCATCAAGACATAGTCTAGAACATATCCTCAACTATGCATCACCAAACAATCAAACCCTTGTCCATGCCAGTAAGATATCTAACTATTGTTCCCCTAATCTTTACAAAAACAAATTCTATGTTGACATCAATGACAAACACAGTCATGAATGCAACATGTCAATACTCTCGAAAGCTTAGGATACTCCCCCAATGTAGTATCATCAACATTCATGCTAATAGGTGCTACATACCAAAGAGTCATGACTACAATCTTTCATGACATGATCCATAAGAACATGGAGGATTATGTTGATGATACCCTCACAAAACTTAAACAATGAAGCACTCACATATGTGACCTATGTTTGATACTAGACCACATGAAATGGTTTCAACTTAGGCTTAATCCTAGAAAGTGTACTTTTGGTGTCAAATCTAGAAAATTATTAGGGTACATATTATCAGCTAAAGGCATAGAGGTTGACCCAAAAAAGGTACAATCTATTATGGAAATTCCACCTCCCAAAAATATTAGTCAACTAAAGAGTCTGTAAGGACACATTCAATCTATTAAGAGGTTCATATCTCAGCTAGGTGATAGATCACAACCATTCAATAAAAATCTTTATAAAGGGTATGCTTGCATATAGAGTGAGGAGTGCGAGAAGAGCTTGGATCAAATCAAATAATATCTAGCAAAGCAACCTATCTTCATGTCTCCAATTCAGGGAAGCCTTTGATTATTTGCATCTCATCTACTACAAATTATCTAGGAGCTTCATTAGCACAATATGATGAGAATGGGAAAGAAAGAGCCATATATTACTTAAACCATTTATTATTTTCCTATCATATCAATTTAAAAAATATTCAGAAATATTGTCTAGTTCTAGTGTTTGTATCACAAATAAATTGCCACTACATGCTCACACATACCACGCAGCTTGTTGCTAAAATTGATCCCTTGAAGTATCTCTTAAGTAAGGTTGCACTTATAGGAAGACTAGTGAAATGGATGATGATTCTTTTAGAATTTGACATTCAATACATTGAATATAAGGCTATCTAATGATAGGCTATCGCTCATCAACTTGTTGAGTTCTCAATCACATATAGCACTCATATGTAGATTGATTTTCTCAACACATCCATCATGTATGTTATAGAAAGGACCTAGAAGATGTTCTTTGATGGGTTGTATACTCAAAATTGAGTTTGTGCTATTATTTTATTTGTTACACATCATGGCTATACTATTCTGAAATCTTATAAGCTACTATTTTAATGCATCAATAATATAGCCAAATATGAAGCTCTCACTAATGGAATCAAGCTAGCCCTTGAACAAAGAACAACCAAGCTACACATCTATTGAGATTCCTAACTTATCATAAAATTATGTTAACAATAAGTATCAAAATAAGGATGATAAACTAATCCTCTATAAGAAATTGATAGACGCTCTAAGGGATTACTTCACTTTTATCATATTCCATCAGATCCTTGGAGCTAAAAACAAGGTTGAAGATGCTATAGAAACTTTGGCATATATCTTTAAATTATAAGAGCATGAGTCTCACTTTGAGTTCCTAGTGGAAGAACTACACCATCCAACCTACAATTCCCCCAATGACTGAGTCATTTGCACCATTATCAATCATGATTCCTCTCTTTACTCCACCATCTTCTCTAATTTATGAGACCAAATGATTCTTGAGAACCTTAGATGTAATGAAAAGTGTCATATTATTTCTAATGCTTCCCATTACACCCTCATCTCTAGTGACCTATATAGAAAGATCTTACACAAAACGATTCTTAGGTGTCTAGAGACAGACAAGTCCAAAGAAGCATTAGTTGAAGTTTACACTGACATTTGTGGGTTGCACTCTAATGGCCTTTCACTTTCTCATTAATTTCCTAGTGTGGGATACTATTGGTCAACTATGCAAGCTATTGTTTTATTGGTAATATGGTTAGATATATGTCTTTGTAGTTGTCATTTATGGCAACATGTATTTAGCATTTCATTTATGCATTTAGAGTTAGAAAATTATCTAAGTGTTAGAAAATTTGCAATAGTAAGGAGACAAATGTGATGTGTATAGATGAATCATTGAGAGTTATCTTATAAGTAGTTGAGAAAATTTCTATAATAGTTTCATGATGATGTGTGCAAGTACACAAGTGTGTACAGACAGTATGACTTGAGTTATAGTTGAAATAGTAGTACAAATATTTAATAGAGTAGAATAGAGTATATCAGTAATATTTTGTGTATAGCTTAGGGAATAATTATGGTGAAAAAATAATTACTAATTCATAATGAGAAGAATTTTTCGATATTAATCCATAAGTTATTTTATATTATGTCAAGTGTGTGAAGACATGAAAGCTAATTGAGTAGAGATTTGCTAATATGCAAGGTATAAATAAAGATCTTATCTTGATCTCTCATCCTGATGATGAATAACATAGTGTGATTCAAAATATTGATGATAAAAATTTATGATACAATCTAATCTAGAAGCAATACTAACAAATGATCTTATCTTGTGCAGTTTGTGTATGTGATATGTGTGATTGTAATGTGATATGTGAGCAATATAAGTGATGCAAATTATTATGAAGGAAGCTTATATGTTATGTGAGCCTTATGTGATGTGAGATCTGATATATGATCAAAACAAGTGCAAGTTATAGCAATGAGAAAGTACTACATGTATATCTACTCTTATAAAGAACTAGAATGTATTATTGCATGTTAGGGCAGTGGGCTCTTCTTGCATATATTTTATTTGTTCTATCAAATCATAACAGGGTCGAAGAAACTCCTAACAAGGTTGAAGCTTCTAAAAAGGCCTAGTCCTCTAACAAGGACTTGAGACACCATATGTACTTCATAGACTCCTAACAGGGTCAATATCCTTAACATCATTCTTTTTTGAGTGGATCATCTAGTGGGCATCATCCCCACCAGGGTTTTCCCTTGGCCAGGGTAGTTAAAAAATAATGGTGTTATGAGTTCTCTATGTGCATGGTTATATTTACTATTTAGCATTGTTGGTTTACTTTCATACGCATGTTATAAAGTAGTTAATAATATTCAATTATGGGCAAAAGTTTATAGAATAATTATTCACCCACCCCCTCTAAATATTATCTATTTCTAAGAATTGGTATTAGAGCTTAAATTCTTTGAAGAGGTGTAATAGTTTAAGTAAGATCCCTATGAATTTGGAATAGTTGAAGAGAAATCTTGAAGAAGGTCTTGAACAGATTGACCTTCTTACAAAGGAAATAGATAAACTGTAAGATAGGTATGAAGATGAAAAAGTTTATAGTGGAAAACTGAAAGATAATATCGATGACATGAAATCTGGTAAAGAATCAATTGTACAAACTAGTGACAATGATGAAGTAGGAAATCTTAAGAAAGAAAATGAGATCTTGAAACATGAGTTGAAAATTGTTGAGCTTAAGTTGAGTTTTAAGACAAATGATAGTAAGAGTGATCCTAATCTAAAATCTAAGAACACAAACCTTAGATCCTAGTTAAGTCAAGTGACATTTAAATTAGATTCTATTAAGATAGAACATACCAAATTGGAAAAGTACAACATTATTCTAAAAGGAAAGTTGACCCAAGCCAAGAAATAGTTAAAAAAGCTTTATGCATGTTCTAAGAAAATTGATGAGCAAATACTTTTGAAAGACCCTCTTATGACAAGATAGGTCTTGGATGTCTTATTGGATAAAAGTAAGCAAAGAAAGTTGAGATTATGAAAGAACCGAATTCTATTATAGAAAGCCCTAAGGAGACTAATTAGAATATGATCTAGTCATCTAAAGAAGTTGAGATAATTGATTTGTCTAGAAAGTCTTATGAACCTACGTTAACAGGGGAAGTTGATCAACCTAAGCAAGATGATTCACCCAAGGACGTTAGACATGAATTTAGATGTAGATGTTTCATATGTAATGAAGTTGGACATATGAAGAGAGATTGCATAGGAAAGTCTTTTAAACATATTGCTAATTTATATTGTTATAATTGTCATGGTTATGGACATAAAGTAGTAGAATGTAACAAACCTAAAGTTGATGGTAATAATGAGAATAGTAGAATATTTGGGAATACTAACCCTGCAAGTAATGAAAGAGGAAGATCCTAGAGAAGATCCAATTATGGAGAAAGACCTAATTGTGAAAGGAAGCATATCATATGCTAAAAGTGTAGCAATCTTGGGCACATTGCAAGGAATTACATAGCACCTAAAAGTCAGCATGGAACCGGTTAGAGGAGAAATGCACCTATATGTTAGCTAAATAACTTTGGACACATAGCAAGATACTATAAAATGGATAGAAGGAAATTGAATAGGAATCCTAATGATAGGAGGAATAACAATAGAAATGGAAGAAGGAATGAAAATGGAAGTGGCAATAGTTAGAAGGAAGGAATTAAGGAGCATGTTGATGAATTCAAGGAAGCATTTGTGAAAGATTGTAATCCAAAGAGCTCTTGTTAAGTTTTGGAAGAATAGTAGTTTGATGCATCAAAAGGGAAATTGAAGTCAGAGATTGTTTATGAGTCATACTCCCTAAATTAAGTAGTTTTAGAAAATTTAGAGCGTCAATTGGTCATAACTAATGTTAGAGAGAAAGTTGGAAGTTGTGCAGTTAATAGAAGGTAGAGGACATAGACAAGAAACTATGATCAAGTGTGCAAGTCTAGATATGATCACAATAAGTGGGAATTCAAAAAACAAGTTTACTTGTGAATAGAGACAATATTTGAATTTGTGGCAGATACACATTTGATGTGTAGTCAGATTTTAAATTATTTAAGGATTATGAATAAGTTTGTGTGTACCATTTGTTCATGTGAAGTTTCTTAAGAGAATTAAAGAGTTATTTGACAACAATTTGAAGTGTGGAAAGAAGTTCTCGAAGGAAAACATTGCATGAGCCCTAAAATTCAATTTTAAGGTATTTTACCAAGCTAAAATGAAGTTTTTCAATGCATAAAGTTGAATTTCAATGGCTAGTTAGACAGTCTAAGATGTGAGTGAAAGCCCACAATATGTATTCAAGAAATATCCATTTGTTCCACTTATGGATGACCCATTAGGTGCATTTTTTCAAGTTCTACAAAATGTGGTTTATGTTGAAGATATCAAAAGCTATATTCATTGCAAGATAGAGAGTATAGGTGATGATGATATACACCAAAATTCAGGAGTCATGTACAATAATGACTTAACCTTGAAGTATGAGTATGCAAACCTAGATGGTTTAACTATTGTGAATTATATGTTTTATACATAGTTTGACAACCAAGATTGGACCCAAATCATTTTGAGTAAGGTACATGATAATATGTTTTAGTTAGGTGATGTATAGGTAGAAATTGATAATGACCTAATTCATAAGGTCACAAGATTGATTAATGAGTGATGTAATCCTATTAATGAAAAGAATGTAAGAAAGATGGTTGAAACCAACCTGTTTACAACATTTGATGGAAGGAACATGAAGGTAGACTCAATTCAAGATAAAGGAGTGAAATTATTGAGAAAGATATTAGGGTACAAGTTTAACCATGGTTCAAGGGTTAATTTAGTACCAGCTAGATTTTTACATGCAGCTTATGTGATGGCAATTCAAGGAAGGAAAGTAAATTTATGTGTGATTATCATATTACACTTGTTAGACAATATTGTTAAACTGAAGAAGACCAAGAGTCCAGTCTTCAGATTTAAGTCCTTATTGATTAATTTGTTCTTTTATGCAAAAAGGAAATTCCCACGCATGACAAATTAGGATATTAATGAGTGTGCAATGAAGATGGTGACTCAATCCTATAGATCAAAGCTAGAGAATGTCAAAGATAGTAACATTGATAGAATGATGAAGAGTTTCTAGACTAGGATGAAATGGAGATACAAAATACATCCCTCCATGGTAGAGAAGTACAAGGATGATATATACTTCATGGTAGAAATAAATAACACATCAATAGAAGTTGTGTAACCAAGGGATAATTTCATAGAGCCCATAGGTTATAAGATCAGCACAGAGCTTATAGAAGGATATATGCAGGTCATACTTCAATTTGAGAAGGATACTAAGTTCCCTAGATGGGAAACCTATGATGAGAAGATGAGAATGGTGTTAGTTCTTGATTTAATAATTTTGGAAATAACCAGGAAACTAGACCAATACATCTAAGATTAGCAAATTCCTATGGTGGATGCACTTGACTATAGTCTTGGGCCAACTATAAGGATAAATCCTTCTTCTTCAAGAGGTTATGTTAGACCTAGGTGGGTGAACCTTATATTCTTTATATGCTACCAGTGTAAAGGCATATAATTGAATCTCAATAACAGATAAAATCCCTTAATCTTCTATGTTTATGCAAACATTCATGGGTGAAATAGCTAATAACAAAGTACATGAACCTGATAAACCAAGTGAAGGAAAACTCTTTTAATTTTTAAACATAAAAGGAAAGATATTCGATTAAGATTTGTATCTCAACGTCATCTGGGTATACAACAACAAAGAACATGCAATCTCTAAGCTGACCAGTCCCTTATCCATTGGGCATCAACTAATCCTTAACATATAGATGGATACCTAAATTATACTCATATATTTAGGCATATGATCTATCTATTTGACTTGCAAACAGACATCAATCTTCATAAAAACTCGCATGCTTATGATGAAATCCTTCTAGTGTAACCTGTAACCCTATCAGTATAAACAAGCATTTACATGGATCTTTGTTCCAACAAAAAATTCATCTTGACATACAACCTTAAAGGATTGCAACTAAGTCCAAGCTCTTCATTCTCAAACACAAAACATTACAGATAATAGAAGGAGACAAAAATCAAAATAAAACTAAGGAAAATGAAACTCGTGCATTAATTTCATTGAAACCAATACATCATCTATACATCAAAACTCAGAAAATACACAAAGAATGACTATATAATATGAAATGCCTCAAAAGGAATACAATATGTTGTTCATAATAGAAGAACACTAAGAAAATGGTATCACAACTATGAGAAAAATCTCAAGAAATTGGAACCAAAGTGGTCCCACAATCCTCCTAAAATCTCCAAAGAATTGGAATATATGAAGTGTCTAACCCCTAAAACACAATGCAAAAAGAATTTCTCCATTTGGGTCAACTGGGTCAAAGATATAATTGGTCAAACAGGGCTACCCAGAAATATGAACAGTATGCAAATTTACAACAAAGGCAACTGACAAACTTTGAGACATTCAAAACCTAATCAAAACATGTCAAAATGACTTGAAACTTGGAACATAGGTTCTCTATTATTCATACTAAATATCCTCAAAGTGGCAGGTTATGAAACATAACTAGGTAAAACATATTTAAAGGCAAACATGCCCTCTTGTCAATGTTTGACAATTAGGTAGAAAAGTGAAATATGACACTAGCTCAAACTGGGACTTCGCAGAATAGTTCAAAATGTTAGTTTATCATCATGGAACACATGGATAGACTAAATGAAGGGTGTTAGAAACATAAAAACATCATTTAGGCATTAACACAATAGCCAGGTACATATGCATGAAAAGTGTTCAGAGGGGCTCTAAGTGACTCAAAATTTGGAATGGACACTCAAAATGGGAATGTAATTTTGAGCACCAATAGTGGCTATGTCTGGGGATGCATGCCCCTTGTGGACATGGCAAGAATTTAGATCTCTAGCTGAAGAAGACCACTTCAAAAAATTTCTTCGAACAAAATTTTGAAAATAAGGAAACTACTCTAATTGTACAAGATGGTGACCTTGAGCCACTGAAAATTTTTCAAAGCTTCCTACCTCTGTCATATACTTGATTCTAATTAACATCTCCTTGAGGTAAACTGAAACATTGACTAACCTTCTTTTTACCACATACATTAGATCTTCTCATTAGTGAATTAGGTGAAACAAAACCATTTTCATAGTGTACATAACAACTTGAATCAATTTATTCAGCTTGCTCACTATGAAATTGTGAATCAACATGATCATAACTATTTTCATTAAACTAAAACTAATCATCACTAACTGACTCATGGATACCTTCAACTAAAAACACAAAAGTTTGATATTCTACTTCATTCAATGAGTTACATGAAACAATTTGTAACTCACCTTATGTATCAAGGTGTGAAGGGCATGTAAAATCTGATCCCTGCCTCTTTGTAGTCATATTACTCATCACATTAGATTTACCACTCATTGAAAACTCTTCACACTGAAAATTTTGGTTAGTCACCAAATTTGAAAAATTGTTCATAAAACATTGATCCAAAATTTGTTGATCACAAACTTTTTCTTCATCTAACATACTATTAGAATGAACCTTAAAATCATTAAATGTCCTATTACATGATTTGTCCATATAAAAAGGAAACTCAAAATCAGCAATAGGACTTTCCCTATTTCCCTCTTCATTTGAAGTATCAAAACATATTGCAGTACTATCACCAGCATGAGAAAACATTGAGACAGTAGAAAAATTCCCCTCAAAAACACCCCCTACATCTATCAAGTTGTCATGTGCACATACACTTGAGGTGTTGTCATATGCACCTCCAAAGTTTCATAAATATTTTTTAGATTCTATATCTTTTTCTATATCAAACATTGGGGAAATGAATTGACTAAATGAAAAACCATGAGGGAAAAAATAGATATCCTTAGAAGTACTTACATATTTCTCAAACTCATGAGCCAATAAATCTGAAACCTCATCGAGGCTCAAGAAAACTTCCTCACAAATCTTCTCCTGGCTATGATTACTATCTAGATGACATGAAGAACTTATAAAAATAGTAATATTAGTACAATAATCTAAAATATCATAATCATTATAACACTCATTCTCATTATGGAAATCAACACTTCTACTACTGTTACAAGCATCCTCAATCTCATATTCACTACCACAAGACTCATTTTCAATTTCATATCCATCTTATTCATGCTAGTTACAACCCTCTAATTGACTAAAAGTTTAATCCATCTCTTCACACTCAGAAGATAGATTATCATTATTTATGGATTCATTACATTCATGACTACCTTGACTTTCAACACATGTATTATCATCATCAAGAGACATAATATAAACACTATCATTATCACTTTCCATCTCCCTAATGAATCTCTCAACTTG
Source organism: Cupressus sempervirens (assembly GCA_028749045.1). NCBI lineage: Eukaryota > Viridiplantae > Streptophyta > Pinopsida > Cupressales > Cupressaceae > Cupressus > Cupressus sempervirens. Next base: position 482,921,428 of record CM053786.1, read on the forward strand.
TAAAAGCTCTTGTAACCTTATAGGTGCTAGCCAGTTAACTGAATTAGGTGCTATAATAACTAGGAAAACACTTGGTAGAGAAGATTCCTCTGGTCTAGAATGCAAAGGCATCATATAGATTGCTAATTTAAACTTTATATAAACTTCTTTAACATTTTGACCCTGAAGACTTCCCATTTTTCCCTTGACTATATTGAAAATTGTATTGTGAATTTTCTTATTCAACATATCAATATTACTAGCCATAGTTGAAAAACTATCAAAAAATTGTAGACTAACCTCAAACTTGATGTTTGAATCCATCTTAAAATAAAAACTCCACCTCTTCCTCTAGTGCTTAAAATCATTGAATGGAGGTATTGATTCTTTTAACATTCGATCTTTCATGAAAAGTAAAATACCTTTAGTGTTGATGCAAAAACTTTCCTCTACTAATTCTGGCATTGGAGTGACCTGATACTCCTTCACATACTAATGAAAAATTTGTAGAGCTGCCACCTTCTTTAAAAGGACAAAATAAAACACAATAGTGATCTACTTTCAAACATTTAGATTTTTTATAATAGTAGGAATAACAACATTGAACCTTAGTCAAGCACTTCTTTTCCAAGAAACTATCAAGAGCTTCAAATCTACCCTACACTTGAAAGTCCTTCAACTTTTAAACATGAAATCAACTAGGATACATTGGTACAGAGATAGAGTCACCACTCATATACATGAGAAATAAAACAAGATTTGTCACTTGACAAAATCTAAACTAGAATTTCAATGGTAGGAAAAAATAGATCATCAAACTACTCTTATAGATTTACAATCTTGAAAAATAGAGAACAAACCATGCTTGTTCACCCATGACTCTGAACAATATAGCACTTTGAAAACACTTCTAGCTGAACTGACTAATGATGAGAACACTAGTGACAATACAATGTTTCTTCAACCTTCAAAGCTACTATAGTCCTAGATGAAACATCACTAGGAGGCATGAAACTTCAGCATGACCTTGCTGATAAAAAACTTTAAACATGTCTTTCTTGTAATTGTATTGAATCGCCTTCAAATTGCAATACTCCCCAGCAAAGTTTCCATTTTGTTAGCTCCTAATTTAATAGTTTTGGAAATAACCAAGAAACTAGACCAATACATCTAAGGTTAGAAAATTCTTATGGTGGATGCACTTGACTGTAGTCTTGGGCCAACTATAAGGATAAATCCTTCTTCTTCTTTAGGCTCTATTAGACCTAGGTGGGTGAACCTTAGATTCTTTATATGGTACTAGTGTAAAGGCATATAACTGAATCTCAATAATAGATAAAATCCCTTAATCTTCTATGTTTATGCAAGCATTCATGGGTGAAATAGCTAATAATAGAGTACATGAACCTGATAAACCAAGTGAGGGAAAACTCTTTTAATTCTTAAACATAAAAGGAAAGATATTCAATTAAGATTTGTATCTCAGCGTCATCTAGGTATGCAACAACAGAGAACATGTAATCTCTAAGCTAACCATTCCCTTATCCATTGGGCATCAACTAATCCTTAACATACAGATGGATACCTAAATTATGCTCATATATTTAGGCATATGATCTATCTATTTGACTTGCAAACAGACATCAATCTTCATAAAAACTCTCATGCTTATGATGAAATCCTTCTAGTGTAACCTATAACCCTATCAGTATAAAAAATCATTTACATGGATCTTTGTTCCAACAAAAAATTCATCCTGACATATAACCTTAAAGGATTGCAACTGAGTCCAAGCTCTTCATTCTCAAACACAAAACATTACAGATAACAAAAGAAGGAGACGAAAATTAGAATGAAACTAAGGAAAATGAAACTCTTGCATTAATTTCATTGAAACCAATACATCATCTATATATCAAAACTCAGAAAATACACAAAGAATGATTGTATAATATGAAATTCCTCAAAAGGAATACAATATGTTGTTCATAACAGAAGAACACTGAGAAAATGGTATCACAACTATGAGAAAAATCTCAAGAAATTGGAACCAAAGTGGTCTCACAATCCTCCTAAAATCTCCAAAGAATTAGAACATACGAAGTGTCTAACCCCTGAAACACAATGCAAAAATAATTTCTCCATTTGGGTCAATTGGGTCAAAGATATAATTGGCCAAATAGGGCTACCCAGAAATATGAACAATATACAGATTTACAAAAAAGGCAACTGACCAACTTTGAGACATTCAAAACCTAGTCAAAACATGTTGAAATGACTTAAAACTTGGAACATAGGTTCTCTATTATTCATACTAAATATCCTCAAAGTGGTAGGTCATGAAATGTAACCATGTAAAAGATATTCAAAGGAAAACATGCCCCCTTGTCACTATTTGACACTTAGGCAGAAAAGTGAAATATGACGCTAGCTCAAAATGGGACTTCACAAAATGATTTGAAATGCCAATTTATCATCATGTAACACATGGATAGACTGAATGAGGGGTGTTAGAAACATAAAAACATAATTTAGGCATTAATACAATAGCCAGGTACATATGCATGAAAAGCGTTCATAGGGGCTCTAAGTGACTCAAAATTTGGAATGGACACTCAAAATGGGAATGCAATTTTGAGCACCAACAAATAGTTCACTCTAAGCTACATAGCATGGAAATAAATAATAATGTGGAGAAGAATATTGAATCCATCCTTAATGAATTAGGTATGACTCGTGAAGGGTTCAATGAAGTAAAAGGAATTTCACTAGAGATGAAGGCAAGTGGTCAGTCTGAAGTGATAGAAGCTACCCCAATTGTTACTGTAGGACCTTTCAAAGGTGTAACCATTGCAAAATAGAGTGCTCAAGTATCATATGTAGTAGTTACACAAGTGAAACCAATGAAGACAAGAAGTGATTAGCCTAGAAGGTGGTCAGAGGTGGAAGCACCTATTGTGCAGAGGAAATTAGAGAGACTGGTGAAGGTTAAGCAAGAACTTGCACCATCCGCTAGCATAAGGGTCAAGAAGACCACTAGTGGACTAGGAAAGAGAAGGAAGACACTACAAGTTAATGATTCTAAAGATTCTAAGAATGAAGCTGAAGATAGACCTTTTGAGAAAGTAGTACAAGAAGGTAGGACACTAGTATACAAGAAGGCATGGAAACCTAAGGTAGAGAACCTTAACATGCAAATAATAAATGATGATAATTTTTTTAAGTTAAATAAGCATTTATAGTTTGTATATAGAGAATGAGATTGTCAAAAATATGATTCTAAGGTATAAAATATTTGATAATATTGAGAAGAATATACCAGAGGACCTAAATAATAGGTTACTAAACAAAAAGAAGAGAGTAATAGAAGAAGAAAATAAGATAAGAGAAAAAATGGTCACTAAATTATGTGAAGTGAACTCAAAGGAGGATCTAGATAGAATTTTTAAGGGTATTGAACACTTTTTGATGAACAAAAGAAGACAAATTCTTCTTATGGGAGGAAACTATCAAGATGTTAGAAAGGAGATAGAGGAGGCTATTGTAAAATATAAAACCTCAATAGCAGAGGTGAGTGCATAGTCCAAAACTAAGAGCCTAGATTATGTACAAGCTAGTACACCTTCCAGTGATGAGGAAGAAGTAGAGGAGACACAACAAGCACTCTCACCCTCACACATTATTATGGGTACTAAATCCATATAAGTGGAAAATACACATATAACTATGGATGCAAAGGAGAATCATTTTGCAAAATTTGGCCAATCCATTGTTGGAAATATCACAGCATATACCAACTTTGATGATGATGAAGAAAAGGAAAAGAAGAAAGATGCTAAGGAAAAGAGGATAGAAGAGGAAAAGAAAAGGAAACATGAAGAAGAAGATAAAGGAAAAAAGAACCAGGAAGAAGAAAGAAAGAAGCAAGAGGAAGAGGAAAGAAAGAACATAGAGGAAGAGAAAATGAAGAAATTAGAGGAAGATTCTGAACTTAAGCAGAGGTGGAAGATTGTAATGCAAGAATCAACATTCTTGCTCAATCTAAAACATGTGGAGTAAAAAATTGGGAATGTAGTGTTATAGCATGAGGCTAACATACCTTATGTAGCCCTAGTAATTACATCTATTGTAGCACTAGTAGCTATCCCATCATCAGTGGTCAAAGATTAACAACATTATCAAATGATGATGATGATCAGAAGGGATTGATGAGCTCATTGAGAAAATTATTTGAGAAAAAAAAATCAGTAAAGTCCTTGGAGAAAACAAAAACTAGAGTCTTGGATAGAGTGCAAAAGGAAATTACCACTATTGTAGTCATTCTATAGTTGCAGTCAAAGGCTGAGGAGTGGTGAAGACCTTTGATGACAAATTTACAACTTTAGCTAAGGTAGCTTCAATGCAAGCTCAAGCCAAGCATGATGTAGCACTATTTGATACAATATGCACTAATTTGAGAAATGACTTGAAGGTACTTGATAGAAACATCAAGGAACTGAGGAAACACATTAATAAAGGTAAGAAGTTGTATGGATAGTGTGCATTTTTGTACAAGTATGTGATAGACTTTGAGAGTCAAATAAAGGGTAAGATGAATGAACTTGAAACACTCACTACAAAGATATAGCTCCCAAATACCAGCATTAAAGATTATGGAATATAAGTAGAGAAGATCCATAGTGCAATAAGAGGCCTAGTGTTTGACAAGGAGAAGGAAGAAAATAGATTCTCTAGTCTTAGAGAAGTCTTGTCACCAAAGATTAGCATATTGCAAAGGAAACTAGAGGAATGTCTTGCAGAAAAGACTTCTTATGACAAGTTTTCCTATAATAATTGAGCGTAGTCAAAGTGGAATCTTATGCACTATATACACTAATCAATATCTCTAATAAAATGAAGCAGAACTGGAAGAAATAAGTGGATAGGCTAAAACTTCTTTATGCAAGTTGTTTTTCCAGGATAACAAGTTGATCAACAATTGACCACCAAGTTTTTGTGGATATAGTTTTTGACACCTTTTCCATTGATCTTAAAGGGGGAGTAATATGTAAGCAAAATTTTATGTATGTATGTGTTAGCATGCTTTTAGCACTTGCATTCTAAATAGAAAATTCACCTCCGTAGAAGAAATTTTGGTTGGTTTTAATTGCTAATGATGATTACAATCTATGACTCATGAAGAAGATAACATTGTGGGCTATGTTGAACTTGAACCTTCAAGTTTGAGTTCAACTTCAAGTTCAATTTTGTAGAATCAAGGCCCAAGATGCAAACTCAATGGTCCACCTTGCCATGTTTTAAAATGCAGATTCAGGGGATCGATGACTCAAAGCTCAAGACTATGCCTAAATATAGTTTTAGGTTTTGAACATGAAAAGTTCATGGTTCAAGGTCTAGGTTCAAAAATTTTAGATCAAAGGTTCAGTTCAAAGTTCTTCTCCAAGTAAAAGGAGTTCGATGATGCACAAAAAAAATTATATTTAGATGCTCAGATTAATTGAAAAGTCATATTATCAAAAGGTTATGATGTGAGATTATATCACACACTTGAAGCATCAAAAGATCATGATCTTAATATGACCTCCATGGGACTAGATATGTTTTACAAAGATTCAAAGGGTATAGTCAGGTATAAACTCATGAACAATTCATTGTCTTAATGAAATATTATCCAATTTTAAAATATGAGATAATATGCCAATGTTCAAATTGAATATTCATAACCTTAATAGGGTGGCTTGGTCATTGAGGAAAATATATGAGGTCTCCCTATATGTGCAACCACTTGGTGATCAATGATTTTGACACGCAAGTGTATTATGGCAGCCTCACTCAGAGAGACTTTATCAACTCTAATATTGGGGTCACAAATATATGCATGGAAGTGTTGACATTACACAAGGACCATTTGAAAAAAATTCTAATATAAGCAACTCTGTTAGAAAATAATGTTAAAAGTGAGCATGAATTTTTAGGCACTGGTCAATACATAATCAATTATTCAATTTGTCAAAATCTATTTTCACATATGTTCATGCCTATGGTGATGAAGAATTGGAGGATTAATCAACCCTAGGACCCCATCCTCATAGCCTACACTTGAAAGTGTGAAGGTAACATCCCATGGTGGATATGTGTTAGAACTTGAGACAAGGAAGATGTGCACAAAGTGTTTGATAGAATACTCACTATGAGTTTAACAAAGATATAGGTCACCATGTTGATAAAGAGCATGGAATCAAGAGTATTCATGATTTTGAAGAGATTGGGCCTCAATATAATCATAGACATTGCATGTTAATTATTTGATAGAGTGTCATTCCAGTCCTCTATTATGATGTGAAGAACCACACTAGTGAAAGTTGTGGGTAGTAAATATATACATAGAAATAGAGTTGACTCCCCAAAAGACTCGATAAGGTGAAAAAATGTAAATGGTCCAACAAAATGCCTCTTGATAGTTTGTGTTTTGTCAAAAGCCACTAAATTGGAGTTACCAGAGTGCATTATGTACTGCTAATTCCTCTTGATATTGATGAATTCATTCACCTATGCTGGGAAAGATGAGTGAGATAAGATGCATCAACCTAAAAGAATTGCAATGGGAAACCATTTCCTCCCAAATTTGGCCCTTGATATGAAATGTCACATAGTTGGTGTCATTTGACTCTTCACTAAACACTGATGATGAGCCCCAAATTCTTTCTTGATTGAGCCATTGACAATGTTGTTCTCAAGAATGATAACTTCACATAGATAGAAGCAAAAGAGGATCTTTAAAATCTATCAAGATGAGTCTAACTAAGAGTGAGAAAGTGTTAGGTTATATTGAGCATGACAGTGTGTAAACTATTTGACAAATTTCCCATGAGAATCCTATATACTCAAATGATGGGTATAGTTAGTTGATAGAAAACTTGATTGCTTTAGCATTTTCCAATACCTTCTTGCATCCAAAGTTGAATGTAGTGCCTTTGCAACCTCATTGCTTCAAATTTATTTTTATTCTAATGACACCTTCCAGAACTTTAAGGAGTAAAGATGGAAGTAGAAGTTCATATACATACATAGAATGAGATGACACAGAGAGAATCACTAATCTCATAATCATTGATTACCTCTAGGTGTTGTTTCAACCCCACATAGTTATCCTAAGTTGAAGTGTCATGTGATAAAGACCTACAGAATGGTGGTTCATACTTAGCCAATCCAAATTCATAAAATGATAGGTGGCTTTAAATTGGTGGGTTATTATTATAGTTTTTCAAATCTAAGCATTTGGGAAGAGTTAGAAACCAAGAAATAAAACCACTAGGAGTATATTAAAAGAAGAAGGTAGAAAAAAAAAATTCCTAAGAATTAGTTATGTAATAGAAATGTTATGAGAAAGAACAAAGGTTAAATAGAAGACAAAACAATGTACCAAGAGTTCCTTTTTTTCAGGGTCTATAAGTTTTGAAGCTACAACTGCAGAGAAGGAGCACAATCTACAATAAGGAAAAGTAGAGATTTATTTTGTTTCACTATACTTTGATTTGATTTTTAGGAATAGGGTAATCCTATTGTTATGTTGTTATGTATTAGAAATGTAGGAACTTTGTATCTCAGATTTTGAAGTCTAAGTGTGAATTTTCTAGACTAATGTTGATTATGCAATCACTTTTCTCATTTTAAATGTAGTCTTTGTATAGTTATTCATTTTTTGTGAAGCAAAGAATAATTTCTTCTATTTTCTCTATAATAGGATAGATTGGCCAGGTAGTCTTGTGGTTGCCTCTAAGTCTTTCTTCTTCCATTTAGTTCTATTAAATCTAGGAATCACATTCATTCCATGTCTATGAATAAATGAATAAAACGTTAAGTACCTTCAAGTTAAAGGTACATCATAATATTTAAATTCATTGAAAATATATAAATGAGGGAGATGCACCTCTTAATTTAGAGGAGAGCTATCAATCAATGATAACTCATCCAACTGATAGTACATTTTGTCTTTCTTGTTGGGCATATTGAGTCAAGTTTTGTAATTTTTGTTGAAGAAAAAATCTATTCACTAACGATATGTACTAAGGAGGAGAAATAATATATATAAGGAATTGTTAGAAATGCTTTAGAATAACTAAGGGGGGTGGGGGGTGTGAATCAGTTATTCAAGGTCCAAATGTCCTATTCAAACTTTTCACTAAGTATAATGAGCCCATTCAACCATTCATTCATCCAAGTTTTAACTTCTCTTAATCAGCAAGTTTCTGTAAATCAACATGCAAACATAACACATAAGAAATCAACACATAACACAATGATTTACCTAGAAACCCAATTTGGGAAAAACACCAATAACATGCTACTCAATTCTCACTCTTCTAAAGTGATGCCCTAAGAAAGGCCTACCCTATTAAAGGCTTACAACACACTGTTAAATGTGACCTTGTTAGAGGATTTAACCACCCTGTTAGAAGTGGGCCTGGTTAGACGAATTTAGAATATTCACTTGGAATGCCACCTTATTAAAATATTTACAAATGGCTATTAAACCAACCTAAGTCCATAGGATTTTTATATCTAATATAATTGCTAGATTATTAGAAAATCTTTGACCTAACTACAACATACAACTTATCTTGCAAATCTCAAATGACTCCTTAGCTCATACCATTGCCTAGCCTTCAATCCCTACAACTCTGATAGTTTTCCCTCCTTTCAAGCTTAGTCTCCTTGAGTTTCCATGCTCAATGTATGAGTGTAATAATCTCTTCATGACCACTTGTAGAAGTAGAGCCTTTATGCTCTTCCTTCTCCTACATGTCTCCTCCTTGACACCCTTCTAACCACTTTGCAAATTTGGCTCTTTAGCAGCAATAGTATCAGCAATTTTCGCTTCTTGGTCTATGACTCCTTAAATAGAAGTCTTGGAGTTCTTTTCTTGCTCAATTCTTCTATTCTTTAATTTCAATTTACATGGATTAGGTAGGATTCATTTCATCTAACCCATATTTTGTTTCCTTTAGAAAATTCTTGAATAATCCTTTAGAATTCACCCAAAAATGGTTTACATAGAATTCTATGCCACCAGCTCATCATCCTTATCTTCCAACTCATTCACAAAATTCAAGATAACCACTTTATTGGCTTAGATTTAGTGAATCTTCATCACTTAAAATAATGTAGTAGCTCGGCACTATTGAAATACTAGTGCTCATCACATACTATATTACTTGGCATCAACTATGTTTTTCCTGATGCTCGACACCTGAAGATCACTCCGCACCAACTAGAATTTTCTGATTCTTGGCACCTAATCTTCACTTGGCACTTGAAGATCACTCAGCACACACTAGAATTTCATGTTACTCAGCTCCAACTAAGAATTTTTCCAGCTTCAACTAACTTTCTCAGCACCCACTAATGATCTTAGTTTAAACTTTACAGTCAACCTTGTTACAACTTCTTCCTCCAATATTTCTAAGTATGACCAACCTCTATATCTTTGAGTATGTTATCAATACATCATTTAAACATTGACTTAACTAATCCTTGCACTTGATTACAACATCATAACTCAACCTTTCCCTTACGTGCTCTTGTTACATCTTGTTGTTCAAATCCTCTTCATCAATCAACTAAGTGATAGTACTTGGATCTTATAAGAAAATGTCATTCCTACAAATAGCAAGTTTGACATCAAATGACAAAATAATGATTGAAAACATTATTTTACAACAATCTTCCTTCTTTGCAGTAATCTGCCTCTTTGATCTTCAATAATTAGTTTTTCAATTAGATTTCCAACAATCTCCCTCTTTTTCATTGATGGCAAGCCAAACTAATCAACTATTAGACTAAACTATTCAATAAGAAGCTTGCTATGTTAGAACAGTAAGTCAAATACCAAAAAGTAAATTGTAACTTCACATCTCCTTCTATTATTCTGATCACTTCATTTTTGCTTCTCCCTCTTTGCTATTGTATTCTTGTTCTTTGTCTTTCTCCCTTAGTATTGCTTATCTTCTATTGTTCTAATCAACTTCTAATTATGTATGTTAACTTCTACCTCTATCATCTTTTGATTAGTTTCTCACAACTTCTCATGTTGATTAGTTTCTCACAACTTCTCCCTCTTTGACAATAATGCCAAAGACATATTAGCATCTTAGTATGCAAGTGTAGCTTTTGCAGGTTCATTCAATTTCTCCTTCTGTCACCTTGCTTGTGACTAATTTGGAACTTCAGCACTTCTACTACTTTAGTCATGAATCCCAAAGTAAACAACCTCTGCATCAATGTGTAAAATCTTTAACATTCAACTCATTTGATGCAGGGAAGTCTTGTTTTTACTTCAAGTAGCCTTAGCTAGGGGTGTCACCCCTAACTTACCTCTAAGATACTCAAAAGCATCTTTAGGTAGTGCTTTTGTGAAGATGTCAGCAATTTGTTCCTTTGAGCTAACATATTCCATCTTCACTTGTTTGTCTTCCACCAACTCTCTTACATAGTGATACTTGATTGCAATATGCTTGGGTTTTGCTTTTACTTCAAGTAGCCTTAGCTAGGGGTGTCACCCCTAACTTACCTCTAAGATACTCAAAAGCACCTTTAGGTAGTGCTTTTGTGAAGATGTCAGCAATTTGTTCCTTTGAGCTAACATATTCCATCTTTACTTGTTTGTCTTCCACCAACTCTCTTACATAGTGATACTTGATTGCAATATGCTTGGTTTTTGCATGCATTACACGATTCTTTGATATATTGATAGCACTTTTATTATCACAATAAAGTATCACAGGCTCAGTTACCTCTTTCTTCATACCTTATAGAAAATGTTTGATCCATACAATATTGGTGCAATTTATAGCATCTGCAACATATTTAGCTTCAGCAGTAGGCTGTGAGGTGTAGCTTTTCTTTTTGCTAGTCCATGTAATCAACCTCTTTCTTAAGAAAAGTGCTCCTCTATTGGTGCTTTTCCTATCATCAATGTTACCTCCCCAATCTGCATCAATGTAGGCTCTCAGTTCAAATTTTTCACTTCTCTTGTAGTACAAACCAAAGTCATCAGTTCCTTTTAGGTACCTTAGTATTCTCTTTACTTCCATTAAGTGATTTTCTCTTGGATTTGCAAAAAATCTAGCCACTATTTCAATAGCTAATGCAATGTCTAGTCTACTATGTACAACATATTGCAACTTTCCAATCATTGATCTATACAATGTCTGATTCACTTCAACAGACTCATCACTTTTGGATAGCTTATGGCCTATAGCCATTGGTGTGCTAACTAGTTTTGACTCTTCTAACCCAAATGTTTTGAGTATCTCCTTGATGTATTTGGATTGGGTCAAAAATATGCCATGCTTCAATTGATGTACTTGTAATCCAATAAAGAATTTAATTTCTCCAAACATTAACATCTCAAATTCATGTTTCATTTGATCAGAAAAATCTTTGCATAGAACATCTTTTCCTCCAAATATTATATCATCCATAAATATTTTTGATATCAAAATGTCTTTACCTTTTTCAGCTTTGATGTACAAGTTGTTGTTGTCATCTATTCTCTCAAATCCTATCTTCATAAGATATTTTTGCAATCTCTCATACCATGCTCTTGGTGCTTGATTTAATCCATAAAGTGCTTTGTGCAATTTGTAGACCATGTCTTTGTTCTTCTCATCAACAAATCCCTTTGGTTGTTCTATGTAGACTTCCTCTTCCAATATACCATTCAAAAAAGTAAACTTCACATCCATCTGGTAAATTTTGAAACCTTTATATGCAACATATGCAATTAATGTTCTTACTCCTTCCATTCTTGCAATAGGGGAAAATGTTTCCCCATAATCCATTCCTTCTTCTTGTGCATAGCCTTTGCAAAATAATCTAGCTTTATTTCTTGTTATATCACCATTTTCATCAAGTTTCTTTCTAAACACCCATTTGGTACCAATCACATTCTTATCAATTGGTCTAGGAACTAGGGTCCATGTTTTGTTCTTTTCAATCTGATCTATTTCCTCTTCCATGGCTTTATACCAGTCATCATCTTGTTGTGCATCTTTCACTATTTTAGGTTCAATCTTGCTCAATAGACATGATTCATTCCTAAGTCCATTCCTTGTCATTGGTCTAGCATCCTTGTCACAATGATTGTTTTTGTAGGGTGATGTCTTCTCACATACATGGCTAAACTTGGTTCTATTCTTCTTTCCATGTTGGATCCTTTAGCTTCAAAGTCATTTTGTTCTTCTTTGTCTAGAATTTTATAATTCCTTTCTTGTGTACTATTTTTAGAACTAGAATATGCATTTTCTATATTCTATGGCTCAACTTCTAAATGCAGCTCGACATTCACAAGCTGAGACTTAGCAGATACTAAAATTTGTTGTTGATTCCTAACTTGATTTGCTACATTGTCTTCAATGGTCATTCCTTCATAGAAGTATACAAAGGATCTATAATCCTCTAATTGCTTGACCTTATCAACTTGAACTTCTACATACTCATCAAAATTTACATTTGCACTCTTCACAATCTTGTTAGTATTAATGTTCAAACACTTATATGCTTTGCTTCTAGTGGAGTATCCAAGGAATATGCCTTCATCACTTTTTGCATCAATTTTTTCATTTCTAGTATCTTTAAGAGTATAACATTTACAACCAAATACTTTGAAATGTTTAACATTAGGTGAGTGTCCATACCATAATTCAAAATGTGTTGCATTTGTACCTTTCTTGACTTGAACTCTATTCAATGTGTAGACTGCAATACTTACAGATTCTCTCTAGTACTTTAATGAAACATTTTTCTCCATCATCAAGGTTCTAGCATAGTCAATCACTAACATATTCCTCCTTTCAAAAATACCATTATGTGGTGGAGTTCTTGATGTTGATGTTTGTCTTTTGATACCTTTTTCATTGATGAATATTTCAAATTATTTTGATGTGAACTCACCACCTCTGTCTGATCTTAGGCACTTTAGATTCATTCTTGTTTCCTTCTCAACTCTAGCCAAATACTTCTTAAACATTTGAAATGCATCAGATTTTTGCTTTAAAAACATAGCAGTCATCATCCTGGAATAGTCATCTACAAATAGCATTATGTATCTGTCTCCTAGGTAGCTTTGCACTTCTATTGGTCCACATAAGTCTATATTGACTAACTCTAGTACTTCTTTGAAAGTGTATGTTTTGCTTTTGAAACTAGACTTAGTCATCTTCCCTACTTCACATTGTTTGCACATTATGTTTTCAAGTTTCTTCAATTTGGGCAATCCTCTGACTTTCTTCTTCTTGCTGATGCTAATTAGATTATCAAAGTTAACATGACATAGCCTTTTATGCCACAACCACACATCATCAAGTCTAACAACAAGACATGTTGCATTTTCCATATCTAGGTAAAATAGATTAATCCTAGTTTGTTCACCTTTTCCTATCAAATTTCCATCAGTGTCATAAATTTTGGCAGTTTTGTTTCCAAATTCAACTTTGCAACCTACATTTCCTAACTATGGTACACTCAACAAGTTTTAGTTCAACCCTTCAACATAGTATGCATTATCACATTAAATTTTCTCTGTGATTTTAATAGACCCTTTTCCTTTGATTTGACATGGGGCATCATTACCAAATCTAACACTATTTCCATCATATTGAGTAAAGGTAATGAACTTACTTTTATCTCTTGTCATGTGATGTGAGCATCCATTGTTTATGATCCACTTGTCATTCATGTTCACATAGGTAACCAATGCTATTATTTCATCTTCATCTTTATCTAATTCATCCTTCATGGCCACATAGACTACTTCATCATCATTCTCATTAGATTCTTCTTCAATAATGTAGCATCTCTTGCCTTTCTCCTTATAGTCTTTGTTATCATCTTCTCTTTTGTTCCTGTACTTTTTTCCTTCTTTGTAGTTCTTCTGTGTACATCATGTAGCAATATGACCTACTTCATTGCAATTGAACCATATGACAAGAAGCTTACCTTTGAATTTACCTTTGCCTCTATGAAATCTCCTAGCTATTAGTGCTTCTAACTGTTCCACATCTTCCTCATCTACACTGCTATCATTGGATGCATGTCTTCATTTTCTTATTTTCTTGCTTGATGTCTCCTCCTCAGTGTCTTTTATTATCATCTTAATCTTGAAAGTAGATTCAAGGTTCTCAGGTCTGTAGTTGTCAAAATTGGACAACTCAAATGCAGCAAGTCTTCCCACTATTCCTTCAAAGGTTATTGTGTTTCCTTGTACACACCTCAACTCTTGGATGACTAAAACTCTAATAGCATAAATAGGGAGTAGAGTTCTTAAGTATTTTTTCATGATAGTTTCTTCTTCCATTTGGCCACTTAGACTTCTTATTACACTTACCACTTCTTTCATTCTTGCAGCATATTGAGTAGCATTTTCACCTTCCTCCATTTTCATGTCATCAAACTTTCCTCTTAGACTTTCTCTCTTAGCTCTCTAGACATTTTAATCTCCTTCATAGATATCTAATAAGGGTTTCCACATCTTGAATGCAATATCACAATCTTTAATGTCATCATATTCTGCATAATTGAGTGTAGAGGCAATTTCTAGCATTGCTTTATTGTGCTCCTTTTTATTCAAATCATCTATAGTAAAGGGTCCTACTGGATTTACATGTTCTATTCCAATTAAGATTTGTGCATAGTCACATATTGGTCCAAGGTGTAATTTAATTAGACTCTACCATGCAGAAAAGATATCTTTATTGAGCTTGGGAACTTCTCTCTTGGACATCTTGATCTTCCTATTTCTAGTACCTTGAAACTAAATTAGTAGATGGTTCTAATACCAATTGTTAGAAATGCTTTAGAATAACTAAGAGTGGGGGGGTGAATCAGTTATTTAAAGTCCAAATGTCCTATTCAAACCTTTTACTAAGTATAGTGAGCCCATTCAACCATTCATTCATCCAAGTTTTAACTTCTCTTAGTCAACAAGTTACTGTAAATCAACATGCATAACACATAAGAAATCAACACATAACACAGTGATTTAAATAGAAAACCACTTTGAAAAAAACCACCAGTAACATGCTACTCAATTCTCACTCTTCTGAAGTGATGCCTTGAGAAAGGCCTACCCTATTAAAGGCTTACAACACACTATTAAATGTGACCTTGTTAGAGGATTTAACAACCCTATTAGAAGTGGGCCTAGTTAGAGGACTTTAGAACATTCACTTGGAATGCCATTCTATTAAAAGATTTACAAATGGCTATTAAACCAAACTAAGTCCATAGGATTTTTAGATATAATAAAATTACTAGAGAGTATTAAAAAATCTTTGACCTGACTACAACATGCAACTTATCTTGAAAATCTTAAATCACTTCTCAGCTCATACCATTGCCTGGCCTTCAATCACTACAACTCTGATAGCTTGCCCTCCTTTCAAGCTTAGTCTCCTTAAGTCTCCATGCTCAATGTACAAGTGCAATCATCTCTTCATGACCACTTGTAGAAGTAGAGCCTCTATTCTCATCCTTCTCCTACATGTCTCCTCCTTGACACCCTTCTAACCACTTCACAGATTTGGCTCTTCAGTACCAACAGTATCAACAGCTTTTGCTTCTTGTTCTATGACTCCTTAAATAGAAGTCTTGGAGTTCTTTTCTTTCTCAATTGTTCCATTCTTTAATTTCAATTCACATGGATTAGGTAGGATTCATTGCATCTAACCTATAGTTTTTTTCCTCTAGAAATTTTTTGAATAATCCTTTAGAATTCACCCAAAAATGGTTTACATAGAATTCTGTGCCACCAACTAATCATCCTTATCTTCCAACTCATTCACAAAATTCAAGATAACCACTTTGTCAGCTCAAATTTGGAAAATCTTCATCATTTAAAATAATGTAGGAGCTCAGCACTATTGAAATACTGGTGCTTGTCACATGATGTGTTATTCAACATCAATTGTGTTTTTCCTGATGCTCAGCACCTGAAGATCACTTAGCACCAACTAGGATTTTTTGATGCTTGGCACCTGATCTTCACATAGCACTTGAAGATCACTTGGCACACACTAGAATTTTCTATTACTCGACTCCAACTGAGAATTTGTTCAGCTTCAACTAACTTGCTCGACACCCACTAATGATCTTAGTTTAAGCTTTGTAGTCAACCTTATTACAATTTCTTCCTCCAATGTTTCTAAGTATGATCAACCTTTATATCTTTGAGTATGTTATCGATACATCATTTAACCATTGACTTAACTGATCCTTGCACTTCATTACAACATCATAACTCAACCTTTCCCTTAGGTTCTCTTGTTACATCTTGTTGATCAAATCCAAGTGATAGTACTTGGATCTTATAAGAAAATTTCGTTCCTACAAATAGCAAATTTGACATCAAATGACAAAACAATGATTGAAAACATTCTTTTACAATAATCTTCCTTCTTTGCAGGAATCTCCCTCTTTGATCTTCAACAATGATTTTTTCAATTAGATTTCCAATAGAATTGTATATGTAAGGGGGAGTAAAATTATGTATCAATGTAAAGAGTGATAAGGAATGTAATGATCCATAAAAACATGAATAAAACTATTATGGTTTGAAGGAAATTTTGTGTAATTACTTTTATTTGTTTTTTATTATGTATGACATCAGTTTGGGACCTAGCCAATTTTTTCAAATGTTATCATCAATGCCAAAGGGGGGTATTGTTGGTAATATGGTTAGATAGATGTCTTTTTATTTTTCATCTATGGAAACATGTACTCAACATTTCATTTATGCATTTAGAATTAGAAAATTGTCTAAGTGTTGGATAGTTTGCAGTAGTAGAAAAATAGATGTGATGTGTACGGATGACTCATTGAGAATTAGCTTATTCACAATTGAAGAAAGCTATATGATAGTGTCATGATGATGTGTGCCAATGCATAGGTGTGTATGGATAGTATCGCTCAAGTAACAGTTGAAATATTAGTATGAGTATTTAATAGAGAAGAACAAATCATATCAGTAATATGAGGTGTACGACTTAAGGAATTATTTTGGTGACAAAATAATTCCTAATTCATCATGAGATGAATTTTTGAATATTAATCCATAAGTTATTTTATATTATGTGAAGAATGTGAAGACATGAAGGTCAACTGAGTAGATATTTTCTAATATGCAAGGTATAAGTAAAGATATTATCTTAAATAACTATTGTGAAGGAATCTTATATGTTATGTGAGCCTTATATGATTCTAGATCTGATAAATGATTAGAACAAGTGTGAGTTACAACAATGAGAAATTATTGCATGTATATCTACTTTGTGAAGAGTTGAATTATATCATTGCATGCTAAGGCAGTGGGCTCTTCTTTCATACATTTTGTTTGATCTACCAACTCCTAAAAGGGTTGAAGAAACTCATAATAGGGTTGAAGCAACTCCTAATAGAGTTGAAACAACTCCTAATAGGGTTGAGGATTCTAACAAGGACTTGAGACACTATATGTACTTCATAGACTCCTAACAGGGTCAATATGTTGGACTAACCACCAACATTCCCCTTTGAGATTCATGACATGGCTTAAGCACCTCTTGAGTTCTATAAGCCTAGTGGTTGTATTAGGCATTAAAAAGTTGATCTTTTGGTGGAACAACAACCCTAGCTTGTAACAAGTGGTATCAGAGCTTGGTCACAGGTTTGAATCTCCTTAGGTAATGTTAAGGGGGGATTGTTGGACTAACTACCAACGTTCCCCTTTGAGATTCATGAAATGGCTTAACCACCTCCTATGTTCTATTAGTTTAGTGGTTGTTTTAGGCATTAACAAGTTGATCTTTTTGTGCAACAACAACCCTAGGTTATAACAAAACATCCTTAGCAAGATTCTTTTGTTTAGTAGATCATCTAGTGGGTATCATCTCCACCTAGGTTTTCCCTTGGCTAGGGTTTCCTTAGTTAACAAATAATGGTATTATGAGTTCTCTATGTGCATAAATATATTTAATATTTAGCATTGTTGGTTTACTTTCATATGCATGTTATAAAGTAATTAACAATATTTAGCTGTGGGAAAAAATTTGTAAAATATTAATTCACCCCCAAGTTAGTATTATCTATTTCTAACATGTTGTTTGATATGATAAATCCTATAAGAAGTGCCAACTACATGGCAACTTTATTCATACTCTTGGATGTGAACTGGTTCCCTCTATTATACACTAGTCTTTCTAGCAATGGGCCTTTCACTTGGTTGGAAAGATTTATCTAAGTTCATCTAGTGGACACAAGTTTATTATCACAACAATTGAATATTTCACTAAGTGGGTTGAAGTTGTTTTTCTTTCTACTGCTACAAGAAAACATGTTACCTTGTTTATACTAAATTACATTATTTGTTTCTATGGCATTCCTTCCTCCATAGTCACCAAAAATTGAGCATAATTTAAGAACAAGGAACTTAGGAAACTTTGCAAAAAGTTTAAAATCAAGAAACATTGGTCCTCCATAGACTATCCCCAAGGGAATGGAAAATTTGAGGCCTCAGATAAAACATTGCTGAAAATTCTACATAGGAAAGTTCATAGATGAGGAAGAGATTGGCACCTTTGGATTAATATTGCATTTTAGGCATATAGAACTACCATGCACACTCCTATTGGGGCTACACTCTTTGTATTGGTCTATGGTTCCAAACTTGTCCTCCCATTAGAAGTTGATATTCCCTCTTTACAAGTCTCTTTGCATAGACTGGTTAATGATGAGGACTATAGGTCTATGAGTATTCATGAGCTTGAGACTCTAGATGAATGTTGAAAGGTTTCTTTTGATCACATGCAAGTTACTACAAGAGGATGTCTACAAGTTACAACAAGAAAGTTTATCCTCATGAATTCCAAGTGGGTGGTCTTGTTCTTAGAGAAAACCTAGAGAACCAAAATAACAAAGAGTAGAAAGGTAAGTTTGAGCCTAATTGGTTAGGTCCCTACATCGCTACTATTGTATTTGGATCCGTTGTGTATCATCTTTCTACATCAGAGGGAGAATAGCTCCCTAGGCCTATCAACATACTTCATCTCAAGAAGTTCTATGCCTAAAACTATCTTATTGCTCAATTTCTTGTATATATTCTATGATCCTAAAAAAATCCCAAAAAAATCATATATGATGCTTAAAAAAATCCTTAAAAAAATAGAAAATATACTGAAAAAATAATCATCTTAGTGAAAACCTCACAATAGGCACTTTGATCTATCACCAAAAAAAAAAAACCAAATATCTCAAAAATACAAAAAAAATCATTAAAAGTCATGAACAAAATGCTACCAAGAGGTGAAAACCTAGAAATATGTGCTACTTGAGACCATTGCACCAATGTCTATCAGTCTTTGCTTTGTGCTCATTCACTTCATTTTGCCTTGCCTAGATTGGAATTGACTCTCATCTAGGTCTAGGGGGCACAAACTGCTTAAGTTTATTAGGGTATCTTTATGCATTTTTCTTTCTTTCTTAGCTTGTCCAATAGTGTTTTTCAACACTTCCCTTGAAAATAGTATTTCTCAACACTTTTTGGATACCTTAGCCATAGCCTAGGATGTTGCAATATTTCTCACTGGTATATTTTAGTTCTAAATAAATGACCATTTGACTTATACACAAACTTCAACATTAAACTTTCTAATATTTGATTGACTTTTTCTTGATATTTTGTCTATGATGATTTTCTTTTCTGAGTGTTCTCTCCCTAATAGTCTCTCAAGGATGTGATGGGCTAAAAGACTAGTGGCATAGGGCATGTTTTATTTTTTTTCTACTTGTGGGTGTACTTTGTTGACTTTAAGGTTTTTGATATCTCTAAGTCTTGTTGTTTATTAGTGTTAAACACTTAGTTATATATAAGGTTGAGTTAGTTAGTAATCACTACAACTGAGCCACTCTATATAGGTTGAGTCATGTAAAGACTTGTAAATAATCATGTATATGCCTAGCTCTATATAAGTTAAGCAAGTCTTTTGTCACTACGTACTTTTAGTAGAAGTCAAGTATAGTGAATGTTGAGTAGATACAACACATTGATGTCAATTTATACAAAAGGAGCCAACTATAATTAAGGTTGAGCAATAATAGAGAGAATAGTCTTGACCAAGCATTAGAGATAGTGAGTGCCAAGTAACACAGAGAGAACATAAAAGCCTAAAATGATACAAACTTTGAGGTAAACCATTTTGATCCAACATAGACATGACATTTAATGATGGTAGAATATTTTATAGAGGTTTTTATGCATTCTAATGTGGATTACCGATCCCTATGAGGGAAGAACAACTAATCAAATGAAGATGCATAAAGGGAAGCATCTAGAAGATACTATAGATGTCTTTAAATAGGAAAATCAAAACCATTTTTTTTAAGTGTCAAGTGAGCTATAGCAAAAGAGAATGTGAATTGTGGGAAGGAAACAAAGTATTTTTTAAAGGAGTTAATTTTTGGATGCTAAATGCAAAAGTTGTGGAGAAGAGATTTTACTGACCTAATGAAGTAGTGAAGGGTTGAGTGAGGATATATTAGACAAGAGCTCAGATGAAAGATTGGAAGGAGGAGATCCATAATCAAAAATTATAAGACAAAAGGATTGGGTACTGAATCAATTTTGACATATTGAATTAGGGAAAATCTCTTAACAGAGTGGTTTTAACAAACCTTTGTAAATACCCTAAAAGAGTCATTATTTCATTGTAAGCATAAAATCCTTTAATCAAAGTAAGACCTAATAGTCTTAAAATCTTTTAACAGAATAGACCCCTTATAGGGTAGATCATTAGAAGTGATCAAAATTGTAACCCTAACAGATTAACTTTGTTACTGTAGTATTGAAAAATTTTGGGTGTCATCCCCACCCTAGTTTTACCTTCAACTTGAAGTATTTTTGGTTTTCCAAATATTTTTTGTTATGATTTTACATTTCATGGATGTGATGCATGGTTAGAATTTATTACAACATTTCATTTTTCAAGTTATGTTATGCATAAACTAGATATGAGATGGTCAATATGGTGAATGCAATAAAGTTATTTTTAAGGATTAAAATTTTATAGATCTTGATTCAGCACCCCCCCCCCCCCTTCTAGTATCTTAGTTTCCCAATAAAACTTCCAATAATTGGTATCAAAGAATTGGTTCTCTTGAAGGAATTCTAATAGCTTGAGAGTTTAGACCTTGGAGATGGAGGCTTACAAATTGGAAAAGGTTATTGGCAATCAAGTGACTGACATCTAGGTCATACTATAAAAACTTGAAGTAGAAAGAGAGGAATTGAGAAAATCCCTTAGAAAGATAAAGAATATGGTCATTCAACAAAATTATCTATTTAAAATTTGGGTACAAAGTAAACCAATGTCCTAAATCTAAGGCAGAAAGGAAAAAGAGTAAGCCTATTGGTACTTCAGTAAAGGGTAAGAAAATGATTTGGAAACAGAAAATGACCAATATCTCAAAGAACTAGGATGGGTCAGAGAACTAGTTTGGGTTTGTGGGAAAGAATAAAGTCCTCAACTAGGAAGGAGATTAGAGTAATGAAGGAGGTAAAGGATCAAAGGAGTTAGAAATTAAGGACCACAATATCGAGCCCCAAGCCAAAGAAGTGGCAAGTAAGAATTTTTTGATTGAGAAAGAGTAGGAAGGTGGTATGTTGGAGGACCCTTAGATGGAGATCAAGCCAAAGAAAGAATCTTTGGCCCCAACCAATGGACTAGGAGAACACCCAAAGGTATCTGATTACAACCCAAATTAAGGAAACAAAGGAGAAGAGGTAAGCCATGTAGGGCAAGAGACAAAAGTTGAGGTTTAGGACTAGAGGCTCTCCTTGGACCTCCCTTTGGCTTCTCTAGTGAATCTACCAATATCTAATGAGCTAGGGATGAAGTTTTTAGATCTAATCAGTAACTCTTCCCCAGAATAAATCTCAAAATGGAAGAAATGGATAAAAAATTGGTCTCAAGACAATAAAGAAAAGGGGAGTATGGTTAAAAAGAAGAAAAACCAAAATCAACAACATCTCCCATTGTCTCCAATGATGACCAGCAGTAGAGTCAAAGCAGATGTTGGGGTAAAACCTAAGTCTCTAGGTAGAAAAAGTTTGAGTTAGGCATTGCAAGAGGAGGCTAGAAAGAGCTTGGCAAATGGGAGTCAAAGAACCATCAAGGAATGCTCTATAAAAAAGAAATAAAGATCATATCTTGGAATATAAGGGACCTAAATGGTTCCCACAAACAAGAGATAGTCTGGAATATGATTAGAGATCAAAAGCCTAATTTTTTACTGATTCAAGAAACAAAGATGAGAAAAGACATGGTAGGCAAGTTATCTTTTAGTTGTAATATGAGTAGTGAGGCCACAAATTTGGAGGGAGCTATAGGGGATTTTCTAACACTCTTCAATAAAAAGGCTTTCCAGATCTCTATTGTTCTTAATGAAGGTAAGGCTCTCCTTTGTAAGATCTCCAATTTACATAGTGGTGAATTTTGGTTTATTTTAAATGTGTATGCTCCCAAATACTTAAAGGGACAGAAGGGATTTTTGGGCCAAGATTCTTGATGCAATTTACAATAGTAATATAAATAAAGGTGTTATTATGGAGGATTTCAACACCCCACTTTTAGATGAAGAAAAATTAGGGGGGTTGGCCCCAAATCAACAAAGTAAATTAGACCTATCTAATTTTATTAACAATTTGGCCTTTATGGATGTTGATCTTTTGGGGGGATGATTCACTTGGTCAAATAGGAGAACTTTTGGGGATTGGATCTAGCTTCATCTGGATAGAGCCCTCATTTCCCCAGACTAGATGCAAACCCACATGTGTAGACTTTCTCTTCTTCTCAGAGTTGGGTCAGACCACTCACCTATCTCACTCTTATTCAGTCCTCTGATGGTGAAACATAATTTCCCTTTCTATTTTGAGAAGATGTGGACTTCCCACCTAGATGTGGAAGGTAAGATTTCTTCTTGGTAGAATATAGAAGTGGAAGGTACAACAATGTTTAGGATAGCTCAAAAATTGAAAAATGTGAAAAGAAACATTAAAGTCTAGAATAAGATAGATTTTGGGCATATCTTCTAGGAGAAGGATGAGAAGATAGACCATCTTTGAATAGTCCAAGAAAGGATACAATAGGAAGGATATAACTATCAGAATTGGATTGAAGAAAGGTCTATCCTTTCTAATCTCCACAATATCATTAGTAGGGAAGAGGACTTTTGGAAGCAAAGATCTAGAGTCAATTGGCTCAAAGAGGGGGATCAAAATACCAAGTTCTTCCAACTCTCCACCTTAAAACATCGAGAACATAATAGGATTTTGAGTATAAGGAAGGGGCAGGCCACTTTCACAAATGATAATGAGATTGTGAATGAAGTAGTGTATTTCTTTTCTTCACTTCTTTCTAAGGACTCTTCACTTTTGCTAAAAGATCAAGAGGATATTTTGACTTCAATCCCCAATCTATTATAGGAACATCATAATTCAATGTTGAAGGCTATCCCCTCTTCATGTGAAATTTATCAAGCTCTGCTACCTCTCCTTGCTGACACAGCTCCAAGGCTAGATGGCTTCTCGACATTCTTTTTCCAAAAATATTGGGAGGTGGTCAAAGGGGATGTGGTGAAGGTAGTGTGAGAATATTTTGGGGAAAGGAACCTTTTGAAGGAACTTAATGCTACTTTTTTGGTGTCAATCCAAAAAACTTTGAGGGCTAACTCGATGGATAAGTTCAAACTCATAAGCCTATGTAATTCTTTCTATAAAATCATTTTGAAAGTTTTGACCACCAGGATTCTCAGTGTTCTCCATTTGATTATTTCTCCATAAAAAATTGGCTTTGTCTCAGGGAGACAAATCCTAGACTCAATAATGATGGTTCATGAGGTGATTCACTCTTTGGAAGCTCAAAAGATGGAAGGCTTCTTGCTCAAGTTGGACCTATCAAAAGCTTATGACAGGGTGGACTGGGACTTCTTGAAGGCTATTCTCTAGGCTTTTGGATTTGATGTCCAAGTTTGTAAACTAATTCTTTTGCTTGTCTCCACCCCCTCTCTAGCCATTTTAATCAATGGAGCTCCCTTGAATTTCTTTTTCCCCTGAAGAGGGCTTAGACAGGGTGATCCCTTATCCCCTATCCTTTTCATTATTATGGCTAAGTGCATTGGGAGGCTAATTCTAAGGAAAAGAAAAGATCAGATCCTACATGGTCTTAAGCCATCATTAGGATAGATTACATTCACCCATTAGCTATTTGTGGATGACATAATTCTAGGCAGGGAAGACATGGTTCAAGAGGCTAAGGTGTTAAAATGCTTGTTGGATACCTACATGAGGGGTTCAAGATAGGCTATAAACTAGGAAAAAAGCTTGATCTTCTTTGTAAAACCCCAATAGAGTGAAAAAGAAAGATAGCTCACATCTTGGGATGTGGTGTGGGGTCTTTTCTAGCTAGTTATCTTGGAATGCCACTGGGGTCAAAACTGTCAAAATCTTTCTAGAATGGTATTATTGATAGATTCAACAAGAAGTTGGTAGGATGGAAAGGAGCTACCTCAGTCAAGTAGGTAAATGCATCTTGGCAAAATCAACTCTTCAAAATGTCCCAACTTATGCTCTTAGCCTTTTCAAGATCCTAGTTAAACATGTTGATAAAATGGAAAAGATGTAGAGGGACTTTTTGTGAATAGGGGTTGAAGAAAACAAGAGATATCATTTAGTGGAATGGGACAATGTTTTCCTTCCTAAAAGCTATGGTGGTCTAGGTATTAGAAAAATTAGACACCTCAATAATGTTCTATTAGCGAAGAAGATATGGAAAACTTTTCAAAGTTTTGGAGAATGGCGAGATATCATGGTGGAAAATTATTTGAGAAGGTAGTCTCTCAGCTTCATATTTAGTGAAGCTAATCTCCCACATGGATCCTTTATATGGAATGGGATCCTTGAGGCTAAATCTTTGGCTAAATCAAAGGCAAAGTGAAAAGTAGGCAATGGGGAAAGTATCTTATTCTGGCAGGATAATTGGTTAAGCCAGGGGCCCCTCATAGATCATGCTAACTATGAGAGATGGGTTGGTTTATGAAAAAGAATATTTAGCCTAAAAGTTAGTGAATACAGGGTTGATCAAGGATGGAAAGACCTATCCCAGTTTCCCAGGATCTTAAACCACTGATGAATATCCTAAATGTCGTGATCCTTAATAATAAGAGGGATGAAATTATATGGGGAGACAATTCCAATTGGTTATATTTAGCTACTTGAGGATATTTCTTGATGTGGAATAGGATGGAGAAACCCATCTAGGCAAAGGCTTGGATGACTGGCCTCACTCTAAAAAATCAACATATTCTTCTAGTTACTTCTTCAAGAAAAAATTCTTACTTTGGATAACCTAACTAAGAGGGGTCAGATTATACCAAATAGGTGCAACCTCTATAAGCATGATTTGGAGACAATTCACCACCTTTTTATTCATTGTCCCTATCCTTGGAGGTATGGGATCTCATGACCAGGGGCTATGTAGTCAATTGGTGTAAACTAGCCAACATCTAGGATTTCTTCAAACAATAGAGTTATATGCATAAAGGGATGAAGACACAGATGATATTTTCCTAGTCTCTTCCACATTTCTATTAGGGAATATGGAAAGAGAGAAATAATAATATTTTTAGAGATAGGGAAGCCCCAACTTTTGTTATTGTAGATAAAATTGTTAATACTATGAAGGAGAATTTTTTCATTAGAAAGGGGGAAGACATTGAAGAAGGAGGAAATACCATAGAAAATAAAAAGGACAGGGAGAGGAAAAGAGAGAAAGCTAAGTGGCTTTTTCCTCTAGAAGAATGGCATAAAGCCAATTTTGACAAGACAACCAAAGAGAATCTTCGTCTTGCTAGCTATGGAGGAATTATTATAAATGGTCATGGAATGAGAGTTGTAAATTTTTCTTATCCCTTAGGGACTCAGATGAATCACTTTGTGGAGGCCAATGTAGCTTGTCATATTATTAAATTGGCTCTGGCTACTAGAATTGAGAACCTTTGGTTGGAGGGAGACTATTTAGATATAATAGATTATTTAAACGGTTGTTCTAAGTCCTCCTAAACCATTGCAAATATGGTGGAGTAGATCTAATTAGACTTGAGAAAATTCAAAAGGGTCCACATCAGCCATGTGTACAGAGAGGCCAATTAAGCCACAAATTGGTTTGCAAATGAGGTGTTAGTCAAAAACATAGCAACGATGTGGCACAATGGTGACATCTTTCTGGTGGCTGTGAAAGATACAATAATATTGGAATGTATCCAAGGAAGTATGAAGGCAATCTAATATTAATTATGGATAGATATGTAAGACTACAAGTAAGACAAGATGTTAATGAAAATCATGGGAAGGTAATAACTCTCCATCATTTTGTGTACTTGTGGTACATTTTATGGGTCACTTTGCCTATCCCCATTAAAATTTCCTAAGGTAAAAAAGATTTAGGGATACAAAAACTACATGAAGTTAAAGTCTATGAGAACTGGTGTAGGATTTTTGAACAAGAGATCAAGATGGTTGGGGAGAGGAGTAGGAAAGACCTAACCAAGGAGGCAAAAAAATGGAGGAAAAGAATGAAGGTCTGGAAAAAATTGAAGAAGGGTGGAATAGTGAGGTATATTGAAAAACTCCATGGTTTTGATAAGGAGATCACCAAACTCATGGTGAATACTTGGAAGGATGGGCATGTAAAAATTGATGGGGTCTCTCACCAGGTTAATGTGGAAATGATAGCTTAGGTTATAAAGATACCCATGGAGGGGATAAATTTTTATAGGGATAAGAAAATGTTAGCTAATGCAGTTAAAGATTTTGTGAAGAATGAGGAAGAAAGGAAGCACTTAGTGAAGGCTAAGACATACTATGAAATGGATTTGATAAAAAAGTTGTGGAGGTATGTTTTAAGGGTAGTTATTGAATTTGTGTCTCTAGATACTAGAATCGATAGGGTTAGAACACACCACTTTGTTCTGTTAAACCATTTTAGACATGAAATAAAAATTTCCTTTCCTTTTTATCTATTTACTTCAATGAGTAAGGGCATTGAGTGTTTTAAGAAGAAACCTAGTGTAAACCTAGCCCTTCATGAGGGTTTGCTACTATTGGTCTATGAATATCTCAAGACTCAAATGAGGGGCAAATCTTTAGGCCACTTTGGGGATGCTTCAAAGGCTATTGGGAGCTCAAACTATTTTGATTGTAAGAAAGTTCAAAGTCTAAGCTTGGAAGATGAGGATAACAGCTCCTCAAAAGGAAAGAAGCCTAAGGAAGGGGAGAAAATTTTACCTTGGCTAGTATTTTTCATAGCAGAAAGAGCCCTCAGGGCTTAACACCCAGACCTATGGTTCAAGAGGAGGAGGAGTACAATGAAGAAGAAGAGGAAATGGAATTAGAGGAAGAGAAGAAGGGGGAGGACATTACTATTCTACTAGGGAACCCTGAGAAGAGGAAGGCTGAGGAGGAGTTGCTATAGGAAGAGAGAAAAGATCAAACCCCTAAGGTTTCGGGACCCTTCCCTTCTATCTCTCCATCACAAGGGAAGATTAAGGATACAATGGTAGAAGACAATGGGGAGATAATCATGCAAGATAGAAGGAGGTTGTGGAGAAACTTCAACACAAAAATGGCGAAGATGCAAATTTTTAGGGAGACAATGAACCCGCAAGTCATGGAAGATAAAGAAGGAAAAGTCCATTTTGATGAACTCATAGACCTAGCTCTAGTAGAAATCTTAGATAATATAAGAGAAATAGGGCTCAAGCTACTCAATAATGCCAAAAATAGCATGATCAATAACTTTTGTTCAATCAAGTGGTTGTTCCATGAGATTGAAGTGCTCAAGGAAAAAAGGAGCCAAGAGGAAGGCCAAAGGATAAGCAGTAACCAGGGTTATCTTATTGACCAAGATGATCATCTCTCTAAGGTTGAGAAAAGGGTGTAATGGATGGAGATATCGAACCAAAACCTAGCTAATTAGGTGATTTCCACTTTGAATACTCTAAATGAGAACATCAATAGTCTAGGAAAATTGCTGAAAAATGCAAGAATCAATGGGGAAAAGGAAGAAAAGGCCAGCATGGACCTCAGGTAGACTAAGGGAGAAATGAAAGAAGCCAAGGGCCTTGTGGAACAATCTAACGACCTAAACTAGGAATGCTTGGGCATGGAGATCCAAAGTGCCAACAAGGAAGAAGAAAATTTGTAGGATCTAGATAGTGAGAAATAATAGCTAGAGGTTCTTTTTTTGCTTTGTCCTTTTCTTAGTTTAGAGTATCTAACTTTCATTTCCTGGCTATGGACCTATCTTTTGTTATGGATTTTTATAGGAAAATGTATAGGGTCTAGACTTTATTTTAAATTATTATTTCAGATATTATGTAAAAACTCTTGGGTTTCAAGATCCCTATAAAACCTATTTTTCTTAATCAAAAACAAATTGTTACACTTTTTGAAGAAGTTGATGTTAGAATAGGTGATAAACTACTCTCCCAAGAACACCTGCATGCATAAACCTGTCACATGGATGAAGCAAAGAACAGAGGCAAGGAAAAATCATGGAGGCCAAAAAGCTAGATCCATCTTATGGACATTCAAAGAGCAATATCACATATAATCCAATAAGTGAATAATAAAATACAAAGAGGTGAATCCTTATAAAGGAATCACGAAACTCAAAAAAGGAAACTAAAGCCTAAAAAAGCTAGGGTTACACAATATAATTAATAAAATATTAATTATATGCACCTACAAGATAGCTTAAGCAAACTAGAGTAATAGGAAACTTAATTAATTAAATCAAAGTGATTTAATTAATAAGTTAGAACAAATAATTACTCTAACACCCCTCCTTAAGCGAAGCTCAGGAGGTAAGCTAACCTAGCACAGCTATGAAAGAAGAATTGGGTCCCGGCAACAAGGCTTGATCAGGTACCCAATCAAAACAAAATCTCTATAAAGTGGAGAAATAGAGAAAACCACATGGGAAAAACCCTACTCCAAAAAGAGATAGCAAAGAATGTTCTAGAAGAAGGAACAAAGAGATCAGAAGAGAATCATTGAAGCATGAAGAACCGCAAAACTCTGTCAAAATGCTGATCTGTAGAACCTCCATGGAAATAGAAGGCACGAACCATCAACCAAAGAAGCATAGAACAACAATATAACCTCCCCTTAAGGCAGGTGAGGTGATAGGTAGCTGAAAAGATGGGCCAAAAATCTCCTACAATACAAGAGCCAAACACATCGAGAGTGAGGTAAAAACACCAATAAAGGCATGTTTCATCAACACTGCATGAGAAAATAGAGAAAGAGGGTCTATAAGCGGCAAACAACTATCCCCCCCCCCATGGCACTTTATAAAAATAGTGTGAGTACAACGAATCACAATGATGAAAAGGATCCCGAAATGCAAGAGTGGCACTTTATCTCAGTGTGTTGCATAAAGATGCTTACAATGAATATCAACAATGATCAGCAAAAATATAAGGCTGAAACAACAGAAGGTAGAGCCCAAAACGAAGCAACTGAAGCAACAAAATCGATCTCCGAACCTAAAACAAATAGGATATCCACCAGAATGCTAAAATGAAAAAGACTGAATAAGATGTGCCTAGAATAGAATCTGGAACAACAACTAGCATCACTGGGAAGAGCACAGAAAGAGCTTTCCAGCGATATAAAGAAGTCCAAAATCGGAGATCAGAAGCTCAAGATACACCTCTCGGAGTGCAAAACAAAACATCTAGCTTTGACTGCCAAAATAGGCAACCAAACTACATCAAAACCCAAAAACACCTATACCAACATCTCCGTCTCGGAACCAGCTTTCCAGAACATTTTTTGGATCAAAAAAAATGTCTGTATGCTCAAGTTACGGAGAAAAAACCTCCAGGGCCTTCGAAATGCAAGAAAAAATTATTTTTTTTTAATAAAAATAATAATTAAAAAAAACAAAACTTCCACCACCACCGCATCGCCGGTTGAGCGGTGGCCGAGTGGTGGGAGGGCGAAGGCCACCATGGCCGGGGCGTGGCGAGGCCACGGTGGGAACCGCCAACGGAGCCGCTGCAGGCTGCTAGCGGAGCCGCTAACCGGGCCGCCAGTGGTGACCGCTGCGGTAACCACAGTGGAGCTGCTAGCGGTTAGATAACCGCGGTGGCAAAAAATAAGCCGCAGAATGATTTTTTTGTAAAAAAAATTTTATTTTTGACGCCTCATACTGCATGCAGGGGGTCGTACGGTCCTGTCGGACAAATTTTTTTTTGCCTCCCATACCAACGGTGTCCAAAATGGACAAATTTTATATGGATTCTGACTACAAACGGCCTTTCGGATCCAATGGAAGCATCTTTTTGAGCCCAAAGTGCCCCAAAAAAAAATCAAAAAAGTTGTCTGTACGACCTCCCACTGCTCTGAAAAACGTAGCTTCTAAAATGCTTCAACAAACCACGAACAACGAGCAGCAAGCTATCTCTAATACCATGTTAGAATAGGTGATAAACTACTCTCCCAAGAATACCTGCATGCATAAACCTGTCACATGGATGAAGCAAAGATCAGATGCAAGGAAAAATCATGGAGGCCAAAAAACTAGATCCATCTTATGGACATGCAAAGAGCAATATCACATATAATCCAATAAGTGAATAATAAAATACAAAGAGGTGAATCCTTATAAAGGAATCATGAAACTCAAAAAAGGAAACTAAAGCCTAAAAAAGCTAGGGTTGCACAATATAATTAATAAAATATTAATTATATGCACCTACAAGATAGCTTAAGCAAACTAGAGTAATAGGCAACTTAATTAATTAAATCAAAGTGATTTAATTAATAAGTTAGAACAAATAATTACTCTAACAGTTGATACACAAGGATTGTTTAACAATGGAAATTCTAATGAGAATGATGTAGCCATTGCTGATCTACTAGAGAAGAACAATATCTTGAATGAAGAAGTCAAAGAACATGAAATCCAAGTACTAAGGCTATGTGAAGTGACCAAACAAAAGAAGAAAGATGAAGAAGAACAAAATTTGGCTGAAGAAGACATAGTACAAATGGCTATCAAACATAAAGAAAGATCATCTGATGTGTAAAAGCTTAAAAACAATCAACTAGACATGATGAATCAATTGATGCTCAAAAATTAGGAATTGAAAAAGAAAGACATGGAGATAGAGATCTAAGAAAGAACTTCTAGAAAGGATGAAAAAGCCCAGTGAAGCATTAAGATAGTTAGAAGAATTGATGAGATCACCTAGGTCATCTAGAAACACTTCTGGATTAGGACATATAATGCAACATCCATCTACTAAAAAAGGAGAATAGTCCAAAAGTGGTGAGCTAAGGAATGAAAAATAAAAGGACAAACCTACACGCTATCATTGTGGTAAACCTAGACACACTACAAATATTTGAATGGTATGCAAAACCCTACACCTAAGTTTATTGGTAACTATTTTTATTGCAAGAAGTAAGGACATCAAATACATGAGTGTAGATCTAAGATGAAAAATACATCTATTGTGCCTAGATTTGAGGAATATTGTTACAATTGTCAAAAGTTTGGACATAGAGAATATGAATGAAGATCATAGGAAAAACCTAATTGGACAATCGGGAATGAACTGAAGAAATTTTGTTCTAATTGTCACAAGATTGGACACGTGATTAAGAACTACAAGACTCGAGCACTAGTACCACATAATGAATACATCAAGGGTAAAGGAAAAGTGAATTTTGAACAAATAAAGAAGGATATGAATCAAACCTGGAAGAAAAAGGTAGAATCATAAAGTAGTGGAACAAATGAAGATAACATCATCAATCAAATAGAGAAGGTGGTTACACCACATCAAACTGATCAAGAAAGGTATGTAATGAACAATATACTTAATGATTTATTAGATGTTAATTCCTAACATAAAATGTGCAAAAGTTCATAGCTGCATGAGAAAATATGCATTAAAATATATTTATGGAAAGAATAATACAAATGAATCATTTACTCATTGGGTGCCAAACATCAGTAAAATTGTCTATATTGACCAAGTACCCCAAATATCAGACTAGTCTATAGGCCAAGTTTGATGGAATTCACCAAGCTATATAATGGAGACTGAGTTCAAAACTTTAGTAACAATCAAGACAACTAGATTCCACCTAATAGAGAAAAAAACATTAATGGAGACCTTAAATTTAATTAATGGAGGTATATATCAAGAATTTGAAGGTATTATACCCACCTTGAATTCAAATTTTGAGAGCATAGAGTGATTAGAGAAATTAGTGAAGCAATTTTCAAAGATGATCTAAAGTGAATTAGTAGTAGAAGAGTGATTGAGCATTGATTTTTAGTTGTGTTGAACAATTCAAAAAGAAAATTTTTAGAACCCTAACACAAGAATATGACATCTTCATCATCTATAGTGAAGAATCAAGGAGAAGAGGTAAGAAATGTTCAATTGGTGAAGAGTGACACTTGTCCTCCACCTAAGTTTCATGCTATACCTAAAATTTCCATGAAAGGAGATCCAATGGGTCCATTATCATAGATACCACCAAAAGTCATTATGATTCATAGTCTGAGGAGTTGTTACATGTATAAAATTAGTAAAGTTGGAGACTATGAGATTCTTGTGGTTTATGAAAAATTGTGTGATTAAGGAATATTTAACGATGAGTTTAATATTGTTGAGAGGAAAGGGTTAACTCATGACCTAGATTTTTTAAGGAATTTCAAAATTTAATGGATTATAGTTGTGCTAAGAAGAATTCATGATATGGAGTTGTGGTTAGAGAATGGACCAATTAATATTACAAAGAAAGTAATTCATGTTGTTATTGATTACCCTACATTCAACAAAGGGAAGACAATGTGTTACTAGACCAAAGAAGATATTAAGGTGAATACTAAAGCTAAGTGGAATGGATGAAGGTTTTCTATTTTTACCATCACTAATCCATTAATATAATTTGAAATAAGATTGATCTCTCATAAGTTTTATCAGTCAACGTGACTAAATAGTGTTTCATGTATGGTAGTTGACCAAGCATTCAAAATTGTGATGAAGGATCATGAATATGATCTTTCCAAGTTGCAAAAGTTGCAACTAGTAGAGAACCTAACATCAATCATAAAAGTAAAGAATTCAATGTGTAATTTTTTATCATTGGTTATGCATTTTTTTTTTGTATTCAAAATTATTTTCTTGCTAGTGGGAATGTTGAATGGGAACAAGAAAAACTTTTTACAAGGTAGATTACTGAGTATATAACACAGTTAGGAGAAATGTTTGACAATATTTTAGATGGATATTTTTAAGAGTTCAAATAGAAGATGAGAAAGAGACTTGGGATCCTAGCATCATTAGTTATGAAGCATTATAATGACATATGTTTTCTAGTGGATACAAAAAATACATTTGTACATGCAGTTAAGCAAAGGATAGCCTAGCTGGAACCCTTCAGCTATGAAATTGAAGTTGATGATGTAAGTGCAAGTATTACTACACTATTAGACGAAATAAATTTATATAGAGGTTGAGTCCTTTGGAAAGTATGAATAAGAAAATGCTAGAATAACTATTGATATCAAGATTTCCCCTATAGATAAGAAGAGAAAGAAGGAGATTGAAGAACTAGAGGGAAATCTAGAAAAAGAACTTTTGATGATTACTCAAGGTCATGGAGAAGATGAAGAAAATGGTAGTGGTGAAGAGGAAGAGTAAGAGGAAGAAAGTGCAGAGAAATAGGAAAAAGCCCTAGTATTGGTCAGCCCACCTATTAAGAAGGCTAAAAAACTAAAATCTACTAAGCCTATGGTGAGGAAGGTTACAAAGAAGATGACATATAATCCCCTCTCTCCTCTTGCACCATAGTAGCTAAGGACTAGGGAAAAAACATCAATTTTTGAGCCACCAATCAAGAAAGGAGTGGTTAAAATCAAAAAATCTAGTGGAACAAGTGCAAAGAACAAGAAAGTTTCAGCTACTATGGGCCAAAAAAAAAGAAGAAGGCTAGTAAAGAAGAAAGACATTGAAGAGGAAGATGCAAAGAGGACTGAATTAGATTAACCTAGACATCATTGAGTCATTGTACCTACAAAGCCAAGAAATATTTATGAGGTATGTGCCAACATCAAAAACTTTGCATGCCTATCAGGATTTAGATATGTGAAGTATAAGAGACTAAATAATGATGATAGACCCAAGGTAGAAGAGGCTATGATAGATATGATGGATAACAATAATCTTGTACCTATAAAATTGGAAAAGAAAATTCCAAATGATTTTTATAGTAGACTTGATAGAAAGTGGAAATTGACAATAGAAGTAGAGAAACAAATTAGAAAAGACATACTGGCCAAGATTATGCCTAACTTGTCAAGTAAGAAGAACAAATTTTTTTTGAAGATGTATAGGAACTGATTCATTCCTAAATTCAAAACATTCATGATTTTACATAATAAGATTGAGGCTATTGTATAGAAAAATGAATTGTTATGGAAGAGTATTTTTGGATTAATTACAAGATGAGTCAAACAAGAGAAAGAAGTGAACAAAGTGACCATTGAGGATGATCAAAGTAATGAAGAAAGTTTAGGTGTATCGATCCCACAAGGAAACATATCCCCTATTCATGTCACCACACTTGACTCTCTAGTATTGTAGCAAATAAGGGACTATCCCAAGGAAGAAGAAGTACAATTCCATAATGTTGATGAACAAATGAAGACCTTAGAATCCAACAAACTAGTAAAGGAGAAGCAAGAGAAAGAGGAATCAAATAAGGAAACAAATGTAAAGATATCTACTATAAGTCAAGATGGACCACATGTCTTAGGACCTCAGGATGAGGGAGATGAGGATACTATACATAAAGTAGAAGAAACATAAAAAGAGAATTTAATTCCAAGTGCTACCAATTTTGTCCAAGCACTGAAGTACAAGCTAGAGCAAGTGGTGACACCCCATCACCTACTCTTACTCTAGCAGTGTAAGGCAGTAGTACTCTAAAGAAAAGTCAAGGAAAGAAGAAATGGGATAGTTATTTAGATAATACTATTAATTTGGATGAAATAATTTACATGCCAAAATGGGATTTAGCCAATCTCACTTTTGAGAAAACTGTCATCTTGTAAGACATTCTAGAAAGGAGAGATTATGCAAGAATAGAAACATAAATAGGTGTTGTATGATATCAAGGACATATGTGTTGATTCTTTTGATATTTAGACTATTGATGAATAGGCCTCCATTATCTCTCAATTGGTGCAAATTATTAAAAAATTCAACATTGAAGATATTGAGGAAAATGAAAAACTAATGGCATGGTCTAAAAATAAATTTGAAGATAGAAAATTTGAATTATAGAAACTTTTATAGAACATAGAAGAACTTGTGAAAAAGCCACAAGATCCAAACAATATACTTTGAGATGTGCCAAGGTTTACTATGAAGAAAACATTCAGAGGATTTAGGCTGACATGAAATTATCAAGAGGATCTATCTCTTGGTTAGTTGGATCAATCTCAATGCATTATATCATGTTACTATTTGCACAAGGAAGGTTGATCAAGCTAAAACAATAGATAGTCAAATGAGGGCCAAACTCATCTCTATCCAATCAATGTTGATACCTCATTTGGAGGTTATGAAATGAGAAGTAGGTAGCTCTAGCAAAGGATATAGTTTAATAAGATCATAATCTTTTGATTTTTGATAGCTTAATTGACTTAGTAGCAAATCTAAAGTTAAAAATTCATTTTTTGGAATTAGAAAGAACCACATGGGATCATGCTCTTTCCATGATCAATCAAATTAATAAACTATTCATTGACAAATATAGTTTGATTCCACCTACACAACTCCAATAGTATACATAAGTGTCAAAAATAAGAGGAATAGATGATTAATATGGAATGAAGAGATAGATAAGTAGCGCAGGGTAAAATGAAATAACTAGGGCCAAAGGCACACCCAACTATCCAAACCACCCTACAAGAGTTAACACAGTGAAAAACACAAAACAAGAACAAAACTAAGGATAGATAGAACAAGATGTTTATATATTCATCAAATAATTAGCATAAATGCCCATTTGAAAGGCCTTCTAGGTTACAACCAATTACAAAAGTACAAATTTTAGATTCATGATCCAACTTCAAGTTCACACTTCTAGACACATATCACTTCCTTTGCATCCACTCTATTCTCTAAACTTAATCCTAGACCTCCTTAAATACTTGTCTAGCCATAGGTTGGCCTATCATAAAATTAAATCTTACATTAAATGCATGCATAGCCACAAGTTGGCTTACATCAAATATTAACTACTATAATGGAATTAAATATGAGCAAGGTCAGCCCAAACTGGAACCAAACACAGACCACTTGGCAAATGAAGACTTCAAAAAACACTAACACTTGGCAATTACACAAGCTCAGCATCCAAAGAGTCACTCAAAATTAACTATGAACTCGGCATCCTCCAACACTTTGGAACCATGAAGGACTCAAAAACCAAAAGGTCACTCAGTAACTAAAGGAATCACTTGGCAACCAAAGTGATTACTTGGCAAGAACTAAGAACTTGACAACAACTAAATGCTTGACACCTACTAAGAACTTGGCAACAACTAAAAATTGGCACTCGAAAATAATTAGAACTCAACAGCAACTAGTAGAATGAACAAAACTATAGGATTACAAGAAAACCTTGGATGCTCCTATATTAGACAACTAGGATTGGAGAAATGATTCTCCTGAATCATGCAAGTGTCACAACCTAAGCTAAATCCACCTTAAACTAAGAAATCCATGAAGCATCTTCAATAGGTTTTTTCTTCCACTTCACCAAATATTAGTAATATTTTCCTCTTGTGCTATTACCAACTCTCTAATCCAATATCTATTCAAGTTATTGAATCTTCTTCTTAGGATAATCATCTAATACAAAAAATTCATCATCTAACTCATAATATGTATATAAATCAGCAACATTAAAATAGGAGATATATCCATGTCTTTAGGTAACTCACCTTCATAAGAATTACCACTGTCAAACTTCTTCAAGATTTTACAAGGTCCAAACTTCTTGATCTTTAGCTTACTATATGTTCCAACAGGAAATCTTCCTTTCTTCATATGAATCATCACCTCATCACAAACTTGAAAGACATGATGTCTTCTAAACTTATTAGCATTCTCCTTATACTTCCAATTACTTTGACCTATCCTCAACTTTACTTCCTTATGTAAGGACTCCATAAAATCAGAAAATTCTTCCCCTGTAGCACTTCTCTTTTCTTCACTAGAGACATCTCTCAAATTTGATACTCCTCTAGGCTTCATTCTAATAACAATCTCAAAAGGTGTCTTCCCTATACTCCTATTTATAGAATTATTATATGAAAATTTAGCTTGTGCCAATACCATATCCCAATTACTTGTCTTATTCCCAACTAAACATCTTAGAAAATTACCCAAGCTTCTACTCACAAGCTCTATCTATCCATCTATCTATGGATGGAATGCAAAACTAAACTTCAACTCAGTACCCATCTTCTTCCACAAAGTCTTCCAAAAATAACCAACAAACTTGTTGTCTATGTCAAAAATAATACTTCTTTGTAGTGCATGCAATCTCACAATCTCTTTAAAGAAAATTTTAGCAACATTCTCAGCATCTGATCTCTTCTTACATGGTATAAAATGAGCCACTTTAGAAAATCTATCCACAACAACAAATATAGAATCATAACCCTTTACTATTTTAGGCAATCCAAGAACAAAATCCATACTGATGTCACCCCAAGGTTTCTTAGGAGCAACAATAGGTGTATATAAACTAGTATTCTGACTTACTCTCTTTGCAACTTAACAAACTCCACAACTCTTTACAAATTTCTAAACATCTTTATACATTTGTGGCCAATAATACTTATCCTTTAGCAATCTCATTGTTTTATCAATTCCAAAATGTCTAACCAATCCACCACTATGCTTTTCCTTAACCAAATTAATTCTTATGGAACTTCTAGGAATACACAACTGAATGCCTTTGAAAAACATACCTTCTTGAATGAAATATTCATCATAGTTACTCATGTGATTTGTCATATTTGGTGCTCTACACTCTCTCCATGCCTTAGAAAAATTAGGGTTAGTATCATAAAACTCCTCCATTTCATCAAAACCAAGAACTTCAACCTTCATTTTAGTCAACAACGAATGTCATCTACTCAATGCATCAAAAAATTTGTTAGTAACTCCACTCTTATGCTTAATCACAAATGTAAAACTTTGCAAATACTCAACACACTTTATATTTCTTTGGTTCAATTTATGTTGACTTCCCAAGTATTGTAAAGCTTTATGATCAGTATACAACACAAACTCCTTAGGAATTAAATAATGTCTCCACTTCTTCAAGGCTTGAAAAATAGCATAAAAATCTTGATCATACACAAAATACTTCCTTTTAGCATCATTGAACTTCTCACTAAACAAAGCAATAGTTTTACCTTCTTGACTTAATATAGCTCCTATTGCACTACCACTTGCATCACATTCAACTTGAAATATCTTATTGAAATCAGGTAAAGCCAATATGGGTAATTGAACAACCTTTTGTTTCAAAGTCTCAAAACTCTTATCAACTCCATCTATCCACTTGAATTTATTTTTATCTCCTCTCATTGTCTCAGTCATAGCATTACAAAAAATACTAAATTTTTTTATAAACTTCCTATAAAAATAGTCAAACCATGAAATTATCTTACCCCACCCATATTCTTAGGTGTAGGCCACTCCAAAATTTCTTTAACCTTCTCAAGATCCATCTTCAAACCATCAACAAAAATCACAAATCCCAAATACACAGTTTGCTCTTACATAAAAGAACACTTTTTTAGATTAATTAGCAACTTTTTCTCTTTCAACCTCTGCATTACTTGTCTAACATGCTCAAGATGTTCTTCTTGAGTTTTACTAAATATCAAAATGTCATCCAAATAAACAATCACAAACTTACCCAAGAATCTTTTTAAAACTTCATTCATCAACCTCATGAAAGTACTAGGTGAATTAGTCAAACCAAAAGGCATAACTAACCATTCATAAAAACCATGTTTTGTCTTGAAAGAAGTCTTCCATTCATCACCTTCTATGATTCTAATATGATCATAGCCACTCTATAAGTCAATCTTGGTAAAACAATTTTCTCCACTCAAACAATCCATTATGTCATCCATCCTCAACATAGGAAACCTATATTTCACTATGATCTTTTTAATAGCTCTAAAATCAATACACATTCTCCATTCTCCATTCTTCTTAGGTGCTAATACATCAAGTATAGCACATGGACTAAAACCTTCTTTGATCAAACCTTTTTGCAATAATTCATGTGCTTGTTTGTTAAGTTCTTCATTCTCTATAGGTGTCAATCTATATGGTGCTTTGTTTAGTGAACTAGCTCCAAGAATCGATCCATACAATGACTTATGCTTCTCACTGGTGATAAACCATCAGGAATATCATTTAAAACAATATCCTTATATTCATTTAGTAAAATTTCAATTTCTACTAGTACTTAGCTTGCACCAGTTTCTACTATCACTTGGTCATTACCAACAAAACTCAG
Source organism: Cupressus sempervirens (assembly GCA_028749045.1). Classification (NCBI taxonomy): domain Eukaryota; kingdom Viridiplantae; phylum Streptophyta; class Pinopsida; order Cupressales; family Cupressaceae; genus Cupressus; species Cupressus sempervirens. The sequence goes on from CM053786.1 coordinate 482,961,140, forward strand.
TCCTCTAGGGATTATAGTAAAAAAAACTTGGTTCCTTTTCATTTCTTTTTTAAATTGTTTCCCATCAACCATAAAAAAATTTATAGTAGTACAATTCACCTCATCTAGACTTTCAACCAAAGCAATAATATTTGCTTCTTCTTATTCATCCAAAGAGTTTATTGATTCAATCTTCCATCATGTATAGCATATATATCATATTGCCAAGGTCTACCCAACAAAATATGACAACAATCCATAGGCATAATATCAAAAAAAAATTCATGAAAGTAATGTCCAATCTTGAACTTCACAATACATTGCTCACTTACCAATAGCTTATGCTCATCTTGATCCATGAAACATGATAAGATTTCGAATGTTTCAGCCTCTATAACTACAACTTTGTAACTAGCTCTTCTAATTCCAAATTTGTTGAACTTCCACTATCTATGATCACTTTGCAACATTTCCTAGCCATCTTACATCTGGTCTTGAAAAGACCTCTTTTAAGGATAGGTTCCTCATCACTTCCCTTATTACATAAGGTTCTTCTCACCATTAGATTTTCTCTAGCCTTAGGTCCACTTGGTGAACTCTCAATGTCTCCTTGAATCAAAACATTTCTATTATTCTGTCCACTTTTAGAAGATTTAAATTCAAAAGATCTATTTCCCTCTTTACCACATCTGAAACAATTACCATGAAAACCACCTCTAGAATAAGAATTAACTCTTCCTTAGTAAGAACTAGTACCTCCTCAATATGAACTACCACCTTTCCACTCAGTATTTCTTTTGTCATCATTCTTCCATTCAGATTTGCCCTTATCTTGAAAAAAATTATCAGATTTGCTACCTTTGCCATAAGATCTACCTCTACCTCTCCAAAATCTACCAGCTCTACCTCTTTTTCTTTGTTCATACTTCTTTGTCAAGATTTTCTTTTCTTTCAAGGCATATTGCTATGTTTCTTCCACACTTTCCAATTTCACAAAACTTATTTCATCTTGAATTCTAGATATCAATCCATTTATGTACTTACAATTTTCTCAACATCATCATCCACATGTCCAAATCTGATGTCTAATCTATAGAATTATTTAGTATACTCTTTCACACTCATGTCTCTTTGTCTCAAAATTTTGCATCTTTCTCAACAAGCTAACTTGGTAGTCAATAGGAAGGAATTTTTTCTTTAATCTGATTACCATCCTCACCCAAGTTCTAATCTTCTCCTTTTCTCTCCTTTCTCTATCATTTTGCAAATTCTCCCACCACAGTAAAGCATGACCTTTCAACCTAGTAACTACAATCTTCACCTTCCTATTATCAAGAGTGTTTTCATACTCAAAGAACTTCTCCATATTTGAGATCCAATCTAACATAGCATTGGTATCCAATTTTCCATCATAAGGAACTACTTCTACAACAGGCTTTGAATTTTCCCTAGATGACACTCTCAACAACCTTGCTTTATCTTGGTCTTCTTTAGGTTTTGGATTAGGCTTTGATGCTAATGCTTCATAATCACTTACATCATCAAGATGTGCTCCTCTCCTTTGGGCTATTTCCATAATATCTAATCTGGATACAATTTGTCTCATTGTATCCAATATTGCATTATAAATATTTCCTCTACCTCAAACCATCTTTACGAATTAGATTCTTGAAAGATCATAACCCTCTACATGTTATACGTTAAATCCATAGATCTACAACCCTACAACCAAATTTACTTAGGGTTCTACATGATCCGATCAGCACAAAGATGAATCTCAAGCTCTGGTACTACATAGTCTAGGGAGAAACAAAACAACTAGGGCCAAAGGCACACATAGCTATCCAAACCACCCTACAAGAGTTAACATAGAAAAAAATATAACACAAGAAAACACCAAGGAGAGAGAGAGAGAGAGAGAGAGAGAGAGAGAGAGAGAGAGAGAGAGAAATATTTTTATATATTCATTAGATAATCAGCATACATGCCTAGTTGCAAGGCCTTCTAGGTTACAACCAATTACAAAAATACAATTTTTAGATTCATGATCCAACTTCAAGTTCACACTTCTAGACACATATCACTTCCTTTGCATCCTCTCTATTCTCTAGACTCAATCCTAGACCTCCTTAAATACTTGTGTAGCTATACATTGGCCTAACACAAAATTAAATCTAACAATAAATGCATGCATAGCTACAAGTTAGCTTATATCAAATATTAACTACCTATAATGGAATTAAATATGAGCAAGGTTGGCCCAAACTAGAACTAGACACAGACCATTCGGCAAATGAAGACTTCACAAAACACTGGCACTTAGAAATTACACAAGCTCGGCATCCAAAGAGTCACTTAGCATTAACTATAACTTGGCATCCTCCAATGCTCGACAAACATGAAGGACTCAGCAACCAAAAGGTCACTTGGAAACCAAAGCAATCACTCAACAAAAACTGAGAACTTCACAACAACTAAATGTTTGTCACCTACTAAGAACTTGGCAACAACTAAAAATTGGCACTGGACAATAACTGGAACTTAGTAACAACTGGCAGAATGAACAAAAGTGTAGGATTATAAGGCAACCTCAGATGCTCCTACATCAATAAGTTAGAACTTAAGGGGGATAAAGGATTTAATAGGATGAAATGATCAAGGGGGATATAGAGAAGAATGATAAGATGAAAGGATGGTACAAATATAGAGATATGAAGTTCAAAGAGATAGGAAGAAAATAAAGTATGACAAATCTACAATTAGACTGATTTGCATCATGTAAAGTATGTATTGTACATTGTATTATAAAAGAAAAAAAATTGAGATTTTATAAGAACTGAGTCATAAGTGTAATCACCTAAAAATGGTCATCTAGACTATTAGCCCCCTTTTCAACATTTTCGCTAAATTAATTTAATCATTTACATAGACCAAATTCCTAATAATCAATTTATTTGATTATAACCTATACTTTGACTATGCTATCCTAAGTTCATTATTTGATTAAAAGAACATGTCCCCTTTTAATTAAATAAAAGACCCCATTCTTCTAACCCACTTAAAGTGCACACATAAAGTCCTTTCTCTATTTTGCAATTAAAAGAAAAGGCTTTGTGACTTTTGTCTTATATGACAAGTCAACTTATATTCTATTGGTTGACTTGTGTGTGCACATGGATCACTCCTCTTTTTGAATTCCACCCTTGATCATCCACCATATTCATCTTGATCTCTACCATCCATACATCTTTAAAAGGGAGAGAGCTTTCCCCCTCAATCCATCTTTTGAATATTGTTATGCTGCAAGTTTTCTAACAGGTTTCTTTGGAGCTTTGTGGAGAACTTCTATTTCTTGTCTACATTCTCTCATACCATAGCATTTTAGCTTAGATTCATGTTGCATGTTAGTTTAGCTTCTATTTTGCAATAATCTATCTCATATAGCTTAATATTTGGATTGTAACACTCTCATCTATGCTTAGAATAGTTGCACTTTTCATATTCATTCTAGCTTAATTTTTATTTGTATTGCATTCTTGAGGAACTCCTTGGGACATTTGCATTCTTGCATCTTGTCTTTGGAACCTCCCATTGCATGGTTTATTAGCAAGAAGAGTATCTCTAAGGCTCATCTAAGAGCCTTCTTATTCTTGAAATATACTCTCTTGCACTCCGTGGATAGGGAGCTCTAAGCAGGCATCCAAGCATTCCAACTCATGGAATCGTTTGGATAGAAGGGTTTAGAGTGGGACACTTTCGAGTGTACATTTTTGGCGCCCACCGTGGGGCTTGAATCAAGTTCTAGCTCCATTTGCTTTCATTTTTTATCTCTAGTTTTTTACAACAGCATATTGGATCTAATCAAGTGCTTTTGTAGAATTATCACTTTGGTTTTAAGGCCAACCCATAAGTCGATTGGTTTGAAGGCCAAAAATTTAGTTGGTTTAAAGATTTGATCATATCTTTTAAGCTGCTTAGAGTTTGGTTCTAAAAAAAAATTTCAAGTTTGGTATGTGCTCAAAATGCTTCAGTCCGCTTTTTAGAGCATTTTGACTTGATTTGTGAAAGTTATGATATTTTCTTATTTTTTAATAAAAAGTCATTTTTGGTAGCACATCAGCATTTGTTTCAAAAAAACTTACATTTCTAGAAAAAATTTTCAATTCTAATAGGGGTTCTTTCTTTGTGTTTTGAATTTTGAGGTCGTATTAAGGATCAAAAACTCGATTTGAGAAATTTGGCCTATTTTGACAAAATCAATCTCTAGAGCGCAAATGAAGAGATTTTTTTAAATTTCTTGCATTTTTAGAAAGCTCTCTAATTTTTAACAGGGGTCTCTTCTTTTCATTTTTATTTTTGGATACGAAATCATAGTAAACAAGTCCAATCTTGTTGATTAGGTCAAAACCAAAGAGTAAAAATGAGAGCATTTGTGATTAACTTGCACTTTCTTTGCATGTACTTGGTTGGAAGATAAATTGGATTTTTGAGGCAACTAACCACTTTTTATTGTAGATATTTATGTTATTTCACACTAAATTTTGGTGCTAACAAGTTGTGATTACAGGTTTCCATCGTTATGAAAAAAATTGAAACATTGCATAAAAAGAATGCATGTCAAAGCTTCAAATGTGCAACGGCTACTAACATTGTTTGCAGGGCTGCCCAAAGCATAAAAATCAAAACTTTCTTGCTTTTTTGTTTTCATGTGTGGCATTGATTAATTCTTCATTTTTCATAAGGACATAAAACTTGTGATTGGAGTCTTTTGGTAATAGGAGAGCATGCTCTTCACCCTTGTGGTGAATCAGAAATCTTGACTTGCCATTTGGTTTCAAAAGCAAGGGGTAACTGAATCTTCCTAGTATGTTTGGGAGAAAATGATTGGAATAGGAGAGTATGCTCTTCACCCTTGTGGTGAATCAGAAATTTTGACTTCCAAAAGTTGATCCCTCTTTGTGTAGTTTAGAATCCTTTAGAGGGCCTTCTCTCGGACAACCTGAGAGGAACGACCCAAGTGGGGACAAGCTGATTACCTAGCTCTTTAAACCCACTATAAACTCAAGGCTATCAAGGACACAAAACTTTGGTAGACATAGTGTTTTTCTTCGCCTAGTGTGATCACTTATGGGATTTTGACCATAGGCAGATCACTAGGCAAGAATGCTTAAGGTACTCTTGTGATCACAAGATTAGTTACTCATTGCAAGGTGAGGTGTCCCATAATTGGGAGCAAGAGGAACACTATGAACGGAAGCCTGATCTAAAAACTCTAAGTTAGTAACTACCTTTTTTTAGCCGCTAAACTTCTTGGTGCAAGGATTGATCCTAGTGGACTACTCGGATCACCCCAAGATTTACACTCACCATATGTGTTCCCTTGGTTATGCTTATGGCATTTCCATGACAAAGCCAATATCTCTTGTGGGCAACCACCTAGTGTGAGGTGAAGGAGCATCAAGTGTGGGCCAAGTTGTTGAGTAATGAACCATGCCCTTCAGGTAGATATTGCTTTATGTGTTCTCGAATGTGCTATACCTGTGAAAATCTTTTGAACATACACATGATGATAATTCTAGAGAATTCTTTTCAGACGTCACATATGCTTGTATCATGCAAGGTTGCTTTGTCCCTTGCTTGATTTTTTGAAGAATACTCCATGTGTCACTATCTTGCTTGGAAAGAAATTGCTTTTGAACATCAAACTTGCTATGCTATCAACTATTGTCAAACTTTGTCAACCAAGTCAAAATGTCAAGTGCAAACATTTTCTTGTGTTACTTACTAAGGGGGGTTTCATCATTTGCTTATGATTTGTTATGTCTCTAGTGCTTAAACATGCTCAAACTGGCTCTTTGGTCTTAGTGCTCTTGGTCTTTTTGTCTTCATGGTCTATGCATGCTTGCTAGTTATCATTTTGCTAAAATGGTTACCTAGATTTCTTGACAACACTCTTGGGTTGGGAAAGTTGTTCACTTGTCACCCGCTTGCTCTATCTATTTGGCTATTTGGGCATCTTGCCTAGCTATTGACTTGAGTCACTCATGTCATAAGTTTCTTGGACATATTGTTTGACAAGTCACTTTAATCTCTCTCTACTATCTTGGCAAGTGAACACTCTACCTCCTATATTTTCAACATCAAGTTATCCTCTAGGCTCTTTTATGCTTGGCTTTGCATCTAAAACTATGGGATCTAAACCTTGTGCTACCAAACTTCAACCAAATCTAGATGATCATGATATCCTCCATGTCACTAAAGAGTTTCAAGATCTATATGTGCAATACAAAGAACTAGAAGAGACAAATGATCTTTCTTACCTTCATCTATCTAAACACATGACAGAAATGAAGTCTAAACTTGAGAAAAGGTTAGAGGAGAAGATTGCATCATTACATGAATCTTCCTTAAGGTCTTTACATGCATGTGAGTCACCTTCTTTGAGGTCATCCTCTTCTTCTAGGTCTACATGCTCTACTTCAAGACATCAAATGTCTTCATCTTCTAGATCTAAAGACCTCCTTAGAGAGAAAAAAATTTATACCTCCTTTGATCCTATGCTAAAATTTTATGATGGACCTATCTTGGACCAAGCTAATGATGAAGTTATGGATGCATACCATTCACTTGAGAAACAACGAAAGGACTCTAGACATAATTTTGATAGAACTTTTTCTCCCTTGGAAGATTCTTATGATGACACTTTGCAAAAACTTCTTGGCAATAAGATCATCATGTTACCTAAGTCTAGCTCATATGGAAACCCATTCTTGGATATCTATTGTGCTTATCATCAACATAATGAGCATAGTACTTCAGATTGCATTGAGCTAAAACATAAAATCCAAGATCTTATTGATAATGGAATTATTGGAACCTCTAGTGACTGATGTGTTGAGGATACTTCTCTTGAGCAAGATTACGTTGATGAACCTATGTCTAGTAGTGGCTCCATTATATCTTCCACTTCTTCCAAAACTCATGCATCTCCCAACACTTCAAATCTTTCCAACATGCCTCTATCAAATAAAGAACCTAATGCTTTCCACATTGACTACGTGTATCCTCAAGGGCTACCTCTAAAAGAAACTCAAGCTAACCTTCACTTGGCTACAAACCTTTTCCATGCTACTAATCCTAAACATCCTCAACCTTCATGCGCTACTATGCCTAATCCAAACACTACTACATTCACTCTTCATTGTCCCTTGTCCTTGGAAGTGGCTCCATGTCAAGAGGACTCTCAAAAAGAAAAAGATATAAATGTCAAGAAAGATCAAGATCAAGCACCCTTTCATCTCTTTCAAGATTTTTCCCCTCCATATCCTATATCTTGTCTACCTCCTAAGTATGATGAAGATACCACTTCCATTATCTCCCTTGAGCTTACTGAAAATTATGAGAAAAGTTCTCTTTATATGCTATCTAAGGCTACTTGTCAAGATCAAAGCATCCCCTCATGTTCTACTTCTCCATATCCACTTCAAAATTGTGCTCAAGCTTCAAGTGCTCCTATTAAAAATGTTGCTCCTGTCAAAGCTACTCATGAGTCTATTGATGGCTTTGACCACGTTGCTCACTCTAAAGATGTTGATGTCCCTTTTCACTATCCATTTGCATCTTCTAAATCTATCCTTGGTCCTTATCCATCTAAGCTAAAGCATTCAAACCTTCCATCCATATTGGGGCCTTATGTTCCTGCATCTCCTACATTCTCTCCTAGCTCTCCTATAATACCTCAAGATCAACAAAGACACTCATCCTTGATGACTTTTCACCCCTCTATACATCTAAACCAATCCTATCATCCTTATTCATCCACAAATCCAAAGTCCTTTGGAAGTGAGAATAAACATAAGAATCCATTGAAAAAGAAAGATCACTATGTCCCATCTAATCGACATGTGAATGCTAAGAAGGAGAATGCACAAAAGAGACCGCAAAGGTCCACTACTCAAAGAGCTAAACCAAAGAAAATATGGGTTCCTAAATCCATCATTATACAAATGCACTCTCAAGCACCCAAAGAACGAGGAAAATCTAAAGCTATGTGGATTCCCAAGTCTCTTTTAAGAGACTTGAATATTGAAAATACTTCAAAGTTGACATTCAAGCTTCCAAAGGCTTCCATTCCATCTTCTTCCAAAAATCTTCCTAAAAATATTCCAAAGCCTTCCACTTGACTTTTTTCCAAATCTCTTCTACCAGCTCATAAATCTAAATCTCAAGCTATTTCATCCATGATTCCTCCATCATTCCAATACCCTTCAAGGTGTGTAGCAATGTTGATCTTGTACAATATTTCAACTACCCTCATGAAATCCTCTAAAGCTTACACTAACTTTCTATACATGAACTATTATCTTCCATATACTCTTCCTACTACCATTTCTCTTTCATCACCCTATCAACATCTTTGAGCATATCTTTCTATGGTCTTGGCTTATCATGGCTTATCTTTCCTATAGGAGCACTATCTAAATTCAAAAAGCTTGAGCTCTTTCTAAAAATTCAAAAAAAAAAAAATTTAAAAAAAATTGAAAAAAAATGAAAAAAAAAAAATGAAAATGTGCCTTGGTGAAAACTACTTCTTGTGGCACCTTGGTAGCAAAAGTAAAGAGAAATAAATGCATCCTATTGTGAAAACCACTTCTTGTGGAACCTTGGATAAGTACCATGATGAAAACCTGGCAAACATGTGTCATGCGTAATTCTTCCATCATCCATCTATCCCCTCTTCTCTCTTTGATCTTGACAATGTTAAGCTATCTTTGCATATTGGCTATCTTATCCACGAGATTTTCTATTGTGCTCTTCGATTCACTCATAGCATCTATCTTGAGCTTTATTCTCATTTCTCTATCGCATCCCTATCCTATCTAGTTGACCCCTTGGTCTTGATCATAATAAATGAAACATGGTTCTCATAGGTCTCTTGACATGGCTACTCTTTTGGACTACACACTTCATGCTATCTCACTTGTTGGCTTCATTGCTTATCCTACATGCTATCTTTCTCATTACTTCCATTGCTTATCCAAAATATGCTTCATATGACTATTTCACCTCTTTCCCTAGCTTGGGTACTCTTGAGGAGTCAGTCCTTGAGGATCACTTTCACTTGCTTCATACTCTTTTTTCATCCATCTTTGCTTATCCACTGGCTCATTGCTCCATCATATCCTATACCTTGCTAGACATTGGGAGAAAATGATGTGATCTTGCTTGAGAACTAGTGATATCTAAAACCTTCTAAAAAATTCCAAAAAAAATCATATATGATCCTGAAAAAAATCTTAAAAACTAGAGAATGTCCTGAAAAAATGATCAACTTAGTAAAAACCTAGCAATAAGTGCTTTGATGTGTTACCAAAAAAATTCAAAAATACAAAAATACAAAAAAAATTGAAAAAAGTCTTGTAAAAAAAATCTGTCAAGTGGTGAAAACCTAGAAACAGGCACTACTTGAAACCCTTGCACCTATGTCTATCAATCTCAATCACCTACTTTGCTACACATTTCCTAGCTTGGAATTGTTTCTTGTCCTCATCTTGGGGGCATAGCTACTTAGCCTATTGAGGTATTCTTGTGCATTTGGGTTTCTTTGACAACTCACAAAATGGTGTTTCTCAACACTTCTCCCACTTTGACATCAAGTGTTTTTCAACACTTTTCAGATAGTTTACCTATGGTCTCCAATGTCGTCATATTTCTCACTATCAAAATCAAGTCTTGAAGAAATGGCCAAGTGACTTGCACACACGCACTTTAACACTTAAACGACTGAGCTATGCTGATCTTTATCTACTTTGTGTGTTGTCTATGATGATTTCCTTGCCATGTGTTCCCTCCCTAATAGTCTTTCAAGGATGTCATTGACTAGAAGACTGGGGGCATGGGACATATTTTATTGATTTCTACTTGTGGGTATACTTTGTTTGTCTATAGTGTTGTAAGCATTTATGCTTGATCTATTCAACATTTTGACTTACAAATGTATCATCCTTGACTATTTTGCAAGACTGCACTTATGGTTTATCCTGGTGCTTATGCCTTGATATAGGTGTAATCTTGCTAAATTAAACTTAAGGAATCTAATCACGTAGTTATCTTGACTTACATGTCTTTGATGCTTAGATTGGATTTCCACATACCTATCTAATATCGATCATATTCATATCCTCATAGTTATACTAGTTATGGTTGTATGATCTCATGATGTCCCTAATAAATGCTCAATGATGAAATTTAGAGTCTAAATGTTATGCACTTCTTGCTGGTAAACCACTTTTCACATTACCTTGCATTTTAGGTTCATTTTCTAGCTTAGTCTTGCATTCTTGCATATGGTGAGAGCTCTCTCTTCATCTTTTTGTGGACATATCAGCTAACTCCTTTCATATATTTCTTTACTTTCTTCTTGTTCATGTCTTTTCACCTTCTTAATCTTTCGATTCATCTCTTTTCTATCTTATCATAACATTATATAAAGTTTTGACCTCTTAAATAATTTCAACATCCTAGATTCATTTTCGGGATCGAAATCCAAATTTGAGTTCATCCTGATGGTCAAAATTGTCTTTTAAAATTCTACTTTCTTCTGAGTAGTTAGCTGACCTTTTGAGGTCTAATCTCTGAATCATCACTGGGGCATCTTTATTTCTTCATTTCTTCATCATTTCCATACTTCATATCTACTTCAATTCACTATTTCATGTCTAAAATCACCTTTCTACTCATTTCAACCTAATTTTTATGCTATATCCTTCAAGGTCAACTCTAGTCAAATTGGGGCATTTTATCAGTTTCTTATAGTCATTCTTGGGTTCTAATAATCTATCTATCATCTTAGACATTGCTATATTGCTATATTGGGCAGTGGTAGATATAGATGTATGATTCCGAAGAGTGAAATGCAGAAATAGATAGCAAGTCCTGAATGTACAGCCTGATAGTGGTAGTACTGAACACTAGGAAAAGATGATGTCAGAATTCAAGAAGAATGCTAACACTTAGCAAATTAGATAGATTGAGAACAAGTGAGAAGATCAAAAAAATGCTCCAAAGAAATAGATAGCTGTAACAATCAGCAATAGAGTATTTCTGCCCCCTCGGGATCGAAATTGAAATGAGGTAAGGGGATGCAAAAACTGGTTGGACATGAGAATATTAGAATAGAGCAATGTCCAAGATGACAGATAGATGATTAGAACCCAAGAATGACTATAAGAAACTGATAAAATGCCCCAGTTTGACTAGAGTTGACCTTGAAGGATATAGCATAAAAATTAGGTCAAAATGAGCAGAAAGGTGATTTTATACATGAAATAGTGAATTTAAGTAGATATGAAGTATGGAAATGATGAAGACATGAAGAAATGAAGATTCCCCAACGATTATTTAGAGATTAGACCTCAAAAGGTTAGCTAACTGCTCAGAAGAAAGTAGAATTTTAAAAGACAATTTTGACCATCAAGATGAACTCGAATTTGAATTTCGATCTCGAAAATGAATCTAGGATGTTGAAATTATTTAAAAGGTCAAAACTTTATATAATGTGATGATAAGATAGAAAAGAGATGAAGTGAAAGATTAAGAAGGTGAAAAGACATGAACAAGAAGAAAGTAAAGAAATATATGAAAGGAGTTAGCCGATATGTCTGTGAAAAGATGAAGAGAGAGCTCTCCCCATATGCAAGAATGCAAGACTAAGCTAGAAAATGAACCTAAAATGCAAGCTAATATGCAAAGTGGTTTACCAGCAAGAAGTGCATAACATTTAGACTCTTAATTTCATAATTGAGCATTTATTAGGGACATCATGAGATCATACAACCATCACTAGTATAACTATGAGGATATGAATATGATCAATATTAGATAGGTATGTGGAAATCCAATCTAAGCATTAGAGACACGTAAGTCAAGATAACTACATGATTAGATTCCCTAAGTTTAATTTAGCAAGATTACACCTGTATCAAGGCATAAGCACCAGGATTAACCCTGAGTGTGGTCTTGCAAAACAGTCAAGGATGATACATTTGTAAGTCAACGTGTTGAATAGGACAAGCATGAATGCTTACAACACTATAGACAAACAAAGTATACCCATAAGCAGAAATCAAGAAGACATGCCCCATGCCCCCAGTCTTCTAGTCAATGACATCCTTGAAAGACTATTAGAGAGGGAACACATGGCAAAGAAATCATCATAGATAGCACACAAATTAGATAAATGTCAGCATAGCTCAGTCATTTAAGTGTTAAAGTGTGTGTGTGTAAGTCACTTGGCCATTTCTTCCAGACTTGATTCTGATAGTGAGAAATATCGCAACATCGGAGACCGTAGGTAAACTATCTGTAAAGTGTTGAAAAACACTTGATGTCAAAGTGGGGGAAGTGTTGAGAAACACTATTTTGTGAGTTGTCAAAGAAACCCTAATGCACAAGAATACCTCAATAGGCTAAGAAGTTGTGCCCCCAAGATGAGGACAGGAAACAATTCCAAGCTAGGAAATGTGTAGCGAAGTGGATGATTGAGTTTGATAGACATAGGTGCAAGGGTTTCAAGTAGTGCCTATTTCCAGATTTTCACCACTTGACAGATTTTTTTAGGACTTTTTCCAATTTTTTTTTGGTGATACATCAAAGCAGATATTGCTAGGTTTTCACTAAGAAGATCTTTTTTTTAAGGACATTTTCTAATTTTTAGGATTTTTTTAGCATCATATATGATTTTTTGGATTTTTTAGAATAATTTAGATATCACTAGTTCTCAAGCAAGATCACATCATTTTCTCCCAATGTCTAGCAAGGTATAGGATATGATGGAGCAACGAGCCAGTGGATAAGCAAAGATGGATGAAGAAAGAGTATGAAGCAAGTGAAAGTGATCCTCAAGGATTCACTCCTCAAGAGTACCCAAGCTAGGGAAAGATAGCCATATAAAGTAGGTTTTGGATAAGCAATGGAAGAAATTAGCAAGATAGCATGTAGGATAAGCAATGAAGCCAACAAGTGAGATAGCATGAAGTGTGTAGTCCAAAAGAGTAGCCATGTCAAGAGACCTATGAGAACCATGTTTCATTTATTATGATCAAGACCAAGGGGTCAACTAGATAGTATAGAAATGGGATAGAGCAATAAGAATAAAGCTCAAGATAGAGGCTATGAGTGAATGGGAGAGCACAATAGAAAATCTGGTGGATAAGATAGCCAATATGCAAAGATAGCTCAACATTGTCAAGATCAAAGAGAGAAGAGGGGATAGATGGATGATGGAAGAATTACACATGATGCCTATTTACTAGTTTTTCATCATGGTACTTATCCAAGGTGCCACAAGACGTATTTTTCACCATAGCATGGATTTATTTCTCTTTACTTTTGCTACCAAGGTGCCACAAGAAGTGGTTTTTACCAAGGCACATTTTCAATTTTTTTTTTTTTTTTTTTGAATTTTTAGAAAGAGCTCAAGCTTTTTGAATTTAGATAGTGCTCCTATAGGAAAGATAAGCCATGATAAGCCAAGACCATAGAAAGGTATGGTCAAAGATGTTGATAGGGTGATGAAAGAGAAATGGTAGTAGGAAGAGTATATGGAGGATAAGGGTTCATGTATAGAAAGGAGGTGTTAAATTTAGAGGATTTCATGTAGGTAGCTAAAATATTGGACAAGATCAACATTGACACACACCTTGAAGGATATTGGAACAATGGAGGAATCATGGATGAAATAGCTTGAGATTTAGATGTATGAGGTGGTAGAAAAGATTTGGAAAAAAGTGGAGTGGAAGGCTTTGGAATATTTTTAGGAAGATTTTTGGAAGAAGATGGAATGGAAACCTTTGGAAGCTTGAATGTCAACTTTGAAGTATTTTCAATGTTCAAGTCTTCCAAAAGAGACTTGGGAATCCATATAGCTTTAGATTTTCCTTTGGATAATTCAAAACACATTTCTTCAATAATGGGTTTAGCAACCCATATTTTCTTTTATTTAGCTCTCTTAACAGTGGACCTTTGCGGTCTCTTTTGTGCATTCTCCTTCTTAGCATTCACATGTCAATTAGATGGGACATAGTGATCTTCATTTTTCAATGGATTCTTATGTTTATTCTCACTTCCAAATGACTAGGGATTTGTGGATGAATAAGGCTGATATGACTGGTTTAGATGTATAGATGGGTGAAAAGTCATCAAGGATGAGCGTCTTTGTTGATCTTGAGGTAATATAGGAGAGCTAGGGAATGAGCTATGAGTGAATGTAGGAGATGGAGGAACATAAGGCTCCAATATGGATGGAAGGTTTGAATGCTTTAGCTTAGATGTATAAGGACCAAGGATAGATTTAGAAGATGCAAAGGGATAGTGGGAAGGGATATCAACATCTTTAGAGTGAGCAACATGGTCAAAGCCATCAATAGACTCATGAGTACCTTTGATAGGAACAACATTTTTAATACGAGCACTTGAAGCTTGAGGAAAATTTTGAAGTGGATATGGAGAAGTAGAACATGAGGGGACACTTTGATCTTGACAAGTAGCTTTGGATAGCATATGAAGAGAACTTTTCTCATAATTTTCAGTAAGCTCAAGGGAGATAATGGAAGTGGTATCTTCATCATACTTGGGGGGTGGACAAGATATAGGATATGGAGGGGAAAAATCTTGAAAGAGATGAAAAGGTGTTTGATCTTGATCTTTCTTGACATTTATAGCTTTTTCTTTTTGAGATTCCTCTTGACATGGAGCCACTTCTAAGGACAAGGGAGAATGAAGAGTGAATGGAGTAGTGCTTGGATTAGGCATAGCATTGCATGAAGGTTGAGGATGTTTAGGATTAGTAGCAAGGAAAAGATTTGCACCCAAGTGAAGGTTAGCTTGAGCTTCTTTTAGAGGTAGCCCTTGAGGATACACATAGTCAATGTGGAAAGCATTAGGTTCTTTATTTGATGGAGGCATGTTGGAAAGCTTTGAAATGTTGGGAGATGCACGAGTGTTGGAAGAAGTGGAAGATGTAATAGAGCCACTACTAGACATAGGTTCATCAACGTAATCTTACTCAAGAAAAGTATCCTCATCGCATGAATCATTAGAGGTATCAATAATTCCATTATCAATAAGATCTTGGATATTATGTTTTAGCTCAATGCAATCTAAAGTACTATGCTCATTATGTTGATGATAAGCACAATAGATATCCAAGAATGGGTTTCCATATGAGCTAGACTTTGGTAACATGATGATCTTATTGCTAAGAAGTTTTTGCAAAGTGTCATCATAAGAATCTTCCAAGGGAGAAAAAGTTCTATTAGAAGTATGTCCATGATCTTCTTGTTGTTTCTCAAGTGAATAGAATGCGTTCATGTCTTCTTCATTATCTTTGTCAAAGATAGGTCCATCATGAAATTTTGGCATAGCCTCAAGTGCTTGTTCTCTACAAAGGTCTTTAGATCTAGAAGATGAAGACATTTGATGTCTTGAAGTAGAGCATGTAGACCTAAAAGAAGAGGATGACCTCAAAGAAAGTTACTCACATGCATGTAAAGACCTTAAGGAAGATTCATTTAATGATTCAATCTTCTCCTCTAACCTTTTCTCAAGTTTAGACTTCATTTCTATCATGCACTTAGAGAGACGAAGGTAAGAAAGATCATTTGTCTCTTCTAGTTTTTTGTATTGCGCATATAGATATTGAAACTCTTTAGTGACATGGAGGATATCATGATCATCTAGATTTGGTTGAGGTTTGGTAGCACAAGATTTGAATTCCATAGTGGTAGATGCAAAGCCAAGCATAAAAGAGCCTAGAAGATAACTTGATGTTGAAACTATAGGAGGTAGAGTGTTCACTTGCCAAGATAGTAGAGAGAGATTAAAGTGAATTGTCAAACAATATGTCCAAGAAACTTACGACATGAATGACTCAAGTCAATAGCTAGGCAAGATGCCCAAATAGCCAAATAGATAGAACAAGCGGGTGACAAGTGAACAACTTTCCCAACCCAAGAGTGTTGTAAAGAAATCAAGGTAACCATTTTAGCAAAAGGATAACTAGCAAGCATGCATAGACCATGAAGACAAAAAGACCAAGAGCACTAAGACCAAATAGCCACTTTGAGCATGTTTAAGCACTAGAGACATAACAAATCATAGCCAAATGATGAAACCCCCCTTAGTAAGTAACACAAAAAATGTTTGCACTTGACATTTTGACTTGGTTGACAAAGTTTGACAATAGTTGATAACATAGCAAGTTTGATGTTCAAAAGCAATTTCTTTCCAATCAAGATAGTGACACATGGAGTAGTCTTCAAACAATCAAACAAGGGACAAAGAAACCTTGCATTACAAGCATATGTGATGTCTTAAAAGAAATCTCTAGAACTATCATCATGTGTATGTTCAAAAAAATTTCATAGGTCTAGCACATTCGAGAACACATCAAGCAATATCTACCTAAAAGTCATAGTTCATTACTCAACAACTTGGCCCACACTTGATGCTCTTTTGCCTCACACCAAGTGGTTTCCCACAAGAGATATTGGCTTTGTCATGGAAGTGTCATAAGTACAACCAAGGGAACACATATGGTGAGTGTAAAATTTTGGGGTGATCCGGGTAGTCCACTAGGATTGATCCTTGCACCAAGAAGTTGAGCGGCTAAAAAAGGTAGTTACTAATTTAGGGTGTTTAGATAGGGCATCCATTCATAGTGTTCCTCTTGCTCCCAATTACGGGACACCTCACCTTGCGATGAGTAACTGATCTCACGACCACAAGAGTACCTTAAGCATTCTTGCCTAGTGATCTCCCTATGGTCGAAATCCCATAAGCGATCACACTAGGCAAAGACAAACACTATGTCTAAAAAAGTTTTGTGTCCTTGATAGCCTTGAGTTTATAGTGGGTTGGAAGAGCCAGGTAATTTTCTTGTCCCCACTTGGGTCGTTCCTCTCAGGTTGTCCGAGAGCAGGCCCTCTAAAAGATTCTAACTACACAAAGTGGATCAAATTTTGAAAGTCAAGATTTCTGGTTCACCACAAGGGTGAAGAGCATACTCTCCTATTCCAATAATTTTCTCCCAAACATGCCAAGAAGATTCAGTTACCCCTTGCTTTTGAAACCAAATGGCAAGTCAAGATTTTTGATTCACCACAAGGGTGAAGAGCATACTCTCCTATTACCAAAAGACTTCAATCACAAGTTTTGTGTGCCTATAAAAAATGAACAATTAGTCAATGCCACACATGAAAACAAAAAAGCAATAAATTTTGGTTTTTTATGCTTTGGGCAGCCCTGCAAACAATGTTAGTAGCCCTTGTGCATTTGAAGCTTTGACATGCGTTCTTTTTATGCAATGTTTCAATTTTTTTTTTTCCATAAGGATGGCAACCTGTAATCACAACTTGTTAGCACCAAAAGTTAGTATGAAATAACATAAAAATCTGCAATAAAAAGTGGTTAGTTGCCTCAAAAATCCAATTTATCTTCCAACCAAGTGCATTTAAAGAAAGTGCAAGTTAATCACAAATGCTCTCATTTTTACTCTTTGATTTTGACCTAGTCAACAAGATTGGACTTGTTTGCTATGATTTAAGATCCAAAAATGGAAATGAAAAGAATAGACCCCTACTAAAAATTAGAGAGCTTTCGAAAAATGTAAGAAATTCAAAAAAATCTCTTCATTTGTTCCCTAGAGATCGATTTTGTCAAAATAGGCCAAATTTATCAAATCGAGTTTTTCATCCTTAATACGACCTCAAAATTCAAAACACAAAGAAATAACTCCCATTAAAATTCAAAACTCTCTCCGAAAATGTAAGTTTTTCCAAAAAATGTGTTGATTTGCGATCAGAAACATCTTTTTATGAAAAATAAAGAAAAAATCATAACTCTCGAAACTCATGTCAAAATTCTCTAAAAATTGGATTGAGATGTTTTGAACACATATTTAACCTGTAAAAAAAAATTCAAAACCAAAATCTAAGTGGTTTAAAAGATATGATCAAATCTTTAAACCAATTAGATTTTTGGCCTTCAAACCAATCTACTTATGGGTTGGCCTTAAAATCCAAGTGATAATTCTACAAAAGCACTTGATTAGATCCAATATGCTATTGTAAAAAATCAAATATTAAATATAAAAGTAAATGGAGCTAGAAACTTGATTCAAGCCCCATGGTGGGCGCCAAAAATGTGTGCTAAAATGTTGTCACACTTCTATGAATCATTACATGTGAGAAAACTCAAGAATGAGCTCTCACAAATTGATCCATAGCTCTCTACTCATAGAGTGCAAGGGTTTGCAATGAAGGCCCTCAGTTTGACCTATTTTTGTGCCCATGCAAGTACACCATGAGATGAGAGATTCAAAGAGAAAAAGAAAGAATGCTAGTCTCCATGATCTTCAAATATGCATGAAAATAAGATCTAATCTATGAAAGAAAAATCTAATCTATAAATGTAAGATCTAAGCTAAAAGCCCATAAAGGGTGCAAGAGAGAAAAAGACAAGAAAATTTTTGTTTGACCTTATCACTTGCTCTTGATCTATTCACTTTGCTAGGTGCTAGAATTCTTTTTGGATCCTAACATCATCTTCCCAGTGTTCAGTACTACCGCTATCAGGTTGTGCATTCAGGACTTGCTATCTATTTCTGCATTTCACTCTTTGAAATCAGACATCTATATCTACCATTGCCTACTTGGCTTCGATTTTCTTTGACATAATGTGTTCCCAGATCGATCATGCATTAGTCAAAGAGGGGCAAATGTAATCACCTAAAAATGGTCATCTAGACTATTAGCCCCCTTTTCAACATTTTGGCTAAATTAATTTAATCATTTACATAGACCAAATTCTTAATAATCAATTTATTTGATTATAACCTATACTTTGACTATGCTATCCTAAGTTCATTATTTGATTAAAAGAACATGTCCCCTTTTAATTAAATAAAAGACCCCATTCTTCTAACTCACCTAAAGTGCACACATAAAGTCCTTTTTCTATTTTGCAATTAAAAGAAAAGACTTTGTGACTTTTGTCTTATATGACAAGTCAACTTATATTCTATTGGTTGACTTGTGTGTGCACATGGATCACTCCTCTTTTTGAATTCCATCGTTGATCATCCACCATCTTCATCTTGATCTCTATCATCCATACATATTTAAAAGGGAGAGAGCTTTCCCCCTCAATCCATCTTTTGAATATTGTTATGCTACAGATTTTGTAACAGGTTTCTTTGGAGCTTTGTGGATAACTTCTATTTCTTGTCTACATTCTCTCATACCATAGCATTTTAGCTTAGATTCATGTTGCATGTTAGTTTACCTTCTATTTTGCAATAATCTATCTCATGTAGCTTAATATTTGGATTGTAACACTCTCATCCATGCTTAGAATAGCTACACTTTTCATATTCATTCTAGCTTAATTTTTATTTGTATTGCATTCTTGAGGAACTCCTTGGGACATTTGCATTCTTGCATCTTGTCTTTGGAACCTCCTATTGCATGGTTTACTAGCAAGAAGAGTATCTCTAAGGCTCATCTAAGAGCCTTCTTATTCTTGAAATATACTCTCTTGCACTCTGTGGATAGGGAGCTCTAAGCCGGCATCCAAGCATTCCAACTCATGGAATCGTTTGGATAGAAGGGTTTAGAGTGGGACACTTTCAAGTGTACATTTTTGGCGCCCACCGTGGGGCTTGAATCAAGTTTCTAGCTCCATTTGCTTTTATTTTTCATCTTTGGTTTTTTACAGCAGCATATTAGATCTAATCAAATGCTTTTGTAGAATTATCACTTTGGCTTTAAGGCCAACCCATAAGTAAATTGGTTTGAAGGCCAAAAACTTAGTTGGTTTAAAGATTTGATCATATCTTTTAAACCGCTTGGAGTTTGATTTAGAATTTTTTTTCTCAAGTTGGGTATATGCTCAAAATGTCTCAGTCTGATTTGTAGAGCATTTTGACGTGATTTTTGGGAGTTATGAGTTTTTCTTTATTTTTCATAAAAAACCATTTTTGATCGCAAATCAAAAAAAAAAATTTTAAAACTTACATTTTCAGAAAGGTTTTTTCAATTCTAATGGAGGTTCTTTCTTTGTGTTTTCAATTTTGAGATCGTATTAAAGATCAAAAACTCGATTTGATAAATTTGGCCTATTTTGACAAAATTGATCTCTAGAGCGCAAATGAAGCGATTTTTTAAAATTTCTTGCATTTTTAGAAAGCTCTCTGATTTTTAATGGGGGTCTTTTGTTTTCATTTTCTTTTTTGGATAAAAAATCATAGTAAACAAGTCCAATCTTGTTGACTAGGTCAAAACCAAAGAGTAAAAATGAGAGCATTTGTGATTAACTTGCACTTTCTTTGCATGCACTTGGTTGGAAGATAAATTGGATTTTTGAGGCAACTCACCACTTTTTATTGTAGATTTTTATGTTATTTCATACTAAATTTTGGTGCTAAAAAGTTGTGATTACAGGTTGCCATCCTTATGAAAAAAAAAATTGAAACATTGCATAAAAAGAACGCATGTCAAAGCTTCAAATGCGCAAGGGCTACTAACATTGTTTGCAGGGCTGCCCAAAGCATAAAAACCCAAAATTTCTTGCTTTTTTGTTTTCATGTGTGGCATTGACTAATTGTTCATTTTTCATACGCACATAAAACTTGTGATTGGAGTCTTTTGGTAATAGGAGAGTATGCTCTTCACCCTTGTGGTGAATCAGAAATCTTGACTTGCCATTTGGTTTCAAAAGCAAGGGGTAACTAAATCTTCTTGGCATGTTTGGGAGAAAATGATTGGAATAGGAGAGTATGCTCTTCACCCTTGTGGTGAACCAGAAATCTTGACTTTCAAAATTTGATCCACTTTGTGTAGTTAGAATCCTTTAGAGGGCCTGCTCTTGGACAACCTGAGAGGAACGACCCAAGTGGTGACAAGCCAATTACCTGGCTCTTCCAACCCACTATAAACTCAAGAATACCAAGGACACCAAACTTTGGTAGATGTAGTGTTTGTCTTCACCTAGTGTGATTGCTTATGGGATTTCGACCATAGGGAGATCACTAGGCAAGAATTCTTAAGGTACTCTTGTGATCACGAGATCCATTACTCATCGCAAGGTGAGGTGTCTCATAATTGGGAGCAAGAGGAACACTATGAATGGATGCCCTATCTAAACACCCTAAGTTAGTAACTACCTTTTTTAGCCGCTCAACTTCTTGGTGCAAGGATCAATCCTAGTGGATTACCCGAATCACCCCAAGATTTTACACTCACCATCTGTGTTTTCTTGGTTATGCTTATGGCATTTCCATGACAAATCCAATATCTCTTGTGAGAAACCACTTGGTGTGAGGCAAAGGAGCATCAAGCGTAGGCCAAGTTGTTGAGTAATGAACCATGTCCTTTAGGTAGATATTGCTTTATGTGTTCTCAAATGTGGTATACCTGTGAAAATCTTTTGAACATACACATGACGATAGTTCTAGGGAATTCTTTTGAGACGTCACATATGCTTGTATCATGAAAGGTTTCTTTGTCCCTTTCTTGATTGTTTGAAGAATACTCCATGTGTCACTATCTTGCTTGGAAAGAAATTGCTTTTTAAACATCAAATTTTCTATGCTATCAATTATTGTCAAACTTTGTCAACCAAGTCAAAACATCAAATGCAAACATTTTCTTGTGTTGCTTGCTAAGGGGATTCTCATCATTTGATTTTTCTTTTCTATGTCTCTAGTTCTTGAACATGCTTAAAGTGAATTTTTTGTCTTAGTGCTCTTGGTCTTTTTTTCTTCATGGTCTATGTTTTCTTGCTAGTTATCCTTTTGCTGAAATGGTTTCCTTGATTTCTTGACTACACTCTTGGGTTGGAGAGTTGTTCACTTGTCACCCTGATTGCTCTATCTATTTGGCTATTTGGGCATCTTTTTTAGCTATTGACTTGAGTCATTCATGTTGTAAGTTTCTTGGACATATTGTTTGACAAGTCGCTTTAATCTCTCTCTACTACCTTGGCAAGTGAACACTCTACCTCCTATAGTTTCAACATCAAGTTATCTTCTAGACTATTTTATGCTTGGCTTTGCATCTAAAACTATGGGATCTAAACCTTGTGCTACCAAACTTCAACCGAATCTAGATGATCATGATATCCTCCATATCACTAAAGAGTTTCAAGATCTATATGTGCAATACAAAGAACTAGAAGAGACAAATGATCTTTCTTATCTTCGTCTCTCTAAGCGCATGATGGAAATGAAGTCTAAATTTGAGAAAAGGTTAGAGGAAAAGATTTCATCATTACATGAATCTTCTTTAAGGTCTTTACATGCATGTGAGTCACCTTCTTTGAGGTCATCCTCTTCTTCTAGGTCTACATGCTCTACTTCAAGACATCAAATGTCTTCATCTTCTAGATCTAAAGACCTCGTTAGAGATAAAAAAAAGTGATACCTCCTTTGAGCCTATGCTAAAATTTCATGATGGACCTATCTTTGACCAAGCTAATGATGAAGATATGGATGCATACCATTCACTTGAGAAACAACAAAAGGACTCTAGACATGCTTCTAATAGAAATTTTGCTCCCTTGGAAGATTCTTATGATGACACTTTGCAAAAACTTCTTGGCAATAAGATCATCATGTTACCTAATTCTAGCTCATATGGAAATCCATTCTTGGATATCTATTGTTCTTATCATCAACATAATGAGCATAGTACTTCAGATTGCATTGAGCTAAAATATAAAATCCAAGATCTTATTGATAATGGAATTATTGATACCTCTAATGATTCATGCGATGAGGATACTTTTCTTGAGCAAGATTACATTAATGAACCTATGTCTAGTAGTGGCTCCATTACATCTTCCACTTCTTCCAACACTCATGCATCTCCCAACACTTCAAATCTTTCCACCATGCCTCCATCAAATAAAGAACCTAATGCTTTCCGTATAGAATATGTGTATCCTCAAGAGCTATCTCTAAAAGAAACTCAAGCTAACCTTCACTTGGTTGCAAACCTTTTCCATGCTACTAATCCTAAACATCCTCAACCTTCATGCACTACTATGCCTAATCCAAGCACTACTCCATTCACTCTTAATTCTCCCTTGTCCTTAGAAGTGGCTCCTTGTCCTTAGAAGAGGACTCTCAAAAAGAAAAAGCTATAAATGTCAAGAAAGATCAAGATCAAGCACCCTTTCATCTCTTTCAAGATTTTTCCCCTTCATATCCTATATCTTGTCCACCTCCTAAATATGATGAAGATACCACTTCCATTATCTCCCTTGAGCTTACTAAAAATTATGAGAAAAGTTCTCTTCATATGCTATACAAAGCAACTTGTCAAGATCAAAGCATCCCCTCATGTTCTACTTCTCGATATCCACTTCAAAATTGCGCTCAAGCTTCAAGTGCTTCTATTAAAAATGTTGTTCTTATCAAAGGTACTTATGAGTCTATTGATGGCTTTGACCATGTTGCTCATTTTAAAGATGTTGATATCCCTTCCCACTATCCCTTTGCATCTTCTAAATCTATCCTTGGTCCTTATCCATCTAAGCTAAAGCATTCAAACCTTCCATCCATATTGAGGCCTTATGTTCCTCCATCTCATACATTCACTCATAGCTCATTCCCTATCTCTCCTATAATACCTCAAGATCAACAAAAACACTCATCCTTGATGAATTTTCACCCATCTATCCATCTAACCAGTCATATCATCCTTATTCATCCACAAATTCCAAGTCCTTTGGAAGTGAGAATAAACATAAGAATCTATTGAAAAATAAATATCACTATGTCCCATCTAATCGACATGTGAATGCTAAGAAGGAAAATGCACAAAAGAGACTACAAAGGTCCACTATTAAGAGAGCTAAATCAAAGAAAATGTGGGTTCCTAAATCCATAATTGAAGAAATGCACTCTCAAGCACCCAAAGAACGAGGAAAATCTAAAGCTATGTGGATTCCCAAGTCTCTTTTAAAAGACTTGAATATTGAAAATACTTCAAAGTTGACATTCAAGCTTCCAAACGCTTCCATTCCATCTTCTTCCAAAAATCTTCCTAAAAATATTCCAAAGCCTTCCACTCCACTTTTTTCCAAATCTCTTCTACCACCTCATACATCTAAACCTCAAGCTACTTCATCCATGATTCCTCCATTGTTCCAATACCCTTCAAGGTGTGTGTCAATGTTGATCTTGTCCAATATTTTAGCTACCCACATGAAATCCTCTAAAGCTTACACCTCCTTTCTATACATGAACTCTTATCCTCCATATATTCTTCCTACTACCATTTCCCTTTCATCACCCTATCAACATCTTTGAGAATACCTTTCTATGGTCTTGGCTTATCATGGCTTATCTTTCCTATAGGAGCACTATCTAAATTCAAAAAGCTTGAGCTCTTTCTAAAAATTCAAAAAAAGAAAAAAAAAATGAAAATGTGCCTTGGTGAAAACTACTTCTTGTGGCACCTTGGTAGTAAAAGTAAAGAGAAATAAATGCATCCTATGGTTAAAACTACTTCTTGTGGCACCTTAGATAAGTACCATGATGAAAACCTGGCAAACAGGCATCATGTGTAATTCTTCCTTCATCCATCTATCCCTTCTTCTCTCTTTGATCTTGATAATGTTGAGCTATCTTTGCATATTGGCTATCTTATCCACCAGATTTTCTATTGTGCTCTCCCATTCACTCATAGCCTCTATCTTGAGCTTTATTCTTATTGCTCTATCCCATTGCTATACTATCTAGTTGACCCCTTGGTCTTGATCATAATAAATGAAACATGGTTCTCATAGGTCTCTTGACATAGCTACTCTTTTGGACTACACACTTCATGCTATCTCACTTGTTGGCTTCATTGCTTATCCTACATGCTATCTTGCTCATTTCTTCCATTGCTTATCCAAAATATGCTTCATATGACTATTTCACCTCTTTCCCTAGCTTGGGTACTCTTGAGGAGTCAGTCCTTGAGGATCACTTTCACTTGCTTCATACTCCTTTCTTATCCATCTTTGTCTATCCACCAACTTTCTACTCCATCATGTCCTATACCTTGCTAGACATTACGTGAAAATGATGTGATCTTGCTCGAGAACTAGTAATCTCTAAAACCTTCTAAAAAATCAAAAAAATCATATTTGATGCTAAAAAAATCCTAAAAATCAGAAAATATCCTGAAAAATGATCATCTTAGTGAAAAACTAGCAATAGGCACTTTGATATATCACCAAAAAAATTCAAAAACTGAAAAATACAAAAAAAATTGAAAAAAGTCCTGAAAAAAAAATCTGTCAAGTGGTGAAAACCTAGAAACAGGCACTACTTGAAACCCTTGCACCTATGTCTATCAATCTCAATCACCTACTTTGCTACACATTTCCTAGCTTGGAATTGTTTCTTGTCCTCATCTTGGGGGCATAGCTACTTAGCCTATTGAGGTATTCTTGTGGATTTGGGTTTCTTTGACAACTCACAAAATGGTGTTTCTCAACACTTCTCCCACTTTGACATCAAGTGTTTTTCAACACTTTTCAGATAGTTTACCTATGGTCTCCAATGTCGTCATATTTCTCACTATCAGAATCAAGTCTTGAAGAAATGGCCAAGTGACTTGCACACACGCACTTTAACACTTAAACGACTGATCTATGCTGATCTTTATCTACTTTGTGTGATGTCTATGATGATTTCTTTGCCATGTGTTCCCTCCCTAATAGTCTTTCAGGGATGTCATTGACTAGAAGACTGGGGGCATGGGACATATTTTCTTGATTTCTACTTGTGGGTATACTTTGTTTGTCTATAGTGTTGTAAGCATTTATGCTTGACCTATTCATTTTGACTTACAAATGTATCATCCTTGACTATTTTGCAAGACCACATTCAGGGTTTATCTTGGCGCTTATGCCTTGATACAGGTGTAATCTTGCTAAATTAAACTTAGGGAATCTAATCACGTAGTTATCTTGACTTACATGTCTCTGATGCTTAGATTGGATTTCCACATACCTATCTGATATCAATCATATTCATATCCTCATAGTTATACTAGTGATGGTTGTATGATCTCATGATGTCCCTAATAAATGCTCAATGATGAAATTAAGAGTCTATATGTTATGCGCTTCTTGCTGGTAAACCACTTTGCATATTAGCTTGTATTTTAGGTTCATTTTCTAGCTTAGTCTTGCATTCTTGCATATGGGGAGAGCTCTCTCTTCATCTTTTCATGGACATATCGGCTAACTCCTTTCATATATTTCTTTACTTTCTTCTTGTTCATGTCTTTTCACCTTCTTAATCTTTCGCTTCATCTCTTTTCTATCTTGTCATCACATTATATAAATTTTTTACCTCTTAAATAATTTAAACATCCTAGATTCATTTTCGAGATCAAAATCCAAATTCGAGTTCATCTTGATGGTCAAAATTGTCTTTTAAAACTCTACTTTCTTCTGAGCAGTTAGCTGACCTTTTGAGGTCTAATCTCTAAATCATCACTGGGGCATCTTCATTTCTTCATGTCTTCATCATTTCCATACTTCATATCTACTTAAATTCACTATTTCATGTCTAAAATCACCTTTCTGCTCATTTTGACCTAATTTTTATGCTATATCCTTCAAGGTCAACTCTAGTCAAACTGGGGCATTTTATCAGTTTCTTATAGTCATTCTTGGGTTCTAATCATCTATTTGTCATCTTGGACATTTCTCTATTCTAATTTTCTCATGTCTAGCGAGTTTTTGCATCCCCTTACCTCATTTCAATTTCGATCCCGAGGGGGCAGAAATACTCTATTGCTGATTGTTACAGCTATCTATTTCTTAGGAGCATTTGTTTGACCTTATCACTTGCTCTCGATCTATTCGCTTTGCTAGGTGTTAGAATTCTTTTTGGATCCTAACATCATCTTCCCAGTGTTCAGTACTACCGCTATCAAGCTGTGCATTCAAGACTTGCTATCTATTTTTGCATTTCACTCTTCAGAATCAGACATCTATATCTACCACTGCCTACTTGGCTTCGATTTTCTTTGACATAATGTGTTCCCAGATCGATCATGCATTAGTCAAAGAGGGGCAAATGTAATCACCTAAAAATGGTCATCTAGACTATTAGCCCCCTTTTCAACATTTTCGCTAAATTAATTTAATCATTTACATAGACCAAATTCCTAATAATCAATTTATTTGATTATAACCTATACTTTGACTATGCTATCCTAAGTTCATTATTTGATTAAAAGAACATGTCTCCTTTTAATTAAATAAAATACCCCATTCTTCTAACCCACTTAAAGTGCACACATAAAGTCCTTTTTCTATTTTGCAATTAAAAGAAAAGGCTTTGTGACTTTTGTCTTATATGACAAGTCAACTTATATTCTATTGGTTGACTTGTGTGTGCACATGGATCACTCCTCTTTTTGAATTCCACCATTGATCATCCACCATCTTCATCTTGATCTCTACCATCCATACATCTTTAAAAGGGAGAGAGCTTTCCCCCTCAATCCATCTTTTGAATATTGTTATGCTGCAGGTTTTCTAACAGGTTTCTTTGGAGCTTTGTGGAGAACTTCTATTTCTTGTCTACATTCTCTCATACCATAGCATTTTAGATTAGATTAATGTTGCATGTTAGTTTAGCTTCTATTTTGCAATAATCTATCTCACATAGCTTAATATTTGGATTGTAACACTCTCATCCATGCTTAGAATAGCTGCACTTTTCATATTCATTCTAGCTTAATTTTCATTTGTATTGCATTCTTGAGGAACTCCTTGGGACATTTGCATTCTTGCATCTTGTCTTTGGAACCTCCCATTGCATGGTTTACTAGCAAGAAGAGTATCTCTAAGGCTCATCTGAGAGCCTTCTTATTCTTGAAATATACTCTCTTGCACTCTGTGGATTGGGAGCTCTAAGTCGGCATCCAAGCATTCCAACTCATGGAATCATTTGGATAAAAGGGTTTAGAGTGGAACACTTTCGAGTGTATAATAAGCTTACAGAGAGTACTATTATTTTTTTATTGTAAAGTTTTAATCATGACAAAGTGTTTTTTCCACTAATTTCAAATGGGGAGATTGTTGACAACTCTAAGTATTTTTGTCTATTAGTGTCAAACACATAGTCATATATAAGGAAAAGTCAATCGGTCATCACTAAAACCAAGCTATTCTATATAGCCCAAGTCATGTAATGACTTGTAAATAATCATGTATATGTTGATTTCTATAGGAGTCAAGCAAGTATTTGGTCATCGAGTACTTTCATTATAAGCTAAGTATAGTGAATGCTAAGAAGACTAAGAATATTTATGTTGAGTTATATAGAAGGAGCCAAGTATATTTAAGGTTAAGGCAAGAAACAACAGAGAGAATAGTTATGGTCAAGCATCAAAGATTGTGAGTGTCGAGTAACACAAAGAGAACACAAAATTCTAAAATGATACAACTTTGAGGTAAGCCATTTTAAGCAAACATGGACATGATATTTAATTATCATAGAGTTTTTTATAAAGGTTGTTACACATTCTAATGTGAATCACCAATTCCTATGAGGGAAGAAAAAATAATCAAATGAAGAGGTAACAAGGGAAGTGTCCAGAAGACTCTATAGATGTCTTTAAATAGGTAGATCCAAACCCTATTTTTTAGGTGTGGAGTGATCTATCACATAAGAGAAAGTGAATTATGAAAAGGAAGTGAAGCATTGTGTGAAGGAGTTAAGTTTTAGATGCTACATGTGAAAGTTGTGGAGAACAGAGTTTAGCAACCTAATAGTAGTGAAGGATTGAGTAAAGATATATTAGATTAGAGATTAGATCAGAGATTGGAAGGAGGATATCCATAATAAAAAATTATAAGTGCAAACCAAAAAGATTGGGTATTGAATTATTTTTGACAAATTGAATCAGGGAAAATCTCTTGACAGAGTGGTTTAATAGACCTTTATAAATCTCCTAATAGAGTCCTTACTTAATTGAAGTATAAAATCCTTTAATCAAAGTATAACCTAATAGTCTTAAAATATTTTAACAAAGTAGACCCCTTAGAGGGGTAGATCATCAAAGTGATCAAAATTGTAATCCTAATAGGTTAACTTTGTTACTACAGTAGTGAAGATTTGTGGGTTTCATCTCCACCCCAGTTTTACATTCAACTTGAAGTATTTTTGGGTTGCCAAATATTTTTTGTTATGAGTTTACATGTCATGGATGTGATGCATAGTTACATTTATTATAGCATTAGATTTTTTAAGTTATCTTATGCATAAACTAGAAAGGAGATGGTCAATATGGTGAATACAGTAAAGTTGTTTTGAAGGATAAAAGTTTTATAGATCTTGATTCACCACCCCCCCTCCCCTCTCAATATCTTAGTTTGCTAATTAAACTTCTAAAAAAGGTGTCATGAGAATTCATGTTTGTCCTAGTTGACATTTTGGATCTACAACATATCATCCTTGTGTTGGAAACTATAATTGGAACAATTGTTGTATTGTCATTGATGTCAAATCTATTCATAAGATAATTTTCTATCTAATATAAATATCATATATTTTTTATTGATGAAGAGGATTTGAGAAGTTTCTCATAAAAAAAAGAACCTAGAGGAAAGGTTGAGTTATGAAAAGGAAGCTACAATGGACATTTGATTAGTTAGACTTTGACAAGACAAAGTGATTGTTTAAATCATGGTTATAAAGGAGAAGACAATAATGTTCAAGTCTTGACAATGCACGCCAAGATAGATCACTTATGTAAGGCTTCATGGAGAAACAAAGTAAAAGAATAAGGAATTTTGAAGTTTATGCTAAGTGATACTAATGTCAACCAAGCCATAGTAAGTGCTCAACAAATTCAGTGTTGACTAAGCATCAATATCAATCAAGTGATAATGTTGATGTTGAGAAAGGTGCTCTATATCTACTGAGCAATTTAGTAATCACTTAGTCTTAGAACTTAGTGTTGGCTTAGGAATAGCATTTTAATTGGTTGCAAGAAATTATAATTTCTAGCTGACTAAGTTGATTTCTTGGGATATGAAAAATGTGTTGAAGATAAGGATTGATGAGATGGATCATTTAATTCTAGGAGAGGATTAGGTAAATGATCTAAGAGATAAATTCAAGGAAAATTTTCTAGAAAAGGAGAGATAAATAGAATGATGATTATATAGATTTTATCTAATGAATCAAATTTTAAACCTAAGATCTGTGGTGTTGATTAAAAGGAAAAATATTAGAACTCCCTATTTAAGGAGGTATAGAGGTGAACTTTCAAGGTAATGCAAAGAAGATAAGAGAGCAAAGAAGTTCTACATGTTTGAAAGAGTTCTAGAGAGTTGGAGCTATTATTGATGTTGTTGACTAGTGAATTTAAGTAAAAGGCTTAATCAAGTTGAGAAGAAGTGTAGGGTGATTTCTTGAAGAGTTTTTGAGTGAATCTAAAATTGAGATGACAATGGAGGCCAAATAGCGAATCAATATGAGGAGAAGAACAAAGATCTAAAACTAAAAAAGTGATTTTTATTCATATAGATCAAACCCTATTATTTATTTCTAGTCATTTTAAATAGTATATATTGAAATAATTTAATCAACGTTAACCTAACAGCCATAAAGACCTAATAGTATGTGTAAATCCTTTAACTAGGTGACATTCTAATGAAATGTTCTAAAGTCCTCTAACAATGCCACTCCTAATAGGGTGATTAAATCATTTAACAAGGTCACGTTTAATAATTTTTATTGTAACCTTTAATAGGGTTGAATTTTAATAGGGCTCACTTCAAAAGAGTGAAAAAGTGGTGACATGTTGTTGGTGGTTTTTCCCAAATTGGGTTTCCACATTAAATCCTAGTGTCAAACTTTGTTGAATATTATTATGGTGTTTTATATTTTCATGTTTACATTTTACAGGTCTATTATATTAGGACATTAACTAATAGTTAATCTTGTTATTGAGATTATAGTAGAGACCGAGTAGTAGGATAAGTAAGACATAAAATTGATCAAGTTTTTTGTTTGTTCAATTGGTACATATAGACCTTCAGTAACTAATTCACTCCCCCCTAGTTAGTCTAAACATTCTAACACCTTCTTTGTTTCTACAATACCACACTTAGGGGTATTCTAGCACTCATCCCTTGGTATAGGTGTAATCTTGCTATACTAAACTTAAGGAACCTAATTTTATTAGTCACCTTGACCTATATATCTTTTATGCATAGGTGGGGTTCCCATATACCTATCCAATATAGATAATATTCATATCCTTATAGTTATACTAGTGATAATTATATACTCTTTTTATGTCCCTAATAAAGCTCAATGATGAAAATTAGATTCAATTTATGCATCCCTTGCAATCATACCTTTTTCATAATAGTTTGCATTTTAGGACTCATTCTAGCTTAGAGTTTGTATATTGCATATTGAGAGAGCTCTCTATTTATCTTTCACGGACATGTAAACTAACTGCATTCACCTTCTCACCTCCTCTTAATCATGTTTTTTTCTCCTTATTAGTCATATCAACTTAATCCTTCTTTGATTCTTGTCATCACAAGTGGTTAATCTCATCATCACATCTAATTTATCTAAGTGCTAAATTTTCAAATCACAAGTCTACACCATAACATGAGAGCTAAAACATCTATTAGATAGATACATCAATGAGCATGCAAACAAAAGATGAGAATACATAGAAATATCACTTTGAAACATAAACACATGTGTTGAAATACACATGAATATCCATCACATGAGCAAGAAAGGAGACAAGTACACGAAACCATAAATTGAATCCAATATCTCATATATAATGATCAATCAAGTACATATATAGTATGTGATCCAAAATCTAGATGGTTGTCTCAAAATATACATCAAATGTTTCACATGGACATCAAAACCTAGATCTATCTCTAGACCAATTACTAACTCCCTCCCTCATGAGTATCCTATGGTGGCTATGGAGGGGGTGCCTATGTCCTATTTGGGGGTTGTATTGCTCTCTCTAATCTCCTCACTCTCTCTAAATAGAGCGGAACTCATTATTCTACTAGAACTATAGCTAAATATACCTTTTGATAGTATGTTTCATGTGCTCCCTCTCTCTTAGACTCCTGTCAAGTCTCTCCCTGATCCTCCAACAATAATCTCTCTCATCTATCAGCCTCTAGTATGGCATCCACCAACTGTTGATCCCTCACTACAATAATTATTTGCAACTATTGAACCTCTACCTCTAAGGCCTTTTTTCAAGCATCTTGAGGATCCTCTCCCTCTCCACCCATAGGATACTCCTTCCTCTACTCTACCCTCAAATCCCTAGCTCTCTCCACTCATGGCACCTAATAAATATCACATCCTCCTCCTCTACCTCATCCCTCTCCATCTAACAATCTGATCAAGTATGACTACTCAATGCACCCCTAGAGCTAGTACCTCTCTCACTCCTCTAGATACCTCTATCACCAACATCTCTCACCTATGCACTGGGAATGATAAATTAAGGGAATGGGTGCCTCTTCCTTTCTAAGTCATAGGCATGATCCACTCCAACATTTGTGGCATACATGAGGTAATCCCACCTTTCCCACTATAGCCCCACTATCTCCTCCCCCACTTTCATGTAATCCACCATCGGTAGCCATATGAGGCTCTCCTCTCCCCTAAACCTAGCATAGGTGGTATTCTTAGTATCCACTACCTATCATTTCCCAAACTATCTCTAGACTCGACTAATCATAAACAGCTCCACAATCTTTGAATATCATCCCAGTAGTAGTCTACTACAAAAGATATACCCAAGCTCATTTGTTTCATCCTACCAAACCTCATATCCTATATAGGGCCTCCACTTAAAGGCCAATAGCTTGCCAAATAGTCATCATTATTATGTGATATCTCCACTATGAGGTTATGCTATGAGGCCTAAGTATTTATAAATATAGGGATACATGTGCTCACTTGGTTGCACTCTCAGTTGAATCACCACAATGTGATCCCATGACCATATCTAAGCTAACACATCTGCATACACCCATGTCCTCCCCTCCTAGTATACTATCTCATACAGCTCATGGTACATATCTACAAAGATGGCTAGCCCCCATGCCATTTGTTTTGGCCACCCTACCAAGTCCATCACCAGTTTCCCGTAGCCTAGTGGGAAGCCCTTCTAGCTTATATCAGTCACTAAGTCCGATGCCACCAAAGAGCATATTATGCAAATCATTATATATTTCTCCATGTACTCTTCCACTAGCTTCTCCTAGCTTAGATGTCTATCGAGGATGGTGACACCTTGTAATAACTTTTACACTACATCCCTCCCCTCTATCAGGGTCTCATCATAGTATGCTTGTGACACATAAAACTCATGTTAGCACTCATGGTAACAAAAGAAAAAATTAAAGAAAAAACATTCTCATCATACTCATTGAGTCTCTGTGACATGGCACATGAAGTATGTGATACACATCCTCTAGCATAATCATGGCCTTTATGATGGGTAGGTGAAAGGTGTTATACTCACTATGCTACCTCTTTGTTAGCATTGTTAGAACACCATGGTTTTCCTAGATATGGGGCATCTGTAGAAACCATCTAAATCCCATGGTTGATAGCACTCTCCCCTACTCAACATCTAAAAAAGTGTACTAATCTCAACCCTACAACCATAGGGGCCCCATTGATCAACCCCAAAAAACCATCTACACAACTAAACCATATAAAACACATTAGTACCTACCATGATGTATCAAAATAAGATCATAAATTCTTTTACTCTATTGTACAAGTGCAAAAACTGAACTAAACAACCAAAAACATGAGAAAAATGCCCAAAACAACACTATATGATACTTATTTCTATTAGTTTGTGATATTTTTGGTTTTATTGGATTGTGTGATACTTCATAGAGTACCCATGTGATACTTTTCAGCTATGTGATACCTTGCACCATGTCATGTGACTAAAGGGTGTTACTTGTACTATAATGTTTCATATACATGTGTGATACTCTATTGACACTAGAAGTATCATGTGATAGTTCTTGCAATTATTATGTGATACTTCTAAAGTATCATACAATATTTTATGGGAAACCTTTAAAACCTATGAAAAATTAATAAAAAAGGCTTTAAAAATAATCCAAAATGCTCATAAAATTGAATACTCACCAAGGCACCATAGTTTGGAGGTCGATTATCCAACTGGTTGCACTCAAAATGGTATCTATCTATCAAAATGCCTCCATGAACCATCATTATCTCTCTCAAATTATCAAAGACTTCAAAATCATAAGAAGACAAAATGAATTAAAAATGACCCTTGGACACCTCCCATATATAGTCTTTCAACCCAATTTTGACATAATTTTTGAACTCCTCATAATTGTAGAAAAATTATACCCCCAACTAGTTTCAACATCTTGGATCCATTTTTGGGATTGAAATTGAAATCAAAGTTCATCTTGATGATCAAAATCACATTTTAAAATTTATTCCTTCTTTTATGCAGTCGACTAACCTTTTGAGGCCAAATCTTTGATCTCATTGGGGCATCATCTTTTCTTTATTCCTTCCTCATTTCTCATCTCTTTCACTCTTCTCATTCATTCCATTTCATTTATATTTCATTGTTCCTCATATTTTGACCTAATTTAAATGATTTATCTTTCTTAGTCAAACTTAGTCAAATTGGGGCATACGATCACTTCTTAGTGGTCACTCTTGGGTTTTAATCACTTGTCTATCATCATAGACCTTTCTTTATCTCTATTTGATCTTATGTTTCTCACTTCTACACTTGCTCTACCTCATTTCAATTTTGATCTTGAGGGGGCAAAAATATTCTATCATCATTGCAAACTGCTTTCTTGTTGTGGTTATCTATTTATTAGGAGATATGCTTGACCTTTCCATTTTCTCTTGATCTATCTTCTTACTTTTCTCAACATGTTAGTCCTTATCTCAAGTTCTAATACCATCTTTCTCTCTCCTAGTGTCTAGTACTATCACTAATAGACTATACATTTAAGATCTTCTATCCCTCTACACTTTATTATTCAAAATTAGATCACTTTATCACTTACTTGGCTTCTTCATTCTTTGATGTAATTTTTTTCTAGATTGATCACACATTAGTCAGAAAGGGGAAAATGTAATCCCCCAAAAATGGTCATCTAGACCATTATCCCCCTTCTTAGAATTTTTGCTAAAATTATTAAATCATTTATCTTGAACAAATCTTTTAAAAATAATTTATTTGATTTTATCCTACATTTTGACCACTATATCCTAAGTTCTTATTTAATTAAAAGGAATGTGTATCCCTTTAATTAAATTAAATACCCATTCATCTCTTATCCTAAGTTGCATAGATTAAAGCATTTTCCCATTTTAAAAATAAAATAAAAGTCTATAATCTCACATGGAGACACAAAAGTCAACTCTTTGTGATTGGTGGAAATTATTGAGCACATGGTTCATGCAAAATTCAACCCCCCACCCTTGATTATATCCTCTCATCCAATGATCTCCACCATCCATACTTCTTTAAAAGGGAGAGCTCTCTCTTCATCTAAGGATCCACTCTTTTTGTACTATTGTTATGCTATAGGTTTTTCTATATGCACTCTTGGAGCTTTGCAAGATCTTGTAGCCTCACTCTCATATTTGAATATCATAGTAGCTTAATATTATGTTGCATTAGTATATTTTCTTTGATGAAATAGAATAACACATCTAGTTTAATTATAAATCTTCTAACACTCTCATCTTGCTAGTTAGTTGACATTTCTTGCATTTCATGTAGCTTTGTTGCATATTTTTTATATCATCTCATAGTGATTCTTGTACATAGCATCCTTTCTCTTGTCTAGGAATATCCCATTTCATGGTGTACTTTAAAGTGGTTTTATTCTTATGCTCAAATGAGCCATTTTATTTCCATTTGCATTCCTTTCCATGTCATCACTAGGGAGCTCTAGGTTGGCATTCAAGCTTCTCAATCCATGAGATCCCTTGGATAGAGGGACTTAGAGAAGTGAACCATTTATGAGTGTACATTTTTAGTTGTATCCTGATGAGGTAACCTCTTCTACTCTTTGTCTCTTTGACATAGATTCTAAAGGAAGACTCTCTAACAAAGGGCTTTTATATGATGAGGTAGAGGAGACACTTATTACATGGGATAGTGAAAGCTTTCCCTCTACTTCTTTACCTCTCCTAGTAACATTTTCACTTGATCTCACAATAGTATACCATGTCTTCTATGAAGCGTATATTTTCCAGGATTAATAGAAAAGGTAGGTGCAAGCCTTTGCATTACTTCTCTCAATTGATTAGGATGTGCATTAATCAGTATATATAGGTCTCTTCACATTTAGAACAACAATAATTTTAGTAAAATGTTTCATCAACTAATTTAATTTGTCACCAAATATCTTTGCATCCTACAAAAGGATTATGATCTTTATCAAAAGAATTTACAAAGTCTAGAGCCTTCTTGGAAACCCTTCATTTCTCTTTCTTGACTTCTTTCTCCTCAAGAAAAATTCATTTTTTATTATATCATCAAGGTAATATAACTGGTGATCACACCTCTTAGCCTTAGTTCTCTTTTAGAACATTTTGTAAACTCACTTAGGGTCTAAAAATATGGCATGAGATGTTTCCATGTTGTATGGATTCAAGAATTTATCAAAATGTACACATCCTCCTTTTGTAATTATAGATTGATGTACAAGAGTATAAGAAGGGAATATTATTCCTCTTGATCTTTTTTTCAAATTTATTTTCCTGCAATCCACCAATTTTCCATAAGACTTCCGCAACACTAATCTCAAGAGGAATCTAATAGAGAAATACATGGGGAGTCCCTTAAAAACCATACACTCTAAAAATTGTAGGAACAAGATAAGGAATAATATCACCCCAAATAAGGAAAACCATCAAATCCTTAGAAAAATCCTTTGGTCTAATAAGCTCCAATAATGCCTAGGGAGTTATTGGGGTTATCAAGTGATACCAACTCTCTTAGCTTGAAAGAAAAAAACTTATTAAATCTAAAAAAACTAGCATCCTCCTTATCTCATGACAATCTACACTCCATAATTGGATAGGCAATACTTCTCCATCTTGTTCTCTTTTCAACTTCATTTCCTTCGCAAAGTACAAGGCTTCTTAAAAAAGGAACGTATGCATAAGCATGGAGTATCATCCCAAAGGTTTGTAAACTTTAGCCTTCTCAATTCCTAACATTCCATTATGAATCTCTTTAGTAATTCAAGAAGAAAAATAAAAAAATTACATCAACAACATAATGGAGCATCTAGACCATCATGTAAATAAAGTTGATAGGCATATGATATTGTTCATCCTCACCAAAAACTTTACATAAACATACACTGCTAGGGAATGGGAATTGAAATATTTTGTCAAGAATTTCTCTAGAGTTGATGGCATAGCCAAAGTCAAATTACCAAAACCTACAAAATGTACCCTCAAAGGCCCATTCCCAAGATAAACCTATTGGGTTTCATAAACTTCTTGCAGTTTCTAGAAGTTGATGGTATCATAAAAACCATAAGGTGGATCCATTCCAAAAGATTCATGGATTTCCTCTCATGTTATCTTCACTAGACAATTCCCATTTATATCTTTTACAAATTGAGCTACAGAATCATATTTCTTAGCAACTAGGGTTAAGAGGTCCACATCCATAAAAACCCAAAGTACAAAAAAAATTTGTAAATCAAAATTCCAAACATTATTGTATGGGGAAAATAGATTTCTTTGTGAAAACTAGTGTTTGAATAATTCCCAACCACTCATTGTTGTTTTAGCATCTTGCACCCAATTTCCTCTATCATACAAGCCCTCCACAACCTAAAGATGGGGTGAATTTAGAACAAATTTCCTTCCTTTCGGATAATAATTTGTAGATAGGTCTAATTATTCCAAAAAATCATCACACACATTCCCATCATGATAATATATCTTTCTCATAAAATCCCTTCAAGGTGCCATCACTATGGTTTATGATAATATTGTACCCCCAATCAATCAACCAAAATTTGCTTTCTAAAAGTACATCCTATGACCTAGACAAGGTACTTACTAACTTTTTAGCTCACATTTTCTTACAATGTCTTCCCATGAAAACCCTAATTCTCCTAAAACTTCTTCTTGCAATGTATTCTTCTCTTCTTTGCAATTGTACCAAAACTCTATAATGATTTTATGATATGGTAAACACAACAAGAGATACAATTTATTACATTAATGGCTATATGAATTTTAATTTACTACTTATAGTCATGGGAACTATAGGTGAAAGGGGCTATAGATTAATTTTAATCCTAGACCTTTGATTGAAATTTTGTAGAGACATGGATCAATGTCTTAGATTCAACCCTCTAGTGTCGAGTGAACTTTTTTTGATGAAAAGGAAGTCAAATCAATTAGAAAACAAAAAATTTGATCCTCCTTGGCATTATGGGCCACTATTTTTCCTTTGAACTATCCTTAGACATGTGTTGTAATGTCACAATTTCATGATGAATAAAGGCTTTTCAACTTTCCACTATGCCATCATGACCACCATCAAATATTCTTTGATCTGATGATCAAAACAAGAAAAATATGTTGTTGAACGGACCATATAGGACATGTGTCTCATAGTCACATTGTTGCAATAGATATAAAACTCACATATTCTCATCTTGACATTGTGTCAACCATTGGATCAACTTAAATCTAACGGTCAAGAAAATATTACCTAGTAACTATCATTAGGTAAGTTGGCCTACTATAAAAGGACACAACTTTACATAACTAGGTTTTGGAACCTCTCCTATACAGCTAATTGCATGTCCCACCTTGAACACATGTCACATTGTTGCATTCTATATCGTCCTCACACTTTATCTTAGTGACATTATGACCATCATAGATTTTCTTTTATTTGACCAGATCTGAACATACTTTACAAAGGGTTCCAAAGATGTGTCTTTTGCTTGCATAAGCATCAAATTTAGCATTTTTTTTTAAAAAAATTGCATCCTTAAAAAGGGGCTAATAGTGGTTCTATCTAGGGATGATGGATAATTTATGTCCATGCAAGAACTTAGAACCACTAGGAAAGAAAACCACAAGCTTGGCAACATTTAGAGAGCACTAATAAAACCTATACAATAGGGAAAATGTATTTACAAAGGAAAAAATAACTATACATAGAATTTAAATATGTACAATTCTAACTATTGTTCATGGAAAATAGAATACCTATAAAGAAGCATTTCTACAAAAACTATCCCTGAACTAGCATCTCTAAAAGATTACTAGAGATTTCTTTGATAAGATATGAATCCTCACCCAATTTTTTGTGAATCACATATGATCCTAACTAGATAGGATCAAACTTTCCATGTTTAGCTTTTTCCTCAATTCTAGCATTCCATAACAACACCAAATCATCTATTTCAAACTTCATATTTATGGATTTCTTGTCAAATAGATACTTCATTTGCAATTTTAGTTTAGCATTTCTAGTTCATGCCTCCCTTTTATTTCCATCCAACCTAATGACATAATTCAATCTTTCCTTCATATCATCAGTTACATCATCATCATATTTTTGAATAAATTTATACATCCCAATCAAATTTTTCTAAGGTATCCTTGCATGAATCTCATATACTAGATCAAAAGGTGCAAAGCCATGGCTTTCTTGATTGTTACCCTATATGCCCATAGAGATAGAGGTAATTTGGAATACCATGCCTTCTTGTTCTCATCCAAAATCCTTTTAATAATCTTCATAATACCTTTTTAACTAGATTTTTCCTCCCCATTTCCTTGAGAATTGTATGGGGATGACATAGATCTAGTTATTCCATATTTATCACAAAATTGTGTATACTCATCAAGCATAAAACACATATCATTATCTATTACAATTTTTTCTGGGCACCCAAACCTCGTAATGATATTATTCAGGGGGAAATCATTTAACACTTTGTTGGTAAATCTTTAGGTTGAAATTGCTTCCACCAATTTTTTGAAATAATATGTTTCTACTAGTATCCAAGAGTGACCACCACTAGATTTGTTAGTAATCTCACCTATGAAGTCTATTCCCCACTATTTAAAATGTGCTTGCACCTCTACTAGTTTCAAAGGTAAATCTCCAAAAAAACTTTCAATCTTCCTACAAACTTTTGGCATGGATCACTTCTTTTCACCAATTCATGAGCATCTCTAAATAAAGTGGGCCACTGAAATCCATACCTTATTACCTTGTGAATTGTGGTATTTTCCAAGTGATGACCCCCACATACACTACTATGCATCTCACTCAAAATTCTTATTTAATCAACTTGATCCACACATTTCAATAGCACACCATCAACATTTCTCCACCATAGCTTTCCATCAACAATAATATATTTGATGTTTTGAAGTTGTAATGATCTTTTATCATTGTTAGTCATTGTATGGGGAGCACACATATTTTGCAAATAATAATATCATTGTACTATTCACAAGGATCCATATCATAGATATATGGACTATGGTCATCATTCATTGTATTTTCTTGATTTTCATCTAAATTTGATCCTACCATTAGTTTTTCCAAGTTTTTACCTCTAACCAATTTAGTAACCTAGACATCAATATTGAATTAATGAATCATATTTATCCATCTACATCTCCTACCTAATACTTCTTGCTGAGAGAAAATTTTCTTGACCACAACACTTGGGACAAATGCCACTACTCTTGCTTGCATTAGATAACACCTAAATATCTTGACTCCTTCTATTAGATAATATAATTACTTCTCATTTATGTCATATTTTAAATCTACACCTTACAAATAGTTACTAAAGAAAGCTATTGGTTGTTCAAAGCCCTCCTCATTCTTTTGAAGTTAGGTTTCCTTAGTATTGAAGCATTCTTACTTGCTTCTTTAATACCTTAGAATGAAATTGAAGGCTCTCCATCCCATTTAATCTCTTCTCCTTTCTTGAGAATCTTTTTATATTTTCCTACTAATCTCTACAAAATTTATTAGAAATCTTCTTTAGAAATTCACTTCTCTAAAGAATGAATAAATACCCTTTATATTCTTGAGCTTGGTAATGTTTTCTATTACAGCTACCCTCTTTGGATCTATCCTAACCCCTTCCTTGGATACTAAATGAGCTAAGATCTTATGTTCAGTTACTTCAAATATGTACTTTCTTGGGTTAATAGAAACACCATACTCCAAAGCCTTCACAAAAATCCTCTCAAGATGTTTGTAGTGCTCCTCTTCTTTTTCTAGATATGCAATGAGGTCATCTTGGAACACTATCATGAATTTGTCTATAAAATTAGCAAAACCCACATCCATGGCTCTTTGGAAAGTTTCCCCAACATTAGTGATTCTAAATGACATTTTCACATATACATAAGTACCCCATGGAGTAGTAAAAGTAGTTTTATATTTTTCACCTTCATCTACCAACACTTGGTAATAACTAAACAATACATCCATCATAGACATTAATTCAAAACAAGTGACTCTTTGCAACATAGCTTCCATGTTTGGTAACCCATATTTATCCTTCAAATATGAAATATTCATATTTCTGAAATCCACACACAATTTGATGCATTCATTAATTTTTATGACTTTATGATACACCCATCTCTAAGCTTCATTATTTATTCTTGTATTTTATGAGCTAACATAGTATTTATTAGTCTTTTCTTTTTTCTAAAAGGAGTGGTGTTTTCTTTAAGAGGAATGATATGCTTGAAAAGATCCTCTCTTTACCCTTCAAATAATCATATGACTATGCAAACACATGCTTGTTTATCCATAGAAACTTAATCAAGGACTTTCTTATAATAAGAGATGGTTTCTTACCTATATTACCTTCTTTGGAGGTTTAATTCTACCTAGATTTATCTCCTCTAGCTCCTTTGGCTTCTTATACTTGACATCTGACAGTACCCTAATTTAATTATCAAAGACAATTTCT
This sequence comes from Cupressus sempervirens, assembly GCA_028749045.1. Lineage (NCBI taxonomy): Eukaryota > Viridiplantae > Streptophyta > Pinopsida > Cupressales > Cupressaceae > Cupressus > Cupressus sempervirens. The sequence continues at coordinate 483,003,233 of CM053786.1, forward strand.
AGGACAACTAGACCTTTAGGTACTTCGTTAGTTTTGAGTTGGATTACCTCATTTCCAAAAATAGTGTCTTTTCCATCTATGGTCTCTATAAAATCACTGCAGTCCATCTTTGGTCCATGACATGTACCTTCATAGTTAAGAAAATTTAGAATATCTAAATGATCCTCAAAAGCTTGCCAACTTTTAAAAGTTATTAGGGATTGAAGTTTTGGTTTGTAACTCAACCTTGGATACTCTTGCAAATGTTATGTCATCAAGCTTAATGGCTACATTAGCTAGTAGATCTATCATCTTAGTGTGTTTTTTTCCATCCATGTTATTCCAAAGGCATCAAAAGCTTCAATTTCATCCCGCATAGCATTCTTGCACTACTTTAGCCTCTTGTTCTTTGATGCATATGATTTCCTAACATGTGATAATACCAACTCAAAGTCACCAATTACATACAAGCACTTTATACTAAGTTTAGCAATTAATGTAAGACCAAAGAGGGGAACTTCATATTCTATAATATTGTTTGTACATGTAAAATCTAAAGTGGAAAAATATGTGAAATTTTTCATTTTTGTTGAAATAATCATGACTCTAGCACTAGCTCCCTCTTTAGAGTTTGCACCATCAAAATACATTCCATAGGTCTCCCTTTTCAAAGCTATGTTTTACTTCTTGTACTATTGGTGTGGATATTATTTTATTTTCCAAGACAATGACCTCTACTCTAAAACTATTTATATCTATATCTAGAAATTTTCATCATTCTCTATGTTCTCCTTAATCATGAGTGTGAATCTTTTGTCTCTATTTACCTTTACAGCATGGTCACCTATGTAAAAAGTAGAAATGATAAAACACATTGTAAGCTACCCCCCATTGCAACCCTCCACCTTCTAGATAACAACATCCCATATTGAGGAGGAATATCCACCAATAGGTCACTCTTTAGGTATCCATCTATCTTATAGGGTAATGTGCTAATAGTTTTATGATAGGAACTTCCCTAGAATTGAGGGAATAGAACCTTCCTTACTTTGTGTCAACTTTTAAGTCTAGAGACTTCATTGTTTTGAAAGGTATGAAAATGTTTGAAGCTTGTAAATTCATCATATAATTCTTCATTATTTTTCCATTAATAACGAGGCCTAGAAAAAGTGGTTCAATGTTTTCAATGTAAGAAGCAACAAAATTATCTAGGTACATGGGAGGAATAAGAGAACCCAAACATTCATCTTCCTTAGCCTTAGAGGACACTTCTTTCCTGCTTCCTAAATTTTTTTATCATTTATGCTATCAACCTCCTCAATAGCACCTAACCATGCTAAGGCTTTATTTTTGTGTTCTTCTATTCTAAACATCTCAGATGGAGGGACTTTTATAGTGATTTGTAAAAGAATAGAAAACATATCTATAAGAGTATGAGAAGGGATTTCAACAAGCATAAATTTTTCCTCCTTATTTTGGGCCATAACGTTCTTACTTTTTTTGTCTCTTTTCTTTTCTCAAAATTTTGAGGCACAATGACCTTTTTATGTTCCCATATTTTTGTTTTTATATATTTTACCTTCATAACCTATGGGTATTCCCTTTGTTTGCATCAAGAATCTTATGAGTTATGTCCTTGATGAATATCTCAAATGTCTTATTTGAACTATAATGCCCCACCTAGAGATCCTTGGAACAAGGATTCAATACAAGCCAAGATTTTTTTTTTTTTTACAAGTATGAATGCACATGACAACATCATACAAGGATCACAAGGATTGCAATAGAAGACTTCACCACAATCCTAGCATCCAACAAATCTATAGACACCACTACCAAACTAACACACACAAACAAAAGCCACCAACAAACACACACAAGATGAGGGCACAAAGAAATGACCACTCATCAATAAAACACCAAACTGGGGTAAAATACAGAATCCTAAAATTTGGCTAAGTCTAAAATCCTAAAGCCTTGAAATTTCCTAGAATCTTTATTTATCTTGGAGAGGTTCGAAACCTATCTCAAAAGATTCACTGTAGATATTAAAATATATCTTAAGTATAAGGAATTAAATATATGTCAACTTATACTTAAACAATATATTTTAAACCCCTAAGAAAGATTATTTTGAACTGGAAAGGTGAAAGATCCAATAAGGTGTCCAAAACCAACTTTCAAACCTTCCTTAGCCAAGCCTAATTGTCCCCCATTTCTCATGCAAGAAAGTGCACTATTCTCAAGTTTTTCATGAGACCTTCCATCATTGCACACGAGAAAGTGCATGGCTTCGTATAAGGATTCACTGTACACTGCATAAGGATTTGCATCCCTACATTAGGAAGTACATTCTCACATGAGGAACTTCCTTTCCATGCAAGAAAACACATCAGCACAACAAAAGAACATAAATAAAAAGCATAAAAAACATGAAAACCTCCACACTGGGGAGTAATGGATCCATTTAAATAGAGGAATGAACACTTGTTGCATAAACAACAAGGAAAGAGGAACATCTATCCATCTAAACCATAGCAATAAAGAACATATTAAAAGAAACATTACAGTGAATAGAAGCAACATCACAATATATAAAAATACATCTCAGTAACTAAACAACCAAACTAAGTATGTGGTTCCTCCCAACTATCAATAGCATCATAAGACCATCATGGATCCTAGCCATCCCTTGCGCGTAACATCCCAAGTCACCGATAAGATTGTCAATACTATTGTAATAGGGATGTTACTACTAAAACATGTTACAATATAAGCATAAGGAAATCTAACATGCTAGTAGTAAAGCATAAGATAATCCTACAAGTAGATAACATCACCTATCACATGTTGATCATCATAATAAGGAAATCTAACATGCTAAACCAATAAGCAATTGATAATCCAATACAGTAATTCACATCATCTAGTCATATGCTAAACATCATAATATGGCAATGCATCAAATAAACTAACATCATCTAAACATGATATCCAAGAATTCTAATGAAAGCATAAATCACAAGAAAGCATACTCTAAAACCTAAAGTATCAAGTGAAAACATCCAGCAATGGTCATACTAGGACAAAAGATCATCTCTGTACACTAATCCCTAGCAATGCTAAAGGTAGCTATGCCTCCCAACCATGTGTCACTTGTAGGTTCACACCTTTCATGCTAATGGAGATAATGATCCAACCACAAACACAAATAAAGCACAACATCCAAGGCTAACATTCACACTAGATAGTATGATGGCTATAACCAAGAACCTAAGACAATGCAAGGAGTATATGTCTTGGTCAGACACTCAATAGGCTACTAAGTAGGGGCTAACATCATGGAGAGTCACTTGGCATCAACAAGCCCAAGCTTAGATCGTGTGTCCTCAAACTTAAATGGTTGTTCACACATTGTGTCCTCAAACTTAATTGGGTGCTCACACATTTTATTATCTTAAGTTTTATTAACATTCACACATTTTATTTAGTTGTCACTTATATAAAACTTCCTCTGCCAACCAAGAAATGGACACTAGATTGTTAGATAGAAGCCCCTCCATATGCTACCCTACCCTACCCATGCTCATCCTATGACAAGTGTCCATGGGCATGCATACTCCCAACCCAACTCCAATAAGTATAACTTTTGGTAAGTCCATGAAAGGGTAGACCTCACAGGTCACCTGAAAAATATGTACGTGCACGTACTCATGTGTGGCACACCACCATCATGAAGATCAAAGCACAAGGAATGGATGAGAACACAATGCAAAAATATAACACCCAACTGAAAGCAACTCAGGAGGATGAATTCTACATGAACCCCAAAGCCAATAAAACCATACATCATGAAATCACTCTATTGGCCTCAATCTAGGAGTATGGATTCTACACAAATCTCAATGATGCAATAAGACCAAGCATCATGAACTCACTCAACTGGCCTCAATTCGGGAGTATGGATTCTACACAAATCTTAGTGTTCACAAAACAAAAACAAAGGTCTAAAAGAAACCATAACAACAGGTATAAAATCACTCAACTAAACACAAAGTTAGGAGTATAGATGCAACACACATCCCAATGCAAACACAAAAGTGCAACAAAGGTTTAACTAAAATCCAAAATAGATAATCCAGGTCCACAACCCAACTCATGCCAAAATAACTTGCAAAAATATGGTGGCATGCAAAATGAGGTAAAAACCTCAAATTTTGGAAAAACTTTGAAATTAAAACCCATTTGACCTTTGGGTACAAAAATCCCAAAAATCCAAAAATAAACAAGTTTGGACACTGTATGCAAAAACGGCCAGCATAATGGTGCAAAACTCCAAACCCTCATCCCAAAAAATATGGAAATGTTCGTACCTACCCAATCGGGTAGAACTAACATACAAAAATGGAGGGGAACACTAGTTCTCAGCCTCCAAACAAATGGCTACCAAAAATAGAAGCTGAAACAAAGTTGAAACCATAAAATAGGAAAGCCCTATCTCAAAGCCAAAAGGGAAAAATAGGAATCTGAACCATAAAATAAATAGCCCATAGAAGCAACTAAAAATTGCAACAATCCAAGGTTTTCCTGAGCTAGATCCAGTGAGCTCAACTTCATTATGAGCCCATGCCTATAGCTCCCACAATGAACAAAATTGTAAATCCTCATGAAGAGGATTTTAGGTTTTACTCTCCAACTTTCTAATTCAAAAGTGAGAAGTGAGGAATTAAATTCCTTTTTGGATATTTATTCACTTTTCAAGTGAATAATCAACTAGGGCAAATAACTAGCCAACCTAGTCAAACCCCAAATCAACCTAAACAAAAATAGGCTATTCTTAGAAATAGGAATTCATCTATGGCAAAGCTGCCAAAAATTAAAATAAATCAATTAAAAAGCCCAAAAACACAAAAAAGCAAAAATATCTTTAACAACTTTCGTGACAATGTAAAACTCTAAATGCACAGACATACTGACTAGTCTAATCACATAATGTAAATAAGTTCATATTTAATAATCACCAAAAGGTTTAATTTAAACATTTAATTAAGGATATGTTGACCATATAGGGATGACATTGGTAAAATATGAATGGTTGAATCACTAAATCCATGTGCCACTACTATGGATATAAATCTTGCATGTTAAATAACATGATCAAGTGCAATTGCATATAATAACATAGCCAAAGCAATAAATGCATTAAATCACCTAATTTAACCATTATTTTAATTATATTAAAATAATCTATTTACATCACTCACATTCGCATAAAGCATAACACAAGTAACAAATATCTCTCAAATCAAAATATAACAAGGTAAGTATCTGCAACACATAACCAATAAATCCAACATGGACAATCCATTCTAATTATTAAGAATTTAATAATGGTTGTTTAAACAACAAAAACAACAATAAAGGTCACATAAAACACATAAATGAACATAGTCATAAACATGACTAACCACTACTGCATGAACCTAGTCCGGTGTAGCATGGTAATAGTACATAGTGCAATCTCTACATACATCTTGGGGTAATCACAAAATAACATCATGATACCACATCGATCCTGATAACCACTGACATAAACCTTAGTGAACCATAAATCACAACATAATCTCATAAATCAGCCAAAAGCAATAATCAAAGCAACTAATACAGAAACATAAATCAAATCACCTCAACGGTGTAGATCACTCATGGTCACAATCATGATCCATCACAACAAAAGATCAACAAGGTTGCACCCATTAGGATGACTTACAGAAGTCAAATGGGAGAGGCACTACATGAACCATCATTTATAACTCTATTCTTAAGTTGTAAGTACTTTGCAATTGAGCCACCATTTCTACTATTATCTTATCAATTTCTTCTTTTTATGGTTTCCTCGGATTTATATATCCCACATCAAATGTCATATTCCATGCTCTAACATGTATTGCTTCATTGCTATCATAAAATACTTGTTGATAGAAAACTTCATATTTGTTTCTATGATTATTTACATTCAACTAAATTCATCTTTTTCAGAGTCCTCCTCATGTTCATAATAAGAATTGACTAAGTTGTTCATAATAAGAATTGACTAAGTTGCAGGCTACATTGTTAGGGTTATTCTTATCAATAGCTTTTACTTATTCAAGCTCTTGTGATGTAGCAATTAACTGGGCAACTCCATAGTAAACAAGAAGATTTGGTGATTAACAAGACATACACCAATGGGTATCTTTATCAACACTTACATTGTTCCTCTGTAATGGGTTAGGGATAATTTTCTCATTTTTACCCTTAGCATAACTAGTGATAGGCTTCCCATCCTTCAATTTAATATTGTATGGGTAATTATGAAACTTATTATGTCTATTAAAATTCTATCCAAACTGTGGTTTGTCATTTGCAGCCCCTTTATTGGTATTACTCGTGTTGAGCTTCATGTCTTTTAACATGCTAAAAACCTTATCCATTTTTTCTTCCTCAATATTTTTGTTTCCCACAAACCTATCATTTTCTCTTTTATTACTTTTAGAACCAAAAATCTTAGGATCATCCCTTATTCCTAACTTCCCTAATACTCTTTTATTATTATCTATGTTTAGCACAATCTTGAAAGCAACTCTCATAGTTTTTGGATCCTTATATCTTAGGGGATATGTAATCTTACTATCAAATGCATTGAAATAGGTTGTGAGAAACACATTTTAAACTAACCTCATCACTTGGAATAATTTGCACATACCCTTCTGAAATCTTACATTAAAATCAAATGTAAACTCATTTGGGTTTTTCTTGATATTGTTAAACTTGTTCAACATAAAACCTAGTGTTGGTATTGTGATAATATTGTTCCTTGAAACATTTTTCAAAGTCATACCAAAAATAAATGCTATCATCTGAGATCCTTCTAAACCAATATTCTCTAACATCTTCAATAAGAGAGTGAACAAAAAATTTCATGACAATATCTTCATGTTCAACCTTGTAATCATTTAACATATCAATAAAGATTCTAAGATGTTTATCCTTGCTTATAGCATTATTTCTAGTAAATTTAGTAACCTTGCCTCTTATATCATTTGAAAATGAGTTTGGATACATAGTGATACTAATAAAACATATCTTCTTATGTTTTTCTAGGTACACTAGCTTCCTTTGAAATCATGCACTACCACTACCACTGGGACTAGAGTTTGTTATGCACCCCTAAATTAATCTTAGAATGTTGATTAAGGGAAATAGAACCAATTCCAATAGCAAGTACTATAGGGCTATTTTGACAAGTAACCATGATATTTTTTGTGAGACTACAAGTAGCAAAAAAAGACATGCCTTGTGTAAGAAGGATAGGTCCAACACTAGTATGCATTGTGGAATTTATAAAATGAATCTTTCTCCTCATTTCTGCAATACTAGCCTTAGCTTCTGCCTTATCCAATTCCTTGGATAAATCTTCTTACTTCTTTTTGGCCTTCTCTAACTCTATAAATTTTAGACATGGTAGAAATAACCTTTGTAGTTACTATAGGTTCACTTATATGGATAACACTTACCTTTTTCTTTCCCTTTTCTGCATCCTTAGCTATAGGATTTGATGTTTTTGTTGCAGTCTTAGCTTTCTCAATAGGCTCATACTAATGAGCTTGATTAATTATTAGGCCCTCTTTTAAAAATTCAACCTTATCCTCTAAGGCTCATTCTATTTCCAAACATTCAAATCTCATATTTCCAAGATCCCCAAAAATGTTTGTATGTAAAGAGCTGGGTCTCTCTTCTAGTCTCTTGTTTTTCTCTTTTTAATAGAGATATTCTCATATGAAAATTATCTCTCTCCATGAGCGAATTCATGTTTTCCACTTCCTTTTCTTTCTCCAAATGCTTTCACTTAGCATCTTCTTAAATAGATTTTCTCTTAAGGGCTTCTAATTGAACATAAAGGTCATTAGTATTGATCGTAGTTGCTTTAGATCAATTGTTTTCACTAATATCTATAAGGCTTCTGTAAGAATTCTCCTAAGGTAAAAATTCACCCAAGAACTAAGAACTCAAACACAAGCACACAGTAGACCAAAAGAGAGAGTATGATCAGAATAACAATGTATTCAATAACTTGATACACCAAGAGTACACTAGGAGTGCCTGAATATAAAGGCCTTAGGAGAGCTTCTAGAATGCATAGAAGTTAGCATCATGATGTGTCATACAACCAAGAACATGTCCACCAGATATGGATTATCCTCCATTAAGCACGAAAGTAAGTGTGGTGATGAGAGGATAAGCTTGCAAGGGTGGGACATGCAAAACAATGTTATAGACACCATGTGCTCAAATAGAGTTGCATACTCCTGTGTTATCAACATGACAACTCAAAAGGTGTGAAAACTCCTAAGTGTCTCATAAATAAAAATAATAAAATAATGCAAAATAATTAAATAATGCATTAACCTAATTAAACTTAAGTAAGTGTAAATAGTAAAGTACGTATTTACACCAACGCCCCCCCTTAAGTGCAACTTAGGGGAATGCCCTTAAGCTTACAAACTAGGATGAAGATGCATAATGAGTCCTGGCTACTAGGCCATATTAGGTACCCATGTATATAATGAAAATGCAAATCTCCCATAAAGTGGGGAAAGAGGGAAAACCTCATGGGAAAAACCCTCCCCCAAAAAGAGAGATAAAGATGGATGCATCGATGGATGGAGTAATCAAGACTCCCCCATTATAACATACATCCAGTATATACATAAGAGAAGAAGAGAAGGAAGAGAGGCAAAATAGGCTCCCCCCCCCCCCCCCCCCCCCCCAAAAGAAGAATGGCAACAAGTGAAAACTCCTCTGATCAAGAAGCTGGTCCAAGAATTTAGAATGGTGTTCCTCCCCTTAGGAAGAAACAATTCCCAAGGTACTATCCTGAAGATGTATGGTGGCCCTAAAACCTGCTCAAGTATCCCTGTACTAATACTAAAGTTCACCCATTCCAACTGTGCTGAAAAGAATGAATGCAGATCTATCAAGAATGTCTACTGAGCCTGTTCCATTGAACCATCAATCCTCTACTGACAAAGAGCCCTCCACTAATTGTTGTTCATAAGGATCCACAATCATGGCAATCTATGCATATTGATCATGTAGAGAATAGACATGAGGGTCAGAGTGAGCCCTCACAACAACTATAGAAGAATCATCATCAATGAGAAGATTTATGCCCTCAAGTGTGTCTCCCAAGTCAAGTGAAGCTGGAGCTGGAAGATGGGATGTACTATGATGTGTTGGACATTTCACTATGGCAATATAAGCATGTGGACTGGATTGATGTGACTTCACACTGCAACTATCGACAGAACCCCACATGTCTGAACCTGTTGAAGCACTATCGCTAGTGTTACTATCAGTTTCCACTGTGTAAGATGTGTGGAGAGGGGTAGACAATAAGCTTGGAGAACTTTCCTCAAAGTGAACATCCTTCTCCACAAAAATCTCATGAGTCTCTAGATCCATAATTCTGTAAGCCTTCACATTATCTTCATAACCAATAAAGGTACAAGGCATAGGTGTCGGTGCCTTGCAACTCCTGGAGAAAAGGTTTGCCCATGCTGGAAAATTGAAGACTCTAAGGTGACTCACAATCGATTTTCTACTGCACCATGCCTCAAAAGGAGTCTTGCCATCTAAGGCTGGATGAGGAGACCTATTAAGTATGTGAGTAGCACTACTAATGGCTTCAACTTCAAGTATAGGATCAAGAGACTTGGCCTTTATCATGCAATGTGCCATGGTCTTAAGAGTTCTAATCCTCATAGCTACAACATCTATCTTGTGCGGACTGAATGCTAGTGAGTTCTAAAGATCAATCCCCTCAATTTTGCAAAAGTTCTTAAGTCTCTTGTCAACATATCTATTCTCATTGTCCACTCTTAGTACTTTGATGGCTTTCCTTGACTTGTGTTCAACATGAGTCTTGAAGGCTTGAAGCTTGTGAACTACTTCATTCTTGTAATGAAGAAAGAAGACCCAAGTGAATCTCAAAAAGTCATCAACAAATGTGAGTATGTAGTGGCCTTGGCTGACTGAAGTCACTGCAAATGGTCTTGCTAATACCATGTGAACTAGCTAAAGAATAATTGGAGCTCGAGAAGAATTCCCTTTATCATACTTCTCCTTGAGATGCATATCCACTGAACAAGATGAACACTCCCCCTTAAAAAATTTGATATTGGGTAAACCTTTGACCATGTGTTTTGAGCAAAGTTGCTAAAGAGAGTGGAAGTCAAGGTGACCAAACTGCTCATGCCATAAGTTGTTTGGAGTAGAGTGAGTTAACAAGGCTTGGGAAGGACTCTTAGGCACAAAGTGGGAGAAGGAATAAAGCCTCCTATCATCATTGACCTTCCTAACTACTACCAATGAATCATCTTTGAGACTTTGCACCATCACTGAATTAGGAAGGAACTCAACCTTATGACCATCTCCAAGGTGAGTGATTTGGTAAACTAATAGGAGATTGGAACTTAGATTTGGAACATAAAGAACATCTTTGAATTCCCTATATTCAATTTTGACATGTCCTTTCCCTTCAACTTCCATTTTAGCATCATCTCCCATGAAGATGTGTGGTACCTATGACTGCTTCAATGAAGAAAAATATTCCCTTCAAGAACCCATGTGGTAAGAAGAACCTGAGTCAAGTATCCATTTTGAAGAAGAATTTGAGTTTTCCATAAGTGCTTGACCTTTACCCTTCGAAGAGGTAGGAGTAGAATCCTTGGAAGTACCTGGCAGTTGAATCTTGTTCTTCTTGAGTAAATTTTCTAACTAATTGATTATTTTTGTTTTGCAATGATGCTCATCATGATTTGGATTTTTATAGTATGCACAAAAGAGTTTGTCCTTCTTTTCATTACTTCCCTTCTTGTTTGAAGAAGAACCACCTTTTTGAGAGGAGTCATGTTGTGTCTCAGATTTTGTTTTCTGCTTCCACTACTTCTTCTTCTTGTTGCTTTTCCCCCCTTGACTAGATTTGTGATCATCACTAGCCACTAAGGCTTTGGTCTTAGATGACTTGAGAAGACCAAAATCCACCAAGTGATTGTTCAACAATAAACATGTCTACAAATCCATTAAAGGAAGGTTTCTGGTAAGTAGATCCCATGGTCAACTTGTGAGTATTGAAACTCAAAACAAAGTTAGCGTACTTAGAAGGTAGCTTCTTCAGGATGTGATGTATCAACCTATCATCCTTAATGGGATTTACACAATCTTTTAGAAGTGCCCTATACTCATTGACTTTGATTATATAATCCTGAATTGTGTCATAATTCTTAGGATCCAAGAGAAGTAGATCATCCTCAATCTGAAATCCCTTTTCTTCATCAACTTTACCATACAACTGTTCAAGTTTATCCCAAGCTTCTTTAGATTTTGAACAATTTTTAATGTGGAAGAGAAGATCGCTATGTACACAACTCTTGATAACACCTAAAGCTTGTTGGTCTTGTCTTTTCCAATCAATGAGTTCTTTAGCATCAGTAGGTTGGATAATTGTACCATCAACATATAAACCATATCCTTTTTCCATTAATCTACTCCATGCAATATCTTTTCATGTAGAATAGTTGTGTGAAGTTAGAGGAGGACATTTAAAACCCATGATGCAAAAAGGAAAGAGCACAAAATAGAGACACAAGAACACTATGCACACCCCCCCCCTTTTCACTCAATCAAAACACCCCCCTAAAAGAGATGCTTTGGCACTTTATAAGTAGTGCATTTACAATGGGCCACTTGTCAAAAATGAACAAAGTGGACTTTTTTATTTTTCTTTTACATCTGCCTTATAAGGTTGAAATTTGTCACTTAAGCACTGTAGCTTAGTTTTACAATAATTCTTAAAAAGAATCAAAGCTTTACAATGCCAAAGAAGGCCTAATTCTAAAAGTGAGAAATTTGTCCACACAACCCTAGAATCTAACTTCAGATCTATAAAGTAGACAAAGATACACACACACTTTCAAAAAAAATTGAACCTAAAAAGGTGATCAGATGTGCCTGTATGGAGCTTCTAAAGTTGCGAAAGGCAAGATTATGCAGGTACAGTCACCAAAAAAATGAAAATTTTGCAAAATTTGTGCACCAAAACTAGAAAAAAACACTACCACTAGAAAATTCAAGAAATTCTACCTAATTTCAAAAAAAAATTCACCTGAATCGGAGTTCGGATGTCCAAGTTATGAGCTCACAAAGTCAGGCTACCAAACTAAAAAGCAATCTAGAGAGGGGTCTGGAGGAGAAACTACATGTCTAAATTTGATGGTCAAATGGACATCAAAGTAATTATAAAATTCCCTGGGATGATGTCTAGATGGGCATCAAATTTAACACCAGGAAATGATGACATCAACAAAAAATGGACGCCCTGGCTGACATGGCAAGATGACTTAGGTGTCTGTATGGTATGAAAATGACACGTGGTAGTCTGTACTGCTGATGTGTCAAGAGATTTTGGCTATCCATAGGTGACATGGAAATTTCAAAAAGTGACATGGCCTTCTGCTGAGTTGGTGAAAGAACATGTCAGCACTGGACACGTGGCAAGACAGAAAAACAAACCCTCACTGAAAAACATGCAAATCTCACCAAAAGTCTGTCACACCAAATGAAATGAAACTGTGGGGAGACAAAATCTTAACCATAGGATCCCATGCCCAAAAAAGGTTTGATCCTACCAAAAAATAGAGCAACAATCACTGGATCTATTGTGCACAGGCGGGAAAACAATAGTCATCACCGATGTGAGCCGGAAGTAGCAGCGATCGCTGGGTCAATCAAGAAACTTGTGCGTGGCTGAAAACTGCAACACTGCAGGCTAGAGGTAATAATTCTCATGCCAGAGAAGAATGCAATCACTAGAGAAGCTTGAACCCTCATTGAGATCTGGCTATGATGCTAGGATAAGAGCAGCGATCGCCTGGCTTCGAGATTTAACACTGCGGATGCCTAGGAGTTATAATTTGTAGATGTCAAGGGCTGAAGAAAAGCTCCATGCTGTGTCAGGGGTTATGTTTAATGGTCACCCAGCAGCAAGAGTTAGGAATTAAAATCCCACATCAATGATGTGGGTGTTCTGGTACTATTTAAAAGACACTCCCCGCATTTCATTAAATAAAAGTTGACAGTGAAGTTTGCAGAGGCCGACACTTGTGAATGAGGTTGAGGTATTCAGTGTGTAGGTCGTCGTTTGATGATGTCAGCTTGGGCTAAACTAAGTTAAATATAACCTGTGATTAAATGAAATACCTCCAAACCAAAAATGGCAGATCCAGGGTGTCACTACCCAAGTCTGCTAAAAAAATTTCTCTGTCAAAAATTAAATCTGAAAAGTTAAAAAAATGTAGACAAAAATCCAGAGGAAATACAGATTCGAAATAAAATTAAATCACAAATCTAAGAATAATGACCATACCCATACTGCAAATTGAGGTCTTTGGGGTCTGATTTGCAAAAGAAATTTGCCTCACAGTCAACTTTGGGCCAAGGTAGGCGTGCTTATAGTCGATTTTCACTAGTTCAGCATTTCGGATGCAATGGAGAGGTCAGATCTAGTGATGTACACTCCCAATTTTTGTAGCACTCTAGATTTGGGCTGAGGTGATAAAGCAAGAAAGAGGTCTTGAATAGCTTGTGATGAGAAAATCTCCAAGTTACTCTGATACCATGTAAGAATTTTCCTAAGGGAAAAATTCACCCAAGAACTAAGAACTCAACCACAAACACACAGTAGACCAAAAGAGAGTACGATCAGAATAACAATGTATTCAATAACTTGATACACCAAGAGTACACTAGGAGTGCTTGAATATAAAGGCCTCAAGAGAGCTTCTAGAATGCATAGAAGTTAGCATCATGATGTGTCATACAAATAAGCACATGTCCACCAGATATGGATTATCCTCCATTAAACACGAAAGTAAGTGCGGTGATGAGAGGATAAGCCTACAAGGGTGGGACACGCAAAATAGTGTTGTAGACACCATGTGCTCAAATAGAGTTGCATACTCTTGTGTTGTCAACATGAAAACTCAAAAGGTGTGCAAACTCCTAAGTGTCTCATAAATAAAAGTAATAAAATAATGCAAAATAATTAAATAATTTATTAACCTAAGTAAACTTAAGTAAGTGTAAATAGTAAAGTATGTATTTACACCAATAGTTTCACTTAATGAATGGAATATGCTATAGTTGTGGAAATTGTGTATTTTCTAAATTTTGACACTAACTCATATTTTCAAATTCATTTAACACATATCTAGTTTACCCTATAGATAAGATACCTTTATCTTAGTATAATTCCTCTTCTTGTAAAGGAATGTTAAAAATACTCTCTAGAAACCCAGTATTCTTAGACTTAGAAATCAAAGAGGAAAATCCCTTTTCTTCTATGGCTTGGGGTTATAAGTTATTCTTTGTATTATTTATAGCTTTCCAATTTCAAGCATGGCTAGGCTCTCCTTTCTTCCTATGCCACTTCCATTTGTTTCTATTTGTAGTGGGACATCTAGATGTAGCCTTTTGTAGGCCCTTGTATTATTTTATTCTATTGGCCATTTATATATTGATAAATGCAAACTTTAAATACTAGTTTAAGAAACCTTGACCAAGTAGCCATCCACTAAGGCAATAAGGTTTTTAAAATGACAAACCTTGAGAATCTATAAAAGGTTGAACCAATTAGACTAGGGTGTGAATTATGACCCCATGAAGAATGTGAAAATTTGACTAGCCCACTTATAAAATAAAATAATGCAAACTATTCCAAGAAAAGTACCTAAAACATCAATTGAGCATATACTTCCTTACTATCTATGGATTCAACTCTATGATAGAAGCAATGACTCTATCCTAACATACACAACATAACTCTCTAAACATAACCCACATAATATGTCCCTAGTAGAGTCACCATTTTGTTGGATCCTAATTTGATAGAGTTTTAATCACCTTTTAAAAAGTGGACTATACCTAGGATTTAGCTACAAACCATCATAAGTATATCAAACAAACTGATAGGACCAACTAACAAGACAATACAGTCTTCTCCCCTTTGAATTCTATAAGATTTAAGCTGGTATACCTTGGATTAATGAATATTTATTCCTCTACAACATCTAGGTATTAATTAATCCTTATTAAACTAGATGGTGACCTTTGAATCTTCTAACTTAGGGACAAAAACATAGATGTAGGATAGATAATATTTCTTCTCCAATATTCCCTAAGTCAAGCATAGGGAAAATCTTTCAAATCTACAAAACAACATGAAATATCAAAAACTTATTAAAGGTTGTATTACTGTATAACTTGTTATGGCTATTCAAAGTTAAAATGTAACTATTTCTTTATCCATTGGGTTCCAATTCACAAATATGACACTATAACCTATGATCTATTCTCTTATCTTATAAGTGAAATCAATATACCATTTACATCCCATAGTTTTAATAATCTTTTTGTAAAATCCTATGATCTTCTCACACTATATCAAGCAATTACTTAACCCATCAAATTAATAGAAAAATGTGATATGATATGTAATCTAGAATGAATTACAACTAAAAACTCACAGATACTTGATGTTGAATTTATAAAATCAAAGAATAAGACAAAAAGAGACAAGATCCATATCGTATAGCTCCACTGATCTCTTCAATTTATATTAACTTTACTTGAAAATTATGCATAAGTTTTCAGATATATCACTTAGAAAGACCAAAGACTTAGACAACTTCTATATAATTCCTTTCATTCATCAATAGTATAAAAATTGAATACATGGGAAATCAGACCGACTCAAAATGAAAATACTTTCTTAGATCAAAATACAAACCATCCTTCAAGTCTTGGGAACTCATTTATAGATATGAGTTATAACAAGATTTATACTTGAAGGGAAAAGACATGTGTCAATACATTTCTGGAAAAAAAAATATTGTTATATATAAGTGTAAGATATAAAAATATTGATGAATAGGCTTTAGAATAATACACATGAAAGAGACCCTAAACCCATATTTTACACATACATATGAATTGTAAGGGGATGGAATGTAAATCTAGAAATACTAATATTGAAATCAAGAAATGAAAATACTTACTACCAAAAAAGAACCTATTGAAAACCCTATCAAATAGTCTTAGAAACTATTGATTTTTGTGATGCCAAACTAAAACTGTGAGATCTACAAAACCCAAAAATATTTTTCTTTTCTGAGCCAAGTCAACCTTGACCTAAATGTGGGGTAGGATCTTACCCCAAGGCACAATCTTACCCTTTAATTCCTAACCTTGACCTACACTACTCCAACATAAATTTTGTTCATGGATCCTAAAAGTTTGACGAAATGGGTATCCAGACCTGCATTGATATTTATTTTCCTGCACATGTATCTACAAGAAAAAGGGTTTCATTGTTTGGATAAGAGGTTTTCCTTGGTCAAACCCTAGTTTGGAATTAACCTTTAAAATGAAATTAAAATAAAAAATGCTAGCAAGTAGTAGATATAGATCTAACAACAAAACTATGATATTCAATAGATATGCAATTGTCTTTGAAATGTAAACAAGTACATTAATATGAAAGCTTGGACTCAATAATGTAAATCAAAATCATAAATGTAAATGAAATCCTCCATGATTGCAAGCTTGAAATCTATTTTGAGGGAAGAATGAATAGATATTTAAGATGAATAAAGGATCTTGAAGGAAGATCACACCACCATGATGGATAGATCTAGGGTTTGAATGATGAATCTTGAATGCTTGAACCAAATCCCTTCAAAGGCTTGAATGCTTGAATCCTTGATCTTCAGTGGAGAACTTGAATGCTTGAATGGGTGATTTCTTTCTCACTTGATTTTCTTGCTTGAAATTTCTTGGGAGAACACTTGATCTCAAAACTTGATTACTTGATCATGAAAAATGGATGTGAAAATGAGAGAGGAAGTCTTCCTTTTATACTAGTATAGAGAAAAAACTTCTAGAGAGGCCAACATAGGAGAACTAAATTCCAATTAAGCCTTAACCCTTAGAAATGGACCTATATTAAATACAATTTGAGGGTTTACCATTCCAAAACTCAAAACAGTTGACCTAAAAGTGGGAAAACAAACTTTTGAACTTCTCCCCGCACCCGAAATTTTTTTTGATGAAAAGGAGTACCTACGTCAAGGTTTAGGTCAAGGTCAAGTTTGATCTTGACCTGGGGATTTAGGACCCCTATAAAATGAGCCAGAAGGGAAAAATAGTGCCCAGGGAGGCCCAAATAGAGCCCTAAATAGGCACAAAAGATGGGAAGGGAGCAAAAAATAGGGGACAACTTGAAAAAAAACCAAAACACCCCCCAAGGAGGGCTAAACATTCTTAATATGGAAGTGCTTCCATTTTAAGATGATACGTTAAGCCCCCACTTTAGCCAAAGTATGGAAATGGAACATGCTCACGTTAAAGGAGAAGAAAGATCCAAGTGGATTCACAATGAGATAGAATAACACTTAGTTAAGGATACAATCCCCCAAGCCAAGGATCCTAACTCAACATACACACACGAGGGTGTAAAAACAAAGAAAAACAAAAACAAAGCTAAAAGACACAAAAAGAGGGGTTAGTACTAAAACAAACCCAAATCAACTAGTAAACAAAACCTTGTTAAGAAATGATTCTTGTACTAATATCATATTTGGAAAGCTATCATAAAAGCATAAATGATTACATAAGAAAGACAAGAGAAACACTATAAATAACATAGCTTCATGATCCAATCCTACTAGCATGAAATTGGAGAGAGAGAGAGAGATATATATATATATATTACCTCATCTAGTAAGATGCCCACCTTATAGTGAATTGATAGGCCAACAGTGGGGCAAAGAAATAGAAATATTTAATATAAATTAAGATGATTTTCAGCTTGGTCTATTGACTAGTAGAATTTTGACAAATAAATGACTATGTGACTAAAAAATTTAGTCATGAGACTAAAAATTTTAGTCACATGACTAAAAATGATCAAATTCTAGTAATGTTCTATAATTTATAAGTGACTGAATAAATGACTAGTTTGGTCATCAAGTAAAATCATAAAGTTAGCCAAAAATAAGTGACTAAATAAATGATCAAATAAATGACTCAATAATTGATTGCTAATAATTAGTCTCCCAAACAAATGATTAAATGAATGATCAATGATTTTATTTTTATTAATACATGCATTAATTACTTTATAAATTTTATTACTCGTTGGTATTGGAGTTTTTTTCTATCAATACATTACTATTAATTAACTTCCTTGAATCTCCTGTCAATTGATATTACACTAGAAATGAACTTAATATCACCCCAATCGACAACTTAGCTTCCTTAAAATCTATCTATAAACTCCTAAAGAAAGTAAAAACCCTCCATGCACTCAAAAGAAAACTCCAAGTCTATCTTTACATATAAAAAAGATTAAATATCAATAATATGTCCCCCTTTTAATTAAATAATAAAACCCCTTTATCCTAATTGCACATAAGTAGGATTTTCTAAAATGAAATAAATGAAATAACTCAACATAAAGGGCACTCCATTTAGATATTTCCAAATTACAATACATATGATTTTTTAAAATCAAATAAATAAAATTACACAACATAAAGTGCACTCTTTTTAGAAATTTCCTAAAACATGAGCACACAATTTAACAACAAGAAGATCCCCACCATTGCTGGACTTTTAATCTCAATCGCTTGTTCATTTCTAATTTATAGTATAAAAGAAATCTCTCTCCTCTTTTCAAATGATCTTAGATTTTTTCTACTCTCATTTTTTAATTTCTTAAGAATTTTTCTTAGAGTTTTTTCATATTATCTTGTTCTTCATTTCTTGCATCTATCTTAGATAATCAAGCTTAATAGGTATTGATTGTAATCTTTCATTTATTCTTATTACTTATTTTTACTTATCTTTCATCATCATGCATCAATGGAGAACCTTTCTATCATGCAAGTGTTAAGAGCTTTTCATCTTAAGCATTTAGTATCTATTTTCTATCTTTGCATGTAAGTTAAATCACATAGCTTAATTAGGAGGATTTGTAATCTTCCATCTATACTAGTTTAGATTTTCTTTTTTTCTTAGATTTGTGAGTTTTTAATAATGCATGCATCAATGAAGTTCTTTAGGTGCTTGCAAACTCATTGCATGCTACCTATTTTCATCTTTCATATAATAATGCACTTTTATGCACTCTATGGTGTTCATGAAGCTATAAGATGACATGTGGAGATTTAATCAATAAAAAAATTAAACATCAAACATTTTTTTAACTTTATTCTCATGTAAATCATAATAGTAATATACATTAAGTCATAATTAGTAATATATGCTTCTAAATAAGAACTCTATTACTATTGATATTTATAAAACACATTATATATTTGAATGATAGGGTAAACTTTTGATGTATAAGGGAATTGAAGATAACAAACAATTCAAGAAGAATTATATATTAGACAATATTCATATATAAGATTAATGATTCCACTAACATTTTTATTAGGTTAAGTAATATCTCCTATTAAGGGAATTACATTGTCAATACCTATTTGGTATATGCTTCAAATCT
The DNA here is from genome assembly GCA_028749045.1 of Cupressus sempervirens. Lineage (NCBI taxonomy): Eukaryota > Viridiplantae > Streptophyta > Pinopsida > Cupressales > Cupressaceae > Cupressus > Cupressus sempervirens. Next base: position 483,022,875 of record CM053786.1, read on the forward strand.
TTAAACTAATTGGAATTTCTAATTAATAAGTAGTATAATTAAAAAAATTAATATTCATTTTTATTGATTATATAATTTAATAATTTTATTTTTTAAAGATTTACAATTAAAAATAGAATTACTTATAGAGCTGAAAAATTTTAATAAATATAATTAAATAATTAAAATAAAAGTAATTTACTAAATAATTATAATTATTATATTATGACTTATAAGTAGAATAATATTAAAATTAATATTAAAATCAAAAAAAACTAGAGAGTTAAAGGAAAATATATTGCTTAAATAATTACTTGATATATATATATATATATTATCAAAGTACAAAAAGAAATAAAATAAGGGCAAAAATATTACCCTCTTCATTTTTTGACCTAGGGAAAACAAGAACATTCAAATATAGTTTCATTTACATTTTTATGGGGGACATGCATCATTTTTCTATGCCTATCCTGCGACCTTTACAATAGAAATAATTTGGATTTTTGAAAGGTATAATTTGGAGTTTCGAAAAGTTTCTTCATCTGTAATTTTTACTCAATAGCTATCCCCTTATAGATCTTACTTTCTCGGTGATTGTTAGCATTCAATTATTGATTTGGAGCCTCATATTGTCCTTTCATCTTCAGACTCTCATCATAGGGAAAGGTATGAAATTTAGTTAGAATAATGGTTTTCACATATATTAGTATTGTGTCATGGGTCATAGAGAAACTAGGTCTTGATGCAATTTATTCTTCATTTTGTTCAAATATTATTTTTATTATTTCTTATAAAAGCTCTATCTTTCAATTCATGTGTTGAAGAATAAGAGTTAGAGAATTTTAGAATGAGTCACATAAAAAATCAGCAAAAAAGGATTTGAATGAAAATTAAAATCAAGTATAGTAAAGCAATTTTATCCAATTAATAACCCTACCATTAAGTGAGTAATGCATTTTTACAAATGATTAGTAGAGTTAGTAATATGAATAAACAATTGACAAAACAAATGAATATGATTATAATAGGAATACATATCTTGATGTGGTCAAAGGATCACACAATGAGGTATTTCAGAAGCATCAATGAACATTTATTAGGAATCAATCAAGAATTATAAAAGCAAGGGATTCCCCCCAACTTAACTTCATACTACAAGGGTATAAGAATATTAAACCAAATAAATATGATAACCAAAGATCTCAAAATTTAATGTATATCCCCCTAGCTTAATTCCATATTACAAAAGCATGGAGTTATTAGGACAATCCATGAATCAAGAAATAGGATGGTAATACAAAGAATCAATATTGACAAATATACAAATATTAATACTTTGATCCCTTTGAAATGAATAATCATCCATGTGCAACATATTTTATTTGTCCATTAATGCATATAATCTTGTATGATTGTGCTTAATCAATTATTGGTCCTAAATTAACAAGTATGTGTGGAATACACAATTTAACCATAGGCCTCCAAAGATCAATATGCATAAGTAAAAAAGTAATAAAATATAGATCTTGGAGATTCTGACAACACATTTGTGGAAGAGGAAAGCATATGGCTTAATATTAATTAGTGGATGATTAATATACGCATACATGTTTATGAGACCAATAATTAAAATTGGTGCAATTTAAAGTATGGGCTCATTTGTGGGTATTAATTGTGATTCACTAAGTCGAAAAGAAGAACAAAGTTGATTATAATTTAATAAATTATATTTTTATTCTAATCCAATTAAACCAAAATCACATCCCATATTTGTATTGATGCATTCCAAGGTTGATTTTCCAATTACAAGCACAACATCAAATGGTAAAGGGATCCTTGAGAACTTAGTATTATATTCCATTTCAGCCAACTTATTATGAAGTGAGGTATGAAGCATTATAGTTGCCCTTGGTGGCCATTGTGGAGTGTAATGTGAATGGGATAATGGAAAGAATTATTGAGGACATAAAGTGGATGGGATTAAGGAGGATAGGTAGAATAGAATGGTAAGGATGGATATGGTGGAATATAAGAGGGATATACGGGTTGTTTAGAGCATAAATGATTATAATAATTGTGCATACTAGGTGGAGAATTATGTTTTGAAGAAATATGTTGTCTTTTTAATGAAATAGAGTGACAATATATGTTACCAACATTATGCATACCTTGATCTTCTTGGGTTGGTATTTGAAATGGAGTACTAGGTACAAGGAAGAATTATTCACTTGCATCCTTATCATGGAAAGGTTCATAGATATCTTGTACTTCATGTATAATATGCTCTTGGTTGTTTAGGCATAAAAGAAATTAGAATAACAAGTGGTTAAATTGACATCCTCAAAATCACATTGTTTTAAGAATTCATCAATGATTTGCTCATGTTCAAACATAGATACAAAATTCTTCCATACCTCTAATAATGGAAGATCATGTTTTTTTAAGTTGTATTCATTAGGTAGAGAGGGTATAAAAACATTATCATTGGTTGACACAATTTTCCCTCCATTTTCTTATTTTGTTTTTAAATTTAAAAGAAGGGGTATGGGGATAGAAACCCCCATTTGGGTCAAGCGGAAGTGCCCCTTTCTTCTTGCATCCTCATTGCATTTTGTATTTGTGAAGAATTTTTTCCCCAAAATTGATTTGTGCATCATTTGTAACATTTTTTCTTCAAAATATTCTTTTCTATAACAATAACTCACAACAAATAGTGATTATGTAAAATTAAATATAATTTCTAAGATCTACTTACAAAATCTAAAATAATGCATCTATATGATCTGTGCAACAGAAATTAAGATTAATTACTTAAGAAAGGCTAGCAATTGAAAAAGCTTTTATCCTAATGCATTGTTCCTAACTCAACGCTTCAAGCTAACATGCCTTTGACATCTTTTACCAACAATGATGCCAAATTGATAGGTCAACACTGGGAAAAATAATTAGAAAGATTTAATATAAATTAAGATAATTTTTAGCTTGGTCTATTCATGTCAATCTAGGGGTGTGAGCTTGTGAAAGGTGTCTAGGTAACATACCATCAAGTCTTGCAAGTTGTGAGTTGAGTGATTATGAGTGCATCTAGAACACACAATGATAAATTTGCAACAAACTAAAACAATTTTGATGACAAGAACTATCACTTCCTGGCCACAGGAACTATCATTTTTTGGAAATAACAATTTCAATAGATCTAATAATCTAGAAAACAAGAACTTTGAAATACAAATGAAAAGAATCAGCAGACCATAAACATGCATAAGATATGAATGGTTAATCTGATAAAATAATTCCTTAATGCACAATACTTTCTCTTCTAATTCTGTGATGAAAATTCTATAGGAACTACAATACAAAAATGCAACAGGAACTATAGTACAAAAATGCAACAAGAACTACAATACAGAAATTAAGACATATTATAATAGAAATCAAATCTAAAAGCCATATCAACTAGATCTAAAACATAGAAATAAAAATAGATTATTAACACTCATCAAATATAACAATGTAATATTAACTAACAAAAACTATCAAACATGGCAATATAAAACACAATAAACAAATGCTAAAATGCACAAGAATAAATTATTTATGGTCCATCAGTTGTTGGAGAGTGGGCACCTCTCCTCCCATTAGATGACAAAGATAAAGCTTACAAAACTATGATAGAAGCAATAAGCACAATGATTTTATTTCTTAGAAATTTGATACCAAAAAGAATTGCATTCAAATGTTTACATATGTTGCTTATATTATTGAAGCCTGTATCAAGTAATTTGAAAATAGATTTTTTTTTTTTGAAAGTTCCCAACAAACTGAAAATAACTGGTTTACACAATATATTATTTGGTGGCCACATAATAAAATAGATTTTTTATAACCATGGTTGTAAATGGGAATAATCTCCATAACTTTTGGGATACCAACCACTTGATAAAATTGTTTTACAACAGAAAATAATAATAGGAAATTATTATAGTTGCAAATCCTCCATGTAGCCAATGAATGCATCCTTTTCCACAATCCTCAATAAAGTTGTTGGAAGAATTGGATAATAAAATGATAATATATGAAATGTTGAAGTAGGTAATCAAATAAATACATGTGGCTGTAAAAATAATTGAGTTGGAAAATGATAGGAATAATTGTTTAGATATCAGATTCTAGTGAAAAGAGCAACAAGAAGATCAGAAAGCTCTTGTAGCAAAAAGTTCCTATAATCTATATGCAACAAGCCTAATTTCCCAAAAGCTTGGGATTATAATTCCTATTAGTAAAAATAATCAATAATATATTTTCTACATTTTAATCCCAAAACCATATTAAATCACATGCAATATAAAATGGTAAAATGAGATGAATTAGAATAGAAATAAAGAATGGAAGTGAGTATGAAGGTACATGAAATGGATTAAAATATGGCATAAAAATGGATTGTAAATGGCTCTCATCATGAATCACCAAGGAGGGAGAACCCAACAGGTGGCCAAACCTAATAGTTCACCCAAAAACTATCCCTTTCAACTATAATGCATCTTCTAACAGCTTTTGAAATACCCATTGTTGTATCATCATGGAATATAAAATGTGTGTCCCTTCAGGATTCAACAACTTATGTGTGTTACCTTCTATGGATTTAACATTTTGAAAATTTGGAAAATGTGTGTCTCTTCAAGATTTAGCAACTTATGTGTGTTACCTTCAAAGGATTTAGCATATTGAAAATTGAAAAATGTGTGTCTCTTCAAGATTTAGCAACTTATGTGTGTTACCTTCAAAGGATTTAACATATAAATAAAAAATACTATAGTACAAGGGAGACCCTATGATGTAGGGATACAATGAATAACTAGGGTCAAAAGAAAACCTAGCTATCCAAGTTACCTACAAGAGTAAACAAAATGGAAAACAACATGAATAACAACCACCAAAGGAGATAGAAGTAACATAATGCTTTATACATTCATCAAATTTTCAAGATACATGCCCAATTGTAAGGCCTTCTAAGTTATGGCCAATATAAATTAATCTTCAATGATAAAACTTTGCATTTCAAATCTACTTCTACCTTCCTGGTCTATCTTCTATTTCTTCTACACTACAATGATGCCCCAAGACTCTACCCAAAACTATCTTAAATAAACGCATGGCCACAACTCAACCTGTTGCAAATAAAAACTAATTAAACCCTTATATTAAATGCCAAAATAATCCACAAGTCATCTTACAAAGATATTAAATATGAAATACAAATTAACTAGCAAGGTTGGCCCAAAATGGAATTAGACACAAATAACTCAGTCAACAAAGGACCCAAATAAAAAACTATCATTGAGAACCAAAGAAACTCAAAAACCAAAGGAACTCGATAGTAACTACCAACTTGGCAACAACTATGAACTTGGCATCAACTAGGAAGCTTGGAAACCAATATGAACTCAGCAATAATAGAGGAGCTTAGCAATAACTAAGGAGGTCAACGATTCAAGGCATTGCAACTCAATAGCAACTAAGAAAGAAGGAAAACATACAAGATAGCAATGCAACCTAGGATGCTCCTGTATCACCCTATATATGCCCCCTCCTTATTGTAGCTATCTACTAGACATGATAAGGAAGAGAAAGAGGATACCTACTTCACAATCTAAGGAGATATCATGTTAACAACAATGTACACTATGTTCTTAGTGAAGGGCATTGACCCCTACATTCAAGAGCATGGATAATTGTGAAATTATATGTCACTTATAGAAAAATGATCCTCAAAGAGAAAGAGATCTTATCAACAAGACCCATACTATAGAGAAGTGCTTTAGATAAAATATATTCTTTCAAAGATAAGCCAAGTGGGAACAAAGATTCAATCATCAAGCCCCTACAAACAAGAGGAAGAGGAGTCTTTTATTGAGGGAAATGAATATAACATCAAAGCAAGGCTAAGAGTTTATAAATAACATAATTTTCAAAATAAAGAAGAGATGATGACCTAGGACAACAATAAGTCATTGAAAAGGATATCCATAGTGAAAATATTAATCATTATAATGAAATAATATTGCAAGATAAACAAATGCTGCTAAGCTAAGAAAAGCATATCCCTAGATAAAGAGAAATAAGGAAGAACCTTTCCCCCCAGGGATGAAGACAAGAGGTACCTTTGCAAAACAATTTTTCTAAGAAAATATATATGTAATAATAAAAGAAAACTATGGATTATTATTAACATAATACAAAACCATAGGTATAAAATACAGAAAGGATAACCAATTAAGCTCAAAATAAAACATAATGTATGTTAGATAACTGAATGAAATACCTCTTGCCCCCTAAGTATTAACCAATTAAGCTCAAAACAAAACATAATGTATGTTAGATAACTAAATGAAATACCTCTTGCCCCCTAGTGAAGATACAAGAGGAGAAAGGGTCTATTTTATAAAAGAATGATTGGAAAAACTATGAAGAAAACTCAAAGGGGAAGTTTCTTTTCTCTTCCCTTTAATATCATTATGGATCAGATAAGAAGGAGAAGGTAATTTAAATATTTCTTGCACATTTGCATCATGAACCATAGTTTGAGCCTCATCATAAGTGTGGGAAGAGATAGGAACAGAAAATGAATATTAGGAATTGGATTAGGAAGGATACAATTAGGATTAGGAGGATTAAGAACTAGATCAGGAAGGATACAATTAGGAAGAGTGTAGGAAGTAGAAAGAATGAAAGACACAACCGAAGGTACACTTGGAACCACAATTTGAAGAGGGTTGGAATACATATGAGGAATATTATGGTAAGAAGATTGTGAGGTAGGTAAAGATACAGGTGGAACACTCACAAGAAGAGATGAAAGAGATATAACCACTAAAGAAGGAGTATAGGTAGGAATTCTAGGTAAACAAGTAGAAGAAGGTTCCACACTAGTGACAGGAGGAGTGAATCCCAAATCTTGAACTTCTTGAATTAAAGGTTTGATACCACAAAGGAGATTAACACCTTGATTGCTATCACAAAGGACTTTCTTAAAGGCCTCTAGAGCTTGAATAGAATTTTGAGAATATAATAGTCTAGGTGCATCAATTTTGTAAATAGTGGAATATGAAGGTAACCATGCACACACCCTATGGTAAATATCAATTGAGAAGGTTGTAGAGGAAGATAAAATAGGAATATGATCAGTGGAGATCACATTCGAACAATTTTCATCCTCACTTCCATGTACCTCATTAATGGATATATCCTTGTTTGCAATAAAAGCCTCATCAAAGTATTCAAAACAAAAATCATACATGTTGAACACAAAGTAACACTAAAAGAATGAAAAATGTAAGTATTTTTGTATTTTAAAGGAACTTTGCAATTTTTTTGTATTTTTTAAATATAAATGCAAGATTATAAAATAAATATAAACATGCAAGATCTAAGACAAGATGCAAATATAACACCAAAAGAAAGAGTTGTCGTAAATGGGTTCACCACAATGTAAGATATAAAAATATGGATGAATAGGGTTTAGAATAATGCACGTGAAAGAGACCCTAACCCCATATTTTACACACACATATGAATTTTAAGGGGATGGAATGTAAATCTATAAATGATAATATTGAAATGAAGAAATAAAAATACTTACCTCCAAAAAAGAACCTGTGGAAAACCCTATCAAACAGTCTCAGAAAATTTTGATTTATGTGTCCTTGAAATGAAATGTGAGATCTAAAAAACCCATCAATATTTTTATTTTCTAAGCCAAGTCAACCTTGACACAAATACAAGGTAAGATCTTACCCTAGGGCACAATCTTGCCCCTTTATATTTGACCTTGACTTGCACCACTCCAATGGAAATTATGTTTGCAAATCCTAGTATTTTGGCAAAAAGGGCATCTAGATCTGCATTGATATTCTATGTCCCACACCTATATCTTCAAGAAAAATGGTTTTTTATTTTGATGAGGGGTTTTCCTTGGTCAAACCCTAGTTTGGAATCAACCTTTAAAATGGAATTAAAATAGAAAATGCTAGCAAGTAGTAGAAATAGATCTAACAACAAGCTATGATATTCAATAGATATGCAATTATATTTGAAATGTAAACAAGTATATTGATGTGAAATCTTGGACTAAATAATGTAAATCAAAATCATAAGTTTAAATCAAAACCTCCATGATGCAAGATTCAAATCCACTTTGAGGGAAGATAGATCTAGGGTTTGAATGATTAATCTTAAATGCTTGAACCAAATCCCTTCAAAGGCTTGAATGCTTGAATCCTTGATCTTCAATGGAGAACTTGAATGCTTGAATGGGTGATTTCTTTCTCACTTGATTTTCTTGTATGAATTTTCTTGGGAGAATGCTTGATCTCAAAACTTGATTACTTGATCATGAAAAGTGGATGTGAAAATGAGAGAGGACACCTTTCTTTTATACTAGTCTAGGGAAAAAACTTCTAGAGAGGCTAACATAGGAGAATTAAATTCCAATTAAGCCTTAACCCTATAAATGGATCTAGATTAAAAATAATTTGAGGTTTTACCATTCTAAAACCCAAAACAACTGACTTGGAAGTGGGAAAACAAATTTTTGAACTTCTCCCTGCACCTGGCAAATTTTTTGATGAAAAGGGGGACTTACATCAAGTTCAAGGTCACCTTTGACCTAGGTCAACATCACCTTTGACCTAGGTCAATGTCAAATTTGACCTAGGTCAAGTTTGAGGTCGACCTTGACCCAAGGGTTTAGGACCCATGTAAAATGAGCCACAAGGGAAAAATAGTGCCCAAGGAGGCCCAAATACAGCCCTAAACAGGCATAGAAGATGGGATAGGAGCAAAAAATAGGGGACAACTTGATGGAGGCCCAAATCACCCCCTAAGGAAGGCTAAACATTCTTAACATAGAAGTGCTTCTATTATAAGATGATACAATAAGACAAAATGATAACAGCCTTTCTTTCCAAATAAGAAGAAAAAGAGAAAAGATAGTTACAAATTGTTATAGCTGGTAGCCTAGATTTTCAAGATCAATTTTGCTTTTTTTTATGTAGGCATATCCATAGTGGGTGAACCAAAAAAGTAAGATACCCTAATTGAATAATTGTCTACCCTCTTTTGGCATTTCTCGATAATCTCCAAGATGATGTCTATCTTCAACTATTTATTTGGAAACATTTTCAAGTGGTGGCATAATTTCTTCTATTTTGTCTTGATCCTAATCACCAACTATTACCTATGGATTATATTCCTTTGAACCATATTTTGTTACCCATTCACTAAAAATAGTATCATTAGGCTAGTTAAAATCAATAATATCATTTTCCTTCATCGTAATATCCTTCCATATTGCCTTCAACTATTTCATTTCAAGCCAAAAGGAGTTAAAAACATATCTCAAACTTAACAATTTCATCGACAATTTTTGTGAACAAATAATTACCTTCATTTTTTAATATATCATTCATCCTTTGGTTGAGGGCATTGTTCAATTCCCCTTCCCATTCATTATGAATCTTCACACTACTTGTGCTTTTTATGACATGAAGGGAAAGATCAAAAGTTTTGCTAAAATACTTTGACAAACAACATCTTACCTTGCTTTGTAGTAATTCTCTTTTTAGATCAAATTCTATTAAATTGGTCACAAGACTATATGTCTACTTCATTAACTCCTTAGCTTGTGATTTCTCTTTAGTAGCTAAATAAATCTCATCTAGATCTTTCTCTCTACTCATCCATTTACTCAAAAAAATATTAACATAATTTCATTCTTGAAAGAATTCCAAACCTTTACTGGGTTTTCTATCCAATAATCAAAAAGTCTAGTATTAACAGTACTTATCAAATATAAAATTATATCTAAAACCTTTTCTCCATATCAATGTGCCACATTTATTTGCAAAGCTTTGAATTCAGCCTTTTCATCCTCAAATCCTTTGTTAAATTTTCCTTCAAGACGCAGTGCAGTCTTAGGAATTTCAATAATAGGACTAGTAGGAGGTGTTAGGGATAGTGATGATTCAATCATTTTATGAGAAGATTCTCCCACCTCCATTTTCCTAACTTGTTAACTCTCATACATAGAAACCTTTTTTAGTAGCTCACTATTTTTTCTTCTTTCTAAATCATAGGGTTAAAAAATATTTTCATACCAGAGTTTTAGTTCATCTAGGTTTTTTCTTTCTCCTTTAGCAGTAGAAAGTGCAAAATTTGCAATCTCTTTGCTCATGTGTAAGTAGCTTCAACTCTTGAAATCTCACCCACTCTTCTCACCATTAAGCTTCCCACTTCACCAATATCAGATAATTCATGTTCCCTAGATTTGTTTCTCTTTTGCAAAGGCCACATGACCACTGCAACATGATCCTTACTATACCTTATTCATCTAGATACCAAGTTGACATCTTCTTCAGTTCTATACTTCATGTTTGTTTATTTCCTAATAACATCAAAAACCTACTATAAACTAAAATTGAGACAATTGTTATATTTTCATTAATGTCAAACCTTATTGGTAAGATAGTTTCTATCTGAGAAGAGTGGCATATCAAGAAGATTGATGAAGATGATTTGAGAAGGACATAAGAAAAGGACCTAGAGGAAAGGTTGAGTTATGAGGAACTACACTTGGAACTTGATTAGTTAGACTTTGATAAGATAATATGATTTTTTAAGCTTAACCTAAGTGGAGAAGATAGTAATGTTGAATCCTAGAAGATGTGATCAAAGAAAGACCAAATGCATAGGCTTGACTGAGCAAAAGAGCTAAAGATTAAGGAACTTGAAGTTTATGGTGAGTGATGCTAGAGCTGACTAAGTAATAGTATAAGCCAAAAAAATATAGTGTCAACTAAGCATAAGTATTGACTGAGTATCAAAAAGTGTGTTAGATAGAACAATTAGTAGCAATCAAGTAATTCAATGATGACTGGGTGTCAAAACTTAGTGTTAGTCAAGGGACAACATTTGACATATTATAAGAAAATATTGATTTCTAGTAGACATGATTTAATTCTTGGAATTTGGAAAGCATGTCAAAGATAAGGATTTAACTTGAGGAAAGGATTAGGTGATCGATCAATAGGTTGATTTAAAGACAAGTTTCTAGAAGAGAAAAGGGGAAACTAAAAGGTGGACAAATTCATTATATGTGTTGAATCTGATTGAAACCCTAAGATCTATAGTGATGTTTAAGTGGAAAAATATTACAATTGACTATTTAAGGAGGTAAAGGTATTTTATTTAAGAGTTTGGTAGAATTGGTGAAGACCTTAAAAATGTTTAAGCAGTTTTTCATTTTTTTATTGATGAACTTGAGCAAAAGGTTGAACACTAAAATGTTGAGGTCAAGAGTGATTTCTTGAAGGATTGCCAAGTGAATTTGTAATACATATGTCAATGGAGGCTATTCAATGAGTCAATTGTTGGATTGAATCATATATGTATTTGCAAAGTGATTTGTATTTGTCAAATCAACTTGTTGTTACTTTATGACTATTGTATCATTATTGAAATCCTTTAATCAAGGTTGACCTAATAGTCATATGTAAATCTTTTAATCAAGGTGTCATTCTAATGGAATATTCTTAAGCCCTCTAACAAGGCCACTCGTAACAAGGTGATCAAATCCTCAAACAAGGTCACATTTAATAGTGTATTTTATAACCTTTAATACGGTTGGACCCTAACAAATCTTACTTTAGAAGAGTGAAAAATTGGTGACATGTTACGAGTGGTTTCTCCCAAATTAGAACTCCAAATTAAATCCTAGTGTCATAATTGTAAAAATGTTATCTAAGATGTTTAATTGTCAATGTTTTACATCTGCAAGTTTGTTACTATTAGGACAATGAACTACAAGTTTATGTATTTGATTATATGTTATGGAGATTGAGTGAGTAAATGTTTAGATATGAATTATTTGTAGTAATTAAAAGTTGAATTGGTACATCTAAACCTGAGGATAATTGATTCACCCCCTCTCTCAGTTAACCTAAATCATTCTAACTAAACCATGGCATCTGTAATGTCCCATTCAAGAAGAATTTGTACTCATTATTTTATTATTATTCTTCCTTCTTCTAGAGTAATTTTTCCAAATTCTTTCACTATCTCTTCTTTTACCTCATCCTTTATGACAGAGTCATCTTTATTAGCTTTCTCTATTTTCCTTTTCCTACATCTAATCTTAAAATTGGAGATGTTCAATGTCCAATAAATTTGGATGAAATCCCTACATCTAACAAAACTATCATATGACAAGAAGCTTTTACAAGCCTATTCAACAAGAGGGTCTAATTATTTTCCTCTAAAATCCTCTACTACAATGTGGTCCATGATTGGCATTAGGGGCTCTTCTAGTATCCCTTCCTCCAATTTAGTTGTTGTAACAACATTGTCACCTTGACTATCCAATTACATCAATTTTTTAGCTATCACTTTTTCATTTTCAAAATGCATTAGGGATTGGAGGGTGAATATGCATCTAGTGTAGGAGCACCTAGGGATGATCATAGTGAAAAGTTCTAGAAGTTTTGGCTTGTAGGTGGTTTTAGCCAACCACTAGGGAGTAAGGGATAAGTATGAAGCTTGAAGCATGTGATTAGAGCCATGTATATAAGTAGGTGAGTGTGAGAAAGTGGGGAGTCAAGAAGTGTCCTTAGAATGCCTAAGTTTCTTGTAATTGGTTAAATGGGTCAAAGGTTGACCAAACTTTGACCAAACCTCTAGAGTTAAGAAATAGTCTTAGAATTTAATTTTGGACCTTACTAGACTCATTTGAGGTGTGATGAGGTCTACATATTGTCAAAGTGCAAAGTTGTAAAAATATTTCTCAAGCAACTTTGTATTTTGCAAAAGTTGCACTTGACAACATTGACAACAAATTGATAAAACTAGGAAACTTGAAAGATTTCAGTTATGGATCCATATAGGATGTTTTAACATGTGAAAAAGGAGTAAAAAACACCATTAAATACCCAAGAGAATGGTTCTTGATGAGATTGTATAGATTCAGTCTTAAAGAAAAAGAAAACAACAACAATTTCCTATTATAGTTAACTTGCACGTCCAAATCCACATGTCAATGGATTTATTGGAGTTTCTTATTTATCACATTAGTTAGAGGATTTAATGTAGTTTATTTTCATATTTATTTATATCCCTAAATATTGGTTTGGATTGGTGTTTTTAAATTCTTTTTTGATTCACTACTTCAGTGTCCTAATTGGAGTAGCAGTAGCACCAAGAAAAATGGCTCTTTCTTGAGTTTTAATGCTCAAGCCTCTATGGCCCTTTGTAATAAACAAGAGAAATGTACATACTATGTATATATAAATTTTGGATTTTTTAGGGGTTGGTTTTCTATTTTTAAAGAAAATCCCTAGACGAGTAGAAGGCTACCAAACTAGGTGAAGACCAACAAAACAAAGGTTAAAAAGCATAGTAGATGGATTAAATGATCATCCAATTTTTTGGATGGAAAGGGTAATAAACTAAGGAACACCAAGCCAAGGGAAAATCCTTTGAGCTATAATCTTAAAGGGGTTTTGATTAACCCTAGTTAATTGATGTGACAAGCCCTCAAAACCATTTAAAATGGGTGACTTGTGGTCTAGCACTGCACGGATACCTTAGTGACCCAAAACCAAGTGAATCTTGAGGTGCTCAAAAAATGGTATAGGAATCTAACATTTTTTTGGAAACTCCTTTATAAGATTATGAAATTAGAGACCTAAAACTCAATTATGAGGCCTAATTACTAGTAGCCCTAGTAGCCCTCCTAAACAATGAATTCTTGAGATTGCCAATAAAATGATGACTCAATCCTCACAAGCACCCTGAAAATCATTAAATGCATAAGAATGGAAGCAAAGTGAATGTCTTGGTTCATCCTATGTTGGGATTCAAGACAAGGGGTGAAGCCTAACCTCTCAGTTAGTGAGGAGTTATGAATTGGTGGGAGTGTATTGGTGAAGTAGGGGAATAGGAGAAGTATTCCCTTAGTGATAGGGTGGAGAGAAGACCCTAAGAAGGCTATAGAAGATACTTCAATGCTTTGGTGGATATGCTAAGGCAAAGTATGAATCCCTCCTCATCAAATTGATATCAGAGCTAGTGAAAGATTTTGGATAAGTGCATGTTTGACTTGGAAGGAGAGTCAATAGGTGAGAGCACCATAGTGACAAATGTAGAGCTAGAAAGAGATTTGATAGAACAAATGGAGAAAAATAGGCTTCAAGAAGAGTCCTTAGAGGCCATGAAAGAAAAAGTTGAAAAAGTTACAAAGACAATGGAGCAAGTTAAAGATAAGTTAGAAGGGAATGAAAATAAGGGAAAAGCCATAGATGAAGAAGATATACAATGTGAACCAAATCCTCCAATGCAAGAAGAATCTTTCTTCAAAGCCCTTAAGGAAATTAGCATAAATTAACTTGAATTTATACCCTTGTTCATAGGAAAGATGGATTTGGAGTTGGTAATGAAATGGATAGAGGGCATGGAGGATCACTTTGAGTGTGAAGGAGTCACAAAGGTTCAAAAGTTGAAAGTTGCAAAGGAAAGATTGAGGGGACCAGCCCTAACTTGGTGAAAGTTTCTCCAATAAGAGAGGGAGAAGGAAAAATAGGAAACCAATAACCAATTAGAAGGCTATACTAACTAAAATTAGAAAAAATGATTTTCTTGAAGACTATGAAATTCAACTCCATAAGAAGATATGAATCTTGAAGCAGAAGGATATGGATGTTGCCTCTTATATTGAGGAGTTTCAAAAACTTTTTTTAAGGTCCAAAGAAAGCATGAAGGTTGCTAGATACTTAAGAGTCTTGAGATGGAAAATTCAAGAAGAAATCAGCCTATGGACTCCCACCACTATTCACAAGTTTTTTTAGCTAGCTCTAAAGGTGGAAAAGAAGAATAAGAAGAGGCAAGAATCAAATTCAAGGGGAAGAGGTAGAGGTAGAGATGCCATAGGTACCCATAGAGGTGGATATGGAGGAAGAAGTAATGACTCCAAGAACCAAGGAGACTCCAAGACCAATGAGAAATGTAGTAACACTAGTAGCATGGATAGCTACAACAAAGGGAGAGGCCCTAATAGTGGAGGAAGAGGAAGATTTGGTAGTTTTGGGAGGAGTTCACATTTTTCTACCATGAAGTGTTATAACTATGGCAATTTAGACCACCCATCTTATAGATTCCATAACAAAGAATCCTCATCATCCCATGGGGAGATGAAGATCACCTATGTACAAAGAGAGGAAGATCACATGATTCATTTAGAGGAAAGCCTTGATTCAGAGAAAGGGGAAAGGTCTAATGTTTAAAAGGGTTCTAACTAGATAACCAAATAAAGAGGAACCTAAGAAAAGAAGGTCTTTATTTAGGATAAAATGCAAGATCCTTGGAAATATTTTCAAATTAATAATAGACTCAAGGTCTATTAATAACATCATCTTAGAAGAAGAAATGGAGAAACTAAAACTTGTTAAGAAACCTCATACTCATCCCTATAGAGTGACATGGTTGAATAAGGAACAAAATGTGCTAGTGAATGAAAAAGCTTGGGTTGAGTTTTCCATTGGGGAGTATAGTGACAAAATACATTGTGATGTGTTACCCATGGATACTTGTCATCTTTTGTTGAGTAGAACATGGCAATTTGATAGATATTTTGTACACCAAGGAAGGAAGAATGCCTCTACTTTTAAGAAGAGTGGAGTGACTTACAAACCACGGGCCTTAGTGAAATAGGAACCTGATGAAGCAACAACAGTACATAAATTTTTTATGAGTGGAAAGGAGTTCTTAAATGAAATCAAGAATGTTGAAGGGGTGGGATTTCCCATTGTGTTAAAATCCAAGGAAGAAGAAATCCTCAAATAGTCTAACATTCCTAGTAAAGTAAAGTAGTTACTTGAGGAGTTTCAAGACATCATCTTTGATGGGACACCAGCTACCTTGCCTCCTTAAAGAGTAGTAAGCCACCAAATTGACTTTGTATTAGGGGCATCCTTTCCTAACAAAGCTACTTACAAGATAACTCATGATCAACAAAAGGATCTAGCAAGACAAGTACAAGAGTTATTAGATCAATGCCTCATCATGAAGAGCATCAGCCCATGTTTAGTCCTAGTGGTATTAGTACCCAAGAAAGGAGGTAAGTGGAAATGTGTGCTAGTTCTAGGGCCATAAATAAGATCACTAATAGATATAGGTTTCCTATTCCTAGAATAGAGGGTTTGATGGACTATTTAGGTGAAGCTGGGTACTACACCAAGAAAGACCTTAAAAGTGGTTATCACCAAATTAGGATGAAAGAAGGGGATGAATGGAAAACTACATTTAAAACCATTGAGGGTCTTTATGAGTGGCTTGTTATGCCTTTTTTCCTTACAAATGCATCAAGTACATTTATGAGATTAATGAATAAAGTCTTGAAGGATTATATAGGTGAGTTTTTGGTAGTATACCTAGATGACATCCTTATTTTTAGTAAGTCAAAAGAGGATCATGTGAAGCATCTTGATATAGTGTTGAGAAGGTTTCAAGAATATAAACTTATCATTAACCTTGAGAAGAGTGATTTTATGAGACAAGAGTTGGTATACCTAGGCTTTGTAGTCTTCAAAGATGATTTGAAAATACATCCAAGTAAAGTAGAAGCCATCCTAAACTAGCCTATTCTTAAGACATGGACTAAACTTAGAAGTTTCCATGGATTGGCCCAATTATATAAGAATTTTGTGAGAATATTTAGTGAAATAAGTGCACCTATACTCGATACTATCAAGGAGGACTCAAGATCAATTTTGTATGGACTAAGGTAGTAGATGAAGGATTTGAGAAGCTAAATAAAGAGGTTTCTATACAACCCATCCTAGTTTTGCCAAGTTTTGACCAATTTTTCATTGTGGAGTGTGATGCAAGTTAGATAGTTGTGAGAGTAATTCTAAGTGAAGAGGGGAGAAATGTGGCATTTTTCAATGAAAGGTTGAATGAAGCTAAGTCTAGGTATTCATCCTATGACCTAGAGTTATATGCACTAGTTTAAGCCATTAGAAAGTGAAGGCATTACCTTTTTCCTAAAGATTTTGTGGTCTACATTGATAATCAAGCCTCAAGATTCATTAATACACAAGAGAAATTAAGTTTGAGACATAATAAGTGGATGGAATTCCTACAAGCCTACACTTTCACCATAAAGCACAAAAATTGGCAAGCTAATAAGGTAGTAGATGAATTGAGCAAGATGCTCTTAACAATTCAAGTAATTTAGTTAAAGAGTATTGGAATAGAGGGATTCAAAGATATCTATGAAGGAGATGAAAATTTTTCAAAAGATTAAAAGGTATGCTCATCATTTAATAATCATTTTCACAATGGTTTTGCTAACTATACCTTGCAAAATTGCTTTTTTTTTAGAGATAATTAGTTATCTATTCGAAGGGATTCTTTAAGGGAAAACCTCATCGAAGAAAAATACAATATAATTTTGTGTTAGAATATATAGTCCATCAATATAACTGAGAGGGGGGTGAATAATTTATCCAAATATTATCACAATTATCAACCTTATTAAATCGTAATCATATGAGAAATATAATCATAAACCAAAATAGGATACTAATGCACAATAACACCAAATATGTTAACTAAGGAAACTCTTGATCAGAAGAAAACACTAGTGGGGATGATACCCACAAGACAATTTATTAATATGAATATTCCTTATTAGAGGATGGACTCTATTAGGAGTATATGAAATACATTCAGTACTTATCAATGTTTGTTAGGAGACTTTGAATCCTTGTTAGAAGGGCAAGACCAATGAACCCACTATCCAAATGATCTCTATATTATTCCTTGTAGAATAATATAATTGAATTATACTTCTCCTTTCACTTTCTTCATCCTATCAACTATACTTCTTCTCATTTTGATCTTGTTACTAGATCATAAACTTCACATCCAATAATCTCTTGGATCACTTACTCACATTCACCAAAAACTCTGCTCTTTTTTTCACTTCTTTGATTACTTAGCATACCACACATACTAAAAACAAGGAAAACATCTTTCCTTTATAGCATATCTTTAAATTTTAACTTCTTGAGTTAGCCTTGAGGCTTTTCCATTTAATTATAATAAGATAATTAATTATTTCACAATAGCAATAGCATTATCTACTCATAGTCTATACAAATTCTCATATATGTGACACTAGGGCTTGTACACTCATTGATGTCACCATCAAATAATCTTATTTCACTATCTAATTGTGCATCTTCAAATTATATATTTTTTAGAAGATATAATGCAATCATCATAAACTACTTAATGATTACTCTGTCTCTATACTGCTCTTTTTAAATCACTTACAAATTTTGCATGACTTTGACTCATGTTACCCACATTTAACCTCATCATCAAGGCATAGTTTGGAACATGTCCTTACCCATGCATCACCAAAACATCAAACCTCTATCTATATGACCTTGATCTC
Organism: Cupressus sempervirens; assembly: GCA_028749045.1. Taxonomy (NCBI): domain Eukaryota; kingdom Viridiplantae; phylum Streptophyta; class Pinopsida; order Cupressales; family Cupressaceae; genus Cupressus; species Cupressus sempervirens. The sequence goes on from CM053786.1 coordinate 483,041,365, forward strand.
TATCTACTAATCTACTACTCTGCCAATCTTCATGGACTTATGTTGATATCAATGACAAACATAATCATGAATGCAACATTTCAATACTATCACATTCTCACCAATTCTTAGAATACTCTCGCAAAGGAATACCATCAGCATTCATGCTAATAGTTTGAGTGGGGACTTTGGTTTGAATAAAACCTTAGAGATTGTGAGTAGGTACTACTACTAGCCAAGAATGCAAAGGGATATTAGAAGGTATGTTAAGAAATGTATCATTTGTCAAAAGGCTAAAGGAAATTCTTCAAAAAAATTCTTATATTAGACCTTACCAACACCTAACAAACCTTGGGAATGTATAAGCATGGATTTCATATTTAGTTTACCAAGGACAAGAATTGGTTTTGATAGTATGTTTGTAGTAGTGTATAGATTTAGTAAGATGAGTCACTTCATACCATGCAAGACAACTCATGATGCTAGTTACATAGCACACTTTTTCTTGAAGAAATTGGTTAGAATTCATGGTCTTCCTATTAATTTTGCATCAAATAGAGATGTCAAGTTCATGGGGAATTTTTTGAAGACATTATGGAAGAGATTAGGCACTAATATGGCTCATAGTTTAGCATATCATCCCCAAACTAATGTTCAAATAGAGGCCATTAACATATTTCTTGGGAACCTACTCATATGTTTAACCAAAGATTATGGTCAGTCACAAGATCAAATCATACCACAAGATGATTTTTCTTATAATGATAGTACCAATAGAGCCACTAGTAAGAGTTCATTCCAAATTATACATGGCTTGCACCCAAAGGGAGTTTGTGAGATTAGATAATTGAAGGAGCTAGAAGGAATCAATGGGAATGCTAAAGACTTTATCAATCCATGAAGAATATCTATGATTAGGTCAAGAAGACTCTCATAGAGGCAAATTAGAAATTGAAGAGCAAGGAAGATGAGGGGAGAAAAAACATTCAATTTCAAGTTGAATATTGGGTGTTAGTGCACCTAAGAAAGTCTAGATTACAAAAGGGAGTTCCAAATAAAATTTAGATGAAAAGGATAAGGTCTTGCCCAAGTCTGGTCAAAATGCATACAAGATAGACTTACCTAAGGAGTTAGCCCTTTCACCAATTTTCAATGTGAAAGATCTAGTTTCATACAAATGACCTAAACTAATAGAGGACACAAATAAATCATACATTGATAAAGAGGTTAAGTACATGAGTATGTATTCTCCAATAAACCCACAAGATGAGAGGATACTTGATTCAAGGGTAATGAAGAAGAGTGGGCATAAAATCTATATGGAGCACCTTGTGAAGTGGAAATGTCTTCCTACTATAGAGGCTAATTGAGTAGTTGAAACTAATTTCAAGAAGCTAGGTGTTAGCATAGATTGTTTGCCTAAAGATCCTACTTAATTTCTTTCTTTAGGGGAGAATGATGCAAGAGCACCTCAGGATCATAGTGAAAGGTCCTAGAAATTTTGGCTTGTAGGTAGTTTTAGCCAACCACTAGGAAATAAGGGCTAAGTATGAAACCCAAATGGTTTTATTAGATTCATGTATATAATTAGGTGAGTATGAGAAAGTTTGGAGTCAATAAGTATCCTTACAATACCTAAGTTGCTTGTAATTAGTTAAATGGATCAAAGGTTGACAACTTTGGCCAAACCTCTAGAGTTGGAAAATAGTGCTAGAAGTTAGTTTTGGACCTTACTAGAATCATTTTAGATGTTCTAAGGTATACATATGGTCAAAGAGAAAATTTGTAAAAAAGTTGCTCAAGAAACTTTGCAATTTGCAAAAGTTGCACTTGACAACACTGACAACAAATTGCCAAAACCAAGCAACTTGTAAGATTTTGGTTATGGGTTCATATAGGAGGTTGTAGAATGTTAAAAAAGATTATAAAACACCATTGCATTTCCAAGAGAAGGGTTACTGATGAGATTGTATGGATTCAATCTTGAAGAAATAGTAAACAACAAGCAATTTCTTGTTACAGTTAACTTGCACGTCCAAATTCACATGCCAATGGATTGATTGGACTCTTTAATTTATCTTGTTAGCTAGAGAATTTAATTTATTTATTTATTCTTATTTATTTGGATTCCTAAATATTGTTGTAGATGGGTGATTGTTAATTATTTTGTGATTCAATAGTTTAATGTCCTAATTGGAGTAGCACCAAGAAAAGTGGCTCTTTCTTTAGTTCCCATGGTCAAACCTCAATGGCCCTTTGGAATAAAGAATGGAAATGTACATACTATTTATATATACATTTTGGAGTTTTTATAGGTTTATTTTCTATTTTTAAAGAAAAGCCCTAGGAAAGTAGAAGGCTACTCGGCTAGATGAAGATCAGCAAAATAGAGGTCAAAAGGCATAGTAGATGAATTGAAATGATCAATACAATTGTTTGGATGGAAGACATAATAAATGAAGGTGTACCATGCCAAGGAAAAATCCTATGAGTTATCTTCTTGAAGGGACTTTTATTGACTCGATTAATTGCTTTGACAAACCCTCAAAACCCCTAAAATTAGGTGATTTATGGTCTAGAACTATACAGATACCTTGGTGACCCAAAAGCAAGTGAATCTTGAGGTACTCTAAAAATGGTAGTATAATCTAACTTTTTTTAAAAAAATTCTTTAGAATATTATGAAATTAGATACCTAAAACTCAATTAGGAGGCCTAATTGCTACTAGCCCTAGTAGTCATCCTAAACAAGGAATCCTTGAGATTATCAACAAACTGATGACTCAAACCTCATCAAGCACATTGAAAATAATTGAATGCATAAGAATGCAATCCCTATATTTCATGGAATCCTAGTGAATGTCTTAGTTCAACCTATGGTAGGATTCAAGACATGGGGTGAAGCCTAACCTTGGAGTTAATGAATAGTTACAAATTGGTGGGGGTGGATTGTTGAAGTAGGGGAATAGGAGAAGTATTCCCTTGGTTATAGGGTGAAGATAAGACCCTAAGAAGGCTATAGAAGAGCCTTGAATGCTTTGGTGGATAGGACAAGGAAAAGTAGGAATCTCTTCTCATCAACATCTTTTCTAAATGAGGTAACCTCTTCTACTCTTTGTTTCTCTAAAGTAGATTCCAAAGGGGAACTTTCTGACAAATTTATTTTATATGTATAGGTAGAGGGGACTATTGTTACATGGGGTAATGAATGCCTACCCTCTACTTCTTTACCTCTTCTAGTAAAATTTTCACTTGGTCTCCCAACAATATACCCTATCTTCTTTTGAAGATTTTATTGTCTAGAATAGAAGGGGTGAGTGCAAGCCTTTGCATTCCTTCTCTTGATCAATTAGAATGTGCATTAATCAACATATCTCTCTTCCCATTAATAACATCAATAATTTTAGTAAAATGTGTTATCAAGTTATTTAATTTGTCACCCAATGTCTTTTCATCCTTCAAAGGATAATAATCTTTATCAAAATCATTTAAAAAGTCTAGGGCCTTTTTGTAAACCCTCCATTTTTCTTTCTTGATTTATTTCTCTTGCAAGGAAAATTTATTTTTTATTATATCCTTAGGGTAATAGAAGTAGTGATCATGCCTTTTAGCCTTAGTTCTCTTCTAGAAAATTTCATGAAATCCCTCAGGGTCTAAAAATATGGCATGAGACATTGTCATCCTTAGGGATTTGAGACTTTATTGAAATGTACCCATCCTCTCTTTTTAGTTATAAATTTATGTGCAACAGTTGAAGGAAAGATTTTTTTCCATTTGATCTTCTTTCTAATTCCTTTTCCTCCAATCCACCAATTCTTGAGAAGACTTCTGCAACACCAATTTTAAAAGGAACCTGATAGGGCAATACATGGGGAGTCCCTTGAAAAATATACACTCTAAAAAAAATAGAAATGGGATATGGAATAATATTACCCCAATTATGGACAACCTTCAAATCCTTAGCAAATTTATTTGGTATAATGAGCTCCAATAATGCCTTGCAAATTATAGGGTTATCAAGTGATAACAATGGTCTTAGTTTGGAAGAAAAGTACTTATTAATTCTAATAAAACTAGCATCCCCCCTATACCACGACATATTTTCACTCCATAATTGGATAGGAAATACTTATTTATCTTGTTCTCTTGTCAACTTCATTTCATCCCCAAAGTATGAGGCTTCCTTATAAAGGAATGTATGCATAAGCATGGAGTACCATCCAAAAGGTTTGTTAACTTTAGCCTTATCAATTCCTATCAAGCCATTATGAATCTCTTCAAAAATATAAGAAGAAAAATAAAAAATTGCATCAACACCATAATGGAGGATCTAGACCTTCATGTACATAAAGTGGATAGGCATGTGATCTTGTTCATCCTCACTAAAAACTTTACATAAAGACATATACACATCTAGGGCACAAGAATTGAAATATTTTGTTGAGAATGGCTCTAGATTTGATGGCACAGCCAAAGTAAAATTATCAAAAATTAAAAAATGTTCCCTCAAAGTCCCATTCCTAAGATAAACCCACTAGGCTTCATAAACTTCTTGCAGTTTCTACAAGTTGGTGGTATCATGGAAACTAGAAGGTGGGTCCTTCCCTGGTCTTATCTTCACTAGAAAATTCCCATGTATATCTCTTACAAATCAAGCTACATGATCATATTTCATAGAAACTAGGGTTAAGATGTCCACATCCATAAAAACCCCAGGTGCAACCAATTTCCCTAAATTAAAATTGCAAACATTATTATGTGAGGCAAACAAATTTCTCTATGAAAACCACTATTTGAATAATTACCAACCACTCATCATTGTTTTACAATCCCACACCCAATTTCCTCTATCATACAAACCCTTGGAAACCTAAAGATGAGGTGAATTTGCAACAAGTTTCCTTCCTTTCAAATAATTGTTTGTAGGCATGTCTAACTATTCCAAAAAATCATCACACACATTCATATCCTGATACTCTATATTTACCATGAAATCCCTTATAGGTGTCATCACTAGGGTTAATGACAGTATGGTTCCCCCAATCAATCAACCAAAATTTCTTTCTAAAAATAAATCCTAGGACCTAGACATGAGTACTTTCTATTTTTTAAGCTCACAATTTCTTGCAATGTCTTCTCACAAAAACCCTAATACTCATGTAACTTCTTCTAGCAATGTATGCTTCTCTTCTTTGCAATTGTACCCAAACTTTGAAATTATTTTATGAAATGGTAAACAAAGAAAGAAAATAAATGTATAACATTAACGTCTGCATGATTTCTAATATAATCCTTAAAATCATTGGAACAATGAGCGAAAGGGACCATGGATTAATTTTGAACTTAGACTATTGATTGAAATTTTGTAGAGACATGGATTGATGTCTCAAATTCAATCTACTAGTGTTGAGTCCACTTTCTTTTGGTAACAAGGAAGTCAAACCAATTAGAAAAAAATAACTATAATCTTGCATTGTGGGCCACATTTTTCCCTCTAACCATCCTTGGACACATGTTGCAATGTCTCAATTTCATGATGAATAAAGACATTGTAACTTTCCATTGTGTCATCATGACCATCGTTAGATATTCTTTGAACTAATGATCACAAAAAAAGAAAAATATCTTGTTAAAGGGACAACATAGGACATGTATCTCATAGTCACATTCACACAATAGATATAAAACTTGTATGTTTGGATCCTAACATTCTGCCAACCATTGGATCAACTTAGATCTAACGGTCAAGAAAATATTACTAAGTAAATATTATTAGGTAAGATGGCCCACAATAGGACATGTATCTTTAAATAACTAGCTCTTCGAACCTATTGCATGTAGTTGACTACATGTCCCACCTTGGACACATGTCATATTACCATGTTGTTACATTGGATATCTTCCTCAAACTTTATCTTAGTGATATTATGACCATCATAGATTTTCTTTAATTTGGCCAAATCTGACCATTCTTCACAAAGGGCTCTAGAGATACATGTCTTTCTCTCAAAATTTCATAATGACTAAAGGTCTTAAAACTTAGCATTGTGATATCACAACCATTGTTAGATCTCCTTTGATTTGATGATTAAGAAACAAGTGAAATATCTTTGTAGTTAGGGAGTGGCTAGTGGGTCTATGATGCCTTCTAAGACATGTTTCATCAAATAAGAGAAAAGCATGTGATCAAGAAAATAAAATATATGTTAAAAAAAATTTGGTGGATTTGGGTGAAGTAATCCTCTGAATTTTAATAATTACTCCTACTCCCCAACCAATTATAAGATATTTTCTTAGAAAAAGATAAACACCCCACCCCCCGACACCCCCCCCCCCCCCCCCCCCAAATGTAAAAATACCCATACTTAAAGTTGGGAAGTAGAATCTTGACAAAACTTAGTAAGGGATAAAATAATAAGTTGTTATGGTAGCAAAACATGAGGTCCCCATTTTAACAATGAAGCAACCCTTTCTTTAAGTCAAAAAAATGTAACTAAAAAATATAACAATGCAAGGCTTTCTTACTCTAAGGTTCTACCAATACTTAGAAAGTTTTCATAAGTAGAGTTATGAAATAATGACCACTTACGAACAATCATAAGCATAAAATTTAACATTTTGTTCAATTTTTTTTGCATCCTTGAAATGGGGCTAACATTTTTGTCAATGAACAAGGGGTGAGCCAAATAGAGATCTAAATTTGCAAGTTAGTTGTATTTTAATATATCAAATCAACCTATTGCTTTCTAACCATTATGGCAGTAAAATAATTTAATCAAGGTTGACCTAATTGCCATTTTTAAATCTTTTAATGAGTGACATTCTAATCGAATGATCTAAAGACCTCTAACCAGGCAACTCCTAATAAGGTAATTTAAATCATTTAACATGTTCACACCTAATAGTGTATTTTGTACCATTTAACAGGGTTAGATCTTAACTAAGCTCACTTCAAAAGAGTTAAAAGTGGTAGCATATTACTTGGTGGTTTTTTCTAAATTGATTTTTTATGTTGAATACTTGTGTTACAATTGTGTGAATATTGTTTTCATGTTTCATGTTATTTATTATTTTGTATTTCTATTAGTTAGCATATACTGAATAGAGAGTTAAGTGATGAATGAATTATTTAAATTAATAATGAGTTGTTATAATGGTTGTGAAATGTCCCTTTACTGATTTTTTATGATATTTCCAGCCTCAAATCAGAACTTTAAAATCAAATAACCCATATTACAAAGATCTGCCAATTTCCCAATAAAACCCAAATCGGGTATGTCCAAATTAGTGCCAAAAAACTTCACAACTTCACAAATTATTAATAAATCTGAAAATGGAAATTTTTAAAGAAATTTCAGCAGCATAACAGCCTAAAAAATGACATTTCTAGATTTGTATAGCCTTTACACAATAGCTCACAAATGTAGGGCAAAACTATGCTCAATCGGGCTCCCGAAATTAACACAAAAAATGCCCGAAAACACCACAAAACACTCATAAACTATCTCAGAAGTTTAATCATGACCCAATACATATATTCAGCCCTATTTTAACATCATAAAGTCTAAAATACAGCAGCAAACCAAACTGATATGAAATACTCAACTGAAAACCCAAACTCAAACCAAAAACAACCCCAAAAACACCCAAATCGGCACTATTCAGCACAAAGGAAAACTCTGTATGAGCATGCACATGGAATGGCTTCAAAATCCCATCCTTAGCCTTCCTGGAAACCTGCAAACTCCCGTTCTTGGGTCTCCTTCTCCATAGGTTTGGCAGCCTCTGAAGAACAACAAGAAAATTAGCAAGAATCAAGATGTAGAATGAGCCCAAAATGCCTCCAAACCCCTTTTAAAGAGGGCATAACCCTAACTCACGTCCAAGAGGGGTTAATAAAATATAATTTAATAATAATTTTTATTTATTAGTCCATTGGTTTCCAAAGATTAGTCCCTTTTTCCAAAATTTCACCTTTTTGGAGCCTGCCTACCTTAACAAAGTTTTTTTTTTTTAATTATTTGAATAGGGGACATGACAGGTTGAGTGGGTTTATAATATTAAATAAGTTGTTTGAATTTTTTAAATTTTGATTTGGTTCATCTAGACCTAAGGATAACTGATTCACCTCCCCCCAAGTTATTCTAATAATCCTAACATCATATTGGAGTGCAAAGTTATTGTGGTGACAAGTATTTTACCTTATTTCTTGATGATTTCTATAGAATGGTAGTTGTGATGTTTCTTAAAGAAAAATATGATGCATTTCAAATGTTTAAGTGGTATTTGACTAGAGATGAAATGGAAATAGGTAAAAGTATAAAATGTTTCAGATTAGATAAAGGAGGTGAAATCATATCAAATGAGTTCAACATATTCTATAATGACAAAGGAATTAAGAGATAAATTTATGCACCAAGAACTCCACCACATAATGTGATAGCTAAAAGAAGAAATAGATCAATCATGGACTATGTAAGAACACTGATGATTGAAAAGAGTGTTTCACAAAAGTATTGGAGAGATGCTATAATTTTTGATGTTTATACACTAAACCAAGTTGAATTCAAGAAAGGTACAAAAAAAACCCCTTTTGAACTATGGTATGGCTATGCACCTAATGTCAATTATTTCAAACTTTTTCAAAGAAAGTGTTATATATTGAATGATTCAAGGAATGGAAAACTAGATGCAAAGAGTGATGAAGGTATATTCCTAGGATATTCCACTAAAAGAAAGGCATAAAAGTGTTTGAATTCTAACACTAAAAAAATTATGGAAAGTGCAAATTTTAGAGTTGATGAGTTTCTAAAAAAGAATGAAGACTAATTCTAGAAAGAACCTAAAGATTATTGAAACTTTGGTTACATTTATGATGGAGAACCTAGTACATTACCAAAACCAGAGATAGTGACTATCGAACATCAACAAAATGACACTACCAAGTTTCAATAGATAAGCTCTATTAAGCCTCAACATGCTACCAGGCATCAACCTATAAGAGTTGAGTCACATAGAGAGGAGACCGAACACCAAAAAGAGAGTGTCAAGTTATAGCACGAGATACTTGTAGAAGATAAACAAGCTGAACCAAGTGAACTAACACAAGAAGAAAGAATATATGAACTTGTATTAGTGAAATATGTGATGAGACACCATAAACATGATCAAATAATTGGAGACAAAGATTCAATAGTCATGCAAAGAAATAAGTTGAATAATTATACATGTTTACTATGTGATTTTTAGCCAAGAACGATCAAAGATGCTTTGGAGAGTGAAGATTGCATTAAAGAAATGAATGAGGAGATTGATCAAATAGAGAAGAATAAGACATTGACACTTGTACCTAGACCAAAGGACAAGAATGAAATTGAAACCAAGTGGGTATTTAGAAATAAGCTAAATGAGAAAGGTGAAGTCACAACAAACAAAGAAAAAATAGTTTGCAAGTGATATGCAAAAGAAGAAGGAATTGACTATGGAGATACATTTTCCCTAGTTGCAAGATTAGGAGTAAGAAAATTACTTTCATATGCTTCTTAAAAAAAACTCAAAGTATATCAAATGGATGTCAAATCTACATTTTTTAATGGAATTTTGGAGGAAGAAGTCTACACTAAAAAACCTGAAGGATTCTTTGACCCTAGCAAAAAGACCATGGTATATAAATTTCACAAAGAATTATATGGTTTGAAAAAAGATCATAGAGCATGGTATGAAAGATTACATGCATATTTCTTGATAATTCATTTTGCAAGAACAAATGATAATAACAATCTATACTTAAAAGTGAACCTAAAAGAGAGATATTCTTGATTGAAATATTTGTTGATGATATCATATTTGGAGGACATGATTTATTGTGCAAATAATTTACTAATGAGTTGAAGATATAATTTGATATGTCAATGTTTAGAGAGATAAAATTATTTGTTGGTTTTTATGTCTATTAGATGAAGAGAGGTATCTACGTTACACAATCACAGTATATTAAGGAGATATTGAAAACCCATGCAATGTAAGATTCAAGATCGGTTGGAAAACCTATGGTGACTAGACATAAACTTTCAACAAATTATGATTATGCAAAAGTAAATTAGAAATTTTATAGATCAATGATTGCAAAATTATACATTATTGAGCTCATTGGATCAATGATTGGAAAACTATAATATGTTGTTCATAGAAGACCTGACTTTACATTAGTTGTTGGCATTCTTGTAAGATATTCTATTAGTCCTAGATAAAATCACCTAATGGTTATGAAAAGGATATTGACATATCTAAAAGGTACAAAAGACTATGGCTTATGGTATAAGAAGAATGAAAAGTTTGAGCTGAAAGTTTACACAGATGATGATTGGGCTGAAAATGTTGATGACACAAAGAGTACAAGTGAAGATCTTTTCTTTCTAGGAAATAGATTGATTTCATGGACAAGAAAGAAGAAAAACTATATTTCCTAATCTACTACAAAGGCTAAATATATTGTAGTAGTAGTTAATTGTTTAAACATTGTGTGGATCAAGAAATTGTTGAAAGGTATGAAGGAAGATATTTTGAACCTATAGTCATATATTGTGTAGTGCCTCCCATGTTTGCATTTTGTACCTTGTTATAATTTGGACTCGAGAGATACTTTTTTACTCATGTTAGATGACATTTGAGATGACTTGATGGTCAGATACCATATTTTGATAACCAATATCATAGATGTTAGATTCTATGTTATTTTGTTTGATCATATTTGCATGATGATGCTTATTGATGTGAAATGAATCTTTAGGATGTGATCTAGTTATTTTGTATTCAGACATATACTTGGTTTATGATTATGCAATGACCCTATTGGATTATGGATGCTTTGATTTGATGCTATAGTTATTTACTTCATTCTTGCTTTGGGATGTTTCATGATGCAATGAGTGATTTAAATAGATTATTTTAATGTGATTAAATAAATTTTTATGAATGTGATTTAATTCATTTATTTCTTCACCTATATTATTATATGCAATTGCACTTGATCGTGTTGTTCAATGTGTAAAATTTATATCCTCAACAATGACACATGGATTTAGTGATTCGGCTATCCTTACCTAGCCAATGTCATCTAGGTAAAAGTACAAAGTTGTGTCACCTTTTAGGCTGACTTATCAGAATGACTGAATTTGAGTATTTCTATCTAAAAATAAAATTTTTTCAAACATATGATCTAGATAAATTTATTCTAGCTAAGTTATATATGGTCTCACACCTTTCCAATTGAAGATATTTATTAAATGCATGTTTTATACTAGTTTGTATCCATTTACTAAAGAAATTTAATTATTTCAAAAAATAGGCATTTCAATAACTCTTACTATTTTTTATTGTTTTTTATAGATCTTAGAGTCAAGAATATTCTAATATAATTTTTATAGTGTTTTAATTAGATATAGTATATTATAATTAAAAAATTCTACAAACACATATTTTAACACTTGAAAAGATGTTGGTTTTGAGAAAGAAAAAAATATTGAATCATATAAAATAAATTGAAACTTATATGACATTCTAGAGGAGAGAGTCCTCTTCTAGAATGTATAATTTTTATTTTGTTTAAAATAGATTTGTTTTGAAAAATGTGGTGGCAAATGAAAACTATCAATTTCAAGTGAGTTGAAATTTGAATCATTATAAAAGAGAAAATATAGGTCTAAAGCCAATTTTTACTTTTGAATATTCTAGATATAAATGTTATCTATAACATAGTCTAAGATCAAAGAGATATAAGTTTCTTTTCATATAATTTTGTGGTGGGAACTAGACCCCTAATTTTCAGTGTTTTTCAACAACTAAAAAATTGTCTATAAAAATTAAGAAAATATATCAATTCTTATTCCAAATAATTATTAAAAATTATAATTGTAAACTTTATCAATTCTACACATTTCATTAGTTTACTTAAATTTTTTAATTCTAAATAATAATACCAATTTTATATCATTAAAAGTGAACAATTATACTTGTGTTAGCCTTTTCCTTTAAAAAAGGGTGACATAGGTTTATGCTTTTACCCATCTATGTATGGTCAACATATCCTAATTAATTGATTGATTAAACCCTCAAGTGATTTAATAAATTTGGAATCATTTGTATTATGTGAGTAGACCAGTGTGTGTCTATGTATATAGAGATTCACATTGATTGCAAAAGTTATTATGGAATATTGTGATTTAATAGTTTTAGGAATTTTATATTTGATTTTATTATTTTAATTCCTGACATCTTTTTCATAGTTGAATTCCATCTAATTAGAATTGGCCAAATTTTTCTTAGGTTGAAAAGGGTTGTTTAAGTAAGCCAGTTGATTTCCTAATATTATATTCTACTTATAAAAGTGAATATATATCCCAAAAAGGAATAATTTCCTCACTTCTCACTTGCAAAATAGGGATTTGCAGAGAAAATTCCAAAATCCTCTCTAAAGGATTTATTGTTCTTTCACTATAGGAGCTACAAGCATGGGATTGTTGTGAAGCAGATCTTGTTGGATCTAGCTCAGGGAGACCTTCATTTGTGGGGATTTTTGGTAGTGACTACAGGATTATTATTTTATCATGCGCATTCCTATTTTAGCCCTTTTGGATGTGAGGTAGGGCTCTCTCATTTTATTTTATTTACTCCATTTTGGAGTCTTTTCCTAGTAGCTAACTGGTTGGAGGCTAAGAACTAGTGTTCCCCTCTATTTTTTCATGTTAGCTCTACCCAATTGAATGAGTACGAGTATTTGTAACTTTTTAGACTTGAGAGTTTGGGGTTTTGGGGTGTTATGTTGGTCATTTTTGCATATGGACTCTGAACCCAAATTTTATTTGGTATTTGTGACTTTTGTACCCAAAGACATAATGGGGTTTTAATTTTAAGGTTTTTGCGTGTTTTTGGCTTTTGCCTCAATTTGTGTGTTGCCTTGCTTTCTCAAGTTTTCTTGGCACTATAATTTATCATGGATCTATATTATCCATAGGGATATCTTTTTGACCCTATATGTATTTTATTGCATTGTGATTCATGTTGAATCCATATTCTAGGATATAGGTTGGTTGAGTGATTGGTTATATTTGTATTTTATATCTTTCTCATCCAATCCTTGTTATTTATGATCTTCATGTAGTTGGTGTGGTCATATACAAGCACATGAGTGTACACTTGTTAGGTTCTTGCAAAGCCCAAACTCCCATTTGATATCATTTGGGGGTTGGGTTGGGAAATTACATTGCCTATAGGTACTCATCATGTGATGACCATGGGTATGTAGGGAAGACATGTGGAGTGGCTACTCTCATTACCCTGACCTGAAAGTGGTTGATAAGGTAACATGAAGAGGTTCTTAACTAGTGATAACAAAAATTAATAAATGGAAAAGAAATAAACTTAATGAAAGATAAGATTAAGGAACAACTGGCCTCCTAAGGGAGTTAATTTAAGGTGTGTGTGTTTGGCATCCTAGTAGAGTTTTTCAAAGGCACATTATCTAACCTTCTGAGGGAGTTGATCAAAGGCTCAAAGTACTTACACTACCCAATGGCAAGTAATGACACTCCACTAGATTCCTTACTTAGTTATCCTTAGTGGGTTTCACCAATGAACTATTATACTACATTATCTTCTAGATCATATAGACATTGTGTATCATGTTATTGATTGGTGTGTGTGTTAGTCATAGGTGATTGTCTTCTATGATTTTGGTCAAATCATTATCTCCATCAACACAGCGAGATTGGTCCTATAGGTTCCACATGGTTGGGAGATGTAGCTACCTTTACCACTTTTAGGGATAGGTGTACATATTTGGCCTTTCTCTATGTTTAGTTCTAGAACTAGATGCTCATGTGGTTCTTTGTGTCTTCTAGAGTATGTTTTTATGTGATTTATATTATATTAGCTTATAGAGATAGTTGATTTATGTTCATGCATGTCCACTATGATGTTACTTTTTTGCATGACTACTAGGTGTTATAGATTAGATGATTAGATGGTTGAGTCATCCTTTCTAGCATGCCTAGTTGTCTTGGATTCATTTGAGTGTTTGAGCCTCAATATTTGTGGATCTGGTGCTCCCTGGTGTGGAGGAATTATTCTACTTTGCACTTCATATTTTTCTTTTCCTTTTTTTTGATGTCAAACCTCACATCAAAGAGGGGATTCCTCATGCAAGAAATGCATTCTCTCACACAAGAAAACCCTTCTCTCATGTGGAGCATAGTGAATGCTTGTGCAAGATTTTACTCTCTTGAGTGAGGCTAGGTACTCTCTCATGCAAGCTCAGGGCTCATCTACTAGAGAAGATATTGGCCAATTTAGCATTCCCTCATGGGGGAAATGTGTTCTCTCTCATGAGAAAGAATTATCTTGTGCACATCGAGGTACTTCCTCATATGAGGAGGTATTCCCTCACTCAATCCTATAGGGTTGTGTTTCCTCATGTGAAAAATAGGGAGTATTTCCACTTGCTTTCAGGTAGTATGCTTTGGTGTTTTGAGTACCCTGTTAGATTCCACACCTTGCTAGTTTAAAATAGATTTTATACGAGGTATAAAATATATCATATAATTTGATGTATATTTAATTCCTTATATTTAAGATATATTTTAATAAATTTGATGATTCATTTGAAATTTTAATAAAGATTCTAAGAAATTTCAAGGCTTCAGGATTTCAGATTTAGCCAAATTTTAGGATTCAATATTTATCTTTTAGCATGGTGTATCATAGATTACTAGTTGTATCTTTGAGCCTCATCTTGTGCATGATCATCGTTGGTCTCTACTTGTGATTCTTGATTCTGATATGATTAGTGAAAATGGACTTGTATGTCTAACCATGCTAGGAACTTTTACCTTGGGTTTTGGAAAGAACATTCCCTTGGTATATTCTCATGATTCATGTGACCTTTGCTTCATTAGTTGGTTTAGTGCTTGGAGATCCTTGGAAATATTTGTTAGACCTTTGCTGGTTTAGGTGAACATGTGAGCTTATCCATGTTCCTTATTCTCTCACCTGGTTTAGATATTTCAATCTTGCACTTGGTTACTTTATTTTTGTTGTTAAGTAACTTATCTTAAGAAAAAAATTATTCAGTGCATTTTTTATTCTTTTGTTCCAAGGATCTCTAGGTAGGCATTACATATGGTATTAGAGCCCATGTTAGAACATTTGGATCTATGTGTTATGCTCCCACTACGATATTATTTTGATTACATATAATGGTTTCTTATTTTAGCTTATGTTTATGATACTCTTTTTTTTGCATACAACTCTGAGCCTTATCTTCTTACTCCTTTAGTGATTCCTCCTACACATAGACCTCGTGGTCAAGGTAACAATTGAAAGAATAAAAATGAAGAAGAACACCATGAGGAAGAACATCATGATATTGGGAGAGGACAAGTTGAAAACAATCAAGGTGATGTTAGGGCATGTTTGCCTTTATTACAAGATATTATAGCTTGGTTGGGACCTTGAGTAGAGGAAAACCAACATGATCATGGCCAAGAAGAGGGATCTCACCATGGATATTCCCAAATGTCAAAGCATAGAGAGGAAGAGGAACGTGAGCATGAGCATTCTTACATACTACCTAGTAGCAGAGGGCACCATCAAAGAGTTTGAGACTGTGATGGTGAGGACTCCACCTATATGGACATGAGGAAATCCCTTCAACAGTCTAAAGCACCATACTTTTATGGTAAGGTAGGTGGCCTCAAGGTTGAGACTTGGTTACTTGGTTTAGAATGTTTATTTTCCATGTATCCATATGTAAGCAACTTGAGAGCTCATTCTATTTTCATGCAGCTGAGAGACCACATGTCTATCTAGTGGAATACTGAGGGGCAAAAGCTCCAAATTAGTATAGAAGATCTCACCTAGGAAATGTTTGAGGAGAGATTTTGAGAGAGGTTCCTATATCCTTTGTTTAGGGAGGCTTAGGCTAATGAGTTCCATGAGATTAAATAAGGGAACATGTCATTGGATTAGTACAATATGAGATTCTTTGACCTCAAGCACTACTCATACTATAACCATGATTAGATAATCCTTACTTAACATTTTATCTAAGGTCTCATAGACTCCATTATTGGAGATGTATGAATGCATTAGCCTAGGACACTTGCCTTTGCTCTTAAAAAGGCAAGGATTATCGAGAGCAATTTGGAAAGGGTTCTTAGTAGTAGATCAGATTCATAAAGTGTTAGTGCATGACCTACAAGGTCAAGTACACCTCCCTCTTAGACATAGAATATAGGATAAAATTGTACCCAGTCAGCACCATCCAAGGGTGGGTGTTGATGGTTTGAAAAATTCTAGTCACATAACCATCAGAGTGGCCGGGACTCAACTATCACTAGATTAGAAGAGGAAAATTATTCCTAAGATAGGAAGCCCTAGTAAAGTCCCCCAACTCAGGGTGGGAAGCATTATTATAGTAGAGAGAGCAACCAGCAACATAGTGCTCCACAAGGAGGGCATGGCTATGGGAATGGTTATGATGGAGGGGCATGCTTCTCTTGTGGACAAGTGGGCTATAAGGCAATGGGATGTCCTCAAAAGACATCATCAAGAGGTAGATCTCATAGAGCTTTTGTGATAGTTGAAAATTTTCATGTAGAACCTAAAGGGTCAGGACATAGAGCTAGCAAGGGCCCTATGGGACCTAAATGATGAGACCTTGGCTACTTGGGAGGATGCTACATGGTTGAGAGATTGATACCTTATCTTTTTGCATGCTTCAAGGAGTAAGCCTTTGCCTAGTGGAGGAGGATGTAGTGCCTCCCATATTTTCATTTTGTACCTTGTTATATTTTGGATTTGAGAGATACCTTTTTACTCATGTTTGTTGACATTTGAGGTGATCTGATGGTCAGATACTATATTTTAATTTACCAGTATCATAGATGTTAGATTCTATATTGTTCTATTTGATCATATCTACATGATGATGCTTATTGATGTGAAATGATGCTTTATGATGAGATTTGGTTATTTTGTATTCTAACATATACTTTTTTTATGATTATATCATAGACTTATTAGATTTTAGATACATTGATTTGATCTTATAGTTATTTACTTCATTCTTGCTTTGGGACATTTTATGATGTAGTGAGTGATTTAAATAGATTATTTTAATGTGATTAAATAAATGGTTATTAATGTGATTTAATGCATTCATTGCTTCATCTATATTATTATATGTAATTACACTTGATTGTGTCATTCAATGTATATGATTTATATCCCTGGTAGAGGCACATGGAGTCAGTGATTTGTTTGTCCTTGCCTAGCCAATGTCATCCCTATATGGCCAATGTATCCTAATTAATTGATTAATTAAACCCTCCTATGATATAATAAATCTAGACTCATTTATATTATGTGATTAGACTAGTGACCATTTGTGCATTTAGAGGTTCACATTTGTCGTGGAAGTTATGATGGAATATTTTGATTTAATAGTTTTGGGAATTTAATATTTAATAAAATCATTTTAATTCCTAGCAGCTTTGTTGTAGTTGAATTCCATCTAATTGGAATTGCCCAATTTTTCCTGGGTTGAAAAGGGTTGTTTTAGTAAGCCAATTAATTCCTAATATTATATTCTACTTTTAAAAGTGAATACATATTTCAAAAATGAATTATTTCCTCACTTCTCACTTGCAAAATAGGAAATTGGAGAGCAAATTTTAAAATCCTCTCTAAAGGATTTATTGTTTTGTTCATTGTAGGAGCTATAGGTGTGTGATTTTCATGAGGTTGAGCTTGTTGGATCTAACTAGGGGAGACCTTGGCTTGTGAGGATTTTTGGCAGTGACTATGGAGTGATAATTTTATCACGTGCATTCATATTTTAGACCTTTTGGCTGCAAGGTAGGGCTCTCTCATTTTATTGTTTTCACTCCATTTTGGAGTTTTTTTTCTGGTAGCTAACTAGTTGGAGGCTGAGAACTAGTGTTACCTTTTTTTTTGCATGATAGCTCTACCCATTTGGATGGGTATGAGCATTAGTAGCTTTTTAGACTTGAGAGTTTGGGGTTTTGGGTCATTGTGCTAGTCATTTTTGCATATAGACTTTGAACCTAAATTTTATTTGGTGTTTTTCACTTTAATACCTAAAGACAATGTATTTTAAATTCAAGGTTTTTGGGTGGTTTTTCTTTTTGCCTCGATTTGTGTGTATCCCTACTTTCTTAGGATTTCTTGGCACTACAATTGGTTGTGGATCTATATTATCCATAGGCATATCTATTTGACCCTAGATGTATTTTATTGCATTGGGATTCATTTTGAATCCATACTCCCAAATATAGGCCAGTTGAGTGATTGGTTATATTTGTATTTTATATGTTTCTTATCCATCCCTCATTGTTTATGATCTTTGTGTAGTTGATGTACCCACACATGATCATGTGAGCATGCACTTGTTGGGTTCTTACAAGGCGCAAACTCCTGGATGATATTTGTGGAGTTATGTTCATTTGAGGGTTGGATTGGGAAACTATATTTCCTTTGAGCACTCATCATGTGATGAGCATGGGTATGTAGGTTAGACATGTGGAGTGGATTCTCTCATGTACCCCAACCTAGAAGTGGCCAACAAGGTAATGTGAAGAGGTTCTTTACAAGTGATAACCAAAATTAATAAATGTAAAAGAAATAAACTTAATGAAGGATAAGATTAAGGAACACTTGGCCTCCTCAGGGAGTTGAATGAAGGTGTGTGTGTGTGTCTGGCCTCCTAAGGGATTTGATCAAAGGTATAGTATCTGGCCTCTACATGGAGTTGATTGAAGGCTCAAAGTACTTGCACTACCTAATGGAAAGTAATGACACTCCACTAGAGTCCCTCCATAGCTATCCTTAGTGGGTCTAACTAGTGACCTATTGTACTGCATTATCTTCTAGATTGTATAGACATTTTGTATCATGTTATTGATTGGCATGTGTGTTAGCCATGGGTGATTGTCTTCTGTGATAATGCTCTAATCACTATCTCCATCATCACAGTAGTAGTGGGCCTACAAGTTCCATGTGGTTGGGAGGCACAACTACCTTTACCATTCCTAGGGACTGCCATATTAACTTGGTATTTCTCCGTATTTAGTTTTGGAGCTAGATGCTCACATGGTTCTCTATGTCTTTCAAAGTATGTTTTCACGTGATTTATGTTATTTTAGTCTATGGAGATAGCTGATTTATGCTCATGTATGTCCACTATGATGTTACTTTTCCACATGATTACTAGATGTTATGGATTACATGATTAGATGGTTGATTCATAATTTCTATCATGCTTAGCCATTTTGCATTCATTTGAGTGTTTGAGTCTCAATATTTGTGGATCTAGTACTCCTTGGTGTAGAGGAATTATTCTACTTTGCACTTCATGTTTTATTTTTCCTTTCGATTGATGTTTAACCTCACATCAAAGAGGAGAATCCTCATGTGAGAATACATTCTCTCATGTAAGAAATGTGTTCTCTCACTTGAGAAAACCCTTCTCTCACACAAAGTGCATTGAATGCTCGTGCAAGATTGTACTCTTGCGCATGAGCCTGGGGCTTGTCTTCTAGAGAGAACATTGGCCTCAAATGGGAAATGTGTTCTCTCATGTGAGAAATAATTTTAATATGCACATTGAGGTACTTCCTCGCATGAGGAGGTATTCCCTCACGTGAGCCTATAGGGTTGTGTTTCCTTGCACGGGAACTAGGGAGTATTTCTACTTGCTTTTAGGTAGTGTATTTTGGTGTTTTGGGTACCCTTTTCGATTCCACACCTTCCTAGTTCAAAAAAAATGATGTATATTTAATTCCTTATACTTAAGATATACTTTAATATATGTGAAACTTCATTTGAGATAAGTTCCATACCTCTCTGAGTTAAGATAAAGATTCTAGGAAATTTTAGGCTTCAAGATTTCAAACTTAGCCAAATTTCAAGATTCAACATTTATCTTTTAGCATGGTGTCTAGTAGATGAGTGGTTGTATCTTTGAACCCTCATCTTGTGCATGATCGTTGTTGGTCTCTGCTTGTGATTCTTGATTCTAATATGATTAGTGGAAATGGACTTGTATGTCTAACCATGCTAGGAACCTTTACCTTGGGTTTTGGAAAGAACATTCCCTTAATATATTCTCATGATTTGTGTGATCTTTGGTTCATTAGTTGGTTTAGTGCTTGGAGATCCTTGGAAGTTTTTTGTTAGACTTATGTTGGTGTAGGTGAACATGTGAGTTTATCCATGTTCCCTATTCTTTCACCTAGTTTAGATGTTTCAATATTGCACTTGGTTACCTGACATTGTTGTTAAGTAAATTATCTTAAGAAAAAAATTATTTAGTGCATGTTTTATCCTTGTGTTCCAAGGATCTTCAAGCAAGGGATTACATATTTTCATAACACAAGTGCTATAAACAGATCTAAAAATCCTAAGATGCACACAAAGACAAAACACATTGTAATCAAGCATCATTACTTGAGGTAATTAGTGCAAGACAAAAAAGTGAGGTTAGAATATGTGAACACAAAGGAAAAAAAGAGTTGATATTATACACTAAGGCATTACCTAATGATGCATATTTGTATCTAAGAGATAAGTTAGGGGCCATTCCCCTATTTGAAAAAAAAGAAGAGGAGATGCAACATTGCATCAGTTGTTATGATTATATTTTTTTATAAAATGATGCAGGAGATGTCTAAAGCTATGAAAAGAAGGGAAATTGTATGAGTTATTTGAGTTTCAAGTAGAAGATGAGCAGTCAATTAGTGATAAAAAATATGGACTGTACATGATGTATATAGAAGATGATGTTATCAGCATTATTGTCAAAGAGAGAGATGTATTATAGATACCATCCAATAGCTTAAGACATGTGAGGAAGATGTTTTGTTACCATCCAGTGAAAGAGGGAGAAGACGCCAAGCTATATGGAGCTATATGAAAGAGGGAATCATTATAGTTGGTATCATAGAGGGGGTATTATGAAGGAATCAAAGAGAGAGAAAATTGGAGGTTGCATGGATGAGAATCATAATAAAACTAAGAATATTAATGAAGATCCAATATATTAAACATGGAGGGAGCTTCAAGTGAACAATCATGACAAATACTTTTCCATTGCATGGTAACTAAAAGTGTTGCCATCAATTCTAAAGAGGGAGATTTTTGGAAACTATAATTAGAATAATTTTTATGTTTCCATTGATGTCAAACCTTACTAGTAAGACATTTACTAACAGTTTAGAGTGTCATATCTATTGATTTATGAAGAGGATTTTTTTTTAAATGGATAGCAAGGTGGGCTAGTAGAGTTGTTGAGTAAAGAGGAATTGAGCATGATGGAATTGCAATGGGAATTTGATATGTTATTATTTGACAAGATAATGTGTTTTTTTATCATGGATTGAGAAAAGAAGACAAATGAGAAGATGTGTATAAGAGTTGATTGATGAAAGATGAGTAGTTGAGTAAAACATTAACCTTGATTGAGTGATAGTTTTATTAAGTCAATAAAGTGAAAGATTGAGGAACTTAAGACATATCCAAGAAAATAGTATTATCTTAGTGATAGTTATAGCAGAGCAAGATGAATATGAAATTGAGAAGTGACCTAGTATAGTGAAGATCAACAAAGCTAGTGTAAGACAAGCAAGATAAAATAAGAAAAGACCAAGCTACATAGTGATGATTGAGTTGAAGAACATAGTGATGACTAAGTCAACAAAATAATAGTTTGTGGAAGAATCAAGATTGAGGCTAACATAGTTGAATTTTTAAATTGGTCAAAATATGTACATGATAAGGATTGATGGGTTGGTGTGTTTAATGCATGGATTGAGTTTGTTAAGAAATTAAGACAAGGATTTAATGAGAATTTTCTAGAGGTTTCAAGGAAGGAAGAAGAAGGAAAAAACAATGGTCAATTCCATTGAATCTGATCAAACTCTAAAACCTACAGTGATGTTTAAGTGGAAAAAGATCAAAGCTACCTATTTAAGGAGGCACAAGAGATGTTTATATTGGTTGGTTAATTGGAAAATTTGTGAAGGACAAGTGAAGAATAGAGTTATAGAGGAAAAGTGAGAATTTTTTGAAGTGAAATTACTTGAAGGGTTTCAAAGAAGACCAAAGATGGAGAACATGATGAAGTCTAGTCAATGAACCATGATTGAGCTAAATCAAGATCTGAATTTTCCAAGTGAGTTGTATTTTATCATACCAAACCGAGTTGTTACTTTCTAACCAGTGTAGCAATAAAATCCTTAAATCATGGTTGACCTAAATGTTATTTGTAAAATATTTTAATCGGGTGGCATTCTAATGGGGTGATCTAAAGACCTTCAACTAGGCCACTCCTAATAGGGTGATTTAAATCCTTTAACAGGGCCACACCTAACAGTGTGTTTTGTAACCTTTAACAGGGTTGGTGCTTAAGCAAGCTCGCTTTGGAAAAGTGAAAAGTGGTAGCATGTTACTTGGAGGTTTTTTCCAAGCTGGGTTTCCACATTAAATACTAGTGTTACAATTGTGTAAATGTTGTTTTCATGTTGCATGTTACTTACTCATTTATATTTTTTTTAGTCGGCATATACTGAATAGGAAGCTAGTGATGAATGAATAAGTTAAGTTACTGATGAGTTTCTATATTGGCTGAGTGGATTTAAGAGTTTAAATAAACTAATTGAATTTGTTAAATGTGAATTTGGTACATTTAGACCTATGGGTAACTGATTCATATCCCCCTCTCAGTTATTCTAATCATTCTAATAGTTTTCTAGACTTTTTAAAATGTATTTATATAAAATAATTATTTAAATTTTTAAAATACCTATACAATCTTTCTTTAAAATTTCAAAGGTATTTTTCATATAAAATATTATGACATCAATGTTAGGCTTTAACTCTTCTTCTAATGAAAATAACTAAAATTTTACTTAAAAGTATTTTTTAAAAAAATTGGATATTTTTAGAATAAATTGAAATGGAAGGTAAGCTAAAAATAGTGTTTGGAAGGTGTTTAGCTAGGAATTTTGGATTTAAACTTTGGAGATAACTTTTTTCTTTAGAAAAAAATTATAAAATAAATATTAATAACATGTTAGGTACAATTTCTCATTTGTAGAAAATCTTTCATCTACCGACACAAAGGTTGGGAAGGTATGACCTCTAGTTTAGGTATAATGGCCAACCATTTCCCACCACCCCATAAATGATTACATCATCGATTTGTTGCAATGAAATACAATTGTAGTCAATGAATTCTTTGAGCATGTCATCCTCCATAAAATCTATAAAGAAGAAATATTTAATGCAATGATTGCAAAATAGTCACACGCATGAAATCAACCATGGATACGTCATGCACCAATTGAGTTATACATCATGTACCAAGTGAGTTATGGCTCCAACTAGCATAATATTATCATAAGCTAAGTCTACCACTCTTCTACAAGGAATAGGTCAAATGTGGTTATAATAATTTCTACTCTTTGTTTTGAATAATTATGCTTAAATGTCTTTCTCAAATAAATTATATTTACCTTAAATTATTAATTGTATTGTATTTTATTTAATATACATATAAACTACTTAAAAACCTATCTGAAAAAGGCTGATGACATATGGAAAATCTTTAAAAACCAAATACATATTTAACTATATTGTTACTACTTTTCAAAGGACCATTTAAGAAAACCCACTACATATCACTTTGTTGTACCCATCACACCTTTCGGTGTGATTGCTAGTATTTAAGCTAATAGGATTTTCACTGTGGGCATTGCCCACTGACAAGAAATTATCCTGCACCCATAAAATTATCTTGCATCAAATATAGGGTAGGTCAAATACTAAGAAAGGTTTATGCTTCCATAAAAGTGAGAAAAATGCTAAAGTACCATGACACCCTACCACATAGTGCTTCCCCAAAAATGGAAGAGCTTGGAGGAAGATCTTCTCAAATTGGATAACTCGTCAAAGCTTGCAAATTAATAATGCATGCTTGCATGTGTGTTTCATTTTTGGTAAAATATGTGACGCCAAACCAATTTATGTCTACACTCTCTATAGCTACGCTAGTACATGTAGCTTGGGTAATAGAAAATATTGTGTAGCAATATCTTTTGCATATGATTTTTGGTGGCAATATGTAAACAAGAAAAGTGGATGTAATATTGCCATAGCTACATAGAAAAGAATTTTCTATTTTTTTTTCATTGCCAAATCTAAATGAGTACTTGGAGTGAGAGGAGGCCTAGTTGATTGTACCCAGTTTAGAAACTAGTAAAGAAATAGAGCCAATTGTGGAGATTGTGTAGAGTTTGAGGTAAATTCAATACATTTTGGTTGCATTTGGTTTTTTTCCAATTTTGATCATTGGATAATTTAAGTTTTATGGAATCAACTATATGTTAAGACAGGGTAGTTAATTTTAATAATCTTCATACCCATTCTTTCTTAAAAAAGATCATATTGCTTCACTCTTGAGAAAGATCAAGTAATATGGATTATCTTGGAGGAAGATTTTGTTCACTTGGAATTTATACTTGTGCATAAATATTTGGTAAAAAAATTTCATAATTATTTTTGGTTCTTAGAAGATAGGATTCAGCTAATTTTTTCTATGAATCATTTTTTGAGGACCCATTTATAAGAAATCATAATGAGCCACCATAATTCATGAATAATGTCCACATATCAGAAGTCATTGAGTGTGAATTTTTTTAACATAATTCATAAAGTTAATTCATTTTGAGTGTTTGAAATTTTTTACATAATTCATAAATTCAATGCATTTTTAGTGTTTGAATTTTGTTTACATAATTCATAAAGTTAATTCATTTTGAGTTGTGTACACTATAATTTGTTATTTTCTTCAATGAATTATCTTCCACCATGACTAATCACATTCTTTATTTATAGATCTTTTTCAAGTTGGGATGTATAATAATGGATACAAATAATTTGTGTAGAATGGTTGCAATTTGAATCAAAAAGTAGTTTTAATGGATTTGGAAAATATGTGAAGTGGTGGTAATTGAAAACAATTAAGGAGAAATAGTGATAATTGTTCGATATGTGTTGTCCTTGATGTAAATTGTAGTATATAAAGGTGCAAAATTTCTTTTGTTGAAAATTCAATATAATTTGGTATTTATAATGTGGCTTATATTATGTTTAAATGAGGCACATTTAATGAATGTTTTCATTAACATCATAACTATGGTAATCATAAAGCAATATCTAGTTGATTGTGGTCATCCATGTGTTTGAGATACTTCTCTATCATCACACCCACTTGTAGAATTTCTATGGTGGATTTGAAATAATTATGAAATGTGTTTGAGAAACTAAAATAAAGGTGAATGTAATTATTTGGGTTTGGTTTTCCTTTTGTAAAGCCCTAGAGGTTTCTACCATGGTGGCTTTGACAAAGAATGTAGAAGCTCTATTCTTTAGCCTAGTTTATGATATTGGATATTGTTGAAAGATTTGGAGATTGTTGGAAGATTGATTGGAAGCATGAATTCTAATGATATTCATATAGAGGAGTACTACTATGATGATATGTTACATTCATGACTGAGTTTGTCATTGATGTCAACGTAGTAGTTTTCTATGGTATCTAACAAAAGAGCAGAGGAAAGATCAAGTTGGTATGGATGGCTAGTTGAGAATTATAACCACCCAAAGCTATGGGAGATAGTTTTGAGTATCTAGTATATATAGTTAATGTCATAAGAAGAAATAATAAGTCAAGAAGAATTTATGTAAGTTTTGGTGATGTCTGTTCTAAGATAGAGTTTACAGAGACATGTTATGGTAAACTTGTTGTATCTCTTAGCAAAGTTGATATCTTGAGGATCGAGGTTGAGGACATAGAGAAGACATGTTGAGGATGATGTGGCTAATCTTGCTCATCATAATATTTCATATATAAAAATTTATTCAAAATGCAAGGTGGAAGATTAATATTATCACTAAGTGTAACGTGTTCTTAATGTGCTCCTATAATAACTAATTGAGAAGGACTAATAATTGACTCAGGGAATTGTTTTGTGGATTCAATATAAAGGAAGGAAATTTTCCATTATCATGAAGGGTATCAATATGATTCAATAAATGATGACAAGCAACAAAGAGTGCAAAATGCAAAGTTGAGCAGAGCAATGTAGAAGTGAAGGAAACTTCATTGCCAAGGTTTTCCAGTGTGATTTGAGGTTTAGTATTTTCATCTGAGGTTCATGACCTAGTCTACAAGGTCTGATAGTGATTGGTCTGATTGGTAGGATAGAGGAAAGAGAAAAAGAAAGAGGAAGATAAAAATAAATTACTTGTTTGAGTAGTGAGCTCTTCTTGTAGTTGAAATTGCATGTTTAGGCAGTAGGCTCTTCTTGCATACATTGTACTACAACTCCTAACAGGGTTGGCACAACTCCTAACATGATTGGAATCTCCTAACAGGGATTCAAAGTCTCCTAATAGGGACTCATTGTACTAAATATTGTAATAGACTCCTAACTATACACTTGATTTGTGTCACACTCTAAACCATTCTATCCAAATGATTTCATGAGTTGGAATGCTTGGATGTCGGCTTAGAGCTCCCTATCCACAGAGTGCAAGTTAGTATTGAAGCATGAAGGCTCTCAGCCAAGCCTTAGAAATGTACTTCTTGCTAGTAAACCATGAAATGGGAGGTTCTTTGAGACAAGAGCAAGAGTGCCAATATCTTCAAGGAATCCCTCAAGAATGCAATGCAAGTATGGAAACTAAGCTAAGATGATAATGCAAAATGCAACTATGCTAAGCATGAATGAGAGTATTACAAAACCAAATTTTAAGCTATGTGAGATTATTGCAAGAATGAAAGCTAAACTAACATGCAACTATGCTAAGGATGCCATAATGCCATGGATGAGAGAACGTAGACAAGAAATAGAAGTTCTCCACAAAGCTCCAAAGAAACTTGTTAGAAAACCTATAGCATCACAATATTCAAAATGAGGATGGATTGAGGGTGAAAGCTCTCTCCCTTTTAAAGTTGTATGGATGGTAGAGATCAGGATGAAGATGGTGGATGATCAATGGTGGAATTTGAAAAGAGGAGTGATCCATGTGCGCACACAAGTCAACCAATAAAATATAAGTTGACTTGTCATATAAGACAAAAGTCACAAAGCCTTTTCTTTTAATTGCAAAATAGAAAAAGGACTTTATGTGTGCACTTTAAGTGGGTTAGAAGAATGGGGTCTTTTATTTAATTAAAAGGAGACATGTTCTTTTAATCAAATAATGAACTTAGGATAGCATAGTCAAACTATAGATTATAATCAAATAAATTGATTATTAGCAATTTGGTCTAGATAAATGATTAAATTAATTTAGCCAAACTGTTGAAAAGCGAGCTAATAGTCTAGATGACCATTTTTAGGTGATTACATTTGCCCCTCTTTGAATAATGCATGATCGATCTGGGAACACATTATGTCAAAGAAAATTGAAGCCAAGTAGGCAATGATAGATATAGATATCTGATTCCAAAGAATGAAATGCAGAAATAGATAGCAAGTCCTGAATGCACAGCCTGATAGAGGTAGTACTGAACATTAGGAAGATGATGTTAGGATTCGAAAAGAATTCTAACATCTAGCAAAGAAAATAGATCGAGAGCAAGTGATAAGGTCAAACAAATGCTCCTAAGAAATAGATAGCTGTAACAATTAGCAATAGAGCATTTCTGCCCCCTTGGGATTGAAATCAAAATGAGCTAAGAGGAAGCAAAAAGTACCTAGACATGAGAAAATCGAGATATAGCAATGTCTGATATGATGGATAAATGATTAGAACCCAAAAATGACTATAAGAAACTGATAAAATGCCCCAGTTTGACTAGAGTTGACCTTGAAGGATATAGCATAAAAATTAGGTCAAAACGAGTAGAAAAGTGATTTTGGACATGAAACAATGAATTGAAGTAGATATGAAGTATGGAAATGATGAAGACATGAAGAAATGAAGATGCCTCAATGATGATTTAGATATTAGACCTCAAAAGGTCAGCTAACTGCTCAGAAGAAATTAGAATTTTAAAAGACAATTTTGACCATCAAGATGAACTCAAATTTGGATTTCGATCCTGAAAATGAATCTAGGACATTGAAATTATTTAAGAGTTCAAAACTTTATATAATGTGATGATAAGATAGAAAAGAGATGAAGTGAAAGATTAAGAAGGTGAAAAGACATGAACAAGAAGAAAGTAAAGAAATATATGAAAGGAGTTAGCTTATATGTCCACAAAAAGATGAAGTGAGAGCTCTCCCCATATGCAAGAATGCAAGACTAAGCTAGAAAATGAACCTAAAATGCAAGCTAATATGAAAAGTGGTTTACCAGCAAGAAGTGCATAACATTTAGACTCTTAATTTCATCATTGAGCATTTATTAGGGACATCATGAGATCATACAGCCATCACTAGTATAACTATGAGGATATGAATATGATTGATATCAGATAGGTATGTGGAAATCCAATCTAAGCATCAGAGACATGTAAGTCAAGATAACTACGCAATTAGAATCCATAAGTTTAATTTAGCAAGATTACACCTGTATCAAGGCATAAGCGCAAGGATAAACCCCAAGTGCAGTCTTGTGAAATAGTCAAGGATGATATATTTGTAAGTCAAAATGTTGAATAGGTCAAGCATAAATGCTTACAACACTATAGACAAACAAAGTATACCCACAAGTAGAAATCAAGAAGACATGTCCCATGCCCCCAGTCTTCTAGTCAACGACATCCTCAAAAGACTATTAGGGAGGGAACACATGGCAAAGAAATCATCATAGACAGCACACAAAGTAGATAAAGATCAGCATAGCTTAGTCATTTAAGTGTTAAAGTGTGTGTGTGTAAGTCACTTGACCATTTCTTCAAAACTTTATTCTGATAGTGAGAAATATCACGACATCGGAGATCATAGGTAAACTATCTAAAAAGTGTTGAAAAACACTTGATGTCAAAGTGGGAGAAGTGTTGAGAAACACCATTTTGTGAGTTGTCCAAGAAACCCTTATGCACAAGAATTCCTCAATAGGCTAAGCAGTTGTGCCCCCAAGATGAGGACAAGAAACAATTCCAAGCTAGAAAATGTGTAGCAAAATAGGTGATTGAGACTGATAGACAGAGGTGCAAGGGTCTCAAGTAGCACCTGTTTCCAAATTTTCACCACTTGACAAATTTTTTTAAGACTTTTTTCAATTTATTTGTATTTTTTTATTTTTTATTTTTATGGTGATACATCAAAGTGCCTATTGCTAGGTTTTCACTAAGAAGATCTTTTTTTTCAGGACATTTTCTAGCTTTTAGGATTTTTTTAGAATCATATATGATTTTTTGGATTTTTTAGAATAATTTAGAGATCACTAGTTCTCAAGCAAGATCACATCATTTTCTCCCAATGTCTAGCAAGGTATAGGACACGATGGAGAAACACGCCGATAGATAAAGAAAGATGCATAAGAAAGGAATGTGAAGCAAGTGAAAGTGATCCTCAAGGACTAACTCTTCAAGAGTACCCAAGCTAGGGAAAGAGGTGAAATAGTCATATGAAGCATGTTTTGGATAAGCAATGGAAGAAATGAGCAAGATAGCATGTGGGATAAGCAGTGAAGCCAACAAGTGAGATAGCATAAAGCATGTAGTCCAAAAGAGTAGACATGTCAAGAGACCTATGAGAACCATGTTTCATTTATTCTGATCAAGACCAAGGGATCAACTAGATAGGATAGCAATGGGATAGAGCAATAAAAATAAAGCTCAAGATGGAGGCTATGAGTGAATGGGAGATCACAATAGAAAATCTCATGGATAAGATAGCCAATATGCAAAGATAGCTCAACATTGTCAAGATCAAAGATAGAAGAGGGGATAGATGGATGATGGAAGAATTATGCATGATGTCTGTTTGCCAGGTTTTCATCATGGTACTTATCCAAGGTGCCACAAGAAGTAGTTTTCACCATAGGACGCATTTATTTCTCTTTACTTTTGCTACCAAGGTGCCACAAGAAGTGGTTTTCACCAAGGCACATTTTCATTTTTTTTCATTTTTTCTATTTTTCTTTTTTTGAATTTTTTGAATTTTTAGAAAGAGCTCAAGCTTTTTGAATGTAGATAGTGCTCCTATAGGAAAGATAAGTCATGATAAGCCAAGACCATAGAAAGATATGCTCAAAGATGTTGATAGGGTGATGAAAGAGAAATGGTAGTAGGAAGAGTATATGGAGGATAATAGTTCATGTATAGAAAGTTAGTGTAAGCTTTAGAGGATTTCATGAGGGTAGTTGAAATATTGTACAAGATCAACATTGACACACACCTTGAAGGGTATTGGAATGACAGAGGAATCATGGATGAAGTAGCTTGAGGTTTAGATGTATGAGGTGGTGTACACTTGATTTGTGTCACACTCTAAACCCTTCTATCCAAACAATTCCATGATTTGGAATGCTTAGATGCCAGCTTAGAGCTCCCTATCCATGGAGTGCAAGAAGCTAGTATTCAAGCATGAAGGCTCTCAGCCAAGCCTTAGAAATGTGCTTCTTTCTAGTAAACCATGCAATGGAAGGTTCTTTGAGACAAGAGCAAGAATGCAAGTGTCTACAATGAGTTCCTCAAAGATGCAATGCAAGATGGAAGTCTAAACTTGAATGGAAATGCAAGATGCAACTATGCTAAGCATGGATGAGAGTATTACAAAACCAAATATTTAAACTATGTGAGATTATTGCAAGAAATCAAAGCTAAACTAAAATGCAACTATGCTAAGAATGCCATATGATCTTATGCTAATATGATGGAATGAGAGAATGAGACAAGAAATGAGAAGTTCTCCACAAAGCTCCAAAGAAACTTGTTAGACAACCTGCAGCATGACAATATTCAAAAGATGGATTGATCGAAGGGGAAAGCTCTCTCCTTTTTAAAGTTGTACGGATGGTAGAGATCAAGATGAAGATGGTGGATGATCAACGGTGGAATTTGAAAAGAGGAGTGATTCATGTGCACACACCAGTCAACCAATAGAATATAAGTTGACTTGTCATATAAGACAAAAGTCACAAAGCCTTTTCTTTTGCACTTTAAGTGGGTTAGAAGAATGGGATCTTTTATTTAATTAAAAGGAGACATGTTATTTTAATCAAATAATGAACTTACGATAGCATAGTCAAACTATAGGTTATAATCAAATAAATTGATTATTAGCAACTTGGTCTAGGTAAATGATTGAATTAATTTAGCCAAAATGTTGAAAAGGGGGCTAATAGTCTAGATGACCATTTTTAGGTGATTACATTTGCCCCTCTTTGACTAATGCGTGATCAATCTAGGAACACATTATGTCAAAGAAAATAGAAAGCCAAGTAGGCAGTGATAGATATAGATATCTTATTCCAAAGAATGAAA
Organism: Cupressus sempervirens; assembly: GCA_028749045.1. NCBI lineage: Eukaryota > Viridiplantae > Streptophyta > Pinopsida > Cupressales > Cupressaceae > Cupressus > Cupressus sempervirens. The sequence goes on from CM053786.1 coordinate 483,072,866, forward strand.
TGCAGAAATAGATAGCAAGTCCTAAATGCATAGCCTGATAGTGGTAGTACTGAACATTAGGAAGATGACATTAGGATCCAAAAATTATTTTAACACCTAGCAAAGTGAATAGATCGAGAGAAAGTGATAAGGTCAAACAAATGCTCCTAAGAAATAGATAGTTGTAACAATCAGCTATAGAGTATTTCTGCCCCCTCGAGATCGAAATTGAAATGAGGTAAGGGGATGCAGAAATTGGCTAGACATGAGAAAATTAGAATAGAGCAATGTCTGATATGATAGATAAATGATTAGAACCCAAAAATGACTATAAGAAACTGATAAAATGCCCCAGTTGACTAGAGTTGACCTTGAAGGATATAGCATAAAAATTAGGTCAAAATGAGTAGAAAGGTGATTTTAGACATGAAATAGTGAATTGAAGTAGATATGAAGTATGGAAATGATGAAGACATGAAGAAATGAAGATGCCCCAGTGATGATTCAAAGATTAGACCTCAAAAGGTCAGCTAACTGCTTAGAAGAAAGTAGAATTTTAAAAGACAATTTTGACCATCAAGATGAACTCGAATTTGGATTTCGATCTCGAAAATGAATCTAGGACATTGAAATTATTTAAGAGGTCAAAACTTTATATAATGTGATGATAAGATAGAAAAGAGATGAAGTGAAAGATTGAGAAGGTGAAAAGACATGAACAAGAAGAAAGTAAAGAAATATATGAAAGGAGTTAACTGATATGTCCACAAAAAGATGAAGAGAGAGCTCTCCCCATATGCAAGAATGCAAGACTAAGCTAGAAAATGAACCTAAAATGCAAGCTAATATGAAAAGTGGTTTTCTAGCAAGGAGCGCATTTCATTTAGACTCTTAATTTCATCATTAAGCATTTATTAGGGACATCATGAGATCATACAACCATCACTAGTATAACTATGAGGATATGAATATGATCAATATTAGATAGGTATGTGGAAATCCAATCTAAGCATCAAAGACATGTAAGTCAAGATAACTACACGATTAGATTCCTTAAGTTTAATTTATCAAGATTACACCTATATCAAGGCATAAGTGCCAAGATAAACCCTGAGTGCAGTCTTACAAAAATAGTCAAGGATGATACATTTGTAAGTCAATGTGTTGAATAAGACTAGCATAAATGCTTACAACACTATAGACAAAAAAAAGTATACCCACAAGCAGAAATCAAGAAAATATGTCTCATGCCCCCAGTCTTCTAGTCAATGACATCCTCGAAAGACTATTAGGGAGGGAACACATGGCAAAGAAATTATCATAGACAGCACACAAAGTAGATAAAGATCAGAATAGCTTAGTCGTTTAAGTGTTAAAGTGCGTGTGTGTAAGTCACTTGGCTATTTCTTCAAGACTTGATTCTGATAGTGAGAAATATTGCAACATCGGAGACCATAGGTAAACTATCTAAAAAGTCTTGAAAAACACTTGATGTCAAGGTGAGGGAAGTGTTGAGAAACACCATTTTGTGAGTTGTCCAAGAAACCCTAATGCACAAGAATACCTCAATAGGCTAAGCAGTTGTGCCCCCAAGATGAGGACAAGAAACAATTCCAAGCTAGGAAATGTGTAGCAAAATAGGTGATTGAGACTTATAGACAGAGGTGCAAGGATCTCAAGTAGCACCTATTTCTAGATTTCCACCACTTGACAGATTTTTTTAGGACTTTTTTAAATTTTTTGAATTTTTGAATTTTTGATTTTTTTGGTGATACATCAAAGTGCTTATTGCTAGGTTTTTCACTAAGAAGATCTTTTTTCAGGACATTTTCTAATTTTTAGGATTTTTTTTAGGATCATATATAATTTTTTGAAATTTTTAGAATAATGTAGACATCACTAGTTCTCAAGCAAGATCACATCATTTTCTCCCAATGTCTAGCAAGGTATAGGACATGATGGAGAAACAAACTAGTGGATAAGCAGAGATGGATAAGAAAGGAGTATGAAGCAAGTGAAAGTGATCCTCAAGGACTGACTCCTCAAGAGTACCCAAGTTAGGGAAAGAGGTGAAATAGTCATATGAAGCATATTTTGGGTAAGCAATGGAAGTAATGAGCAAGATAGCATGTAGGATTAGTAGTAAAGCCAACAAGTGAGATAGCATAAAGCATGTAGTCCAAAAGAGTAGCCATGTCAAGAGACCTATTAGAACCATGATTTATTTTATTGTGATCAAGACCAAGGGGTCAACTAGATAGGATAGTGATGGGATAGAGTAATAAGAATAAAGCTCAAGATAGAGGCTATGAGTTAATAGGAGAGCACAATAGAAAATCTGGTGGATAAGATAGCCAATATGCAAAGATAGCTCAACATTGTCAAGATCAAAGAGAGAAGAAGGGATAGATGGATGATGGAAGAATTACGCATGATACCTGTTTGCCAAGTTTTCATCATGGTACTTATCTAAGGTGCCACAAGAAGTAGTTTTCACCATAGGATAAATTTATTTCTCTTTACTTTTGCTACCAAGGTGCCACAAGAAGTGGTTTTCACCAAGACACATTTTCATTTTTTTCATTTTTTCTATTTTTTCTTTTTTTTTTTCTTTTTTTTTTTTGAATTTTTAGAAAGAGCTCAAGCTTTTTGAATTTATATAGTTCTCCTATAGGAAAGATAATCCATGATAAGCCAAGACCATAGAAAGGTATGCTCAAAGATGTTGATAGGGTGATGAAAGAGAAATGGTAGTAGGAAGAGTATATGGAGGATAATAGTTCATGTATAGAAAGTTAGTGTAAGCTTTAGAGGATTTTATGAGGGTAGTTGAAATATTGTACAAGATCAACATTGACACACACCTTGAAGGGTATTGGAATGATGGAGGAATCATGGATGAAGTAGCTTGAGGTTTAGATGTATGAAGTGGTAGCAGAGATTTGGAAAAAAGTGGAGTGGAAGGCTTTGGAATATTTTTAGGAAGATTTTTGGAAGAAGATGGAATGGAAGCCTTTGGAAGCTTGAATGTCAACTTTGAAGTCTTTTCAATATTCAATTCTTTTAAAAGAGACTTGGGAATCCATATAGCTTTAGATTTTCTTTTCGATACTTCAAAACACATTTCTTCAATAATGGGTTTAGGAACCCACATTTGCTTTGATTTAGCTTTCTTAATAGTTGACCTTTGTGGTCTCTTTTGTGAATTCTCCTTCTTAGCATTCACATGTCAATTAGATGGGCCATAGTGATCTTTCTTTTTCAATGGATTCTTATGTTTATTCTTACTTCCAAAGGACTTGGGATTTGTGGATGAATAAGGCTGATATGACTGGTTTAGATGGATAGATGGATGAAAATTCATCAAGGATGAGTGTCTTTGTTGATCTTGAGGTATTATAGGAGAGCTAAGGAATGAGCTATGAGTTAATGTAGGAGATGGAGGAACATAAGGCCCCAATATAGATGGAAGGTTTGAAGGCTTTAGCTCTAATGGATGAGGACCAAGGATAGAATTAGCATATGCAAAGGGGTAGTGGGAAGGGATATCAACATCTTTAGAGTGAGAAACATGGTCAAAACCATCAATAGACTCATGAGTACCTTTGATAGGAACAACATTTTTAATAGAAGCACTTGAAGCTTGAGCACAATTTTGAAGTGGATATGGAGAATTAGAACATGAGAGGACACTTTGATCTTGAGAAGTAGCTTTGGATAGCATATGAAGAGAATTTTTCTCATAATTTTCAGTAAGCTCAAGGGAGATAATGGAAGTGGTATATTCATCATACGTAGGAGGTGGAAAAGATATAGGATATGGAGGGGAAAAATCTTGAAAGAGATGAAAGGGTGCTTGATCTTGATCTTTCTTGACATTTATAGCTTTTTCTTTTTGAGAGTCCTCTTGACATGGAGCCAATTCTAAGGACAAGGGAGAATGAAGAGTGAATGGAGTAGTGCTTAGATTAGGCATTGTAGTGCATGAAGTTTGAGGATGTTTAGGATTAGTAGCATGGAGAAGGTTTGCAACCAAGTAAAGGTTAGCTTGAGTTTCTTTTAGAGATAGCCCTTGAGGATACACATAGTCATTGTGGAAAGCATTAGGTTCTTTATTTGATGGAGGCATGTTGGAAAGATTTGAAGTGTTGGGAGATGCATGAGTTTTGGAAGAAGTGGAAGATGTAATAGAGCTGCTACTAGACATAGGTTCATTAATGTAATCTTGCTCAAGAAAAGTATCCTCATCGCATGAATCATTAGAGGTATCAATAATTCCATTATCAATAAGATCTTGGATTTTATGTTTTAGCTCAATGCAATCTGAAGTACTATGCTCATTATGCTGATGATAAGCACAATAGATATCCAAGAATGGGTTTCCATATGAGCTAGACTTTGGTAACATGATGATCTTATTACTAAGAAGTTTTTGCAAAGTGTCATCATAAGAATCTTCCAAGGGAGAAAAAGTTCTATTAGAAGTATGTCTAGGATCTTCTTTTTGTTTCTCAAGTGAATAAAATGCATTCATGTCTTCATCATTATCTTGGTCAAAGATAGGTCCATCATGAAATTTTGGAATAGGCTCAAAGTAGGTATCACTTGCTTGTCCTCTAAAGAGGTCTTTAGATCTAGAAGATGAAGACATTTGATGTCTTGAAGTAGAGTATGTAGACCTAGAAGAAGAGGATGACCTCAAAGAAGGTGACTCACATGCATATAAAGACCTTAAGGAAGATTCATGTAACAATTTAATCTTCTCCTCCAACCTTTTCTCAAGTTTAGACTTCATTTCCATTATGCGCTTAGAGAGATGAAGGTAAGAAAGATCATTTGTCTCTTCTAGTTCTTTGTATTGTGCATATAGATCTTGAAACTCTTTAGAGACATGGAGGATATCATGTTCATCTATATTTGGTTGAGGTTTGGTAGCACAAGCTTTGAATTACATAGTGATAGATAGATAATCAAGCATGAAAGAGACTAGAGGAAGCTAATAAGGTGACACAAGATAACTTGATGTCCAAACTAGAGAGGTAGATTATTAACTTGCCAAGATAGTAATGACAGAGTAAAGTGACTTGTCAAGAAAGTGTCCAAGTTACTTATGACACTAGTGACTCAAGTCAAGAGCTAGGCAAGAAGCCAATACCTAAGTAGATAGAGCAAGCAGGGTGACAAGTGAACAACTCTCCAACCCAAGAGTGTAGTCAAGAAATCAAGGCAACCATTGCAGCAAAAATATAACTAGCAAGTGGACATATACCATAAAGATAGAAAGAAAAAGAGCACCAAGACCAAATAGTCACTTTAAGCATGTTCAAGAACTAGAGACATAAAAAATAAAAAATCAAATGATGAGACTCCCCTTAGCAAGCAACACAAGAAAATGTTTGCATTTGATGTTTTGACTTGGTTGACAAAGTTTAACAATACTTGATAGCATAGCAAGTTTGATGTTCAAAAAGCAATTTCTTTACAAGCAAGATAATGACACATGAAGTAGTCTTCAAACAATCAAGCAAGGGACAAAGTAACTTTTCATGATACAAGCATATGTGAGGTCTTAAAAGAAATCCCTAGAACTATCATCATGTGTATGTTCAAAACATTTTCACAGGTTTAGCACATTCGAGAACACATCAAGTAATATCTACTTAGAAGTCATGGTTCATTACTCAACAACTTGGCCCATGCTTGATGCTCCTTCACCTCACACCAAGCGGTTGCCCACAAGAGATATTGGCTTTGTCATGGAAATTTCATAAGCATAACCAAGGGAACACATATGGTGAGTGTAAATCTTGGGGTGATCCGGGTAGTCCACTAGGATCAATCCTTGCACCAAGAAGTTGAGCAGCTAAAAAGGGTAGTTACTAACTTAGGGTGTTTAGATAGGGCTTTCGTTCATAGTGTTCCTCTTGCTCCCAATTACAGGACACCTCACCTTGCAATGAGTAACCGATCTCGCAATCACAAGAGTACCTTAAGCATTCTTGCCTAGTGATCTCCCTATGGTTGAAATCCCATAAGCGATCACACTAGGTGAAGACAAACACTATGTCTACCAAGGTTTTGTGTCCTTGATAGCCTTGAGTTTATAGTGGGTTGGAAGAGTCGGGTAATCTTCTTGTCCCCACTTGAGTCGTTCTTCTTAGGTTGTCCGAGAGCAGGCCCTCTAAAGGAATCTAACTACCACAAAATGGATCCACTCTCAAGGGTCAAGATTTCTGATTCACCTCAAGGGTGAAGAGCATACTCTCCTATCTTGATTGCTTCACCCAAACACACCAAGAAGATTAAATTGCCTCTTACTCTTGAAACCAAATGGTAAGTCAAGATTTCTGATTCACCACAAGGGTGAAGAGCATACTCTCCTATCACCAAAAGATCTCAATTGTAAGTTTTAATGTGCTTAAAAATAAACAACTATATATTCCACACATGTAAAAGTAAAGAACAAGTAAAATTGGGTTTTTATGTGTTGGGCAACCCTGCAAACAATCATTAGTAGCCCTTGTGCATTTGAAGCTTTGACATGTGTTCTTTTTATGCAATGTTTCAATTTTTTTTTACAAGGATGGCAACCTGCAATCACAACTTGTTAGCACCACAAGTTAGTGTGAAATAACATAAAAGACTGCAATAAAAAGTGGTTAGTTTCCTCAAATATCTAAGTTATCTTCCAATCAAGTGTATGCAAAGAAAGTGCAAACTAATCACAAATGCTCTCATTTTTTCTCTTTGCTTTTGACCTAGTCAATAAGATTAGACTTTTTTGCTATTATTTTGGATCCAAAAATAGAAATTAAAAGAAGAGACCCTTGCTAAAAATTAGAGAGCTTTCCAAAAATACAAGAAATTCAAAAAAATCTCTTCATTTACGCCCTAGAGACCAATTTTGTCAAAACAAGCCAGATTTATCAAATTGGGTTTTTGATCCCTAATATTACCTCAAAAGTGAAAACACAAAGATAATACCCCTCTTAGAATTCAAAAAAATTTCTAAAAATATAAGTTTTTCCAAAAAATGCACTGATTTGCGATCAAAAATTATTTTTTATGAAAAACAAAGAAAAAATCACAACTCTCGCATATTATGTCAAAATTCTATGAAAATTGGACTGAGACATTTTGAACACATACTTAAGCTGAAAAAAAAAATTTTAGAACCCAAATCCAAGTGGTTTAAAATATATGATCAAATCTTTAAACCAACTAAATTTTTGGCCTTCAAACCAATCTACTTATGGGTTGGCCTTAAAACCCAAGTGATAATTCTACAAAAGCACTTGATTAGATCCAATATGCTACTGTAAAAAATAAAATATGAAAAATAAAATCAAATAGAGCTAAAAACTTGATTCAAGCCCCACGGTGGGCGCCAAAAATGTACACTTGATTTGTGTCACACTCTAAACCCTTCTATCCAAACAATTCCATGATTTGGAATGCTTAGATGCCGGCTTAGAGCTCCCTATCCATGGAGTGCAAGAAGCTAGTATTCAAACATGAAGGCTCTTAGCCAAGCCTTATAAATGTGCTTCTTGCTAGTAAACCATGCAATGGGAGGTTCTTTGAGACAAGAGCAAGAATGCAAGTGTCTACAATGAGTTCCTCAAAGATGCAATGCAAGATGGAAGACTAAACTTGAATGAAAATGCAAGATGCAACTATGCTAAGCATGGATGAGAGTATTACAAAACCAAATATTTAAACTATGTGAGATTATTGCAAGAAATCAAAGCTAAACTAAAATGCAACTATGCTAAGAATGCCATATGATCTTATGCTAATATGATGGAATGAGAGAATGAGACAAGAAATGAGAAGTTCTCCACAAAGATCCAAAGAAACCTGTTAGAAAACCTGCAGCATGACAATATTCAAAAGATGGATTGATCGAAGGGGAAAGCTCTCTCTTTTTTCAAGTTGTACGGATGGTAGAGATCAAGATAAAGATGATGGATGATCAACGGTGGAATTTGAAAAGAGAAGTGATCCATGTGCACACACAAGTAAACCAATAGAATATAAGTTGACTTGTCATATAAGACAAAAGTCACAAAGCCTTTTCTTTTAATTGCAAAATAGAAAAAGGACTTTATGTGTGCACTTTAAGTGGGTTAGAAGAATGGGATCTTTTATTTATTTAAAAGGGGACATGTTCTTTTAATCAAATAATGAACTTAGGATAGCATAGTCAAACTATAGGTTATAATCAAATAAATTGATTATTAGCAATTTGGTTTAGGTAAATGATTGAATTAATTTAGCCAAAATATTGAAAAGGGGGCTAATAGTCTAGATGACCATTTTTAGGTGATTACAGGTGGTAGAAGAGATTTGGAAAAAAACAGGAGTGGAAGGCTTTAGAATATTTTTAGAAAGATTTTTGAAAGAAGATGGAATGGAAGCCTTTGGAAGCTTGAATGTCAACTTTGAAGTATTTTCAATATTCAAGTCTTTTAAAAGAGACTTGAGAATCCACATAGCTTTAGATTTTTCTTGTTCTTTGGGTGCTTGAGAGTGCCTTTGTATAATGATGGATTTAGGAACCCATATTTTCTTTGGTTTAGCTCTTTGAGTAGTGGACCTTTGCGGTCTCTTTTGTGCATTCTCCTTCTTAACATTCACATGTCGATTAGATGGGACATAGTGATCTTTCTTTTTCAATGGATTCTTATGTTTATTCTCACTTCCAAAGGAATTGGGATTTGTGGATGAATAAAGATGATGTGACTGGTTTAGATGTATAGATGGGTGAAAATTCATCAAGGATGAGTGTATTTGTTGATCTTGAGGTATGATGGGAGAGCTAGGAGTGGAAAGTGTAGGAGATGAAGGAACATAAGGTCCCAATATAGATGGAAGGTTTGAAGGCTTTAGCTTTGATGGATAAGGACCAAGGATAGACTTAGGAGATGCAAATGGATAGTGAAAAGGGATATCAACATCTTTAGAGTGAGAAATGTAGTCAAAGCCATCAATAGACTCATGAGTGCCTTTGATAGGAACGACATTTTTAATAGAAGCACTTAAAGCTTGAGCACAATTTTGAAGTGGATGTGGAGAAGTAGAACATGAGGGGATGCTTTGATCTTGACAAGTAGCTTTGGATAGCATATGAAAAGAAATTTTCTCATAATTTTTTGTAAGCTCAAGGGAGATAATGGAAGTGCTATCTTCATCATACTTAGGAGGTGGACAAGATATAGGATATGGGGGGGGGGGGGGGAATCTTGAAAGAGATGAAAGGGTGCTTGATCTTGATCTTTCTTGACATTTATAGTTTTTTTCTTTTTGAGAGTCCTCTTGACATGGAGCCACTTCTAAGGACAAGGGAGTAGTGCTTGGATTAGGCATAGTAGTGCATGAAAATTGAGGATGTTTAGGATTAGTAGCATGGAAAAGGTTTGCAGCCAAGTGAAGGTTAGCTTGAATTTCTTTTAGAGGTAGCCCTTGAGGATACACGTAGTCAATGTGGAAAGCATTAGATTCCTTTTTTGATAGAGGCATGTTGGAATGCTTTGAAGTGTTTTTAGATGCATGAGTGTTGGAATAAATGGAGGTATCAAGGAAACCATCACTAGACATAGGTTCATTAATATGATTTTTCTCAAGAAAAGTATCCTCATCACATGAATCATTAGAGGTATCAATAATTTCATTATCAATAAGATCTTGTATTTTATGTTTTAGCTCAATGAAATTTTAAGTACTATGCTCATTATGTTGATGATAAGCACAATAGATATCCAAGAATGGGTTTCCATATGAACTAGACTTAGGTAACATGATGATCTTATTGCCAAGAAGTTTTTGCAAAGTGTCATCATAAGAATCTTCCAAGGGAGAAAAAGTTCTATTAAAAGCATGTCTAGAGTCCTTTGGTTGTTTCTCAAATGAATAGAATGCATTCATGTCTTCATCATTATCTTCGTCAAAGATAGGTCCATCATGAAATTTTGGCATAGGCTCAAAGAAGGTATCACTTGCTTGTTCTCTAAAGAGGTCTTTAGATCTAGAAGATGAAGACATTTGATGTCTTGAAGTAGAGTATGTAGACCTAGAAGAAGAGGATGACCTCAAAGAAGGTGACTCACATGCATGTAAATAATTTAAGGAAGATTCATGTAATGATGCAATCTTCTCCTCTAACCTTTTCTCAAGTTTAGACTCCATTTCTGTCATGCGCTTAGAGAGATGAAGGTAAGAAAGATCATTTGTCTCTTCTAGTTCTTTGTATTGTGCATATAGATCTTGAAACTCTTTAGTGACATGGAGGATATCATGATCATATACATTTTGTTGAAGTTTGGTAGCACAAGGTTTAGATCCCATAGTTTTATTTGCAAAGCCAAGCATAAAACAGCCTAGAGGATAACTTGATGTTGAAACTATAGGAGGTAGAGTGTTCACTTACCAAGATAGTAGAGAGAGTTTAAAGCAACTTGTCAAACAATATGTCAAAAAAACTTATGACATGAATGACTCAAGTCAATAGCTAGGCAAGATGCCCAAATAGCCAAATAGATAGAGCAAGTAGGGTAACAAGTGAAAAACTTTACCAACCCAAGAGTGTAGTCAAGAAATCAAGGCAACCATTTTAGAAAAACGATAACTAGCAAGCATGCATAGAACATGAAGACAAAAAGACCAAGAGCACTAAGATCAAAGAGCCACTTTAAGCATGTTCAAGAACTAGAGACATATAAAAGAAAAGTCAAATGATGAGACTCCTCTTAGCAAGCAACACAAGAAAATGTTTGAACTTGATGTTTTGACTTGGTTGACAAAGTTTGACAATAGTTGATAGCATAGAAAGTTTGATGTTCAAAAGCAATTTATTTCCAAGCAAGATAGTGACACATGGAGTAGTCTTCAAACAATCAAGAAAGGGACAAAGCAACCTTTCATGATACAAGCATATGTGAGGTCTTAAAAGAAATCTCTAGAACTATCATCATGTGTATGTTCAAAACATTTTCACAGGTTTAGCACATTCAAGAACACATCAAGCAATATCTACCTAGAAGTCATGGCTCATTACTCAACAACTTGGCCCACACTTGATGCTCCTTTGTCTCACACCAAGTGGTTTCCCACAAGAGATATTGGCTTTGTCATGGAAGTGGCATAAGCACAACCAAAGGAACGTATATGGTGAGTGTAAAATCTTGGGGTGTTTCGGGTAGTCTACTAGGATCGATCCTTGCACCAAGAAGTTGAGTGGCTAAAAAGGGTAGTTACTAACTTAGGGTGTTTAGATAGGGCTTCCATTCATAGTGTTCCTCTTGCTCCCAATTATGAGACACCTCACCTTGTGATGAGTAACCGATCTCGCGACCACAAGAGTACCTTAAGCATTCTTGCCTAGTGATCTCCCTATGATAAAAATTCCATAAGTGATCACACTAGGTGAAGACAAACACTATGTATACCAAGGTTTTGTGTCCTTGATAGCCTTGAGTTTATAGTGGGTTGGAAGAGTTGGGTAATCTGCTTGTCTCCACTTGGGTCATTCCTCTCAGGTTGTCTGAGAGCAGGCCCTCTAAAGGATTCTAACTACACAAAGTGTGGATCAACTTTTAGAAGTCAAGATTTTTGATTCACCACAAGGGTGAAGAGCATACTCTCCTATTCCAATCATTTTCTCCTAAACACACCAGGAAGATTTAGTTACCCCTTGCTTTTGAAACCAAATGGCAAGTCAAGATTTTTGATTCACCACAAGGGTGAAGAGCATACTCTCCTATTACCAAAAGACTCAAATCACAAGTTTTATGTGCCTATGAAAAATGAACAATTAGTCAATGCTACACATGAAAACAAAAAAGCAAAAAATTTTGAATTTTTATGCTTTGGGCAGCCCTGCAAACAATGTTAGTAGCCCTTGCGCATTTGAAGCTTTGACATGCGTTCTTTTTATGCAATGTTTTAATTTTTTTCATAAGGATGGCAACCTGTAATCACAACTTGTTAGCACCACAAGTTAGTGTGAAATAACATAAAAATATGCAATAAAAAGTGGTTATTTGCCTTAAAAATCCAATTTATCTTCCAACCAAGTGCATGCAAAGAAAGTGCAAGTTAATCACAAATGCTCTCATTTTCACTCTTTGATTTTGACCTAGTCAACAAGATTGGACTTGTTTGCTATGATTTCGTATCCAAAAATAAAAACAAAAAGAAGAGACCCCTATTAAAAATCAGAGAGCTTTCCAAAAATGCAAGAAATTTAAAAAAATCTCTTCATTTGCGCTCTAGAGATTGATTTTGTTAATATAGGCCAAATTTATCAAATCGAGTTTTTGATCCTTAATACAACCTCAAAATTCAAAACACAAAGAAAGAACCCCCCTTAGAATGGAAAACCCTTTTTGGAAATTTACATTTTTCTAAAAAAGACACTAATGTGTGACCAGAAACAACTTTTTATGAAAAAAAATATATATCATAACTTTCACAAATCACGTCAAAATGTTCTAAAAATCGAACTGAAACATTTTGGATACATACCCAACCTATAGAACAAATTTCAGAATCAAAATCCAAGCGGTTTAAAAGATATGATCAAATATTTAAACCAACTAGATTTTTGGCCTTCAAACCAATCTACTTATGGGTTGGCCTTAAAATCAAAGTGATAATCCTAAAAAAGCACTTAATTAGATCCAATATGCTGCTGTAAAAAAACTAAAGATGAAAAATAAAAGAAAATGGAGCTAGAAACTTGATTCAAGCCCCATGGTGGGTGCCAAAAATGTACACTTGATTTGTGTCACACTCTAAACCATTCTATCCTAACGATTTCATGAGTTGGAATGCTTGGATGCCGACTTAGAGCTCCCTATCCACGGAGTGCAAGAAATTAGTATTCAAGCATGAAGGCTCTCAGCCAAGCCTTAGAAATGTACTTCTTGCTAGTAAACCATGCAACGGGAGGTTCTTTGAGACAAGAGCAAGAGTGCCAATATCTTCAAGGAATCCCTCAAGAATGCAATGCAAGTATAGAAACTAAGCTAAGATGATAATGCAAAATGCAGCTATGCTAAGCATGAATGAGAGTATTACAAAACCAAATTTTAAGCTATGTGAGATTATTGCAAGAATGAAAGCTAAACTAACATGCAACTATGCTAAGAATGCCATAATGCCATGGATGAGAGAATGTAGACAAGAAATAGAAGTTCTCCACAAAGCTCCAAAGAAACCTGTTAGAAAACCTGCAGCATAACAATATTCAAAATGAGGATGGATTGAGGGGGAAAGCTCTCTCCCTTTTAAAGTTGTACAGATGGTAGAGATCAAGATAAAGATGGTGGATGATCAATGGTGGAATTTGAAAAGAGGAGTGATCCATGTGCACACACAAGTCAACCAATAGAATATAAGTTGACTTGTCATATAAGACAAAAGTCACAAAGCTTTTTCTTTTAATTGTAAAATAGAAAAAGGACTTTATGTGTGCACTTTAAGTGGGTTAGAAGAATGGGGTCTTTTATTTAATTAAAAGGGGACATGTTCTTTTAATCAAATAATGAACTTAGGATAGCATAGTCAAACTATAGGTTATAATCAAATAAATTGATTATTAGCAATTTGGTCTAGATAAATGATTAAATTAATTTAGCCAAACTGTTGGAAAGCAGGCTAATAGTCTAGATGACCATTTTTAGGTGATTACACTAACAAGTTCCATCCTCTAACAAGTAATATTTATATTAGTACATCATCTTGTGGGCATCATTCCTATCAAGGTTTTTCCTCTGATCAAGGGTTTCCCTAGTCAACATATCTAGTTTAATTATCTATGTGCATTTTATTATGGTTGTTGTTTACTTTGGTTGAATGGTTAAGTTTGGTTAAATAAGATAAATGTTTTAATTGTTGGATAACTAATTCACACCCCCCCTCTTAGTTATCTTGGTGGAAAATTGTTTCTAACAATTGGTATCAAAGCATCAAGTTTGTGAAAATAAATTTTAACAACTTTGTGAGATCCATGGAAAACATGTTCAGGAAAGATAGTCCAAAGTTTGATGGAACAAACTATGATAGCTGGAAAGAAAAGATAAAGTCACATTTTTTGTGTATGGGTCTAAGATATTGGATCTTGACAAAATCAATGAAAATAATCATCTCTTAAATGTATTTGGAAATTTACACTAAGGTAGAGAGAGATCTTTTCATGTGTGACATGAGAGCTAGAGAAGCACTATTGACTACCCTTCCTGAAATTAAGTACAATCATGTAAAATCACTTGCTACTTCACATTTGGTTTGAAAAGCTTTGGAAAATAGTTTTGAAGGTGATGCACATTCTAAGAAGTTGAGGCTACAAAGTTGGATTTGTGTGTTTCAAGATGCTAGAATGATCGAAGATGAATCTATAAGAATATATATAGGCGGAATGTTAGAAATTGTTGTAGGTATTAAAGCTCAAGGAAGAACCAAAGAAGATGATGAGGTTATATGGAAGATATTGAATACTCTAACACCACCATTTAAGTGAGCAATTCAGATGATACAATTGTTGATATCTTGTACCAAATATTTCACAAATGAGACATTGCTTGGAAGACTTGAAGCAATTGAGAATTAACTTAGACGATCTAAAAAATAAACCAAATCTGAGATAGCTTTTAGTGCCTTAAATAGTTGACCCAACTTATCAAGTAGCACAAGTGTAAGAGGATATTTTGCTAGCAATAGCATATTTGAAGAAGAAGAAAAAATTGAAGCAGTAGCCCTTCTGGTACGAAGAGAAAAAGGAGGTAAGAAAATCTTTAAATGTTGGACTTATGATGAATATGGTCATTATGCATCTAAGTGTCCTAAAAGGGAGGTAAAATATAAGGGAAATCATAAACCTAGAAAAGATAGAGACTATTTATATGCAAATAAAGATAATAATTCTAATGAACAAGAATTAAGTGCTAGTGATGATGGAATTGAATTTGTGACAATTAAAGAAGAAAGTTTAGAGAAGGTAGCTTTGGTATCAAAAGTTGAGAAGAAATCTAATTGGATAATTGATAGTAGTTGTTCACATCATATGAGTGGTTGCATGAACAAGTTTGTTGACTTCAAAAGTCAGGATGGAGGAACTATTAGAGTTGGAAATAATGTAGTATGCCAAGTAAAAGGTATTGGGTCTATAACTCTTGACTGTAAAACAAACACTAAGGATGTATACTTTGTTGATGGTTTAAAGCACAATCTTTTGAGTGTTGGACAACTAGTAGACAAAGGTTATCAATTTTAGTTCATAGAAAAGAAATGCATGATCAAAGATAAAGATGGAAAGTTAATTGAACTAGGAACTAGATCTAGAGGAAATTTATTTCAGTTGAATCCTACTGAAATAACATGTTTGGTTGCAAAGGTAGATGATAGTTGGTTATGGCATAAGAGATTTTATCATATAAAGTTTGACAGTATTGTGAGGAATAGTAGAATGTTTGTGGTTAAAGATTTGCCAAAGATTGTAAAGCCTACTAACACAATTTGTGAGTGTGTTTTGGCTAAGCATAACAAAACTTTTTTTCCCAATAAGAAGTTTACCACTATAGCAAAGTTAGAAATTGTACATGTAGATCTCAACAATCCTACAAAGACTAAAGGATTTTATGGTGAAAGGTATTTTATGATTCTAGTTGATGATTTTTCTAGAATTACATGGGTTGCATTTCTTAAAGAGAAATCTGAGACATTTGATAAATTCAAGATATTCAAGAATAGGGTTGAGAATGAATATGGTATGAAGATTAAATATTTAAGATCAAATATAGGAGGATAATTTACTTCAAATTATTTTAACATGTTTTGTGAAGAAAATGGAATCAAAAGACAGTTATCGGCTCCAAGAACCCCTGAACAGAATGGCATTACAAAGAGAAGGAACAAGTCAATTACAAAAGTTGCAAGAGCTATGTTAGCAGAGAATGATGTATCCAAGGCATTTTGGAGAGAATTTTTGAACACAACTATCTACACTATGAATAGAGTGCAAGTCGGGAAGGACACAAACAAGATAGCTAATGAACTGTGATTTGGTCAGTCGCCTATAATTAAGTATTTCAGAATATTTGGAAGTAAGTGTTACATAAAGAGAGATGATGACATTGGTAAGTTTGATGCTAGAAGTAATGAAGGTATGTTTCTTGGTTATTCATTGAAAAGAAAGGCTTATAGATGTCATAATCAAAGAACTATGACTATTATGGAAAGTGCAAATATGAGAATTGATGAGAAATTCAAAATACAAGAGAGAATAGTTTATTACAATTAGGATGATGATGTTGTTACTAAGCCAAGGAATGATGAGGTATTTCTTGAGACTAACAATTATTTATAGAATGAAGGAGAGCTAAGGTAGGAACAAAGCTTGGAACCTTCAATAGAACCAAGAGTTAAGATAGAAACTCCTACTTCAAGAAATAATATGATAAAGAATCACCCATCCGAATAGATCATCGGAAGCAAAGGAAAAGGTGTGATGACAAGAAGTAGAGTAAATGAATAACTATGCTTGATATCTCAATTTGAGCCTAAGAATGTAGATGAATCATGTAAAGATGATTACTAAAAATAAGAGATGAAAGAGGAATTGGATTAGATAGTAAAGAATGAGACATGGGAATTGGACCCTAAACCAATAGACAAGAATGTGATAGGAACTAAATGGGTATTTAAGAACAAGATGAATGAGAAAGAAGAAGTTGTAAGGAAAAAAGCAAGATTGGTATGTAAAGGTTACTCACAAAAAGAAGGAATAGATTATGAGGAGACTTATGCTATAGTGGCTAGAATAGAAGCAGTAAAATTATTCTTAGCCTTTGTAGCACAAAAGAAATTCAAAGTATATTAGATGGATGTCAAGTCAGCAGTTTTGAATCAAGAACTTGAAGAAGAGGTATACATTGAATAGCCTGAAGGATGTCCTTTGACAAATAACAAGGACATAGTGTCCAAACTAAGGAAAGCATTGTATGGATTGAAGCAAGCATCCAAAACCTAGTATACAAGATTAGACAAACATTTGACAAAATTTGGATATAGAAAAGGTATGGCAGATAGTAATCTGTATTGGAAAGAAAACTAATGATGGATTGATTATTTTAGTAATATTTATTGATAATATCATATTTGATGGAAATGATGAAGAAAGTAAGAAGTTTGTAGAAGAAATGAAGAACGAATTTGAAATGAGTATGATAGGAGAGATGAAATATTTCCTAGGATTGTAGATTGTATAGAATAAAGAAAGAATCTTTATTTCTCAAACTAATTACTTGAAGGATTTACTGAAAAGGTTTGGTTTGAAAATATGTAAACTAGTTGGAACACCTATGGTAACTAGACACAAGTTATCTACAAAGGATGAGACTCCTACTGTTCAGAAAAAGGAGTACAAATCTCTGATTGGAGGATTGCAATATCTGACTTACACAAGGCTGGATATAGAAAATCCAGTTGGAATTTTTGTAAGATTCTAGGTTGATCCTAGAGAAGCACATTATGCAGCAATAAAAAGGATATTTAGATATCTGAAAGGAACATCTGAGTTTAGATTATGGTATGATAGATCTAATGATTTCACTCTAAGTGCTTGTACTAATGTAGATTGAGTAGGCAGTATGGATGATAGAAAGAGAACCACTAGTGGAGCCTTCTTTCTTGGAGGAAGATTGGTTTCATGGTTAAGAAAGAAACATGATTGTACATCTCAAAATATAGTAGAAGTAGAGTATGTTGCAGCAGCAAATAATTGCAATCAAGTTATTTAGATGAAATAGATGTTGAAGGATATAAGGATAGAAATTAATGAACCTATTGTTATACATTGTGACAACACAAGTATGGTAAATATGTTTAAGAATCCAGTGTTGCATTCGAGGACTAAGCACATTTCTAAAAAGTATCATATGTTGAAAGAAAAAGTTGTAGAAAAGGAAATTAGATTAGAGTATGTGAGCACAAAAGAGCATATTGTAGATTTATTCACTAAGCCTCTTCCCAAAGAGACTTTTGAGTATTTGTGAGGTATGATTGGGGTTGTGCCCCTTCATGCATTAGAGTAAAAGATGCAAGAGTGCATTAGTCTAGGGTAATAGAGCACCATTGTTTGTTTGGACTCAATGCTAATGCTTCTTGTATGAGGCAGTATTTATGATGGACAGAGTTATCTAGGACTCTTGTTAGTTTTTATTTTGAATAGTTTCTTTTGACACTTGAGCTATTAAGTATCAGTTGATGCAAATTTTGATGCATAGATCTTGGTTGCTGAAACCTTTGACATTGATATCAGTGGGAGAGAAGTTTGGCATGAAAAAAATTATACTAAGAAAGATGTTTTGCATAAGCACAATATGTAAAATAATAGTTTAGTATAGAGCACTTTGAGGTATACCAATGGGGGAGCATGATTGATGAAGAGGATTTGACGATGGATAGTCTTTTGTTGGTATTCTTGGAACTAGAGGGTTTTCATCTATGTTGCCATCAATGCGAAAGGGGGAGATTGTTGGAAGATTTGGAGATTAGTGGAAGATTGGTTGGAAGCATGAATACTAATGATATTCCTATAGGGGATTACTACTATGATGATATGTTACATTCATGATTGAGTTTGTCATTCATGTCAACATAGCAATAGTGGAAGGATTAAGTTGGTATAGATAGCTAGTTGAGCATTATAACCACCCAAAGTTATGGGAGATACTTGTGACTATCTAGTATATGTAGTTAATGTCAAAAGAATAAAGAATAATTCTAGAACAAGTTATGTAAGTTTTGGTGATGTCTATTTTTAGATAGAGTGTATAGAGACATTTTATGGAAAACTTGTTATATCTCTTAGCAGAGTTGATATCTTGAGGATCAAGGTTGAGGACATAGAGAAGACATGTTGAGGATGATGTGGCTCACTCATCATAATATTACATGTATGGAAAGTTATTCAAAATGTAAGGCAAAAGATTAATGTTATTGTTAAGTGTAACATGTTCTAATGTGGTCCTATAAGAATTAATTGAGAAGGACTAAAAGCCAACTTTGGGAATTGTTTTGTGGACTCAATATAAAGGAAAGACATTTTCTTTTATCATGAAGGGTATGAATATAATTTGATAACCAATGATAAGTAGTAGAGAGTTTAGAATGTGAAGTTGAGAAGAGAAATGCAAAAGTGAAGGAAACTTCATTGCCAAGGTTTTGCTAAGTGATTTGAGGTTTGTTATTTGGATCTGAGGTTTGTGACTTAGTCTCCAAGGTTTGGCAGTGATTGCTCTAATTAAGAAGATAGAGGAAAGAGGAAAGGAAAGAGAAAGATAATGGTAAATTACTTGTTTGAGTAGTAAGCTCTTCTTTTAGTTGAAATTTCATGTTTAGGCAATGGGCTCTTCTTGCATGCATTGTACTATAACTCTTGATAGATTTGGAATCTCCTAACAGGGATTCAAAGTCTGCTAACAGTGACTCATTGTATTGAATGCTATAATAGACTACTAATAGGGTCCATCCTCCAAAAAAGAATATTTATATTAGTACATCATCTTGTGGGCATCATTCCCATTAGGGTTTTCCCTCTGGTCAAGGGTTTCCCTATTCAACATATCTAGTGTAATTGTCTGTGTGCATTGTATTATGGTTGTTGTTTAATTTGGTTACATGGTTAAGTTTGGTTAAAGAAGATAAATGTTTTAATTTTTGGATAATTGATTCATCCCGCCCCCCCCCCCCCCCCTCTTAGTTATCTTGGTGGGCTATTTTTTCTAATAGATATATCAACTAGTATGCTTTTGTGAATTAAATGGTGGTGTCTTTTAGAAACATAGTGAAGGTAATATTTAGATAGGGTTTCATGTTTCTCATTTTTTCATTGAGATAATGAGATGAAGTTTTTTAAGTTGTTTCTATTTCTAATGCAATTGTTTCATTTATCTCTGTGTCAAATGACATGAGGGTTTGTGAATAATTCAGAAGGGTTTTCTCAATCACAATTTTGGAAAACGTAAATGTTCATGGATTTAGATATGAAGCTATGTATTTCATTTGGATAGAACAGTGAAAATGGTGTGTGTTTCATTTTTTGAAAATAAGAGAATAATAAATATATATCTCATTTGTTCTTGGTTGATTTTTTTAGAAATATGGATAGAGTTTTTGAAATAAGGGTTTGATTGGTAAAAATTTCCAAGGTCTTTCTTTATCTATTGAGTCTTAGAGGAAGCACTAGGGTTTGATGAATAAATTTTTTCGTTGGTACAAATGACCAAAAGTAACCATGAGTCAAGAAGACCTCACTTAACCTATCTCACTCAATGAAAGGTTACCTCACAATTTCACTCATTTTAGAACTCGTTTGATGTTTTTGGCTTTTGGTTTTTTGAATGTTTGAACAAACACGCTGAACACGCCAACAACCCTAATAAGGCTATCTCTAGGATGAACAAAGTTTATCTAGAGGGAGTCCTCGATATACACAAGGTACATGAGGCCCAAATCTATAGATGAAAGGAAATACTGCCACACAGTCGGGGGGAGACGGTAACCCAAATATCCTCCTTCACTTCCCAAAGGTATAAAGTTCTTTGGGGCTTAGCCAAGAGTGACAATATTTCGCTCCCAAGAGAGGTGTCTTTCGATTCACCTCCCAATTTTTATACTCTGCGAGAACACGTGAGTTGAGGTTGTCCCAAGGGGTGATGAAATCCCCAAGCAGGCCTCTTAAAAATAAAAAATAAAGCCACTTATTTCTTGTGCACCCAAGATTACCCAATGGCGCGAGGGGAGAGAATACATAAGTGGTCTTGGGGTTTAAAAGACACTTGTTCTTTCCCAATGAAGCTTTAAATTTTCTATCTACTTGAAGACACTCGTGATTAAAACATGCAAGGTTCTTTCCAACTTGAAATATCGCCAACGTAAATGAAAACGCGAGTTCATCAACAAGAAAGTAAAGTGAGTACATGAAAGTAAAATGCTGAAGAAAAAAAATGCAAGAAATAAAGTCAATTTACCTTAGGGCATTCAAGAGTGTATGACTTCATTTTAAGCACCAAACCCAAATGTGATCTAGCCTAGGCATACATGTCCATTTTAAGCACCAATTCCAAATATTGTCTAGCCTAGGCAAACATGTCCATTATCCTTTAAAGCATTCAAGATGGTGTGAATTCTTTTTAAGCACCAAATCCAAAGGTGTCTTCTACCCTACACATTCATGTCCCTTTTAAGCACCAAAGTCCAAATGTTTGCTACCCTACGCATTCATGTCAATTTTAAGCACCAAAGTCAAAATGTTTGCTACCCTACGCATTCATATCAATTTTAAGCACCAAAGTCCAAATGTTGGCTAATCTAGACATTCATGCATTCAAATAAAAGTGTTTAATCCATTCAAGTTCATTAGCCTTTAAGGTTTAAGTGATAAAAATTATTACAAATCTCCTTTAGTGATGAAAATCACTATTGGTTTTGCTTTTTAGGTTCTTAAGGTTACTTCTCTACATGAAAATTATTAGTTAAAACCTGCAAGTCAATCAGTTAGCTAAAATTATTGTTGAAAATTAGACAATTCTGTCAAAATGCAGTGACGCTAGAATAAAGGCATAGACACCAAAACACGGAGATGCTAAAATACGCAGACGCTGAAACTCGTAGATTACAGGAAACAATTTTAGACGCAGACGACAATGTGAAAATTGAAGACGCCAAAACTCAGAGATGAAAAAATAATTATAGCCCACAACGCAGACGACAGACTAACTTTGCAGACGATAGAACTAAAGACAAAGCCGATAGAACTAGGATGCAGACGACAAAGTAAAACTTGAAGATGACATATTAGAAATATAGACGACAGACTAGAATTGGAGATGACAGAACAGAAACAGAGACGATAGAACAGAAATGGAGATGACAAAATAGAAACAGAGACGACAAAATAGAAATGGAGACGACAAAATAGAGACGGAGACGGCAGAATGGTTTAGGCGGGAAAGCAAGAAAGTTTGAACCACTACAGAGATGCTAGAAGGCGAAGACGCTAGTTCGCGCAAATGCTAGTATGCGCAGATGATAATCAGAGACAACACTGCGGCCTTCAGAGACGACAATGTGATGTTTTGCGACTGAACCAAGATTGTTTGTGAATTTTTAAGATGAAACCAAGGAAGTGGGTCCCATTGGGCATGCCAAAATGTGTGCTAGAAAATGTGACCTGCAAGAAGCATGGGTTAACAAACAAACACTAGTTTAAAAACTTTAAATTGCATCAAAGACTTATCAAAATGAAAAGAACAAAATACTATCTAATGCTTGCTTGGATTTTGCAACCCTAAGCAACTAGCAAATCCAACCTTCCAACCACCTCTACAGCTCAACAAGGACACCCATGAGAGGCCTTGTTGGTGTGTTAAGATGAGGGGGTGTTTGATGTGCTCTCCCAAAAACAACAATAAGTGAATCTCTTGAGTGAGTGAGTGCAACTGTGTATGCAATTAAAGTATGAATCTAAACTAAATGAGATGAAGAACACCTCAAAAAATGGCTATGAAGAGAGCCATTCTTGAAGGCATTCAAAGATGGAGATGATATATAATGAAAGAGCTAACTAAATGTGCAAACTATGATAAAAATGCAAACTAAAATGAAGTTACAAATGCATGTAGAAACTAGATTAACAATGCATAATGTAAATCAAATCCACGACCAAATTGTTAGTATGAACCTACACAATCACTATGAGACTCTATCAATGCAAAGCTCAAACTAACATGAAAGCTCAAACTATGAATGCAAACTCAAATCTCAAATCAACATGATAACAATGCAAAATAATGAGAGATGCAAATTTTTGAGACAAAGTCTCTATTTATAGGCTTGAGGGAGGGCTTGGTGAGGTGGCATCCATGTGGTATCCACATAGGTGCCACAAGGGAGACACATGGGCTAGAGGACAAGCCATGCAAAAGTCAAAAAGAGTTTAATGATTAAGAGGCTCAAGGTGTGCTCACACATGTGTGAGCAACATTGGGGAAAAAAGTGGGAGACAAATGTGTAAGAGGTGTAAGAGGGCATGGCTTCTCACACATCTGTGAGACACCTTGACTCTCATGCAAGAGGACAAGTGTCCAAGAGGCATGCAAGACATGAGGGATGAGAAAAGTGTGAACATCTCTCACACATGTGTGAGGATTCCTCACACATGTGTGAGAACACACTTAGGATTAAGAGGAGATTTAGCTAGGATGATTATGCAAAGCAAGCATAATTGAGGAAGTGGGTAGGTTTAGCAAGGTGGGTTAGGTAGGCTAGTGAGGTTTAGGATTAAATTAAATGAGATTTAATTTAATCATGATTTTAGATAAATTAATAGGATGTGGAGAATTTAAATAAGTAAAATTTATTTTAAAAAGAGAAATGTGGAGGATCATGTGTTAAATTAATTTAACACATTAAGGCTAAAAGCATTTAAATTAAATTTAAATACTTAGAAGAATGAACTTATTTAATTAAAATAATTTAATTAAATAAGTAGAAGAATGTGAACAATATAATTAATAATTAATTACAGTGTCATGGGCAATATTAAAATTAATCAATACAGTGTTTAGGGATGATTTTAAGCATCTACATTTTGCCCCTCTTTGATGTTATCAAAATATATATATATATATATATATATATATATATATATATATATATATATAGGTTGCCCTAGAGAAGGAAGGAGTCCTATGGCGACAACAGAGGAGGAGGGTGCCCCCTCGCAAAAATTGTGCAAAAAATAAATTGTTGGCAATTTTTGCGAAAAGGTCTTAAAAAAAAAAAAATGAAAATAAATGATAACCTTTGCATGGCTTGCGGGCAAAAAGGGGACGGGCATGGCTTAAGGAAGACATGGGCTCAAACGGGGTTCGCAGGGGCCCTACATAAGCCTCTGAGGGGCCCAAAGAAGGTCATTGTCACATCGCGAGCAAAGCATCCATAGTGAACATGGACCCCATTGATCAATTGCAACTTGGTCAGCGCGTGCGGGAGTACCAACGAGCAACCAAGATGGGCCCACCGGTAAGTCATCTGATCCTCTTCATGTTTTGGTAGACTTAGACTAGATGAGGTGCATTAATTAGGCCATAAATGTGCAAAAAAAAGAGCTCGAGCGAAGACAATAGTCTCTACACTATCGTCTACGCAGATGACAGTTGGGCAACTGAAGCGTCCACAAAGACAACAAGGTACATCCTATCGTCTGCATAGACGCCAAAAGGGCGAGAAAGTTCACGGAGACAACAAGGGTCAATCTGTCGTCTACAAGACTAACAAAAGCCAACAAAGATGACAAAGGATGTCGAGTCATCTCCGCGGATGACAAAATGCGTAGAACTAGCGTCTCTACTGATCGGCGTCTGCACAGATCGGCATTTCCGTTGATCAGCGTCTCCGTCGATCAGCATTTACGCAAAGAGGCATCTGCACAAAAATGTGGTCATGCCAAATAGGATAAACTAGAGGGAGGCATCTCCCAGTGTAGGGACATCACAAGCTAGCAAAAATGACGCTCTGCATGTCTATGCTGTAGGAGAATACGGTGGTGTTTAGGTCAAGGGAGCACTATCCTCTGACCATGACGATACAGGAGAGGTTGACAGATGTGGACTGGGGGCACGTGTGACTATGTAGGCTGGAGCACGTTCATGAGTAGCCGAATCTGCAGGGCCATTCAGCGCAACTATCGGTGCTCATAGAGCATTGGCACACGCCTACTGGGAGCTTCCAGCTATTGACAAGGGAGACATCAGTCACACTCCTAAATGTGTGGTGGATCCTATGGGTACCGATCAGAGGTGCTTACCTAGAGTATGTACTAGAGGGTTCAAATCTGTTCTTGAGAGAGTGTTTTGGCTGGCGACGACATAGATTACCCATCCAGCGATCATGGTTGTCATGGAGGGGTGCACTAGAGCAGAGGTTATCGAGGCTGGCAGAATACCTAGCCTCATTGATATGGCGGATGCTGCCAGATCATGCAGGACACGGGTGGCCGATCGAATGGGCATGAGTGCTAAGCACTCTGCTACAGGAGAATGGAGCAGTCTACTACTGGGGATAGACTATCCTGGCTGAGTTGTATCATGATTTGCATATGTGTGCATATTGGACCCAGCGCACGGTAGGACTAGGACTGACACTACTGATGATCTGGTCATGGGGGCATATCGGAGTCACATGGCCGATCACTCGGCGAGAGACCAGGTAGCCTGGGGAGCCATATGCCTGGAGATACTGGCCTCCTATCCAGTATACATCGACGGAGTTTGTGGGGTTCTAGCATCGATGTCTAGATGATATCATCATGTTCAAGTGGACTCCATATGACAGAGTAGAGCGGTGGGGGCAGACACTGGCAGCGGGTGGTGAGGATGACATAGAGGATCAGATGTACCTCCTGTATACACAGATTGACGACTAGATCATTGGTCGATCCATGCATGTGATCATGTGCTACATGCCCTCTTGAGTGTGACAACAATTTGGCAGGGTACAAGATATAGTCCCAGATAGATTTTTATATCATGTAGTGTCATGCGAGTATGGTCGGATATGGGGACATAGGACCACAATACGATTGGCCCAAGCTTCTTGGATGGGGATGGTAGCAGTGTCATGGGTGCACGACTAGGATAGGGGAGATGCAGGTATGACATCGGTGTACACACAGTGGTGGGCAGCCCACCAGTGGGTTAGGCTGACAGTGCCAAGGGCACCGCCACTAGCTGAGCAGGCACAAGGAGAGGGGGATGGAGCAGGGGATGGTGGGTAGGCAGCCATGATTCCACCACCAGCTCAGGGGGCACAGGAGGGACCGCATGGGCGTAGAGTCCGAGCGTGAAGAGGGCCAATGCCAGTACTAGCATAGGGGCCACTATAGATAGCACCCCAAATATAGGTACAAGTATAGGTACAGGTACAGGCACAGGCATAGGCACAAGTACAGGCATAGGTACCACCGCAAGCACCACCACAGGCACCACTATAGGCACCTCCGCAGGGATAGAGGGAGGACCCAGACATGGTCAGGGCTAAGAGGGATAGCTTGCAGATAGAGGTAGCCCGTCTATAGGGGGTAGCACAGGTGCAGCAGGCACGGGTAGATAGCTTAGAGCAGGCCATGGGAGTCATACAGGCAGAGCTGTAGGTGTAGAGGGTTAGGGGGGATAGTGCACAGGAGGCTTTAGCAGCCTTACAGGCACGGGTGGATACTGGGGAGTTTACAGGGATGGGCACCCAGATAGGGGTGGAGGATCAAGCAGAGGTAGAGAGGCTCCGAGTAGAGAGGTTTCGAGCAGAGGTAGCTTCCCTACAGGCTAAACAGGCCACCCATCAGGCCCAGTTGGACGAATACCACAGGTAGTAGGACATAGCCATGCAGATGGTACAGCTAGGGGAAGCTGTCACAATGCTGCAGGAGGCCCTCGTAGCTAGCCGAGCAAAGACATGGGCCATACGAGAGGCAACCTATTATAGGTCGCTTTATAGGGAGGTCGTGCCTGCTGACTAGCAGCAGCCAAATTTTTAGAGGGGATCAGCTCATGGATCTTAGGGGGCAGAGCCAAATAAGAGCAGTCTGTAGGACAGCAGAGACCTCCGCGAGGGGATACAGGGGGGCAGGGCCCTCACAGCCGGCTACGTGATTCCATATAGTGATCAGTGTTTTGACAGATATGTGCAGATGCAACGACTTTTGATGATGCATTTGTATTATATGATTCGATATGATTTGTATATGGACTATACAGATATTATTTTTTGAGATATATACATGACATGATTTGATGATTCTATGTGTATGGATGTATGTATGGATTTATGATGTGGATACTAACACTTGTGATGCAGGATGTGATGCTATGTGATATTGCCTATGATGTATTCATAGGTACATGATGCCTAACATGTGTGTGATGCAGATTAGTGGGTGATTATGAGATGTATGCATTGTTTTATGGATGCATGATATATATATGTTAGATGTGATTAGGATGTATATGCCCCTAGATGTGATCACTAAAATGAATGTATGAACTAATGCAATCTAATGAACTAAAAATGATCATGAAATGAAATTAATCAAATGAATACTAATGCAATGAATGAATGTAAAAGTGGGAAGCTAATGCAACCTAACAAAAATGAACTAATGAATGAATATCTGTCATAACTGTCACTCATAGAAACTCAGTAGCATAGCATAGGAGGGGGGAAATAAATAGGACCTTGTCTCAAGCACGACTCGGATGAAACCCTAGACTACATGCATCCTAACTACATGATATCAAGAGATTCCATTGTGTTCATATGGAGAGCACACCTTAAGTTGATTTTGCAAATGAGTTTATGCATTATATGCTATAGAAGCATAAATGACATGACTCTTTTGCATGGACTAGACATATAAAAGCATAGAGACTTTAGGACAATAGGTGTAGTTTGCATAGTCATGATGGATCAAATGTCATATACGCAATAGAGAGGTCTGGGCACACCCAAAGTCTTTTAGGGATCTTTGGTGGGACATGTGCTAACCTGTTGCCCCCATTACACAATGCATTAACATAACTTGAAACTGACACACATGAAGTAAATTCTCAAAAACAAATCATACCACAAAAATATGTGTAGTTAATGATAGCTATTCTGGTACGACCAAAATATGGAAGATCAAGATGCACCATAAAAGGCTATCACTAACACACAAATAAAATCAACCAAAAAGAAACCTCATGACCAAGTAGTCATTCAGTTCACAATTCCTACCAAGAACCTTAGGTCTAGAAGTGAACGTCACAATGTTACCTATAGGAAGCATGCATCCTATGAAAGTGTGTCAAGTTGAAATGTCAAATGATCATGTGGGCAAGGGTTGTGAAGCAAACAAGTTTCCTGAAGCATTAAGTCTCAAATGGTGATTTTGTGTAAGTCCAAGTGTGGTCACTGTTGTAAAAAAGCTCAGCATAATGGGATGACAATCACTCAACAGAAAATGCCTCGCAAACTAGAGGTCTTTGAAAAGATGGAAGTGAAATGTAGCCTCGTGGACAAGAGGTCTTGTATTAGATGCATGAAACGCAAAAGGCTAGATAAGACTTTGCACAAGGGAAGTGGAATGGTGGAATGGAATGAAGCAAAATGAGCCTTATAGACAATGGATGAATCCATACTTTTTTCAGGAACATTTTTCTGCTTTTTAGGGCTTTTTTCAGGAACATTTTTTGAATTTTTTTAGATTTTCTCATTTTTCTTATTTTTTTGGATTTTTTCGGGACTATAAACACTATACAGGAACTACAAAGGCTCAAGCATAGAACCGCTTGAGATGTTGGATATTTACAGGCTCAAGGAGTGGATCTCCCTCTGGAGTAGCAATCTGATAGGCACCAGAACCATGTTTGGCTGTAATGATAAACGGTCCTAGCCAATTTGCCTCAAACTTTCCTTTCTTTTCACAGTTTTGGAGATTCTTCATGTTATGCTGCAAAACTAAGTCACCCACTTCAAATTCTCATGGCTTTACTTTCTTATGATACTGAAGCTGAAGGTGATTTTGATACAGGCAGAGGTGGTTTAGGGCATTGAGTTGTCTCTCATCAAGGAGTGCCAACTCGTACAAGCGAGCAACTCAGTATTCTTCGTCAGATATGAGGTTCTTGAGAGAGATTCTGAGGGAAGGGAGCTCAATTTCGATGGGAAGGATGGCTTTGGAACCATAAACAAGGGAAAATAGGGTGGCCCCTATAGGGGTGTAGATGGAGGTATGGTAGGCCTAAAGGGCAGGAGCAATTTGGATGTGCCAATCACAACCAGCTGTATCAATGGTTTTCTTTAGGATTTTCAAAATGGTTTTATTGGTAGCTTCAGCTTGGCCATTGCCTTGGGGGTAGTATTTGGTGAAAAAATGCTGGGTGATTCCAAATTTCCTACATAGGGTAGCAACCTCTTGATTTTTGAAAGGGGTTCCATTATCAGTCATGATATCTTGAGGTATATCGAAATGAAAAATAATGTAATTTAGGATAAACTTTGAAATCTGTTTTCCAGTGATGTAGGTTAATGGAATAGCCTGACCCGCTTTGTCAAGTACTTAGTGGCGGCAATAATGTACTTGTGGCCATTTGAGGAATTTGGGTATACTTGACCAACAAGATTGAATCCCCAGTGGGAAAAGGGCCATGGAGTGATGGTGGGCTCAAGTTCTTGGGTGGGAGTGTGTATCAAATGACCATGCTGCTGACATGGAACACATCTTTTCACAAACTGATATGCATTTGCTTCCATAGTGGGCCAATAGTAACCTGTCCTAAGAAGCTTTTTTGCTAACGTAAGGCTGCTAGAGTGGGCACCACAAATCCCTTGGTGAACCTCTTCTAACATTGTTCAGGCTTCATCTGAACTAAGACATCGAAGGAGGGTTCCATCAAAGTGTTTTTTGAAAAGTGTATCACCTAGGATGGTATAGCGGGCGGTTCGGCGGATGAAGGTTTTGCTTTGATTTGGGGTGAGGGTTATGGGAATGGTTTTGTGATGTAAATAGGAAAAGATGTCAGCGTACCATGGAGACTCAGGACCAACAATCTCACACACCAACTCTAAATCAATTTTCTCATAAGCAGGAGTAAAAAGATTCTCAATGAGAAACTCACATTTAGGACTATATTTTGGCATGGCAATCATAGAGACAATAGTAGCCATGGCATCTACTGCTTTATTATTAGCCCTTGGAATCTGTTGAAAAAAATCTCTGTAAAATGCTGTTTAAGATCCTCAACTATTCTGTGGTAGGGAAATAGTTTCTCATCCTTGGTGTGGTATGCATCTGTGACTTGTTTAATGACCAATTGTGAGTCTCCAAACACAAGAAGTTTTTTGATATTCCGTCTGATAGCTTGACGTAGTCCTGTGACTAAACCTTCATACTCAGCTATATTGTTTGTGCAAGGGAATGAGATTTTATAAGACTTAGGAATGAGATCCCCTTGTGGTGTCACAAACAAAATTCTTGCCCCCGATCCTTTTTGTGTAAAGGATCCATCAAAAAATAATTTCCATGGTGCAGTTGGGGCTAGGGTCATAATTGTGTCATCTGGAAAATTAGCTACAATGGGATGGTCACCTTGAAGAGGAGCTTCAGCAAGCTGATCTGCAATTACTTGTCCTTTAATGGCCTTACGATCCTTATAAACAATGTCGAACTCACTAAAAATTAAGACCCATTTTGTTGCTTGACCAATGAGGGTGGCTTTTGATAGCAAATACTTGAGTGGATCTATCTTGGCAATGAGATATGTAGTATGATTAAGCATATAATGACATAGTTTTTGCATACAAAAGAATACAACCAAACATGCTCTCTCAATAACAGTGTAGTTTAACTCATAGCCAACTAGTGTTTGACTAAGGTAATATATGGCTTGCTCATTCCCCTTATCATCTAATTGTGCCAAAAGTGCTCCTAAGGCAACTGAAGTAGCTAAAATGTATAGAATCAATGATCGTCCTACAACTAGAGGATTATCTAAATATGTCTTAATTTGTTCAAATACTTTTTGGCATAGGCAATTCCATTGAAACTTGTTTCCCTTGTGAAGCAAATGCTGAAGTGGATGGACTTTATCTAGTTGTGACACAAATCTCCTAATAGATTGTAACTTTCCTTGAAAACTATGGAGTTGTTTCAATGTGGTAGGTGGAGGCATATCCATGATGGCCTTCACTTTTGCTGGATCTACTTCAATACCTCTTCTTGACACAATGTAGCCTAACAATTTGCCTGATTTGACCCCAAATACACACTTCTTAGGATTAAGATGCACTTTGTATTTTTCCAATCTATCAAAAAAAGTGGTAAGGACATCAATGTGGGATTCTCTTGTCTTGGATTTTCCTAGTATATCATCAACATAGTCCTCCATTATGCAATGTAGGAGATCATGGAATATGGTAGTCATTGCGCGTTGATAAGTGGTGCCAGCATTTTTCAACCTAAAAGGCATGACTTGATAACAAAAGATTCCCCATGGGGTTGTGAATGTCATTTTATGTTGATCCTCTTCTACAATTCTGATTTGGTTATAACTGGAAAATCCATCCATCAAAGACAAAATCTCATGTCCAGTAGTCAAATCCACTATGATGTCTATGTTAGGAAGTGGAAAATCATCCTTAGGACATGCAAGATTTAGGTCTCAAAAATCTGAACAAACACGGATGCCCCCAGATGCTTTTCCTACAGGAACAATGTTGGAGACCTGCTCAGGATAGTCAATAGGATGGATGAACTTTGCTCTAACATTTTTTGCAACTCTTCTTTGACTAGGAGTGCTACTTTAGGGTGCATCTTGCGCAATTTTTGCTTTACTGGTTTAATCTTGGGATCAACTGTCAAATGATGCACAACCAAATCTGTATCTAGGCTAGGCATGTCTTTGTATGTCCATGCAAAATTGATTTTTCCTTTTTTCAAGAATTCAGTCATGGCTTTTTGTTCTACAAGACTTAAGGTAGCAGCAATGTAGGTGATTTGTGGACTATCCTTTGTTCCCAAGTTGACTGGAATTGTGTCTTCATTCAAAATAGGTGACTTTTCTGGTGGTAAGGATCTAAATGACAAGTCAAGCTCTCCCTCTTCTAGTGCCTCTAAGAGGTTTTCACCAGAAGATGCGTCCTTTATTTTATCTTTTTCTTCATCCAAAAGTACCCTAGAAGAGTTTTCACTAGAGGATGTTTCTTTTATTTTTCCATTTTTATTTTCTTTTTCACTTTTGCGACTAAGAGAGTTGACTTGGCTACCAAAGTAGGCTTTTTCATTGTACTGGATCTCATGTTCATAATCTCAGAGATTCTTGAGGCCAAAAGGTGCCATCACTGCTTCATTAGACTTACAGATATCGAGAGCTGGTGGTGTATCTTGAAGGTCCCAGTCTATCATTTTAGGGTTGGTGAGAGGTAGGTTAATGGATGAAAGGTCATCTATGGTAATGGCATGGACATAATTATCTAGGTCATCTTCAACATATTGGAAAAGTATTTCAAAGAATTCCTCCTCTTCAGTCTCAGAATCAGGTTCAACCATACAATAGTTGTCAGCAAAGGATACCTTAGGTTTAATGGAGCCCAATCCAAATCCTTTAGGATAGCTATTAGCTTCTAAGGGTTGTCTAATTCCATCTTCTTTAGGTCCAAGGCTAGTACCATGATATCCCATGTTTTCAATAATGGGAGGTGCTTTGACATATTTATCCTTAGGAAACTCTATAGGTTCATCTTTTCCATCATAATATAGCCAATCTAGGATATTATCTTCCATGTGCTCATCACTAAGTGAACCCCAATGCTCAAATTTTGTCTTGCTAACTTGCATGGTTTCCTTATTAGTAGAAGGTGACAATTGAGAAATTCTTCCAAAGGAATAGGGGGAGAGTGGTAGTTGTCCCACACACAAGGCATTTTCAAACTCATACTCTCCCATTCCTAAATCAACAAAAGTGACCTTCTTCCTTGTGGTGTTAATTTTAGTATCTCCAACCTTCTCTTTTCCCTTGTGGGAGCTTGAATCATCATTAGCTAATTTTGGTACTATTGTGAGAGATTTAGGTACAATTTTGGAAAACTCACTTATTGGACAAAAATTCATTGGTGCACCTTCCAATCTTTTACAAAATTCAAAAGGGGTGGGATCCCCTGGGATTGTGATCTCTCTTCCTTGGTGGGGAAATTTCAAGCATTGATGATAAGTGGATGGGACCGCCTTTAGTGTATGTATCCATGGTCTACCAAGCAAGATGTTATATGGAAAATCCAAGTCTAGGACATGGCATTCAGTATTTATGATGGCTGGTCCAACTTTTAGAGGCAACATGATAACTCCTTTTGATTCTCTTTCCCTCTCATCATATGCTTTTATTGTGATCCTTTTGTTAACATCTAGGAGGTCTTTTGGAAGTCCCAAGAAATGAATCATTTTAAATGTACAAAGGTTCAAACCGGATCCATTGTCTATAAGGACTCTTTTAATCTTATGTTGTTGTATAAGGACTTCAATGTGGAGCGAAAAATTATGGTGGGGATCAGGACCTTGGAAATCTTTATCTGTGAAGACAAGGTGTTGTTGAGCGGCAAGGTTTCCAATCATGGTAGTGAATTGGGAAGCATTAATATTTTCAGGAACACGAGACTCTAAAAGAGCCTTCTCCAAGATCTCTTTATGGATGGGTGATGTGGTAAGAAGCTCAAGAATGGAGATTTGTGTAGGGATCTTACCTAGCTGGGACAACACATCATAGTGAGAAGCGGGCCTTTGTGAGGTGGTTGGCGCAGCGGGTGCATGTGGCATTGGGGGATTAGAGTTATTGGGAGTGGCAGCTTGCAAAGTAAGTCTTCCTTGTCAAGTGGTGGCATCACAATCAACTGCTTGTAAAACAAGGGTATTCACATGAGTGTCTACTTCTTCAATGTGACCACACAAGGAGTCAAACCCTGATATGTGGTTAGTGGAATAATCATAAGGTAATGCATTTGATGTGGAGGCTTGATTTGCATTGTTGGTATTGTTGTTATCATTGCTGTGATCAGGAAAAGGTTTTTGAAATATCTTCAATTTAGCATTTTTAGAGGTTGGACCTCCTTCCACCTTAATTTCCCCATCATCAACAAGATTTTGGATAAAAACTTTGAGCTTGATACATTTTTTGGTGTCATGTCCCTTGATACGGTGGTATTTACAGTATTCATTTTCCCTATACCACTTTGACTTTGGTTGATTTTCATCAAAAGGACGTGTGTTAGGAAATACCATCAAGTTGTGATCCACTAATTTTTGAAAGATGGTCTCCAAAGGCTCACGAAAGTTAGTGAACTTTCTATTTTGATCATAGTCATGGTTGTAGTTGTTGTTGCATAGAAAGAATTGTGTTTGATTTCTAGATTTTTGATTGCTTTGGTTGTCATGATTTGAATTGTTGTTGTTTTGATTGCGGTAGTTGTTGTTGTTCCATCCTTGAAGGTTTTTGACATCAGTAACACCATCATGAGTAACACCCTTATTCTTGGACCAGACTTTGGGTTTGCTATTGTTGTTTGACTCATTGTTGGAGGATGATGAATTATAATGTTTGATGGTACCTTTTTCCAAAATTCCATTTTCAATATTCTTTCCCTTTTTGACTAAAGTGGAAAAGTCTTTGAGGCTAGCCATTTTCATGTGGAAGGAAATTTCGGGTATCAAGTTCTTGATAAATATATCCACAAGATGGGAATCTTCAATTTTATATGGCATA
This sequence comes from Cupressus sempervirens, assembly GCA_028749045.1. Lineage (NCBI taxonomy): Eukaryota > Viridiplantae > Streptophyta > Pinopsida > Cupressales > Cupressaceae > Cupressus > Cupressus sempervirens. The sequence goes on from CM053786.1 coordinate 483,107,194, forward strand.
CGATTAGCAAGATGTCTCCACCTTTGTAGGAAGTTGGAAAAAGTTTCTCTGTTTCATTATTTTGTGTTGCACAAGTCACTCAATGAGGCATGATGTTCAATGTTGTAAGAGTATTGTGCTATAAACTTGCTTGTCAAATCATTGAATGAAGTAAAGGAGCCCTTAGGTAAATTCATTAACCACTCAAGTGCGGGGCCTCCAAGACTTTGTGCAAAGAGTCTCTTAAGATAGTCATCACTATAGGCTACATGTTGGCACAAAATGGAAAATTCTTTGAGATGGGTGACGGGGCATGTCTCTCTCGTATACTTGTCAAATTTAGGTATTTCAAAACTAGTTGGAAATGGCACCATATAAATGGATTTATCAAATGGAAAAGGACAAATTTCCTCAAAAGACACATCCTTCACCCCTTTGTTGTTCATGTTAAGGACCAAATTTCACAATTCTTGTAATTGTTGAGCCAAATCTTGATTAGGTTGTGATTGTTGGGTGTTCACAAATCCACCTCCTAAATTGTGGGGAATTCCAAATATGGTGGGAGGTGGTGGAGGCACTCTACTTTGGCCAATGTATTGATATGCAGTTGTTGGAATTTGCACAGATGTCTTTACCATAGTGGTTGGTACTTGTAAATAAGAAGAGTGCATTGGTTGTGTTGGAATTTCCATTGGTTGAGTAGGCACTTTTCCAATGCCTAAGCATCCCACAGTTGAAGTTGTCAAGGTAGATTGTGGAATACTAGCATGTGTGGTAACATTAGGCATGGCACTGATGATTTGTTGAATATGTTTTGCACTTAATTGAAATGTAGGTTGTGTTGAAGTCCTAGATGTAGGCATAGCACTAGTTACCATCATGGTTTCTTTCCCTTTGCTAGAAGTTGGAGTTGCATTTGAAGTGGGCAACACGAGCGCACCACCTTTTGTAATTTGTCTAAACAAAGTGTTCTCATCAAAGCTTGGGGGAACATTAACACCATCCTTGACCAAATTTAGGAATATCTCAGTTTTGTTTGCCCTAATAGATTTTTCCATCATTTCCACATTGTAGGGGTCTGCAAGGAATGTCCTGACATCAGTAGGTACATCGTTAGGGTCAATAGGATCTTTGTCTTGGTATATTTCTTCATCATCATCCCCCAAAGTTGTTTTATGGAAGGGATCTTCTGGTTCTCATGTGGATGTTGAGTTAGGCCTACCAAGGTTTGAACTGGAGGTAATTTTGTTTCCTAATGAAGTCGTGAGTGGAGGAAAAGGATTCTCCATCTCTGGTTGCCTCAATGATTCCCACAAATGTGACATGGGATTAAACGTGAACCTTCCTGATTGTGTGTGCACCATACAAGAGTAACCAAACCAAAGGGTGGAAGATTGTGGAAGAAAAAGAAAATGAGGATGAGGGCTATTAACCTTTTGTGATTAAAGGGTCAACTACCCAAATGTGGACAAAAGACCTTGGTTTAACAAACAAAGTGTGATTAGAGTATAGTAGTATCTTTCTCCTACCAAAGATAGCCAAGTGATCTTGTAGGCAAGATAGGACACCAAATTGATTACTCACTATTTGGAGATGGACTTGTGATCCCAAATAAGTAAGTGTGATTAGGATAAATGTTTGCTTATAGATGAAAGGTCTAGTGTTGAATTGTCAAAAGATGTTTTAAGGTTTAAGCTCTCTTGAAGAAAATTTGAAAGTGGAAGACTAGAAGTTTGGAAAGGTGGAGGTAGATATGGTTGTGGTCACTAATGCAGCTATCTCAATCTTCGTTTATTGGAAATAAAAACCTTGGGTTCACTCCTAGAAAAATAGACTTGTTTCAAAGTTTTGCATTGTATTCAATTCTATCATAACAATCTTGTGTAGCTTCTTCTTTTTGAATGTATTTGATAGCGTATCAAAAAAATTTGTCACCATATGCTAGGTTCTTCCTTTCCTTGTAGACAGGTGGTTTGGACAACTTCACTTTCTTATGTTTTACTTGGTTGACTTTATTGGTCATGGCAAGAATAAAACAAGACTCAAATTTCAAGTACCCAAGAACTTTGCAATAAGATGTGACTAGACTCAACCAATTTCAAAATACAAATGACCAAAAGTAACCGTGAGTCAAGAAGACCTCACTTAACCTATCTCACTCAATGAAAGGTTACCTCACAATTTCACTCGTTTGATGTTTTTGGCTTTTGGTTTTTTGAATATTTGAACAAACACATTGAACATTCCAACAACCCTAATAAGGCTATCTCTAGGATGAACAAGGTTTATCTAGAGGGAGTCCTTGATATACACAAGGTACGTGAGGCCCAAATCTGTAGATGAAAGGAAATACTGCCACACAGCCGGGGGGAGATGGTAACCCAAATCTCCTCCTTCACTTCCCAAAGGTATAAAATTCTTTGGGGCTTAGCCAAGAGTGACAATATTCCGCTCCCAAGAGAGGTGTCCTTCGATTCACCTCCCAATTTTTATACTCCACCAGAACACGGGAGTTGAGGTCATCCCAAGGGGTGATGAAATCCCCAAGCAGGCCTCCTAAAAATAAAAAATAAAACTACTTATTTCTTGTGCACACAAGATCACCCAAAGGCGTGAGGGGAGAGAATACGTAAGTGGTCTTGGGTTTAAAAGACACTTGTTCTTTCCCAATGAAGCTTTAAATTTTCTATCTACTTGAAGACACTCGTGATTAAAACATGCAAGGTTCTTTCCAACTTGAAATAGCACCAACGTAAATGAAAACACGAGTTCGTCAACAAGAAAGGCGAGTACATGAAAGTAAAATGCTGAAAAAAAAATGCAAGAAATAAAGTCAATTTACCTTAGGACATTTAAGAGTGTATGACTTCATTTTAAGCACCAAATCCGAATGTGATCTAGCCTAGGCATACATGTCCAATTTAAGCATCAATTCCAAATATTGTCTAGCCTAGGCATACATGTCCATTATCCTTTAAAGCATTCAAAATGGTGTGAATTCTTTTTAAGCACCAAATCCAAAGGTGTCTTCTACCCTACACATTCATGTCCCTTTTAAGCACCAAAGTCCAAATGTTTGCTACCCTACGCATTCATGTCAATTTTAAACACCAAAGTCCAAATGTTTGCTACCCTACACATTCATATCAATTTTAAGCACCAAAGTCCAAATTTTGGCTAATCTAGAAATTCATGCATTCAAATAAAAGTGTTTAATCCATTCAAGTTCATTAGCCTTTAAGGTTTAAGTGATAAAAATCACTACAAATCTCTTTTAGTGATGAAAATCACTATTGGTTTTTCTTTTTAAGTTCTTAAGGTTACTTCTTTGCATGAAAATTGTTAGTTAAAACCTGCAAGTCAATCACTTAGCTAAAATTATTGTTGAAAATTGGACAATTTTGTCAAAATGCGGAGACGCTAGAATACAAGTGTAGATGCCAAAACACGCAGACGATGAAACACGGAGACGCTAAAATACGCAGACGCTGAAACTCGTAGACAACAGGAAGCAATTTCAGATGCAGACAACAATGTGAAAATCGAAGATGCCAAAACTTGGAGATGACAAAATAATTACAGACCACAATGCAAATGACAGACTAACTTCGCAGACGACAGAACTAAAGACAAACCTGACAGAACTAGGATGCAGATGACAAAGTAAAACTCGGAGATGACATACTAGAAACATAGATGACAGACTAGAATCAGAGATGACAGAACAGAAATGGAGATGACAGAATAGAAACGGAGACAACAAAATAGAAATGGAGACAACAAAACAAAGACGGAGACAGCAGAATGGTTTAGGCGAGAAAGCAAGAAAGTTTGAACCATTGTGGAGATGCTAGAAGGCGGAGACGCTAGTTTGCGCAGACGCTAGTATGTGTAATCACCTAAAAATGGTCATCTAGACTATTAGCTCCCTTTTCAACATTTTGGCTAAATTAATTTAATCATTTACCTAGACCAAACTGCTAATAATCAATTTATTTGATTATAACCTATAGTTTGACTATGCTATCCTAAGTTCATTATTTGATTAAAAGAACATATCCCCTTTTAATTAAATAAAAGACCCCATTCTTCTAACCCACTTAAAGTGCACACATAAAGTCCTTTTTCTATTTTGTAATTAAAAGAAAAGGCTTTGTGACTTTTGTCTTATGTGACAAGTCAACTTATATTCTATTGGTTGACTTGTGTGTGCACATGGATCACTCCTCTTTTTGAATTCCACCATTAATCATCCACCATCTTCATCTTGATCTCTACCGTCCATACATCTTTAAAAGGGAGAGAGCTTTCCCCCTCAATCCATCCTCATTTGAATATTGTTATGCTGCAGGTTTTCTAACAGGTTTCTTTGGAGCTTTGTGGAGAACTTCTATTTCTTGTCTACATTCTCTCATACCATATCATCTTAGCTTAGCTTCCATACTTGCATTGCATTCTTGAGGAACTCCTTGAGACATTTTCATTCTTGCATCTTGTCTTTTGAACCTCCCATTGCATGGTTTACTAGCAAAAAGAGTATTCTTAAGGCTTAGCTGAGAGCCCTTGAACTTGAAATACACTCTCTTGCACTCCATGGATAGGGAGCTCTAAGCCGGCATTCGAACATTCCAAACTCATGGAATCATTTGGATAGAAGGGTTTAGAGAGTAACACAAATCAAGTGTACATTTTTTGGCGTCCACCGTGGGGCTTGAATCAAGTTCTAGCTCCATTTGTTTTCATTTTTTATCTCTAATTTTTTACAGCAGCATATTGGATCTAATCAAGTGCTTTTGTAGAATTATCACTTTGGTTTTAAGGCCAACCCATAAGTAGATTGGTTTGGAGGCCAAAAAACTTAGTTGGTTTAAAGATTTGATCATATCTTTCAAACCGCTTGGAGTTTGGTTCTAAAATTTTTTTTACGAGTTAGGTATGTGTTCAAAATGCCTCAGTCTGATTTTAGAGCATTTTGACATGATTTTTGTGAGTTATGAGATTTTCTTTTTTTTTTATAAAAATTTGTTTTTGATCGCAAATCAGCGCATTTTTTGGAAAAACTTACATTTTCAAAAAAAAATTTGAATTCTAATGGGGGTTCTTTCTTTGTGTTTTGAATTTTGAGGTCGTATTAAGGATCAAAAACTCGATTTGATAAATTTGGCCTGTTTTGAAAAAATCGATCTCTAGGGAGAAAATGAAGAGATTTTTTTGAATTTCTTACATTTTTGGAAAGCTCTCTAATTTTTAGTAGGGGACTCTTCTTTTCATTTCTGTTTTTGGATCCAAAATCATAGCAAACAAGTCCAATCTTGTTGACTAGGTCAAAATCAAAGAGTAAAAATCAAAGCATTTGTTATTGACTTGCACTTTCTTTGCATGCACTTGGTTGGAAGATAAATTGGATTTTTGAGGCAACTAACCATTTTTTATTGCATTATTTTATGTTATTTCACACTAACTTATGGTGCTAACAAGTTGTGATTGCAGGTTGCCATCCTTGTGAAAAAATAAATCGAAACATTGCATAAAAAGAACGCATGTCAAAGCTTCAAATGCACAAGGGCCACTAATGATTGTTTGCAGGGTTGCCCAACGCATAAAAACCCAATTTTTTTTATTTTTTTACTTTTACATGTACGGCATATACTAGTTGTTTATTTTTAAGCACATTAAAACTTACAATCTGAATCTTTTGGTGATAGGAGAGTATGCTCATCACCCTTGTGGTGAATCAGAAATCTTGACTTACCATTTCATTTCAAGAGTAAGAGGCAACTGAATCTTTCTGGCATTTTTGGGAGAAAATGATTGGAATAGGAGAGTATTCTCTTCACCCTTGTGGTGAACCAAAAATCTTGACTTCTAAAAGTTGATCCACTTTGTGTAGTTAGAATCCTTTAGAGGGCCTGCTCTCGAACAACCTGAGAGGAACGACCCAAGTGGGGAGAAGCAAATTACCCAGCTCTTCCAACCCACTATAAACTCAAGGCTATCAAGGACACAAAACCTTGGTATACATAGTGATTATCCTTGCCTAGTGTGATCACTTATGGGATTTCGACCATAGGGAGATCACTAGGCAAGAATGCTTAAGGTACTCTTGTGGTCGCGAGATTGGTTGCTCATCACAAGGTGAGATGTCCCGTAATTGGGAGCAAGAGGAACACTATGAATGGAAGCCCTATTTAAACACCCTTAGTAACTACCTTTTTTAGCCACTCAACTTCTTGGTGCAAGGATCGATCCTAGTGGACTACCCGGATCACCCCAAGATTTTACACTCACCATATGTGTTCCCTTGGTTGTGCTTATGACACTTTCATGACAAAGACAATATCTCTTGTGGGAAACCACTTGGTGTGAGGCAAAGGAGCATCAAGTGTGGGCCAATTTGTTGAGTAATGAACCATGTCCTTTAGGTAGATATTGCTTGATGTGTTCTCGAATGTGGAGACCTATGAAAATCTTTTGAACATACACATGACGATAGTTCTAGGGATTTCTTTTAAGACATCACATATGCTTGTATCATGCAAGGTTGCTTTGTCCCTTGCTTGATTGTTTGAAGACTACTCCATGTGTCACTATCTTGCTTGGAAAGAAATTGCTTTTGAAGATCAAACTTGCTATGCTATCAACTATTGTCAAAATTTGTCAACCAAGTCAAAAAATCAAATGCAAACATTTTCTTGTGTTGCTTTCTAAGGGGAGTCTCATCATTTGATTTTTATTTTCCATGTCTCTAGTTGTTGAACATGCTTAAAGTGAATTTTTGGTCTTAGTTCTCTTGGTCTTTCTATCTTCATGGTCTATGTCCACTTGCTAGTTATCTTTTTGTTGAAATGGTTGCCTTGATTTCTTGACTACACTCTTGGGTTGGAGAGTTGTTCACTTGTCACCCCGCTTGCTCTATCTATTTGGCTATTTGGGCATCTTGCCTAGCTATTGACTTGAGTCATTCATGTCATAAGTTTCTTGGACATATTGTTTGACAAGTTTCTTTAATCTCTCTCCGCTATCTTGGCAAGTGAACACTCTACCTCCTATAGTTTCAACATCAAGTTATCCTCTAGGCTCTTTTATGCTTGGCTTTGCATCTAAAACTATGGGATCTAAATCTTGTGCTACCTAACCTCAACCAAATCTAGATGATCATGATATCCTCCATGTCACTAAAGAGTTTCAAGATCTATATGTGCAATACAAAGAACTAGAAGAGACAAATGATCTTTCTTACCTTCATCTCTCTAAGTGCATGATATAAATGAAGTCTAAACTTGAGAAAAGGTTAGAGGAGAAGATTGCATCATTACATGAATATTCCTTAAGGTCTTTACATGTATGTGAGTCACCTTCTTTGAGGCCATCCTCTTCTTCTAGGTCTACATGCTCTACTTCAAGACATCAAATGTCTTCATCTTCTAGATCTAAAGACCTCTTTAGAGAACAAGCAAATGATACATCCTTGGAGCATACGTCAAAATTTGATGATAAACCTATCTTTGACCAAGACAATGATGAAGACATGTATGCATGCTATTCACTTGGGAAGCAACCAAAGGACTCTAGACATAATTTTGATAGAACTTTTGCTCCCTTGGAAGATTCTTATGATGACACTTTGCATAAAATTCTTGGCAATAAGATCATCATGTTACCTAAGTCTAGCTCATATGGAAACCCATTCTTGGATATCTATTGCACTTATCATCAACATAATGAGCATAGTACTTTGTATTGCATTGATCTAAAACATAAAATCCAAGATCTAATTGATGATGAGATTGTTGATCTTGAAACCTCTAGTGACTCATGTGCTGAGGATACTTCTCTTGAGCAAGATTATGTTGATGAACCTATGTCTAGTAGTGGCTCCATTACATCTTCCACTTCTTCCAACACTCATGCATCTCCCAACATTTCAAAGCTTTCCAACATGCCTCCATCAAATAAAGAACCTAATACTTTCCACATTGACTACATGTATCCTAAAGGGCTACCTCTAAAAGAAACTCAAGCTAACCTTCACTTCGCTGCAAACCTTTTCCATGCTACTAATCCTAAACATCCTCAACCTTCATGCACTACTATGCCTAATCCAAGCACTACTCCATTCACTCTTCATTCTCCCTTGTCCTTAGAAGTGGCTCAATGTCAAGAGGACTCTCAAAAAGAAAAAGCTATAAATGTCAAGAAAGATCAAGATCAAGCACCCTTTCATCTCTTTCAAGATTTTTGCCCTCCATATCCTATATCTTTTCCACCTCCTAAGTATGATGAAGATACCACTTCCATTATCTCCCTCGAGCTTACTGAAAATTATGAGAAAAGTTCTCTTCATATGCTATCCAAGGCTACTTGTCAAGATCAAAGCATCCCTTCATGTTCTACTTCTCCATATCCACTTCAAAATTGTGCTCAAGCTTCAATTGCTCCTATTAAAAATGTTGTTCCTATCAAAGCTACTCATGAGTCTATTGATGGCTTTGACCATGTTGCTCACTCTAAAGATGTTGATATCCCTTCCCACTATCCATTTGCATCTTCTAAATCTATCCTTGGTCCTTATCCATCTAAGCTAAAGCATTCAAACCTTCCATCCATATTGGGGCCTTATGTTTCTCCATCTCCTACATTCACTCCTAGCTCATTCCCTAGCTCTCCTATAATACCTCAAGATCAACAAAGACACTCATCCTTGATGACTTTTCACCCATCTATCCATCTAAACTAGTCATATCAGCCTTATTCATCCACAAATCCCAATTCCTTTGGAAGTGAGAATAAACATAAGAATCCATTGAAAAAGAAAGATCACTATGTCCCATCTAATCGACATGTGAATGCTAAGAAGGAGAAAGACCAAAAGAGACTACAAAGGTCCACTATTAAAAAAGCTAAATCAAAGAAAATATGGGTTCCTAAACCCATTATTGAAGAAATGTGTTTTGAAGTATCCAAAGAAAAATCTAAAGCTATATGGATTCCCAAGTCTCTTTTAAAAGACTTGAATATTGAAAATATTTCAAAGTTGACATTCAAGCTTCCAAAGGCTTCCATTCCATCTTCTTCCAAAAATCTTCCTAAAAATATTCCAAAGCCTTCCACTCCATTTTTTTCCAAATCTCTCCTACCAAATCATACATCTAAATCTCAATCTATTTCATCCATGATTCCTCCATTGTTCCAATACCCTTTAAGGTGTGTGTCAATGTTGATCTTGTCCAATATTTTAGCTACCCACGTGAAATCCTCTAAATTTTACACCTACTTTCTATACATGAACTCTTATCCTCCATATACTCTTCCTACTACCATTTCTCTTTCATCACCCTATCAACATCTTTGAGCATACCTTTCTATGGTCTTGGCTTATCATGACTTATCTTTTCTATAGGAGCACTATCTACATTCAAACAGCTTGAGCCCTTTCTAAAAATTCAAAAGAATTTTTTTTTTTTAAAAACATGAAAAAAAAAATGAAAATGTGTCTCGGTGAAAACCACTTCTTGTGGCACCTTGGTAGCAAAAGTAAAGAGAAATAAATTTATCCTATGGTGAAAACTACTTCTTGTGGCACCTTGGATAAGTACCATGATGAAAACTTGGCAAACAGGTGTCATGCATAATTCTTCCATCATCCATCTATCCCCTCTTCTCTCTTTGATCTTGACAATGTTGAGCTATCTTTACATATTGGCTATCTTATCCATGAGATTATCTATTTGTTCTTTATCATCCCCTCATAGCCTCCATCTTGAGCTTTATTTTTATTGCTCTATCCCATTACTATCCTATCTAGTTGACCCTTTGGTCTTGATCATAATAAATGAAACATGGTTCTCATAGGTCTTTTGACATGGCTACTCTTTTGGACTACACACTTCATGTTATCTCACTTGTTGGCTTCATTGCTTATCTTATATGCTATCTTTCTCATTACTTCCATTGCTTATCCAAAATATGTTTCATATGACTATTTCACCTCTTTCCCTAGCTTGGGTACTCTTGAGGAGTCAGTCCTTGAGGATCACTTTCACTTGCTTCATACTCTTTTTTCATCCATCTTTTCTTATCCACTGGCTCATTGCTCCATCATATCCTATACCTTGCTAGACATTGGGAGAAAATGATGTGATCTTGCTTGAGAACTAGTGATATCTAAAGCCTTCAAAAAAAATTTCAAAAAATCCATATATGATCTTGAAAAAATCCTAAAAATCAGAAAATGTCCTGAAAAAAAGATCTTCTTAGTGAAAACCTAGTAATAGGCACTTTGATGTATCACCAAAAAAATCAAAAATACAAAAATACAAAAAATTGAAAAAAGTCTTGAAAAAAATATGTCAAAGTGGTGAAAACCTAGAAACAGGTGCTACTTGAAACCCTTGCACCTATGTCTATCAATGTCAAATATTCACTTCGCTACACATTTCCTAGCTTGGAATTGTTTCTTGTCCTCATCTTGGGGGCATAGCTACTTAGCCTATTGAGGTATTCTTGTGCACTAGGGTTTCTTTGACAACTCACAAAATAGTGTTTCTCAACACTTCCCCCAATTTGACATCAAGTGTTTTTCAACACTTTACAGATAGTTTACCTACGGTCTCCGATGTCGCGATATTTCTCACTATCAGAATCAAGTCTGGAAGAAATGGCCAAGTGACTTACACACACGCACTTTAACACTTAAACGACTGAGCTATGCTGACATTTATCTACTTTGTGTGTTGTCTATGATGATTTCTTTGCCATGTGTTCCCTCCTTAATAGTCTTTCGAGGATGTAATTGACTAGAAGACTGGGGGCATGGGGCATGTCTTCTTGATTTCTGCTTGTGGGTATACTTTGTTTGTCTATAGTGTTGTAAGCATTTATGCTGGTCCTATTCAACACGTTGACTTACAAATGTATTATCCTTAACTATTTTGCAAGACCGCACTCAGGTTTTATCCTAGTGCTTATGCCTTGATACAAGTGTAATCTTGCTAAATTAAACTTAGGGAATCTAATCGTGTAGTTATATTGACTTACATGTCTCTGATGCTTAGATTGGATTTCCACATACCTATCTAATATCGATCATATTCATATCCTCATGGTTATACTAGTGATGGTTGTATGATCTCATGATGTCCCTAATAAATGCTCAATGATGAAATTAAGAGTCTAAATGTTATGCACTTATTGCTGGTAAACCACTTTGCATATTAGCTTGCATTTTAGGTTCATTTTCTAGCTTAGTCTTGCATTCTTGCATATGGGGAGAGCTCTCTTTCTTCATCTTTTTGTGGACATATCAGCTAACTCCTTTCATATATTTCTTTACTTTCTTCTTGTTCATGTCTTTTCACCTTCTTAATCTTTCACTTCATCTCTTTTCTATCTTATCATCACATTATATAAATTTTTGACCTCTTAAATAGTTTCAACGTCCTGGATTCATTTTCGAGATCGAAATCCAAATTCGAGTTCATCTTGATGGTCAAAATTGTCTTTTAAAATTTTACTTTCTTCTGAGCAGTTAGCTGACCTTTTGAGGTCTAATCTCTGAATCATCACTGGGGCATCTTCATTTCTTCATGTCTTCATCATTTCCATACTTCATATCTACTTAAATTCACTATTTCATGTCTAAAATCACCTTTCTGCTCATTTTGACCTAATTTTTATGCTATATCCTTCAAGGTCAACTCTAGTCAAACTAGGGCATTTTATCAGTTTCTTATAGTCATTCTTGGGTTCTAATCATCTATCTATCATCTTGGACATTGCTATATTCTAATTTTCTCATTTCTATCCAGTTTTTGCATCCCCTTACCTCACTTCAATTTCAATCCCGAGGGGGCAGAAATACTCTATCACTGCTTAGGAGCATTTGTTTGATCTTCTCACTTGCTCTCACTCTATCTGCTTTTCTAAGTGTTAGTATTCTTCTTGAATTCTGACATCATCTCTTCCTAGTGTTCAGTACCACTACTATCAGGTTGTGCATTCAGGACTTGCTATCTATTTCTGCATTTCACTCTTCGGAATTAGATATCTATATCTACCACTGCCTACTTGGCTTTCTATTTTCTTTGACATAATGTGTTCCCAGATCGATCACACATTAGTCAAAGAGGGGCAAATGTAATCACCTAAAAATGGGCATCTAGACTATTAGCTCCCTTTTCAACATTTTGGCTAAATTAATTTAATCATTTACCTAGACCAAATTGCTAATAATCAATTTATTTGATTATAACCTATAGTTTGACTATGCTATCCTAAGTTCATTATTTGATTAAAATAATATGTCCCCTTTTAATTAAATAAAAGACCCCATTCTTCTAACCCACTTAAAGTGCACACATAAAGTCTTTTTTCTATTTTGCAATTAAAAGAAAAGGCTTTGTGACTTTTGTCTTATGTGACAAGTCAACTTATATTCTATTGGTTGACTTGTGTGTGCACATGGATCACTCCTCTTTTTGAATTCCACCATTGATCATCCACCATCTTCATCTTGATCTCTACCGTCCATACATTTTTAAAAGGGAGAGAGCTTTCCCCCTCAATCCATCCTCATTTGAATATTGTTATGCTGCAGGTTTTCTAACAGGTTTCTTTGGAGCTTTGTGGAGAACTTCTATTTCTTGTCTACATTCTCTCATACCATATCATCTTAGCTTAGCTTCCATACTTGCATTGCATTCTTGAGGAACTCCTTGAGACATTTGCATTCTTGCATCTTGTCTTTGGAACCTCCCATTGCATGGTTTACTAGCAAGAAGAGTATTCTTAAGGCTTAGCTGAGAGCCCTTGAACTTGAAATACACTCTCTTGCACTTCATGGATAGGGAGCTCTAAGCCGGCATTCGAACATTCCAAACTCATGGAATCATTTGGATAGAAGGGTTTAGAGAGTGACACAAATCAAGTGTACAGTATGCACAAATGATAATCAGAGACGACGTTGTGGCTTTTAGAGATGAAAATGCGATGTTTTGCGACTGAACCAAGATTGTTTGTGAATTTTTGAGATGAAACTAGAGACATGGGTCCCACCAAGCATGCCAAAATGTGTGCTAGAAAATGTGACCTGCAAGAAGCATGGGTTAACAAACAAACACTAGTTTAAAAACTTTAAATTGCATCAAAGACTTATCAAAATGAAAAGAACAAAATACCAACTAATGCTTGCTTGGATTTTGCAACCCTAAGCAACCAGCAAATCCAACCTTTCAGCCACCTCTACAGCTCAACAAGGACACCCATGAGAGGCCTTGTTGGTGTGTTAAGATGGGGGGGTGTTTGATGTGCTCTCCCAAACACAACAATAAGTGAATCTCTTGAGTGAGTGAGTGAAAATGTGTATGCAAGTAAAGTATGAATCTAAACTAAATGAGATGAAGAACACCTCAAGAAATGGCTATGAAGATAGCCATTCTTGAAGGCATTCAAAGATGAAGATGATATATAATGAAAGAGCTAACTAAATGTGAAAACTATGATAAAAATGCAAGCTAAAATAAAGTTACAAATGTATGTAAAAACTAAATTAACAATTCATAATGTAAATCAAATCCACGACCAAATTGTTAGTATGAACCTACACAATCACTATGAGACTCTGTCAATGCAAGCTCAAACTACCATGAAAGCTCAAACTATGAATGCAAACTCAAATCTCAAACTAACATGATAACAATGCAAAATAATGGGAGATGCAAATGCTTGAGATGAGGCCTCTATTTATAGGCTTGAGGGAGGGCTTGGTGAGGTGGCATCCATGTGGTATCCACATAGGTGCCACAAGGGAGACACATGGGCTAGAGGACAAGCCATGCAATAGTCAAAAAGAGTCTTTAATGATTGAGAGGCTCAAGGTGTGCTCACACATGTGTGAGAAACTTTGGGGGAAAAAGTGGGAGACAAATGTGTAAGAGGTATAAGAGGGCATGGCTTCTCACACATGTGTGAGACACCTTGACTCTCATGCAAGAGGACAAGTGTCCAAGAGGCATGCAAGACATAAGGGATGAGGAAAATGTGAACATCTCTCACACATGTGTGAGGATTTCTCACACATGTGTGAGAACACACTTAGGATTTAGAGGAGATTTAGCTAGGATGATTATGCAAAGCAAGCATGATTAAAGAAGTGGGTAGGTTTAGCAAGGTGGGTTAGGTAGGCTAGTGAGGTTTAGGATTAAATTAAATGAGATTTAATTTAATCATGGGTTTAGATGAATTAATAGGATGTGGGGAATTTAAATAGGTAAAATTTATTTTAAAAAGAGGAATGTGGAGGATCATGTGTTAAATTAATTTAACACATTAAATTTAGAAGCATTTAAATTAAATTTAAATACTTATAAGAATGAACTTATTTAATTAAAATAATTTAATTAAATAAGTAGAGGAATGTGAACAATATAATTAATTAATTAATAATTAATTACAGTGTCGCGGGCGATATTAAAATTAATTAATATAGTGTTCAGGGACGATTTTAAGCGTCTACAAAGTTAAGAATGTTTCTATTATCAAGAAAGGTTCATTTATCTTGGAAATCCTAGACCAAATCATAGCTATGAATATTGCTAGAATGGATCATACCCTTCTGGGGAAGTTCTTGGGAGCCAAACTAAATAATGAGATAGTTAGAACCTTTGTTAAAAGGAAATGGGCTTTGAAGGGATAGGTTGATATTGTTGCAATGTTGATAGGTTGATTTTGCTTCTCCTGTGATGAATATAGAAGGGAAATTTTATGTCGTAGACTATGGCTTGTGGGTAAGCATACAATGATTTTACAAAAATGATCCCCTAACCAAAATGCTTGAGATGAATTGGTGGTGCAAGCCCCTATCTAGGTTAAACTTCCAGGAATGCCTCTTGAGTTCTGGGTTAAAGATGTTTTCCAAGGAATTGCTAATACCTTTGGATAACTCTTATCTATGGAGCTAGTTATAGTTTCAAGAAGGAGATTAACTTATGCTAGAATATCTGTGAGGGTCATTCAAGGGGTTGATATGTCAGAATCTATTACACTCAAATCTAAATAAGAGTGTGGTAGAAAAAGATTGAATGTGAAATCATCCCTTTTGCATGCTTCGACTGTAAAAAATTGGGCCACAAGGGGAAAAAAATTCTCTAGTAAGATCAGCATTCTAAAAAAAATTAAAAAGAATTGGTTTGAAAAGGCACCAAGGATGCTAAAGTTGGGGGGAAAAACCAAGTTGTGAAGGAGGTTAAAGAGGATAATATTTGTGCTTAGGTGGAGACTATTCAGTTGAGTAAAATTAATGAGAAGGGAAACTTGGATAAGGATTCAGTTATTCCCATAAAAAATTTAGAGATTAAGGATAACTTTGATGATGATGGGAAGTGGTAGAGGCTAAGGAGATTTTAGAAATCAAAATATCAAGTGACTGTAGCAAGAATATTGATAACAATAAGGACTCATATTATCAAGAGGCATAGGAATGCATTATTCTAATGTTCTTAGTGGAACACCAAGGACAATAGGAGTTCACCTCTTAGGGATGGACCAATAGAGGATAGCTCACCCAAGTGGGGATACAAAAGATATTACTAGAGCTTTGATGAAATAGGAAGTAACTAAAGAAGACTTGATAGATGTGGAGCCTAAGAAGAAATTAAGATCTAAGAAAAAGGAGGAGATCAACTTTAAAAAGAAAAAAGAAAATTTCTTGACTAACAAGTCAAGGGATGTTAGTCATTCCCTTACTCCAACAGGAAAGAGTAACAAAAAAGGGATCTAAGGAGTAACAAATTTGGGGATGGTAGTCATTTCTTTACCCCAATAGGGAAGAGTATCAAAATAGGGGATGTTGGCCAAACCCCTCTCCCATTAGGGAGACCCACTAATTGGCAGAAAAGAATTTTGGAGACCAACAAAAGTATAGTGGATGGTAGTCAAAGAAATATCTTAAAATAAAAATCATTCCATAAGAAGAAGATTATTTCATGGAATATCATAGAATTAAATAATCCTTAGAAGAAACACATGGTTAGGAACATGAGTGGAGATAATAAACTAGATATAGTTCTTTTGCACGAAACTAAGATGCTAAAGGATAAAGTTGAAAGTTTATTTTTATTCGAAAGTGGTAAGATCTTAGGGATTGATGCTGATGGATCCTCTAGGGGTCTAGTAGTTTATGGAATGATAAAAATATTCATGGGGAAATTTTATCATAGACTAGGAATATGATCAATATTAGATTTTCTAATGTTAAGGATGACACTTCATGGGTGCAAACTAATGTTTATGCACTTGATAGCAAATGTGGTAGGAAATCTCTTTGGATTGAAATTTCTAATCATAGAAAGAATTTTTCAAGTGAGGACTAGATCATTATAGGTGATTTCAATACACCCTAGAAAGAGAATGAGAAAATGGGGGGCAATTAGACCAACTTGGATAGTAGAATGGATTTGATGGATTTTATTGATAAGCATTTGCTATATGACATGGATTTGCAAGGTTTTGACTATACTTGGATGAATAGAAGGTCTAGTAAGGATATCATTTAAGTTAGGCTTTATAGATCCCTTATTAGTGATGATTGGTTCCAAAGTTATAAATGTTCTTTATCAGCTCATGTGAGAGCGAGTTCCAATCATTATGCTATTTTTCTTCTGGAAGATCATGTAACCATTAAAAAGTACTATCCTTTATGCTTTGAAAAAATGTGGACTTATTAAGGATTGGTGGATGATTCAAGTTGAGGGAACAGCTATGTTCAAAGTTGCTAAAAAGTTGAGAAATGGTAAAGAGAATATCAAAATATGGAACAAGGAAAATTTTGGGAACATCTTTAATAGAAAAAGTAGGATTCTTGAGGAATTGAAAGAGATTCAGGACAACATTCAATCTAAGGGTTATGAGAAAGTTTCTAGGGAGGAAGAGGATTTAAAATTTATTAAGTTGCATGATATTATTAATGAGGAGATTTATTGGAGGCAATGGTCTAGGAAATTTTTTATTAAAGAAGGGGATAGGAATCACTGATGAGGATGAGGCTATCAAAAGGGAAGTCATGGGATTTTTTAGTGGCTTGCTGGAGAGAGAACATAATTTGGATAATAAAAAATAGGAGTTTCTGAAGTGTATTCCAAAAAGAATATCTGAAGATCGGGGAAGAAAAAAAAAAAAAAAAACCTCACTGTCATCCCTTCCATTGATGAAATAACTAAGTTTTTTTTTGGAGACAACTCTCCTGGCCTAAATGGTTTTCGCTTCCTCTTTTTTCAAACCTATTGCCATTCATTCAAGAGGATGTTATTAATAGTTTTAAAGAGTTCTTTGGTTCTAGAAAAAAATTTAAAGAGTTGAATGGTACTTTTTTGGCTCTGATACCCAAAAATCCAGGGGCAAATAGGATGGACCAATTTAGACCAATCAGTCTTTGTAATTCTTTTTATAAGATCATTTCTAAAGTTCTTACTGTCAAGATTTTATCATTATTGCCTAATCTAATTTCAAGAAAACATAATGGGTTTTTTCTAGGTAGGCAAATATTGGATTATGTTATCTTAGTTCATGAAAATATTCACTCCCTCACCAAATCCAAGAAAGAAGGGTTCTTATTAAAGTTGGATTTATCCAAGGCCTACAATAGAGTGGACTAGGATTTTTTAAAGTGTGGACTGGAAGCTTTTGGGTTCAATAAAAAGGTTTTTGGATTTGATTCATATGTTGGTCTCATCAGCCATTTTTTCTATTCTTATTAATGGATCTTTAACTTCTTTCTTTTAGGCTTCTCATGGTTTAAGAAAAGGAGATCTATTAACTCTTATTTTATTCATCCTTATGGTTGAGTGTTTGGGTAAATTTATGGAAAAATAGTTCAAAAGGGGGATTTTCTAGGATTAAGACTTTCTTCAAAGGATTTGACTTTTTCTCATCAATAATTTGTGGATGACTCCATTGTTATGGGAGAAGCTTTAGTCAAAAATGCAAGGAATATTTAGAAGGCTCTTGAGGATTATGGCCAAGCTAGAGGACATATTATTAATTGGAACAAAATATCGATCTATTTCATTAATTTTAATGTGAATAGATAAAAGAAAATTAAAATAATTATGGGATGTGAGGTTGTAAGACTTCCAAGATCATATCTTGGTTTACCTCTTTGCTTTGACCCTTTTGAATCCTTCTAGAGTTCTCTTATTGTAAAAATCCATTCAAAGTTAGCTAGATGGAAAGGATCCCTCCTTAGTTAGACTGGTAAGATAATTATCCTAAAATCCACTATTTAGAGCATGCCCCTATATGCTTTGAGTATTTTTAAGACACCTAGAAAGTATGCTTTGGCCATTGAAAAAAATTAGAAAAAAATCTTATGGACTAGTATGGAAAAGAAGAAAAGAATGGCTTTGATTGCTTGGAATAAGGTTTGTATGCCCATCAAAAAAGGAGGGTTGGGTTTAAGAAATATTAATAGCATAAATGATTTTTTACTTGATAAGCTTATTTGGAGATTATATAATGAAGATGGAGAATGGAAAGACATATGAAATGGTAAATATAATAGGGAGAACCAAAGCTTTAATCTTTTCCTTAGTAGTGAGGATACACAAGGGGGTTCTGTGATTTGAAACTAGGCTCAAAAAAATGAGCAAATTATCAATAAAGGGGTGAGATAGAAGGTTGGAAATAGTAGGACTATTCAAGTCAAGGATGATATGGATTCTTGATCATGCTTTGAGTTATGATCAAAAGTGGAATGGGTATATGGATCAATGCAAGACTATGTTTGGGACATATGTTGTTGATTATTAGGAAGAAGATAAATGGGTGGATCTTACCAAATTGGATGAGGCTCTTAATGACCTTAATAAAATGTTGAATGTTGTCTTTTAGTTCATGAGTAGGATGCTTTAATATGGAAATTTAATCCTAATGGATATTTTTCTATCTCATCTTTGTGTGGTAATATTTTGGAAGATTGTCATGTGCCCTGCTGGGCTAAAGCCAGGTTTAAAGGCTTGACACCCACAGTTATCATATTTTTTTGGATCTTATTGCACAATAAAATCCTTATTACTAAAATTTAATGAAGAAAGGTATGTGTCTTGTTAGCATATGCTATCTTTCCAAGGAAGAGGAAGAGTTGGTTAATTATTTGATCATTCACTGCTCTTATACTAGAAGGTTATGCAAGAGGATTTGTAGATTTATGGATTTAGATTGGGTCCTCCCCTTTAGCATTCAAGATTTATTCTTAGCTTGAAAGTCCCCTTCTCATAATACTTTGATTATTAGTTTATGAAATTTCATTCTTCTGTTTCTATGTTAGGGTGTTTGGAAGGAAAGGAAGGATAGGTTTTTCAAGGGTAAGGAGACAAATTCCAATTAGCTATTTCATAAGATAATGTATATGGTGATTTAAAATATCAAGATAACTAGGAAAGGAAAAAAGCCTCATGATGATTCAAAAGCCAAAGTGATTCAAAATTGGAACTTGCAAGGGATCAACTACTCTTAGAGTGATAGTAGCCTTAGAAATTTAGCTAGGTTGGATTGTCAACCATAGGGATGGTATAAGATTAATTTTGATGGGGCCTCAAAGGGCAACCTAGAGATATTAGGTTGTGGTATTATAATCAGAAATAAAAATATGGATAGTTTGGATGTTATGGCTATTCTTATTGGAGATCAAACCAATCATGTTGTGGAAGCTAGTGCGGCTCTCTATGGTCTTGTATTTTCCAAGAGCATGAATATGGAGAAATTTTTTCTTGAAGGGAATTCCCTTAATATTATTAATTGTCTTAACAAAGTTAATAACCCCTCATAGACCATCCATAATATCATTTGCAAGGCCATTAATTTGATTAGTTCCTTTGTGGAATGTGTTATCACTCATAATTATAGAGAAACCTACAAAGTTGTCAAATGGGTTGCAAATGTGGCATGCAAAAACCATACAAAGATGACATGGAATTATGGTGACAACATATGTACTAACATACTATCTTTGATATAGTATGACAAGATTGGAAGTATGTAAAATTGTTTTAATAATGATGGAAATGGCTTTTAGGAAAAATTATGATATGTGTAGTAATGTGGAGTTGTGGTGATTTTTTTGAGAAGACAACTCATTCATTACCACACAGATTATGGGTACTTTTTCAAAATAGAAAACTTTGCTATTATTTTGACACAAAGATTTACACTTCATCTAAGCTTGTAAGGAAATTCAAGAATTGCTATAGTTTGAGGAATATGGGTGGTAAGAGAAAGAGGGTTGAGCCCGCAAGTTACAAGGAGTGGAAGTAGAAGACCAAAATTTGGGATATTTTATAACAGGGTCAATTTATGGGCTTCATGGAGAAATTAAAGGGTAGTAATCTATCCATAACCCACTAGTTTATCAAAAATTGGAAGAATGGAAGCATCTTTGTGGAAAATCAAATAATGTACATCACAGAAGATATTATAGTTGAAGCCACCAGTTTTGATATGGATCGGGTCAATTTATGTAGGGATAGGAAGGTCTCTAATTGTGTTGTTGATGAGTTTATGGAGTTGACCAAGGAGAGAAACAGGTTGATCAAAATTGACAACTCTTATTTTATCCCTCATTACATTTCTAGACCCTAGAGGTTTATTATGTTTGTTGTGATTGAATGCCTAAACCTTGATGGTCATTTTACAAAGATTTTTGGGCCCCACTTTATGTTGGTAAATCATTTTAGGCATAGGGTTAGAATAAATTTCCCTTTCTATCTAAGGTGGTCACTAGATAATACCATTTTAGCTATCCAAAATGACCTTGATGGGAACCATGCTTGCCATGAGGGTTTTGATGGTGTTGATTATGAATCTTCTTAAGTCTAAAAAAGTGGATAGGCCCTATATTAGTAATAGAATGTGATATATAGGGGAGTGATCGGGATGAGATTATGAAGATGAAATAGAGGAGGAAGAAGTTGAGATGGTTGATAAGAAGAGGAAATACCTTTCACCTAGGAGCTCATCTACTAAGAAAAGGAAAAATAAGGAGGTGGATTATGAGATGGAGATGGATTCTAATGAGGATTTTAAGGAGGATAAAGGAAGAAAAAACAAAGGAAATATTAGGGGGATTATTACCAAAACTAATGGGAAGAAGGCTAATAGAGCATTGAACATTCCCTTTGATGATGAGACTCTAATAAAAAAGAAGGATCTAAGAGGTAAGAAGGTATTTTCTCAAGGGAAGGCTAAGGAAAAAGGCATCAAAGAGGTAGATGCTAAAAGAGATACTCTAGATATGGATGAGGAAAACTCAAATCATAGCAATACCCAAGATGAATAGGGGTATACATAGGGTATCATTAGAAACCCAGGTGTGATGAAAAGGGATATTAGTATTATGAAGGAATAGATGCAGGATATTAGAAGGGATTTTGACCAACTAAGTAGGACAACCAGAGGTGAGAGGACTTTAGGTTAGTATTTAGATAGACTCTCAGATATTATTGGAAACATGAAAGAAGTCAAGAACTTAAAAAGAGAGTCCCAACTCTAGAAGTTAAGAACAAATATTTGGAGAAAATAATGAAGAACATGCAAAAAAAGATGGATTTTATGGAAAACATAGTTGACAATACTAAGAATGCGATAAAGAAAATCGCAGACAAGAGTTGTTTCATCTTGAAGATTGTTACAGATAACATTAAGACTATGCTAGAAAAATTGGAATAGGGGAAAGGTTCTAAGGGCATGAAAGAGGATCAAGGCCCCAGTAAATGCACAATGGAAAATTCAAAGAAGACAGAGGTTATAGATGACAAAGAAATGGATGAGCTAGAGACCTCTACTGTGAACATGAATATCCTTGTAGATCAGGTTGTTGATTTACTAAAGACCTTGTAGTTGTCCTAATGTTTTCTTTTTGTTGACTTTTTTCCTATATGATGTATTGAGGATGCTTGTCATAGTTTGTATTTCTTTTTGGTGTTTTTGTGCAGTTCCTCATGGGCTTTCTTAGCTTTTCTATTTGATTCTCTATAAAGGTTTTGGGTCCTATCAAAACCTATTTTTACTTAACCAAAACATTTCTCATATAAATATCTATTTAAGGGAGTGTAGATAAGTGATTTATAGATGTTATAAAATAATAGACACCTATCTATTCTTTCTTATGTATGGTGTATTGGAACAAAATGGAGATAAATACATTGTGATTACTTATCAAGATAGGTGTATGATTTGAACATATACATATTTGTGTATATGTAATACTGGAACTAAGATATTGTAAGGAAGAAAGAGGGTTATAGTCCTAAGCAATTGTAGCTATGGATGTAAAGTGAAGAGTTGTAGCTTAATAAAGATGACAAGTTTCAATGGAGTGGATTTTTTCCTATGAGAAAACCAAAAGGTTTTGAAGGTTTCCCACTCAGCACAAATCTTGTGTCTCTCTTTTTTGAGTTGTATTTCATTTCTCTGATATCTTGCATCTAGTTTTATCAACTTATGTATATTTTATTTTGAATGGTGAATGTGTATCACAAATATGTCTGCAAGGCTTAAAAGTTTTAAAAAAACTATCTTATTCTGATTAACCACCCCCCCCCCCCCCCCCCCCCCTCCAAAAAAAAAAAAGACATTACTTTTAACAAGAATGGTAATTTTTTAAATATCTTTTAATTGATGGTCTTAGAGACTAATATTCTTCATAGCTCCTTTTAGTTTCTTTCCTGATTTATTTTTGTCATTACCAACAATTTGGACGTCTATCCTAATTAGAAGGAAATGAATAAATCCAAGGTTAGTTTTTTCATTTTTTTATGGGTCATGAAATCAATGTTCAATGCATAGTTTGATTAAAAAATAATATATAATTTATATGGAGATAAATAAATAATTATTTGAAGGAGGACGGGTCACCTCAATAAGATTTCTCTAGGAAAACTAGCATCATAAGTACATCCTCAAATTCTGAGGACTACTCAAAGGTTTCTAGGAATAATTACACAAGGAATTTAGAGATTGATTCTTCACACATGAATTTGAAGGAAGGTAATTTTTATTTTGGCACTATTACCAAAATTTTACACATGCTGAAAATTTTACTCCAAGTAACATTGCAAAAGGAAAACATTCATTTTCTATTTATTCACATTTCATCATTTTGCAATCATATATAAAATCTTGAGCAAAAGAGATATAATGTTCATTGTATAAATCATCACTAATATGTACAATTTTCATTTTTACAAAGTATGAAATGAATAGAAAGTTACTAGAAATGACATATCTCACACAAATTGTGAGTACTACTATCTTTCATATGTATTAAGAACAAGAAAAATAGAACATATGGGAGAAAGACAAAGATAACCAGTCATTGCCTTTTAGACTTTGACTGGTTAGGTGTTCTCTATTGTCACTTTGTCACTCCTGGTCCAGCTATCAATTTGGCAAGCCCCTGATTCTTCATTCCCCTGCAAGATAAAATGGCGGGGTTAGATCATTACAATCTAAGCAATGACTGGTTATCTACAGTTCAATACCCACACACGTCATATTCCTCTTTTTTTTAATACATACAAAAAATAGCAAGTGTATTCTAAGTGTTCAGATGCATATAACAAAAAGGTAGTTTGTGAGTGTCACAAGCCTATGCTCGAACCTCATAAAATTATTTCACATATTTTGTTTAAATGAAAAAGAGTGGTGTATTGTATGAAGCAATAAAAAAATATGAAAGAGATGGGATAAAACACTGAAAAGTCATGTGCAAGTCAATTTTGTAAAAAGTAAAGCAAGCAGGCATTATATTAAAGAAGATACTATACTGCTACAGGAGAATGTCTTCGAAAAACCTCAAGTTGTAGAAGCAGATGTATTTTAAAAGGTGGATTAGCAGTAGTAGTATCTAGATCAAGGCCATGATCTCAGCTCTAACTCTCAATTCAAGGAATCCAAATACTCCTGTTCACTTATTGCCTAGATTTACAAACAAAGCCACAATAGAAAGGGATTAGAGAGTTCCTATTTGAATACCAAAATAGTTCTGGTTAATGCCCATAGCAAATGCATATGAAGAAATAACAGATCTAGAGAATAGAAATGTTTAAATTGTGGTACTTTTTAAAAATGTTTAGGTCTCATTATGACTGAACTCAAAGAAGACTTGACCCCACATACATGAATAAGCAACCTTTGATAAATTCAGATGAAAAGCTACTGGAGAGAAAAGAGTTCAGATTCAACATCAAGCATACTCACGGTAGCGAAGTCAACTAGAGAGCAACAAACATCAGATGATCATGTTTATATTTTACTATATTAAAACTTGAGAAAAATGAAGAAGGGTATGCAAAAAATGTATTAAAACAACTTATAGTTGAAACCCATGATGTAGCAAAAGAGATGTATTTTCAGCAGAACACTGCCAAGTTTCCTCTAGCTTTCAAACCCAAAGACCAAATCAAACTGGCAACTTAGAAGTGCATAATTTCATAGCAAAAATTTGCTTGAAAAGAGGACACAAAAGTGTTTTCAATTGACTCATCAAGCATATCCAGTCATGGCATTAAAATTGCCTAAGGTTCAAGCCATATTTTCTTAAAGACAAGACTCCAAAATGTAGCAGCTGAAGCCTCTAGTTCGACATTAAGAATGACACAAAAAAAAACAAGCAGTAGAATAATTCTAGAATGGCGTATGAGATTGTCATTAAATCATAAGAAAAAAGTTACCTGCAAATATGGTCGAATATGGCAGCTCAAAATGATCAAATAGCAAGAGGAAATCACTAAATATGACCTTTAAATATAGTGGTTACACCAAAAAAAGTCCTTCCAATCATGGCAGAACAACGAAAAAAACACAAAATAAGTAACTTTCAGCAATGGCGACTGCAAATGAAAGAGAAAATGGTTCATAAAACCCTAGCCGACCCCCTCTTACATCTCTCCTTGCAATGCAAAAATGCAAAATGAAATCTATTTTAGGGTATTCAAACTAATACATTTCCCTTTCTCCATTGCATGAATTTTGAAGTCTGCGAGCACTTTGGAGGGTTTTTATTTCCCATTTCTTTTTTTACAAAGTCTTGTATATGCCACAGGTTAGTGTTTTTTTAAACACTTATTTTTATTTTATTTTGCAAAGCATATGTAAAGTAAAGATATATAATAGTGATACTATAAACTATTTTATATTTTTATTAAAATTTGCAAACCTTTAAACATGTTCTCCTTATACTATTCAATGTTTTACTATGTCTAACACTTAAGATAAGTGTGACATGTGTTTAAAGGAGAAGGAAGAGGAGAAATAGTAGTTGAAGACCTGGTGTTTCAAATATTTTGAATTATGAGGAGGGATTGTAGGGATTTCAATTTGGGTCAAATTTAGACTTTGACCAAGCATTTTGGAGGTCTTTATGGCTAGTTAGAGCATTTTTGGGGAATTTTGACATGAGTCATGGGTCTCATTATGACTTAGTGCAGTTGTTAGGAAGTGAGTCATCTTTTTGATAAGTTTTGACTCCCCTTTTGTAGCCTGGTTTCCTAAATTTGACCCAAATGTTGGGATTGTATTTAGGGAGTTTTTTGAACTCATTTTTGGCAGTTCGAATTATGCAAAGAAGGCTTATGTGACAATTGTTTTGTCCTTAGTATTTTTGTGCAGAAATTTGTAACTCATTTTGGAATGATCAAATACAAGTGACAGTGGCTGAGTTTATGTTATCTAAATCCATTTTGGAGCCTTCTCTTCTTTCTATAATTTTGTGTATTTTTAGGTGATTTGATAAAGACAGCTAGTGAATCATCATTTTTCCATGATGCTTTGTCTCACCCAAACACCTAGTTGCAAAAAAGTATGTTTGTTTGCAAGTTGTAGTTCATGTTTTAAAAGGTGAAGATCATAAGAGAGGCATTTTTTTTCCTCCTTATGCTGGTTCATTCTCAGACTTTATTACAAAATATTTATGCAAGCCTATATAGAAAGGAAGTGTTTTCATATTCATTTAGATATGTCAATCATCCCTCTTAGTTATTAGTATTTGAATTTTCATATCATTTTGGTGCATCACCTGGTTCTCTAGTTTAGAGTTTAAGATTTTAGGTTCATTTTAGTAAGTTCTATCCCTTTTCCTCACAAGTTCATCTTAGTTTTTTGGAGTTATCAGTGATTATCCAATAGGAACCGGCCTAGAATTTAGAGGTTTCATTTCTAGTTATGCATTTCCCACATGTAGAAATGAATCCCATGTTAGGAAAGATTGTTAAACTTGTTTAGTTTAACAGGGTGCAAAATTTTAGCCTTAACAAGCACTACAAAAGAAACCAATGTTAAGGAAACCCCTCCTCAAGTAAGAGAATGTATTTCTAATAATGAGGTACACTACTTCACAATATTTTTATTTCATGTGTTGTAATAGAAGTATTAGAGCCAAAGAAAAGTGGAGAATGATCATAAAATGGACCATTGACCCAAAAATTGAGTATGAAGAGTCGGTTGATTCTTGTGATGGACTACAATGAGAATGTGAAGAAGTTGGTAGTTTTGAGGAATTAGGTGGGTTTGTAGCAAAGCATGTTGGTGAGAAGAAAGTGTCTATTATTGATGGTTAAGAAATGATAGAGGAATCTGGGCAATATATTTTGGATTCAGTAATTTAAAAAAAGGTACATTGATAGGTATAGTAATGGATAATGGGAACAAGGAGAGAAATAGGTTTAGATTGGAGGAAGATGGTGGTTTTTTTTGTATTGAATAAGCTCATGTATTCTTGAAGGAAAATAACAAAGATGCTTCAAAAAATTCACAAAGAAGAGATGATGTTTGCAAGGAGATTGGTAGCATAATAGATCAAATTAATACTAGTGAAAAATTCTAAAATTAATCAGTTGATTCTTAAAGATTTTGAAGAACTAGATTACAAGAGAGATGAAACCCATTCTGATGAAAATGGTCAATAGGGAAAATGAAAAGAATTAGAGAATAATAATATGTGTTCTCCTATCAAGGAAAAAAGGTAGCATGAACCTATTGCTTTTAAGGAACTCAAGGGAACATAGATTCATGTGCATGACCGTCAAGAAGGTCTTGAGAATTACAAATTCATTGCAAAAAAAGAGATGTTTATGTGCCAAGAACAATGTCTATGGGACGAGAAATCTAAACTCAATGTAGAACATTTTTCTTGAGAGGGGATTGGTTCAAAGGAGTCAGGTGGGTACAAGGACAATAAAGCTCATAAAGGTTTAGATTTCTCTAGTAATTTTGAAGATTTAGAATACAAGGTAGTATTTTTCAATAGTCAACATGAGGAATTAGATGATTAAAAAAAACTTATATCTAATCAATGAACTTTACTCTTAAGAGTAAAACAATCTAAGAAATTGATACACCTAGATGTTGATATGCATTATCATCAAAATGAATAGAATGAGATAGTATTGGATGAACATCTTGTCTAGGAGGAGGAATTTTAATTCAACATAAATCTATCTCCAAGAGAGGCTTGAATCAAAGGATTCAGAAGATGGTATGAGATGTATGTTAAAACTTATACTTAAAATAAAATAAAACTATTTGTGTACAAGTTAGTTATTATTATTTTATTCAAAAGTGTGAAAATTATTTTATTCAGGTGTGTGTAATTTATTATTATATAGTGGTCTATGAAGATACCACTTTTGAACCAATATTAGGCATTTAAACATAAAAAAATTGCAACTATCCATAGATAGATAGGTCTCTAACAATGGTATTTAGTTTTGAGAAAGTTGAACTTACCCCATATTTAGTACTTTGTGTAATAGGTTTTGATACAAAATGCACACAATTGATTCTAGAAGGAAGTATACAAATGAAACTATTTTGAAGTGTATGGATCATTTTTCTTCGTCATGAAAATTTATAGTTTATATATAAATTTATAATTTATTAGCTATACAAACTTTAGTTTGGGCCCCATTAATACTACAGAGAAAAATGAACCTTCAAAAAGCCATAAAAGTATAGTTTCAATGCAGAAAATATTAAACAATCCTCAAAATTTTCATTATACTTCATGGCGCAAGATTATTTCATATGTAATATCTTCTTATGCTCCCCATCATTGGTTGACATCAATTTCCCCAACTAAAAAAATATTTAATAATCTAACCATACTTTAATAAAAATTTGGTTCTTCTCACAACAATACATTGGAAAAATATAAAACTACCTTTCAATGTTACCAAAAATATTTATTCTTCTATAATATTATTTGTTTCTATATATATTTTATTTTTGTAAATTGTAACCCTTCATATTGACAAGACATATTGTTATAATATTATTGTAATATCTTGCTAGGATATATTTTTCATAATTATTTTTTAAATATTACACAAAAAAGTAAGCTAACAATATTCATGCAAATTGAACCCACTTCATTCAATAGATTATATGAAATTATATAAAATCAAGATGAAATGAGATCTTAAATCAATTAAGAAGATAAACCATTACAATCTTTTAAACATATTTAAAATACCTCCAACACAATTCTACTCAAGTGTGAACTTTGTCGTGAATCTACCAATAAGTGAAAGTTAGGTTTCCATAGAATACACCAAAAATCTTGAAGGTTTTTCTTCATGTTTTGGAACTAAAATTCAAGGCTTCTTATAATTCTCCAAGAGATTGTCACTAGTAAAGTATGAATCTTGAACATAATAAGATTGAGTCTCTCATTGATCTTTTAAAGCATAGCTCTATGAGACTTCTTTTTAGCCCATCTCCTCATCTTTAATTCCCTTTTTTTAAATATCCTTTCCCACTTAAGAGAATAAAATGGCCTTTTAATTATAAAGTGGCATAATTATATGTACATAATTGTAATAGCCACTTTATCAGTAAACTCTTTAACCTTGAGGCATTAAAGAGTCAAAAAATCATGTGTGATAGCTCATTAAAAATATTTTGGTGCTCAATGTTCCAAATTGAAAAGTGAAATGCCAAAAATAATGAACCTTTTTTACTTACTATAAATATTGAGTATCTAGAAACCCTATTGAATCAACTCTAATTAGCTCAATCTAACTATGATCCTTGTGTAGTCCTTGTGAGCCCATATGACCAAGGCAAGTAGAGATAATGATACGTCGTGAATGAATGGCTAGATAAGAGAACATTACACAACTAAAAAAATTAGTATCATTTTTTGCCTCAAAAATGCAAATGAATTTTATGATCTTCATTAGACCAACATATAAGAAAATGTATTGTGGAAGCCTCTTTAAATAATTAGACCATGAATCTTTATAATTATTTCTTACTTGTCCTCATTTATCATATCTATAATTTTATTTTAAACATTGTAAATTCAATAGAAGCTTATTTTCCTCTTCATAGGAAAGCCTCTAACCTAAATAGTCCATCCATTATTATCATTTAAATATAGATATTCCTATCCCATTTTGTTTTCTGCAAGTCCCTTTGTAATTATTTTTGTTGTATCATATTATCTCAATCATCCTCACACACTACATACAATTTTATTTTCAAGGTTTAATATTTTTATCATTTTTATGTAAACATCACCAACAAAAAATATTAGGTTTACAAGTACTTTAGTTATTTCTAGTAATGCTTTGTGGATGGTCAAAACATACTTATCAAGACACTAATTTTGTCTCCCCAACTAGTCTCTCATACTTAGCATAAACTATTGTGTGGCTAGTAGTTAATGATAACATTATACTAGTAAAAGAATATACAATAAAGAGATGAAGATAATCAACAGATAAAAACAAGCAATCTATGAAAGTCTTACATGAATCCATCTAAATGAGGCACAAACCCATGAAGGGTAGTAGTGCCCAACTATTAAACACTACCAAGTTCCCAAAAAGATGTGTATAAATGTATGCCTTTTTATATTATATTTCTATAGCTTTTTAGTCCATGCTTCCTTTGGTGTGGACTAATGTTTTCTACTCCTAATTTCTTATTAGTTTGTTCATTAGAAATTGGAAAAATTTCTATACAATTCTACTTATCTTGTGGTCCACTTTAATTTTCTTATTAAAATAATTTTTTTAAAAATTATAATAAACTTTTTATTGGTTGTGTTCATTTTTCCCGTATTATGTTTTATTTTCTTATGGTAGCATTTTTTTTCAAAGCAGGTAATGCCTTCAACATCTTACACCTCTATGTTTATTCTTTAGTACACATTTTTTGTCTTGCCCTAAAGCACCTACATTATCAAACAAGCTTTATAGTTAGTATTTATTAATACTTCATCTTTTTTATCATTATATTTGTTTCTTAAAAATGGATTTGAGTTTCATGGTGTGAGCTTGAACATGTTCAACACAAATACTAAAGGAAATGAGTCCAATTGGCAAAGAATAAATCACCAATATAGGAGGGCTTTGATCCATGTTCCAACCAATTAAATAGTCTTGTCTGTATTTTTCATGGAGGAAAGTTTTTTTTTTTTTTGTAATTTGACACCATCTAAAGAACACTTGCTATAGAAATTTGGTCTCTTGGTAGCTTGTGATCTCTATTAGGGAATAGTAAAATCAGTTAGTGAAGTTTTTTTTTTTTTTGAAGCCAATGCAATTTGATCAATATATTAAAATTATAACCTTTTGTTTCAAAAATTTGTCATATAATAAGGATTTGGTTGAACAATCCCAAGCACCTTGGGGATTTGATCAACCTGAGAGCTTGTAATTTCATCTTTTTTAAATTGTTAGTATTTTTTTGTTCAAAATCAGCTCATTGTCATAACACATTGTTTCTCCAAGGTTGTTAGTATTTTTTTGTTCAAAATCAGCTCATTTTCATAACACATTGTTTCTCCAAGTTTTTTATTAGTTATAGATTTACTACATATTCTACGCAAATAATGCAACTTGAAAGAGCTTGCTTTATTTAAGAAAATCATCACGCTAGAATTAACTTGTACCATGGTTTCTTTATATTCTATTGATCTTTAATTATTTTAGTTTCTATTGATCTTTAATTATTTTAGTTTTAATTTGCATGAATGAGTGTATGGTAAAACTATGGTTTTAATTAACTCCTTCTAAGTGCAAATTTGGACTCACGTAGATTTCCTCAGTTTGTACCTAAAAATGTCAATATGAGGTCGTAGACTGATGAAAGGTATAGTGGCTATCTTCTCAAGGGATGAAGATAGAAAGGTAAGTGTAGATGGAAGTAGCTATGAAAAGAAACCTTCAACAAAGAAAATAATTCTAGAGATAGGAACTCTCACTTCCTAGCAATTGGAACTACACACAAACAAAACAAATAATTTATTAAAAGAAAATATAAAATCTCACCAAATTAGTAGTACTAAATAAAATATTAATCTAATTTTCCAACCCAAGCTCAAATCTAAAATATACTATCAAACTAAACTAGTAAAATGTAGGTCTCGCACCTATTAAAGTAAACTAGATCTATTTTATTGAAATAATATTAAATTAATTAAAATTGCGCAGCTATGAAAATATAAATTAGAACTATCTTAAAACTGCTTAAAACCACACAACTTATTAAAAAAAATTACAACCAAAATACAATAAAAATAATTAAAAGTACACAACTAATATAATAAATTAGAACTAATAAAATCAAAGTAATTAAAATAACACGATATAAATTAAATCTATCTCAATAAATAAAATTAAACCAAAAGAAAATGCATAAAATAAATATCATTGAGCTTCCCACAGAGTTGGCCCTTGCTCTTCATCTGCACAGTAGATTAAATGAAATTATTCATGCAAATGAATAATTTATTTGTCATAGAATTATTACATATGTGTTTTCCCCTATATCACATTGCCTTTATTTAATGAAAAGGCATATAAAAAATTCTAAATAATATTCTATTCATAGATATTATTTTGTTGCATTATTTTACAATTCTTTTATTCGCCAATAATTTATTTTCTGACCCTATTTTATAGCATCTACTCCTATTTTTCCAACCCTATTTTGTAGTGTTTGATTCTAGTGCAGGAGCACACCTAAGCTAACCTCTCTACGTCTAGTTTTTGGCTTGTTTTTTACTTAGCCAAGTCAAGAATTTTATATTAGGTTGGTTTAAGATATTAGAAGGTCATTTTCTATGTGGGCTATGTGAGTTAGTCATTAGGACTAAGGTCACACAAATAGTCATCGTTAGTAGCATTTAAATTTCTTAGGCTTCGAAGCTTAGTATTGGATTAGAGCCTTAAATGTGTTATAAACCAATATAAGTGGTGATAAAGATGCTTAATGGCCATAAATGGTGTTGGTTCCTCACAATGTAGAGGTTAGACATCCTAGAAAGTAGGAGGAAGGCATAATGAGAAAGATGCCAAATCTTGTCAAGAAGTTGTCATGACAACATTTACAATTATTAGAAATGTTGCATGCAACTTAGTTATCTTGGATTCCCTTGAAGATAGGGAGTGGTAAATCAACCAATACACCTAGAATTGTGGAGATGGCATCTAGATATGAGTAAAGGCTTGAATCATTAGGAGTGTGTATTCATTGTAATAGTTTTATGTGTGAAATATAGCTCTACAACATCATTTTCAATAATATCTCAAGTTTTAGTAGTAACAATGCCTTAAGATGGATTGAAAGATTCATTTTGATGATTGTATAGTGTTATTTGATTAGTTTGTAGATTGTTACATTTGATAAGAGAGTTTATTAGAGTATGTATTAAGTGTTGAATAAATTGTTCAAGTTTTGAACAACTTACTGGTTTTGTGCTCACCAGTTTGTATAGTGTTGGAAATATTCAAGATATAATAGGTTACTAAGAGGGGAGGGGTGAATCAGTAACAATAAAACTTTCAAGTCAATTCAGAATAACCATATACAACATTCACTCATCTAGCCTGCTGCATAAAATAACTATTAAACATTTAAACCATATATGCACAGATATTTGGTGACCCAGAAACCTTCCAAAATAGAAAGTAAAATTGGGGTGGGGATGATACCCATAAAGCTTCATTATTGTAGCATGAAGTTGGCCGATTAAGGCTTACAATGATCACTTTTGGTGATCTGCCCTATTAGGAGCATAGAGGATTGCTAGATCCACCTTATTAGAGGATTTACAAACATACTTTACAAGTATGCACTCTATTAGGAGATTTGAATAAAGACAGTTAAGTCTACCTTGTTAAAGGATTTACAAGAATGATTCACCTGTTAGGATGAACCAACAGATCAACTTACAACTTGACAAGATTCTTTATTGTAGATCACCTTATGTGATTGATGAAATCATTTCTACTCCTTGTAGACCTTGTTGAGTATTATTTACTGCTGATGAATTCGCATTATCATAATTCTATATATTCCACATCTCATATCATATCTTATTTCCCTTTTTTTTGTGCAATATTCTATATCGTGTATATCTATTGAATGATATAATACATTACATATATATACCATTCCAATAATTATTCATGCAAGGTCGGCCAAACACAAGTAAACAAAATATAAATGAGTCGGCCAAATAGTAAAATAAATTTAGGTTCTTCAGATAGACTTGATGACCTTCTGATATGCGGCATCCACTACGTTACTCAGTATCATCATGCACTTAGTAGAGGTAGGGGCTCAGTTCATACTAGTCATACAATGTTGCCTGGAACTCGATAACCATTGGTGACTCGGTAGATATAGTGTCACTCGGTAGGAACTAACTTCTTCGCTAACCTCCTAAGCTCGATTATCACTAAGTCCTTCCTCACTCATTAATACTGAGTGCATCTTCACTCGGTTAACACTAAGTGCATCTTCACTTGGTTAACACTAAGTGCTTCTTCACTCAGTTAACACTAAGTGCATCTTCACTTGGTTAACACTAAGTTCTTCTTCACTCGATTAGAACTGTGTCTTCGACGCTCGATTTGGACTGTATCTTCGACACTCAGTTTGAACTGTGTCTTCAGTGCTCGGTTTGAACTGTGTTTTCAGTGCTTGGTTTGAACTAAGTTGCCATCACTTGGTCTGAACTATATTACTCGATGCTTGATTAGAACTATGAGATGAGTGTTGTCACTAATGGAAAATAACTTTATGCCAACAATCTCCCCCTTTGGCATTAGTGACAAAAACAATTATGATTCAAATTTTATGTGCAAAAATTGACATACAGTTCTGAATTTTTAAAATTGATCTTTGCAAGTCTTATTACACATATCTTTCTTACATGTATCTCCCCCATACAATATGCATAGTTTACACATATCTCTTGCACAATTATCTCTTGGAGTGTGCTATCTCCCCCTTTTTGACAATAATGCCAAATTAAACAATATATATTTACACAGAGATTCCAAAATGAGAGATAAACTTAGAATGTACCTTGAGAATAAGAGCCAATGTCTTATCCCAATTTTCTTGAAAAAGTTTGCTGGTGGAGAGTGCTATTTGAACCTCTATAGAGAGTTCAATCATATGATCTGCAATTGAGAAGTTTTTGTCATGATCAATATTTTGGAATGGGCAATATGCTTCTGCATATTGTCCATGACAAGAAGGATCATATTTTGGATTTCAATCAGAGTACACCTGATCCTTGCTTCCTCTCTCAACAATTCTGCCTATTTCTCTGACAAAAATCTTATTCTGAGATGATGGGATGAACTTGAACTGTGGTCAAGCTGCAACATTTGGGCACTAACCTTCATATCCTCATCAATTTTATTCAAATTTTCTTTGATTTCCTTAGTATACTCAGTAACATCACAAAATTTTCCAAAAAGTGAAGTTACATTATTAAAAGAATGTTCAAAATTACTCAAAATTGTAGACAATTCTACCTATTTTAATGCAATGTGCTGAGCAATGTGCTCAAGCACCTTATTGTCAAATTTCTTCTCTACCTTTTCAATCAATTTTTCTTGGCCAGAGGTATCCTCAATGAATTTATATATAGCCTCTTCTAACTGAATCAAAATGTGTTGAGTAGAATCTACTTCAACACCTATAGCCTCTGTTAGAATATTCTTAGCACCTTCAATAATACTATATTCCTAGTCTCTCTCATGCCTCAGTTGTTTTTGCCTTGCCTTCTGCTCTAATAGCTGACTGATCATTCTCATTTCATCGACTGATGTAGTATCTAGATCTATCTTAGGAATGACAATGTCCTTATCCAAGTCTATTTTCTTATCCACTGCCTTGCTAGAAAACATGTACCTCTTTGCTTTTCCTACAGTGACTTCACCTTTTCCCTTTGAAACTAAAACAATAGTTGATGAGGCTGGACTGGCTGACAAAATTGGATTAGGACTAACTAGAGGAAGACTAAGAGAAGTGCTAATAGTATCAAAAATTGATGTTCCTCCCAAGATTGATGTACAGGTTGGAATGGGAGAACTAACAAATGCAAAAATTAAAGTAGATGAAAGTGTCAAAATTGAAGTACCAGTGGGTACATTTACTGTACACTCTATAGTAGAAGTTGGTATGCTTGATGAACTTACTACTGTAGCTGATGATGACTCGGTCAATGAAGATGGCTGCAACTCAGTTGATGAAGTGGTAGAAACTTGCATAGATGGTACCCGGAGCTGAGAGGAGATAGGTGAAGATTGAGCAATTGATAAAGCTGTTGTGCACATAATCTCACTAGTAGAAGCTATCTCCACAGTTGATGTAGCTGCTTTAGGTGGAGAGTGAGGAAGAGATGCAATGACTTTGGCTACAATTTTTACAGGATCATCTTCCTCCTTAGCTTTTTTAGCTTCTTCTTCCTCCATTTCATCTTCCTTGTCTTCTTCCTCAACATTTATCATCATTGAATGCAGATCCCCTGGAATATCTTCAATATCATCATCATCACTGCTGTCATTGTCCATGATTTCAACAATATCCTCACTAGATTTATGTAGATGATAGATATTTTTCCACATGTTTGTTGCATCATTTACAACATGCTCAATGTCTTTGATTAGTATCAAACAAGTGTGGAATCTAATCATCATATTACCTTCATGATCTTTCTGTGATTTCTTCACTTCTGCATCAGTGAGACTCGACAGGAGATTCTTCAGGGTTTTCTCAAAGATATCCTTGATATTCTTGATTGCAGTTTTCCATCTTGGTTGCAACCTCTCCAATAGCTCTTTAGGGATCTAAGAAGCAATCTCATCCAGAGAGTATTTCCATCTTCCCATTTTACTCAATACAAGTTCCTCAATCTGCATTTTCTCCTGTTATGTTCTTGTTTCAAACTTCAATGCTTTGAAGTTTGTGAAGCTAGCACCTACTTCTAATTCCTTCAACCTTGCCTCAAATGTGAGTGGAGGCTTGAAAAGTACAGGTTCCTTCTTCCCCTATCTTGTTCTCTTGGAGAAGACTGCAGTAGCTTGCTTTTTAGGTTTGGTGATAATCACCTTACCTTTCTCCCGTTGAGGCTCCTCTACTTTTTCTAACTCAATTTCCTCTTCTTCTTCATCATCTTCTCCTTTCCCTTAAGTAATCATCAGAGGACCAACTTCTCTTTTTAGCTTCGCAATCCTCCTCTTTCCTTTGCTAATGACCTAAGGGATTTTGATTTGAAGCTCAATTCTGGCCTTAGCTTCATCATAAGTTCCAAAGACTAGTTGCTTTGGGTCTACTGGTTCATTCACTAGTGCTTCTATGATATCTCTAGTTTCATCAATATTGACCTCATAAGGAAGAGGTTTCACCCATGCAACTCGAGGCCTAACTGCTTGTATGTATACTTTGTCATAATCTACCATAAAGCATACATCTTCTTTGTATTCCTCAACCAATTTAGGTGGAATCCGAAACCTATTGTTCATTCTTTCCTTAAAATCTTCAAAGTAATTATCCAAAACACTGTCAAAATTTTCACCTAACTTTGCAATGAACTCATTTATTTGATAAAGAATGGGAATATCTTTTCCCCATACTACTAATCCTTTTGATGGAAAAGACTTTTGAACATAGAAAAATAAACAGATCAAAAGTGAACCAAATTTGCAAGATTTGTTCTTTGAAGTCCTTATGTTTTCCATATTTTTATTAAATTGAGACAAAAGCAATTCAAACAGATCAAACTCAGCATTCTTCTTTACTACCTTATATGCTAAATCTACTGCTTCACAAGGTACACTGTTTGGATGGCTCAAACTATAAATTTTATGAACAATGACATGAATACCAAATCTTAATTCAGCATCAACTACTGTACTGAGCTTAAGTCCTCTACCATCCCATTCTGCTTGGGTTAGCCTTTGCAATTCTTCCTGACCTAGGGTTTTGGTAGACTTAGCTTTGCTCAACATAGGAAGGCCAGTAATCTTGTTAATCATTTTATTTGTGATAAGCACTAGTTTCTCTAACCACAATTGCCCGTTGTGAACTTGACTAAGTACATACCTAACCCATTTAACTTGAAAATTCCTTGGCAAATGTGAAATGTGGGTTAACCCTTTTGTTTCAAGATGCTTACACTCAGGTTTTAAATTTCCATCTATGCTCATTTCTCCTAGGGCATTATCAATTTCTAGGTTTCCAAGTTCTTGAATGGAACATTTGAAATGAGAGTGAATGTCATTTATAAGGAGTACCTTTGGAGGAATTTGAGATTGAGCACCATTAGGATCAAGTGATTCTCCAATTGCTGGTGCCAATTTGAAGTTCGGCGCCTTCCATTCCACACCTTTAACTAGCATTTTTGAGCATCTCTTTGCCTTGGAGCTGCTACTTTCGGATGCCATTGCTACTCGGTAAGTGAAGAGAAATTATGAACAGATTCTTTGCCCTTTAAAATTTGCTTGAAATTGCTTTAAGCTTGCTCTGGAATCATAGAAGATAACTTAGCTCTAAGTTCATAGTGAAGAATGAGATCAAATTTTGCCCTTTTTGACAAAAAAATCGACATAAATACTTGGTATGATGGTAGATGAAATGACAGGTTGTCATCCACTTGCTCGGTAGATACTATCAACTCGGTGATCAAAAGAAAACATTGATGTACTGACCTAACTTGGTAAGGTCACGAACCAACCTTGCTCAATTGATATAACTCGGTAAATGAAACTTTATTGCACCGGACTGAACTCGGTTAAGTCTAGGATCAAAGTGTATCTGAATACTATTCTGATCATCTTTCTTCTTGTGGAACTGTTTAGGATAATTCTTGGAGGATTTAGTTCCATACTTTCTTTTATGAATATTAATCAAAAATGGTGGAGTCACTCATTTCTTGAGTGATATTGCCATTGCTTGACTTATCTTGTTCGGTAGATTTTGGAATCCATGATTGCTTCATTTGCTTTCGAATGTTGTCTACTTTGATTTTCTTCTCATCTTCAATTCTTTCTATATTCATGCAATTTCTAGCTATATGACCAAGTTCTATACATGTATAGCACCTTACAATAGTGTCCTTCTTCCTTAGGTGATGTCTTGCACAATTTATGCCAGTATGTCCATATTCTCCACAATAATGACATCTACACCAGGTGTTGTAGTCCCATCCAAATATGGCTTTGACAAGTTGTTCAGCTAGATCGAATGATTTGGATTTGCATTGGAATGCCTTGTGACCATGTTTTTTGCATTTGTGACAGTTGCCTTCAAATTTTGGTTTTTCTTTGCACTCATTTGCTTTGTGACCATGTTGATTGCAATTGAAGCATTTACCATTGAATTTTGCTTTTCCATTGCTCCAGCATTTGTTTGATGTATGACCTAACTTGCCACAATGATTACAAGTGGGTTTTTGATTCCTTTGTTCACCTTGTTTAGAGGATTCACCTTCTTCCTTGTAACCAAGACCAGCTTTACCTTTATGTCTATAAAGATTTTCCTCATTTTGTTGATTTAATTGATTCATATTTGCTTGGGATTTCATCATTCTTTAATTGACTTGCCTTTCAAAGATTAGATCATTTTCCAAGCTTTCATTGATTTGTCTCTTAGTTCTTAAATCATTTTGTAGACTTTTATTTTGTACTCTGAGAATCCTGATTTCTTCATTTGCATTAGAGAGTTGGTCTATAAGGTCTTCATGCTGATGGGATTGATTATGAATTTTATGGCTTTTATCTTCCAATTCTTCTTGTGCTTTGTTTCTTTGTTCCAAAACTTCACATAGCCTAATTGACTGTATTTCTTGCTCTCTTTTAAGCTTTCTTACCTCTTCTTGCAGAGATCCATTCTTTTCTAGAAGTTCTTTGATTTCCTTGTTAGCTTCTTCTAAACTACTTGACAGTAACAAATCTTCAATCTTTTTTTCAACATAGTGATGTTCATTCATTTGTCTTGCAAGTTCCTTTCTTCTTTTTAGGGATTGAGAAAGATGCTCCTTTGCTTCTTTGAGTTGAACCATGGCCATTTGTAGATCTAACTTTTCATTTTCAATAACTTTCTCCAGTCTAAATATCTCCATAACTTAGATCTTTGCTCAAGCTGTCAAACTTTGTCCTGAGAACCAAAAAGCTCTAATACCAATTGTTGGAAATATTCAAGATATAAGAGGTTACTAAGAGGGGATGGGTGAATCAGTAATAATAAAACTTTCAAGTCAATTCAGAATAACCATATACAACATTCACTCATCTAGCCTGCTGCATAAAAGAACTATTAAACATTTAAACCATATATGCATAGAGATTTGGTGACCCAAAAACCTTCCAAAATAGAAAGTAAAATTGGGGTGGGGATGATACCCACAAAGCTTCGTTACTACAGTATGAAATTGGCAGTTAATGCTTACAATGATCACTTTTGGTGGTATGCCCTATTAGGAGCACAGAGGATTGCTAGATCCACCTTGTTAGAGGATTTACAAACATACTTTACAAGTATGCACTCTGTTAGGAGATTTGAATAAAGACGGTTAAGTCTACCTTGTTAAAGGATTTACAAGAATGATTCACCTGTTAGGATGAACCAACAAATCAACTTACAACTTGACTGGATTCTTTATTGTAGATCACCTTCTGTGATTGATGAAATCATTTCTACTCCTTGTAGACCTTGTTGAGTATTCTTTACTGCTGATGAATTCGCATTATCATAATTCCATATATTCCACTTCTCATATCATATCTTATGTCCCTTTTTTTTGTGCAATATTCTATATCTTGTATATCTATTGAATGATATAATACATTGCATATATATACCATTCCAATAATTATTCATGCAAGGTCGGCCAAACACAAGTAAACAAAATATAACTGAGTCGGCCAAATAGTAAAATAAACTTGGGTTCTTCAGATAGACTTGATGACCTTCTGATATGTGGCATCCACTATGTTACTCGACATCTTCATGCACTCGGTAGAGATAGGGGCTTGGTTCATACTAGTCATACAATGTTTCCTAGAACTCAGTAACCATTGGTGACTCAGTAGATATAGTGTCACTCGGTAGAAACTAACTTCTTCGTTAACCTCCTGAGCTCGGTTATCATTGATTCCTTCCTCACTCAGTTAATACTAAGTGCATCTTCACTCGGTTAACACTAAGTGCATCTTCACTCGGTTAACACTAAGTGCATCTTCACTCGGTTAACACTAAGTGCTTCTTCACTTGGTTAACACTAAGTGCATCTTCACTTGGACAACACTAAGTGCTTCTTCACTCGGTTAGAACTGTGTCTTTGACGCTTGGTTTGGACTGTATCTTCGATGCTTAGTTTGAACTATGTCTTTAGTGCTCAATTTGAACTGAGTTGCCATCACTTGGTCTGAACTGTATTACTCGGTGCTCGGTTAGAACTGTGAGATGAGTGTTGTCACTAATGGCAAATAACTTTATGCCAACATATAGATATGGCTTCCCCATGAAATCTAGCCATGGAAAACACCTAAGGGTAGATGGAAATTTTATGGGAGTAAGAAATATACATAGGTTTAGGATTAGGAGCCATAGAAGTATAGGAAACTATTTTTACTACTAAGCCCTAGGCAAGCAGACAAAGTCTAGTTAGAGGCTTAGGATATGAGAAAGTGAAGATTTATTGCAAGGTAAAGAAGTATAGTATAGAACAAGTATAATTCTAGGTGTGATATGAACATATCTTTCTATTTTAGAAGGATCTAGGGATTATCAACCCATTTGAGTTTGTTTTGAACAAGAAACTAGTGATTTCCTAATTAATAGGCATTTTTAGCCCTATTAGATCTAGATAGTAGGAACCCCTTATACGGATAACCTAGGAGTCTTAGACCTATAGAATCCTTTAGAGAATCCAAAAGGGTATTTGATTTTGGGATTGGTTTTTTAGGTTATTTGGAAATTTTTATCAAGAAAGTGGAATTAGTCATTTTCAAGGGCTAATTGGAACTAGGCCTAAATAGGCTTCATAGAGACAAAATCTTGAAATTGATAGGGAAATGATCTAAAGATCTTTCAAAATGGATCAAAAAGGAATCAAATAGAATATTTTCATGATGATGGATATCCCTACAATGAAGAGTGGATTTGGTGAGAAAGTAGCACATAGAGCGTTCTAAGTGAAGGTGAAGGATTCTAATATCTAAAAGTGTTAGTCTTTCAAGGTTAAGAACAAGGGTTGAGAACTCTTTCAAAAGAGTTATAATTGGACTTAGTTAATCACCTAAGCTAATTAGGAAATAGTGGAGAAGAGGTTCCTAGAAGAGACAAGTTAGGTCTCTTAGTAGTAGTGCAAGCAAGCCTTGGAACACATGCACCATATCGGTATCAGAGCCTAAATTAATTAGGCTTGTGGTGGATGTTGCAACCTACTACATTAATGGGGGAAAATACACCAACTAGAATAGTAGAATACATAACCATGGTGACTAATGTTGAGTTCGCCAAGATGGCTAAGGAATGAGGAGAAGATAACAAGTTGCTAAGGGAATGACTAACTCAAATGGAATAACTCTTGGGAAATGTCAAAGACAAAGTTGATAGGCTCAAAGAGAAGATTGACCTAAAGGAAGAAAAAGAAGCAAAGGAGAAGGAATTAGAGTTGGAGGAGGAAGCACCAACACCTGATCCTATTCTTCCAGAAGAATTACACTTAAAGGAATTAAAAGCATTGAGTGGAAAAGCTTTAGAAGGAGTGCCACTATTTAGTGGACAAACAGATCCAAATTCAGTTGTAGATTGGATTGACAACATTGAGAACCATTTTGAATGTGATGGTATCTCTAAGGCACAAAAAATTATGGTGGCCAAGTCTAGATAAAGAGGTCTAGCTCTTACTTGGTCAAAGCTTGTACAAATTGAAAGAGAAAAGGATGGAAAAGTTCCTATAGTCACATGGAAGGGCATGGTAACCAAAGTGAAGAAGACCTACCTTCCTGATGAATATGAAGTTTAGCTTCATAGGAGGAGACAGAATCTTAGACAAAAAGATTTAGATGTTCAAGCATACACTATCGAGTTTCAAAAGCTATGTTTGAGGTCCAAGGTAGTTGAATATGAAAGAATTAAACTTGCAAGATATTTGAATGGCCTCAAATGGTCTATTCAAGAAGAGGTGAGCCTAGTGAACTTCAAAACCATTCACCAATGCTATCAAATGGACTTGAATATAGAAGAGAAAAGAAAGAGGAAGCAAGAAACCTCCAAAGGTAAAGCTAAGAGAAAGGTTAGTAGAGGGCAAAGAGGTGTCTATGGTGGAATAAATTCTAAATCAAAGACTCAAGGTGAGATAAAATTCAGTGAACAATAAGAAGGAAGCTCAAATAGAGGTGGTAGAGGAATAAAATCTAATTCTAGAGGAAGGAGTGGTGGAGAAAGAGGAAAGGGAAATTACTTTTCCAATATGAAGTGCTACTATTGCAATCAAATGGGTCACCCTACCTATAGATGTCCATAGAAAGGTGGTTCATCACACGAGAGTGGCAAGAGAAATAACCTAGTCCAAGATGAATCCAATGTAGTATTGAAGCATGTTAAGGTACCATTGAATTAAGAAAAAGGGGAGAACCTCATGATGAGGAAAACTTTGATCAAGGAGCCAGTAAAAGAAGATCCAAGCCAAAGAAGGTCCTTATTTAGAATAAAGTGCAAGATCATGAGAAAATTCTGTAGATTCATCATTGACTTGGGGTCTACTAATAATATTATGTTAGAGGAAGTAGTTAGAAGACTAAATTTGGCAAGAATACATCACACCAGTCCTTATAAGATCACATGGATCAATAAAGGCCAACATGTGTTAGTAAATGAACAAGCATGGGTGGAGTTATCCATTGGAAGATACAAGGATAAATTTTTGTGTGTTGTGTTACCTATGGATGCATTTCACTTGCTCCTAGGTAGAACATGGCAATTTGGTCACCAAGCTATCCATGATGGAGGAAAGAAATCCTATACTTTTAAGAAAGACAATGTGACTTTAAGAATTTAGTCACTATTGAAAGATGTTGAAGTAAATACAATAGATCCAAATGTACTTATGGTGAGTAAAAAGGAGTTCCTACAAACCATGGAAGAAAGTGAAGTTGTATTCTTTGCATTGGTGTTAAGACCAAAAGAGGGAGATGAAGGCAAGGAGACTAAGAAGCTAGAGTTACCTAAAGAGATTCAAGAAATGTTGCAGACTTACCAAGATATTGTAAGTGATGGAAAACCATCAACCTTACCACCTAAAAGATCCATAAGCCATATGATAGACCTTATCCTAGGATCTACCCTACCTAAAAAATTAGCCTACAAAAAGAGGGAATATCAAGAGAAATGAAAGATTTCCTAAACCAAGGCCTAATTAGAAAGAGTATTAGTCCATGTGTTGTATCCACTATACTTGCACCTAAGAAAGGAAGAACTTGAAGGCTTTGCACTGATTCAAGAGCTATCAATAGGATAACCATAAGGTATGGGTTCCCTATCCCTAAGATTGAAGACCTAATGGATTGCCTAAGTGAAGCTAAATACTACAGCAAGATAGACTTGAAGAG
This sequence comes from Cupressus sempervirens, assembly GCA_028749045.1. Classification (NCBI taxonomy): domain Eukaryota; kingdom Viridiplantae; phylum Streptophyta; class Pinopsida; order Cupressales; family Cupressaceae; genus Cupressus; species Cupressus sempervirens. Next base: position 483,151,083 of record CM053786.1, read on the forward strand.
TGGCTATCACCAAATAAGGATACATGAAGGAGATGAGTGGAAAAGAACCTTCAAGACCAATGAAAGGTTGTATGGATGTCTTGTCATGCCAATTGGATTATCCAATGCCCCCTCCACATTCATGAGACTCATGAATGAAGTTCTCAAATATTACGTAGGCAAGTTTGTAGTTGTATATTTGGATGATATACTAAACTATAGCAAGACAATGAGTGAGCACCTAGAACATCTTGACATTATTTTCAAGAAGCTACATGATAAGAATTTGATGATCAACTTGAAGAAGTGTGAGTTCATCAAAATAGAACTAGTGTACCTTGGGATAAACGAGAGAAAAGTAGAGGCTATCATTAATTGGCCTACTCCAAGGATAGCACAGAGGTCAGAAGTTTTCATGGCATTTCACAATACTATAGGAAATTCATAAGGAAGTTCAGTGCAATTTTTTCTCCTATGTTAGATACTATCAAGGGGGAATGAAAACTAAGTTTTTATGGAATGAGCATGCTAACGAGAGCTTTGAGTTACTAAAGGAGAAGATAGCTAAACAACTAGTTTTAGTGTTGCCAAGCTTTGAAAAGATTTTCACTATTGAGTGTGATGCTAGCAATGTAGCAATTGGGGTTGTTCTAAGCCAAGAGGGAAAACTAGTAGTTTTTCATTCAGAAAAGTTATGTGAAGCTAAGAAGAAGTACTCTTCATATGACCTTGAGATATATGCATTAGTGCAAGCTCTAAGGAAACAAATGCACTATTTTCTCCCAAAGCAATTCATTGTGTATTTAGACAATAAAGCACTTAGTTTCTTGAATTCACAAGAGAATTTGAGTCACAAGCACATGAAGTGGATTATAAACCTACAAGCTTATTCTTTTAATATCAAGCACAAGAAAGTTGTCTTCGATAAAGTAGCAAATTTATTGTCTAGAAGAGATCTCACAATCCAAGAAATTCAATTTAAAAGCATGGGGATAGATCACTTCAAGGATCTATATGGTGATGATGAGGATTTTTCAAACATTTACAAGGTATGTGTCAAATACAAGAATCATTTTCATAGTAGACATGTTGAATATACTTTGCAAAATGATCTTTTGTTTAAACGAAATCAATTGTGTGTCCCTAGAGGCTCTATTAGAGAGAATTTGATGCAGGAAAAGCATAATGGTGCTTTGAGTGATCATTTTTGGATTACTAAGACCCAAGAACTTGTTTCAAGGTTTTCTTATCAGCCAAGGATGAATCTTGGTGTTAGGAGGTATGTGGAAAGTTGTGTTATTTGTCAAAAATCCAAGGACACTTTTTCAAACGTAGACCTTTATCTACCACTACCTATTCCTACTAGGCCATGGGAATGTTCAAGTACAAATTTTTTGGTTGAGTTACCCAAGACAAGACAAGGCATGGATAGTGTTTATGTGGATGTAGATAGATTTAGCAAGATGGCTCACTTTGTACCATGTAAAACCACCTGTAAGAATTTTCCTTAGGGTAGAATTCACCCAAGACCAAGGAACTCAGACACAAGCACAAAATAGACCAAAGTATGATCAAAATAATTGTATAGTATTCAATTCTATGTACAAGTACACTAGGAGTGCCTATATATAAAGGCCTCTGAGATGCATCTAGAATGCCTCAAAATTAGCTACATGATAAGTCATACAACTAGGCACATATCCACCAAATATGGGTTATCCTCCATTAAGAATGAAAATAAGTGTGATGATGAGAGGATAAGCCTACAATGGTGTAACACACAAATTAGTGTTGTAGACAACATGTGCTAAATTAGGACTGTGAATAACTATGTGTTTACATGACAACTCAGTGAATGATGCAAACTCTAGTGTTGTAGAAACCATGTGCTTAATTAGATTTGTGTACTTCTATGTTGTCAACATGAAAACTAAAAAAGGTACACAAAATTGTAAGTGTCTCATAAAAATAAATAATAAAATAATGCACTAACCTATGTAAACTTAAGTAAAGTGTAAATAGTAAATATCTATTTACACCAACATCCCTCCCTTAAGTGCAACTTAGGGGAATGCACTTAAGCTCACAAATGCATGATGGGTCCTGAATACAAGGCCATGTTAGGTACCCATGTACAAAAGGGAAAACCTCATGGGAAAAACCCTCCTCCAAAAAGAAAGATAAGTACAATAAAGAAGATGAGAGAGAAGAAGACCTTAGAAGAGGGAAAAAACCTCCTAAAAGAAGAAGAAGAGAGACTTCCCTTTAATATGCTCAGTCCACTAATGCTAAACTGGATTCTTAGAGATCTTAATGGCACTCTGATTGTCACAATGAATAATTGTAGGCTTAGGTATATCAAATCCAAACTCCTCCAGGATATGTTGTAACAAAAGAGCCTCTACAACTGCATTGACAGCTCCTTGATACTCAACCTCTGAGGAAGAAAGAGAAACATTATTTTTCATTTTACTTCTCCAAAAAATAGGGCCAAAACCAAGGTGAAATATATAACCTAAAGTGGACTTGCAAAAATCTAAGTCCCCTGCATATTCTGAGTTTGTGTATCCAACCAGCTGAAGCCCTGTACCTATTGCATAATGTATCCCATGCATATGTGTACCCTTTATGTAGTGCAAAATGTTCTTGGCAACCTTCCAATGAATCTCATGAGGTTCTTGCATAAAGCATGAAACCATGCCAACTACAAAAGCTATATCAAGGCATGTATGTGTCAAGTAGATAAGGCTCCCAACTAACTATCTGTATAATGTAGCATCAATAAGTGGAGTGGTACACTTAGCCTCTAACTTGAAACTTGATATAAAAGGAGTAGGAGCAGGCTTGCGGTCACTCATGTGAAATCACGAAAGCAAGTCAAGAGCATACTTGGGTTGTGAAAGAGTGATCCTTACTGAAGATTGTGTGATCTCAATGCCAAAGAAATAATGTAGCAAACCCAAGTTTGTCATAGCAAATTTGTCCTATAGAGAGGTCTTGACACTAGAAATTATGGATGAAGTGCTCCCAGTAATGATCAAGTCACCTACATAAAGCACTAGTATCAAGTGTGAGTCATCCTTTTGAAGAATGTAGACATTCAAATTAGAATAACACTTGGTGAATCCTACTTAGTAGGAAGGAATCCATTTTGGCATACCAAGCTCAAGGAGCCTACTTAAGACCATAAATAGACTTCTCCAATCTACAAACCATAGTAGAATCCTATACGAACCCTTGTGGCTGCTTCATATAAATTTCCTCATGAAGATCACCATTCAAAATAGAACTCTTAACATCCATCTAGTGTACAACCCAACCATGAGTTGTAGCAATAGCTAGTGTCAGGTGAATGGAGTTCATCTTAGCAACTGGTGCAAAAGTCTTTGTATAGTCAATACCTAGAACCTGCAAGAAACCTTTGGCAACTAGTCTAGCCTTATGCTTATCCACACTTCCATCCGTTGCAAATTTGGTTTGATAGATCCACTTACATCGAACCACTTTTCTTCCCTTAGGAAGGGGAACTAAGTCCCAAGTGTTATTTTTCATCAAGGAATTATATTCTTCCTCCATAGCTTTGTCCCATTCTAGAATCCCTAGTGCTTCCTTAAATGACTATGGATTTGAAGAAATGGCAATATAGGCATGTGGAAATGACTTGTGTTGTGACCTAGTCCTCTAAGTGTTTGAAGGATTCCTCACTAATGAACTTGTTGCATCAAGGGTTTTTTTGTGCCCAACAAGGTTTAGTGGAAGAAGAAGAAGGATTTTCCTCGACTATTTATTGACCATGTGAAGGTGGTGTCCTACGAGTCAAAGTTGGAGGAATCTTATCTTCTAAGTCACTATCATCACCATGATCACAATCCATGAAGGAGGAAGAAGGAGGAGTTGAAGAAGCCAAACTTGGACATGTTTCTTCAAAGTGAATGCTCCTCTCATAAAATACTTCATGCATCTCTGCATCCATTAGTTTGTATGACTTGATATGGTTAGGATATCTAACAAATATGCATGGTTTTCTTTGAGGTTCTAATGGATTTCACCTTTGTGGAGATATCCTTGCACATGCTAGACAACCAAAAGCTTTGAAGTGTTTTACACTTGGTTTTCTACCACACCATGCCTCAAAAGGTGTTATTCCATCTGAGGCCTTATGCAAACTTCTATTTTGGATGTAGTTGACACAACACATGGCTTCTACCTAAAACACTTGAACTAGAGACTTATGTTGAAGCATACAAGTGGTAATTTCCTTAAGGGTTCTATTCTTTCTTTCAGCTACACCATCCTATTGTGGCATGTATGCAACTAAATGTTGAAGATCTATACCCTCATTTGTGTAAAAGTCTATAAGCCTAGAGTTGACATATTCTCTACCATTATCTATTCTTAGGATCTTGATGGCTTTCCCTAATTTTTTCTCAACTTGATCTTTGAAGGTGATGAAGTTATCAAATACTTCACTCTTTTGAGCAAGAAAAAAGACCCAATTGTACCGTGAAAAGTCATCAATAAATGTGAGAATATAGCAGGCCTTACCAAATGATGGTACTAGAAATAGGCCAGCTACATCACTATGAACCAATTCAAGAATAATAGTTTCCTTCCAAGACTTTCCCTTGTCATATTTCTCTTTGGGATGCTTGCCTACTTTGTAACCTAGACATACACCCTTTGAAAACTTGACTTGAGGTAGACCAATGACCATATCCTTACTGTTGAGTTGTTGAAGGTACTGATAATTAAGATGTCTAAATCTCTCATGCCATAGTTTACTTTGAGTATTTGAGTGAGTCAACAAGGCAAGGCAAGTGGACTTAGGCACAAAATGTGAGAAAGAATAAAATCTTGTCTCATGATTTGCCTTTCCAATGGCCACCATAGAATCATCTTTGAGATTTTTCACCACAACTGTATCGGGAAGGAACTCTACTTTGTTGCCACATCCATAGTGAGTTATTTGATAGATGGAGAGAAGGTTGGTGCTAAGGTTAGGAACATGTAGAACATCCTTGAAGACACTATTTTCCAACTCAACATTTTCTTTCCCTTGAACTTCCACTTGAGTATCATTACCCACATAGATGTAAGGTACATTTAATGGTTTTAAAAAGGAAAATTGCTCCCTTGAAGCACCCATATGATGTGTTGCTCCTAAATAAAGAACCCATTTCTTAGCATTATTTGTACTAGCTACCAAAGCTTGTCCCTTACCCTTTGAAGTGGATGAAGATCCCTTATCCTTATATGCATTTGGTACATCAATTTTGTGTTTCTTCATTCTGTTGACCAATTCATCAATCTACTTATCCTTGCACTCATGTTCATCATGACCATTCCTCTTACAATAGGAACAAGTTTTCTTCTCCTTTTTGTTGGAATTGTTCCCCTTTTGATTATTTTTGGAAGAAGACTTTCCTTGTTATAAGAAGATTGTTGAGTGGAAGAAGATTGACTTGAGGAAGATTGTTGTTTTGAGGGGGACTATTGTGTGTCATCTTGTGGCTTGGCTTTCGACTACTTCTACTTCTTGTTGGAGTTCTTGGCACTTGAATTACCTTCATTTTCTACCAAGGATTTGGTCTTGGAAGACTTGATAATTCCCATACCCACTAGATTGTCATGTTATAAGATCAACATTTCTAAAAATTTCTCAAATGAAGGCTTAACATAGGCACTACCCATTGTTAATTTGTGTCTACTAAAGCTAGAAACAAAAGGAGCATATTCAGATGGAAGATGAGTCATGATGTGTTTGATCATCTTTCCATCCTTGATGGGTTCACCAGAATCCTTAAGTTTTTTCCTATACATGTCTACTTGGGTAAGATAGTCTTTGATGGTGTCAAAATGTCTAGGATCCAACTTGAGAAGTTTGTCTTCTATGGTGTAAGCCATATCTTCATCTACTATCCCATAAAATGCTTCAAGTTTAACCAAAACCTCTATTGGATTGGTAAGTTTCCTAATGTGAAATTTGATAGAATTAGATATTTTTTCAACAAGGTTCCTAGGGCCATCTCTTGTTTGGATTCTCAATCTTCTTTTCAAGCTTCATCAGTATCAGTAGGAGGTTTCTTTGCTGCACCAGTTACATAATGCAATAAACCTTTTTGTACCAATGGTTATTCAATGTTTTCTTTCCAAGTAGCATAATTATGTAGAGTTAACTTTGAGAAAGAACCCATAATGAAAGAGCACAAGATCAAGGAGACACAATACATAGTACACAATCCCCCTTTTCACTCAATCAAAAATTCCCCCCCCCCCCCCCCCCCCCAAATGAATGATTTTGGCACTCTATATATAATTTTTTTACAATAGGCCACTTTTCAAAATGGACAAAGTGGGCTTTCTAATTTTTTTAAGTACAAATCTGGACTTTTACAATATAGCTCAAAAATACAACAATTGTGAAGCAATACAATGCAAAATAGGACCTATCTCTGAAAGTGGTATTTTTGTCCACATAAGAGTACAATCTAACTATAGATCTAAAAAGTGGATGAAAACATATGCACCTTCAAAAAAAATAGAACCTGAAAAGGAGTGCAGATGAGCCCGTACGATGCGTTTGAAGTTGCAAAATGCAGGATTAGACAAGTATAGTCCCTAAAATTGTTATTTTTGCCAAATTTGTGCACCAAAACTAGAAAATAGTTGCACCATTAAAAATTTCAAGAAATTTCACCCAAAATAAAAAATAGTTGCACTTGATTTGGAGTCTAGATGATCGAGTTATGGCCATTTGAAGTTGGGCTACCAAATCAAAACTACATCCAAAGAGGGGTCTGGAGAGGAAAATACTATGTTAAATTTGATAGTCAAACAACTGTCATAGTAGTTCAAAATTTCCTAGAATGATGGTCAGATGGTCATCAAATTTAGGCTTGTAGATATCTAATGTCAACAAAAATGCAGGCCCTAGATGATGTCAGCATGGCATTATGATGACATCATCATCACACAAATAGGTATGGATAGCCATGTGGTAGGGTACAAACTATTTAACATGTCTGTTGATTGGATGTATGGTAGGCTATCGTGGTAGCTTGTGTGGTAGCTTATATGTCACTAACTATGTGTACATGTGTCAGAGAGTGATTGGTTCAGCCACATGTCAAAAAGTTGAGTAGGTTTATCCCTGTTGGCAGTCATGTCAAGAGCTAGCATGTGGCCTTTTGATGGGATGTCACATGGCTCAAACCTAGGACACCATGTGTTGGGCTGCAAATGTTGTGTGTGGATAAGTCATTGTTCATCGTGAAAGGTGAAAGTTACGATCGAAAAAGTTTTAAAGGCACCAATTTTTAATAAATGTCTGTTGGACTTTGATTAAAAATCCCACATTAAGTGGGGTGGAAACTTTGCAAGGGGTTTAAAAAGAAGACCTCATAGTTATCAAACAAACTAGGGCTACTAGAGAAGTTTATGTCACTGGTCAGTGGTGTCTGCCTACTAGATTCTGTGGAATATTCATTGGTTTGTCGATTCGACTGTCAGTAGTGGGTAGTCTTTACCAAAAAAAATTAGAGCCACTGCTAGATTATATGCCTAGCAATTAAAAAATAGAATATTCTATGGAATATTCTCTATGATCGAGGTGTGACTTCCCGGTGCCTATGCAAAAAAAAATCTCTACATGAATGCTCAACTGGGCTAAAATTTGAAAAATATTCTGAAAATACAGAGAAAAATTATAGAATTAGCAGATCTGAAAGATGAATTTAATAGATCAATAAAAGACCATACCTAACTTTGCAAATTAGACCTTCGAGTTCTAATTTGTTAAAAAAAAATTCCTCACAGTTGACTATGACCTAAAATATGCAAATTTATAGTTGACCTTCACCAAATCATCACTCTGGATGCAATGGCAAGGTCTGCTTTGGCTCTAGATGCTCCCAATTGCTACAAATGCTCTAGATCTTAATTGCGTCCCTTCAAGAGATGAAGCAATGACATCTCCAATGGCTATATGATGAGTATCTCCCTCATGCTCTGATACCATGTAAGAATTTTCCTTAGGGCAAAATTCACTCAAGACCAAGGAACTCAAACACAAGCACAAAATAGACCAAAGTATGATCAGAATAACTGTATAGTATTCAATTCTATGTGCAAGTACACTAGAGGTTCCTATATATAAATGCCTTTGAGATGCATCTAGAATTCCTTAAAATCAGCTACATGATAAGTCATACAACTAGGCACATGTCCACCAGATATGGATTATCCTCCATTAAGCATGGAAGTAAGTGAGATGATGACAGGATAAGCCTACAATGGTGTAACACACAAATCAGTGTTGTAGACAACATGTGCTAAATTAGGAGTGTGAAAAACTATGTTGTCTACATGAAAACTGAGTGAATGATGCAAACTCTAGTGTTGTAGACACCATGTGCTTAAATAGACTTGCATACTTCTGTGTTGTCAACATGACAACTCAAAAAGGTACAAAAACTCCTAAGTGTCTCATAAAAATAAATAATAAAATAATGTACTAAACTAGGAAAACTTAAGTAAAGTGTAAATAGTAAATATCTATTTACACCAACACCACCAATGATGCTATTCAAATAGCCTCTCTTTTCTTCAAAGAAATAGTGAGAATCCATGGGTTACTTAGCAACATTATGTCATATAGAGACACTAATTTCATGAGTCACTTTTGCGACTCTTTGGCAAAGGTTAAGCATTAACTTGTCCTTTGGATTAGCCTACCCTCTCAAAACTGATGATCAAACCAAGGTTGTTAATAGAAGCCTTTTAAATCTTCTAAGATGCTTAACTAAAGAGTATGGTCAACAACAAGATTAGTTTATTGGGCGAGATGACTATGCCTACAATGATACTATCAATAGATCGACATGGAAGATTTCTTTTGAGATGGTTTATAAACTACATCCTAGAGGTCTCTATGAACTAAGAGATTTGAAAGATGGAGTAAAAGGAAGTGGCCATGCTGATGACTTTGCATATGCTATGCAAGAAATGATGAGGAAGACATTGATAGAGAACACCATGAAACACAAAGTAAAGATATATGAGAGTAGAAAGATAGCTGATTTCAATGTTGGTGACTTAGTCATGGTTCATCTTAACAAGTCAAGATTAAAAAAGGGAGTGCCTCACAAGCTGCAAATGAGGAGGATAGGACCCTATCCTATATTGGCTAAGTATGGTGATAATGCATTCAAGTTTGAACTGCCAGAAGATAGTGGACTATTAGAGATTTTTAACATTGTAGACTTAGCCCATTATAAAGAACCATAGCAAGACATCAATCATAATCTTAATGAAGTGATCAAAGATGTAGAGGATCTCCAATTACCTACTATTACAACTACAAGAATAGACAACATACTAGAAATAAGAGTTTATAAAGAGACTAAAACAAGAGAGTAGAAGGAACACTTAATAAAGAAGCATGGATAGATGGATGTTGATGTAGTATGGGTAAAGGAGTGAGAGTTCAAGAAGATGGGGATTGATCCAAACATCCTCAATCCAAGGGCAGATTGATCTTTTCATTTTTGGGGAGGATGGTGCAGAAGTACACCTAAGCTAACCTCTCCACATCTAGTTTTTGGCTTGTTTTTTACTCTAGCCAATTCAAGAAGTTTAGACTAGGTTGGTTTAATACCTTACAAGGTAATTTTCTATGTGGGATAAGTGAGTCATGATAGCATTTGCAATTATTGCAAATGTTGCATGCAACTTAGTTATCTTGGATTCCCTTAACGATAGGGAGTGGGAAAAAAACCAACAAGCCTAGAATGGTAGAGATGGCATCTAAATATGAGTAAATACTTGAATATATAGGGGTGTGTATGCATTGTAATAGTTTTGTGTGTGAAATATAGATCTACAATAGCATTTTCTACAATTTCTCAAGTTCTAGTAGTGGCAGTGCCTTAAGATGGATTAAAAGATCCATTTTGATGATTATATAGTGTTCTTTGATTATTTTGGAGATTTTTCCATTTGATAAGAAAGTTGATTAGAGTAGTTATTAAGTGTTGAATAAATTGTTTGAGTTCTGAACAACTTATTGGTTTTGTGTTGACCAGTCTGTATAGATATGGCATCCCCATGAAATCTAGCCATGGAAAAAACCTAAGGGTAGATGGAAATTTTAGGGGATTTAGTAATGTACATAGTTTTAGGATTAGGAGTCATGGAATTATGGGAAACTATTTTTACTACTAAGCCCTGGGCGAGTAGATACATTATAGTTAGAGGCTTAGGATATGAGAAAGTGAAGTTTTATTGCAAGATAAAGAAGTAAAGTATGGAACAAGTATAGTTCTAGGTGTGATATGAACATATCTTTCTATTTTATAATAATATAGGTACTATCAATCAATTTGAGTGGGTTTTGCACAAGAAACCAGTGAATTCCTAAGAAATAGGCCTTTTTAGCCCTATTAGACCCAGATTGTAGGAACCCTCCAAATAACCTAGGAATCTTAGACCTATAGAATTCTTCAGAGAATCCAAAATGGTATTTGAGTTTGGGATTTATTTTCCAAGTTGTTTAAAATTTTTTGTCAAGAAAGTGAAATTAGTCATTTTCAAGGGCTAATTGGAACTAGGCCTAAATAGGCTTCCTAAAGACCAAATCTTGAAATTGATAGGGAGATGACCTAAAGATCTTTCCAAATGGATCAAAAAGGAATAAAATGGAATATCTTTATGATGACGGATACCCCTAAAATGAAGACTGTATTTCATGAGAAAGTAGCACTTAGAGCTTTCTAAGTGGAGGTGAAGGATTGTAATATCTAAAGGTTTTAGTCTTTCAAAGTTAAGAACAAGGGTTGATAACTCTTTGAGAAGAGTTGGAATTCAACTTAGTTAATCACCTAAGCCAATTAGGACCTAGAGGAGACTAGTGTAATCACCTAAAAATGGTCATCTAGACTATTAGCCCCCTTCTCAGCATTTTGGCTAATTTAATTAATCATTTACCTAGACCAAGTTGCTAATAATCAATAAATTTGATTATAACCTATAGTTTGACTATGCTATCCTAAGTTCATTATTTGATTAAAAGAACATTTCCCCTTTTAATTAAATAAAAGACCCCATTCTTCTAACCCACTTAAAGTGCACACATAAAGTCTTTTTTCTATTTTGCAATTAAAAGAAAAGGCTTGTGAGACTTGTGTCTTATATGAAAAGTCAACTTATTTTATATTGGTTGACTTGTGTGTGTCCACGGATCCCTCCCATTTTCAAATTCAACTGTTGATCATCCACCTTCTCAATCTTGATCTCTACCATCCATATGGCTTTAAAAGGAAGAGAGTTTCCCCCTTCAAAGGATCCACACTCTTGAGTATCATTATGCTACAAGATTTCCATTTGAATGCTTGAGAGTTTTTGTGGAGAATACCATCTTCTTGTTTACATTCCTTGCATCCATAGCATTTTGTTACATGGAATCTTAGCTTATTTTGCATATAGTGTAGTTCTTTTGCAAGTAGCTTAGATCACATAGTCTAATTAGTGTGGATATAACACTTTCATTTTTTTAGCTTAGTTGCATTGTACATCTCATTTTAGCATAGTTGCATTCTTACATTGCATGCATCAAGAGTTCTTTGAAACTAGCATTCTTTCTCTTGCTCAAATAATCTCCCATTTCATGGTTTACTAGCAAGGGTTGCATTTCTAAGGCTTAGTTGAGAGCCATTTTATGCTTATTTATATGCTTTTGCACTCCATGACTAGGGAGCCCTAAGCCGGCATTCAAGCTTTCTAATCCATGGAAAACCTTGGATAGAAGGGTTTAGGGAAGTACGCTCTTTTAGTGTACATTTTTGGCACCCATCATGGAGCAAAATGATAGGTTTTGTCCTTAGTTTTGTTGTTTTTTTTACTGTTTTCATTCACTATCCCACATTTTCTTTTTTTAACAGTCGCAGTTCTAGGTGACATTTTTCTAATTTTGTACAATAGTTCACATTACTGTTGTGTGATATTTGTTTGTAAATAGTGTCACATGGCCATACTAAATTCTATCACCCCTGTATACAAATTTTTGTCATCTGGCTAAAGCAAATATATTGCACAAAGAAGTTTTGTTACATGGTTATACTATGAAGTATCGTATGATAGTCTTCCAAAAAAAACTATCACCTAACAGAGATTATTTTTTGCTTGGGGTGTTTTGGTCAGTCTTTGATTGTTGCTAGTTGGTTGCTAGTTTTTACAGATCTTTAAACTATTTTACAGAGGTCCATTTATAGTATTTCCTTTATTTTTAGAGCTAACCCATGGTGCTAACGGTTGTGGTTGCAGGTTTCCATTTTGAGAAACTTGAAACATTGCTTAAAAGAATGCATGTCAAAGCTCCAAATGTAAAAGGGCTACTAAAGGTTGTTTGAAGGGCTGTCCGATGCATAAAAATCAAACACTTGCTTTTTCTTTTATTTCAGGTGTGGCATTTACTAGTTGTTCATGTTTGTATGCACATTAAACTTGTAATCGAAATCCCTTGGTGATAGAAGAGTATGCTCTTCACCCTTGTGGTGAATCAAAAATCTTGACACACCTTTGGATTTTGAAAGCGAGTGGATAATTGAATTTTCTTGGCATGTTTGGGGGGAAGCACTCAAGATAGGAGAGTATGCTCTTTACCCTTTACCCTTGAGGTGAATCAGAAATCTTAACCCTTGAGAGTGGATTGATTTTTTTGTAGTTAGGATCCTTTAGAGGGCCTGCTCTCAAACAACCTGAGAGGAATGACCCAAGTAGGGACAAGAAAATTACCTAGCTCTTCCAACCCACTCTCAAGGCTATCAAGGACACAAAACCTTGGTAGACATAGTGTTTGTCTCTATTTAGTGTGATTATTTATGGGATTTTGATCATAGAGAGATCACTAGGCAAGAATACTTAAGGTGCTCTTGTGACCATGAGGTCTATTACCCACTGCAAGGTGGGGTGTCCTTTAATTATGTGGAAGAGGAACACTATGAACAAAAGCCCTATCTAGACACCCTAGGTTAGTATCCACCCTATTTTGCCACTCAACTTCTTGGTGTAAGGATCGATCCTAGTGGACTACCCAGATCACCCCAAGATTTACACTCACCATATGTGTCCCCTTAGTTGTTCTTATGGCACCTCTATGACAAAGCTAATATCTCTTGTGGGTAACCACTTGGTGTAAGGTGAAGGAGCATCAAGTGTAGGCCAAGTTTTTGAGTAATGAACCATGACCTTAAGGTAAATTGTTTGGCTATTATTTTTTAATCTATTGACCAATGTTAACATTCTTGCACATCAAACAATTGTGGTAATATTAGTAGAAATATTGTTATCATATCACAAGTGGGTGTTGGAAAGGTTGTTTTTACCCTTGTTCAACTATTTGAAGACATGTTAAAACACTTACTATTTGTAAACCTTGCCGATAACTGACACGAACTAAAAATATACACTATCTTATTTGAAAAATCACCTGATTGTCAAGACTAAAACACAAATTTTGGAGTCAAAACTGATCTTTTGTAAACATAAACTAGCACTTTATCACCCAGTCTCTGAAGAAATTCTTGCAACTATAAGTTTCAAAAATTGTATTGCCTAATTTTTGTGAGTTATATTGCCCATGTATACTGAGGTCTATTGCATCATTTTGTGCAAACTATCATCTTCAAGAAAAGTATCACCCTACTATTCTAAAGTGTATCGTATGACATTTTATGCTATCTTATTATTACATGGTAACTGAGAAAGTATCACATGGAACTATTTCTTGCCAAAATAGCATCTACATTCTAGTTTTTTCTGGTCTAGGGTGTGTCACTTCCATTCCCTGGGTCCTAGTTGCACATTTGTATGTTAGGAAACTATCCTAGGTTGAAAAGATGGGTTTAGTCCATTAGATGTAAGTCTTGAAACATCACTAATAAATAACTTGTCAAAATCTAGTTACCATTCATTTTAGCTACTTTCTATTGAGCTTCTTTCTCACTTGCTTAGCTCAAGTCACCAGTGTTGTAAATTCTTCAGCATTGCTTAACAAGCCATCTATCACACTTTGACAAGTGACTAATCTTGATTGTAAAAGCTTCAAATCTAACTTACTTTTCTCATCCTATTAAACAAAGAAAAGTCTTTACATGTTGGTTACAACTAGATTTTAAGTTGGGAGTGGTAACCATACCCCTTTTGTTTTCAAACAATTAGAAACCCCACCTAGACATCCTCACAGACAGCCTTGTGTGGAAGACCCTAAGCCAATTAAAACATGAATAACTAACATTACGCATAATCCACTTTATAGTTTTGAAAACCAATTTGGCACACCTTGTAAGACACCTAAGGGTGAGAATGGTTTGGTCATCATGGTGCACCCTAATGAGGTCCAACATCATTTAGAGAATAAGCATGTGAAAATCAAAGGATCTTTGAAGCCATGTATGCTAGGGAGAAAGGACATCAACAAGCTGAAAACAATAACCACACCTGCAATGAAGGGAACAAGGGGACTTGCTCTCAAAATCCTTTTGATGACAATAATGGTAACAACACACCACCAAGAACTCCTAGAGCCACCATAGGTGCATGCCCTTCTCATCATGAAAGTGATGAAGAAGTAACTAGAAAAGATGTTCTAAAATTCGAACAAGACGGCTTTGCTCAAAAATTGATGCTTAGAGCTTTAGAGGAAAACAAAGACCAATAATTTTGATACATGGCAGCAAGAGGATGGAAACATCCCCAAAATTTTGATATAGAGCATATAATTCCAAAACAAGAACCCACTAAAGTTGAAATATTAAGGGAAGAAATACAAGAACTGAGGAAACAATTTGCACAACTGCAGGCTTCAAAAGAACCAACTAAAACTTCATTTTTTGAATCAATATGTGCACTTCCATTTGATAGGATTCTATAAATGCTACCATTTCCTAAGGATATAGAGGTTCCTAAGTATGACAAATATGATTGAAATGGTGATCCTGATGATCATGTGAGGCATTTTTATGCTCTTAGCATGGATTTTATGCACGAAGACACCTTTCTTATGAGGTTATTCCCTAGGATTCTAAGAGGGTGAGCTATGGAATGTTTCACCAAATTAAGTCCTCCTATTAAAATATTTGATGAGCTTGCACAAAATTTTATCCAGAAATACTCCTATAATATTCAACATACTATAATAGTGCTAGATTTATGCAACATCAAACAAAAATTGGGAGAGCCTTTTGCAACATATCTTCAACGATGGAGATCATTATACTCTCAATATCCTTGGCAAGTTCTTGAGGCAGAAAAATAGATATTTTTGTCAATATGTTCATACTAGAATTATACTTTGATCTAAGGAAATAGCTTTTCGCATCTTTCAATTCCATAGTTGAGAGTGTGTATCATGTTGAGGATGTTGCTATCAAAAGGGGTGATATTGTCATCAACAAAGACAAGAACAACAATGGAAATGGTAAAGAAAAAGGTAAACCTTGGAATAAAAACAAGTATTTTGTCAATGATGGAGTGGTGGATACTACTAAGACCAAGGAACCCACTTTTAACCTTTCCACTACCATCTATGCCACAAAGCAACAAGAAAATGTAAAACCACAAACACTTGACAAAAGCTCTAAGTTTACCAAGAAACGACATGTTTACACACCAATGGTTGAGCCCTATGAAATGGTCTTGAAAACTCTAATTACAAACAACTTGATTACTTTTATAGATAATTTCCAACCCTATGACCCACTCGTTAAACCCCTATGGTGGAGAGAGGACCATATCTGTAGTTTTCATTGAAGCAAGGGTCACAACACTAAAAATTGTTTTAAACTCAAAGATGTAATTCAAGATCTTATTGAGGAAGGAAAAGTTGTCACAGTTGGTCTTGCTAAAAAATTTTGATCACAAATATTTTAAGCAACCCTTACTAGAATATGAGAAGGGTGAAACCTCTAAAGTTGCTCAAAAGAATCATGATGCCAAGATCAACTATGCTTATGCTGACACTAACAATGTTATAGGTATGCTTGAGCTCGTCGAGTATTTATGCATGGCAAGATATAATGATGACAACTGACATGTAGATGAACGACCTAAATTTATCTTTAAAATGTGTGATGTTCCTCAATACCATAATGACTCTAGATCTAAGGTGGTGCTCTAGGTGACCAATTCTTTTTCATCACAAAGTGAACTACTTAATGTTGTTACTAGGGGCAATCTAAGTTCATTCTAAAAGTTTCCCAGGATTCCAAGAATGCTTCATCTTCTAAAAAACTAACCACTTCTAGAATCTTGAACTATGACCTTGTTAGTCAATTATAGTGCACCCTAGCTCAAATTTCCATTTTTGAGTTGTTAGAGTTATCTCCTTTGCACAAGGATATTCTTGAAAAAGCTTTATGCTCTGCCAATGTTCCCATAGATATCGATGCAAAATGATTCCAAGTTATGGTGAATCATATTTCTTCACCTCATCACCTCACCTTTTTTGAAGAAGATGACTGGGCTCCCAATCATCCCCATAACCTTTCTCTCCATGTCAAAGTCCAAATATTTCATACTCATGTTCACTGAGTCTTGATAGACAATGGTGCAGGGTTAAACATTATTTCCTTTAATGTCATCCAATAGTTGGGCATGTTAGAATTTTCTATTGATCCTAGGCACAAGATCACCATAAAAGCTTATGACAAGGTTGAAATAACTTCCAAGGGTCTAATTGTGCTACCAATTAGAGTTGGTCTAGTGGAAAAGGATGTTTCTTTCCAATTCCTAGATATATCTCTTGCATATAATTTGTTGTTGGGATGACCATGGATTCATGACATGCAAGCAGTGCCTTCTACATACCATCAGTGCATTGAATTTCCCTTTAGTGGTACTAAAGTAGTTGTCCCCAGTGACAACTCAATGTCCATCAACACATTGTCTACTGTTGAAACACTGGTTCCACACAATCACTCTTCTCATGAGCCAACACTATCTCTTATGGAGTGTGAACAAAAAATGAAAATGATGAGTCTTGGTATGGGTGAATACACTTTAGACTCTATTACTACTCTACCTATTTCCCCTCGGTCTTATGGGAAGCCGTCTACCAAAAAGAAACCTTCTACATCTACCATGACTCTTTTTGGAACTTTTGTCTAGTCTTCAATTCCCCTAGAAGAAAAAAAATAAGAACAAGCTATTAAAGACTGGATATATAGGGGAGAGGAAGATGAAGAAGATATTATAGTTACCACTCCCATTTATCCCAAATGATATGGAAAAGGATACAAGATGCTTGCAAACATGGGCTATCAAGGTCATGGGTCTTTAATTGGTAATAAAAAAGCTCTAGTTGAACCTTTAAGTCATACTCAAGGTCATGATGCTCGAGACACTACTGGCTTTGGATGTGGGCTAGAGGATAATATGCTAGTGTCTACTCAAAATGCACCCATATCTAGTGAATCAGAGGATGATGATTCTCCCTTTATTGTTGCCACTTCACAAGATGAAGACTTTGTACCTACAATTTCTCTTCTTTTGGGGGGAAGACACTCCAAATACTATTAATGATTCCAAAGCTTCCACTTCTCGACAACTAGAACAAGATGAATCTGACCATGAGGACATGAATAGAGGTCAAATTAGAAAAATATTGCTCATTTAATTGCTAGAGATAAGAGTACAGACCCTTAAGAGTATAAATGGGAAAGTTTATCAGATGCCTTTTTTAAACTTGAGGTTGATGTCATTTGCATTTATGCAATTTAATCGAATGTGGTAGATGAGTCTAGTGTAAGGTATGATGAGTTTGGCTCACAAAATGCTTTAGTGGGTCAAGTTAGTCCCTCTAGGACTATTGTTGATCTGGATACCTTTGCAACATTCACTATAGGCTCAACTTCACATGTCACTAGAGATGACTCTTTTTACATCAATAACCTTGAAGCTTCCACCTCACTCTCATTGATTCATCCCAAGCTCATAGATTGGTCCATTCAACATCAAACACAAAAAATTCAGTCTTTTTGAAATGACTATGAGATCACCTGTTACCTATAAATGTCATTGAACCCATCACTTCTTCCACCATTAAGCCCACAATTCACATGACAGAATTAGATATCAAGTACCTTAGTCATAAAATCAAAAGAAAAAACAAAAATTTAGATGGTGAAAACCACATTGTGGCAGTATCTGAACCTAAAAATGGTAAAATAAAGATGTATATAATGGTGAAAAGCTCTTTGAGGCACCTAAAAATGAGGTACTTGGTAGTCGACCAAGCTATTTTTAAGATAGATCATTAGTTCTCATTGAGCCTATGTAGCCAATCAACTTGGGGATAGAGGACTCTCCTAAAATTATTCATGTAGCTCAATCATTGTCAGCTAAAGAAAAGGAGCAATTTGCCCAATTTTTTCAAGATAAAAAGATAAATTTTGCATGGATATACTCAGACATGCCTGGGCATGACACAGATCTTATAATGCATCATTTTTCCATTTCTCATGATATCAAGCCTATTAAACAAAAATTGAGGAAGATGCATCCACATATAGCTTTTTTGGTGAAAGAAAAGTTGGAAAAACATTTGAGTGCAAACTTTATTAGAGCAATTGACTATGCGGAATGGATCTCCAACATTGTACCTATATCCAAGCATGATAAAACCATCTAAATTTGTACTAATTTTAGAGATCTTAACAAAGCATGACCCAAGGATGATTTCTTGATACCAAACATTGATATGATAGTGGACATGACTACGAGGTATGAAATGTACTCCCTTATGGATGGGTTTTTTGGGTATAATCAAAGTAAGATAGCTCCAACTGATCAAGAGAAGATAGCCTTCACATGTGCATGGGGTACTTTCTATTGGAACATCATGCCTTTTAGGCTCAAGAATGTCAATGCTACCTACCAAAGAGCAATGGCCACCATATTTCATGATATGATGCATAAAAATATGAAAGACTATGTTGATGATACATTGGAAAAATCTAGAACAAGACATACACACCTTCAAGACCTTAGTTTGATATTGGACCTATGAAACAATTCCAAGTTAGGCTACATCCAAAAAAGTGTGCCTTTGGTGTCACTTCAGGAAAATTACTAGGCTACATTGTCTCAGCAAAAGGTATTGAGGTTGATCCTGAAAAAGTCCAAGCTATCATGGATATGCCTCCTCCAAAAAATATCAATCAACTTAGAAGTATACAAGGATGTCAACGATCCATAAGAAGGTTTATTTCTCAATTGGTTGATAAAGCTCAACCTTTCAATAAGAATTTGTACAAAGGTTCTACTCATATCTGGAATGATGAGTGTCAACAAAGTCTAGATCAAATCAAAGGGTACTTGGAAAAACCTCCAATTTTTATGCCACATATTCCAAGAAAACCTTTGATCTTGTATATCTCAGCTACAACTTCTTCTCTAGGAGTGCTATTAGCCCAAAGTGATGAGACTGGTAAAGAATGGGCTATATATTATATTAGTTAAACTTTGGTTTCTTATGAGATGAACTATACCAACACTAAGAAGGCTTGTCTTGCGGTGGTCTTTGCTTCTCAAAAGCTTTGACATTACATGTTGGCACATACAGTTCACCTAGTTGCTAAAATTGATCCTTTGAAATATTTGTTGAGCAAAGTTGCACTTACTGGTCATCTAGCTAAATGGATGATGATTCTTTCAAAATTTGACATTCAATATGTCGAACGTAAAGCCATCAAAGGACAAGCTATAGCCAACCAACTAGTTGATTTTCCTCTAGAAGATACAACACCCATACAAGCTAAATTTATAGATGCGTCAATTATGTATATCACTTAGAGAACTTAAAAATTGTTCTTTGATGGTTCTCACACACAAAATGGAGCTGGAGTAGGTATATTTTTTGTTTCCCCTCATGGATATATGATTCCCAAATCTTACAAACTCTTTTTCCCTTGTACAAACAACATGGTGGAATATGAGGCTTTAAAAAATGGGATCAAGATGGCTCATGAATGGAGAATAATTGAATTGCATATCTAAGGAGATTCCTAACTTGACATTAACGATGTAAATAATGACTATCAAATGAAAGATGATAAGTTGATACCTTATAAAAATTTAATAGATGCTCTAAGGAACTACTTCACTTTTGTGACATTTCAGAAAAATTCCTAGGCCAAAAAACAAAGTTGTTGATGCTATGACCACTCTAGCATCTATTCTCCAACTACAAGAACATGAATCTCAATTTGAGTTCTTGGTGGAAGAACTGCATCATCCCACCTATGATTCTCTCAATAACCAAGTGATATGCACTATTGTAGGTCATGATTCCTCCCACTATGTTGACATCTTCTCTTACCTATGTGATCAAATTGTTCCTGAGAACCTCATGCACAACCAAAAATGTCATTCCTTCGCAAATGTCTCACATTACATTTTGGTCTCTGGTGACTTGTATAGAAGGGGTCTAGAAAGAACATTACTTAGGTGTTTAGAACTAGAAGAGTTCAAAAAGGAACTTTCTAAAGTCCATGATGGCATTTGTGGGGCACATTCTAATGGCCTTGCACTTGCTCGAAAGCTTCTTAGAGTAGGTTATTACTAGCCAACTATGCAAGCTGATGTTGTTTGTTATGCCACATCTTGTCAAAAATGTCAATTCCATGGTACTTTAATTCATGCCCCTAGACACAAGTTCATTCCTTTCGCAACATATTGGCCATTTCAACAATGGGCCTTTGACTTGGTCAGCAAAATTCACCTGAGTTCATCTTGTGGCCACAAGTTCATCATTATAACAACTGAATATTTCACTAGATGGGTCAAATTTGTACCATTATCTACTACTATAGCTAAACATGTTGCCCTATTTATACTAAATCACATCATTTGTCAATATGGTATTCCTTCCTCTATTGTCACTGATAATGGAGGAAAATTCAAAAATAAGGACCTAAGACAACTATGTAAGAAGTTTTGGATCAAACAACACTGGTCTTCTATTTATTACCCTCAAGGGAATGCCCAAGCAGAGGCCTCCAACAAAACATTGTTGAAAATTTTGCCTCGCATAGTTCATAAGTTTGGGAGAGATTGGCACCTACAGATAAATCTAGCACTTTGGACCTATAGAACTACCATTCATACTCCTATAGGGGCCACACCCTTTTCTTTAGTCTATGGTTCTAAGGTCATTCTCCCATTAAAAGTAGAGATCCCCTTCTTGCAAGTCTCTTTGTATGGGTTGATAACTAATGAAGACCATAAAGCTATGTGAATACAAGAATTAGAGACCCTTGATGAGAATTGTAAGGTATTTTTTGATCACATAAGGGCTTATTAAAAGTGCATGTCTACTTAGTTTAACTAAAAGGTTCATCCATGTGAGTTTCAAGTTGGTGACCTCGTGCTTGGAGAAAATCCAAAAAATCAACAACATAGAGAACAAAAGGGAAAGTTTGAACCCAATCGGTTAGGCCCATACATTATCACAGCAGCATTTGGGACTAGTGCTTATCAAGTATCTACTTTTGAAGGTGAAGAGCTTGCAGAGCCTTTTAATGTCCTACACTTTTAAGAGTCCTATCCTTAAAGGCTTACTACTCAGGTATCTTGTACATATTTATGATTTTAAAAAAATCCTAAAAATCAGAAAATGTTTTGAAAAAATGATCATCTTAGTGAAAACTTAGAAATAGGCACTTTGATGTATCAGCAAAAAAAAATCAAAAAAATCAAAAATACAAAAAAATTGAGAAAAATCCTTAAAAAAAAGAAAGAAAGAAATCTACCAAGTGGTGAAAACCTAGAAATGGGCATTGCTTGAGACCCTCACACCTATGTCTATCAGTCTCAATCACTCATTTTGCTACACGCTTCCTAACTTGGGATTGTTTCTTGTCCTCGTCTTGGGGGCATAGCTACTTAATCTATTGAGGTATTCTTGTGCATTAGGGTTTCTTTGAAAACTCAAAAAATAGTGTTTCTTAACACTACCCCCACCTTGACATTAAGTGTTTCTCAACACTTTTAAGATAGTTTTACCTATGGGCTTCGATGTTGTGATATTTCTCACTATCAAAGTCAAGTCTTGAAGAAATGGCCAAGTAACTTACACACACACACTTAAACACTTAAATGATTGAGCTATGTTCATATTTATTTACTTTTTGTGCTATCTCTGATAATTTCTTTACTATGTGTTCCCTCTCTAATAGTCTCTTGAGGATGTCATTAACTGGAAGATTGGGGGCATGGCGCATGTTTTCTTGATTTTTGCTTGTGTGTATACTTTATTTGTCTAAAGTGTTTTAAGTGTTTCATGCTTGTCCTATTTGACATTTGCACTTGTAAACTTATCATCCTTGACTTTTTTTTTTTGCAAGACCACACTTGAGGGTTATCTCGATGCTTATGCCTTGATACAGGTTTAATCTTGGTATACTAAACTTAGGGAATCTAATCACATAGTTATCTTGACTTCTATGTCTTTGATGCTTAGACTGGATTTCCACATACCTATCCAATATCGATCATATTCATATTCTCATAGTTATACTAGTGATGGTTGTATGATCTCATAATGTCCCTAATAAGAACTCAATGATAAAATAAGAGTCTAAATGTTATGTGTCCCTTGCAGGTAAACCATTTGGCATACTAGCTTGCATTTTAGGATCATTTTTCTAGTCTAGTCTTGCATTCCTACATATGGGAAAAACACTCTCTTTATCCTTTTTGTGAACCTATTAGCTAGCTACTTTCACATCCTTATTTTCTTTCTTTATTATGTCTTTCACCTTCTTGAACTTTAATTTCATATCTATCTTGTTATCCTATCATTGTTATCCTATCATCACAAGGGGTTAATCTAAACATCACATTCAATCTATCTAAGTGTCAAATATTTTTAGAAACATAAAGTCTATATCATACACATGAGAGATAAAAACATCACACATGAGAGAGATACATGAGCATAAGTATCCAACTAAATGCATACATGAGAAAGAAATAGAAACTAAAACATCACATGAAAATAAAAATGCTAAAACATTCATTTGAGACAAGTACACAAGACTACCAATCAAATCCAATATCTCATATATATATCTCAATGTGTCATAGTACATATACAAAAATGAGATCTAAAATTTGGATATCTATCTCAAAAATACATTTTGTACAATCAAAATGTCAAAACTATCAGTATCATCCTATGACTGGCTCCCACCCTCTATAGTAGGAGGAGGTGGTGGAGCCTGTCTCCTATCTGGTGTTTGTACTACACCCTCTAATCTACCCACCTGCTTTGAGTAATCATGTAGTCCCTACCCTAGTGGCACCACACCCCTATAGGTAGCATAATAGTATGTGACATGAGCACCATGATGAGCCACCTCTTGCCTTGTCGCATCTTGCTCCCTATGAAGCTCATCTCATCGTGCTTGTTCATCTATAAGCTATTGATCTTGCACCACAATCATCACTCAAGTTTTCTAAAGCTCTACCTCTAAAGTATAGATGCATTAATCCCAATCATCACCTCCCCCAGCTGGCTACTCTGGCTCTACCTCTACTCTCACTACTAATTGTTGCCTTTGTGGCACCTCCTCCTCCTCCTCCATCTCCCTCATGACTTGTTCTTGCATCCTCCTCCTCATTGATCAGGATCCCTCTCCAACCTCCATCTATCTCACACCCTTGCCTCCACCTCCACCTCCACCCCCACCTACATCACCTCCATGTCCCCCTCTTATGGGTAGCACATTAGGCTTTGTAAATCATGGGAATGGGTGCCTCTATCTCTCATATAAGTATGTAGGATCTACCCCTACATCTACTACATCTAGGTGATAATCCCAAGGAGATGGCACTAGAGCTATTGTATCCCATACTATCATCTGATAATCTAGCATTGGCAACCATTCTCATACCTCATATGAATGCATCTGACCATAGGTGGTAGTCTCCACTGATATCACCTGGTGCTCTATAAACCACCACCATACTTGAGTGATCACAAATTGCTCCACTACATTTGTCATCCTCCCCACTAGTGGCCTACTATATCTTATGTAGTCCAACTCCCATGCATCAAACCATCTTTGGAACTCTCGATAAGGCCACCATGTGCATGTTGTTAGCTCATCAAATATGCACTAGTAATAGGTCACATCCCCACTATGTGTCTATGGGATAAATCCTCTATAACCAAAAATGTATGGCCAGCTTCACTCTTGTGGCTGCACCCATGGTCAAATCACGGTAATGTGCTCCCAAGCCCAGATCTATGCCACAACTGCACTGCATGTCCATGAGGGGCCCTTGTGATACACTATCTCATGTAGCTCATGGTACATCTCCACTAGTATCATTGGCCCCCATGCCATCCTACATGGCTATGCAATCAAATCAAACACTAGTCGACCCCATCCTAGTGGGAAGCCCTTATGGACCCTATCTGTCACCAAAGCCTGGGCTACTAATGAATATAGTAAGCTGGGAAGAGGGAAAACTACTCCATACTCAACAATCAATCACTCCCAACCTAGATGATGATCTAAGATAGTGACATCATGAAACAACTGCTACATCACTGCTCACCCCTCTGTCGGGGTTTGATCATAGTACACCTATGACATAACCAAGGTTAACATTGGTATCCCTCACATCAATATTTGCAAAACATGACAAGAAAAATCAATCAAACAACTTACCAGCTCGCTATGGCATGTCACTTGAAGAATGTGATACACATCCTCCACTGTAATCGAGGCATCTCCAATTAGTAGATGAAAAGTGTTATGCTCGCTATGCCACCACTCAACCAACGTAGTCAATAATCCATGGTTTTCCCGTATATGGGGCATCCATATGACCCATCACAAACCCATAGCAGATATGGTCGCATGCTCATCATCACTCAAATACTGTACAATACGCAAACCCACCACTTTGGGTGCTCTGATCAATAGTGCTAGAAATACCTCTTATCAACACATAGCATGTACATGTCAATAATGCATCAAAAACATGATCATAACACAAAAAATCCACAAAAATATGCTAAAAAATAGTTGTGCGATGCTTTTTCATATTGTAGGTGACATAATTTTCTGACACAGTATCATGCGATAAATTTTCTAAAGTCGTGTGACACAATTCTATCATGCAACATTTCACACTAATTCATGTGACATATGGGTATTTCCCATATGATAGACTACATAGTATTTGTGCAATAGATTTTGGGCAAAAATCTATCGTGCAATATTTACCAAAGTACACATGTGATACTTTTTAAGTATCGCATGATATTATGTGTAAAACCCTAAAAATGTGCAAAAAAACACCACAAAAAGCTTGAAAAAATGACAAAAATTTATATCTTACCAGCAAACAATACTACTTTGGTTGGTTGTGCAACTAGCTATGCTCAAAATAGTGTTGGTGAAGCAAGATGTTTGCCAAAGCCATCATAGCCTCTCAACCACTCACAAGCTCTCAACAAATCACAAAAGACAAAATTAATTTGAAAATGACACTTGGGCCCCTTTTATAGCTTTTGACCTCATTTTAACCTAATTTTCAAACTCTTGAAAATTGTGCAAAAATTACACCCCTAGCTAATTTCGACATCCTGGATTCATTTTTGAGATCAAAACAAAATCTAAGTTCATCTCAATGGTCAAAATCACATTTTAAAATTTTAACTTCTTTTGAGCAGTTAGCTAACCTTCTAAGCTTTAATCTTTGAATCATCACTGGTACATCTTCATTTCTTCATGTCTTCACTATTTCTATGCTTCATATCTACTCCAATTCACTTTTAATGCTTAAAATCACTTTTCTACTCGATTTGACCTAATTTTTATGCGTTATCCTTTGTGGTCAACTTTGGTCAAACTGGGGCATTCTATCAATTCTTAATAGTCACTCTTTGGTTCTAGTCATTCATATGTCATCTTGGATATTTCTATATCTTGATTTATTCATATCTAGCTCATTTTTGCATCCCCCTTACCTCATTTCAATTCTGATCCTGAGGAGGTAGAAATACTCTATCATCGCTTGCTACAGCTGTCTATTTCTTAGGAGCATATGATTGATCTTTTAACTTTCTCTTGATCTATCTATTTTTCTACGTGTTAGCATCCTTCTTGGATTCTAACATGATCTTTTATTTTTCTAGTGTTCAGTACTACCGCTATCAGGCTATACATTCAGGATTTTCTATCTCTTTCTACATTTTGTTCTTCAAAATTAGATATCTATATCTATTGATGCCTACTTGGCTTCTATTTTCTTTGACATAATGTGTTCTAAGATCAATCACACATTAGTCAAAGAGGGGAAAATGTAATCACCTAAAAATGGTCATGTAGACTATTAGCCCTCTTCTCAGCATTTTGGCTAATTTAATTAATCATTTACCTAGACCAAGTTGCTAATAATCAATTAATTTGATTATAACTTATAGTTTGACTATGCTATCCTAAATTCATTATTTGATTAAAAGAACATGTCCCCTTTTAATTAAATAAAAGACCCCATTCTTCTAACCCACTTAAAGTGCACACATAAAGTCTTTTTTCTATTTTACAATCAAAAGAAAAGGCTTGTGAGACTTTTGTCTTATATGACAAGTCAACTTATTCTCTATTGGTTGACTTGTGTGTGCACATGGATCCCTCCCATTTTTTAATTCAACCATTGATCATCCACCTTCTCAATCTTGATCTCTACCATCCATACAGCTTTAAAAGGAAGAGAGCTTCCCCCTTCAAAGGATTCACACTCTTGAGTATTGTTATGCTATAGGATTTCCATTTGAATGCTTGAGAGCTTTTGTGGAGAATACCATCTTCTTGTTTACATTCCTTGCATCCATTGCATTTTGTTACATGGCATCTTAGCTTAGTTTGCATATAGTGTAGTTCTTTTGCAAGTAGCTTAGATCTCATAGTCTAATTAGTGTGGATGTAACACTTTCATTTGTTTAGCTTACTTGCATTGCACATCTCATTTTAACAGAGTTGCATTCTTGCATTGCATGCATCAAGAGTTTTTTGACACTAGAATTCTTGCTCTTACTCAAAGAATCTCCCATTTCATGGTTTACTAGAAAGGGCTACATTTCTAAGGCTTAGTTGAGAGCCATTTTACGCTTATTTGTATGCTTTTGCACTCCATGACTAGGGAGCCCTAAGCCAGAATTCAGGCTTTCCAATCCATGGAAACCTTGGACAGAAGGGTTTAGGGAAGTACACTCTTTTAGTGTACAACTAGGTTCCTAGAAGAGACAAGTTAGGTCTCTTAGTATGAGTGTAAGAAATCCTTGGAATACATACACCCAATTTTATTCCTTCACCACTTCTTTTGGAATTATTTGTGGCTCAAGGGTTGGAATAAAGATAGCCACAAATATAGGAATTTATGGCTCTCTAGAAATAGCTATTGTTTTGGCATAAGTACATTACAAGTTTATTAGTTACAGCAACAAATAGATATACTATTTCATACCATATGAGTACAAAAAAAAAAAATTGTTATAAAAAAATAGCTAATTTTAAGTATACAATAATTAAATAAAAATAGATGAATGGTTGAAATAACGTGTTATCAAGTAAATTTGTGACCAATAGGAAGTTTGTCCTCTCTACCAAGTGTATGCTTCAAATTATTCTCTCAACATAATGGAAGAAACTATTACTAAATTCAATCTAATATTTATTAATCATGTATTTCATCCAAAAACTAAATTAAATATTATTTATTTATATTAAATCATATGCAAGATAAATTGTAAAATAGTATGAAATGAGATAGAAATGGAATATTATAATGAAATTGAAGTCATGTAAAAGGGGCTAAATGATGATATAATTTAGGACATATATGTCTCTCATCATTCATGTTGGAAGTCTTAATTGGGAAACTAAGATACTAATAAGGGGATTCAGTCAGGATCTGTAACACTTTTATCTATTAACACAAGTTTAGTGCATTCACTATTTTTACAATCTCATTTCTAATGCATGCATAACATAACTTGTAAAATCAAATTATTGTAACACATAGATCTAATCTATCAATCACATGAATGAAATGTAAGCACATAACATAAATATTTGGTTACCCAAAGACCCTCCAAGGTGAAGATAAAACTGGGGTGAGGATGATACCCACAAATCTTCACTACTGTAGTAATAAAGTTAACGTATTAGGTTACAATGTTTATCACTCCAATGTTTAATTCTACACTTACAATAAAGTAAGGAATCAATTAAGAGATTTACAAAAGATCTGTTAAGACCACTCTATTAAGAGATTATCCCTAACTCAATCTGTTAAAACCGATTCAGTACCTGATCCTTAGTTTTCTCTGAAAAGCTAGTTTTGGATATCCTCTCTTCATCTAATCTAATCTCTATTTGAGATATCTTTACTTTCCTTTATTTCTTCAAAAGGTCACTTCCTCTGTTCTATAATAATAAAACTCAATTCTTTTGCCTTCTTTGTAATGTTCACACATTCACACTTGATCTTCTATGTGATCGCATGAATAGCTTGCTCACTCCATCTCACCATATCTCAAATAGATTTTGATTTTCACTATTTAAATATTTCTTAAATATTTTTCTAGATGCTTCCCTTTTTTGCCTCTTCATCTGATTGGTTGATCACAATTCATAGGGATCTATGATCCACATCATAAAATGTGTAATAGCCTCTATAACAACCTCTACAAGTATTAAATGTCTTGTCAATGGGAAATTGAAACCATTTACCTCAAATTTTGCATCATTCCTAACTTTAATATCAATTCCACATTATTGTGCATTTACTATCTTTGATACTCAGCATTCATTACACACATTGTTGTTGCCTTGTCTCAACTATGCTTGGAACCTTTTGTTTAACTCCACAATAATGTATTTGGATTGCTTAGCAATCATTAGGCTCATCTTATACTGAAAATACTCAGATACTAAAGAATTTCTCAGCTCTGATAGAGCTTAACATATACATGTTTATTTACAAGTCTTTATATGACTTGGCCTATATAGAGTAGCTCGGTCACAATGATGACCATCTGACTATGCCTCGTCTATGACTAAGTATTTGACACTAATAGACAACAATAGTTAGAGATATTAACACATTCCCCCCAACTTAGCATATTTCACATCCTCATACAATTAGTATGATCAAGGGGTCTTTGGTTTGAACTAGAAGCACTTTGGATTTATGGATATGGCTTCATTTGCAACTTGAACCATGATAACTCATGTATAATCATTTTCTTCATATGAACAACTTTGTTATTTTTTCTTCAATTTTCTATTTCCAATTCTGATACCTCATTCAATTTCTACATATATTCTTCTTGTCTTCCTCTTTTTCATCATTTTTTCATCATGGGTCAAATGGTTACCTATAGGAGAAATTTATCTCACTTTGCACAAGATGATTGGAAATGGGTGAAATTGGAGACAAAATAAATGATTATGCATTATGAAAATAATGGATAGTATGATTGGATGATTAAGAGTGATGAATGGAGGATAGAATAGGATGGGACACCTCCCCCCAACTAAAATGATTGACTATCCATGGGAAATAAGGAGAGGTGAGGTAGGGGTGTTTCATAATGACCAATATAATAATAAATATAAATAAAGCTAAGAGATGAAATAATAAAGAATAAAATTGATTGTTTTACCAGCATGCATGTCCAAAGAGGCCAAGGTTAGAATGTAGAGCATATTTTTTAGTGACAAAAAGAAAGGCATGAATCAGCAACAAGGAACTAAGAGCTGCACCAAGAATTGAAACACCACAAAAGACCACAATTGCACTAAAATCACTAGAGAACATTCCACTAGAAGGAACCAAAATTTGAGATAGAGATTGCAACTTGAGGAGCCACCATCATCAAACTAAAGCACTATAGAACAAATATTAGGTAGCATATTCCACTAAAACACCTCAACTAAACATGTAGCACATACTATGGGTCATCAAATTTGTGAGGACCATGTTGAATAGAAGTAGAGTTTCAAGAGTCAAATGTAGGAGGTACTAAAAATAAAAGAACCATATAATACATTGAATGTTCCTAAGAAGAATGAGTAGTAGAACACTAATTTTTAATTTTTTTAATTTTTAATTTTTGTTCTTTTTTTCATTTTTCCTTTCTTCTTTTTTGTTTTTTTCCTCAAATTTTGATAATGGCAAGTGACTACTGGCAAGCCAGTTTTCAACCACTCACTATGTAATGGTGCAATAAAAATAGTTTTCACAACTAAGAATTTATTTTACAATTAGCATCCACTAGAAACTAATTTTTAGATATTAATTGGACAACAACGCTCGAAGGTTTTCATTGTTGGATCTTTTATCATTTTGTTTTATTTTTTTTCAAAATAATGTTTTTTGAATAACTGCATACAATGATCAAAGAAAAAAACTTTGATATGGATTATGAACAATGATAACATCCAAAACCTAAGTTCTTTCCATGGTAACATAAAATGCACCATTGAAACTGGATTACATAATGAGCTTGAGATGATGACCAAGAATAACCTGTGCATGATAACCACTTTTCCATAGAACCAATCTTGATCCATTTATCTCATTCCACTAAATCTAGAAGCTTCTTCTATAACTGTGGAACACACACTGTCACACTTGGCTAAAAGAATAACTCTTAATTATGAAAATGTTAGAAAGGCCAAGGTTTATTTTGCACAAAAAGATTAACCTGCTAATGCTCAATACAACCAATAGTCTTATAGAGCCACAAGACATGGTTAATCCATGTCTTGAACCCTACAAGGGATGTTGGCCCACTACCAACAATCCCCATCCCAACATCACTCCTCATGGCTTACAGGATTTGAACATGTGACCATGATCTAATACCAATTATCAGAAAGGATAGGGTTTTCATTACACCAAAAGATCGACCTATCAATGCTCAATACAACCAATAGTCTTATAGAACCACAAGAGGTGGTTAATCCATGCCATGAACCTTGTGAGGGATGTTGGCCCACTACCAACAAAAAGTCCTCAAAAAACATAGTGCTCTTATATGATGACACAACACAAAGCTATGTTATATTATCTTGGTAAGAATAAGAGGTATCTATTGCATGAAATAACACACCTTCATTACCAAAGACAAGGTGTTAGAGTAAAAGATAAATTATAGTCACCAATGTGTCAATAAAACTAGAGGCAAATGGAGATGCATCTCTATGAAGGAATGTGATGGTCTATAATATGCTCAAGTTCTTTGTAAATATCCTCAAGATATTTTTGAATTGGATGTGTAGCTCCAAAAAAATCACTAAAAAATTCATGAAGACCAATTTTTACACCAGCCTCCATATTATATATAATCAAATAGGATAATTTATGTTCATGAATGGTTAATATCCCATGACAAAATACTCTTGAGTTATCTAGGAGGGAAACACAATGGACACTTAGATGCTTTGGATATCTAGAAAGGCCACAAAATAATATCAAAGAAATCTTCAAATGCTCATGTAGAGAAGCATCTCCAAATGATCTCAATGAAAATATATCATCTCACCATAATAAGAGACCTGCAACCATATTCTCGAGACCAGGCAGATCGAGTATAGTAAATTAATATCATCCATTCGATAACTCTACCATTAAGTAAGAAATTTAATTTTACAAATGATAGGTAGAGTTATTAATATGAATAGAATCTTGATAATAATAAAATGGATAAATATAAATAAAAATTTTGTGTACATATATTATCAAGGAAAATAAACACAAGAAGACATACCTTGAATTGGCTGAGATCTCACATGTAGACTTTTACTAGAAGGGCCAATGAAATAATTAATGAAGCTTTATTAGAAGTCAATCAAGAACCACAAGATTGGAGGGATTTCCCCCCAACTTAACTTCATGCCACAGGGTTGTGAGAACATAAAGATAATCCAAAGAATCAAGTAAAGTGAGTAACACATTTAAGGATTTCTTGATCTTTATTCAATGATTCAATGGATTTACCCCCCATATTAATTTTGTACTACAAAAACATGGGGTTATTAGTATAATCCAAGGAATTGAGAAGTTAAATTAGTAGCTTTTATCAATGAATTATCATCTTGGGATACAAGAACTAAGATTGATAAATATAGATATTAATACCTTAATCCTTGTTGAATAAAGGGATCATCCATAGTGTATTTGGTCATCTTAGGACAATGCAAAGAATACACAGTGAGGAATAATGATCATCCATTTGCAACACATGTTATCTGTTCAATAGTGCATTTAAATCCATTATTCCTTCTAATTAATTGGACCTAAATCAATAGCCATATGAGGAATAAAAAATTTCTCATAGGCCTCCCAAGATCGAGATGTTTGAATACCAAAACATTTTTAAAGGGCAGGTTTTGTAAGATATCATTTGGTATCACACACAATACTTGAATGATTAAGGTGC
Organism: Cupressus sempervirens; assembly: GCA_028749045.1. NCBI lineage: Eukaryota > Viridiplantae > Streptophyta > Pinopsida > Cupressales > Cupressaceae > Cupressus > Cupressus sempervirens. The sequence continues at coordinate 483,183,583 of CM053786.1, forward strand.
ACAATATATCACCTTTTAATGCATTATTAATCTCAACATATATAGATATATTTTCAGTGATGGAATCATAATTATTTGTGTCCTTATGTATGTGAAATATCTAAAAAAATTGTGATTTAAGAATTAGATAAGGAGAACTAAATTAATGGGTTATAATTTGATCAATATGTTCCTCTAGTTCTTTTAAATGAAAATTGCATTCTTTATCTGTATCACCAATTTCATGCTCATTAATAAAATGTAAAAGGATCATCATTATATGTAGTTGTAACCACCTTATTATGTGATGTTTTATTATGAATTGTGAATTTTATTGGTGGATATGTGGGAGTAGATTGTGGATGAAATCAATGGAATAAAGATAATGGAAAGGGTTGTATTTGATATAGAGTAGGTGAATATGAGTTGGATGGGAATAATGGAGATGGTAGATTATAAGATGGATATATGGTTGTTGCAACCATGCATGATTACATTCGTTATGCATACTAGATGGAAAATTATGTTTTGAAGAAAAATGTTGTCATTACAATATAGAAGAGTGATGATTCATAACTCGATCTTCTTAATTTGTACTTTGGAATTTTTCACTAGTTATAAATAATACTTTTTTCACTTACATCATTAGCATGGTGAGGTTCACAAAGGTCATGTTCTTCATTCACCATGTGCTCTTGATTGATTAGGCATATGCATTTCTCATTTTGCATGTGACAAATGGTTAAATTTTTATTCTCAAAATTACATTGTTCTTAAAATTAATTAATTATATGCTCTGGTTCAAACATAGAAATAACATTTGGAGAAACCTATGACAATGGAAGATCAAGATCATCTAAGTTACATTCATTAGGTAGAGAGTGGGAAGCCTGAATTTTGATTATATTCCTATGGGGGATTATGGTAGAAATATGATTAGATCATCATCATAATGATATGTTACATTCATGACTATATTTTTCATTGATGTCGACATAGTAGTTTTCTGTAGTATCTAACAGAAGAACAGTGTTAGAGATCAAGTTGGTATAGACAAATCATTGAGTACTTTTAGTAACAAGCTTACAGGGAGATTATATTATGAATATAGTATATGTAGCTAACCTTGGAAGCATAAGATATTAAGTCTAGAATAAGTTATGCAAGTTTCAGTGAAGATTATTTTGAGATAGAGTTTATAGAGGCATATTCTAGTAAACTTGTTATATCTCTTAGCAAATTTGTTATTATGGGAATCCAAAGTTAAAGATATAAAGATGACATGTTGGTGATGATGTGGACAAGATCACTCATCATAATGTTACATGTGTGGAAAGTTATTCAAGTTGCAAGGAGAAAGATTAACGTTATCACTAAGTGTAACATGTTCTTAATGTGGTCATATAATAATTATTTGAGAAGGTGTAATAGCTAACTCAAAGAATTTTTTTATGGATTTGGTATAAAGGAAAGAAATTTTCCTTTATTATGTATGAAGTATGTATGGATGAATGTGAATGATTTTAAGCAGAAAAAGAGTGGGATGTGAAGATAAGTAAAGCAGAGTGGATGTGAAGGAAACTTCATTGCCAAGGTTTTATTGTATGATCCAAAGTTTGATACTTGGATCTGAGGTTTGTGACCTAGTCTACAAGTTTTGACAATGATTGGTCTAGTTGACAAGACAGAGGAAAGAAGTTAAAATACAATTTACACAACTCCTACTTCAGGTAAGCATATGAGAAAGAATCATCCACCCGAGCAAATCATTGGAAGCAGAGATAAAGGTGTGATAAAAAGAAGAAAAATTAATGAAGAACTATGTTTGATATCTCCAGTCAAACCTAAGAATGCAGATGAAGCATGTAAAGATGACTATTGGAAGCAAGTTATGAAAGAGGAATTGAATCAAATAATAAAGAATGAGACATGGGAATTGGGCCCTAGAATAGAAAATAAGAATGTGATAAGAACTAAATGGGTATTTAGGACCAAGATGAATGAACAAGGAAAAGTTGTAAGGAACAAGGCAAGATTAGTATGTAAAGGTTACTCACAGAAAGAAGGAATAGGCTATGATGAAACATATGCTCCTATGGCAAGAGTAGAGGTAGTAAGGTTATTCTTAACATATGTAGCATATAAGAAATCCAAAGTATATTAGATGGATATCAAGTCAACATTTTTGAATGGAGAACTTGAAAAAGAGGTATACATTGAACAGCCTAAAGGTTTTCCTTTAACAAATGACAAGGACATAGTATGTAGATTGAAGAAAATATTGTATGGCTTGAAGCAAGCACCTAGAACTTGGTATGCAAGGTTAGACAAGTATTTGACAAAGCTTGGATATAGCAAAGGTATGGTAGATAGTAACCTTTATTGGAAAGAAATTGATGATGGATTGATGATTTTGGTAATATTTATTGATGATGTCATATTTGGAGGAAATGATGATGAAAGTGACAAGTCTGCAGAAGAAATGAAGAAGGAATTTGAAATGAGTATGATAGGAGAAATGAAATATTTTTCAGGATTACAGATTGTGCAGGATAAAGAAGAAATCTTTATTTCTCCAACTAACTATTTGAAATATTTATTGAAAAATTTTGGTTTGGAAACATGTAAACCCATTGGAACACCTATGGTAACTAGACACAAGTTATATACAAAGGATGAGATATGTATTATTGAGCAGAAGAAGTATAGATCTATGATCCAAGGTTTATAATATCTAACTCACACAAGGTTGGATATAGCAAATATAGTTGGAATTGTTGCAAGATTCCAAGTTGATCCTAGAGAAGCACATTATGCAACAATCAAAAAGAATATTTAGATGCCTAAAAGGAACACCTAAGTTTGGATTCTAGTATGATAAATCTAATGATTTAACTCTATATACTTATACCAATGTTGATTGGGCAGGCAGTATGGATGATAGAAAGCACTAGCAGTGGAGCCTTCTTTCTTGGAGGAAGATTAGTTTCTTGGCTAAGTAAGAAGTAAGATTGTACCTCACAAAGTGTAGCAAAAGCAGAATATGTTGTAGCAGCAAACAATTTTAATAAAGTTATTTGGATGAAGTAGATGATAAAGGATATAAGGATAGAATTTAGTGAACCTCTTTTCATACACTGTGACAACACAAGCACAGTAAATATGTCTAAGAATCCATTGTTCTATTCTAAGAACAAGCACATTTCTATCAAGTATCACATGTTGAGAAAGAAAGTTGCAAAAAAGGAAATTAGATTGGAGTATGTGAGCAATAAAGAGTAGATTGTAGATATTTTCACTAAGCCTCTTCCCAAAGAGACTTTTGAGTATTTGTGACGTATGTTAGGGGTTATGCCCCTTCCTACATTAGATTAGAAGATGAAAGTATAAATCAGTCTAGTGTAACAGAGCACTATTATTTGTCTGGACTAAATGTTGATGCTTCCTATATGTGGGAGTATTTGTGATGGACAAAATCATCTAGGACGCTTGTTGATATTTTTTTTGAACAGTATCTTTGGACACTTGAGCTAAGTAAGAAATATTTTTTATAGATTTTGATGGTCACTGAAACCTTTGACATTGATGCCAATGGGAGAGAAGTGCAGCATGAAAAAAAAAGTAAGAACAAGTATAGCATGTTTGAAAGAAGTATAGCAGGAGAAAGTATAGCATGGAAAGATAGTTTGATGTAAAGCACATTGAGGTATATCAATGGTGGATAATGATTGATGAAGAGGATATGAAAAGAAAGGTTAACAGTCATTTGTAGTCGGTATTCTTAGAACTAGATGTTTTTCATCTATGTTTCCATCAATACCAAAGGGGGAGATTGTTGGAAGCATGAATGCTAATGATATTCCTATGGGGGAGTATGGTAGAAACATGATTAGATTATTATCATGATCATATGTTACATTCATGACTATGTTTTTCATTGATGTCAACATAGCAATTTTATGTGGTATCTGACAAAAGAACAGTGGTATAGATCAAGTTGGTACAAATAGATCATTAAGTACTTTTAACAGCAAGGTTAGTGGGATATTATACTCATGTCTAGTATATGTAGCTAACCTCAGAAGCATAAGTTATTAATTCTAGAAGAAGTTATGCAAGTTTCGATGAAGATTGTTCTAAGATAGAGTTTACAAAGGCATGTTCTAGTAAACTTGTTATATCTCTTTGCAAAGTTTTTATTCTAAGAATTCAAAGTTAAATATGTAAATAATACATGTTGGTGATGACATGGACAAGCTTACACATTATAATGTTAAATGTACGGAAAGTTATTCAAGTTGCAAGGTGAAAGACTAATGTTATCGCTTAGTGTAATGTATTCTTAATGTGGTCCTATAATTATTAATTAAAAAGGTGTAATAGCTAACTCAAGGAATTGTTTTATGGATTGGGTATAAAGGAAGGACATTTTCATTTATCATGTATGAAGTATGTATGGATGAATGTGAATTATTGTAAGCAACAAAAGAGCAGAATGTGAAGATAAGACGAGCAGAGAGGAAACTTCATTATTGAGGTTTTATTGTGTGATCTGAAGTTTTATACTTGGATCTGAGGTTTGTGACCTAGTCTACAAGGTTTGATAGTGATTGTTCTGGTTGACAAGAAAGAGAAAAATAATTTAAAGTACAATACACACAATTATTCTATAAGGAATAGTTGAGAGATCAGTTGGACAATGAATTCGGTGATCTTACTCCAGAACTTATTTGGACAGTGGGTCCTTCTGTCTTTTACAACTCCTAAATGGGTTGGAATATTCTAACAATGATTCAAAGTCTCCTAATAGGGACTCATATGTGTAATCATCTAAAAATGGTCATTTAGACTATTATCCCCCTTCTCCACAATTTTGCCAATTTAATTAATCATTTTCCTAGACCAAATTGCTAATAATAAATTAAATTGATTATAACCTTTAGTTTGACTATGCTATCCTAAGTTCATTATTTGATTAAAAGAACATGTCCTCTTTTAATTAGATAAAAACCCCCTTTCTTCTAACCCACTTAAAGTGCACACATAAAGTCCTTTTTCTAATTTACAAATTAAAAGAAAATGCTTTGTGACTTTTTTCTTATATGGGAAGTCAACTTCTATTTTTTTCGTTGACTTGCTTATGCACATGGATCACTCCTATTTTCAAACTCCACCATTGATCTTCCATCATCTTGACCTTGATCTCTACTATCCATACGACTTTAAAAGAGAGAGAGCTTTCCCCCTCAAAGGATCTATCCACCTTTTGAATATTGTTTATGTTGCAGGTTTTCTAATAGGTTTATTTGGAGCTTTGTGGAGAACTTCTCATTCCTTGTCTCATTCTATCATCACCATTGCATAGTAGTTTAGAAGCATCTTGCATGGTAGCTTAATTATTTTGTTGCAATAGTCTAGCTCACATAGCTTAAATAGCTTGGATATTGTAATACTTTCATCTTGTTAACATAGCTACACTTTGCATTTCATCTTAGCTTACTTCACATTTGTATTGCATCTTTGAGGAACTCCTTGTGGACATTTGCATTCTTGCATCTCATCTTTGGAACCTCCAATTGCATGGTTTACTAGCAAGAAGAGCATATCTAAGGCTCATCTGAAAGCCTTCATATTTGAATCATGATCTCTTGCACTCGGTGGATAGGGATCTCTAAGCTAGCATCCAAGCATTCCAAACTCATGGAATCACTTGGATAGAATGGTTTAGAGTCTAATACTTTCTTAGTGTACATTTTTGGTACCCACCATGGGCCTTGGATCAAGCTTCTAGCTCCATTTTCTTTCATTTCTCATTTCTAGTTTTTTACAGTAGCATATTGGATCTAATCAAGTAGTTTTGTAGAGTTCTAACTTTGGTTTTAAGGCTAACCCATTACAGATTGGTTTGAAGGCCAAAACCTTGGGTTTTTGAAAATTTGATCATCTCTCCTAAACCACGTACATTTTGGTTCTGAATTTTATTTATGCAAGTTGATGATGTGTACGAGATGTCTTAGTCTAATTTTTAGATCATTTTGACTTGATTTGCATTAGTTATGAATTTTTCTTTTTTTTTCATAAAAATTCATTTATGGTCACAAATTAGAAACTTTTTTTGGAAAAACTTACATTTTCATAATTTTTTTTGAATTATATAGGGGGAACTTTCTTTGTGTTTTGAATTTTGAGGTCATATGAGAGCTTATTAACTCAATTTGCAAAAATTGGTCTATTTTGGGAAAATAGGTACCTAGGGAAAAAATAAATAGACATTGCTAACTTTATTACATTTTTGGAAATCTCTCTATTTTTTAATAGGGGTCTCATCTTTTCATTTCTATTTTTGGAGCTTAAATAATAGAAAACAAATTAAATCTTGTTGACTAGGTCAAAAAAAAAAAGTTAAAAAGAGAGCATTTATGATTAGTTTGAAATTATTTATTTATTTTTTGCATATGCTTGATTGGAAGACAATTTGGATTTTTGAGACAACTAATCACTTTTTATTGCAGGTCTTTCTTGGTTGTTACACTCTAGCTTTTGTTTTTTGTAGGGAACACATGTCAAAGAGAAAAAAAAAACCTAGCAAAAAAGAACACATGTCAAAGCTTCAAATGCACAAAGGCTACTAACATTTGTTTGCAAGGCTTCCCAATGCATAAAAAACAAACACTTGCTTCTATTTCTTTTATTCCATGTGTAGCATTCTACTAGTTTCTTTCATTTCCTAAGCATATTAAACTTGTGACTGAGATTCTTTAGTGATAGGAGAGTATGCTCTTCACCTATGTGGTGAATCAAAAATATTGACTCGCCTTTGGACTTCAAAAACAAGGGGGTAATTAAAAATTATTGGCATGTTTGGGGGAAATTATCAAGATAGGAGAGTATTCTCTTCACCCTTGTAGTGAATTAGAAATCTTGACTCTTGAAAGTGGATCCAATCTATTTCTAATTAGCATCCTTTAGAGGGCCTACTCTTGGGCAACCAAGAGGAATGACCCAAGTGGAGAAAATAAAACCTAGGTATTCCAACCCACTATAATCTCAAGTATATCAAGGACACAAAACCTTGGTAGACATGACACTTTTCTTACCTAGTGTGATTGCTTATGGGATTGCAACCATAAGGAGATGACTAGGGAGGAATGCTTAAGGTACTCTTATGGTCATGAGATTGGTTATTCACCACAAGGTGAGGTGTCTTATATCAGGAGCAAGAGGAGTGCTATGAATGGAAACCTTTTCTAAAACACTCTTAAATTAGTAGCTACCATATTTTTCCACTCAACTTCTTGGTGCAAGGATTGATCCTAGTAGATTACCCAGATCACCCCAAGATTTTACACTCACCATTTGTGTTCCCTTGGTTATGCTTATGGAATTTCCATGACAAATCCAATGTCTCTTGTGGTAAACCACTTGGTGTAAGGAAAAGTAGCACTTAGTGTGAGCCAAGTTTTTGAGTAATGAATCATGTCCTTTAGGTAGATATTGCTTGATGTGTTCTCGAATGTGCTAGACCCATGGAAATATTTTGAACATACACATGACAATACTTCTATAGATTTATTTTGAGACCTCATATATGCTTGTATCATGCAAGGTTACTTTTTCCCTTTCTTGATTGTTTTAAGACTACTCCATGTGTCACTATCTTGCTTGGAGAAAATTTTATTTTGAACATCAAACTTGTTATGCTATCAACTATTAACAAAACCTTGTCAACCAAGTCAAAACATCAAGTGCAAACATTTTCTTTTGTTTCTCGCTAAGGGGAGTCTCATCATTTGACTTTTCTTTTCTATGTCTCTTGTGCTTGAACATGTTTGAAGTGACTCTTTGGTCTTATTTCTCTTGGTCTTTCTATATTCATGATCTATGTCCACTTGCTAGTTATCTTTTTTCTGAAATGGTTACCTTTATTTCTTGACTACACTCTTGGGTAGGGAAAGTCATTTTCTTGTCACCCCACTTTCTCTATCTGTTTGGTTATTTGGGCTTCTTGCTGAGCTCTTGACTTGATTCACTAGTTTCATAAGTTTCTTGGACATCTTGCTTGACAAGTCACTTTAATCTCTCTACTATATTGGAAAGTGAATACTCTACCTCTCTAGTTTAGACATCAAGTTATCTTGTGTCACCTTCTAAGCTAACTCTAGTCTCCTTCATGCTTGATTATCTATCTACCACTATTTCATTCAAACCTTGTGATACCAAACCTCAACCAAATCTAGATGATCATGATATCCTCCATGCCACTAAAAAGTTTCAAGATCTATACACTCAATACAAAGAACTAGAAGAGACAAATGATCTATTTTACCTTCATCTCTCTAAGTGCATGATATAAATGAGTCTAAACTTGAGAAAAGGTTAAAGGAGAAGATTGTATTCTTAAATAAATCTCCCTTAAGACCTTGACATATACATGGGTCATCTTCTTCAATGTCAACATGTTCTACTCTAAGACAAAAAATGTCTTCATCTTCTAGATCTAAAGACCTCTTTAGAGAACAAGTATTTGATACCTATTTTGAGCATATGTCAAGCTTTCACGATGGACCTAGCTTTGACCAAGACAATGATGAATACATGGATGGATGTTATTCACTTGAGAAATAACAAGAATATCCTAGGCATACATTTGAGAGAAATTTTACTCCCTTGGTATATTCTTATGATGACATCTTGTAAATACTTCTTAGCACTAGGCTCATCACGTTGCCTAAGTCTAGCTCATATGGAAACCCATTCTTGGATATCTATTGTGCTTATCATCAACATAATGAGCATAGTACTTTATATTGCATTGAGCTAAAACATAAAATCTGAGATCTTATTGATGACGGGATTGTTGATACCTCTAATGACTCATGTGGTAAGGATATTTCTCTTAAGAAAGATCATGTTGACAAACCTATGTTTGGTAATGGTTTCTTTTAAACCTCTACTTCTACCAACACTCATACATCTCCCAATACTTCAAATATTTCCAACATGCCTCTATCAAATAAAGAACCTAATTCTTTTTGCATACACTATTCCTATCATCAAGGGTTGCCTCTAAAAAAAACTCAAGCTAACCTTCACTTGGCTGCAAACCTTTTCCATGCTACTAAGACTAAAGATCATCAACCTTCATGCACTACTATGCCTACTCCAAGCACTACACCAATCACTCTTCATTATCCCTTATCCTTAGAAGTGGCTCGACTCTCAAAAAGAAAAATTTATAAATGTCAAGAAAGATCAGGATCAAGTAGCCTTTCATCTCTTTCAATATTTTTCTCCTCCATGTCCTATATCTTATCCACCTCCTTAATATGATGAAGACACCACTTCCACTATTTCCCTTGAGCTTACTAAAAATTATGAGAAATTTTTTCTTCCTATGCTATCCAAAGCTACATGTCAAGATCAAAGTGTCCCCTCATGTTCTACTTCTCCTTATCCACTTCAAAATTGTGCTCAAGTTTCAAGTGCTCATATTAAAAATGTTGCTCCTATCAAAGCTACTCATGAGTCTATTGATGGCTTTGACCTTTTTGCTCACTCTAAAGATGTTGATATCCTTATCCACTATCCCTTTTCATCTTCTAAATCTATCCTTGGTCTTTATCCATCTAAGCTAAAGCCCTTAAACTTTCCATCCATATTGGGACCTTACATTCCTTCATCTCCTACATTTTCCATCCTTGCTCTCTCATCATACCTCAAGATCAACAAAGACACTCATTCTTAATGAATTTACACTCATCTATCCATATAAACCAGTCATATCATCTTTATTCATCCACAAATCCCAAGTCTTCTAGAAGTGAGAATAAACATAAGAATCCATTGAAAAATAAAGATCACAATGTCCCATCTAATCAACATGTGAATGAAAAAAATATATCAAGAGACCACAAAGGTTCATTATTAAAAAAGCTAAATCAAAGAAAATATGGGTTCCTAAACCCATTATTGAAGAAATGTGTTCCAAAGAATCCAAAGGAAATGAAAAATCTAAAGCTATACGGATTTCCAAGTCTCTTTTGAAAGACTTTAATATTGAAAATACTTCAAAGTTGACATTCAAGCTTCCAAAGGCTTCCACTCCATAGTCTTCCAAACATATTCATAAAAAGCTTCCAAAGGCTTCCACTCCATCTTCTAAAATTCTCCTACCACCTTAGGGGGGGTGAATTGATTATTTATAAAATTTAGTTGCCAACTGGATATTATTTGTTACTTTAAACCATACATAACAAAGTAATAAAATAATGTTGAACAATAACAATAACCATGCACAAAGATAACTCATAACACCATATTTTGTTAACTAGGGGAACCTTGGCCAAGGGAAAACCCCAGTGAGGATGATACCAACTAGATAATATACTAATACATAAGTTCCTTGTTAGAGGATGCACCTTGTTAGGATTCAATGAGGAATTTCAGTATAGAGAGTCCCTATTAGGAGAATTTAAATCCCTGTTAAGAGATTCCAACCCTACTAGGAGTTGTGCCAATGTTGTTAGGAGTTGTAGTACATTAGATGCAAGATGAGACCACTACCCAAACATGCACTTCCAATTACAAGAAGAGATCACTACCCAAACAAGTAATTAGGCTTTTGGAATATAGATTATTTCTCAGTTTGATCTCGGATCATAAAATAGCTTCACAAACTTTGCATATATCACTTTCAAAAAAGTTTGCATACAATTGCTCAACACAACTTCTCTATCTTAATTTGCAAGATGCCCTTTGCATAAATACTATTCCTTCACACAAATTTCTACTAGGTTGGCTAAGACCATAATATACTATTCCAACTTAGAATAAACATCTAGGATGTCAGCCCTAATTAGACAAGTAATTATTTTGTAAATAAAATAATTCCTTTCCTTTAATTTTGTTGTCATGTTTCATTGGTAAAATAAAAATATCTCTCTTCTGTATATTTTTTGCTAACTATTGAGGTTACACATGTCATCATCAACATATATATTATCTCCATCTAACTGTGCTAGTCATAATATGACATCAATAACAATTTATATACAAAACAATACACTAATATATACCAAATTCATACTTAGACAATTTTTTGTGTACCAAAAGCTATGTATCTTTATTTCTAAGGCTTCATGTAAGCATGTATATCATGTATTGCCATAAATGAAAAAAAACTACATACCTTCATTAGCCAATTATCAACAATCTCTCCCATTGGCATTAATGGCAACAAAATCGAAAAAATTGGCTAAGTATCAAAACTAAAAAAATATATAGTAACATTACATCTATTACAACTTGTCCATCTTACATATGCTCCCCCTTATAATATAATTTATTGTCTCACAATTTTATCTTCTCTTTACTTGATTTACAATTTTCTTATGCATTTTCTCCCCCGTTGACATCAATGACAAAGATTAGAATGTCAAAACATGCTATAAAAAATGTTTTTCTTCTACCTTAAGCTAATAATATCTTCATGCAATCATCAAAATTTGCCTTAAGATTTTTCATATCTTTTGTCCATGTATCCTTGGTTGATTCAGTAGAGGTGAGAATTGCACATAAGGCATATGATGCAATCTCAACTATATTAAGGTCAGAGTATAAAAAAGTTAGAATAAGTGTCATTGGCCTTGACACATTCCTCCAATTGTTTCTCAACAATGGATATTTTTAGAGCAATAGACTCTCTGAAATCCAATACTCTATTCAAAAAAATTTCCTTCTAAAGTTTCAGTTTCCTAATATCATTATGAATACTAGCCACTTGTCCTTCAAAATTGTCAATGTTGCTAGAAGGATGGTGTAACTGGCTAGATAGAGTCTCTAGTTCACTCATCTTTCCTCCAATCTAGTTATCAATATCCTTAGTCAACTTGTGAGATGGAGTACACTTGATGTACAATATCTTACCATCTTGTTGACATTTCCAAAGTTCCTTGATACAAGTATCAAGACTTATCAAATTATTCTTAATATTCTGACAAATAGTGCTAAACAAGTTAGCATCATGTGAGATATTTGTCTTTGTTTCTACAACATAGAAAAAATTTGTGAATTCCTCATCAAAAGATTTTAGCACTGCTTGTGTCCTCTATTCAAGATCTACCTCTGTATGCTACACTGCCAAAGTATTATGTAATCTATCTGTAACCTCCATCAAGGTTCTTTGTAGGCTCTTCACTATCCTGTTCTTCTCAATAATTTTTGGCAAAGATGAGATAAAATTGGTTTGATCATCATCATTAGTTGTCAAGCTAGAAAGTGAAAGTAGAGTAGATGAACTAGAAGGTTTAGTGTCATCTTCCCTTTGCTTCTTTCAGCTACCTCTTTGACTCTTCTCTCTTCTTTCTCTTTCTCTTCTCTTTCCTTTCTTTCTTTTTCTCTCTATTCTTCCTCCTCTAATCTCTTCTTCTTGTCTTCCTCTAACTTTCTCTTCATTTCTTCTTCAATTAATCTTTTCTTTTCTTCCTCAACTTGTCTTTTCATCTCATCTTCAAGAAATTTTTACTTGGTCTCTTCTATTTTCCTTTTCTCTTCCTCTAATAACCTCTTCTCTTCTTCAATTTTCTTTAATTGATCTTCAATATCCTTAGTATTAGGTTCAATATATTCGAAGCTTTCAAATGGGTTAGCATCATCAATGTTAATGGTAACATTGATCTAATCTATCTGCATTGTGTCACCACTTACTGACACTTCCAAGGTTTTTGGTGCTAGTGAAGATGTTAACTTGGACTTTTTCATCATCTGACTTATGGTTGTCATAGTTTTACTTCTAATTTTATCTTTCTCACCTACCATAAATAGGAATGGTCTTACCTTGTTTCTCAAGTAAGGTGCTAGATCGTTCAACAATCTCTTGACTTCTTCTTCATCATCAATCTTGTATATTATTCTTATCGTAGACCTCTAAAGTTATATGTCCTCTTCTCAAGTTGGTGCCTTCTTTTCAATGAGTCTATCATAGACTTTTTGGTTTATCGTGCCTTCAGTATCCTTGAGGTTTAGATTATTAGCTATTATATATCTCACAATAAAGATAGCAATTTGATCTTTCTCAAAATTATTTTACAAGTCATAACATTTGTTCATCTAGATAAAGTTGCCCTTATTAGCAATAGCTAAATTTATCTTCTTTATCTTCAACTTTCAGGGTTGTTGAGATTTTCCTACTGACTTCTTATAAGTAGTTACTTTCTTCATTTGTTTAACTTCTTATTCTTGTTCTTCTTCACTAGACTTAACAATTGTCAACAATGTCTCTTGTCTCTTTCTTTGTCTAATGGCTTGTTGCTTGACCCTCTTAGTCTTGGTGGCCATAGCTTCCACTAATCTCTCTAATTTCCTCTTTGGTTCACTTGGTTGAACATATGATACTGCTTCATAAGGAATGCTCTGTTCCAAAGATGTCTCTACAATAAATACGGACAAAGGTTGCACATTCAATATACATTGTTTCATAGTCTTCTTGATTACTTGTGCCTCACTCTCAATCATACCGGCCTCTGATAAGGCTTTCTTCATTATTGTCTCTATCTTCTTGTGAGATTCTTTCTCCAAGGATTCCTAATGAGCTAATTGGGTAATCTCATCATAGGTTCAAAATCTATACTCAGCTTGATCCTTCTCTGATTTCAACAATAAATCAATGTATCCAACTGTTGTTTCATCACTCAATTCATAGCCTAAGGGATCAAGAAATATTTCCCAAGGTTCTACTACTTGAATATAAGTAAAATTTGTATCAACCACAACACAAATATCTTCTTTAAATCTATCTACAATTACAAGTGCAATTTTGAATTTGTGTCTCATCTCATTATGAAATGTTTTCATTATCAAGCTCCCACTATCCAATATTTTATCTATTGGATGTCTTCTACATACTTCTATGATCTTCTCCATTGTACATCTCTCACTGCTCATAATCTCTTTGACTAACAAATAAGGAAATCCCTTAAGTACATGAAAGAATAAATAATTGATCGGTGACTGAAATCTAAACACGCCATTCTTAGTCCTTTTGATTTTCTCTAGATTCTCAAGAAGTTGCATTCTTAGTATTTAACTAAGGTTAACTTGTTCCTTCTCAACACATATCTTGTAGGCTACATAGATGAATTAGGTTGATAATTCATCAATCTTAGAACTTGCACATAAGGAGTAGGTAATGATTCTACTCAGGAATCTTACATCATCTTATTTAATGGTACTGATCACCATAGTCTTTCTATTATACATTGATTTGGTATAACTCTCAACTTTCTTCTTAACCAATTTCTCACCTATAGGCACATTGCCTTGTTTACTAAGTCCAGTTACCTCATAAATAAGGTCAGTTAAAATATCAATTACACTATCATCCATCCATAGTTTTCCATCATGTATTCTACTTAGTATGATCTATGTCAAATTCTCAGTAGAAATGGTATTTGAACAGGTCTAGATCTCTTAAATGTTCAAATCTTGGATTCATAGTCATGTTGTGATTAAAGACTACTTCCATATCCTTGTTCATATAATCACTCCTAATAGATTCAAATTTGTTGTTTTGATAACTTCCTACATCTTCTAAATAAACTACATTGTTTGGCGTAATAGATATGTTGATAATTGGCTAATGAGGATATGTAATTATTGTCATTTATGGAAACACATGATGTACATGCTTACAAGAAACCTCAGAAATAAAGATACTTAACTTTTGGTACTCAAAAAATTGTCTAAGTATAAATTTGGTATACAACAGTGTATTTTTTTGTTTGTAACTCGTTGTATATGTCATACTATGACTAGCATAGTTAGATGGAGATTGTATACATGTTTATGATGATGTGTATAACATTGGAAATCAGTATAGATTGTATGAAAAAGAGATATTTATGTTTTAGCAATAAAACAAGATATTAGAATTAAAGGAAAGGAATTGTTTTTTTTACAAAATAATTGCTTGACCAATTAGGGCCAACATCCTAGATGTTTACTCTAAGTTAGAAAAGTTTATTATGGTCTTAGCTGACCTAGTAGTAATTTGTGTCAATATATGTAAAGTTTGTGAAGCTATTTTGTGATCTAAGATTGAATAGAGAAAGAATCTATTCTAGAAGTCTAATTACTTATTTGGGTAGTGAGCTCTTCTTGTAATTGTAAATGCATATTTGGGTAGTGGGCTCATCTTGCATCTATTGATCTTCCATCATCTTGACCTTGATCTCTACCATTTGTATGACTTAAAAGAGAGAGAGCTTGCCCCCTCAAAGGATCCATCCACCTTTTGATTATTGTTATGCTACAGGTTTTCTAATAGGTTTCTTTGGAGCTTTGTGGAGAACTTCTCATTCCTTGTCTCATTCTATCATCACCATTGCATACTATTTTAGAAGCATCTTCCATGGTATCTTAGCTCTTTTGTTGCAATATTCTAGCTCACATAGCATAATTACGTTGGATATTGTAATACTTTCATCTTGTTAACATAGCTACACTTTGCATTGTTAGGATTAAACTACAGACAGAAATAATAATTACATGCAAATATAACCAATATCAAAAAATGATAGATCACACAGAGAAGAAAAACACAAGACACCAAGATTTAATGTGGTTCACCCAAACCCTAGGCTACATCCACCAAATAGCAAGTCTAATATTTTTTATGATCCAATGGTTACAACCTTATTACAATCTGTAATCCCTTACAACTCAATACTGCCACAAGAACCAATTTTCACATCACAACTATGAAACAATCCCTAATCCTAAGCTCCTTTATACAAGTATTTTTACTTCTTTAGGGTTATAATTAATAATTACATGTCAGCCCAAAATCTTGATAAAATAGGGCCCAAAAAAATTTGGTGAGCCCCAAAGAATTTATAAAGTACGTACAGTACTTTCCTAATTAGTCACCACAAACTAACATGCATTTCATCTTAGCTTACTTCACATTTGCATTTCATCTTTGAGGAACTCCTTGTGGACATTTACATTCTTGCATCTCATATTTGGAACCTCCCAGTGCATGGTTTACTAGCAAGAAGAGTATTTCTAAGGCTCAGCCGATAGCCTTCATATTTGAATCATACTCTCTTGCACTCCATAGATAGGAAGCTCTAGGCTAGCATCCAAGCATTCCAAACTCATGGAATCACTTGGATAGAATGGTTTAGAGTGTGATACTTTCATGGTGTACAATATGTACTAAATATTGTAATAGACTCCTAATAGGGTCCATCCTCTAACAAGGAATATTTATATTAGTACATCATCTTGTGGACATCATTCCCACCAAGGTTTTCCCTTTGATCAAGGGTGTCCTTAGTTAACATATCTAGTGTAATTGTCTATGTTACTATTTACTTTGGTTGAATGGATAAAATTGTTTAAGGTTGATAAATGTTTTAATTATTGGATAACTGATTCGGCCCTCCCCCCTGTCAATTATCTGGTGGACTATTGTTTCTAACAAATTTGTAAAAACATCAACTTTGGTTGACACAATTCCTCCACCAATTTTTGTTTTTAATTTTGATGTTTTTGGACTACCTTCAAAATGCATCATTTTTAGCATGGATTTTCAAATGTCCCTTTTCGTTTCTAATTACTCACAACAACTAGTGATAACAAAAAAGTGAATCTAACTCTGAATACCTAATTGAAAACTCTGAAAAACTACACCTAAATGATTTACCATAACTCAAACCTAAGGTACCAAAATGGACAAGGTTGACACTTGATTAGACACTCCCAAAGCCACATTGTTCCTAACTTGGCTTACTATGATTTCATGTCATTAGTACCTTTCCCCGAAAATGGCACCAAAAATGTATGGTAAAATTATGGGTTTAATTAACTCCTTTAAAGATCAAATTTTGACACATGTAGATTCCCTTAGTTTGTTCCTAAAAATGTCAATTTGGGGTTGTAAACTGGTGAAAGGTACAGTGGCTATCTGCTCAAGGAATGAAAAGAGAAAGCTAAGTGTGGATGGATGCAACTATGAAAATAAACCTATAACAAAGAAATAGTTCTAGAGATAGGAATTGTCACTTGCTAGCAACTAGAGCTACACATACATCGAATACAGAAAAAAATTTATTAATAGAAAATAAACCATCTCCCCAAATTTGCAATACTAAATAAAAAAACTAATCTAATTTTCCAAACCATGCTCAAATCTAAAATATATTATCAAACTAAACTAGTAAAATTTAGATCTCACAACTATTAAAGTAAAATAGATCTAGCGTATTGAAATAATATTAAACTAATTAAAATTACTCAACTATGAAATGTATGGATGTTTCAAATCAATAGTGAAGGAGGCTAGGGTTTCATCATAGAAGTCAATGGTGGCCATCATAAATGGACTATTAGTGGCAATAGTGAACACAGGTCTCTTTAGGTGGCATATTGGGCTCAACTATAGAGAGACACCTAGGGGATTTTGGTCATATAGAGATTGAGATCATCATGCTTATCAAGGTAAGATAGCTTTCAACCTAGAGCCAAGGGAGAAAATGAAGGATGGTTTTCTCAAGAAGAGACAAGTAGAGAATGGAAATGGAAAATAGTACCAACTAGGGCATCTAATGATGAGATTTATTTCAATAATTTTAGGTGGGAAAGTAGATTTTAGTACAGTGTCTCAGAAGTTCTAGACATAGAAAATAGCTAAGGAATAGGAGAAAGTAATGAAAACTAACCTAGCACTAACAAAATGCATGGTAGTTGGCTAGATTTAAACAATAAGGTATGGGAAGATTTGTTTAGTTTCTTAAAAGGTCATGTTTTTTAATGAAATGGGGTGGAGAGTGGCCTAGGGTTGAAAAGGTCAAGAGCTAGTGTGATAACTATTGGGGGTGAATAAAGGGTTTTAAAACTCTATAAAATGGCTTCTATATGGTGAGAGTCAATTGTGATCATGACAGGGAATGGATTTTAGATAGTGACCCTTATATGTTAGAAGGGAAATGTTTTTACATGAAAATTTGGGAAGAAAACTTTGATCCCACAAAGGAGGTCATTCAAACTTTCCTAATCTAGATAGATTTGAGAAATCTCCCACACGGGATGATTGATGACAAGCTAGGTAGTTACATTAAATCTATAGAGATGGTGGATAATGTGACCCTACAAATGTTTCCCTAAGTATGCATCCAATGGAATGCATGTCATCCATTACTAGAAAAATTAGAGCTTTACACTAGAGAAGGGGTGTGGTGATAGTCATTGTCTATAGAAGAAAATTTAATGGTGTGTATGGAGTGTTTGAGTGAAGATCATGAAGTTGAGGGATGCATTATTTCAAGAATTGGGAAAGGTCTAGAAGAAGAGAAATTGTTACAAAATGTGATCACTCTCTCCACCTCCCAAAAAACTATGGAGACATCATGTAACAAAATTTTTGGGAGAGTAGCATAATGGAAATGTTATTTTCTTAGTAAATATAAGATTTGGAATGGACATATTAGTGATGTCTATAGATGGGGTAGAAGTGGGATATATATGCAAGATATTGGGGGTACAAGCTTTGGGGAAACTTTAATGGAGCATGCAAGTGGTACTGAAGTAAATAAGGAGCTTGTAGACATTAGAAGGGAGACAAGGGGAGAGGAGAGTGGAATAGAAGTTGGGGAAATGATTGGAGATTGCAGGATTGCACCGACAATGGATCATCCTCACAATTAAAAGAGGATGATCACCTTCCAAAGGAGGGAGAACATATGAATGATCTCTTTGATAGATTATATAAACTAGGGGAACTTGTTCAAAAGCTCATCTATCAAGATGTTGAATCTAGCTTTAATGAGGAGACAATAGGAGGTCAGGTTGATGAAGGGTATAAAGATATCCATATCTCACCCATGAGGAACTTGGAGTGCTACTTTGATTTAGTAAGGGATTCTAGTGGGTAAATTTTTTATTCTGATTTGGAGGAGATTTGTGTTAATAGAAAAAAGATCTTTATCCCAGATAGATGTGATGAACCCCAAAGATAAACTTAGGAAAAACAAGAAATGAGGTAGGAAAAGTAAAAAGACTCTACTCATAGAAGTTTGCAATGCAGAAAAATAGAGAAATTTAAGATTAGGAAGAGGCTATCCCTCTTTCTAGAAGAAATGAATCTCCTATCATGGAATTTCAGGGGCTACAATGCCCCTAAAAAAAAAAATTTGATCAAGAGGGGACTTGATCAAGTGAAATTGGATGTCATTCTCATGCAAGAAACTAAGATAAAAATGGATGATGTTGCTTTTATTAATCAATGCTTTGGTAGATGGAATATTTTTTGGGCTAAAGCTCTAGGAGCTTCTGGGGGTATGGGACTCTTGTGGAAAGAGGAATCTATGAAGATAGAGGTTGTTCAAAATTATCAACATTGGTAATGGTTTAGAGTTTTCTCAAAATAATTTAATGCAGGTTTTAATCTTATTAATGTATATGGTCCTACCAAATATAGAAAAAAAAGGATCAATGGAGAACTCTATTAGGAATTCTTCAATTATTGGAGGATGAAATAGCTATCATTGGAGGTGACTTTAATGTCATCTTAAGTCCCACAAAGAAGAGAGGCAGAAGGGGATGGTTATCAAACACTCAAATAGAATTTAGCAATTTTCTAACACATAATGGGCTCTTCAATATCCCTTTTAAGAAGGGAGAGTTCACTTGGAAAAATAGAAGGTAGGGCTTTGTGAATATTATAGAGAAACTCGGCCACTTTCTATTATATTGGGATTACTTGGCTAGTAGATGGACTTATGATGCTGAGATCTTACCAAATTTTGGTTAAGGTCATTTCCCTATAGGTTTGAATTTACAAGAGGAGCATTCCCTAGACATATGCCCTTTCAAATTTGAAGCGATGTGGCTATAAGAAGAAAGTTTTAAAGATTTAGTGAAATGATGGTGGTTAGAGACCCCTTTTTTTGAAGGTAATAAAGCTTTCATACTTTTCAAGAAATTGTAATATTTGAAGGAGCAATTGAAAATCTCAAACAGAGAACACTACCATAATAGTTTTTATAAAACGCTATCAGTAGAGGCTTCTCTAAAAGAATTTAATGACAAGATCATTCACTCAGGGATGTAGATGGAGGATTTTCAAGAGGAAAAAATTTAGAGTAAGGAATATGTAGAGGTTTTAGCAAGGGAAGAGATTTTCTGGAGACAAAAACCTCGAGAAACTTGGCTTAATGAGGGTGATAGGAATACAAAAAAAAAAAAAAATCATAACTTAGTAAGGATGAGAAGGGCTCTAAACAAGATCTACTCTATTAATTCAAGGGAGGAATAGTTGTTAACTACACAAGAGGATGCAAATAGGGAAGCTATAACCTTTTTACAAAGTCATGGACAAAGGAATGAGGTTGAATAGGCTGATATGGTGGAGATTCTAAGGGTTATTTAGAGGCAAGTTTTTGATAGTCAATATGCAAGGTTACTAGAGAAGATGTCAATGATGGAGGTAAAAAAGGCTCTTTGAGGTTTAAGAAAGGATAAAGCCCTAGGACTTGATGGTTTCTTAGACCTTTTTTCCAAGAATTATGGGATGTAATAGACTTTGACGTGTGGCAAGTGGTGGAGGAATCCCACTAGGGGGCTTTGATTTAAGGGATTTAAATAGCACTTTCATTCCTTTGATCCCCAAAAAGGAGGTGGTAACCACTTTTGAGGATTTTAGACTAATTTCTTTCTTTAACACTATTTATAAGGTTATCTCTAAGGTTATGGAAAATAGGTTGAAAAAGTTTCTAAACTCTATGATCTCCCTTGAAAAAAGTGGTTTTTCTCCAGGAAGACCTATTTATGAAGGATTGATTATAGCCCATGAAATTATTCACTCAATAAGGCTAGGAAAGCTAGAGAAGATGACAGTAAAGCTAGATATGACAAGGTGGATAGAGATTTCTTATTAAACATACTTCTGAGATTTGGTTTTGATGAAAAATGGGTGGAATGGGTGAGAAGTTGTATTTACATACCTTGCTTCTCAATTTTGGTTAATGGAATCCCTTAATATTTCTTTGAAATTGATAAAGGTACTCGATAAGGGGATCTGTTGTCCCCTTTTCTATTTATTATAATGGTTGAAGTTCTAGGAAGATTAATTACAAAGCAAAGATTGTCTGGGTCCTGGATTGGAGTTAAGGTTGTTGAAGGAGTGGAAGCAGTTTCACATGACAATTTTTTAGTAGGAGATGCTTCAGAAAGAGAAGATAGAATAATGAAGAAAACTCTTGATCTATATGGGAGAGGCTCAAGATAGAAGATCAGCTAGAAAGAGTCAGAGATTTTCTTTTTAAATATCCCAATACACAAGTAGCGGGTCATTGGAAGAATCCTTAATATTAAGTGTGGCTCTCTTCCTAGAAATTATTTGGGCATCCCCCTCTTACAAGGGTGTAATAAGGCTGATTTGTGGAATAATTTAGTTGATAAGTGCATAAAGAAGATGGAAGGTTGGAAAGGTAGGCAGCTTTCCCTTGTAGGATGCATTTTAATGCTAAAATCAATAGTTTTTTTTGTGCCAATTTTTTCTATGATGTGTTTGAATATCCCAAAGAAGGTTATAAAAATTCTAGGACAAAGATGAGGAAATTATTCTAGAGTGGAGTAGGGGAGGAAGAGAAGTGTCCTTTATTGGGTTGGGAAAAAATTTTCCATGCAATGAGATATGGAGGGGCAAGGCTGCAAGATTGGAAAATGATGAATACTGCTTTGGGATAAAAGTTAGTTTGGGATATTTACAAATGTTTGGATCAACTATGGGTTAGGATCCTTTGAGCAAAGTATCTGGACTCACCTAAACTAGAGAGGATTCTAGCCATTAGGAACCCTCCTTTAGGTTTGGCTATAAGGGACTTTATGCTTTCGTGTAGATATGCCATTATAGAACACATCTCTTGGGTGGTAGGTGATGGGGAGAAATCCAAGTTCTGGGAGGATTCATGGAATGGATATCCTATCTTGGTTGATAATTCACTATATGAAGGGATAAGAGGGGTTTTATCTTAAAATTTGGGGAGTCAAAGTGACAGACTATGTGCAAGAAGTGGACAAACCTTTTAGTGGAAGAATTATGATGGATATGAACTTTCAATCCCATAGAAGGAGAGCTTTTGAGAAGCATTTTCTAATAAAGAGAGGTGTGTAAAATAGCAAGGGAGGAT
The DNA here is from genome assembly GCA_028749045.1 of Cupressus sempervirens. Taxonomy (NCBI): domain Eukaryota; kingdom Viridiplantae; phylum Streptophyta; class Pinopsida; order Cupressales; family Cupressaceae; genus Cupressus; species Cupressus sempervirens. The sequence goes on from CM053786.1 coordinate 483,205,752, forward strand.
AAGGTTTTTTTTGGTGTGCCTCTTCAAAAGGGGGTTATTCTATTGAATTAGGTTATGGTTTAATCTCACAGGGATAGGTAAATGAATTTAAAGGGGGTGACTTATGTTGGAACAAAGATTGTCTCCCAAAGGTAGGTACCTTTTCATGGTTAGCTATGCAAGGATGTATACTAATAAATGATCGAAGAAGGAAGTTTGGCTTTAATGGTTTGAGTAGGTTTGTAATGTATAAACTTTAGGATAGTCAGTGGATCACCTCCTGCTAAGATGCTCAATCACTCAAGGTTGTTGGGATGGACTGAAAGGGAAGTTAAATTGGCAGGGACCATGTTTGAATTTAGTTAAAGATTTCTTTGTAAGTTGGCCAAGGAAAACTTCTATCTTTGTTTTGTCAAATATTTGGGTGGTGATTCCCTCAATTGTAGTGTGGTAAATATGGAAGGAGAGGAATAGATGCATTTTTTAGGATAAAGAGGAATAATTGGAACACATTTTGTGGAGGATTGATAATTCAATAGAGGAAGTTATGACTGCAACCACCTATAGAAACAAGAGGAAACATGTATTCTTTTCAAAAGAGGATAGTTTGTTTCAGAAAAGGTGGTCAGGGATAAAGATTAAAAGGTAGGGATGTTTTCTTAAGAATAAAATGAAGGATTTGAAGAAGGATGTTTGTTGGGATTTTCTAGACAAAGGATGGTTTAAAGTGAATTTCAATGGTTCTTCCATTGGTAAGCTAGGGCCCTTGGGGGCAGGGGTAATTATTAGAGATTAGAGAGGGGACACTTTGGTCTTGGCAGCAAAGAACCTTGAACATGGAACAAATAATATGGCAGAGTTCAAAGAAGCTCTATTGGTAGTGCAATGTGCAAAACTGATGGGGTTTCAAAAGGTGCATTTAGAAGGGGACTCAACGATAGTGATTGATCCAATTAGACTAAATTGGAGTCATGCTTGGCATCTAGTAAATCACTTACAAAAGGTGAGAGAGATTTTAGAAAGCTTTAATGATTTTAGAGAGATTTGAAAACATAGGAAATTAGGAATTTGAACATTTTGATAATTTAAGAAGGTGGTCAATCTCTAAATATAGCTCATTTAATTATATGAGGAAAAGTGAGTTTATTTGGAATCATAGCATATTTCATAAGGATAGTGTAATGATTTTTTCATGGGGTGGCAACAAGCTTTGTTGTGAAATAACAAAGCATTTAATGCAAACAAGATAGTTAGGTGTGCGAACAAGCTTAAATTTGGAAAGAGGTTAGATCCGGGGAAAAGATTTGTCATGTGAAGGATGGAAAATAGTTTTGGGCTTTCTATGTGTCAAAATGCCAACATGGAGCCGACCTTCACCTTTCAAATGAAAAGGTAACAGAAAGCCCTTTTTGGTCTGGTGACATATCATAGACTTAAATTGTTGCTAAAGTGTCCTTTGCAGGGAGTAATGGAGGTAGTAAAGGAGACGTTGGGGCCACTTTTCTAGGAATAAAAACATCACTAGAAAGTAAATGTCGACATAGTGGGGATGTTTGGCATGGGGATTAGAATTAAATGAGAAGGAAAAAGTGTTATGGGTGATGGACTCACATTTTTCTTGAGAACTAATTGTTGGGGTTGAATCACTTATAGAATGGGCTGCCCTTGGGTTTGGTTTTGATTATAGTGAGTGCTTTACAAATTTGGAAGAGGGAATTGAGGTTGGGCATTACTCTTTCCTCTAGTTGCCAGTGCAATTTGATCAAAAAACTTATAAGGAGATAATTTTTGTGCCTTGGGGGAAGCTGAAGAGGGAGATAAAGCACTTTCAAGAAGCCAAAGGTCAGCAATGTTTTGGCTTTCTAATGGCTTTCCCCCTACACTAACGCTCTGCAATCCCTTGTTGCCAAAGGATGAGTGTTAGGGTCTTCTATCCAGAAGAGCAAGTACAGGTTTATCTTCTCTCTTCTTTTTTTGTGGTTGGTGGTGGGGGGCATAGTTATGTGATAATGGGAAATATAAAAGAATGGCTTGTAGGGGGAGCTATTGACCTCCATTTTGAAACAATGTTTATGACAAAGCAAAGAAGTAAAAGGTTGAAAGGAAGGTTTTTTTACACTTACCTATAGATGATTGAGTGACCCAAGAACTGGGGCTATGGAGTGTTGGAAATGGAAGGAGAAAATTTGCCTCTTTTGGGAGAGGCAAGCTAGATGGGAAAATGAATTACCAAGGATTCATCTCTGTAGGTGGTGGTCTACAGATTTTTGGGGTCAAAGAATGAAGGTTTTGGCTTCTTTTCTAGGGACATGAGAAGCAAAAGTTTTCTTTTTGATGGCATTTGAGAGGAGCAAGGATGGAAGATGGAGATGGACAGAGGAGGAACTTCAACATTGGGATGTGATGGAGTAAAATGTAAATTGAAGTGGGTTGAGTTGATTCCTAGTTTTGGTAGAGTAGTTTTCGACTAGTGGTTTTTGCAAGGGACAGTAGTCAACCATGGATTTTTAGAATAATTTATGTGTTTAAGGTTTTTATATATTAGGATGGATGGATTTTAATATGTTTATATGTATTGGAGGATATGGACTTTTATATGTTTAAGAAGTATATTTTAGCCTTCACTCTTAAAGGGTCTGATGTAATCTTTTTATGTTTTCTAATAAAAACTTATATTATCGACCAAAAAATAATCACACAACTATGAAAATATAAATTAGAACTATCTTATCAAAATAAAATAAAACTACTTGAAACCACACAACTTATTAAAATAAATTACAATCAAAATACAATAAAAATAATTAAAAGACAACTATTATAATAAATTAGAAGTAATAAAATAAAACTAATTAAAATAACATGACTATAAATTAAATCTATCTTAATAAATAAAATCAAACCAAAAAAAAATGCATAAGATAAGTATATGAAAGCCTTCTTTACAGAGGAGCGATCATGCAAATGAATAATTTATTTATCACGGAACTAGTACATATATATTTTCCCCTCTATGACATTGCTTTTATATTATGAAAAGGCATATAAAAAATTCTAACCAATATTATATTCACTGATATTATTTTGGTTCATTATTTTTCCAAAGCTTTTCTCCACCAGTAATTTATTTTTGCAGTCCTATTTTATAGCATCTTCTCCTATTTTTCAGCCCTCTTTTGTAGCATTTGATTATATTCCTTTGCCACTTCTTTCAGAATTATTTGTGGCTGTGTTGGAATAAAGATAGCCACATTTATGGCTTCTTACAAATAGTTATTTTTAGTACTTGTTGGTAGGCTAAGTACTATTGTGATACTTTTAGATTTTATGATTTAACTAGTGATTAAATTTTTTGGTTTCTACGATTAAAAATTAATTAATTTTAAAAAATTTATGGAACTAATATGTTGCATAGCGTAGATGCATGATTTGTTAACATTAAAATTTTATGAAATTATTTTTTTAAGATTTGATTGGTTGAATTCATTTACCTCTTATATTGGCGGGTGGATTGTAAAACTAATATTTTTTATGAGTTAGTTTCTATTCTGGTGAATATGATTCATTACTGTTTAATATTTTTTAATGTACATGATTTGTTTGATTTTTTAATATTTTAATATTGTATTTTTTTATAATATAATATTTGTCATTCAATTTAAAATACTAAAAATATATCTTTCGTAAATTATATAATAGTTTAAGAAATACTAATATATATTATTATTATAAAAATATTATTATTTTCATATTTTAATATATTTCTAATATGATATTATCAGATGACATATATAATAGAACATATATATTAATAATTGTATTTATAAATAAAATTATAATTATAATTATAATTAACACCATTGTAGAAAACTATAATTATCTAATATTTTATTAATTAAAATATTTTATAAACTATAATAAATTTATTTAATTAAAACTATATTTATATAAAAGCTAAAGGCAAGTACTAAGCCACTATGTGGCACTTGTTTTGGCATATGTCCATTACAATTTTATTAGTTACAACGACAAATAAATATATGATTTCATACCATATGAGTACAAAAATATATTATTTGTTATTAATCAAAAAAATAGCTAATTTTAAGTACACAATAAATAGTTACATAAAAATAGATGAATGGTTGAAATAACTTGTTATCAAGTAAATTTGTGACCAAAAGGAATTTTGTTCTCTCCACTAGTGTATGCTTCAAATTATTTTCTCAATATAATGGAAGTAGCTATTAGTAAATGCAATCTAGTATTTATTAATCATGTATTTCATCCAAAAACTAATTAAATATTACTTATTTATATTAAATCATATGCAACATAAATGGTAAAATAGTATGGAATGAGATAGAAATGGAATAGTAGAATGGGATTGAAGGCGTATGAAAGGGGCTAAATGATGATATAACTTAGGACATATTTATCTCTAATCAATGAGCATTTTGTTATGTTTTTCACGGACTTGAGTTCAAACATATTCAAGTGGCTTCAAACCACCATCTATGGGTAATCTGACAAAACTTTACTTTCTTGTTCTAGTCAATAATCAAATGTTTGGATCCCTTACAATGTCAAGCCTAAATGGCTTGCAGTTAGACAGGCCAATTAATAATTAACACTAGAAAATATGGGATAATGTATTATACATTTATCTTTATTAGATATATCCTTGGAAGAAAAATTATATAGCTTTCGCATGTGTTCTCCTTCATGTTGGTTTAATGGCATGTTGGATTGTGGGGGAAGTGCAGATCAACTAGTTATGACGATCATATTTGGTGGTCAACTTTTGAGAGATTTATCACATTTGGTCATCTTATTTGGTTCTTGTGCTTGCAAATAATACCCAAGTGTGATGAATATAGTAATTTTGATAAAGTTGTGATGAGCACCTCAAAATGTTGTGCACTCTTGAATGAGTTTATAGATGATTCTGATCATGATCTTAATGTGCCCAAAATTGAACATCTTCTCCAAATAATTGGGACTATTGGTAAAGATTATCACTTGACTGGATTAATCCATCGTATAAATTAGAGCTTGCCTAGGTCTGACCTTATTTCTTGATATATGGCTAAGTTAACCTAAAAGGTTCAACAACCTTAAAATTTTGGTCATCTACTAAGACAATTGAGTCATCTTAATATTTACCATAATTTATATGTAATTATATCTTATTGTGTTTAATTTTAGGGATTGTGTTAATAGTTTTGGTAGTCTAATTGTGTGATGCTCAAGGTTCCTACAGATCTAGGAAATTAACTACTTCATCCTAGTTTTGGAGCTAATCATCAATATGTTGTTGTAGGTGAGCTCAACTAACATTCTGCATCATTGAGATTGAATTAAGCATATAATGTGCTTAGGTTTTATTAATTTTATATCATATAGGCTTATTCTTGTATCTGGTCAAAAGCTTTCAGGAATATGATTGCATTCCTTGATAGTTGTTGTCCAATGATTTGGCTAACATATATAGATTTCATAGATGAGAGTGTTAGATATCAAGAATTAAAATCTTGGATCAAATATGAAGTTATACTAACTATGGACATCATTACACCACATGTAAATAATCCTATAATTACTCCACCATCATCCTTCTGTGCCCAAACTCCAAAGATAAATAGTGCCAATTTACCATAAGTGGGACCCAAGCTATAATATGTGACCCCACATCCATAAGAATTATAGAAATTAAGCATTGTAAAAATGTGAAGCCACTAATATACAGTACCATTTTATAGAAGGAAATATCTTTGGAATGACCCCCATGGCTATGGAAACCAAACCAATGTATGCAAATCTTGTAACTCATAGAGGAATTATGTCCTTCATAAATATTATGTTCATCCTCTTCTCAACATATGATAGTTCTTCCACTTAGCGTTGTTCATTTTTTATTTATTGACATTATAGGAATCTTTGTCTAATCTATTTTCTTCATATACTAGTCACCGTACATAGGTTTCAAATTTATAAATAGGATTTTATGAAATTGTAGAGTCCATCCCCAAATAAAAGAAACAGATATGAAAACCTATTTCAGAATACACACACACACACACACACACACACATACTTATGTTTAAATATGACAATATACAATATTCAAATTTTAGTTAAATACTATGTTCAATAAAATAATTGACCAAATTAAGGCTTCATCTGTAGAATAGTATACACGAAAAGGGATAAATACATGAGAAAATAATAACTCATTTTAAAAGACAATCATATAAAAGATCAAGGATAAGCATGCTTGATTGGAAAAAATATATTTAAAAGATAATCATGTGAAAATTAAAGTACAAGGATATACAATGAGGATGCCACTAAATTTCAATAGCTTGTACATCATTTTTTTAATAACATACTTGATCAAAATTTCTCACTAATATGTAAAACCTCCCTAAATTTATACAAGTAAAATTGAAGTGATTTTTGTAGAAATAATGGTCCAATTCACATCATAATTTCAGATGTCTAGTATATCAACAATTTTGACATTTATATCATATATAAGGTGTGAACTATAAATATGTTTTCCTACATGGTACATAGTAGCTAAACACCCTAAGGTATTATTTTTAAGAGGCTATTCTAAGTAATTTTCAAAGATCATATTGGAGTTGTAGAACGATAAGGTTTCTTAGGACCCATCAACATCAGGGTTGAAGAGTAATCCTGGATGCAAAGAGAATGTTTGTAGTCAAATGCAATTCTATAGCATGTTTTGTACACCTTATATCCTTGAAGGCCCTTTAGGTAGGTAGGATACTTTTTTCAACATTGATGAGGACTTCACTTGTGTGAACATACAATCTCATGCAAAGCTAACAACATTTTTTTACCTTTATTTTTTTGCATTTCCCTTCCAAACTGAGAGGGTGATTAACTAGACAGATATTTTCCCAAACAATATCAATAGAAAAATATGGAAAAGAGTAGAACTATAGTATTGTGTATGTTTTTAATTGATAGGAGAGTTCAAAGTTTAAAAGTTAGAGAAACCTACATAGAAGAAATTTTCCTCTTTTATTCATTAAACATTGCATGTCCATTTCAAAGGATGACTTCTTGAGTATTAATTTCTTATTATGTGGTTAGCCAGTGTCCTATGAGACCCTTTTTCAACAATCAAGAATAATGTTTATGTTGTATGCATTCTTTGTATTTATTTTTCTTAGAATCTAACCATAAACAACCTAGTGTCCTAATTACAATTTTACCATTATAAAAGTGTAGTACTATAGTAGTGTTTATGTGTTTTATTAATTGAAGAGTTCAATACTTTCAACAACAACAAAATTGTTCAATCTAGATATTTTAATACCAACTAAATAGCATATTGATTTTTCTCCCCTGTTATAGGCAATATTTGTGTTTCTAATGATATTTTATTTTACAATTGTTCAATGCTTGGCTTATTCATGTGCATTTTTCATGTAGAAAAAACCAATGCTAATTCTATATATCTTTCCACATTTCTAGACAAGTTCTCATTGCATTTTTTAATTATATTTAGAGCAGAGAAAAATTTGGAGAAAAGGTACTAGGCATGTCCATGTGTCTAAACAAATTTTGAATCTTTGCAATTTTGTTATTCCCACTTCCCTATGAAAAAAGCTCTACATCATTTTTACATACTGCAAATTTATGGACATTGCATGGGATCCAAGGCCTAGTGAGCACATAGTTACAAATGAATTTTATTAGGTGTTGGAAATATAAGAGGAGTAACTGAGAGGGGGGCTGAATCAGTTACAACTAAAATATTTCACAGATCCCTTGGATGTCAACTATAAAATTCAAACTAATAAAACTGGTTACTATTGATACTTGATAAACACATAGAAAATGTTGTAACTTGGTAAATGTAGAGTGAATTACTTTAGTAAATCTTAAGATGTTATCAGTAATTGCTTGCAAGCATGAAAGAAACAACATGAACACATGAGACACCAGGATCTAACGTGGAAACCCAAATTAAGAAAAACCACCAATGTAACTAGTTACTATTTTTTGCTCTTCTAAAGTGAGCCCTATTAGGAGCCAACCCTATTAAAGGTTACAAAACACACTATTAGGTGTGACCCTATCAAAGGATTTAATCACCCTATTAGGAGTGGCCTTCCAAAAGGTCTTGAAATAATTCAAAGAAATTCCCACCTTGTTAGAGGATTTACAAATGGCTATTAAACCAACTCTATTAAGAGATTTTAGATCACTGCTCTAATGGTTAGAGAGTAACAATGAGATAACCTGATTGTGATGCAACTGAATTGTTGATTACAGATCTCTACTCTAATTCATACTTGATCCCTCCTGATCAAATAATACTTTTCTACATGCAAGGATATCTCTTTATCCTTCAAGTTCGCTTCATCTTCTTATATCTTACAACTTATTTAACTTGCACACATCACACTTGAAATCACAACTTGACCTTCTATTTATACATTTTAGATTGTCAAGTCAGCCCAAATATAAATTAGAATAACCAATATTCATCACCTCAGTTGGCTAGAATCAATAGGTAAAATAATTAAGCTTTATATGCCAAAACAAGAAAATCTTTTGGTAGCCAACCCAGCTCGATAGAAAATGATTCTGAAGTGATTCCTTGTGTTAACCAATAGAAGCTCAATTAACACTACAAACTTACAAAATTCTTTTGGTAACCAAGTGAACTTGGTTAGTACTGACTCTATTCAACTTTCCCTTCATTAATTGAGTGAGCTTAGTTAACACTCTTTTCTGCTTAACTTCCTTCGATGCCCAAGTACAGAGTAAACTCAGGAATGCTCAATAGACTAGGAAAACTATCTTCATTGAACAAGTGAGCTCGACATGCATTGTCTGTCAACTGATATGACATTTGTGTAACATCAAGGACAACATACAATTAATCAATTGTATCCAACATTAGGATACTACATTGTGGTTCAATAATTTTCTAGGTTGGTTAAGGGAATTCAAGATTCTTGAGGACAACATGATCCTATATTACATATCTAGTTTTCATTGTATTTTTTATTTTCATTTAGAGTAGAGCAATTTTTGGAGCATGAGTACTAGGTTATGAATCTTCAAAATTTTGCAATTCACAGTTCCCTATGAAGATAGATCTGCATCATTTTTACTGTAATGCCTCACTTAGGAACCCAAAAGAAATAAATCTAATATGTTACAAATTTTATTGAACTATTTTTGTTTAATAATAAGTTTGAACAACATCAAAGTAACAATAATGTGGAAGCAATATATATATACACATCAAGTACACATAAGAAAATCACAAATACAATTTTCCATTCCATGGGGGTTCCTTCACATTGAGTCACATTTAATAAGTTTATAATAATTAGTTTAAGTCTCAAGTACAAAGTATCCTGATCATAAAGAAATAATAGATACATTATCACATAAGAAAAAACATAAGTACAATGAATAATATGAAAGCACCTCTAATGAATAACATCCACTACACATGTCACAAGGTATGTGGAAATAGATACAAGTACACCAATATACAATACAATATCTCATAGGATCTCAAAACACATAATACATAGATACATCAAATGAATAGAAGTCTCCAAGATATAAATATGAATGATAAAGAGTACAATTGCACCGATAAGCATCCAACATCCACAAATCTAAGGGGGGCCCAAATGGTAAGAAGACACTACCTCTCGACTACGTGGTCACCTAGTCAAGCTTTCACTCCCACCATGCAGGAGAGATAATGTACAAGCTTTCACTCCCACTGTGTAGGAGAGATAATGTACAATCCACACACAGATAATCATAAAACAATCCTAGGCAAGGAAATCATGATAGCAATCTATCTCAAAGGTACCAAGACACAAGTAACATCTAATCCTAAAGGAAACAAAGGCATGTAGGAAACCTAATATGCATGTGGTAAATCTCATCACATGAGTCAACTCTAAAGTTACCCTGATAGCCTCTCTGGACTTCAGCCCTCTAGTGACTCTATGCCACATCAATTTCCTTTCTTGTAGACAAGGAATACTAACAAGGCAAGGTTGCAACCAAGCATCATCTTTACTCCCATCCTAGCCTGTACTAGCACTCGAGGCATGGGCGAGGTAAAACATTGACTCTTGTTAATTCATTTTAACCCATTTAATTAAAAGTTCTCACTTATTAATACAACTTACAATGGGTTACCCAAGAAGCCTCTTTAGGGCTCCGACCTCCATTGCAAGCTACTTCCCAACATATACATAGATAACCTACCTTAAGCTCATAAAAATATATCTCATAAAATCACAATATTCACCTCAGTCCTATACAAGCAACTAGAAAACACCTAATAGATAAATCACAATATTCACCTCAGTCATATACAAGCAACTAGAAAATACCTAATAGATAAATCACAATATTCACCTCAGTCCTATGCAAGCAGTTGGAAAGAACATCCAATAGATTAATCACAATATTCACCTCAATCATATACAAGCAACTGGAAAGTATGTCCAATAGATAAATCACAGTATACACCTTAGTGCTATACAAGAAACTGGAAAGCACGTCCAATAGATAAATCACAATATTCACCTTAGTCCTATAAAAGCAACTAGAAAGCATGTCCAATAGATAAATCACAATATTCACATCAATCCTATAGAAGTAACTAGAAAGCACCAATAGATAATTGATTGAAAACATTATAGGTTACACCAAGAAAATCACAATACACAAGCTTATAGAAAAGCACTCAATCTCATCATACAAACACGTGGATATAGCACATTGGTTGGGAATAAAATAATCATGACAAAACAGCATCACAAAAACAACCACTTCTCAAGCTTCTGGTAAACATGCCTATTTGGTCAAATTACTAGGTTTCCCCCAAAATCCACCTCAAAATAAAACATGACATCTTGACATGCATTTAAAACAAGAGTAGTTATTTAGTCTTTTTCTTTTTTTTCTTTTTTTAATATAATTCCATAAAAATTGGTTTGCGTCAAATTTGAGTTTTCATTTCATAATAATTTCATAGTTGGATAAAGGTCATCAATCATGCAATATTATCATGTTATTAATTTAAAAAATCTTAAATCATGAATGATTTAATTAATAACATAAATGTATGTTATTAGATTAAATCTTAATGTCAATTTAATTTCTAAAATATTAATTTGACTTCTATTTAAGTCTAATACTAATACTTACTTTTCCATTAATTCATAATGGAATTTGAAATAACTCAAACTTAAAGATTCTTTAATATTGGTCAACATCCACTTTATAACTATATCAGTAGTATTAATTTAATTTTTGAAATTAATAATTAATAATAATAATAAATTAAATTTTTGGAATAATAAATAATTCCAAAAAAAATTACTAAATAAATCCAAAAATTAAATTTTCAAAATTAATAAATAATTATTAAAAAAATTGTTGTTTTTTATTTTAAAAAAATCCAAAAACTATATTATATTTTTATATAAATAAAAATAAATATACAACTAGTTTTTGTTATTATTAATTAAATAATTATAATAGAACAATATTAAATTATTAATCTTTTAATATTCTATGTCTCTTTTTATCCAACTTCTTAAATTAGACTTTTAAATCAGGTCTTTTAAAACTTAAGCACATATTTAATTAATTTCTAATTAATTAAATATCATCGTATTCTAATTTCTCTTTAACCAATTTTATAAATTTAGACTTTTTAATTAAAGCACATATTTAATTAGTTTTTAATTAATTAAATATTCTCATATTTTAATATTTTATTTTTAATCAAATAATATTTAATAATTCTCAATATTATATGATTAACCCAAATATTGTAGTTAAATCATTTACCAAATAAATCACATAGTCAAATCCGCATAAAAGCAACATTGCCAAAATAGACCAAAACTCAAAATCAAACAACACAGACAAAGATAAACTCATGGATTTTGAAAAGGGTAGAAAGTCAGTTATGAGTCCTCCTTGTAGGACAAGTATTTAGGCTATGGTTGGGATTGGACCCAAATATTACCTCCCCATTCTTACCATTCAGTTATTTTTGTGTGTGTGTAAACTAAACAAGCAATGGTGGGGAGTGGTACATCATGTAGATCTCGACTAGCGGGTGACTATGACTCCCTCCCTTAACCACATCAAACATGTTAGAAAGAAAATTAAAACAAACACACACACACACACAGCATACACATGCAAGTATGGGGTGAGTACTATAATAAATCTTGAGTATAAATCATCAGATATTCAAACATGGAAATTTATCGTTGTGAATATAAAATACTCATCATTTGATATCATCATGAAAGCAACCACATTTACTAACTAATAACCATTAAAGCATCATTAATGCACTAGTAATCATAATCATCAAGCAACATGTGAAATATAATCAACTAAGTAATTCTTTATTGATATACATGTAATTCAAGTCATGAAATAATATCATAATTATAAATCCAATATCCTTGAAACTATCACATGTGTGAAATGGGCATAAAAGAGTTTGGTGAATATAATGGAAAAGAAAACTATGGGTGGGCATTACATTTACATACTCTAATTAATGGACACTATTTGGGGTCCAAAGTATAGTGAGCACATAGTTACAACTAAATCATTTACACATACTCTAACTCATGGACACTATTTGGGGTCCAAGGCATAGTGAGCGCGTAGTTACAACTAAATTTCATTAGGATACTAGATTTTGGTTCAATAATTTTCTCGGTTGGTTAAGGGAATTCAAAATTTTAGAGGAATCTTGATCCTTGATGGCTTTCGAATTCCAAAAGAAAAGATAGTACTCTATTGAATATTTTAAAAGACCTATCTGAGAAAACTTTATTTCTATTGCATTATAAATATAAGACATTTAAGTATGAATAATATGACAATTTATTCATCTTCATTTTTCTATTTTTAATCTCTATAAATTCAAGGCTTCAACCAAATAGATGCACGGAATTTTTCATTTTTTGTTCTAACTAATTTTTATGAGGAAAAGAAAAATAATGTCATGCGGATAATGTTGTAAGTCATGATAGAGACACTTTATTCTAGGGATCTTAATATAATTATATATTCCATATGAAGCTTATACCTACTAAACTATTACTCACCCAAAGAAACAATCATTGTTGAACTTCAAATTTCATTCCTGAGTAAATGGTCATCATTATTACAAGAAATCCTACGGCTCCTTTTTCTTGAATTTTTTTCTTAAGGGATTCAATCATAATGGAGATTATATCATATGTCTTGTAAGGATCAATGTTATTGTCCCAGATCATATGACTAATGATAGTCATACTCTAGCTGAGTCAAATTCATGTGTTGCCCATATCTTTGTAGCTCTAAATTCTATTATGTTATCATCTATTCAACGAGGTTTGAGGTCCAAGATCTAAGGATTTACTATAGTTAGTCACCAATATTTGATGGTTTCTCAGCCCTCTCTATGGTCATCTCACCCTCTAAAGAGATACCAATGTTACACAATGTTTTCTACAATATGCTTTACTCAATCCAATTTTATTTTTACAATTCATCAATTTTTGACATTGGGATTGAACTGGGAGTGCCTAGTTAAGAATAAAATTTGAACAATAATTTCCAAGATGAGTGTTTCATCATGTGGCTTTGTATAATTGATTCCCATTTCAAACCAAATTTACTCTAATGGGGTTGTACAAATGAAGCCCCCTTAAAACCAAATTTACTCTACCAATGTTAGTACTTTGGCAAAGGGAAACAAGGTAAAGAAACACATGACACATTATCTTATATGAAATTCATGTCTTATTTGTGGTCTTAGTAATAATTCATCTGATTTGGCCCCACTGTTTCATTTTATCTTTCTTATTTAGGCAATTTTGTTATTTCTTGTGATATCTTTTAGATTTATGAATTGTTTCCCTTCTCTACCAATTTTATATTTTTGAAACAACAGTTTGTAAAATTGACTAATTTTGGGTATTTTTAATGAAATTTATCAGAATTGAATATAGGATAGAATTTCTTATCCTCTATACTTAGTGATCTATTTTCATTAAAGATGGTATAACTCAATTTCTTGTAGTTGAAGAAGATTCTAGGTAGAAAACTTATCTTTCCTTTCTCTGAAGAAAGCACCAAGTCATCTAGACTAGATCTTTGTAATTAGAATCATATAGGTTCATTTAGCTACCCAACTTGAAATTTTGGCAAATTGACTCATTTATTGTAGTCTCAATAAAGAATTGGCAAGCAAGTCTCTCATAAAAAATTCTAAAATTGATGCCACTTTATTTATGTATACATTTTTTGTTTAACATGAATTACTTGTACAACAATTTTAATAAAATCCCTAGTTGAGTCTTGATCATGTTGTTGTTCACTCTTTCAATAAAGAAAGAAAAAGTTAAAACGAGTTATGTTTCTTGTACAATTCAAATGGAAAGTTGGTAATTGTTGTTACTCTTTAGAGTTGACAATTATTAATCTTTACATAACAATATGGGAGATAGTTTTTCGTATCAATCTCACTTTCATATGATTAAGTCAAGAAGTAGGTAGTTCAGACATGTACAATTTTGATTGTTTTCTTACAAAATAGATCAACTAGTGTAATTGATGGCAAGTGTGGCATACCTTTTTGCAATTTCTTATGCTTATAAATCAAGCACCAAGGCATAGAAGAATTTATGTGCCAAGACAAGATTTAAAAAGTTGTTGACTTGTACCTAAGGTTAACTATGTAATTAAAAAATAAGAATTACTACAGTGTGAAAAAGACAATAACTTTTTTTTCCCAAGAAAAATAAGCCCTTTTACATGAAGCTATTGATATGCATCATGTGGTTAAATCTATAATCATGAAAAAAAAATTGTTTCCCAAAAATAGCATGCCTTTTACATGAATTTGGCTTTAGATGAATTGTTGTTCTAATAGAACTATGAGTCATTCGTGTATTTATTTCATAGACTTTAGATGCTTGACTAGATTTTATCTATTATTCTACTTGGCATGCCCCTTTCTTCAACATATACGATAGGTTTACCACAAAAAAGTTTATTGCACAAACCAACTATTTGCAATTGGAAGGGACTATAGTTGCAAACAACACTTGTTCAATTATGTTTTTCATTTCCCAACTCTTTATTATTTGGTATATATTATATTTGTACAATTTTTTTACTCTATAATTTTCTAAATCTAATTGTGTAATTTATAGTATAAAATAAACAAAAAAAAAACATTTATCTTTTAAGCATTTACATTTGGAGGTAGGTAAATTTTATCTTGGAATATCAAGTGAGATTATACAATATGTATAAAGGGACCAATAAATGATTTGTAGAGCTTAAAATTTTTATATGATAAGGGTATAGTGTCTTCAAACTTACTATCTAATTTGCCAAATAAATGTATTCTTTTGAAATCAAAATAAAAAATAAATAAAAACTTATATATCCATTTGACAATGAGTAATTTGTAAAGAATATATAGAATAGTTTTAGGCATTTATTTTAGTATACCCTAATGCAACTTTGAGAACTTGCAAAGTACCAAACTTTCAAGATTCCAAAGATATATTATTTAGCGGCACATCAAGGCCAACATGCTAACAATTAGAAGACTATATTAGGCAAGGTTCAATAATAGGTAGAAGAATTGTAAAGAACCATTAATGGCAAGGAAAAGGAATATTTTGTAGAATGTATAGGAAAATGAATTTTTTTGGAATGAATTGGAAAATGAATATTTTGTGAAATAAATAGGAAAATTACCAATGCACAAGTGCATGAGGAAAACTACCACCCTTCGCAAATATGAGTTAATGAACAGGTCATTGAACAATAATATCCTCAAGTAAGATATAGACTTTGATAACTGTACGGCAACCTTTTGAAGAATTTTGTCAATGGGAAAGCTCCCATGGAAGCGATAAGTTACCTAATTAAAAGGAAAATGTTATCTTTGGTAGCACCAATGATACTATGGAACATTAAAGTGAGCTTTAATATCCTCAAACAAAAAAATGAATTTTAATAAATGTGTAGCACCTTTAAGGCCTTTGTTTGCCTAACTCAAACTCATCTTTCATTTTATTCTTGATTTGCTCCTAAAGATCAACTATTGGAATAACATCATGTCATAATGAAATAGAAAAGTTAGGTTCCATTGTGTTAGCACTTTAATTTAGGCATAGCTTCCCTAGATAAACTTTTCCACTACCTCAAGTTGTGACTTGCACTCTTGGTTAAGTTTCTTTTTTTCTATGATATAATTTTCATTTTGGGTGTTGATTGATTTTATTATCATGCCAACTAATCATTTATCCATACAAGTCTTATTTATTTGTAGGATTCATGCCTAGGCATCATCCATCATTAGAGAGAGCTTCAATAGTCAAGTCAACTCACTTCTTGATAATCTCATGTGACATATAAGCTCTTAAGAGTTGTCCAACACTAGATAATAGGAGGTTGCAAACTCTTCAATTTCCTTTCAATTATCCCTACAAAGAGCTCTAGCTAGGTCAAAAAATATCAAAAATATCTTTAATTATTTAATTTGTGCCTAAAGTAGCTTCATTTCTTTCTTGACTATATGAGTTTTGGATTTAAATATTCTCCCTCCTAAGCTATGCCTTTTATTATTTTATTCTAGGTGTAGCTTTAGTGCTTAGCTAACCGTTGTACTTGTTTTTGTAAAAATATTGGCTAAAATAAATTCCAATTATAGTTGGTACTATTACTTTAAAATTAGACAAAATCTCAAATATGAAGCAAATGATATGATAACATAGGTGATGAATATCCTTGACTTATAAACATTATGACACCTATTTATAGAGGATGGATTTATGTTTCATAGTAGGTGTGAATAATTTAGTAGAATGCCATCTACACCCACTAGAATCACTTGCATTTCCTCTTCTTGGTCTAGGATACAACTAGAATCAGTCTAAGAAGAATTAGACACATATGATAAATGAGCAGGCTTAAATGTTGATATGCATATAAGTTGGAGTGGTATAATCATATTGATATGACCAAATTTCTTACCAACATTCTCACAATTGTGTCAATCTTCAAGAATCACTAGACATTTTCTACATTGGAGATATTGGAGACAGATGATTACATAATTGACATTCATTATCTTTACAAGAGACACCAAAAAATGCACCATTTTATATTGATCAGTAATATTATGATTATATTAATTATAAAACAAGGACTTATATAATGTTTACAATCATCTCATGAAGGAATTAACCATGGGTCATCCCATCAATCTCTATCATATTCCTCCTAATGGATCATAAAGCACTAACTTCTACCTCCTAGCATCTAACACTTAAAAAAATATTTTATAAAAAGATTGTGTATCATATGAATATATATCAGTTATCAAAGCCTAGTTTCTACTTACCCCACCTACAACAAGCATAATTACCACCCTAGTTAGCCATCATTTTGAACTTGACTCAAGCCTCCACCAAACCTAACCCAAAGTTTCTTCTCAACCATTCAACTTTGTTTAGACAAGCTTGCATCTCAACCCACCATCACATACATCCAAAAGACACCACCCAACTATTGCACCACTCCACTATTCTAGAATTCCTTGAACATACATGGGCATGAAAATGCATAGCAGTAAGGATTTTGATATCTTGCAACAAGGTATTCATATGAAAAAGCCCATGCATCAGTATGATTAATATCCAATTTTTCAAAATTAGGACGCACCATTTTTTCATGCTAGAAAGTGTTGTGACACTTCCTTCTCCTCCTCATTCTCACCCTCCTATGGATCAAAGCATTACAAATCCTTGGCACTTGCATTATGGTCACTTCATGCTCCATAGTTTATGTTTAAGCCTTTCCCAAGTCCTTGCAATTTTTTTCTATAAGAAGCCCTTTTTACTCTTTCCCATCAAAGCACAAAGGGAACTAAACCAGAGACTTGTTTAGCCTCTTCATCCTAAAAGAATTCTGAAATTTTTGAGATGACTCTAGGAATTACTCATTCCAAAATTGAGTCCACTCCTAATAGAAATTCATCTTCAAATAGATTAGTTGAAACTCACTTCATTGTTGCAATCTCCTCCCCAATGTAAAGAACCAAAGTAATTATCATTGTAATTACATCAAGATTCACCTTCCATTTTCTATTTCTCTTCATAAATTGGCTACCTAACAACTCTAAAACCACATCAACTATTGCATTATCAATATTTTTAATAGTATTATTAATCTATCCTTCTTAACCAAGCCCTTGATGCCCTTTTTTCTATTTGGTTATGTCCACTAGGAATGTAGCCTCCATATCCATAACACCTTCTACAACTAAAAGCTTACAATCATACTTCTCATAAACCTTTCCTATGCATACATGAGAAAATCACTTGCTCTTCCTTTAAATATGGAATGCTCTTTCTTTCACACTAAAAAAAATAATGGCCACAATAAATTGCTCACAAACACCAGTCTTGCCAAGTTCTAAAAGGCAAGTAATTTTCTACCTCCCTCACTTTCACATGCACAACCACCTTGCTTGCATGTGGATTCAATAATATAAACCTTCACTCATAATTAAATAACACTGCCAACTTCAAAAGTTTTTAAAAGGATTAAAATCACATCGCAAGGTCACCAAGGTACATGCTTACAATTGTCATACTAATTTAAGAGATCCGATGTAGTAGAACATAAGTCCTCTAGTGTAATTATATTTACATCATTGAAATTTATTGCCTACTTAGAAAGTACTTTAGCTTTGATATTTCCACTCCCCTTCACATGGCTTACTCTAAAATCCTCAAATGAAGAAAGTAGATTTATTGTTGCAAAAATTAAATTTTGAAGATTTCAAGTTTGTGAATCACCCCTATGAATAGTTTTCCCTAAGAATTGTGAGTCTTCTTTCAAGTGGATTTTTTAGACTTTTAATCGTCTCCCTACTTGGAAAGATAATAGATTAGCTACATCATCTACCATATTATTAGTACTTTATTTCAATTTTTGAGTTGCAAAGGTTGAAGTATTTTTTATTAAGTAAAAAAGGTTTTATAGGGATCCTGAAACCCAAAAGTTTTTACAACATAACTGAAATAGAAATATAAAGGAAAGTCCAGCTGCAATGCATTTGCTTATCAAAAGCCAAACCCAAATGACAAGCTTGCGGCCAAGATACAAAAAACCAGTTACACTAGAAAAAGAAAAACCAACTAAACTAGTAAAAGACGAGACAAAAAGGAAGCACTAACTATTAGTTTTCCCTATCTAGAACCTACAAGGTCTCTACAACTTCATTGGTCTTTCGGTTGTTCGTGTCCTCTTGGTCCTAGTTTTGAGCATTCATCGAATCCCTGGTTTCTTTCAAATCATCCTCAACTCTCCCAATGTCCAAGCTAGCCTTCTCCATCTTTTCTCCACCAAATCCAGCACTGATTAGTGATTCACCCAAACTGTTAAGATTCTCATTCAGGGCGTTCAATGTGGCAATCACCTGATTAGCTAGGTTCTGATGGGAGAACTCCATCCTTTGGACTCTTTGTTCAACCTTGATGGTTTTTTCCTCTTGGTCAGTATTGAGTCCCTGGATGTTGTAGTGCCATTGGCTTCCATCCTGGCTTCTCTTCTTATCATTGTGCCCCTAGTCACTGTTGATACTCTGGCTTCCTTCCTGGCTTCTTTTTCCCTTAAGGTCTTCAATTTCATGGAACAACCATTTGATAGACCGAAAATTGTCTATCATGTTGTTCTTTGCATTAATCAAAATATTAAGCCCAGTTTCCCTCACATTATCAGATATAACAACCAATGCAGGGTCAATGTGTTCATCAAAGTGGGCTTTGCCCTCATTGTCTTCCATCACTTGGAGGCTCGTTGGTTCCCTAACTATCCGCAATTTCACAGTATTCATGTCAAAATTCCTCCAAGACCTCCTCTTATTTTTTGTTATCACCTCCCCACTCTCTTTCCTTATAATTTCTATCTTCTCCTTAGATAGAAAAATAGAGGGTCCAGGGCATGGAGTCTTAGGAATCTGGTCATTGGTTTCCTGCGAAAAAGCCTCATCTGTTTTCCTTTTCTTGGGATTCCCCGACATGTCAGCTAAATCATCCTCCTCCTTTTCACTTTCCCTCCCCTTCTCCTCCTCCTTCTCATCATCCTCCCCCTTCTTCTCTTCCTCTAATTTTTTATCCTCTTCTTTATCATTATCCTCCTCCTCCTCCTGAGGCTCAAACTTAGGGGGAATGGGGGGTAAGCCTCTAGGACTCTTTATGTAGGGAATGTGGGCAAAAGGAGTAACTTTTCTTTATTCCTTAGGGGTTTTACCTTTAGAGGAAGCATTTTCCTCTTCTTCTAATTTTATGCTATGCACATCCTTAGAATCCACACTCCTAGTTTCCTTAGAAGCACACCCAGTATCACCAAGGGATTTTTCCCTAGTTTGAGTCTTCAGATACTCATAGACCAAGAGGAGTAATCCCTGGTGAAGGGTTGGGTTAGCAATAGGTTTCCTCTTAAAACTCTTGATACACTTGCTCATGGAGGTGAAAAGATAAAAAGGAAAAGATATTTTGATTCCATGCCTAAAGTGGTTAAGCAAAACAAAATGATGCATTCTGATTCTATCAAATCTGGGATCCAAAGAAATATATTCAATGATAATCCTTAAGACATACCTCCAAATCTTTTTAATTGACTCCATCTCCTAATACATCTCCACCTTGACAATTTTGTTCCTCTCAACTTCATCCTTCAAAAGAACTTTGACAGCATTAGTCAACAATTTCTTATCTCTGAAGAAGTTACTCCCTTCTAGAGGGATCTCTGTAACCTGGGCAATCAACTCCACATTGACATGGTGGGTGACCCCATCTATTTTGACTCTCCCATTTTTTCAGGAATTCACCATAATCTTGGTGATCCCCACATCAAATCCATGGAGCTTCTATAGGAATATTGTGATACAACCCTTTTCCAACTTATGCCAAACCTTTAGTTTATTCTGCCAGTTCTCTGCCTCCCCCAACGGCTCCCTCCTACTTCTCTCCCCAACCATGGTTTTCCTAGGTTCAATAAGCCCCCAACTGCTCATAGTTCTCTTACAAACTTCAGCCTTTTTCAAAATGCGAAACTCAAAAACATTTTTGGAATTATCAATTTTAATGGTTTTATACAAGACAACCCATAAAGTGTGCCAAATGCACACACTATCATGGTCTGAATAGAGCTTCGCATGATTTTCATTAACTCCTAGTCCAACGTGCAATCTGGAAAATCTTCCCATAAGAAAAGGTTGAAGTGTTTCCCAACCAATCACAAACAATAACTCTAGCACTAGAGGGCCTAGTGTTATCACTAGATTTCCCATCAAATTTTACTTGAATCCATCCACATTTAGGATTCTCCCAGTCAATATCTACCTTCCCACTTGAATGAACTATATGTAGGTTCCTACTAGTTCCAAATCTAGTCCCAATCCTTGGTCATTCATCTTGGACAAGCTTGTCCTTTGTAGTGTAAGGGGTACATTGAATAAGTGGTGTATTGGTAGCTTCTAAAATTTATTCAATTAACTTGTTAGTCCTTTCTTTGATCTTCTCAAGTGACTTCATTTTATCTTGAAAAATCCTTTGATTATGCTCCTTTCTATTTGAAATAATGAAATTGAAATTAACTAAAATGAAGAACAATAAATTAGTCCAAGAGAACTTGTAATGAAAGTAGTTACCATACTTTACATGAGCTTTCCAAGATCAACACAAGAGAGGAGACAAAGATTTTGAAAGGAGAAAGCAAAGAAAACCCCTTGTTAATTATATGAATGAGCCAAATGGTTAAAGAATCATGAGAGAGAGAGAGAGAGAGAGAGAGAGAGAGAGAGAGAGGCTCATTACATGAATTACATAGTGGTTATTTGTTGTAGGGAATGAGAGAGAAGCATCTCTTATAAAGAGATGAGGAGAGGAGTTATTTAGTAACTCCCATGTGAATGATTGCCACATCTATAAGTGTGTGCATAACAAGTGTCATAATTATCTTAAGGAGGAATACTTATTTTCCTTATGAAAGGAATTACAAAAAATACTTGTCCTCACACATGGACAATAGGACAAGCAAGTGATATGTCTTCACATGTGGACTAGAGGACAAATAGCATAAGGGATACCTTGGTTTATCCCATTTAATAAATAAATACAACCAAAGAAAGATTACTAATTCTAATAACCCCTCTTTAATATTTACTTGGCAAAATTACATCAAAGGGTATTAAACCAAAATTTTGAAAATGAAATTCTAATTTGTTTCTAGAAAGAGGCTTTTTCAATATATCAACAACTTGATCTTTGAGAATGTCTTCAATTATGCAGGAGGTCTCTTGTGAGTGTGGGTAGATCTTTGTAGAACCAAGAGAAGTGGATAGGTCATTTGCATGTGTTCCATCTTCAAGTCGAATCATTGTGCATAGGAGATGTACACCAAATAATAATGTCATGTATGTGCCTAGATGGATTACCTAAAGAAAAAAAAAAAAAAAAAAACAAGAAACAAGACAACTATCCACAAGGAGGATCTCATCTAATATTCAAATTAGCAATCCTTCTGAATAAGGATAAGAAAATTCTCATAGAAAAAAAAATAGGATAGAGATGAAAATGTGACATGTCACCACAAAGAAATGGAGTTAACTTGATATCAAGATAAAGTATATGCTCAAAAATTATCAAAAGGACAAATTGATTTAAAAGATTGATCAGTGTTCTCATGAAAAGTATATACTAATGCACAAATGACCACAGACAAGGCCAACTAATGAAACCTACATCAACAATGCATCAATCATGTGGATATATAGACATTCCACTAATGAGTCATCTTACTAGAAGTAAATGGGTCATGACTTCATAACCTGCATGACTCATGATCTAACCAATGAAGTATGCAGAGCATTATCACATCAGTATATGAATTAAATTGAAATGAGAGACATGTTGATCAAATCAATATTATCACATTATTATTTTTGTAGGATACTAAAGGAAAGGATTATGAGGATTAACAATATATTGCCCTTAAATAAGAACATATTGCCTTCAAGATGGGTCAAATCAACTAAAATTGGAGGGAAACTCCAAGAATAACATCCTCTTCATTAGGAACAAATAGATCAAAATGGAGGGAAACTCCATATAAGCATCATCTTTCATAGTGGAACAAATAGAACCAAGTGGAGGGAAACTCCATATAAATATCATCCTTTCAAAGTGGAACAAATAGAACCAAATGGAGGGAAACTCTATATAAATATCATCCTTTCAAAGTGGAATAGATAGAACCAAATGGAGGAAAACTCCATATAAATGTCATCTTTCAAAGTGGAACAGATAGAACCAAGTGGAGGGAAACTCCATATAAAGTAAGTGCACACCATTATAGGATGGAGGGATACTCCATGGGCCAGATAAGGAAACTATGTATCAGTTATACTGAGGGGGCCTTCATGATATGAATTAGATATAACTAAGGGGACCTTCATAGTTAACCTTGAAAAAATTGGCTCCCTATGCAACTTACAAAAAAGATCTGAGTAACTTCATATAAATCACTGGTATAAAACCATAAAGTGCCAACATGGGCATAGAACAATGGTATAAAAGTAGAAAATTGCAACTATGTGCAAATAAATAGATCATAATAAAGTTGAAGGCAAATGTGTAAGAGAACTCATAATCCAAAAAAAAATAAGGTAAATGTAGCGATCCATGGAAGATCAATGAGTAATAAACAATGTATGGATATTAGGTAGAAAACTCCATTGAGGGTAAACATGGATACTTAATTTATTTTCTGAAGGAATATACCAATTTACTAATCAATATAGTCATAATAAATTATATATTTATCTAGGCATATATGTGTGCACCCATATATGCTCGAATAAATATACCCTTAAAAGGATATATACTTAACTTACAATACTTGAAAGAATTATGATTTACCATTAGCAATGATTCTATGGGCCACATACCTTGATATCTAATGAGGATATAATTACAAAAAAGAGAAAACAACTTTCTAAATGAAGGAGCTAGAAAAGGTTACCCCCTTTTTTAACATATGAAAATAAATAAATAAATAAAATGAAAACTTTGAAATAAATAGATTTCTACATTGGAAAAAATGGTAATAGCAAAGGAAGGTCAAAAGATAAGAGATTTATTCAATAAAAATAATAATAATAACATTGTGTGGATCCTTTTATAAAATTATATTTCAAGTAGAATGTTATTTTTGTACAAATACAAAATATCTTAATTTTGAATAATAATTATCTATAGAAATTTGATAAAACAAAATTTTAACTAATCAAAGTCAAAGAAATTTATCATAAACTTTATTATCAGAACTTAATATAATTAGAATCAACATTCTACATTTAAATTATTGTTATTATTTATAAACATAAAAACATGTCTTTTTAAACATATCAAACTTAAATAAAAAAACTTAAGATAAAAACTTATATAAGAGTACCAACCATGGATTTGACTGGCTTGAGGGGAAAAAAAGGTGGAAAATGCTGACCAGAAAGAGAATGAGTGTGAAAGCTGAGAAAGCTTGGTTAAAAAAATGTTACATTTACTTAGACTATTGTCTTTATACACACTTGTGCAGAGATGTTAAAACAATGATATCAAAGGTAGTAGTTACCAAAGAATATAACCAGGATAGAAATTTGCAAGTGAGCCAAAGTAATTCAATAACATGCATTGGGTTGTCAAAAGTGTAATCGATGAGGAAGGAAGAAAAAAGAAAGGGGAACCACTATAAGTTGCAGACATCTAGAATAAAATTGAAAGAAGCATTGGGAGCCTTACTCATAAATAGACAAATATGTGGCTAAGGCCAACCTATCTAATTATTGGCGAAGTTAAATGTATGTGCAAGAGTATTAAGAGAGAGAAAAATTGCTTGAGATCTATGATAATGCACATGACAGTAGAGTACTCAATAGTATCTATATGTCATAAAAAAGAAGTTTTTTTTTATTGAATGCAAGGTGCAAAAAGGAGATGGATCACAAAGTACTTAATTTTTGAGTGATGCTTCCCATTTTAACATGGGAATTTCCTCTAGAATCAACATACCTAAGGGGAGATTTTGACATACTATTTCAAACAATGCCTTGAGAGATGTTGCATGCAATAAGGTGTATTATAGGCAATGGGGTGCTAAGGCCAAAGGCACCGCGTCCAATCTATCAAACACAAGTGTTATCAATATTGTACTCAAACATATATGATATGTTACCAGAGTACAAGAGATTGATGAAGATTCAAGAGATATGCATAAAACCATCATTTGTGAATGTAACAATATTGGATGAAGCACTCAATAAGTATGGGTTGTATGGTTCAAAGGCATGGGTGGGAGGAATTATTCTCATCAAAAAATTTGACGAGGATATGGTATGGATGTCCCTTTTGGATACAATGAGGATAGGATTGAGATTAAGGAATTGCATTTATTTTGAAAGGGAAATGATTCATATAGTTGGGCTACTTCCAGTAGATATGGTGGCAAGGGCATATGCACTATTTGATGCAATCCTAGTGGTAGTTTGTTATTGTGAGAACCAAAGGGTTCCTCCTCAAATGAGAGTCTCTTCAAGGGATGACAACATAGGTGTTATAGTAGAATATGTGGGTTCTACAAATCAAGTGTAGGGGGATGGTTCTTGAAGTAAAGGTGAAGAATCTAAGGGTTAGACTTGCAATAAGTTTAGGTTTTAGTTATGATAGGAGAGAGAAAGAAAAAAATTGATGTATTTTCTTTTATTTGAAATAGAATAATAAAAAGATGAAGATCCCTGCAAACGAAAGCATTAGTAAAATAATAGATCTCCTGCAAACTAAGAAATGGTAATGATGCAAATACGTTATGAAATCATTAATTGAGAAAGAAACTTGCAAAAAACTTAAAATAGAATGATTAAAAAAACTTAATGGCATATGTTACAACTAAATAGATAGACTAAGAAGCGATGCCTAATCAATTCAAACAAAACAAAAAAATATTGCCAATCTTATAAGTTATAATATAACCAAACTTATAACGTATAATGAAATGGTGTGCTACTTATGCATGTAAAAAGAAGCAGTAGCTCATACTAAAGCAAAAAAACAACGCCTTTAATGAAGGTAAAAAAAAAACTCAGCTAAAAGATGTTAGAGGGAGCTGCAGAGAGAAAAAATGGTGGCAAGTTATATGAATGAATAGAGATATGGTTTAAAGGTAGAAGGATGCGATCTACAAAGAGGGAGACAACCACATAAATAGATATGATTTTGAAGAAAAGAGAAGAGCTGGTGCGCGCTTTGGAGGACACGGCAGAAAGAGGGCCTGCAAAAAACTAGCAAGGACAAGGGAGAAGGGAACTAGTGAAGAGCACGACATGTTAATGGCAAGGGGAGAGCAAGATAGAGGGTTATGCAATAGCAAGAGAGGTAACGGAAGAGGAGTAGGTAGAGAACAGGAGGATTAGCAACCGCAAGGAAGAAAAAAGCAGTAAGGAGTAGCAAGCATGTAAAGCACAGTATGTACAAAGAAACAGGGGAGGGAAGAGAGACATCAAGAAGTAGCAAGAGCACAAGCAGAAATATATGGATGAAGGTTCACGCAGCAAAGAATGATAAGAAGCAAAAAAAATGAAGAGATTAAAACAAAACGAAGGAATAGAAAATAAGAAAAGAAGAGTTGTGATAAAGTTAAAATAGATGAGGGGAGGCCTTAGAAAAAATAGGAAAAAAAAAGGAAATTTCTAAAAATGATAAAAGTTAAGGTAAGTTCAAAATAGAAATGCTCAAAGTCTCTAAAAAAATATAAATAAGGATTCAATATTTAAAAACCCCAAAAAAATATAAATGAGTGAAAATTTTAAATATTCAAAAAATAATATCAAAGGTTTAAACCTACTAATGTAAGTTGACTACAAATATGATCATAAATAACATTAATTAAGTGTTCCCTATGATAAAAATGTTAGGGAAATAATATTTTTTTAATTTTAAATATTTAAAAAAAAGTTGCGCACTATATAATAAAAAATGCTATTAAAATAAGAGTTGATAAATGCTACTTGTTAAAAACAAGAGCAAAAAAAATACTATTTTTTAATAGAAATACCTTTTGGTGGCAAGCCTTCCAAAGAGGGCTAGGAAGAAATGATAAAAAAATGATAAAGCCTGCACATACAAGATGTTTAGAATGAGCTAAAACAATCACAACAAAAATTACTTCTCTCATTAACGTCTCCATATAGGGTGTGGTCCAATGAATGGCAAATTGAATGGGAACCTTCAACACTAAACCTCAAAACAAGGATTAGTGACCAAGCTCTAATACCATGTTAGAAATAATAAAATTGAAATAAACTAAAATGAAGAACAATAAATTAATCCAAGAGACTTTTTAATGAAAATAGCTATCATACTTTATATGAGATTTCCAAGATCAACACAAGAGAGGAGACAAAGATTTTGAAAGGGGAAAACAAAGAAAACCCCTTGTGAATTATATGAATGAGGCAAATGCCTAAAGAATCATGGGAGAGAGAGAATGAGATAAAGTGGAGCCAAAGGCTCATTACATGAACTACATAGTGGTTATGTTATAGAGAATGAGAGAGAAACATCTCTTATAAAGAGATGAGGAGATGAGTTATTTAGTAACTCCCATGTGAATAATTGCCACATTCATAAGTGTGTGCATAACAAGTGTTGTAATCCTCTTAAGAAGGAATAACTATTTTTCTTATAAAATGAATTACAAAAAAGAGTCGTCCTCATACATGGACAATAGAAAAAGCAAGTGACAATGTCCTCACATGCAACTAGAGGAAAAATAACATAGGGGATGCCTTAGTTTATCTCATTTAATAAATAAATACAACCAAGGAAAGATTACTAATTCTAACACTTTCAAATCTCCCAAATTACAATCGGATGAATCTACCACACTTTAGATGAAATAAATGTTCTTTGCACCAAAGGTCATCCAATGAAAACCTCCTTAACATTATTCAGAAAATCCCTTGATCAATTGATCTTAGACCACGACATATCCAACTTTCATAAGTTGAGCAACACTGCAAAAGAAGATTATTAACATCTTCTGAAGTGCTATTGCATAAAACACACTTAATGTGTCCTATGAAGCCATACTTCTTTCATATTTCCCCTATAATATTTTTTCCTTGAATATCCAACCAAGAAAAAGGAGCATGTATTAGGTATGTATTCAATTTCCTACCATATTTTGGTTGTTTGTCTCTAAAGCGCATTAGAGTTATCCAACAATTGATAACCTAACTTTACTAGATATTGCCCACTCTTTCCACCAAGCCAAAAAATTATTGTCATCCTTATTTTTTCCATAATTTCTCTATTCTAAAATAGTTTTTCCATTAACATTACCTATTGATATAAAAGCCCCAAGTGATCAAAATTCTTCTATCCCAATTAGTCACCCAACTAAGTTTGTTTGATCTTTACATAATCTAAAGTTTGGTCCCCCAATCTCTTTGTGTAAAAAATCAGTAATTCAAGATATCCATCATTTTTTGTTATAGTTGGGTAGACATTCCATGAGTCCTTCTAAAAGGAATCATTCCTTCCATTTCCTACCTGCCAAGTCAAGTCATTTGTCACCACCTTTCCACATTCTATTATATGGTTCTAGACTTCAAATTACTTTGGAGGATCTTGAATTGTTAGAATCCTCTCACAGTCATCCATGTCCAAATACTTAGCTTCCAATATTTTCACCCATAACATGTATAAATTAGAGTATATATTTAAAACTTATTTAGAACCCAATGTCAGATTCTTTAAGTGTCAACTTTCGATACCAACACCACCATACATCTTTGACTTGCACATGTTATCCCAAGATGGTAAGGGTAGTTTCTCATCATTATGAGCACCATTCCAAAAAGAAAAGTATCATCCACTATTCTATAAATCCAATTATTTTCTAAGGGATTTTGAGACAACTCGTAGAATAAATAAGGATGGAAGATATTACAAATTACAGCATTATAATCCTACCCATTGAAAGTAACCATTTTCTTTTCTACCCTAAAATTTTAATATCGTTATTCATAATGTCCTTCCACAATTAGGTCTATGTATTCCCCCCCCCCCCTTGCCTCCAGAAAAAGGAATGTTGAGATATTTATCAAACAACCTTCCCACGTTCATTCCTAAATTAGTACAAATCTATCTTTTCTTCTCAACAATCTTGTTGAAAAAATACCTCTAATTTATGCCAACTGAATCTCTAGCATGAAGAATTATTGTATCTATCGATTGTGAATCTAATAACTCTAGCTTCTCAAGTTGATGCCTTGCTCATCAAATGCATTTTGTTAACAAACTAGATGTGGAATAATGGATCAATTCCCTTAGCAACTCTAATGCCTTTCTATGGACCATCTAACCTATTTCTTGTTATCAACCTTCTGAGCACCTATTTCATAATAATAAATAAGAAGGGAGAGATTAGGTTCCTTTTTCTGATACCTTTGGTGGTCTAAAAAAATCCTTGAGGACTCGCATTCACCAACACTAATATCTCAAGTGTTTTGATGGATCTCTCAATCCACTTGATCCAATCCGTACAAAAACCAAACTTCTCACAAACCTTCAAAACATTTGTTATTACCATTATCATAATACTTTCTAATGTCTAGTTTAATCATCATATTTTTAATCTTATTGTCCTTAGTGAATGTCCTTATGGGAACAATTACACCTTCCAAAATTTTCCTTTTAGGTCCAAATCCACTTTGCTCTAAAAATGTGATAGAATTAAGCATGTGCTTTAGTTTATTTGCTATCACCTTTGCAATAACTTTGTAACTTGTATTACACAGAAAAATCATCATGTAGTCATCAAAGGTTTCTCATTTAGCCTTTTTTAAGATAATAAATGAAGGTATTGTTAAGGTCCTTTAGCATAAAGCCACAAATCTTAACTCTTCTACAACTTCCATTGTTCATACCCACAACGTCCCATGCATTTTTAAAAGATATGGTTGGAAACCTATTAGGCTCAGGGGCCTTATCTACCCCAAGACCAAAAGGGGCATATTTGAATTCCTCCACAGTGATCAAAGTCATTAAGGTATTATTTTATGCCTTAGAAATGTATGTGGGGATAATCTCTAGAATTCCTAAAACTATTGTAGAGTTGGTCAAATCCACTGAAAAAAATATCTATAAAGTAATTAATAGCTTCTCTATTCATAAATTTCTCATCCAAAGGGTGTTTCCAAACTTATCTTGGATAGAAAAATCTTTTTTGGTAACCTCCTAACCTTGACCAAATTATGAAAAAAATTACAGTTCCTATCCCCTTATTTCAACCAAGTATCCTTCATTTTTTTATGACAAAGCACTACCTCACTAGGTCAACTTGGCATATTGTTTTGACAATTCTTTCTCCTCATTATATTCCTCCTCACCCATCTCTTTATCAATTACTTTAGAATTAAGCTTTTCTAGCTCACTTTCTAACTTGGATATTTCTACAAAAATACTTATAAACATATCCCTATTTCAAATCGTGGGTTCTTTTAAAAACAACAGTTTTACAGAGAAGAAAAAGGCCTTATTACCTTATCTATGTGGAGAAACCTAGCACCACTGACAAATATTTTCCAAAGAAAATCAGCCTATAGCCACATCACTTAAAATTTGAAAGGAAACCTTTCTAGGGTGGAAGCCTCATGAAACCTAAAGCAAAAAGGAAAATGATCTTACCCTAAAAATGGTAGGATCTTAGCACTACAAACCAAATTCATCATTTCCCATTGCTCAAGCAATAAGAATCTATCTAGTTTCTTAGCAATATTAAGAAAACTGTCTAGATTTGATTAGTCCAAGCAAAGCCTCAGTTCCTTAGCTCCACCTGTTACAATAAAATCCACAAAATCTCTTTGGCTCTTCCCACCCCATTCACAACCCCCTTTCTTCTTCGCAAGACTTAGGATAGCATTAAAAGCCCCACCCAAGAGAAAAATGTCATCTTCCACGTTGCTAAGGATAGCAAAAATGGCCTTCCATATATAGGGTACTTTTTTAAGTAGGATTATTTGGTTCATAAACATGCATTCCAAAAAAAGGTTTGAGAATAATTTCTTAGTACATAGCTCCTACCCTTGTCAATTATTGCCCTAATCCATATCGATCTCACATCCATTGTATTATTATTCCAGAGAACCCCCAATCCCCTTGACGCACCATGTACACCAACAAAAATACCTTTCCAACGAGAAAAGGTCCTTTCAAAAACTCCAAATCCTTCACTTTTATTTTTAGTTACATGAAGGAACACCACATCCTAGCCTGATCAAGCCAGCTCTTGACCAAGCATTTTTTTTTATGGGCCTTTCTACCTCTAACATTCCATGAAAGGACCTTCATTTCTATCATGAAAAGGCATATTATTTTCTTGATCTCAAAATATTTGTTTAGTTCATTGCATTCCCAATGATTTTTTACTTCATTCTTGTTGTTCTCTCTCCTTGCCTTTTTTTCTCCCCTATCTTTGGTTTTGAAATGGATGGACCAATTGTCTCCCAATTCCTTGAGTGTCATAAAGATCTAGTTCATCCTCTTATTCTTCATCCTCATGACATTTGTAGTTTGAATACATTGCCATATTATTATGTCCATTATCTCTTACTTCCTCAAAAGAGTTATCTAGGTTGCTGATAGGTAAAATTTTGATGCCCTTAAAATGGGGGTCCTCCTCTTCTCTAGCCACTCCATTTTTTAAAAAGGATTTACTCCTTTGACTACCTAATTATTAAGATCATATTCCTCCACTGGCTTATAGATTTTTTCACTCAAATGTTGATTACCATTTTCTTTGGCAAAAAAACCCTCACTCTGAAAGACTTTTAGCACAAATTCTACTAAAGTCAAATCTTGAGTCATCCCTTCCTCAAATGAGAATTTTGTACTGAAAACATCCTCGCTAGTTGTCATTTCTTCATCCTCTTCAAGATTTCCTTGGTTTACTAAGAATGGTGTCTCTTGCACAACTTGAATAGAACTACTCTTTGTACTATCTTTACTTCCACTATCCAATCATAAAGAAAAGATCTAAATGATAATATCTTTCTAACCACTCTCTTATTCATGCATCTCTTGTTGAGCTCTATATGTAAGCTTCAATACCATTGTCTCTCCCCATAAAGGATCTCCTCCATAATTATTATTGATGCCTTCAGTCACACTTGTGTTCTCATCAATTAGCCTATTAGATTCCAACCCTTTTCCCGTATCCATGATGTAGACCCCCTAACGCCCTCATTGTTGATCATGCCCTCATACTTGCCTAAAATAAGAGGGTTTTTCCATTCCCCTTTCTTAGAACCTAAAACAGTATAGTCTAGGGGCTTATAGCATTCCTATTTCTAGATCAAGACATGCAAGCACACTAATATATCTTTTTGGTTCACAACTTCTTCCGATCTCGCAAATGTTTCCAAGGAGTCACCTATTATTTTGAGTGTTTCATGCCCCTAATATTATTGTGAAAGATTGTGAATCTTGAACCAAATAGGAATATATTTTACTTGTTCCTTTATCAAATCAAAATTAAGGGCCTAGTCCCTCAAATATAACCCTTTTCCAATTGGCATGTAAGGACCATTGTAGAGGATTTACTCCTTATCCTATTTTGAAGTGTAGATCACTAAATACAAGCCATTTGTCATGGTTTTTAATGAGAAAAAATGTACTCAATTAATTCCAACACTATTTTCTTACCTTATTTGGGCTATAGACCCATCCATTTCATCATAAAGGCCCTTTTCTCAAAAAAAAAAGCAATGTATTCCAACCATTGTTTATTGTTAACTAATAGATAAGAGGTCATGACATCCCTAACAATTTTACTTACTAGTTGAGGAACATTAACATCCTTTGCCTGATATTTGGGATGCCAAAACATTTGTTCTATTTGTTGAAATTTGAAACCTTTCTAGATCAAAAATAGCCCACCATGAGGTTGGAAATACAAAATTGAGTTCTCTCAACCCCTACCATTCCCATATGTCAATGAAAAGCCCTTCAAACATGTGACTTAAGATATGGCTCCAGTAAAAAAAATTGAGTCTGAGATGTTTAGAATCATGACTAGTTCCTTCCATTGAAAGGTCATCCCCATCTAGTTCATTTGCCATAGTCTACTCCCTGGTGTTTTTGAATAACCCTTTTCTTCATGTCTATTATAGACACGCCACTTCTCTTTCTCCAAAAAAATGAATTGCACTATTAATGACTTTTTATGTATGCTCGATGCCCATGTAAAGTTTCATTGCTCAACAAGTGTAGTCAAACACTAAGATTTGTTTGAATTATGTGATTTAATCTAAAAATTCAAGTTGAAAATGGCCATCATCTGTATTCATAACTTTACCTATAGATTGATCTACAGTATAATCGGACTCCGCATCACTTGGAGATACAAATAGAAAGAATGGAGATTTGTGAATGTATTTACTGCATTGAAGCATAACTAACTAGTTTGCAAGTTCAAAGGCTCAACCTTCCTAAAAGTGAAGTGTCAATGGTACCTCTACTAGGTCACTCAATTAATATAGAAATTCATACTGCCATATACACACTCAGTTGATATCCACCTTGTAGAGCAAGAAAATCACTATGGATTTACACCAATGGTGCATAATACATTTTCTACAAAGTATACCCCCATATAGATTAATAGGTAAACCATAATATTAGAGGTTTCTTGATTGTTCATTAGATTTGGACTTCGTGACTTAGTTCCCAATGTATTTCACCTTGTCTAGCCTATATAATGATTTTAATAAGAAAAAAAAAATGTTAATTATAGTTCATTTCCTAAGCTTATTGGTTTTATGCCAAATTATTGGACCTGACCTTCTTAAAATTTACATCTTATTTGAAAAATGAAAGCAATCTCCTTGTCAAATCAACAAACAAGTATACTTTGTAGTTAGCTAGTTTATGACAATATAAAGAAGCAACCTAGCGCAAAAATCTATAACTGGTAACAAAGAAAATTAAATTGTAGATAACTAAAAATCATTTAATGATTAAAAAATTAAATTATTTCATAGCCATTCATCAAAGCGAAGCCGCTTTTCCCCATCCTACGCACTGGTAGAATTTTGGGGAATTTTCATTAAAATTAGTCCCTTGCATTTTTTGAAGTTTTTACTAATAAGAATCCCTGGCGGAAATAAAACCTTTCACTATGAGTTAAAATTAATGAAATGTCTTTTCAAATATTTACAATCATTAAATGACTATTGCCTGGCCAAAGAGAAATTAAATGGATTCCTAAAAGCTTTAGCTCTTCTTTTTCACATCATTATCAACTCCATTTTTTGTAGTTAATATTTTGTTATTTCCAATGGATTGTCTGCATAGGAAACTAGGATTTCAGGGCACATTCATAGAAGCCCCCATTAGTATTAAATCTAATTAATAAAATTCACAGTCGAACCATCATAACCAAGAATGTTGATGAATTTGGAGATTTTGATCGTATTTGGTCATTAAGGTGGGCTTCTTGCTACCTAAGTGTTAGCAATTTTTCTTACTACCCTCAATCCTAAGTGAAATTCAAAAGATTTAGACTATAGTCTTGAAAACTTTGATAATTTATCGAACTCTATTCATTCATTCAATTAGGTTCCTTGGTTGTGGGGTTGATGTTTGTTTCCTTTGGCCCTTGTGTTTTGTCTTTTCTAGTGGTTAAGGTATGGTGTTTGGAGCTTTCGAAGGTGAAGAGCTTTGTTATTTGGTATTTTGGTTTTAGTGTTTTTTGGGATTTGGTCTCGAATCTCCCCAAACTCTTTGTTTCTAGGTAGCCTTTTTGAGATCTATGTCTTTCCTTTTTATATTGTTGTGAATCTTGTGTTTCTTGTCTTTTCCTTCTTGTTGGAGTCTGTGAGTCTTCTTGTTCTATTTTTCTAGTTTCTCAAGCTAGTGTTGGAAGCTTTCAAGGGGATAGTCTATCTTTTGGGTGTTTTTTGGTTAAGGTATAGTTTTGGTGGGGTTGAGTTTGTGTCTTATGTTGCTCGGTGCTTATTTTTTTCTTCTCTTGTTAAAGTTGTGACTATTAATTGTTGGATCCTTCCTTTATAAGGCCTTTATGAAGGAGAGTTCAATACCTATTGAGGGGGGTCTCTAGTTGTAGCTTTATTGTGGGATTGGTTCATGTTGGGATATTCTTTTGCCATCATTTTCCTAATAGATGTAACACCTTCTATGCATGCAGATGATGGTTGGTGGATTGAGTTTATTTAGAGCTCAGTGCGGTTTTCCTATGGATGGGACTACTTGGTTTCAAGGTGGTCGCCCTTTGAGATTTCTCTTCCTAATGAATTTTTCTCTTATCATCTTATCGAGGTGGCATTCTTTTCTTTAGAGGTGGAAACGAGTTTCACCGGTGAGAAGGTGTTTTGCTCTTGGGAGATCTTTGTTTACGGAAGTCGGCTAGCCTTGGGATCTCTTATTGAACCCTTTCTGTAGGTTTAGGAAGCCTTGGTAAAACCTCTTGATCGTCTCTCTCTTCTAGTTTTGGAGGTTGTTTTGATTGTGGGAGCCAAGTCAACACCCACATTATAGGTTTAGGGAGCCTTGTGAAACCCCTAGACATTTTTGGGTTCCATGATTATTTCCAATGGTCTTTCAATCAACTTTTCACTAAGCAATTAAGGTAGTTTGTGAAGGTTTGGGGACCCTATCAAAACCCTGTTATGATTTTGGGAGTCATGTTAAAACCCATTAGTTCTTCAACTAATTATTTGTTGTGTAATCTACTGAAGTTAGTTGTCAAGGTATGTTAGGGAAACCTGTCAAGACCCCTTCTTAACTAGAAAAATCATTTATTTTCACTATTAGATTATGGGAGCCTGGAAAAAGTCTTGTTTTACTTTTTAGGGAGCCTTAAAAACCTTGTTTATGAAGCTTAGGCTTTATGTGTTATGTTTACTTGGGGAATCAATTGTTGTATAATCTATAACTCTATGTTGTTGAACATTATTTGGATGTTGACAGTTGCTTTGTAAGACTTCCTCTTTTGCATCTATTTGCTTTTGTAAGGTTCTAAATCCTCCTCAAAATCTACTCGGAAAGGGTTTCAAGTGTCTCCAAAACATGTTTTTACCTTTTAATCAGAAACATTAACAAGGCTATGCAAGCCTCTTTCACTTCAAATTACCCTAACTTGAGAGGGTGTTCTTATTTTAGATTTGATAAAAATCATGAACTCACTATAAAACTTGAACCTTAGTTTATTCTCATATTCATAAGCAATGAGTATTCATATTTCATCAATTTCAAAGCAATAATCCCATTTAGCTTCAAACATGTTGAAAATGAAACTATACTAAACCTACTCCCTTTGATAAGCAATGAGTATTCATATTTTATCAATTTCAAAGCAATAATCCCATTTAGCTTCAAACATGTTGAAAATGAAACTATACTAAACCTACTCCCGTTGAAATCAAAATAAAATGATTTATGAATTGATTTATTTCTAAAAATACTTCAAGACCCACATAGAATTGTCATGGGCAACATAATTGAGCCTTAAATTGCAAAAGAGATTCCATTGCAAACTAGACTTTTAACTAGTGGGGTTAAAACATGTTAACGGCTAACATTAACAACCCCTCTCAAGTTATCTAAGTCATTCTTACAAATCCATTTCATACATTTGAAATCGTGATTAAAAGGCCAATGACCAAAGAACACAATCATATTTAAAAATTGCAATGGAAAATCCAAACGCCATGAGTATATGGGAATTATGTGATTAAAATTGAAATTGTACAAGAATGGAGACAATGATGATATTG
The DNA here is from genome assembly GCA_028749045.1 of Cupressus sempervirens. Taxonomy (NCBI): domain Eukaryota; kingdom Viridiplantae; phylum Streptophyta; class Pinopsida; order Cupressales; family Cupressaceae; genus Cupressus; species Cupressus sempervirens. Next base: position 483,242,719 of record CM053786.1, read on the forward strand.
ATGCTATTGCTACACTATCCTTCAAATCCAATATGCATTGTCATCTTTCTCTTCACAGTGGCTTTGAATAGGTCTACTCCCACTTCCGTCATGCTTGGCACATTTCCCCTTTAACTAAAAGAATCTTAACTACACTCGTTTAAATAGTACTTTGTGACTTGTCCCTCATCAAAAAATACTTGATTTGTTGATTTTTTCTGCATCTATTGCATAGAGGAAAATCTCTTCAATTTCTACCATTTTGTTACTCTATAAATATTCTAATTCTTTATTACATCCTCTCTCTCACCATTTGAAAACATATTTACCTATGTTCTTAAATTTGCGTTCAAGGCATCTTTTTCAATTTTATTTTGAATGGTGTCGTTTTCAATGAATCCTTCTCATAGTGGTTCACTAGATTTAACAAAGCATTAATATTTATCTAATTGTTTAAAATTCACTTCAGTTGACTTTACCCAAGAAATGTCTAGTTGCAACATAAGAACAATAAGGATTAACTCCCACCTGCGACGCTGAAACTCCCGCCTGTGGCGTTTAAGCTCATGCCTACGTCACTGAAAGTGCCTGCACTGTTAGTGGGGTGTCTGTTCTGAATGGGCCTTTGCCTAATCCTGGCCTTGTCCCTACTACTTCGTTCTCACCTTCGGCCCTAATTTCTAGGCTGCATGGCGATGCCCTAACCTCTCCTCCGGTTGTTCGGTCAGCGGTTGAGGCTCGTAGATCTGCCTAATCCTATGTAGATGTTGCTACCTATAAGGCTAACCTAGGTGGTTTACATGCGAGGTTGGGCTTCTAGGGCGACTTTGGGGGTCTGAATGCGAGGTTGGGGTCCAGGGATTTTGTGCCGGTTGCTGTTGGCAAGTCGTTGATTCTGGTGTTAGAACCGACCATTGTTGAGGACATTTCTGAACAACTGGAGTATTTCTCCTCTTCGGCTGCTATTTTTCGCTTCGAGGGTTTCTGGCCCTCCCTATTGGACTTGCATGCATGGATAGGTCGTGTTTGGAAACCCCTTATTTTAGGTACAGCTTAGATATACCCTATTGCTAGGGGTTTTTTCATTGTGAAGTTTGATTCAACTGAAGATAGAAATGCTATTCTTCGTCAGGGTTTCTCTTGGGATGAGAAATTTCCTTTGATGGCTAAACCTTGGTTCAAGGACTTTGACCCGTCGACGGAATCCTTTAACAAGGGCGCTTTGTGGGTCAAATTGTCAAATCTTCCCCTTCACCTTTGGGTGGATTCTATTCTGGAGGCTGTGGGGGAGGCCATTGGGGATTTCTTGCTTGTGGATTATGCTTCTTCCAATGTGTTTCGCACCACTTATGCTCGGATCCTAGTTGAGGTTGACATCTCCAAGGGTCTCCCAACGATGATTTTTTTGGCTTCTCTGATTGGATCTTGGGTCCAATGTCTTGATTATGAAGGGATCCCCTTCCATTGTAGTGAGTGCCACAAGACTGGTCACCTTGCTACTCATTGCTCTTCTGATAAAAATCGACCAAAAAAGTCTCCTTGGTGGAAGAATGCTTTGGATGATCATTACACTGTGCTCAAAGCCTCTCTTGTTGGGGATGGTGACTCTTTTCTAGACTCTCAGGTGGCTGCCACGCCTATTATCCCGATTGGCTCTCCTGGACTTTGGAGTCCTCCTCTGTTCCTCCCTTGCCTGCGGCTGTTTCCTCAATCGATGTTTCTTCGGTGGAGGTGGAGTTTGTTCTCCCTGCTCCCTCTCCCACCCGGTTCTGGATGTTCCTCCTGGTCCTGTTGGGGGCCTAGACCCTGCTCCTGCCCCCGCCTCTGTACCAAACTTCCTCCTGGTTTTGTGGGTGGCCAATTGGCTTCAGGCTCTTTTAAGGAGGTTGTTTTTTCGAATTCCCGTGGGCATTATGTTTCCTCAAGGGATTGGACTGCTGAGGCAGCCAAGGTGGAAGATGGCTGGACTACGGTAAAAGGAAAGAAATCTAGGCCATCTGCTCCTCCTTTAGATATGAATCTTCAATCATGCAAGGAAGGCTCTAAATCAAAGGGCAAATCATGATGTATCTGGCCCTGCCTCCTTGCTGGATCTATTTTTATGGCTGGTGATAGGCTTTTTTGTCACCTTTGTTACCCTTAGTTTGGGGGGTGACCAGTTCTGCATTTGTTTGTTGAACCTTTAATTTATGTGCTCATTAAAAATCTTTATCTTGTACAAGGTTTCAGGCACCCTTCAAAACTTGTTTTAATTAATCAAGAACATAAGAACAATAAGCAATACACCCCCATATCCATATTTTGTGCACATCCTTTACCAAACTATATTTAGGGGAAGATATATGAGACTTTTGACAGCATGTTGGGGAAGATAAAGAAAATAGTTCCAACAATGGATCCTACATTGGGGTTTTTTGAAGAGCATGTTAGGTTTATTGTGATGGAAAGGTGGAACATAAGGAATACCTCGCTTCTTATGGCAACATTTTCTTTAAATCCCAAATAGTATGCAGAGTTAGATGGAAGGGGGAGGCCATGTGATGATCCTGAGCTATTGGATGACTTTACACAAGCCAGTTGTAAGATGTATCCAACTCAAGAGGCCTCTACTCTTTTTGCACAATTCCTTGACTTCACCAAACTTCATGGCCCAAGATTGAGTAAGCCACAAGCAAGATTTGATAGAGTGATTTTGGCCCAGAGACATATTATTGGATGGTGGACTTGGCATGAGAGAGATACACTAGAGTTGAAAATGCCTGCAAACCACCTTCTTGCACAAGTTGTTAGTTCCTCGACTACAGGGAGGAATTGGTTGACAAAGTCATTTATCCACTTCATTAAGAGGAATATACTTACCTATAGACGAACAAAGAATCTAGTGGCAATGCATTGTGTTCTTCGACATGTGGATCCTTAGACTCCGAAGTATAGGCAGACTCCAACTTTGCTATGGGATGTTGATCCTATGGAAGTGGTCCATATAGATTTGGATGAGACAACACCAAAATTGGCTAGGGTTCCATTGGATGAAAGTACGCTTACTATAGAGCATGATAGTGAGGATGAAGACTTTTTTTGATGCCATGGTGACAGAAGTAGGAGCAACAATCTACTTCATTTTTCTATTCTTTATTCTTTATGTTGAACTTGAACATAATGAAACTTTATGGCAGCCTAGCCTTTGGGCATATTTAGATTTTCAAATCTCTATGATATTGTTCACTACTACACTTCTTTTTTTCACATTGATATGCATATTGAAAATTGAAACTATTTTATAAATGTATAATAGACTAGAGTTAAATTTTAATTTTTTATACATATTGGGTACTGAGTCTTATTATTTCCTAAATGGCATTCAAATGGTTTTTGTTAAGGTTCTATAATGTTTAAATGACATGCTTTGTGCTTAATTTTATTTTATATGAATGACATGTATATTTGCAAATTTCAGTGTATATTTTAAAATTTCCCTATATTTATTTAGTAAGACTGAGCCCCCCGTCCCCTTCCAAATTGGCAAAAAAAATTATGATCCTACTATTCCATGTCGTCCTCATCCTGGAAACTCGAGGTAGCACATTATAGTTGGCCAATCTTCTCACTAGAAATCATGTTCTGCCAAAAAGTTTCTATCACAATTTCTAAATCCTACATATCCACCTTCAAATGATCATTAAACCACCCTTAGCACCTGTCAGAAGACTCATAACCAATACGTTCATTAGGGCCCGTTTGGTTCATGGAATTTGAAAAATCAAGATTTCTACAAACCTTGGTTTAGCCAAATCAAGGTTTTGCAAATGTTCATTCCGATATTTGAGATTTTACTTGAACCGTTTGTTTCACTTGGAAGATGCGTGCAAAGACACATTTTTATGCGTAAGCTTGTAGTTGAAGGCAAATTTCAAAAAGTAGTCCAATCTATTGTTTTTACACTCCTTAAAAAACATAACCAGTTTTTAATTTTCAATTCCTACTTGCTAGTAGGAAGTTGGAAAACCTAATTTTGAGGCAAAATTGGAAGCCCAGTATGCTAATTCCATTTTGCCAATTTTAAAACAAACGCAAAAAAATTCAAATATGGATTTTGAAAAGGCCAATTCCTGTCATCTTCCAGAAACCAAACGGACCCTTAGGCTATTTACGCTCAATTCTCTGGGGGAACTAATTTTCAGCTGCAGCCCACTTCCCACTCGTAAGGCACAATCCATAGAAGCGCATGGAATTGTGTTTTCACTAATATGTATCTCAATTGTGGACAACTTGGTCCATCTAGCTGCAAAGAACACTTTCAAGCCATCTTCACCGCTCATTGTTTAACTGATTACAATTTGAATTTAACAAAAATCAGGGCCAGTAGTCATCCTATATATACATAACAGGTCGAGAAAACACTACACATGTTAATAACTTAACTAATAATTTGAACCTAGAAAAAAAATTCAAACCAGCTTTGCTAAAATACATTTGTGATCTCTCTCCAATACAAGTTTTTAAAATTTATTATATACGGGGATGGAAGTGACAATAGTATTTCTCAAGATCCCACAATAAATCCATCCAAGATAAGATGCTCCACCTTTTCAATGTAGAAGCAAGATAGAGTTGAAAAAAGCTTTTCTCAAGTAAATATGGCACAGCGAAAAATCAAAACCAAGGCATCCACCATATATACATCTTGCCCAAGTTGTTGTGAGAAACAGCTTCGGCAATTAGACGATTAGCTTGTCCTTCCACGGAAAGGGGCAAAGATGGAGCAGCTCCAACACCAACAACCACCCCTTGAAGCCTTGCCTCAATATTTGCTATAGCTCGCTGCATGAGAAGGCCCATTTTGCATGTGAAGAAAATTTACATGAGATGGGCTGCTTAAAAATAAATAAAATCATGCTGCATTATCATAGTTACCTGTGCATGGGGATTTTGAACTTCCCCGCTAGATTTGTAAGATTTTGTCCATTCCACAAGAGGGTCATGAATAAAAGTCTCCAGGACGCTAATGAGAGTTTCACGATGTGTCCTAAGAACTGAGAGTGTTATTTCACATACTCTCAAAAACATGCCTTCATATCCAGTAATGCCAAGGCCATCTATCATATTCTTCAGCGGTCAAATAAAAATGCAATTTAGAAAATGGGTCAAACTGCATACAGAAAAGAAACACTTCGAAATATTACTGAAAAAGTCATTACCTGGGTAAGTCGAAATGGTACAAGTTCAGGCTTCTCTAACTGCAACCCTTTGTCAAAAAGACAACTAAAATCGACATGTACACAGTCTCCAGTGGTTGAATCAAATAAAATGTTCTCACCATGCCTATCCCCCAGACCAACAATATGACCAACCATGGACCAGACAGCAGTTGTGTGAGCATAAGCAACCCTTGCTCGAAACCAAGATGCTGGCTCAGAAAATGTGCTCACAAACCATTTATGAAAAACTGGTGGGAACATTGGAAGGATCTTACTCTTGAACATTTCTGCTTCCTTATTGCTTTCACATTGATCATAGTGGCGTTTAATAGTAGTATTTGTCTTTTGTCTATCAAACTTGCCACAAGCTATGTATAGATCTTGTAAGATATGTCTTAGACCTCGCGTATGAGGAACCCATTCAACAATGCCACAATCTTCTGTAAGTGGAATCACAGAAAATGTGCGAATGTAAAGCTTCCGTCTACGACTTTTTGGCTCCTTAGACAACAAACGATTGATCATTGTCGTGAACTCCATCATACGAGCATCTTTCCGCAGATCATCTTTTGGCTTGCAAAGAAATGGATGATCAGCTCCATCACTCCCGTGTAGGATAATCTGTCAAGTAACAGAGAACAAGGTTCATATTAAGGATTCAAATACATTCCTAAGTAAAAAGTACAAACAAGAAGACAGTCCGTCAGAATTCAGAATCAATAACTCCCTGACAATGAAGATTTTCACATACTTTCTTTGGACGCTGGAGTGATGCCAGTATTTCGACTTCCTCTCCAATTCCAGATATAGTTGCATAGTTTCCAGCCGCAAATGGATCATAATTCTTGTCTGAAATTCCATCTGGTGGCATAGTCACTGTGAGAGCTGACTGAACTGGCATTAGAACTCCCACTGGCATCATCCTTTTCAAGGGACCAAAGTCATTTGAAATACTAATTGTCTGTGCCTTTGGCTGCCCTCCATGAAAGCACAGCTTGATCAAATGATCAATCAGACTAGCAAACTGTATGAATAAGTTGGTTTTTAATTTATCCTGCCTCGAGGCCTTTTTCGCTGTTTGTATAATTTCTGCTGCAGCTTGACGTCTTGCAGGAACTGTTGACTTAGATACAGCTGCCATTGTCCATAACGCTTGTTGTGGATATGTCTGTAGAACAATTGTTATAATATGCTTTACTAAACGACCAACTTCTTCATTCTGGTGACAAATTCTTGAAACTATCTGGGAAAGAGCAGTCAGCCACTGATATGATGGTAGATCTTTGACACATCCCCGCATAACAGTCATGACCTACAGATACAGAAATCACCAATGAAATTGATTTGGAGGAAACAGAATTTGTCTAATAAAATAAGTAAAAATTTAGACACAGGCCTCACTTTATCATGTGTAGACTTCAAGATACTCTCTGAAGACAAACTCTCAATACGATACATGCTGCCAAATTCAAACCACAATGTCAATAAGCGTGGCATAGCCTGATAAAGACGACTATGACCTCTGTGCAAACCTTTGGCATAAAACAATAGTACATCTGGAAGATGAGACCACCAAGGTTTCTCATCAGTATTTTGCTTTCTTACAGAAACATGTCCAGTTGTATCTTCAAGGTTCTCTTCTTGTCTTTTTCTAATATCAGCCACAAGCTCATCATGATACCTTCCCATAAAAAAAAATGATTTCTCCCATTTAGGCATGAGAGTCCTAACTTGCCCATAAAGACTAATCACGTCTTCTTTTTGCTTCTGACCAGTGTAATGAACCCATCGTGCAAGAAGAAGTAGAGTTTTTGCTGTATCTAAGTTTTCATTTCTTCTTGCTTGAGTAGCTGATATAGACACTGGATTCACTGAAGGAACAAGTAAAACATCACTTAGTGCTGCTTTTGCAGCTTCCCCTAAATCTTTCACGGGAACATTTGCCAGTGCTTGTTGAAGTTCAGCTATTGCACGGTCACTTTTTCCAGCATCCCAATGAAGCTTTGCCAATTCCATGTGCACATTTGGAGTTCCTGATGATTGTGCCTCTAAGATGGCCCGGCTAGCTGTCTCGTAATGTCCAGCAGTTCGACAAAGCTTTGCATAATGAAGCCAACAATGTCCAACTTTTGTATGGAGATTGCTAGCACTGAAAACTATTCTCCTTAGAGCAAGTATGGGTTCCCGTGCCCGCAAGGAAGGTTGTGTAAATTTTAAACGATCATCCCAATCTTTAATCATTTCCAAAACATTTGGATCTGAATAAACAGAGTCTTGCTTGTTCAATATAGGATTCTTGGTTATAAGTGCATGAAAATCTTCCAATTCCCTTAGCATATGAAGCTTCACAACAAAAGGGTATGCACGTGTATAAGATTCCATGCCAGCTGCTGCCAATGGTGCTAACAATGCTTGCCTAGAATGTCCAACATTTTCAGCAAACATGTAATGATCATTTTGTCGCAAAGCCTGAAGAATCTTAGCAAGGCTGATGTCAAAAGAAGCAGTTAATTCAGGGGTACTAGAAACTAAGCCTTCTTTGTCAGCCACAGAAAGATATTCACCCATCAAGTCCCATCGTCCAAGCCTCCAAGTTGCTTGTACACCACGCATGCACCATTCCTTTCTGTATTCTGGAATCCTTGAGATCAGTCCGTCCACATGAGTCACCACTGCCTGCAAGTGGCACATATTTAGTAAACAGTTCAGTACTCCCAAATGTCTTGTTACTGAAGTAGGCTCCATTTGCAAAGCCTTCTCACAGCATGTTAAAGCTTCTGCCCAGTTACCAGATTTTTCATTTAGTATTATTTGATCCTGTAATTTTGGTGACTTACACAACCGTGCCAAGCCAAATAGACCATCAGGTTCATCCAAATCGCTATAGATCTTCATCAGAAATGACATATCTTCATTATCAAATGCACCAATGGCCCCTGCTGCGGGATTAAATGAACCTGACTTGTTACGCACATGTGTCTCAAAGTACAACAATGAGCGGGCAGAAGCATGGCAGCGATATGAGGCCTCAGCAAGGGTTACCTTTGGAACAGCTTCCAACAATTCAGAAACATGATTACATTGGGTTATAATCTGTTCAACGTCCAACTGTGACTCAGTTTGAGCTTTCATCTGCACGGTTTTGGCATTTGCAATAGCTAGTAGAGACTTAGAAAGTGCCATTTCCTGTTTTAGATCATCAACCCACTGACCAAGGTTGTCCAGTAAGGTGAATATGGCTTGAATACAAACTTCGCTTTGTCCAGTTAGGCCACATTTATTGCTACTCAGCAGTATATCCTGCCCAGTTCTACAAGCTTCAGCATCATTATATTTTGATGTTGCTTCTGCAAGAACGGATAAAATTTCTTGTGTCACACTTTTTCGTGCCTCTGGAGTACCATAGCAAACAACGTTGAGAACCAAGTATGGAAGCAAATAAAGGGCTGTCCCCATATCATGTCTTACAATGCCTCTACAGGCATTAAAAATGTTTGCCCTGATTCCTGTTGCCTGTGAAGTCAATCTCATCATCCATAGATATATCCATCTTCTGAATGAGAGGGATGGCCGATATATTGGCCCCGCAGCTGTTGAATCACCTGTGTATTGAAGATGAAACTTTGAAGTTAAACATGGTGCAATGATGTCTCTAATATAATCTGAGAATCTGTTCCAAAGCTTCTCCCCTCTCTTATAGAGGTCCACAGTATTGTTGGAACCTTTTCCCTGAGTTTTATGATCAGAAGACTTCAAGTTATTTTCTTGGGCATCAGAGGTAGCAGACAGATTATCATCTAAAGATGCTTGACAGCCAGCAAGTTTTAAAAGTTCCTGAATGGCAAGAGCTGCAGAATCTTGCACAGTAGTATCAGATGCTGCTCTAAACACTCTAGCAAGATGCTCGTGTATCAACTCAAAAATAATATCATCATCAGAACACTCTATCTTAAAGCGTTGGCAAACAGTTCTCTGAAATTTGACAGGATCAATTGCTCCAAGATCGCCCAGGCACTCTGCACATACCAATTTAAGTTTCTGGCCAACTGGTGTCCTCGACTCCTCTGCGCACCCTCTTAGTAAAGATGTAATTAATAGGCTCAAGACCTCAGAATCTGAGCTGACCTCACCCAGTATCATTGCATTAACATCCTCCCTCCTGGCTCTCAGTAGGTTTGTTAATTCCATGGCTGTTGTATACCGTACACTCAGACTTAAATGGTTTAGTCCACCCACAGCATGTCGCAATTGCTCCCGGAAACATAAAGATCCACGTGCCTCTTGAAGCATCTGATTTACATTAGCTAGCTTGGAAAGGCTGGGTAATAGAGGCAATTCAAGGAATTGTTCCTCAAGCAACTGTCTATTCTTTATGATAAGTTCTTCTAATATTTCAACCATTTTATCTACATGCGAAGTAAGTTGATGTTGCCCTCTCTCAAGACATGGCATAAGAGCAGCCACTACCTGAGGAGCCACATGTTTGAGGCTTATGGGAGATACTTGAGCAAGCCTTTGAATAAATAAATGCCACACACACAAGCCCTTGTACTGAAGACTTTCTTTCTCAACAGCATGCACAAGTAAAACCATAATTTTTGGCACAAAAGCACTAAGGTGAGAACCAATCATTTCAATCAACTTTTCCAGGCACCCCAGTGCTTGCTTTTGTAATAGTTGATCATCAACACGTAACATTTTTGTATCAATACTATTAAGCAGACCAACAAAATAATTCCTTAAAAATCCTGGAAGATCTCCTGACCCAGTGACAAGAAGTGCTACCTCTTGAATCATCTGGGGAACCCTTGCCAGCCTGCAAAAGGAGAAAGATATCAAAATCAATATTCCATATTTCTAAATGGCATTGATCACAAAAGGATCAAATACAACGTTAATTTACCTATTAAAGATTCTGGAATAGCAAGAAAACAGCAACAAGTTAAAATGTCAACAGACAATTTGCTCCTATCAATACATCAGCAGATGCATAGAAAAATTTTAATAGCTCTACCTTCTATTGGTATCATCACTGCCTGAATCCCCTAGGAAGTGAACAAGCTCTTCAAGCAGAACCGGAACAACTGCAGCAAAAATCTCTCCAGCATTAGATCCTGTCTGAATTTCATAGAATTGCATTACAGCAACCAGTTCCTTTGCATCTGAATGGAGAAGCACAAATGATAGCACCTTGTGACACCATTCCAGTAGTAAATAGGGCAAGTCTGTATTTAATTGATTTGCCAGTTCATGTAAAGTAGCTAATGTATGATCATTCTGTTGTTGTGCTATGAGCTTTGGAAGGACTATAGGAACCATCTGTCGTACAAGATCTACACTTGGTATACCCAAAATGGCCTCTGCAAATTCACTTATCAAAAGCGGACGTGCAACAAGCCTTGCATTCAAGTATTCAAACAACTCATCCCTGATTCTTCCAAATTTTGAAAGAATTGCTCGCATGCCATCTTTCTGATGAAAAGTGGCAGATTTATGGATTAGACTAGCAGCTGTTACTCTGGTGCCAATATTTGAATTGTCAAGCTGATCAATCAACAATGCTAAGGAGAAAAAAAACAAATGCCCATCAACATCAGCTGCTTTCATGATTTGTGAAACTGTCTCTAATAAAGTCTCAAATACATCTGGATCCTTAGTAGCTGCCAAAGAGTGTTTTAAAATTCTGAGCATATTTTCTTCTTTTGTTTTATTGCATGTGTTGTTATTTTCAAACAAACTATCCATGACACTCTTCTCAGTGAAGCAATGGATTTGTGAGCAAAATGCCTCTCTTACAGCTTTGTTCTCATGAAGTGGAAGAACTTCTAGGCACTTTATCCACAGATTCTTTGTTTCAGCAAGACTACTTTTGCTTGCATGCCTCAGTAGACGGAAAATGCTTTTGATACATGCAACTTGAACTTGTTGTGACAATTCATGGAAAAGAAGTCGAGCAAATAGAGAATGACAAGTACTGATAGCAAACTCTAATATTGATGTTGTATTATGGGTGTCTTCCTTCTCCATGTGAAGATAAATTACATAATCTCCATCCTCATCTGTGGAAGCTGAATGATTATTATCACATTGAGGGCAGCAAAATCCTGACATAAGAATGTCTAAGTTTCCAGATTTTATTTCAGACCTGAGGTTTTGGTGGAACTGACAGTTATCTTTGAGATTCTCAGTTGCTTTAGCAGCAGCACAGATGCATGCCAAATATCCAATACCATGACCTACCATTTCACGAACTTTATCAGATTTGTCTTGTCCGACATCCCTGCAATTAGATAACAAGAAATTTTATAGCTGATGAGAGTGGCTAAGTATGTTTAAGATTCACAGTAATATATCCACAACCTCCTGAAATTATTAGTTAAGCTCTTAATTAAGATTCAACAAACTGCTCTTTAATATAAAACCTCTTAATTAATATTATTAATTCACAAAATTGCAGCTTCAATGAGATAAACACAGCATGTGGTCATGCAAAAAAAACAAATTAAGAAAATGAATGTCTTTAAAAAACCACCTACTCCAGCCTTTTACACACAGCTTTAATTATTTCATAGCAACTGAAAACAAGGATCGGCATAGATGCAACAGCTTCAGCTCGGATATCATCATTCTGATCATTCAAAGCCAAGTCCAAAATCTCAAGATTGTATTCATTATTTTCTTTGATTCCTGTTTTGGATAGAACAGTGATAGCTTTGCACTTTATCTTAGCATGGGATTGGCCATCAGTAGAAGAAAGTGTCCACGGAAGCTTTAAAATTGTATACAATGTTTCTGCAGTCATGAACTGATTGCAAGAGAATTTTTTTTCATCTATGTCAATATATTCATTGCTGCCACGCCATTTTTCTCCTGAAAGAAGAAAACCTTCATTCAATAAATATTAAAGAAAAAAATAAAGAAACTTCATAATTATTAAAACAACTAAATCATGAGAAAGTGCAAAGCATTTGGCAGCAAATCATGACCTTCACAAAATTCGTATTTGGGAATTGGAATTTGCCAAATGAATCAAAAAATTAAAAGTACACCTTTTAAGAGCAATATTCTATTCACCGCATCAAGATATAATGATAGTTGAAGCATTTTAAGAGTACCCTCCTCACCCTGTAATTGAAGTTGCAAAACATGAGTTGAAAAGAGATGAGAATCAAACTGCTGATTACACAAACACAACCTTACAACTAATTTTTGCAATTTAAAGTAAGCACCTTCTTCAGAATCCATGGCATCCATGTCAAAATTTTCTGGACAATGCGTATATAGCACAAGGTATTTGGATATTTACAAAATACTTGGTAAACAATGCTCAGAGCAGTAAAGTGGCTTTCTTTTATAGAATCTAAACACACATCATTAGGGTTTAAAGAATCAATGACATCAAGAATCTGATTGTGCAAATAAGCTGCATATAGTTCTCTTTGTTGCTTCAAGACATATTTGGAGCTATGTTCTGCTGTGTATTCATTGATACTCAAATTTGACCTACATAAAGATGTTCCCATAGAAGACTTAGCACCAGCTACTCTCAGGTTAGACTGTAGTCCTTCACTGGTTTTTAGGCGTTTGATCAATGTACTGTCACCATCTTCACTGACTCTTTTCTTCCCAGCAACTTGCTCCAGGTCAGTCAAAGATGAATTGGCCTCTCTGGCAACTTCACCTCCCACAGACTTGGGGCCCAACACCTCAACAACAACTTTAATGCAGTCAACAAGCTGAAAGCAAGGATCAGAGGAGTGCAAGAGTTCGACAAGAGCATCCAATTTCCAAATATAAGGTGGACATATAGTAGCTATCCGAACATACGCATTGCACATTGCTACCTGAAACAGCATGAAGAGTACAAATTTAAATACAAGTTTCAAACTTTTATTTAGGGTGCTGAATATGTACTAGGGCACAAGCTCACCTTCAGCTCTTCGCTTGCTGTATTCAGAAGTGTTTGAGTAAACACTTCTAGTAGATCTTGAGCTGTACATTCTACAATGTACTTGGGACATATATCATACAAAGAAATAAGGCAAGCACCCAATGCTGAATCATAAATTGCTGTCCTGTGAGAGCACAATTTTATCCAGAAGGCTTATATCCACATCTATTGATTGTCAATATGAATCTCATCACAAAAGTAAAAACAAAAAATGCAGAAATGCACTAAGAAATTAATATTAGCAACAAACTACATGCAACTTTGCTGAAACAATTTAGCAAATACAATGAACAATGCCACTGAGCAGAGAAGGTATTCATATGGCAAGAATGGATAGAAAACAAAGAAATTAAAATAAATGCAGAAAATCAATAATACAAAAGGTGTTCTAGTGCACTACTGTCAAAACCAGTAGGTTGCAAGTGAAGAAGCTTTTTAATGTTTTAAAATATGGAAAGCAAATTACGAGTGAACAGAAGAAAAGTCTGTGATCATGTAATCTTCGGGTCTAATGGTTGATGAGACTCCCGTGATATTTGGAAGACATGTATTTAGAATCACAAGTTCTAGGTTGCCTTATGATCCATCAAACTCTAGGTTGCCTTAGAAAATGTGTTAAATGATTAGGCATAGTGTAATCATCTTAAAAACAGTTACACAGTCAGATTGGAAAACTCAAAAAGAACCTGGAAGCACAATAATGAATTTCATCTCAAACCCACTCCAAGTTAAACTAGGTTAGCGTTCAATCAACTAAGAAGAGCCTGAAGGTTTCCATCCTCAGGTGCTGGAAAACTGAAAGCCAAAGCTTCCTCTTTTCTCAAAGGAAACTCTGAAACAAAACTCCAAAATCCAAGCATAGCTGAAATGAATGAGACTTCCTCATTTAGTGCTCAAACAATGACTCTTCAACTTCCCTTACTTGCCATTTCGTCTCTTCCCCTTTTGTCACTCAATGACCTCCTTATTTACATTTATATGACTTGAAATAATCTGCCTTAAGCTCAATTTAATTCACTTTAAAATATGTTGTGCACTTGATTAATTTTCTCTACTGTCCTGAAGTGGGGGCATTACAGCCCTCCCTCCTCGAGATTGCTTGCTCTCAAACAATCATGAGTCCACAAACCAATAACAGGGTCCCATATCCATCTGCAAGCTACTCCATAGCTCATACTAGTAACGTTGTAATCTGGATTGCTATACCACAGAACCCAAAATAAGGATGCAATCCATCCACCATTAAGATCCCTGGATCCCATGTCAGTGTATGAAACACAGCTGCATCCCATCCACCATTAAGATCCCTGGATCCCATGTCTGTGTATGAAACACAGCTGCATCAGTAGGTTGCATGACTCTGATCAAAACTGCATCACATCTCAAATGGTGTAGTATCACAACATAATCCTCCAAATTATATGCTCCAAGAGCATCAACTAGAAATGGAAAGGCTGATTGGTCCTTCAAATTAGCCCTTGAAGTAATATCATCGTGCTCTTGTTCTTGATTACTAGATTCATTTTCATTTTCAGATGTGTCTTTTTCATGATTTTCCTCCATCCCCAAATGTATTGTCTCATCAACTATTACGTCATTGTTTTCACATAGCTAATCCTCAGGAAGAGATTCACTTTCAACCTTATGATCACCATAATGTTGGTCAATAATAACCTCCAAGTCTCCAAATAATAGACTTCCATATCCCTTATCATTGATCGTAGCTGATTCCATCACCTCACAAGTTTGAGCATCATTATGTTGAAGTTGAATCAATGTGTCCTCAACTCCCTCAACATTAATCTGCACTTCTTGAGTTGACTCTTCTTCCTCATTCTTCTCACAAATGTGGTCAGAAGACCATGTATGTTGGCATGTGAAACAGAGCTGCTATTTTCTCATTTTGTTTTGGCTCTTTGTTGGAGATCCTAAAACCTGTAATCCCCTTGCATTTTACTCTTCTCTAGCCTATCATTGTTGGCACTTATCAAATTTAGACTCACATTGTTTAAGCATCTTTTGAAGCCGTTTGTTCTCTATTTGAAATTGCTAACAACATTTGTATTAGTGGCTGCAAATGACCATCACTCTCATTATGTCTTAACCATAATGTTTTCCATGGCTGCAATAACATCTGCGTTTTGAAACATGATATTTATTAAATTATACAATCTCATCAAGCAGGAGATTGTACAATTTGATTTCTGCGCAGCCCTTCTTGAGAAATGATGACTTCCAATATCCCCAATATGTGAAAGCTATCAACGATGGGCTGAAGTATCTTCTTCATTATCTCTTCTTTGTAAGGTTCCTGAGATGCTAAAATCCTTGTAACCTCCATCAAACAAGAAGAATCCAACAACTTCACCTGTCTATTCAAGTGTTTCAGCCACTTGTGGGGATTCAAAGCAGTCACTATACGGACAAGAGTGACCTGCAATAAATCAGAAGGGGATTGATCTACAACAGCCAAACCTTCTTCTAATTGAATCAAGGTGAGGAAATCATTTTCTCCTGTTGTGGTTCCAAGCTAAGTTTCTTTCCTATCTCAAAGAGAGAATTGGCCAACTCCACCATGTCAATTGATGTCATTTTAAAACTGCTACCGCAGTCTGTAGGTACCTCTGTTTTGCACTAAAGTTCAGAAGCCCCACAAAAATTTGTAGTTATGACGACAATTGTGCCTTTACTGAGGAAACCAAGGTTAGTCCTGATTCTTTGTATTTTTAACCCTATATGTATGCTCTAAGAGATTCAACAATTGTATTGTTGCTTCACACAAACATGCATTAAGCCCCTCAATCACTGATGACTCAAGTACAAGTTGCTAAACCCACAATTTTGGATAATAAAGGTTGCTAGGTCAGACAATAAATCTTTGAGATATTAAATTTTGATGTAGTCCTTAATATATTGGGTCCATATTAAACTTTTGACAGAATTGGGAAAATAAGAAGTGGCTCCTACCTTATGTCAAATAATTACTTACATATAAGTGAACCCGTCTCTTTAGTGCCACATTCATACCTCAAGGATGTAGAATAGTCACCAACAACCTCAAGTGTGATATGCAAGGTTGCATGGGTACTCGTACCCACACCCCTGGTACTCGTACCCACGTACCCAAGTACCGGGTACACGTATCCCACGTACCGGGTACTCGGTGGAGAGCATCATAGCTAAGGACCTTGATTAAGACTCTGATTTTTTTTTTGCTTTTTTAATTTTTGTATTAGCTTGTTGTTTATCAAACTTAATTCAATACCAAATCAGTTTGAAACTTTGATACTCGTTAACAATAAACTTTATCACTGTTCAAGTCATAAATTTATCATTTGCAATATGTCATTGTCACATGATCTAGGATCTTCTTGTTCATGTTTAAAGTCTGCCTTCTTTGTTATGCATCTAAGCATTTATCATGTATTATTATTTCAAACATATAGCAAATCTGAAACTGAAAACAACACATTACATTTGCAAACTTTATCACTGTTCTTGTTTTGAAAAACCATTGTCATGACTCATAATTTCAGATTTTTTATAAATATAAAAGTATAATTTTTAAATAAGTTTGACATACCCAAGTACCTTCGTCCCCTATTATGAAAAATACTTTAAACATTAAACATTCAGCAATAGCATATGTATATATATGTGTATGTATATATATATATATATAATTTGACTTATGGCTCATATTTTCAAATTTCTTGTTTTGAATGCTCAATGTCATGACTCGTGACATATATTTTGATTTTTATATTTTCTATAAAATATTAATTATATAGAAAAAAATTAGGCATACACATGTACCCCCGTCCCCTATTTTGAAAAATATGCGTACCCGTACCCGTTCCCATACCCGTTCCCATTCCCGTTCCCGTACCCATGTACCCGTGCAACCTTGGTGATATGAGATCACTAGAGAGCTTTGTATAAGACAAGGTACTTGCAGAATTTAATCATTATTTAAGAGTGTCTTCTGCTCATCTTCAATCATGCAACGGATAGAGATTTGTTACTCCTGTGCATAGTAACAAATGACCATGGCATAGACTATTCGGTAATTGTTAATTCATAATCCCTGGAAGACCTCATGAAAAATCCAGCAGGGTAGTTTGAATGTCTTAGCCAAGAACTTGTCACCGCAAATAGAACTCCCCTTTTATCTTTGTGTTGCTTATGCGATAACTAATAGATGCTCAAAATTTTGTTAACTTAACTTGTAAGTAACAATAATGACTTTTTAGACTCCTGTTCAGATACACCCAACACTGCTTTGGCCCCGCTCTGGAATTGCAATACACCTCAATTTCTTTGCAAACTTCCTGTCGTTAAAACCACTCCTGTACACTGTGCCTAATCATTGTCCGCTATTTCGCCTCTGGTAGACCAACATAACAGCAGAATAATGTCATAATGTGTAATATCCCTAACAGATATTATCTCAAAACCCTTAATGGAAACTCAGAAATTTTTAGACAAATATATAATGCAATGTATTTCAGATTTCACCAGCAAAAACTCTAATAAACAACCAGATAAAATAAGTCCCAAAATATTATTGCATTAAATCTCCAGCAGAAATACACTCTCAGAATTATTATTTCTTTGAAGTTCTTCTGTAAATAAGCCAAAAATCAGGCAAGAGACTACAACACAACAGCAAATTGTGAGCCTCTCATATGGGAGGTCTTGGGTTCAAATCTACATTAGTTTAACACATATTAATTAATGTCTTGGGTTCAAATCTACATTAGTTTAACACATATTAATTAATCTCAACAAATAATAATAAGTAACAAATAATCTAGGCTTCAACCCAATACCTATCAAAAAAAAGCCAAAAATCCAATAATGGATGCAGAAACTACAGCAAGATTGAATAATAGAAAAGATGAACCAGGAATACAATTTGAAACACTTGTGCAATGTCTACAACTGACAATGGGTTTCCCTCCATTGCCCAAGCTTGAGAGTTTCCGTCCTCTCACCTACTAAAAGCTAAACTTTTGAAAATAACTCTCTAAGAGAGAGTGATATCCAAATCACAAAACCAAGTATCTTGGAAATGAGCTCCTCCTTTCATTTTAACAACAAACAGATTACTCTTCACATTCCCCTTTCTGCTTCTTTATTTCTTTTCTAAAATAATACTTTTCCCCGCTTAAGGAAATAAAGTACCCATAGATAATAAAGTGACACTAACAATACGAGCTTAAGTTATAAAGTCACTTTATAATAAATCAATTAAATATTCAGGCATTGAAATCTCTAAATAGATGGACTAAATGCATGTATGATAGCTTGTCAGAAAGATCTCAACAAGACACTCCTATTCCAACCCTGAAATGCCAACAATGTTGAGCCTGCTGACTTACTATAAATAGTAAGTATCTAGAAACCCCACTAAAACAACCTTGATTAGCCCACAACTGAAATCACCCAATCCAAAAACTGCTTTGATCATGTTGAAAACCTAGTTTGCCCTTGGGACCAAGGCAAAATGGGCTAATAGCGAAACAAATCTCACTGGCTAGAGAAGGGGACATGACCGTCCTTCCTTCCCAGAAATTGCTTGCCCCTATCAATCTGCATCTATAAGCTAGAACCAAATGCCTAGATCCAAATCTGCCTCAAAGATAATACTTTGTCCAATTGTTGTGCTACACTAGTGTAAACATCTCTAACCCCTGAGTTGTAAAACAACTCAACATGAACCCAAGTGCCAATCAATTGGATCTCTGACATCCAAAACATCTTTTGAGTATACTCAATTTGGACAACCTGCCATAAGTTGCTATCATAAAAGGAAATGTTCGCTACCCAATTACGTACCTCACTCTAGTTGTAACTACACACACTTATAATACCACAACATGGAGGCATCTCAACAATATACCAATCTTCATCAAGAATGGAATGCAACAAATCACTCCTCTTGACTCCCTAATCCGTAACCATCCTTTTAAGTGCTCCATCTTGATCCCAAAAGCAAACCGTTTGATTTCCCTGAGACCTCTGTGACATCAAAGTAACCAACCCTTTCGAATACATATCGCTATAGTGGAAAAGTGATTAGTGCCTCTGTAAATGATCTCCCGTCATTACCAGATCTAGATACTTATAGCCTCTAATCCCATCTTATGGAGATGGCGAACCACCATCCCACAACAAATGACACCAACTCTAAGCCAATCCACATTTGCGCCTCATCAAATCCTCCACGTATGGATCAAACAAAAAGTGATGAGCACTCCTAATTGTATAATAACACTGCATAACCAAAACCTCGGTCAATGGCTCATCATACAATACAATCTGCTGAAAGTGGATGAATCTTGCTCAACCTGATCTACCCTTGCAGTATCATCACTGACAATATCCTTAACAGTTATATCTGAATGTTGGGCTGAACTAGAGCATGCCAAATCTAATTTCTAATTTAACTCAGCAATCTGATTTTCTACTTCATGAAATGTCACTAAGGTAGCCTCAAGGGTGTCCTTGGCATTCATGAGCTCATATGTGCATACACCTACTTTGACTTCCTTCTTCCTCAGTGCTTCTAAGTAAATCTGTGCAAAGTCAAAAGAGATGATCACAATTTGAAAGAAGGTGTAGGTATTCTGATTTCATTGTTCTCATCACTTCCTTGATCACCTGCAAATGTGAGAACTCATCTTCGAGTTTGTAGGACTAGAAAAATAGTATATTGGCATACTAAGGCAACCAAAAAACCTCAAAGAAATTCAAGCTATCTAATCTAAACATAAAAGGAACTTGGAAACAAAGAGATTAAACACTAGAAACCCCCTTCAAGTTAAGCTCCTATGCTCTCCTTTCTTCTCCATAACGAGTGATGATATAGCTCCAAATCGAGGTGTACCTACAATTTGAAAGCAAAATGATGATGATGATGATGAAGAGATAGCAAGATGGAAACAATACTAGGAGAATGTAGTTAACCAAAAACAAGTGCATAAGAGCTCAATTTATAGGATTTGAGAGCCAAATGATAATAAATGGAAGGAAAAGTGAGCAATTGGAAAGATGTCATAGATAGGCGTGAAAAATGGGAATTTGCCATGAATAAGAGGTGATATTTGGAAAATATGACACATTATAACAATGTGTAAGAAAGTGACATAGAAAGATGTAAGAAAAATGGAAGAAGGTGTAAGGAGAATGCATAGAAAGTGTAAGAGTGTGGAAGCTAAAAGTAGGAAGATGTAAGAGTTAGGAATTTAAATTTCAGAACTCATAACTCCCTCTAAAACGGAAAATAGAAATTAGGAAATTAGAAAAATATGAAATGGGAAATAGAAATTAGAAATTAGAGAAATAAGAAAATGAGGAATTAGAAAATATAAAATTTCCATAATTCAAGAAAAGGGGACAGTTAATTAATAAACATTAATTAATTGAATAAGTTAGTAAAGAGGAATAATTAATAAGAGGAGATGAAATTAAATGATTAAGACATTGGAGTAAACTATGGATTATTCACTCCTATAAGGAAAATTAATAAACTGATTGGCCAAAATGATGATATAAATGCAAGATAATCCTATTAAAGGATCGTGATGAAAATGCAGATCAAATGTGATGATGTTGAATTGGACCAACCCAAGATCAAATTGATGAAATAAATGATGCTAGATGAATGACAGAAATTGATGGCTTGTACATGACAAGGATTGACGACATGCAACATTTAACAAACATTGTAAATGCCATAGGTTGATTGAAATTGATTGATAGGATTGATCATTATAACATCAAAGGCCATGATCAAAGCTATTAAATCGATTGAATAAGGAAATGATCAAACACTGAAGGACAACAATGCCAAGAATCAAATTGATGACAAATGACGACAAGGCACTGAGGGGCATGACAATATCAATGATTGAATTGATTAAGTGATGGCATGCTAGGACACATGACATGAATTGATGAATGTTGATAAGCCACTGAAGGGCATAACAATGCCTAGAGGATCGATGACAATGATTTATTAGGGTTGATTTCAAGTGATTTCAATAACATTGAAATGGTTCTGAATCAATTTTAAAAATGATCTATGTTAGAATTGAAAAGGGTTGAAGCTGATGAAAAACATATCAAGAGATGTTCATAGATTATTGTGAAACAAGTTTGAATGATGATGAAGTTAGCCAAAAGATCGAAGTTAGTCAATTGAGAAAATGGGGCGTGTTAGTGCATAAAGGTGATGAAAGACTAGGCACGAACCATTTTTTAGCGTCTACAGAGTCCTTTTTGTCTTCTCCCTAATTGTTCCCTCCAAAAGTGTTTTTCAACCATCTCATAATTACTATCAAAATGTGACAAAGTTGCAACAATTTTATCTTCAATTAATTTCATTTGACTCTCCAAACAAGGTGAGCTAGTAGGTGTATGAGAGAAGTCAAATGCACAAGTAGTGTGAGAATGTGTTTCTTCCAAAGTAACGAGACTCGCCGCGAGTTGGGCAAGTCTCCCAAGTCAGCAAGTCAAGCAAGGTTTGTCGGGTCAAAATGACCCGTGACTCGGGCTCATCGGGTCAAGTCAAGTGACTCACTTACCTCACATGACTCACGAGTCAAGGCGTGATTCGCAAGTCATGACTGTCATGACCCGACCGCGGCATGCAAGTTCTAGCTAAGAAAAATAATAATAAATGGTTGTTTTTTTTTAAAAAATTGTTCTTTCTTATCCTTATAACCCTAAAAGGGGGTTCATAACACTTTATTGTGAGAAAAAGAATGAGAGAGAAAGAGAGAGAGGAAGAAGGGAAATAGAGTGCCATTGTTTGCAACCAGCTGAAAGGAAGAGGAGAAAAGCTTGCATTTGTGACATTGGAGCAGCTATTTACTTGCATTTAGATCATCAAGGAGTTTATAGGAGCTCTTCTCAACACATGTCAACTCAATTCAAAGAGGTAAGAGTTGATTTTTTGGATTTAGATTTTTTTTTCTCTATGCTTATGGATTTTTTGGATGATATTTTTTGTATGTTTATGGATTTTGTTTTACTTCATAAAATACAATGCTTAAATGGTAGTTTTTTGTCTAAAATGTCTTATTGCAGCAACCTTGACATTTTTCCTTACTCATAATGGCTCCTCCACCTAAAAAACCCAAGCTCTCTAAAGGCAATAAAAAAGATGAGTGCTGGAAGTAAACCATAGAATTTCCGAGTAGAGGTAGAACTCAAACAAAATGCCCATTTTGTAAGCTCATTAATAATGAGGGGATAAATAGATTGAAATACCATATCACTAGCCTAGTGGTCATGATACTAAACCTTGTAAAGGTGCAACTCCTCAAGCTCAAGGCTTTTGTTATCTTGCCTTAGAAAAATATGAACAAGAAAATGAATTAAGACAAAAACAATTAGCAGAGTTAGCTCAGATTGGTTCCATTTCCTATCCATGCTCATCTGGAACTACTTTTGTATCTAGTTTTACACCACTAGGTTCAATAGGTTGTGTTGGAGAAGGTTCTTCCCTTCCCCCTATTGTCCTAGTGCTTCTACTAGTGGTATTGTTTCTACATCTATTCCTTGCACTGCTAGTGGGGCTGCCCCTGATAGTAATACTGGCATTACCTTTCGTCCTAAAGTCAAAAAAATCTAGGACAATTTTTTTGTACCACGTTCCACTCCTGGCGCACAACCCTCACTTGAGAGCTTGGGCTGGAATAGGGAGATTTATGAAGCTGGAAGAAGAGCAATTTGCAAGTTTTGGTATTTCTGCAACATTTCATTTATAGCAGCCAAGTACTTCAACTTCATTTATATTTGATTGTTTTAAATTTTAAATTCAATTTTTAAAATAAAATTTTATTATTTTAACTTGATGTTGAAATATGCTAATTTAAATGTTTTTATAAATGTAACAGGACTCCTTATTGGCAGGGGATGACTGATGTGATTTCCATCTGTGGTGCAGGGTTTAAAGCCCCCACTAAAGATTTGTTGAGTGGCCCCCTCTTACTAGAAATTGTTGAGGAGAAGAAACTTAGTTTTAGGACTATAGAGAAATTTGGAGCCAAAGGGAGTGTACTATTATGACGGATGGATGGACAGATAGGAGGAATAGGACTCTCCTAAATTTTCTTGTTTCTAGCGGAGGTAATTCATCATCCTCTACTTCTCAAAGTCTAAAATTTAATGTATTATTGAATAATTAAAATTTTGTTTTATTGATTATTCAATGATAATTATTTTGTTTTATTTTCACTTTTAGGATCCACCATATTTTTGAAGTCTATAGATGCTTCCTCACATGTCAAAAATGCAAAATAGTAAAATACTTATATGAGGCTATTGAGGAGATCATAAGGGAGGTGGGGGAAGAGAATGTTATCCAGGTGGTGACTAATAATGCAGCTAATTATGTTGCTGCAGATAAAATTTTAACTTCTAAGTTTCTAAATTTTTTATTTTAGTTTTTAACTTTTTCATTAAATTTGGAAAATTAAAAGTTTTGTAACACATCTAAATTTTTAATTGTTTACTAACTAATTTAACATTGCTGCAGCAAAACTTTTGATGGAGAGACACCCAAGAATCTTTTGGACTCCATGTGCGGCCCACTGCCTTGACCTCACATTAGAGGGTATTGGCAAGATTGAATGGGTGAAATCATGCGTTGATAAGGCCAAAAATTTTTACAAGTTCATCTATAAGCATGCTTTGGTCCTCAGCATTATGAGGGAATATACACGGAGGGAAAAGAGTTTGCTCGTCCCGGTACCACAAGATTGTCTCTAATTTTATCACACTAAAATCCTTGTTGAGGTCAAGGTTACCTTTGAGGTGCATGTTTGTTGGTCCACAATAGACTTCTTTGTCCTTTGCCACCACCCCTGCAAGGATAGATGCAACAAAATGCATTTATGATGGAGAAGGTTTTTGGGAGCCATGTAAAAAGATTGTGGAGGTAATTTAAATTTTAAAAGCTTAAGTCTTAAAATTTATAGATTAATTTCTCATACATATTTTCATTGTGCAATTTTGCAAAGTTTCATTATTCACTAAATTGTTTTTTTGTTTAATTGTTTTCTGGATCACTGAGCCCCTTGTAGCCCTCCTACAAGTTATTGATGGGGAAAAGCTCGCTATGGGCTATATATATGAGGGCATGGATAGGGCCAAGAAGACTATTAGAGCCAAATATGTAGGAGTTGAGGACAAGTATAGCCCTATTTGGGACATAATTGATAGGAGATGGAAAAATCAGCTTCATAGACCCATCAATGTAGAAGCCTATTACCTCAATCCGGCATACCATTTTCGTGATGATTTCAAGGCAAATGAGGAGGTTCTTAGTGGCCTATACACTGTGATATCAAAGATGGCCACTAATGCCACAGATAGATTGCTTCAGATGGATGCCTATAATAATGCAATAGGGCCCATTTTTTCAAAAGACAAATTTGCAAAGAAGGTCGTACAAAATTGCAGTTAGGTAAAAATTGCAGCTTAAGCCTATACAATATGCAATGATACACATATATACTTCTAGTTTCTAACTTTCTATCTTTAAAGTTTGAAATGAGACTAATATTTTTTTCTTTTCCTTTTTTGAAAATTCAAATAGATGGTAGCAAATGTTTGGGTTTTTAACCAAAAATCACCATTCGCATATTGAGCCAGCCAAGTAGTGCTTCTGGATGTGAGCACAATTGGAGCATGTTCGAGTACATCCACTCGAACAGGTGTAACAGGTTGTCTGTGGAGAAAATGAATAAACTAGTCTTTGTGCATTACAACCTGCGCATTGGGACCAGGGAGATTTTGGATAGTGACACCTCTCCGATTACTTTAGAGGAGGTTGATCTAGAGTCTGAGTGGATCATTAAAGCTACTAATCCTGTCTTTGATGATGAGGACCTATAGTGGGTTGACGAGGCAGACAGAGAGCCTGAGGACATGGCTATGGCAGCAGAGGAGCAGAGAGTTGCAATTGTTTCTAGTGGCACCTCACAGGCACTGGCAGAGACTACAGTTGATCCTAGAGACACCTCACAAGCTGAGGCTGTGGCTAATCAGTCATTAAAGACCTACCTTAGACGCCTTACTAAGAGGCACATTATAGATTATACTGAGGCTAAGGCTGAGGCTAATGTTGAGGATGGGGATGAGGACTAGGAGCCATAGCTATAGTCTTGTTTTTGCTTTTTTTAACTTAACATTTGATTGGGACATTTGATGATGACTATTGATGTGATGGATTTCATGGATTTGATATACATTTTGATGGGTTTCATAGATTTTATATATCTATGTTTTCTATTTCCTTCAGCTACTATTTAGTTTTAGTAATTAGCAATTTACCTTTGTACTTATGTAATCGATGTATGTTAAATGTTTAAGTATGTGATCAAATTATCTTCTATTTCATGATGTTATTGTGTCTTTAAGTTTTATTCAATAATGGGTGCATGGAATGTTCTTTAAATCCTAAAAATCTCAAAATTTCAAAGGTTTTGTCCCTTTGCCAAGTCATTGTCGAGTCACTGGCGAGTCCAAGTTGGGTCACGAGTCGAGTTACCCTTGCCAAGTCCAAGCCGGGTCCGAGTCTCGTTACTCCGGTTTCATCACACATATCCAAGTCATAAATGTCATCTTTCATATCCAGTCGTGTATAGGAATTAGGGACATCATTATGTGCAATAGCAAACTCATTACAAAAGGAATCCATACCATCTATAGAGACCATTTAAGTCTGAATCAGAATCAGCATTAGCACTCACAAAAGATATTGAGTCCTCATCATTGGCTTATCGAATGGTCTTCTCCAATGCGTTATCATCATGTTCATCAAGAATACTAGTGTAGGCTGTCGTGCAAGAAATCTCTACCTCCATACTACCAATCAATAGACATGTACAATGTTTAACATATGCTACATGATCATGAGAAGGTTGTGAATTAGTGGTAGTTGGATGCTCTTCTTTTTCAAGACCACCAATAAGTTGATTATTGTCTTCCTCATACAAATTTATGCACCTGTCTTTTGCAAGAAGATCTTGGGCCAGTTCATAATATTTCTTTTTTGCCATATCATTCTTGTTTTGAAGCTTTGGATGGAAGTCAACATAATCAATAAAAGGTACTTGAACCATTGGTGGGAGTTTGTTATATTCTTCGTATATGCCGAGTATTTCAGTTCTTGCATCTGGTTGGAAATTCTAGGCTAGTTGCTACTGTAGCTTAACAAGATTTTTCCTAATTTCTCTCAGAAAATGTATCTTTCCCATAACTAGGTACCACTAGTCTTTTCCCCAAACTTATCAAAATTATTGCTGTTTCAAAATTTAGAAGTTTGATGTGCTAGAAGTTGATGGTAATAAACCAGCCCTTCAAGGAATTCGAGCATTGGAGTTAGCTTTCTCTTTAGAATTTAGTGTGAAGTGTGCTGGTAATAAACTTGCCATTTTGAGAACCAACAGGACCTACAACTTCTTGCTTGTTCTTTGCAGTCTTAGATTTCCAAAATTTCTGATTTGCTACAAATCTGTGCTCTCTTTCTTCTACCACAAAATACTCAGACTTACATATGAGATATAATCACATACAATTACAAGGAAGCATAACAGATTTACAATGGCATTTCATCAAACAGTATGCTTACAGGCTGTTACAGTTACTAACAAATTGTATCAATTCATCCTAGACCTGGCTATCCATATACGTCACTTCAAGCTATTTAGCGGCAACGATGAATAGACTGCTCACATTGCATTTATGATTATCATTCCCCTGTCTAGACAAATTCCTTCAATCATATGTAACACTGGCTGAGACTTAAATTCTGGAGTAACTACTAGCTGGCAAATCTTCAGTGTGAATCTGAACTGATCACTTCAGTACTACTTCGATAGGTGTTGCGGTACATTGTTTAAAGGATAATTTGCCTTCAATGGTGAGGGATGTATGACTGATGTCTGTAAAAGTGAGCCTATAGACTTGTAGCAGCTTGCTCAAGGCATTGTCATCAAAAAATTCACCCTTGACCTGTAGACACAAACTACCTTTGTGGATTCCTTGTCAGTATCAAATCATAGTCGTCTCTATTGTGAAAACAATGGTTAACAAAATATTCCTGTTCATCCAAAACTTTATGAAATGATACCTTACAACTGTTACGATTCCTACAGACATTCATCAATATTTATTGTAGTTCTGATTAGATAGTCAATATCACCCAAATGGACTGCCCTCTTATGACCCAGCAAAGAGATAATTCGGAAGGGGCTCCGAGGATGCTAGTTGTTATCATGCTCAGTTTATTTGCTGAGAATAACCTGTGGCGCAAAAGCTGTTATTAATGACATCAGTCCCATCACGCAAGTCCATGTAAATGGGAAGATAGCTTTCCAACCAAGAATAAAACCAACTTCTTAGGTAATATTAAAATTTACTGTAAATTTCACTTGTGAGAACAAACAGCATGAGATCTCAAATTTGTGATATACTCACTCAGAAAACAACTCGATGGACAACTCAATGGCCTTTATTACATGTTACAAAAATACTAGAAGCGATTTCCAACCTCTACTCTTGCCAACAAATCATGCCAGAATCAATCTTCATCCACAGCAATAAGAATGCCTCCTATGAATAAACAGCATTCAAATATCCTTCTTTCCAAAGCCCAATAAATGTTGGCACACTATTTTCAACAACATTGCATTCTCCTCATAGCTCAAACATCGTTCATTGCTTCTCTCTCATGCCATTGAATCTGTTGTAGTGCTACAGAATAACAACTTTCGATTTTGTATATGGATAGGAAAAGTCCCTGTTAGAATATATAGTCCACCAACATAACTGAGAGGTGGGGGTGAATCAGTTATCCAAATAATATCACAATTATGAACCTTATTAAACTTTACGCATATGAGCAACATAATCAGAAACCACAACAAGATACCCATACACAATTAACACCAAATATGTTAACTAGGGAAACCCTTGATCAAAGGGAAAACGTAGGTGTGGATGGTACCCACAAGATGATGTACTAATATATATATATATATATATATATATATATATTCTTTGTTAGCGGATGGACCCTATTAGGAGTCTATGAATACATTTAGTACATATGAGTCCATGTTAGGAGACTCTGAATCCATGTTAGGAGATTTCGACCCTATTAGGAGTTGTGGAAGACAGCAAGACCCACTGCCCAAACAACTTCAAGGTTGAGACCAATGAACCCACCATCCAAATGATCTATGTATTACTCCTTGCAAAATAATAGAAATGAAATGTACTTCCTTCCTCTTCCTTTGTCCTCTCTACTAGACTTTTGCTCCTTCAGATCTTGTAACCAGATCAAAACTTGCATCCAATAATCCATTGGATCGCTTACTCGCATTTAGTAAGCACTTTGCTCCTTTCGCACTTCGTAATTAATTCACAAAGATTACACTTGATACTTCTTACGATCAAGGAAAACATCTTTCTTTTATACCAAATCTTCATAATAATTCCTTGAGTCGGCTTTGAGGCTTTCCCAATTAATTATAATAAGATAATTAATTAATTACAATTACAATAGCGTTGTCAACTCACAGTCTATACAAAACTTCACAGCTGTGATACTAGGGCTTGTGCATTTGCTGACATCACCATACGACTATCCTCTGTCACTATGTGATTGCGCATTTCTTCATTGCATCTCAGATGTAAGATAGCAAACAAACATCAGAACATTGTTCCCCAATACTCTGTTTTTGTACTACTCTCAGTAAATCAAGTACAACATCCGTACGTCTTCGACTTAGACTCTGCGCACTTAACCACATCATCAGAACATAATCTGGAACATGTCCTTATCCGCGCATCACCAGAGAATCAAACCATTGTCCGTACCAGTAAGATCTTTGACTGCTACTCTGTCAGTCTTTACAGAAACAATACTATGTTGACATCAATGACAAACATAGTCATGAATGCATCGTGTCAATACTCTCCAATGCATAGGATACTCCCCCAATGTAGTATCATTAGCATTCATGCTAATAGTCCCTTTGCAATATCTCAATCAGACATTTTCAGCAATAATAAATAATTTCAAAAGTTTTTCGTCACAAACTTATTCGCCTTTTATAACCAAAATAAATTTCAGCTATGTATCAAACTTGTTCCATTAATTTATTCCTCCTTTGCGCAATGTTCTTCAAATAAACTATATGCCAAATACAGCCCTTCAAAGATTCAATCAAAACACTAGCCTTTGGCTTTCGGCATATTAAAATTTAATAGTTGTGCAACTATTCCCATTAAGGCCACAAACTAAATCGAGCTCCAACTATACTTCAATTACCTCCCATGCACACACATTAAAATATAACCGCCCAGATGTTTATTATCTCCGATAGTTTAGTTCTCGGTCAAAACATTTGCTTCCACAAAAGTACAGTATTATTCTGAAACATAAAGTCCGACACTACAATTTAAAACATTTCATCTAACTAAAGTTCAGGCTCATTTCAAGATGGCCCTATAAACAATATAATATCTGCCCCTTTTAAACAGCTTGAAGTTCATCGGTCCAAATATTAAATCACAAATTCTGAACTTTTAAAAAGAACATTGATAGCTCGCTGAAGTATTTAGCATTTTTTAAATATTCAACAATCTTACCATATTAAAATACCACTCCAAAAAAATGTCCTAGTGTTGATAGTATCAAATAATAAATCTGAACACTAAAATCACCTTCACACAATGACGAACTTCAAAACGATTTCTTCGCTTTGCAATATTTGTCTCAATTTAATAAAATCTCTTCTTATTTTCAACAAATATCAAAAACTTATGAATATCAATTTGCTGCAAATTTGTCTCTGCCTAAAACTCAAAACTGATTCTTTCAATGTTAACCCTTCACGCTGGCATGATATGCTGCTCTGATACCATTGTAATATCCCTAACCAGATATTATCTCAAAACATTTAATGGAAACTCGGAAAGTTTTAAACAAATATTTATTGCAATGTATTTTAGATTTCACCAGCAGAAAACTCCAAAAAAACAAACCGATAAAAGAAGTCCCAAAATATTATTGCACTAAATCTCTAACAGAAATACACTTTCAGAGTTAATATTTCATTGTAGATCTTCAATAAAATAAGCCAGATAGATATAGAAACCATAGTTCAAAATCTCGTTCTCTGCCACTTATCGGTGAGGCAAAAAATAAAGTTCTTGGCAGACATTGGAGATACATTGGCAGCTTCTCGAAAAATATCGAGAATTTTAAAAATGACGTAAATTTAATTAGAAATGCATTTTTTTGCAAAATTCAATAAGGATATGCATCTAATATGTCAATAATTGAGTAAACAAACCAAGCGAGCTAATATATATATATATATATATATATATATGTAACAAAGTTGCATCCTCATGTGGACTGCTGATGGCTGGCAGCCATATTTAGGGACTCTGAACTCTAAAGCAAACTAGAAAAAGAAAATTGTCTTTGTAAAAAGATTAGCAAATACAAATGTCAAGTGAAATGCGAAACTAATCCACATCTTCCTCTTCCCCTTCAATTTAGAAAACTTTCTAGTGATCTATCTACAAGGCTTCCAAAAACTATCTCTCTGTCAAGACCCTTCTCTCCTCCAAACACTGAAAATTGCAAAACAAACAATGAATGGGCAAGTCACTGGGTGTCCCAATAGTATTGGTGTCACCCAAGAGAAGTAGTAAAGTTATCACGAGAAGTGGTCAACTTATCAACGAGAACTTGAGGTCTTCTCCGCTTGAATTTCTTGCTAGAAAACCTTAAATTTTCTCGTTTTGGAAAAGTTCTCGCAAGAAATGGAGATATCTACCACTTCTCAGAGAGATTTTAATCTATGATAGAAAATACAACAAGATAGGATAATAGAAAAGATGAACCTAGAATACAATGGAAGCACCTGCGCGATGTCTCCAACCGACAAGGCATTTTTGCACACTGCTTAAGCTTAAGGGTTTTCATCTTCTCCCCTGTTGAAAGTTGAAGCTTTTGAAAATAACTCTCCAAGAGAGAAATTGAAATCCAGATCACAAAACCAAGTATCTTGGAAATGAGCTCCTTCTTCCCTTTCAACAATAAACACGTGACTCTTCAAATTCCCCTTTTTGTTTCTTTATTTCCTCTTTAAAATAATACTTTTCTCCACTTAAGGAAATAAAGTGCCCATAGATAATAAAGTGACATTAAAAATACGAGCTTAAGTTATAGAGTCACTATAACAAGTCAGTTATACCTTAGGCATTAAAATCTAGTGTAACACCAATGTTGGGGTATGTTAGGATGCCGAGACGAGTTTCCAAGATGGGGTATAATGGACCCCAATTTTGGGACGTGAGGGATGGTCAGGGGACGTTGGGATAGGGAGGGGTGTTTATTATACATTGATAACATGAAATTCTAGTTATGAAACAATATTTCAATATAACATGCCACATTGAGATACTTTGAACATAGCAAAATTGCAACACAAACTAGAACCATTGAACATTCAACATAGTAACATAGTTATATGCAACAGTAGCATTCAAAAATCAAGAATCAAATAGAAATCCAAGTACCCATCCCAATGGTATCTTGGTTGAGAATGTGACTAGCTCATTGTACGCAATTCAAAATTTGAATACATCGACTTTGAGTAGGGTATTTTAAGGTTTTGGCACCCAGACCTTGGAGAATGTATATAACTTGAAAACTTCATTTTTGGAAGGAGTTGTTCATGATTAGAATGCGAGAGAGTGAAGGAGAACAATTGCAAAGCATAGCGCCGAGGAACAGTGGACTAGTAACTAGAGACAGAGTAGAACAGGCAAGAGAAAAGGTGATACAGTAGTGATCGTAGGGTAGGACAAGACAAAGGAGAGATCAAGAGATCTTCAAGGTATACTCAGCAAATATACAAGGCAAGGTGTGCCACTTATATAGATCAACCATTTCAATTACTTTCTTACTATTGAAACCATCTTGTAACCTCTTGACCAAGAATGCTTCATTAGCAAGCATTTTGTAAATCCTCTAACAAGGTACCTCCTAAGAGTGTTGCAAATCCTTTAACAAGGTAGCTTTGAAAAGCTTTTGTAATCCTCATAGATTACCACCATTTATAATAGAATGTGTGTTTAGAAAGAACAGGTGTAGTCTTTAACAGGGCACCCTTTTATCTGCAGTAAAAGGCTAGTGGCATATTACTCCCACCTTGATTTTCATCCTCTCATCGAAGGTTTCCACATACAAAACTTATATGTCATTGTTGTATGCACTTTTGCATGAGATTGTATGCTTTTATCTTGTCGCTTTTCTCATTGTGCTATTGGTAAAGCAACTGGTATTTAAGATAATTGTTTTGATAGCTTAGAAGACCAATTTGAAAGTTCATATTGATTCACCCCCACTTTCAGTATCGATTTAGGACAACAAGTTCCACATGTTGAAGTATTAAATGAAAAGTAGTTTGTAGTGAAGGCTTTGAATTGTTACACATTGTACCTTCCTTCACTTACTTTAAACTCTCTACAAAGGACAATTTTTTAGAAATGGCCATGTCTAACTAAGTTGATTAGCAAAGTGAACACAATGAACTTAATATGCATGAATAATTAATTGTTATGCCTTCGATCATCCACGAGGTACCTTTAGTTGAACTTGGTTACCATTAGCGTAACATTATTTGAGACTCTACACTCACTAGTACCTTTTCTTACCCTTCCCTTTCATTAATAATGTGTATCACATGGGGACGTATGCCACCCATCTTTTGTCTATGTGCCTTCAACTATTCTTCCATTACGATTATTCATGAACACATACCCTTTGCACATGTTCCTACCAAGTGGTGTTACACATAGAGACGACACCTATTGTGTGTTGCATTTCCACCTTAAAAAATGCTTTTTTAACCAAAAGTAAAGTTGTTGGTCATGGTTTTGTTGGATTATTGTTCGTGATATTTTTATGGGAATGTAATGTCCCCTTTTTGGGACATTAGAAATATTAAACGACATATCTATGTGAAACTAAAATTGACTATGAAAGCATGGACTTTATTTATAAAAAGTCAATTTAATATTCAAAGTGGGCTAAAGAGGACGAGGAAAGATAAGACGAAAAGCCAGAGGGAAGTTTAAGAGCCACGGGGGAATAAGACGAAAGCCAAATGGGAGTCAAAGAGTCTTCATTTGTATATTAAAAGGGAAACGAGGCTCATTCCTAAGCATGCTTGATTTATGATTCAGTTCAATTTTCTCTCTTGTGAGAGTTTTTCAGAAAGCTTCAACTTTCAGCTAGTTTGAGGACGTAGCCCCTCGTGCTGGCAGATAGTGGACGCAAACCCATTGTCCCGAGAAACATCAGTTCAGGAGTTTCATTCACCCTTGCAAGTTCTTATTTTAGTATTCCAATCTGACTGTTAATCTGTATTTAAGATTGGGTTTTTGTATTGGTTAATGTGTTGTTGTTGTATAATGCAATAATGCATTTTAGGGAGTTAAGAGTCTGCTAGTTTTATCTTATTGGTTTGTAACACATGGTTATATGCTCGACATCTTGAATGTTATTGTGAAACAAAGGATTATTATCTTGTGCAGAAGCTTCTGGTTTTATTGTTGTCTCGTATTACATTTGCTCATAATTGAGTCTAAATATTATATTCAAGAAGAGGTTGGGTAAATGCCGGTTGGTATTTTTACTGTTTTTTAGTGTGTTCATAATACATCTGCAATATTCAGTTCTGAATATACTGAAAAAAGGGAAAACGAGAAAATATCCGATTAGGGATATTATAGTGGTATCAGAGCTGGTTTTATTGCCAGCCTGTGAGAGTGTTACCAAAGACGAATGTATAAAGTTCGTTATCAAAATTATCAATGTGTTTGCACTTGGAATATTGGTAAGAAATAGAGGTTATTTTATTCAGTATCAGGGCACAAGAAGGTAGAGTGAACAATCTTTTCTTACAAGAGGTTGGTTGAAATCTGAAAAGATGCAACGACAACTATTTTGGTGATATTTATTGTTTACGAAAGGAATACATTAATGCCTGCGATGAGTATCTCGAGTGAACGTGGGTTCAAAAATATGAGTGGGGACTATAGAAAACAATATTTAATTTGGAGAAATTGTTGGAACTGTAAATCTTTAGACAAGAAAGGACTTGAGCCACAAACTGTATGGGAAGGATTATACAAACCTAATTCAAATTATTTGGGATTGAATAGTAATAAACTGGCTGGAGGCAATAGCGTAAGCAGTGATTTGTTCCAAATCTTAAGGGTATTATTGGCGGCATAGCAATTATCAAATGAAAATATTTTGATAGTGTCCTTCCATTAATTTGGTGTACTCACAGAGATTAAATGGAATATTATTAACCACACAAGAAGAAATTTTTGTACTAGTCGTTCAAGTTATTATTTTCCTAATGTATGACAGCTCATTGGCAATAATGATAAAGAGAGATTACGAGGATAAAGGAGACGTTGTGGAAGCTACGGAGGAGTTATCGTGAACTATATAGACCTTATCAAAGTGGTGATATCTCTATTTTCAGCTCCAACGACAAACATTCAAGAGTGTTTAAGCATTTTGAGCAGACATTCCTTCGCGAGCTTTGCCAAAGAACATTGCTACCATTCTGGGTGAGAATAACGCCTCCTTGTCGATTTGTGGCGAGTTAAGACCCATTCAAAGATTGAAATTCCAAACTCCTTCCTTCACGTATTACTTTGACTTGAGGAAATTCATTCTAGAGTCTCAACAGACAGATGTGGCGGGTCTAGCTTGAACGTAACCGTAAGATGTCATGGTTATGAGACAAATGTTACATAATCACATAAAACAAAACTGTTCGGTAGCCTCAATAATTATAACGTTCGCAATGCAGTTAAAAAAATAGAATAAAATTTTTCATTGGCTATTGTGGCAATGGAAAAATTAATAAGCCATCACACATCTCAAAATTTATAACAAATAACAAATTCACATTTGAGGGGGTCATCTCAGACTGTGTCGTTTTGCCTGCAGGAGTAGCCATTTGAGCTTATGCACACATTAAGTTGACTAATATTGCGTAGAGATCATTTCGACTCGAGCATCTTCATTTAGGCAGTATCGTATTTGTTGTCAAGGCTATAAGTCTCTGGTGGGATTGAAGACAGGCACCTTTGAACACAATTGAATTTAGGAGCCGGAACATTTATGACACCTAGCTGGTGAGACTAGCAATGGCTGAAGCATTAGTTACAGATGCTTTTGGTATCTACATTGCTTCATGGAACTTGTTCGTGTCTGCCTTCTGAGGCATCAGTTACTTTGATTTCAGGAATCTCTGCTATATCATTGTCTCTTAGCGCTTTTGAAGGTTACCAGCAACTTGTATCATTTCGGCAAACCCGTGCTACAGAAGTTTCTTGATGTGTAGTGGTAGCTGAGTTGGCATCATCCCGTGTTATCTGCAAAACAAGTTACATTATTTGAATTTCTTAGAGTATTTGTTTCTTGTAGTAAGATGGCATGGGGTTATTTAAAATAAGGAAACATAGAGAGGATTATCGATGGAAAAGAATCTATGAAGTGTAAGCCAAAAAGAAGAGAATGAAGGTTGTAATCAGAATTCTGAGAAGGGATTCGTCGAGCTTTATAGTTATCGTGGTGTTGTACGGACCAGTGGAACGCAACCCCTTCTAGTTAGTAGTACCTACATCATCTGTAGATGGTCTTGGGACTATCGATGCTAGATAACAACAGTTGCAGACTGAGCAGGCGATTTTTAGGAGTTTGGGAATAGAGTTTTGAAGAGACATCTCACAAAATATTAGTTCCAACAACGTGGGGTAGAGACAGTAAAGAGTCTGGCAATCTCGACACAGCTACAAGAGGGAGTTATAACTGTAGGGTCTCACATACTCAATGAAGCACAGTTCAGCTTCTGAGGTTGCATTCTAACAAGATGGAAAGGGGAAGTTATATATTAGTATTAGAGTACTAATCTATGCGAAATTCCATGATGATACCGGCTAAGCCTGTACATGTCGGGATTAGCAAAATTCCAATACAAATTGTTGGATGGTAAGAGTTTGGGGTTGACTGAATATAAACTCTTCAAGAAGTTCTACAAAGGTGAAAAGTGAGCAAAGCAATGCAATTTGGTGCAAAGATCATATCAAATTATATGTAAACTATTTTACAAATTTTTTGAGTTTAAGCAAGCATAATAGAACAATGCAAAACTTGTTGGTGGAAGCAGGTGTAATCTTCAGTGCATCCAAATTCAATTTGAAGGAAGCAAATTAAGCCAACGGAAAATCCGAAACACAAGGTGTTTTCAAAAGATTTTAATGACACCTATAATGGTGAACAACTAAGAAACTTACAAAGGGAAAAACAATTGGGTAGGCTATACATACTTAGGTGGCAATTAGAACAAATGGAATCTTCAAATGATGTTCTATCCAAATTGGACGAGATAGAAACTCATTTGACCAATGTAGAGAAGGCAGATTGTAGACTCTTAATTTGAGCTTTACAACCTTCAATGGTGACCTTGGTCCAGCCCAAGTTCATAGAGCACCCAGATAAATGGGTTAACTGTGTGGATGCTTCTTGTCTCAAAGAGATCATGTGAATAACGTCTCCTACAACAACTTACAATGATGTCGTGATGAAGAAAGTTGTGTCATTGATAGCGAAGAACTCGCCTAAGAGTTGAAGCAATTCCTATAAGGCAAGCACAAAATTGCTTGACCTGTGAGGACAATAGTAACCCTGATCCTGTTTTGGGAATTATGATAATGAAGACAAGGTAAAAGAAATTCAAACAAGCGCAAGGAAAAATGTAAATAGAATGATTTCAAACGTGGATAAGGAACATACAAGTTTCTACGTTGGTGATTTGGAGGTTAGATTTGACAAACATGTTGATGAGGCGAGTTGTATTCAAAGTAACAACACGTTGATGTCCTTATATGATGAACCAGATGTTTCTTATACTCGTGATATTAACTTCCATGAAAAGTCCAAGATGACACTACAAGAAGATAAGTTTTATCAACATAACAATAATAAGATGCATGCCTTAAAGAACCAGCTAAAGGTTAGTGAAGACATGGTTGTGGCATCGTTCGTTCGTTATGACAGCATTCACAAAATGGTGGAAGATCTCTACAGGAAGGTTCAAAAGGGAATGGAAGCAGATTGATTTGTTTCTGATTTGCAAGTGATCAAAACAGCTCTTGAAAATATGAAATCAGATTATTTATATTTGCTTTTCGAAAGGGATAACATTCTTAAGGTTGCTGAAACAAATGTTGATCAGCGGAATAAAGAAAGGAATCAGATTAAGGAGTCAATAAAGAGCTTAAGGAAACACAGGAGGCATTGAATGATGCTCGGATTTCCCTTCAGGAAGCAACAAATCACATTAGGATCACGAATCACTCTCAGAAGCAGGAGGATAAAGAGAGGCAAGAATTCTTCCTAGAGGTAATTGATGAAATGTATAGCATTCAGCAAACGCATGCTTTGAATAATTGCCCCAAGCGATCAAGTGCCAGAGTTTTAGATCACTTTCAGCTTATTGATAACCCCGTGTTTGAAGTTGATGCTGATCGGATTTCCGATAATACACTATTTGAGGTAAATGGGGACTCTCCTTTTGATTATTATGAAGGAGATGATTCTGATCTCAGGAGAGGGAATACTGGTTCGAGTCCTAACAAGGAATATGGGTCACAAGATGGAAGTGGTGATCTGACTACGATTGGGCATCATAGGATTAGTCCACATTGGGTTCTTGATTTCACACCATACAGGAGTTGGTTGGATTATTTACATCAGCCTTTGGATAAATTTTGGTGCAATTTTGAGGAGAGTTATATGTTGATCGTAGGGAATGTTCTTTCAACTCCACTCTTTTTCATAGTACCTATGTACTCGAAGATTTGAAGATGACAATTTGGTATTTGTTGTGCCCAGGGTGTTACCTTCAATTTTTGAGCGACTTGTTTATTACATCATCTATTTCGATCGGGTTGTAATCATCTACTGGTTTATGCATAGTTCACTGATACATTTCTATCTAATCATATCGACTGGTTACGACAACAAGGTTTGGGATCCAGGTGTTGATCATATGTATTTTTGGCTTATTGAGGACCTTGTTGTAATTCTACTCAATTTGAGGTTAGACTCAATGGTACCAGTGACGATCAGAGCGGTTCAGTTTACAAGTGCAAAATTTTTTTGGAGAGCCATATGGGATCCACGAATCCGATTGAGAGATAGATTGCAAAGTGACACCTTGCTTCGCAGTGTGGTCGGGTTTGTTTTCAGATTGGACTACAAGGCTACATGTAGACTCATATACGATCCTGGTACTGATTGCTTGAGGACAAGCAATTTTAAAGAGGGGAGATTTGTAATATCCCCCTTTTGGGACATTAGATTAAAGGACATCTATATAATATTAAAATTGACTATGAAAGCATGGACTTTATTTATAAAAGGTATTTAATATTCAAAGTGGGCTAAAAAGGACGAGGAAAGATAAGACGAAAAGCCAGAGGGAAGTTGAAGAGCCACGGGGGAATAAGACGAAACCCAGATGGGAATCAAAGAATCTTTGTTTGTGTATTAAAGGGGAAAGAGGCTCATTCCTAGGCACGCTTGATTTATGATTCAGTTTAGTTTTCTCTCTTGTGAGAGTTTTTTAGAAAGCTTTAGCCTTCAGCTAATTTGAGGACGTAGCCCCTCGTGCTGGCAGACAGTGAACGCAAACCCATTGTCTCGAGAAACATCAGTTCAGGTGTTTCATTCACGCTTACAGGTTCTTATTCTAGTATTCCAATCTGACTGTTAATCTATATTTAAGATTGGGTTTTTGTATTGGTTATAGTGTTGTATAATGCAATAACGCATTTTAAGGAGTTAAAAGAGTTTGCTAGTTTTATCTTACTGGTTTGTAACACATGGTCAAATGCTCGACATCTTGAATGTTATTGTGAAATAATGGATTATTATCTTGTGGAGAAGCTTCTAGTTTTATTGTTGTCTCGTATTACATTTGCTTATAATTGAGTCTGAATATTATATTCAAGAAGAGGTTGGGCAAATGCCGGTTGGTATTTCTACTGTTTTCGATTGTGTTCGTAATACATCTGCAATATTCAGTTTTGAATATACTGAAAAAAGGGAAAACGAGAAAATATTCGATTAGGCCTATTATAGGGAATTATACTAGAAGCATATCTAATCAACCCTTATGTGAATGCCATGAACAATGTACTCAAGGACATTAGCAGATTGAGTGAATCAACATGTTGTGGACAATGCAAGGGATGTTAGATGTTTATCTGCAACCACCACACCTCACATGCATTGTTTAAAAAATCTAAAACAAATTCCCGAACACTTCAAAAAGAAATATGCCTCCTTTATTTTGCTAGAGATGTAAGGATTGCAAGAAAGAACTATTGTAGCTAATGTTTATGACACAAGTGGAATTAGTAGGACAACATAACGATAGAGAAAGGGTTGAGGGTAGGGGAAGAGATGAAGAATGATATTTTTTGTTTGGATGCCAAATATAGAACATTTTTCATATCCCTAGTTTTCGCAATGATCAAATATGGAGCTTTAAACTCCCATCCTTGGGGAGATATGTGTGCATCAATAGCATCCTCAACCAAATGTGGATTGTTGTTCATCACAAAGATCCAACCTTGTAGTTCTCCAATGAGCACATAATGGATGTGAGACAAGATCAACACTTGGCACATAGCCACCTATTCACTAAATCAGAAGAGGAATTTGTAGATGCCTAGTAGATTTTTTTGTATAAATGGCATGGAGGTGAAGGAAAGCTTCATAAAGGCTATTAATACAAAAGAAGTTGTATTGATGTGACATGATACAAGTATACAACATTTGTTGAACTTAGGGACTACATGAATTCATGAAAGATGGATAGGGAATCTTGATGTAGCAGAACCAAAGAGTAGGTAGAAAATGTATGGTCCTCCATTAATACACAAAATGATGGGGAGATATACGTGCATCAATAGCATCCTCAACCAAATGTGGATTGTTGTTCATCCCAAAGATCCAACCTTGTAGTTCTCCAATGAGCACATAGATTCAATAGATGTGAAACAAGATCAACACTTGGCACATAGCCACCTATTCACTAAATTAGAAGAGGAATTTGTAGGTGCCTAGTAGATTTTTTTGTATAAATGGCATGGAGGTGAAGGAAAGCTTCATAAAGGCTTTTTATACAAAAGAAGTTGCATTGATTTGACATGACACAAGTAAACCAAATTTGTTGAACTTAGGGACTACATGAGTTCATGAAAGATGGATAGGGAATCTTCTTGTAGCAGAGCCAATGAGTAGGTAGAAAATGTATGGTCCTCCATTAATACACAAAATGGGGATTTGGCTCTTGTCAAAAGTTCATAGTTCCTCT
This sequence comes from Cupressus sempervirens, assembly GCA_028749045.1. Taxonomy (NCBI): domain Eukaryota; kingdom Viridiplantae; phylum Streptophyta; class Pinopsida; order Cupressales; family Cupressaceae; genus Cupressus; species Cupressus sempervirens. The sequence continues at coordinate 483,283,362 of CM053786.1, forward strand.
ATTGCTAAGAGGAATTGATCAGAACCAACATCTCTCTCTGGAGGAATAGGCTTATCTCAAGGAAAGTAGAGAAGCTTGAGATTGTAAGTAGTGCCTTGTGTCTCATGGATCGCAAGGCAAATTGTCTACAAGAAGAGTTTGGTAACACAATGGGGTGTGGAGCTTGAGGATTCATCATAGATTGACAAGGATATAGAATTGTTCATGGTCTAATTACAAAGCTAGACAAATCTAGCAGTTCAAGCAATGAGAAGTATGCCACAACATATTCATCAAATAATGTGATAGATTTTGTCTTCAATTTTACTATATAGTATTAAATGCTTATCATTGAATATTGGATCAATTGGTAGTCACAATATTTACATCAAATAAAGAGCTATATTTTGTATTCAATTTTACCTTGTAGCATTATACTTGAATTTTATATCTTAAACTCACTACTTATCATTGATGATTTAAAAAATTGGTTATCAAATTGTTTAACTTTGTAAAATATTTCAACATATTTTTCTACTATTTTTTACAAATACTATAAATTGAAATTTTCATTATATGTTTTGTAAGTGTTTTTCAAATATAAATATTTATATGATTTTTAATCATCCCCCTACCCTCCTCAAAGCTTTGGAAGAAAAAACTTCCCGTCTTTGATTGCAATGCACCTGGTACCTCATAACCTAAAACTCTGTAAGATATTGGTTTTTTGTATGTTAGATTGGGTTTATCGCCTACTTAGTGTACTGTAATGTGTGCAATACTATATCCACCCACTCAAATTAATTCACACTTTGTAAGATCAATGTCAAGTGCAACAAAGCCTTAGCCTCGACAAATATCTTGAAAAAATTGTGTAGCCAAGGAAAATTTGTATTGCATTCATTGAAAAGATGCGGACAATAAAAAATGGCTCATCTTAGTTGTATTCTTTATGATTCCATAGTTAATTAATGGTACATAACTACACGTTCTGCAAATTTGCATTTTATTTCATTTCCATGTGGGCCATTAAATCAAAGGAGTTCCTTAACATTTAAAAAACATGCAAATGTTATTTCACATCTTCATCTCCAGAGAATATCTAAACAAGTTTTCTCAAAATTGGCAACAAGGCCTCCTACGTGTTTTAACACAACCTGCCCTAGATTATATATTTTCAAAGCATGCATTAGATATCTTTTATATTCTTTGACACAGCAAGCTACGTGTATACCTATTCCACATGTATATTTAGGGCATCTAACTTCCTGCCCTAGATAATGGAGGGCCTTTGATTAATAACCAATCGAAAGAGCAATTCAACAAGAGGGAAAAAAGTGGAACTAGAATTGAATACTAGTGACGACATTGGAAAAGTTTGAACTGCCTAAAGATTAAGTAGACTTTACCACAAACTACTGGTTTGTGCTTGATCTCAAACCACTTCAAGCTATAACTCTAGCAATAGTATCTCAATAATGTGAGTTTTACCCACCCAATGTGCAAAATACAATACAAAGCATTTTATCCTCTCTTGAACAAGGAAGCTCCAAATGCTAAACAATGTAACAATTTTGATCATGTGAAGTGACCCCAAGGTTTACAATGCATACATGCAACTTAATTTTGGACACTATTCAGTTGAACAATGTGATTTGTTAGTAATCACATGGGGACTTACATTGTTCATTCATCGAAATCTATCAACTTTTCAGAGACAATTGAGTTTGGCAATGCAAGTGCTTTAACTACTTCTAATGAGGATCTTGAAACAAAGTACAAAATGGATGGGTTTAGAAATCTAAGCTAGCTCAACCAATGCAAGAGACTATTGATGATGATGTGAAACTAATCTGTCCTTGCTTTGTCAAATTAAACAACTATGCAAGGAGAGTGCTATCTGTTAAGGATGTGTAAATAATTTTCAAATAGCTTATACAAGTCAATGACAATAAAGCAATTGAAGTTAAAAGTGTTTTGCAATGAATTCAGCCTAACCTTGCACTACAACTTGGAAATAACAAGAAGCAAAAGGTATGTTCACATAAAGTTTCACCATGAATCAATAATAAAATCTTTCATCATCTACTCAACAAAAGCAAATCCTATCTAAGTGAGGAGTAGGAAACCATGCAACACTCTAAAATACCAAAATTATTTACCATGAATCAACAGAATATCCCTTTCAAATGAAATGAGCAAGCCTTATATAGAGGCCTCAAGTGCAATGGACAACTCAAATTAACTCAAGATGAACAACTAAGATTATTTAAAATAATCCTAATTAGGGTTTGCCTTAACTATCCCTACAAGAATTAAATGTTAACCAATGAGAAAATTTAATTAGTGGGAGTACATCAAATGTATTTTGCATACCAACTTGGAATAACTTGATTGGTTGAAGATGAGAGCATGCCACCCTAGCATGCTTACCTTGTAATCCCTATTTCAACTCTACTCAATCATCCTCCTTGTTTTGCAAATCTTCTCAAAAATGTTCTTGAAATTATTCTTGGCCTTATATCTTTACCTTGATCCTACTCCATGACTTGAACTTGTCAACCTTCATTGTCACTTGTTTGGGCTTGACCATGATGCTATCACTTGCATCGTTTGTTCACCATCATCTTCCATGCAACCGTTTTGTCCTTCAATGTCATGTCCCCATTTCTAGCCAATGAGTTTTGTTGCACCATTACCTGTTTTGCCTTGGTCACGATCAAAGCAATTTTTGGTCTAGGCAATTTCAGTTGTAGGCTAATCGAGATTGTTTTAGTGGGGTTTCCAAGCACTTACTATATTTAGTAAGTTAGCAGACTCATCATCCTTGGCATTTCAAGGTGGGACTAGACGGGTCTTGTAGAGAGATTTTTGGCGAGCAATCAGACATGCATATCCGAGTTCGTCTAATGGGAGATTTTAATGTCTGAAGATTTAACAGATTTATTATTTTATGACTATAACTTAAGCTCATATTGTTAATGTTATTTTATTATCTATGTGCACTTTGTTTCCTTAAGTAGGGGAAAAGGTTTTTATTTAAATAGGAAATAAAGTAACAAAAATGGGAATGCGAAGAGTCACTTGTTTGTTCTTAAAAGGGAAGATGGAGCTCATTTCCAGCATTTTTATGACTCAGATTTTAGTTTCTCTCTCGGAGAGTTATTTGGAAAGCTTCAACTCTCATCTATCCTTAAGACGGAAACCCTCGTGCCAGAAGACAATGGATGCAACCACATTGCCAATTGGAGACATTGCGCAAGTGTTTCACGTTGTATTCCAGGTTCAGCTTTCTATTGTCCAACCTTGTTGTAGCTTCTATATCTACGATTGGATTTATTAGTTATTTTACCGAAGAGCCTCAATGAAATATTATTTCTATTGGAGATTGAATGTAAAAACTATCTAAGACTCATTTTTATCTCTTAAGTTATGGGTTTTTGTTGATGCAATCTGAAATGCATTGTATGAAATTATTTATTAAAAATTTGAGTCTCTCATTCAAGGGTTTAAAGAAAATATCCGGTTAGAGATATTACAGTGGTATCAGAGCATCAAACCTGCCAGCCAGTGGAGTATATTTTCAGAAAGGTTTTATTAGTGCCGGTGTATTCAGCCAATGAGGGGCGTGCATTTCCATATCAAATATTTGAGAGTTACTGCACTGTTTAATTTCTTATATTTTTATCAGGTCTGGTGACATATTGAGCTCAAAGTTAAAGTTGTGGAACTATAATCTATTTAATTGTGAGCCACACATGACCAACAAAAAATAAGGTTGTTGGACAATTTTTTTGCTGTGACTAGTTTGATGCCAAAACATAATATTTTTTAAAGTAAACCCTCCTATTGGCCATGTATCTTCAAGTTTGGTGTTGATTAAAGTGGGACCACTCAAAATATGTGTGCATTTGGCCATGGTCTACAACAGAGTTTATAATATACGGGCATATCATTCAATTTATAAATAATCATGGGGCCCAATTTCTCCAGAACTTTCAAACTGATATAAAACGACCTGTGCACATTATTTGCCAAAACCTTGGAATGTATAAGATTGGGGATGATATTTCAGGAAGCCATTTTAATTGACTACAGAGACCTAAGAGCAAATTTATTAATCAAATGTCTCCTATATTTGTCAGGAATGACTATAGTTTGAGCCCAAAATATTTAAAGTTGCCAAAAATTTAATTTACGGGCTTTATAAAGTGAAGCCTTGCCATTTTTAAAGCATTAAACGTCAGGTGCAAAGTTGAACAAAACAATTGGAAGGAGACAATAACTATCAGATGCTTATTGATTCTAAACTTTGGCCAAAAATATATCTAAATTCTGGAGAATAAGTCTATCTATCAGGTGAAGCAGAACATTCATGTCGATGAATTTTTGCAGGTTATGAGCGTCAATTCTTTGGTCTTGGCAAAGTAAATGTCATTGAAGGCACAATGTCTTGATTTAGAGACAGAGATTAAAGGTCGCTAACTTCTGTTCGCACCAATCGAAGGGCTATGAGCTGAAGAACACGAAGTTTCTATGACTCAGCCATTCCCTGTGTTTGATGATTGAATATTCCTAAGCATTATTTATCTACAGATTTGAGCGATATATGCAACAGGACTGCTGGAGTATGTTGCACGAAATTACTGTTGGATTAATTTTTGTCAGGAGTTGATTCCTTCATGGATTTTGCATCTCATTTTATATATAGTCAGCTAACCCTTTACAGGGGGTTCAAACTATTGTGTCACTGTGGTTATGAATGCCACTTTGGCTCTGTGGTAGTCATACCACAGCTAGAGGTGTACCGTGACTCTAGCAAAGAATTTTTGACTCTGTGAACAGTGGCCTCTAGTTACCAAAACTCTTTGCATAGTGACAAATACTAAGACATTACCCAGACATTGATTTATTGCTTCTAGATAATACCAAAAGTTGGAGACCATCTTACAACTCAATCAAACAAGGAGTTGAGGCTTTGTTTGGCACTAGATATAGTTACCTGTGATATTTCTTTGTCAGCCTGTACTAAAGAATCTCTGGCAACGAGTGTCCAGATTTGGGATTGAAGAGTCTACTATCACTGTTGAGCTCTCAGGGAAGTTGAAGTCACAAGAAATCTCTAAAGATAACAGGAATAAATCTTATATGGATTGCATGCTCGGTGTGTATACTTGTAGTTCTTGTTGAAGAATACCTCTACTTTATGACTTAAAAGGTGATTGGGATTGCAGAAGTTAGGACTGAATTCCAGGGAGGGTGAATGAAGACTGCAATAATTGACGGTCAGTCTGCGTTTCCATTGAGATCAGTTTTGGATTAATGAATAAAATTGTGGTTGCAGTTTTAGACTGATATCTTTCATACAAGATTAATATAGATTAGGGACATTAATTTGAACATATTAAATTTAAGGTACAACAACAGTTTGGGGGAAATCACATGTGCTGAGACAAAGGTTATTATTAGTTGTTCTTATCAGTGGTCTCGTGCAGCAAGTTACCAGACCGATGCAATTGTTTGACAAAATCTCAGTGAATTAGAATGCAGGACAACACAGCATTAGTGCAGTAATTAGAACATTTACTTGGAGAGACTACTTGTATCAAGCTATGGGAAAGCTTGACAGTCAAGAGAAAGTTATAAAAAGTCTTGTTGAGAATCGAGATACAACAAGAGTTAACCCACCATTTCCAACTCGATTAAAAAACTGAAATACTCAGCATATATGATGAGTATAACAATCTTCCTCCACATGTTCAGAAAGACTTGTCTTTCATTGATTATTTGGACTTTCATCCAAAGCAACAAAACAAGACTGATATGGCAAAAAAGAAGTAGTACGAATTGGCCCAGGATCTTCTTGCAATAGACAGGTGCAAAAATGTATTTCTTCTAGAGATTGAATGTAATAACAATTTGAGACTCAATTTTATATGTTGTAGGTTTTTTTTCACGAAATCTGAAATGCATTGTAGGAAATTATTTGTTTAAAATTCTGAGTCTCATTTAAGGGTTTTCAGAAAATATCCAGTTAGGGGTATTAGTTTCAACCTTATTTGACTTCACTTATTCCATAAGAAGTGTATATTTGCTATTTTCTCATTGCCCTCGGTTGAGGTTTTCAACGCATTTGGATATACAACATTGATCATCTTAATGATGTTTTCTATATGGAAAACCAAATCATTTCACATGGCAAGGTGCAAGAAAGTCATCTCGTAATCCTTTCCCTCTACATTGTTGAAGTTATGATGTCCTCCTTCCTTCATGTTGCTTTTGATGTTGTACGATCTCTCCTTGCCCTTTGAATTTCCCTGCATATAGTTGTTCGCCTGATCATCATCTTTCACGACCATCTCCAATTCAGCTCCATGTATAAATCTTTGCAAAACAAGAGAAATAATGTGTATTAAAAGTAAACTGTTTCACAAGAAAAGAGTCAGTAAAACTTTGAATTGGAACTTGAAAGGAGTCAGCCTATGAGAACTCTTATAAATGATTTACAAGCTCTCATCCTAAAATCATTGATATCTTAATTGCAACCTATTGTTCTCACAAAATCAATTTCTGATTTTTTTAATTTAAGTTCTAATTTTCCAACTTTGAAATGCTTGACCCTTGAAGTTGCACCTTCCAACAATTCTAGGTTTTTACAAACCTTTATTTCATTGCATCTCATTTGAGCATTGTTGGCAAACAGATTTGTCACTTGAAAATGGCCCAATGGAGTGTATGTGGCAACTTGTTCACAACAGTTGGATAGGCTCTTGATATGTGGCCTTCCTCTGCGTTCAGAGGGGCAGCTCCCTCATATGACATAATTTTGAAGTTTTTCAAATAAAGATGAAATCAAACTTTAAAAGATCAATAGAAAGTCATTGATGACAAATGCACCACACGACTTGAAAGCTTTCCTAGACTAACTTAAATTGTTAATAACAACAATTAAGATCTACGCTTGAGAATTACCACTAGCACAATATTGATCCAAAGATCCATAAACATCTGCACAATACCATGAAAATGCTCACTGCAAAGAGAATCAACATTTTTAACAATTTAGATTTTGAAAGAAGAGAACTCGAATAGCGTTTTCCTTTATTTTCTTGCACCAAGAACCTAAGAGGAATTCTTGATTACAAAGATAAAATTTGTATGCACTTTCCAAATATTATCTTATCAACAAAATTCTAATCTAAGTGTTCTCCTATTCAAAAGTCCAGAAAGTCCCTTTACAAAGCCAAAAATGACTCCTTATATAGAGATGGAGGTTAAGAACTAGTCTTTCGTGGTTAATAACTACCTCCCAATTATGTGCTTTAGGAGAGGTTAATTAAACTCACAAACATTAACCTCACAAACATTAACCCAAAATCTATAATGCCACTAGTTGCAATAAATAATGAAATGCATGAACCCAACCCATAGCCTTTCTGAAGTAGCTCATCCAAACATATCACAATAATACCAACAAAAAAAAATTGGACAGTAATAAGGATGGCATTGCCAGCTCCAAGGTCCCAAATGTTACCATACATTCCTGAAAGCACGTATGCAACTGCTTCACCAATTGTGATCAGGACACCAAGTAACTTTTGGGCCCTATTCAAAAGTGCACAATCTTCTTGAACAATATTGTCCACTTCAATTATCTTTTATCCTACCAAAAGCTGCATCACTTAGCCTGAAGTCACGATAGGAGTAATGCCAAGCTCCATAACAGTTCCATGATCGGACGCCAGAATCACACGCATCCAATAGAATGGATCTGCCCCTGTAGCTGAATGTATACCATATAAAGGCAACTGGCTGCATACCAAAAATATAAATAGGGAGATTACAGTGTAAAGAACTTTCTCTCTAAAGGTAATTTTTCTTTTTGTTGTCTGAACTTCAAGCGAAATTGAGAGAAATGGCCTCACAAGATGTAAAACTCTAAATCCACCGCTTGGCATTTTTTTCTTCTAGGTAAATACCAAAATATTAAACTGATTATCTGTTGATCAGCCAAATCAATCGAAGTAACCAGAATATATGGTGCTCAGTGGATGTAATCGATCAAATCAGAGCCAACAATGAAAGCGTGGGAGAAAAAGCAATAGATCTCTCCTTACGTCATTGCTTGTCAAACTCTAAAGATTACATGTAGGTTATCACAAAAGGGAAACGTTGCAATTGTGATCTCTTCCCTTGTTTTATCTAGTATAGGTTATCTGGCCAACACGTCAACAATGTACTTAATTTCCTTACGGGCTAGACAAATCGGACGGCTTTTAAAGTCTCTTCCAAGTCCTTCTTCAAGATCGATCGGTGGATGTAATCGTTTTGCTCACGGTCAAAGAGATGCACTCAGATTAGTCGTGCCTTCACGAAAACTGGTAACACACAAAACTCCCTTCTATTCACATCACATCCACCAAACCCATATGTCATCGGAAAAAGAAAATGATTCTCGTAGCTATGCACATATTCATCAGGTGCTTCATTGGATTTTCCACATCACTGACTCTGCAACATTGTCATTTCACACCATCACTGCTTCAAGGGATGTTTTGTTCTTACAATATTATGTTCTTAAAAGAAGGGAAACGCTGCAATTGTGATCTCTTCCCTTGTTTTATCTAGTGTAGGTTATCAAGCCAGCACGTCGGCAATGTACTTAATTTCCTTACGGGCTAGACAGATTGGGCGGCTTTTAAAGTCTCTTCCAGGTCCTCCTTCAAGATCGACTAGTGGATGTAATCATTTTGCTCATGGTCAGAGAGATGCACTCAGATTAGTCGTGCCTTCACCAAAACCGGTAACACACAAAACTCCCTTCTATTCACATCACATCCACCAAACCCATATGTCATCGGGGAAAGAAAATGATTCTCGTATCTATGGACATATTCATTAGGTGCTTCATTGGATTTTCCGCATCACTGACTTTGCAACATTGTCATTTCACACCATCACTGCTCCAAGGGATGTTTTGTTCTTACAATATTATGTCAAGCATTAACAATGCATCCTTCATTTGTCACAATTGGTGCACAATATAATAAAGGACTTGCGATGATGACATTTTGTCATATAGTTAGCATGCAATCTAGACGAACTCCCTTCCTCATGGCTAGAACACAGAGTCTCCATTCTTAAAAAGTTCACATCTTAGCATCACTCTCTTATCAACTATAAAGTGTGTTTAATGAGATAGCTTGTCCATGATATGTTCGGTCAAATACATGCCATGTTCTCCCTTTATTCTGCCTTTCAACGTTTCAATTGGACTGAGAATCATATAAAAGAAACACTACACCCAAATTAGTGTAAATACTATGTTTACCTAAACTTCTACATTGGAGGATCTTGGAGGATGATAGTAAAGGTTATTGGATTAAAAACACCTGCCAGTATTGCACATATCTTGCAATCATGGTGATTCATAAAGTTGGGTTGTGTTCTAGAGTTTCTGAGCAATTCGCAGGCAATGCTAAGCCAATGTTGTCGAACATATTCAATTTGTTTGTTCAAGCATGTGCTTTGGTCATCCTGCTTGTTTCTCTTGAAGAAGCTTACTGGACAAGAGACCACATTCCCTTGCTCTACAGCTTTGAGACATTTAGTCAAACAATTAACATGCCTCTTTATTGTTGTGTCCACCACCGTTCTAAATACTCTGGGCTGGAAGAGAATAAAAGCTTGGTTAAACAAATTACATGCCTTGTCTATGGTCGGATTGGTCAATAAAATATTCTATCAACTTGTCATAGTGTGCTTTCTCCTCATCAGAGGTAGAGACCTGCAAATTTCATTGTTTCATTGCTTCCATACTTTGGTATGCATGAGAAATGAGATGCTCAATTCTGTAGAAATATCTCCTTTCTCGCATACACATGAGTTTTCATTATCACTAATCATGAGCCATTCACATACACAATCCTTCACCAGGTTAATAATTGTCTTTGAAACACGTATTTTAAGCCTCTAACCTTAACCTTTTTGGATGAGAGGTTAAGGTTAATGATTGGGTGGAAAATACGTGTTTTGGAAATTTATTTTAACCTTTTTAAGATTTTACGATGAAATACGTCTTTTGGAACCCGAACCTTAACCTTTTTTAGATGAGGTTAATGGTTGATGACTAGGAAGGAAATACATGTTTTGGGAACTTAACCTTTTTGATGGAGAGGTTAAGATTTTAAGATGAAACACGTATTTTGGGAGACTTCGTTAACCTTTGATAACTTGAGACTCAAGAGCCAGATTTCAAAAATTTGAAGTACTAGACAACGATAGAACAAGCCAAAGATATTTTAAAGGCAAAAATGCTTAAAAAGTTGAGGAGAAGCAATCATTTTAACCTTTAAAAAGAGGTGCATCCAAGGAGTAACCAGAGTTTGACATGACAAGGATTTTTTTTTAAAAATTCAAAGCAATTTTTAATATCCAGGCAACAAGCATAGTGGGATCACACTTAAATACTTGATTTCTACATCTTGTTTGTCTAACTTGCATGCTCTGCCTTGATCTTCTCTGCACTTGATTACTTTTGCCTTGCAAAATGTTGAATTGTGGTTTTAATGGGGGCATTTGATCTACCTCTATATGCCTCTCTTCCAATAACCATGTCCATTGGGGTTAGAGAGGGCCAACTTGCTCATTGGATTTCACTTATATAGTAATTTTACTTCCATTGTACTTCAAGTTCCTCTTCAATGGAGGATGAGTTTCTTCAAAAGGCATTTGAATTCAATCCAAAGAGAGGGCGGATTTCTAACCTTGATTAAGATTTGGACTTGGATCAATCTTCATTGTACATGGCCAATTCGAAAGTAGATTCAATATTCTTGCTTCATTTCAATTTCCATCTTAATGCCAAGCGGATTTCAACATGCAATTGGGAGTTTGTCCTAAAGGATGTTCGATTTTCAACCTTCCTAAGTTAATTTCAATGTGATCAACTCAAAAAAATCGTTGTGTTTTAAAACTTTCGTGGAACAATCAAAATTTCATCTTGTTTTTGGATTTTTACTTCAATGGCAAATTGAGATTCTCATCCTTGTTAGGAACATGCACAAGATCAAGTTGGAAATTAGACTTTGCTTAGGAATTTCATTTGATGTTGGGTGGGATGGTGATGAGCGTTGGGAATTTCCTTTTCTCAAGTTTGCCTGAAATTCAACACTTGTTGGGAAAAATACATGGGAATTGGGTCAAAATCCATGAAGTGTTTGAATTACTATTTAAAAAAAGGTTGGAAATTCATCATTTTAAAATCCTTCATTGCCGATTGATTTGCACTCCAAAATTCCTTCAAAATGCTTTCGGAAACTGTACAAGGACAAGTCCAAGACACTGATCAGAAAACTCATGCCCTCGAGGGCAACTTGACTAAGATTGAGCAAATTTTCCATGTTGCTAAGGCATGTCATAGGAGGTCAGAATTCCACCACTTGTTTGGAATTTTCATTGACACTAGTGTAATGTCCTCTTTTTTCAGTTTTTGGGACATTAGAAGTCAATTTAATTATTTAATAAAGTGATCTAATGACTTTAATGCAGCTTAAAGGAAAATTACTAAAGTCATTTTAATTTAAAGGGGATAATAAAGAGAAATAGAAAAGGAATTTAAAGAGAGAGTCAGAGGGAAAACAAAGAGTTACTGGGATGTGCTATTAAAGAACATTGAAAGGCTCATTCTCAACATGCTTGGTTTACACTTGATTATTGTTTTATCTTAAAGAATTTTGGGAAGCTTTGGCTTTTAGTTTTGAAAATCTTAGGATGGAAACCTTCAGGATTTCTCAATGGATTGGACGGAAACCCAATTCATCTTTGGAGGAAGATTTGCAACAGAGTTCACAGATGGGCAAATTTGTGAAATTTGCATCTAAAGACAAACTTGCAGTAATAGAGGTGTTTCATATCTGTTTGGAAAATGAGGTTGTAATGATTTACCAATTTCAATGGCTGTCTTCATATCTCTGATTCAGTCTGAAATCATATGATTTCCAATACAATTTGTTGGATAAAAAGATATCAGTTTGTATGTAAAATTTTGGTTATAAGTTCATGTGGAATACTTGGAAAATCTGGTGCAAATAGATATCTATAGGGGGAAATTTCAACAAGGAGCTGACTTCCCCACTTCCCATTCTTCTCAAGTGCTCAATCTCTCACATTCCCCATTTCCCATTCTTCTCAAGTGCTCAATCTCTCACACCTCATCAACATCTAAGAATCTCAAAAATCACTGCCAAGCTAAGACTAATCTGAGGAACTGCTAATCTACCAAGCAAAAGACGAGATCTCCATTTGCAATGGAACAATGATGTGAAAAAATAGCATGCCTGACATCTCCTGAGAAGACATCTAAAGTTCTCGAACTAGATTCCGTACCCTATTACTATTAAAATCAAGTATCCCAAATTCATAGATTACTGAGATCTTCCTAGGAACAGCCTTATGACCAACGTTTTAGACCCTGATTAAGCTTGAGTTATCAAAAGCCATGGCTTCTAAATTTTAATTAGTTTCCTTTATGATGGAGTTAAACAAAACTCAGTAACCAAATTATGCATGTCCCTCCAGTTCAATCAATTACTGAGTATAGACCATCAACAACACCACTCCATTGAAAAGAAAGCAAGAAAGCATATACCTTCACAAAATTAGTGAATGAAACTAATATGATTAAACTGAGGTGATAAAACTTGAAGTAACAAATATAGAAGTTTCTCGCGAAGGTGTTTTAAGAAAGAATTATACCATGAGTTTCAACAAAAAATCAACTATCTTAAGAGTATACTGTGGTATTCTGTAATTTTACTGTAAACACGAATCGAGCAAATAGAACTAGTAGACAGGTTGATGCTTACAAAAATTTACAGCAACAGTAAAGATGTGGTCACACAAAGAACTGATTATGATTCCATCAATTACCTAAATGGAATGCTTGGTCCATGATCAGATAAGATGGATACTATTGAAAGGATAAGCCTCTCGATAGGAATTGCTTCTGCATCCAGCGATAATGATGTGATGCGGGCAAAGTCAAAACATGCCTTCATTGGAAAAACAACAATAAATTTGCATCAGAAACATGCCAATACATATACAATCGATGAAGCTATACAGAAAATGTCTCTCTGTCACAAAAGTGACTTATTTGATTCATTGCACACCATAGGATACTAACATACCAACATTGTAAATAAATCTATCTGATGTCAAACAGCACATCATTTTAATACCAACATCATGAAGAGTTTGTGGGCATTAGAAGAAAATTAAGCTTACCCTTTGTAGTAAACCATCGCCATAACAGAGTAAACCACAACATTTGGAAATGAATGATGATGTAATAAGGCCTTCCACTTGAAACCTATTTTCAATCAGGCATCTATTCAGCAACATCAAAATCCAATTAGCAAATGGCTGCCACCGTGTGTCTCCTGTAATATCAATGAGAATAACTGGACTGTTTGGTGCCTTTGAGTGATCAGGAAGACCGCAGAAAGGTGCTGCAGCACTGCTGCTATAAACTTCTGAAAAAGACTTGCCAAAGCATGTAATTGACAAAGCAGTAGAAGCTGTGAAGTCTGATTCTGTGGCAAAGAATGATGCAACGGACAAAATGTCTGCCACGGTGTAATTAGAAATCAAGTTCAGATTTTTGGATCAAAAATATCTTCAAAACTAGGTATTTATTCATCTAAACAACAGGCACAAGAAAAAAACAAGATTATTTGTTAACATTATGAACCTACCTTCAATAACCAGCATAGCATCCAAAAAGAATTGACAATAAGCTCCACGGTCACCTGTGCTAAGCAAAGACAAAAGCGTAGCCGTGGTCTCAAAAAGCAAACTGTGGCGACCTCTGCAGAATGTGCAAATTTATATTCAGAAGCTATCCTAAATTGTTTCCCCAGCAAGAGAAGTAGATATAAAAACTCTTCATGCATATGCAAAAATGAAAGTGTCCATCAATTTTTTTCAAAGTAGAAATCATATACACTCTGCCAGGTTGCAAACAAATAGGGGTCTTCTCGAACCTTGAAAGATGCTAAACATTGGAAATAATATTTTTCTACTAAACCAGCGGTTTTTATATATTCATACTGACAAAGTTCTTTGCAAAAAGTTAAAAACTGTTTTACTGTGGGGTTTAAGGGTTGTTTAATATATTCATACCCTCAAATGTTTTTGCAAAACAATTATATTTGTGAGAGATATAAACCGTCAAAGACTAGACAGGCCACAAAACTACCGGAAAAAATCCAGGCTTTTGCAACTATAATAACAACAGGCACAGAATTTTTAGTACTTAATTTATTAATTAACATATTTTACGGAGTATATTTTAAATGTAATTTCCTTTCAGAATGCCATAATGCATCCCTTGCTAAACAGGCTAGTGGAAATAAGAAAAAAAACTTTATATTTTCTGGAATGCCCACAAATGAACAGGCGTAAGCTTTATTCTGATGGAGCATCAAAGTGAAACCCAAGGCCTGACGAGAAGGGGCCACAAAATCATATTAAATTATCTGAGCGAGGGTAACCTGGAGATATCTAGGAAATGATATAGCAGGAGCTAAGGCTCCTCTATTTGCCATGTAATAAGCCACTAGAAATTGATTAGATGCCACAGTTGAAGGAAATTCTAAGCATATTGCCACCGATCGAGAGGGATGCCAATCATGCAGAGTTGGGGTTACTACTCACAACATTGTTTCCTTGAGTAAGATTAACTTCAGTCTTATTATATGAGATGGAATTAAACAATAGATTTGGAATTGTGCCCATAGGCATGTTTTAGGATAAAGGACAACTTCATCAATGTTGAAAAAAGGTTTCAAATGGTTTGGAATATCTTTAAAACATTTTTGGCAGAGAGAGAGAATGTCATTCCAAAATTGCCGCTAGTTATCATTTGACGTCATAAATTCAGTTTATTGCAAAAGGGAAAAAAAAAATTGGCATCAAAAGTGGAATTTGATTGTATACTTGAATTCCTCTGAAAAACAATGCAGTTTTGAAAAATAAGGACCATGTTTTGGGTCTATATGCAGAAGTTATGACTTCTGGAAAATTTAAATATGGGAAGACTGACAGAGCAGTGGATTTGTTTCCATCACAATACAAATTCTTCACAAAATGGTGACAACACATCTTTGGTGGGAAAATGCATTTGTCACTCTAAATAGAAGCTACTTTTTTCTGTGCAATCATGCAAATCCAGATGTTCAAGATTTCTGACTTTTCACTTCCTCTTCTTTGAAGGCCGATTCAGCTTCCAAAGGGCACGTGAGACTGCTTTAACATAAGTTCCAATTTAGTGTGTTAAGACTTCGGTTTTGGTTCTCTTGGTTGGAAGCTGTAGAGTGAGATTTCAATGGAATTTCTTGTAGTTTATGAGTTTTATGGAAAAAGAGTAGAAAATCTTGTTGAGAAAATGGAATTGGTCAAGGCAAGAGCATTTCAGCGTTATTGTCTTATGAAAGACTTCTCGGAGATACAGCTTCAGGAGATTTTTTTTCCCAATTTGAAAGATACAAATATTCTATTTTTTTATTAAAAACATCGAAGGGTCCTCAATTTGAAGGGAAAAACATTGAGGAGTCAAGAGTGAAGACAATGAAGGGTCAAGACAACAAAGGGCCTTCACTTTGTAATGGCATGACAATGAAGAGTCAAGGCAATGTTTATATTCTTTAAGAAGGAATTCACTGATATATATAATGATATTCTTTGCTGAGTGATTGTATAAATAGGGTAATTTCATTTATTGTCTGTAGTTCACAGGGTTGATGATCATTGCTTCAGTCTTGACCTAGTTTAGGCATATTGTAAATCTGTCTGCTGCCTTTTCATTAATAAAATGATTCTTGTATGGCTGGGTTTTTTTCCATTCAAGTTAGAGGGTTTTCGCAGGATTATTTGTTGTGTCTTTTGTTCATTTATTTATTTTGTGTGTTGTTTATCTTATTTCTAATTATAAAAAACCATTATGATATCAGAGCAGGTTGGATAACAGCAAATAAGGGCATTCAAGTTTGCTTATTTTTTCTTTGAATGTTGGGCACCATTCTTTTGGAATGCAACATGTGACTCAGAGGTAGTGTGTCTCTTGCACGGCCCTCTTTCTGTTCTCCAATTTGGCTATCCTCTACCATTATTCTCCTCGGATGTTTTTTTGGGTGTTCTGGTCTCCTAGGATGATCCACCTTCATCTTCCTATGCTTGGTGACTCAGCAAATAGGAATGCTTTTATGCTCTTATTTGTTGTAGCCTGTTGGTGTCGCAGTGAGAGCGATACCCTAGCACAGTGGCATGCCTGCTGGAGAGCTATGGCGATAAGTGTTACTCCAAGGGGCAAAAATAAGCTTTGTAAGATTCGATATTGGCAACAAGAGCTGCATTTTGGCCGTGGCCAGGCATCACGGTATTGATGCTGTGTTGAATGATAAAATCATTGCGAGAGACTCCTGCTGTTGTTTGTTTCAGCAAGAACAGCTGCTTTTCAGCACAATGGGGGCATCTTCAATGCTTATGACTTTCAAGAGCACAGGTCCCAGGTTCTTGCTAGCCTGTTTTCTTTATAGAACTAATCCCTCTATGGCATAGTTTTACTTGCAAATTGTAATTGAAGCCAGAAAATATTCTTATGTTTGAACATATTTTGTGGAGGATTTATATCTGCTGTAGAAAGTCTGATGGTTTAATATTTGATGTGAATCCCCTGTTAATGACCATACTATACGGACTAAAGCCATTTTAATATGTTTGCCATCCAATGTTTTAATATTTGTATTTGTCGTGAAAGAATATTTCATCAAGCTTAAATCATCCAGAGTTATAATGTGAAGGGGCAATTATTCTAAAAGCTAAGGCAGATATTTAATTAATTCATGCCTCCTGATTGATTGGGTTCTCACCACCAAAAGAAATCTCTCTGTTGTGTCTGGTCTCTGTTGAAGATGTTAATTTGAAGAGGCAATATATTTGTCATGGATGATATCAAATACTGATGCATTCCATTCCAAGAAGTGTCACTAGAGAATATTTTGTTTATGAAGCAGTTCGTGTCTAGTGCAATTGAGTAAACTGAAGGAAGGGAGGGAGTTAGCAACTTTTCTGTCCAGAATATCTTTGCAGTTGCTACAGTTGTTTATTTGCTTTCCTTCTATAGACTAGCAAGCACAGAGTTATACTTTCACCATATTCTTCTAGTTCGATTGGGATTTCAATTGATTATCTACCCTTTTCCAGTTCTCCCTAGATGCCCCGACTCACCTCCTTCCTTCCCGTCATGAGTTGAATGGGATTGTCAGGGTAGATATCTACAAGCAGTACATTTACACAACTTAGTTACCCCTACGGGGAGTCTCCAGCCGATGATGGCCTTCTACGCTGAGCACTACATGGACATTCAGGACAGGATCATTGTTCACCCCTGGTACCTCACTCACCATTAGACCCATGCCCATCGCATCTCCTTGGACTCTTTTAGGGTGGGCTCAAATCAGTATCGCATTCAGATAGACCATCAGATTACCAGAAAGGATAGGATTTCCCACCTTTGCTCTCTTGGGGAGGTGGAGTCCAAGACACATATTGTCTTTCAGTGCCCCATTTATTACGAGATCGAGAGGAGATTTTACTGCTTGTTTAGAGGATGTCGAAGCCTATTCTCCTTTTTCAAAATTCAAATACACTGACCAACGGTGCCTTTCACTTTATTTACAAGAAGCCATGTGGCTCCAAATCCACACTCTTGAGTCTCAGTGCCCTTCGGGACAGGACCTGAACTAGTTCATCACCTCCTTCACTCTTTTGCCTCCTGCCTAGGGCCAGAGAATGCTTGGTCGTCCCTCTGCTTCTCAGAGCCACACTAAATCTGTAAGACCTTGCAATGGTTACACTCGACAGCTCTGCCCTACCTCTAACAATTCTTCGAGGCAATCCAGGACATGTGCTCGTCTTTGCCTCAGGCCTTATCCTTCGATTCTTGGTTACTCCTCACCTGTGAAAAGTACTTAGGCTCTTCTTGCCTCTTGTTTTGTCTCCTTCTTTTTTGATTTCTTGTATTGTTCTTTCCACGAACACCATTTGGTGTTCCCACTGCTAGCTACGACCTCCTTGTGTTTCTGCAGTCCCTTAGATTTGTCTGTGGTCTCCTGTTGGAGATTAATAAATTTATCTTATCTTATCTTCTTGTTACTTCTTCATATCTTCTCATTGTGCCTTTGATCAACAACAACTTTCTGTCCACATAGATTCCATTCTGGAGACATTGTTCGACAAATCAAGCAAGAAACAAATTACAAAGCCATTGTTAAGCACGACTAGGAAGCCACTATTGAGGTTAGCAGTTCTATATCTGTTATTATTCAACCTTTGTCACCGTCGTTAAGTGCATACAGATTGTGCGCAAGCCTCTTATTGGAGAAGATCATATGATATTTGAGGTGATGTAGAAATTGGTGTTTCTTTGTGGAAGGAATAGATTGGAGCATGCTCCATTTCTAAGCAATTCATTATTACACACTTGCGACAACATGTGTGTGTATTTATTATATATTATTGAAGCAACTACAACATGGAAATGGGCAAGGTTTGAAGCATATATTGGGTATCTTGCTGGACAAATCTGTAGATTAAGTCCTATTATCAAATCTAACATTGTGACTATAGAGTTTATAGTTTAAATTGGGATGTTATATTTGAGTATTATAGATCTGCAATGATATTATCTGAAATTGTTATCATTTATATAATTTGATGTTTTGCCCAAATATTCTAATGGAAACTACCTTCTATTGTTAGGTTTTGATATTTATGACACAAACTTTCTAATATTGGCAATTGGAAATTAAATTGAAGATAAAGACACTACAATGGAATAGTTCAAGATTTAAAGAACCGACATTATTAAGGAAACCTTGGCAGAATCAAGAGAGTTGCCACTTTGGCCATTTGCGTTGTGTTTACTACTGTATCAATTGTTGGAGATGGAAGCCAAGGTCCCATCAATAGATGCACTGAATGCTCATTTGAGTAAGTTCTGGTCAAGAATTTACAAATAGTAGGCTTGTATCTGGATGTGATTGCAATCTATGGGTTCTTACCTTGTATTGGGCAAAGCATGTCCATTATATTGCTTGGCTTAGAATTAGAGGAAGTGATGTGAACCAGAGGCCATCAGGGAAACCAATCAAAGAGGTCATGCACTGGAGAATGTGATGAAGACAAGACTGGAGAATACTAATAATTACTTAAAGGGAGAGCTTGATGAGCTAAAAAGGGAGGGTTTTTTTAGGCTCAAGAAGATTCAAAGGGAGTTTGAGCAACATAGGGAGGGTGTCAAGTCCTTTGTAGAGGATCAATAAGCTCGTGAAGCAATGTGGCTTCGAAAACTCCTTATTTGATCAAACGTTGGAGCCAACTATAATTGACAGTGATAATCAAAGCTGTGAGAATGTTGCCCTTGCTGAGAGGGAGTCTGAACATCAGTTGCTCTTATTGTGTGCTAAAATGCATATTTCTCTGAGGCTGAGAAATAAGAGGTGAAAGCCCCTGAAGATATGTTGCTCTTCAATGCATTTCTTTGAGATGGAGAAATATGAGATAAAAGACCTTGAAGAGATGTTGCTCTTTAATGTACATTGCTCCAAGACAAGAAATATGAGGTGAGAGCCCTTGAGAGATGTTGTTTTTCCACATGTAGGAGAAGCAATGGTGGACATCATGAAGAGAAATTCAATGACAACATCACATTGAGTGATTTTGTGATGACAACTTATGTATACTTCTTTCCACACATGGGAGTAGCCATGGTGGATGTAATGTTGAGAGATGATGACATCACGTTGAGTGAATCTATGATGAGAGCTTGTGTATATGTTTATTTCCACACATGGGAGTAGCCATGGTGGACATCATGATGTTATCATGTTGAGAGATTTTGTGATAAAAAAACTTCCACAAATGAGTGTACACATTGTGTGTGTCATGTTGAGAGATTCCATGACATGGATATCTAGAAAGATACCTCCCTCCCTAAGAGGAAGTAATGGAGATATAGCTTCAAGGGATATATTTCTCCCAATTTGAAATATATAAATAATCTACTCTTTTATTAAAGACATCAAAGGGTCCTCAATTTGAAGGGACAAGTCATTGAAGAGTCAAGAGTCAAGACAAAGAAGGGTCAAGCCAACAAGGGGTCTACACTTTGTAACAGCAAGACAGAGAAGGGTCAAGGCAATGTTTTAGATTCTTTAGGAAGGAATTTGCTGAGTGATTATATAAAAAGGGTACACTTTTCATTTATTATCTATAGATCATAGGGATGATGATCATTGTTTCAGTCTTGGCCTAGTTTTGGACATACTGTAAATCTGTCTACTGCTCTTTCATTAATAAATGATTCTTGTGTGGCTGGGTTTTTTCCCCTCAAGTTGGAGGATTTCTCAGGATAATTTGTTGTGCCTTTTGTTCATTTCTTTTGTGTGCTGTTTATCTTATTTCTGATTATAAAAAACCAGCAACCTTAAGGGCCAAAGATCATTTGTTCAAGCCATTTTAAGCACAGATGCATTTGACTCAAAAAATTTAGGGGGTTTTCACTACAACAAAATTTTCCATGGTATACTTGTTCCATTTGTATTTAAATTCATCATACTGCTTCTTATTCTTAATCAATCTGCTTAAATTTGTCAGTTGTTGTTCTCACATTATAAGACTAAAAAACGTCCCTTATTGACAAACTATAAAGGAAGCTCCCTATTGTTTAAGGATCAGTAAACTGGCATATTATTTTGATTGGTCTCAAAATTAAAGCTACAGAAGACATTAAAGAGAAAAAAAATATCAATCCATCCAATGCTGTTGATCATCATTATCAGAAATGATCATGATGAAGGGTAATTGATACTTAAAATTCCAAAGGAAGCTCTGATTGTGTGTTAATGCACCTTGTGAGATTTGATGGAATGGATATAGCATGTCAAGGCATTCATTGCATCGGGTTTAGTGATGTATTCATATGCTCAGCAATTGTGATCGTCCCATTTCTATACTTTTTTATATTGCCTTTTAATTTGTCCACTTATCTGATATACAGCGTGTGCCAGTTCTAACCTGAGTAACCAAATTCAAGTGCATCTGAGGGTTCTTTGTCTCAGTGTATATTTCCAAAGGGTGTTCCTTCAGGTTGCTCTTCAAGGTACATTCTCTTTCATTAATAGCTTTTCCTCAGAGCTCATTATGATGTCTGCTGGTACCAGCCCTGAAAAGTGACAAAATTGTGGCATAAGAATCCAGTGGTAAGAGATGGGCAATGCAAAGCATAGGTAAACGTTAGTGGCTGGATAGCAGATAGATTGTAGACCAACAAGCTAGTAACAATTAACAGAGGGAGCGGACTAAAATGTTACCAAGTCGAGTCTAAATCTTGACTGCGAGACATACATAAAGGGGAAATGGAATGTGGCAGAGGGTGGACTAAGGATATAAACTAATGGACATAAATTAATGAAGAAACTTCTAGGCAAAAGTTTTAGAGTAGATTAAAAACACTGGTATCGGAATCTGACTCTCCAAATCAGTTAGAATGAGGCACGAACGTGATTGTTTGGACAAGGCTAGATACCAAATTCCAGTCAGAAGAGAAAGCACCATGGAATATCTAGCATCAAGCAGTAACTTTCCTTTCTTATTTTTAACAGCATGTAATATCCCGAACCAGAATATTTACTAAACTTTCCATTCAGCAATATATTCAGAAATAAAACATTGCAGATCTTTTCCGCCACAACCGAAACCAGTAGAAATTCTAATAGATATTTAATCAACTTCTTCTTAAATATAATATCCAGACTCAACATAGGCAGATATAATATGATGTAACAATAAACCAGCAGATTCTCCACAAGAAAATAATCATCTTTCCAAGATATTGGTAAGCACATGCAAAACACCTGAATTCATGTCTCCACAGACAATGGGTTTGCATCCACTGTCTACTGACACGAGGGGCTACATCCTCATACTAACTGAAAGCTGGAGCTTTCCAAACACTCTCGCAAGAGAGAAACTAAAATCTGAAAATAATAAATCAAGCATGCCCAGGAATGAGCCGCTTTCCCCTTTTAATACACAAACTAAGACTCTTGGACTCCCCTCTAGCTTTCATCCTATTCCCTTGTGACTCTTCAACTTCCCTCTGGCATTTCATCTTATTCCTCCTTGACCCTTTGCCCTCTTTATAACATTAAATTGACCTTTTGATAATTTGAGCCTACATTTCAGAGTCAATTTTAACATTATATAAAATAAGATTTCAATATTTCTAATGTCCCAGAAAGGGGCCATTACAAATCTCCCCTCCTTAAAATTGCTTGTCCTCAAGCAATTAGTATCGAGATCCCATACGAGTCTACAAGTAGCCCTATAGCCCAAACTGAAAACAATTCCGGTCACATTGCGAAGCAAGATGTCACTCTGCAATCTATCTCTCAACTAGATCCCTGGATCCCATATAACTCTCTGAAAAAACTTTGTGCCTATAAACTGAATAACTCTAATCATCACTCATACCACTGAATCCCACCTCAAACTGAATAGAATCACATCAAGGTCCTCAACAAGCCAAAAATACATATGATCAACACCTGGATCCCAAACCCTGTTGTCATAACCAGCTAATATGATAAAATAGAAATGTATCAATGAACTATGCATAACCCAGTAGAAGATGACAACCCGTTCTAAATAGATGATATAATAAACAAGCCACTCAAAAATCGAGTGTAACACCCTAGGCACAACAAATACCAAACTGTCATCTTCAATCTAAAGAATCTCCAAGTACATAGGTACTATGAATAAGAATGAAGCTAAAAGAATATTTCCTATGATCAACACATCCTCAAAACAGCACAAAGACTATCCAACAATTGATGTATATAATCCAACCAACTCCTGTATGGTGTGAAATCAAGAACCCTATGTGTATTGATCCAATAATGCACAACCATAGTCAAATCACCACTTCCAACCTATGACTCCTTAATGTACTCTACCCTGGAACTGTCAATGTTCCATCACACTCCTTCCCGTGCTATGTACTGACTACCCGGAGTGATGGTATTAACCCAGGGTCTCACTACTCCGACATCCACCAATTTCAGGTAGTCGTGAATGGAGACTCGTATTTCTGCACCATGAACTACTATCCTGCTCTTTAGATGTCTCGACAATCACCTTTCACTCCAATTGTTCCTACTATTACCTCCAAATTTGACATGATCTGTTACAGTGATAACCATGTAACAGTTGCTCACGTCATTTATTTCACAAATTCACGCATGTTTGCTAGAACTCATATGTCCAAAAGAATATTTAAAGCATCTCCATCTTCTCTAACCCATTTATGTGATAATGTCTGTCCTACAGTAAGCCTAACACCAAGATCCTTCATTAACAACTTCCTGAAAAAATCCTTTGCACTCGCATTGATGCTTAACCATGGCTTTTCACGAAAGTCAAGTTCTTTCTTTAGAATCTCTTCAAAAATTCCATCCTCCGTCTTATCCCAAAATGGACGCTTCTTGCATAACAAAATATATGTTATAACACCTATACTCCAAATATCAAATTTTGGTCCAGATCTGCGCTTCAGAACTTCTGGTGCAACATAATATGCACTCCCCACTATATCGTGAAATTTTTATTTTGTTTTATCTAGCTTGATATTGCCAATGGATTTCAAACACGTGACATCCTCCTTCACTCATTCACGACAAACCAAGGGAAAGCTTTGCAGTCGTTTCCACCATCTCGTCAACCAGACGTTACCTGTCTGCCCAGCATCCACATAACGGCAACGAATTACTAATACATCCAGACCCGTCTCATCCCTATTTCCTGTTGCTGAAATACACTCGGCAACTCACAAATTTAAATCCTAAATATGTAACGACATGTGTATAACTTTTTTTAATCTTTTCTTTTTTCTGTATACCAAATATTCCCACCATCAGTTGTTACGTTTCCTTCTATTCAAGGTTATTCCCTAATTTGCGTGGAGTGCTAGGTGACGTTCAAACAGAGTGGTAATATTTTTTTTGATTCCCACGGTAGCAGTCTCTCTGTTCTACACAAGCGTTACAACTGGTGTATTTCTAATATGGCACTTGGCAACTGAATTTTGTTCCTACAGTTTAGACATACCATAGTTTCGAACTCTTAGAATCTTACCGTCCAAGCTCGACTATTCCACCGTCACCATAGCTTCTTTCGACCAACACCACAGTTTCCGTCCTCATCAAGGACCAATTCGATGACGGGTTTGTAAAGAAAACATCTATTCTTCTTCACTCAAACGTATCTCTCCTACGTTGGCTGATATCTGGTGAATGTTAGGTTCAGATACTGCCAAACGGCCGTAGATGATTTCTCATGCTCCTACCACTGTTGTCACAATAGCACTTATAATGATGGTTCTCTAAACTACTAGCTTCAACCGCCATTCACTAAGCTATTTGATGCCCAAAGGGATACGTTTAATCATGTCTGAAAATCCACTTGACTCCACAACCTGTAGCTTCTATACCTTCCATTGAGAATTTGTCAGTCGATTCCAATTCCAATAAACTCCCATGTAGTTGGACTCACACCTGCTGCAACATAAACAGTCAAAGGAAAGGCAACATGACAAACTTCTCGAGATGGAGTTTGACACAATATACTACCGAGAGTTGAAGCAACAGAGGAATTGTCTCATATAGCTCGCACTTTTGCATCGATCTTCGAAGATGAACCAACAGCTCCATCTTCCACAAAGATTTTGGGGATGGATGAAAGATGACAGGTGACTTGTTTCAGGAGTTTGATAACTTGGGGCTTTGAAATATCATACGCCCCCAAAGAGAAGCTTCCTCGAGCAAAAATAGGACTTCCAGTAGATATTTCTATTGAAGTTGCACTTTGCTTTAAATCAACATCTTTCAAGTTGTGAATGACTTCAACCTCTGGGAAAATCTTTTTTAAGATGAAAGGGCCCAATTTAGTGCATACAAAACTTCTGGACCCTCCTTCGAAAATGGTAGCAATTCTGATTCTTCATTTGATAAAGCCGTTGTGGCTGCATACTCTAAGCTTTAGACAGAGGAACTCCTTTAGATGATGATACCAATAGTATTAAGATTTCCTTTATCTTCTTTATCAAATATAAGCTCCTAAGCTCAGATTGTCAAAGTACATTGATATTGTATATGTATATCTGCAACTAGGTACCACCTTTAATGTCCTGAGAACAATTTTCAACTATAATTTCTCTGACAAAAGACTACCTGTTTAGTAGATACTTAATCCCGCTTCTTACAAAATGTGTCTGCTAATAAATTCTGATAAGGATTTACTATCGATTTCCCATAACCACACAGGCTAGTAGAGAACACAATTCTAATATAACTTCACAGGCTGGCAGGAAAACTAGCTCTGATACCACTGTAATATCCCAAACCGGATATTTACTAAACTTTCCGTTCAGCAATATATTTAGAAATAAGACATTGCAGATCTTTTCAAACACAATTGAAACCAGTAGAAATTCCAATAGATATTTAATCAACTTCTTCTTAAATATAATATCCAAACTCAACATAGGCAAATATAATACGATGTAACAATAAATCAGCAAGTTCTCCACAAGAAAATAATTGTCTTTCCAAGATACTGGTAAGCACATGCGAAACACCTGAATTGATGTCTCCACAGACAATAGGTTTGCATCCACTGTCTGTCGGCACGAGGGGCTATGTCCTCATACTAGTTGAAAGCTGAAGCTTTCCAAACACTCTTGCAAAAGAGAAACTGAAATCTGAAAATAATAAATCAAGCATGCCCAACCATGAGCCTCTTTCCCCTTTTAATACACAGACTAAGACTCTTCAACTCCCCTCTGGCTTTCGTCCTATTCCCTTGTGACTCTTCAGCTTCCCTTTGCTCTTTTTATAACAGTAAATTGACCTTTTAATAATTTAAGCCTCCGTTTCAAAGTCAATTTTAACATTATATAAAATAAGATTTCAATATTTCTAGTGTCCTGGAAAGGGGACATTACCCAGCACTTTCCAATGTCAAATCTTTCCTAAGGATTTTTCAGCTGTCCTTGGCATGATTGTGAGAAATTGAGAGGCCACAAAGAATGACGATTATAAACTAAACACCGAAATACATTACCGGGCAGGGAATAAATTTCAAAGATATTTTAAGATTTAGGGAGGTCAAGTCAGATAGAATAGTGAAGGGTGTTTTAGCATAAATCTATGAACAGGAGAAGCAATACACTAAAAAATTATCGTATATTTACGGTATAACAAGAAGTTTACTGTGTCCTTGCAACTTAATCCATGTGTGGCTATTTATAACACATTACCTTAGTAAACAGCTAAACAATATTAGAATACAATATGTAAAAATCATGAGCCATACACAACCTGTTACAGGCCAAAATATTCCGTATAACCCCATTATCTTTAGCTAGCATGTAGCCATGACCCGACTAGAGATTACAAGATACTCTCAAAAGAAGTAAACCAGACAAAAATATTTAAAAATATATCCTACAATTTTTATAATATAATCTATATTTGTCTTAGCATCGCATAATGAGATAAATTGTGAATCGACACTTATATGATGATACCATATACTTTGGAAAGCAAGAATTAGAAACTTCAAATTTTTCAAACGTGTAATCCAAGTGTTGTTGAAACAGTAAGAAATGCTGGAATATTTTAGTGTTAAACTAACAGCCCTCTTTGTGATTAAGCCTTTTTAGGCTTCATATTACAATTCATGCGTGACTCATTCTTCTGACACCTGATTTAGTTAAAAGAATAAACATGATGTAAAACAAACAACAATCGTATTCTACTATTTTGAGCTTGCTCTACGGTAAATTACGACGGTAAGAAAAGAAGAGCTTACGCAAAAGAAGGTTCGGCAAAGAATGGAATAATCCAGCCGACAACAGGAAGTATGGCATGAGCTTTCCCATCGTAAAACGTTCCAGGAAAATTTTTTACAGTGTGACAAAATAACTTGAGAATAGCTGTAAGTTCACGATCTTTGGCTGCAAATAAAAGAGAGCATTGTGGCAATATTTATGGTTGAGAAAAAGGAAATGAAATGAAGTTGAAAACGAGAAATACCAGAAGGAGGATGGAAGTAAGCGCGCAGCAGATTAGGAAGGAAGGTGCGGAAGCGAGCCTCGACCTGGCAATCCCCGTCCGCTTGCGAAGAAGATTGTGTTTCCCCGTTGTTATTGTTATGGCTATTCTTACTCGCAACCCTCTCCCCCAGTGATTGCAGAAGCTTCAACATGTCCATCGATTTCTCCATTGCTCTTCCCGCCCACAGGCAAGGACTACGTAAATTCAGGAATGCCCCTTCAATTTACAATAGCGCCAAGACGTTTCATTTGCACCTCTCCTCATTCCATCGACTAAAATTATTTGCGCCAATAAACTGGTTCCATCGGCACCCGTTCCTTAAAAATAGAGCAGGTGCATTTTACAATTTAATGGTCCCCATGAATTTTAAATGTGAATCAGTTCTAAAAAACAATTCTTAAATTCAAGGAAGCTTGTGATGTCATAAATTTTTAAAATAAAATTTTAATTTCAATTTTTTTTGGATGTCATTTTCACCCATTTCAAATTGAGGGGGCTAACAAGTTGGAGCTCCTATCTTATAAGAGTAGATTCTAAATAAACCTCTAGCCTCTTTAAAAAATCATTATGGGGCCACCCACTCCACGAGAATACAACCCAAGCCCCTCCCATAGGACCCCTGCCTAAGGGGTCACATGGCATTTTTTAAGTTGTAAGTCCCATGAAAAATATTATTTTGAAGGTTTGGAGAATCATTTGGAATTTTTTTCTAAAATAGGAACCCCTTCTTTTTAGGCCACTATATTTGAGTGGGTGTAAGAGTGTGGTCCCATGAGGGGGACTTAAGCTCTATCTTTAAAAGAAACAGGTGGTCTTATGAGCAAATTTATATTTTGTTGTCAAATTATTCACTCTTCTTCTAAAAAGTTGTAACCCCTAATTTTTAGGAAGCAAGTGAAAAAGGGGTGGGGCTGGAAATAGCCCACCAACTTAGGAATGTGTTTCGCCACTTGTCAAACATTTAAATTTTACATTTTTTAGTTAAAATATAGTTATAGAGGAAAATTAAAATTTAACTTATTTTAAATGCATGCCTTCCTTAAATTTCGGAGCCAAAATTTTGAGCTTGAATATACACCATAAATCATCAAACCACTAGTTTTAAAATATTCCCTAAAATATAACAAGCGGTTTCCGCTCTATTTTATAGAAAACCCCCTTCCATGAGACCCCACACTAAATACTTAGGAGAAATTTTAGCCACATGTTAACAATTTATAGAATTTATTCCCATTAAAATCAAAAATAGAAACAAGATAATATTTTTATTTTGACAAATATTTTATCATTTACAAAGTCCTTAAATTGAGGAGTTGAAACTTGAGAATGAAATACAATTCAAATTTCATGGGACACTAACATTTAAATATTCCTAAAAATCTCAGCATCACAGCTTTACTTTTAAGGAAGCCCTCGCCCATGGAATCCAAGCCTAATTCTTGCAATCATTTTAACCTCTACTTCAAATGGATGCAATATTTCTTGCAATCATTTTAACTTCTACTTTAAAAGGGTGCAATTTTTTTTTTTTTTTATGTTGTTTTTCATTCAACTTCGTGCTTGTTCTAGTTAGGGGAGAGGAGTCATTCTATGTGTGGGGTCTTAAATGTAAAATGCGTAGATGGCAAGTGCCTAAAGAGGAATGGGAAAGCAAGACATTTGTATTTTGTGACAGAGAGACTGTGAGGATGGAGCATCACTTTGTTATGGAGTGCCTAGTGTACAAGGACATCAGAGCTGGGTATGCAAAGATTTTTGAAAGTGACAACCTAAACTACTTATTTGAAGAAAAATAGTTGGGCAAAATAGCAAACATGATTATTAAAATCCATCCGCATAGAGAGAAGTTAGTCAAGAGGCTATAGTGTACTTATGTCTTTTCCTCTTTTTGGGGGATGTGTAATAATTGCAGGTCCCATAAAATATTGTGGTCTCGTGGATGTTATTAAAGTCTTTCATTCCATCGAATGTAATTTATTAGTTGATATGATAGTGTTTCACATCTCGGTATGATTACATGGCACATAACAAGTGAAAAAGTAAAAAAACTTGTGTTCGTAAATAATGGCCTACAAAATTAACAAAAGGATGGTATCTTGTCCCAAATTCAACTTCTTCTATGTATTGTGGCATTCTAATGTATAGTTAAGAGGTTGTTCATAATAAAGTCTAATTCAAATTTTAACATGTCAACTTAGGTAATGTACATGAGGCTCTCTAGCTAAAGCATAACTCACATTAATAAGAAAGCATTGTTAAGTGGACGAGCACAAACCCAAAACAAGTTGCATAGTGGCAATGGAATGAAATAAATAACACCCATTTTGCCCACTAGCAAACAACCACCATAAACTATTGCCTACTAACAAATGACCACCCCAAAACTATTTAGAAAACCATGTCCCATCAACCCAACCACGTTGTTGCTTCACTCCACCTCAAGTACACGCCTTATGTTCATTTCTACATTAAACCCCTTGCATTGACAAATAATTAAATTTGTAAGGTCAACAATTTGCATTCAAATACCATCAAATTATATTTTGAAGCAATTAGAAGATTTCTTGCAAATTGAGGATTTAGAATTCAAGCTTAAAAGAGGACAGAAAATTAAACACATAGTGTACACTAGAAAAGGTGCACTTCTCTAAACCATTCTATCTGAGGTTCTCCATAGATTGGAAAACTTGAATGCCGACTTAGAGCTCCCTAGTCATGGAGTGCAAGAGGCATACAAATGAGCATATAAGAGCTCTCAGCTGAGCCTTAGAAATGCAGCCCTTGCTAGTAAACCACAAAATGGGAGATTCTTTAGACAAGAGCAAGAGTGCTAGTGTCAAAGAACTCTTGGATCGTGCAATGCAAAAATGAAACTATATTAGGATGAGATGCACAATGCAAGCTATGCTAAAATGAGATGGGAATGTTACAAATCCAACTATTAAGCTATGTGATCTAACTATTTGCAACGAAACTACACTAACATGCAATATGATCTTAAGACTAATATGAAGTGGATGAAAGAATGAGACAAGAAATGAGAAGTTCTCCACAAAGCTCCAAAGAAACCTGTTAGAAAACCTGTAGCATAACAATATTCAAAATGAGGATGGATCCTTTGAGGGGGAAAGCTCTCTCCCTTTTAAAGTCATACGAACGGTAGAGATCAAGATGAAGATGGTGGATGATCAACGGTGGAATTTGAAAAGAGGAGTGATCCATGTGCACACACAAGTCAACCAATAGAATATAAGTTGACTTGTCACATAAGACAAAAGTCTCAGAAGCCTTTTCTTTTAATTGTAAAATAGAAAAAGAACTTTATGTGTGCACTTTAAGTGGGTTAGAAGAATGGATTGTTTTATTTAATTAAAAGGGGACATGTTCTTTTAATCAAATAACGAACTTAGGGTAGCATAGTCAAACTATAGGTTATAATCAAATAAATTGATTATTAGCAATTTGGTCTAGATAAATGATTAAATTAATTTAGCCAAAATGCTGAGAAGGGGGCTAATAGTCTAGATGACCATTTTTAGGTGATTACATTTGCCCCTCTTTGACTAATGTGCGATCGATCTAGGACCACATCATGTCAAAGAAAATCGAAGCCAAGTAGGCAGTGGTAGATATAGATGTCTGATTCCGAAGAATGAAATGCAGAAATAGATAGCAAGTCTTGAATGCACAGCCTGATAGCGGTAGTACTGAACACTAGGAAGATGATGTTAGGATCCAAAAAGAATTCTAACACCTAGCAAAGCGAATAGATCGAGAGCAAGTGATAAGGTCAAACAAATGCTCCTAAGAAATAGATAGTTGTAACAATCAACAATAGAGTATTTCTACCCCCTCGGGATCGAAATTGAAACGAGGTAAGGGGACATAGAAACAAGCTATATATGAGAAAATTGAGAATATAGCAATGTCCAAGATGACAGATAGATGATTAGAACCCAAGAATGACTATAAGAAATGGATAAAATGCCCCAGTTTGACTAGAGTTGACCTTGAAGGATATAGCATAAAAATTAGGTCAAAATGAGTAAAAAGGTGATTTTAGACATGAAACAGTGAATTGAAGTAGATATGAAGTATGGAAATGATGAAGACATGAAAAAATGAAGATGCCCTAGTGATGATTCTAAGATTAGACCTCAACAGGTCAGCTAACTGCTCAAAAGAAAGTAGAATTTAAAAATGCGATTTTGACCATCAAGATGAACTTGGATTTCGATTTCGAACCCAAAAATGGATCCAAGACATCGAAATTAGCTAGGGGTGCAATTTTTGTGCAATTCTGAGGAGTTTGAAAATTAGGTCAATATGGGGTTGGAGGCTAAAAGGGGGTCCAAGTGTCATTTTCACTATTCATTTGTCTTTTTGTGATTTGAGAGATTTTGAGTGGTCCACATAGCATCATGGCTCAGGCAAACATTCCTCTTCATTGACATCATTTCGAATGTAGCCGGTTGCACAACCGACCAGAGCGATATGGGGCATCGGTAAGTAATAACCTTTTTATCACTTTTTTGAGCTTTTTCACACGTTTTAAGTGTTTTTTGAAAAAAGGTCGCATGATACTTTTAAAGTGTCGCACGAGCATTGAAAAAGTATCGCACCTCTTAGTAAAAAGTGTTGTGCGACACTATTGCAGAAAATTGTGTCACACACTTATATAAAAAGTGTCATACATATGGTTTTGTTGCTTTTCTTAATGCTTTTTCATCATGTGACTGTTACTGATGGTTGCATGTTTTACCTGGATAGGAGGTATTCCCAGCATTACAGATCAGAGCTCCCAGGTCGGTGGGTTTGCACATTTTGCAGCATTTGAGCGATGAGGAGCAGACTGCGCTAGTGGCTATGGGCTTGCGGTGGGTTGTACGGATGCCCCATATTCAGGCAAACCATGGTTTACTATCTACGCTGGCAGAGAGGTGGCATAGCGAGCATAACACCTTTCATTTACCGACTGGTAAGGCATCTATTACCTTGGAGGACGTATATCGCATTTTGCGAGTGTCATGCCATGGCGAGCCGGTAAGTTGCTTGATTAGTAGTTTGTTAATTTAGCAATTTCGATGTTGGATGCTAGGTGTACTGATGTCAAGTTTGATGATGGCACAGGTGTACTATGATACGACCCCGACAGAGGGACAAGCGCGAGTGCAGAAGCTATTCCAGGATGTGACCATTCTGGACCGTCACCTAAGTTGGGAGAGATTGATGACCGAGTATGAATATGATTATCCTTTGCCCAGCTTGTTATGCTCTTTGGTAGTCCAGGCCCTAGATACAGACTAAGGCCAGAAGGGCTTCCCGCTAGGATGGGATCGACTGGTGTATGAGTTGATCACCCGACTACGTAGGATGGCATGGGAGCATGCCATATTGGTAGAGATGTACCACGAGCTCCATGAGATAGTATACCATGAGGGTGGGTCATGGGCATGCAGAGAAGTGTTAGCATAGATTCGGGCTTGGGAGCACATTGTTGTGATCTGACCACGGGTGCAGCCACGAGAGCACAGCCATCCTTATATTTTTTGTTATAGAGGTTTTATCCCACAGAGACATAGTGGGGATGTGACCTATTATTGACAGGTACTTGATGAGCTGACAACGTTCACATGGTGACCGTATCGAGAGTGTCAACAGTGGTCAAATTCATGGGAGTTAGACTACATTCGATACAGTAGACCACTGGTGGGTCAGAGCACAGACATTATGGAGCAGTTTGTGATCAATCGCGTATGGTGGCAGTTTGCAGAGCGACAAGTGATATTGGTGGAGACCACCACCTATGCTCGGATGCACATAGATGAGGGATTGAGATGGCTACCATTGTTGGATTATCAGACAGCAGTTCGGGATACAACGGCGCTAGTGGCGACTCCTTAGGATTATCGCTCAGATGTGGTAGATGCAGGGGTAGATCTAAGGTATCTTTATGAGATGTAGAGACACTCATTCCCTCGGTTCACAGATCCAGATGTGGCACCTGCAGGAGTGGGAGGTGGAGGCAACAGGGGAGGAGAAGGTAGAGGGAGAGGGAGGGGGAGAGGCACTGTTCCAAATATGGGTAGATCCTTTATGCAAATTTTTATTGAAAGGTTGAGCCTTATCAGCTAATTGAGAGATAAATCTTCTTATGGATTGTAGACGTTCTTGCAGACCTCTAAGCTGACTGATAGTCTTTGGTGGAGGCATATCCATGATAGCGTGGACCTTTTCAAGGTCAACCTCAATGCCTTTTGCTGAAATGATATAACCTAGCAATTTGCCAGAAGTGACACCAAAGGCACATTTTTTTGGATTCAGCCTAAGTTGGAATTGTTCCATACGGTCCAATATCAAACTAAGGTCTTTGAGATGTGTGTCTGGTTTCTTTGATTTTGCCAATGTGTCATCAACATAGTCTTCCATGTTTTTATGCATCATATCATGAAAGATGGTTGTCATTGCTCTTTGATATGTAGCGCCAACATTTTTAAGCCCAAAAGGCATGACATTCCAACAAAAGGTACCCCATGCACATGTAAAAGCTATCTTTTCTTGGTCTGTTGGAGCTATCTTGATTTGGTTATACCCAGAAAATCCATCCATGAGCGAGTACATCTCATAACCTGCAGTCATGTCCACTATCATATCGATGTTTGGTAGTGGAAAGTCATCCTTGGGGCATGCTTTATTGAGATCTCTAAAATCAGTACAAACTCGTATGGATTTGTCATGCTTAGAGACAGGTACAATGTTGGAAATCCACTCTGCATAATCAATTGCCCTAATGAAGTTTGCATTCAATAGTTTTTCTAACTCCGTCTTGACCAGTAGGGCCACATGTGGATGCATTTTTCTCAACTTCTGTTTGACAAGCTTGACATCTGGTGAGATTGATAAGTGATGCATGATGAGATCTATATCAAGCCCTAGCATATCAGAGTATGTCCATGCGAATTTGACCTTCTTGTCTTGAAAGAATTGAGCAAACTGTGTCTTTTCTTCGTCTAACAAAGATTGAGCTACATGGATAATCTGAGGACATTCTTTTGTACCCAAGTTGATAGGCTATGTAGGTTCAATGAGAACCAAAGATCTATCCTGGAAATAGCTTGGCAGACTACCAAGTACCTCATCCGCAGGTGCCTCAAAGAGGTTTTCACCATTAGATACGCCTTTATTTTTACTTTTTTGAGGATCAGACACCGCCACAATGTCGTCTTTGCCATCTGATCACTTATTTTTCCTTTTAATTTTTTGACTAAGGTACTTGATATCTGATTTTGTCATGTTAACCGCGGGTTCACTAGTGGAAGAAGTGACAGGTTCAATTGCGTTCAGATAACAAGCGATCTCATAGTCATTTTATAAAGACCATATTTCAAGTCTTTGATTTTGGATAGACCAATCTATGAGATCTGGGTGAATTAGTGAGAGTGAGGGGGAAGTTTCAATGTGATTGACATGGAAGGAGTCATCTCTAGCGACTTGTGAAGTTGAGCCTATAGAAAATGTTGCAAAGGAGTCCAGCTCAGGAATAGTCTTGGAGGAACTAGCATGATCCATTGAGACATGTTGTGAGTCAAACTCATCCAACCCTATACTAGACCGTTAGACTACATTGGGTTGGGTTGTATAGGCATGAATGACATCCATCCCTAGCTCGCAAGATGCATCAAAGAGGCTTTCCCACTCATACTCATGAGAATTTGTACTTTGATCCCTAACTATGAGACGAGCAATATTCTGCCTAATTTGTCCTTTATTTATGTCCTCAGAAGTAGACCCTTCTTGTGCCTGTTGTTGGGAGGTAGAAGCTTCTTCATTATTATTGGCAGTCAATATGTCTTCTCCCAAAAGGAGGGAAGTGAGAGGGACAAAGTCTTCATCTTGTGAAGTGGTAGCAATTACGGCAGAGTCATCATCCTCTGATTCACTAGACATGAGCAATCTTCGATCACAAGTTGGTATATCATTGTTTAGCCCAAAGCCTAGACTAGCGGTGTCTCGAGTATCACGACCTTGAGTGTGACTTAAAGGTTCAACTAGAGCATTCTCACAACCAGTTAAGGACCCATGGCCCTGGTAGCCCATTTTTGTCAGAAATTTATAGTCTTTTCCATATCTTTTGGGAGAAATAGGAGTAGTCACTGTAACCTCCTCGTCTTCCTCTTCTCTGTAGATCCAGTCCCTAATGGCATGTTCTTTCTTTTCTACTTCTAGAGGTATTGAAGATTGCACAATTGTGCCAAAAAGTGTCATAGCAGAAGCAAAAGACTTATTTGCAATAGTTGGTTTCCCATAGGACCGAGGGGAAATTGGTAAGGTAGCAATAGAGTCCAAAGTGTACTGGCCCATACCAAGGCTCATCATTTTTAGTTTTTGTTCACATTCTGTGAAAGATGGTGCTAGCTCATGAGAAGAGTGATTATGCGAGACTAGCATTTCAACAGTAGATAATGTGTTGATAGACATGGAGTAGTTGTCAGGGACAACTACTTCAGTACCATTAAAAGGGAACTTAATGCACTAATGGTACGTAGAGGGTACTGCTTGCATATCATGAATCCATGGCCTCCCAACAACTTGTATGCAAGTGGTATGTCTAAGACTTGGAAAACGACATTCTTCTCAACTGGACCAACTCTGATTAGAAGTACAATTAGACCTTTAGAAGGCCTTTCGACCTCATCATAGGCCTTTATAGTGATCTTGCGCTTAGGATCGATGGCAAATTCAGACATGCCCAACTATTGGATTACATTGAATGAAATGATATTTAACCCTACACCATTGTCTATCAAGACTCGGCGGATGCGGGTATGAAAGATTTGAACTTCGACGTGAAGAGTAAGGTTATGGGGATGACTGAGAGCTCGGTCATCTTCTTCAGAAAAGGTGAGATAGTGAGGTGAGGAGATGTGCTTCACCATAGCTTGGAATTGTTTCACATCAATATCTGTGGGAACGTTGGCAGAACGTAAAGCTTTCTCAAGGATATCCCTGTGCAAAGGAGATAACTCTAGCAATTCAAAAATGGAGATTTGTGCTTGTGTGCATTGCAGTTGGCTAACAAGATCATAGTTGGAGATCTTGGAAGTATTTGGTTGCTTAGATGATGAAGCATTTTTAGGATCATTAGCAACTTTTAGGACAACCTTAGATTGCCCCCTAGTGACAGTGTTAATTGGTTCACCCTGAGAAGATGAAGACTCAGCCACTCGAAGTACCACCTTGGGTCTAGTATTAGTATGGTCTTGAGGAGTGGATCGTGTCCTTAAGACCACTTTTGGTTGTTCATCTTCAGCGTCATAATTTGGCTAGTTGTCATTGTTGGAGCTTGCCATACATATGTATTCAATGGGCTCAAGCATGCCTATAACATTATCAGTGTCAACGTAAGCATAACTAATTTTGGCGTCATGATTATTTTTGGTAGTTGCCCTTGAGGTCTCACCTTTTTCATATTCGGGTAATGGTTTTTGGAAAGCCTTATGATCAGTATTTTTAACAAGGCCATCTGTGACAACTTTGCCAGCTTCGATGAGGTCTTGAATTACATCTTTGAGTTTGAAGCAATTTCCTGTGTTATGTCCTTTACTTCGGTGATAGCTGCAAGTATTATCTTCTCTCCATCATGGAGGTCTAACGGGTGGATCATAAGGATGTGAGTTGTCTGGTAAGGTAACCAACTTATTTGCAATTAAGGTTTTTAAAACCACTTCATAAGGTTCGACCATAGGTGTGTAAACACGTCGCTTCTTCGCAAATTTAGAGCCCTTGTCAAAGGGTTGTGGCTTTGAACCTTCTTTTTGTTTTGTTGCATAGATGTCATTGGAAAGGTTAAGTGTAGGTTCCTTAGTCTTAGGAGTGTCCACTACTCCATCATTGACAACATACTTGTTTTTGTTCCAAGGTTTGCCTTTGTCTTTACCGTTTCCATTGTTAACTTTATCCTTGTTTATGACAATGTCCCCTTTCTTGATAGCAACATCCTCAATGCAATATGCGCTCTCAACCATGGCGTTGAAGGATGTGAATAGTTGTTTTCTAAGATCAAAGTATAGCTCATGTACGAGTGTGTTGACAAAAATGTCGATTTTCTTAGCTTCAGGAACTCGCCGAGGGTACCGTGAGTATAGAGACCTCCACCGTTGGAGGTATATGGCAAAAGGTTCCCCTGATCTTTGTTTGATTTGGCATAAGTCCAACACAATCACAGGACGTTGGATGTTGTATGAATATTGTTGTAGAAAGTGTTGTGCGAGTTCATCAAACATCTCGAGAGGGGGACTTAATTTGGTAAACCATTCCATGGCTTGTCCTCTCAAACTTCTAGGGAACAGACGCATAAGAAAGGTGTCTTCATGCATAAAGTCCATGCTAATAGCATAGTAATTCTCACATGGTCATGAGGGTTACCATTTCTATCATATTTTTCATACTTAGGAACCTCTATATCCTTAGGAAATGGTAGCATGTATAGACTCCTATCAAATGGAAGAGCACAAATTGATTCAACAAATGATGTTTTAGGTGGCTCTTTTGAAGTTTGCAGTTGTACAAATTGTTTCCTTAGTTCTTGTATTTCTTCCCTTAAGATTTCAACCTCAGTGGGCTCTCGTTTTGGAATTATATGCTCAACATCAAAACCTTGAGGGAGTTTCCACCCCCTAGCTGCCATGTATCGAAAGTATTGGTCTCCATTTTCCTCTAAAGCTCTAAGCATTAGTTTTTGGGCAAAGCCATCTTGTTGAAATTTGATTACGTCTTCGCTAGTTACTTCTTCATCACTATCATGATGGGATGGTTGAGGTGGTGAAGGACATGCGCCAGTGGCAGCTCTAGGAGTCCTTGGTGGTGTGTGATTGCCATCATTATTCTCAAAAGGATTTTGAGGGAAAGTTCCTTTATGTCCTTCATAGCATGCCTGATTGTCAGTTTCAACTTGTTGGTTTTCTCTTTCCATAGCGTATATAGCCTCCAAAGTCTTTTAGGTTTCACGTGCTTATGCTTCTAAGCAACGTTTAATTTCATCGGGGTGTACCATAGTGACTATACCACTCGTACCCTTGGGTGTCTCAGAGGGTGTAGCAAATGGATTTTCAAAACTATAAAGTGGGTTGTGTCGAACGTTGGCCATTTGTGTTTGAGAAAATTTGAGATTCTTATCACAAGGTTGCTTGCGAGGATGTTTGGGTGGTGTTTCCAATTGCTTGAAAACGAAAGGCATGTGGCTACCGTTACCAACTTGATATCTAGTTGTGACCAGCATGTAAAGAGTTGTCTTTGTTTAGTAGGACAAGAAAAGCGAGCCGAATTTGAAGCTTTTATGATCAAGACTAGTCACTTGTCAAAATGTGATAGATGGCTTGTTAAACAGTGCTCAAGATCTTACAACACGGTGACTCGAGCCAAGTGGATGAGTGAGAAGCTCAATAGCAGATAGCTAGAATAAAATAATAGCTGAATTTTGACAAGTGATTCATCAAGATATTTCAAGACTTACATTCGATGGACTAAACCCATCTTTTCAACCTAGGACGAATTCTTCACACACTAATATGTAGCTAGGATCAAGGGTGACCAACGTGACGCTCCTTAGACCAAAAAAAATCTAACTGTAAACTCTGTTTTTGACCCAAAGTGACTCTAGACGATATTTTCCCAAAAGGAGGGTGACATAAGTTCAGCAAATAGTGTTGCGTGACATAATTTTAACACGGGTGCGACACTTTTTGTTTAAGCGACAGATATTGTAACTGAGTGCGACAGAAGTTTATAGGCAGTGTGACATAATTTACTACTGACATAGATTTTTGGGTAAAAATATGTCGCGCGATATTTCTCGTGAGAGCGTGTGACAGAGTGCCAGTTTTGTGCAAAAAAAAGGTCAATTTTTGGTTCGAAGTTTGTTTCAATTTGTCAATCAGACAATTGTTTCAATCAGAAAGTGTTTCGTTTCAGTTCGTATCAATAAACATCAAGGTTTGCAAACAGTAAGTGTTTTAACATGTCTCAAAACAATTGATCAAGGCTTAAAACAACCTTGTCAATATGCATTTGGGATATCATAACAGCCTTCCTAACAACTTTTATTGGAATGTTTATGTTACAAGAACGTTAACACTGGTCAAAACATCGAAAATAATAGCCAAGCAATCTACCTTAGAGTCACGGTTCATTACTCAACAACTTGGCCCATGCTCGATGCTCCTTTGCCTCACACCAAGTGGTTTCCCACAAGAGATATTGGCTTTTTCATGGAAGTTCCATAAGCACAACCAAGGGAACACATATGGTGAGTGTAAAATCTTAGGGTGATCCAGGTAGTCCACTAAGATCGATCCTTGCACCAAGAAGTGGAGCGGCTAAAAAGGGTAGTTACTAACTTAGGGGTTTTAGATCAGGCTTCTATTCGTAGTGTTCCTCTTGCTCCCAATCATGGGACACCTCATCTTGCGATGAGTAAATGATCTCACGACCACAAGAGTACCTTAAGCATTCTTGCCTAGTGATCTCCCTATGGTTGAAATCCCATAAGCGATCACACTAGGCGAAGACAAACACTACATCTATCAAAGTTTTGTGTCCTTGGTAGCCTTGAGTTTATAGTGGGTTGGAAGAGCTGGGTAATCAGCTTGTCCCCACTTGGGTCGTTCCTCTCAGGTTTTTCGAGAGCAGGCCCTCTAAAGGATTCTAACTACACAAAGAGTGGATCAACTTTCGGAAGTCAAGATTTTTGGTTCACCACAAGGGTGAAGAGCATAATCTC
Organism: Cupressus sempervirens; assembly: GCA_028749045.1. Classification (NCBI taxonomy): domain Eukaryota; kingdom Viridiplantae; phylum Streptophyta; class Pinopsida; order Cupressales; family Cupressaceae; genus Cupressus; species Cupressus sempervirens. The sequence continues at coordinate 483,323,358 of CM053786.1, forward strand.
CTATTCCAATCGTTTTCTCTCAAACACGCCAGAAAGATTCAGTTACCCCTTGCTTTTGAAACGAAATGGCAAGTCAAGATTTCTGATTCACCACAAGGGTGAAGAGCATACTCTCCTATTACCAAAAGACTCCAATCACAAGTTTTATGTGCCTATGAAAAATGAACAATTAGTCAATGCCGCACATGAAAACAAAAAATCAAGCAAGTTTGGGTTTTTATGCTTTGGGCAGCCCTGTAAACAATGTTAGTAGCCCTTGCGCATTTGAAGCTTTGACATGCGTTCTTTTGTATGCAAGGTTTCAATGTTTCTTCACAAAGAGGGCAACATGCAATCACAACTTGTTAGCCCACAAGTTAGCATGAAATAATCGCAAAAACTACGAATTAGACCTCTGTAAAACAACCTAGAAATCTGCTTAAAAACAACAGTCAGCCAGCTAAGAAGAAATTTGATCAAATCCCTCAAGGAATGAGGAAAAATTTGTCAGGTGATACTTTTTGCTGAACAAATGTCGTGCGATACTTTATAGTATAGCAAGGCGATAGTTTACGTTTAGGCGATACAGTTTCTTCAGCCGTACAATAGAGTTTTGCACAGAGGACGACATAATGTAGGCTTCAAGTACAACACTTATTTCTAAAAAAGTGTCGCACTACAATACTATGAACTGTCATGCAAAACTGGAAAAATATCGCCCAACACTGCGACTATAAAAAAAAAAAGAATGCAAAACAGTAAGGGAAATGCAAGTGAAAATAGGGAAACGCAAGGCGAAACATACAGTCTTGCCCCACGGTGGGCGCAAAAAATGTACACTAGAAAAGGTGCACTTCTCTAAACCATTCTATTCGAGGTTCTCCATAGATTGGAAAACTCGAATGCCGACTTAGAGCTCCCTAGTCATGGAGTGCAAGAGGCATACAAATGAGACTATAAGAGCTCTCAGTTGAACCTTAGAAATGCAGCCCTTGCTAGTAAACCACAAAATGGGAGATTCTTTAGACAAGAGCAAGAGTGCTAGTGTCAAAGAACTCTTGGATCATGCAATGCAAAAATGAAACTATATTAGGATGAGATGCACAATGCAAGCTATGCTAAAATGAGATGGGAATGTTACAAATCCAACTGTTAAGCTATGTGATTTAACTATTTGCAAAGAAACTACACTAACATTCAATATGATCTTAAGACTAATATGAAGTGGATGAAAGAATGAGACAAGAAATGAGAAGTTCTCCACAAATCTTCAAAGAAACCTATTAGAAAACTTGTAACATAACAATATTCAAAATGAGGATGGACCCTTGAGGGGGAAAGCTCTTTCCCTTTTAAAGTCGTACGAATGGTAGAGATCAAGATGAAGATGGTGAATGATCAATGGTGGAATTTGAAAAGAGGAGTGATCCATGTGCACACACAAGTCAACCAATAGAATATAAGTTGACTTGTCACATAAGACAAAAGTCTCACAAGCCTTTTCTTTTAATTGTAAAATAGAAAAAGGACTTTATGTCTGCACTTTAAGTGGGTTAGAATAATGGGGTGTTTTATTTAATTAAAAGGGGAAATGTTCTTTTAATCAAATAATGAACTTAGGATAGCATAGTCAAACTATAGGTTATAATCAAATAAATTGATTATTAGCAATTTGGTCTAGATAAATGATTAAATTAATTTAGCCAAAATGTTGAGAACGGGGCCAATAGTCTAGATGACCATTTTTAAGTGATTACACATAGCACTAACAGAGGCAACCTATTTTATACAAATAGACTTCAAACATGCATTTTATCTACATTCACATTATTTAAGAGTCGTTGAAGAGTAGGAGGCAAGTATAACACATAAGGTAGGAAGAATTCAAGTTTTCTTAAGGTATGTTTCCAATTTTACATACTTCATGAATTATTTTCAATTGATTCTAATTTATCTGCACCCTTATTGTTTGTTACGCTTTCTATATTGTATGGTGAAAACATTTCCTTCACATTCCTTATCCCTTTGATTTTCAATTTGCCATAGTTTCAGTTTTCTATAATTTATCTCTTGTTGTTTCTTCTTGTTCATTTTTATTTCACATCCTTCCATCTATACAATTCCAGGATGTTGTTTCATTCTAGTTCATTTATATTTGACATCTTGACAACCTAATCTAGACCATTGTTTGGATTCTTTGACATTTATTTCACTCTTGATTTCCTATTTGGCCTACATTTTTATTGTTGTTCATAATATATGATATCTATGCACTGAACCCAAGTTTTTTTATGCTTGTGGCATTTACTTGCATGCCATCAATGTCAATAATTCCCTCTTATTTGTTTGAGTTGAACACAAATATATAGAAACATTTTAGTAGGCACAAAAGAACATACAGATAAATTGTTTACATTTTTCATTGTGTATCTACTCTTTGTCCATTAGAGTCACAACTTACTCTAAAATTATAGCATGTTTGTTCTTATTCGTGCTTTTAGATATTCAAACATGTTGAATTATCTCTAAACTATCAATTTGACATATTAAATTATAGATTTAAACCATGTATTTGACAAATTAAATTATCTGTGAACCACAGATTTCATAATGGTTTACAATTTAGTTATTTTGAATCATTAAAATACATGCTACTTTGTAAATTTTATTAACCAATGATTCAAAAGGAACATAACAAGCCCTCATGAATTTATTCTTTGACTATTGAGGTAACCATGAAATCCCAAGCTGAATTTCAAACTTAAAAGATGCAAACTATTCAACCTCTAAAACTTGGTAAGACTACTAATCATTATAATATTGACTTGTTCATACAACTTGGGAATCATTTAATTCATTAACACACCATGAAGTTATTGTCGAATACTTATGTATAGTTTGAAAATTGTTTTTGTAGATCTCATATTTACAAACACTTCCATTTTGTAGGAGTAATACCTAATATCTATCACATGTTTCTTGTTTATCCTTTCTAATATTGCCCTTTTGTTAATAACAAATGATTGTAGACAACTTATGGCAAGACCATGATCCAATTCAAAAAATGGACATGGATATAACTCAATGCCAACATTAATAACCCAGATCAATGATGCCAAATTGTCAAGAATTATGAGTACAATAAGGATGATTTTTTTTTTTCAAAAGTGGGCGGGGCCACTAGATAATTATTTGTTATTATAAAAGCTAGTTTCAGAACTCCATAGGGAAAGAGCTAGCAAGAAAACCCTATATCATCATTCTGATACAATAAAAGAAAACTTGGACAAGCCACATCCAAATGTAAGATTAGCCATACAAGAATTTCCTAGAATAGCCATAAGCTCCCAGCAGGGAAAACAACCATCAAATCTTTAGGCTACAAACATTTAGCCAACCAACAAAACAACAGATTGGGCATATAAATCATATACAAAATCACCCATGTTTTTCCATACTTGCCAAATCACAAATGATAGGATATAAATTACAGTCTACTGTCAGGTTGAAAGAGAAAATACTAACACCATCACACCTTAAATTTGCAAGTTAATCAACAAGTTTGTTACCTTCACGCTAGACATGTTGTATTCTACAATCACTAAAGGAGTCAATAAGCTGTCAAATACGATCCATAATGTAAGAAATCCTCCATTATTGTGATTTTTTGGTAATGCAAGCATTAATAATAATAAGAGAATCACCCTCAATATGCAGTTTTGTGAAACCACCAAGTTTTGCCAAAGTCGCTCCCTCAACCAGGCTTGCACCTCAGTAACATTATTTGTACCAAGTGGAACTGAGTAAGTCTTGATAGCCAATAGTTGCCCATCATGTTCCCTCAATCCTAGATTATTCAGGATTACCACGCGAAGAGCTATCAAAGTTAATTTTACAAAAACCATGTTCAGGAGGGATCCATTTAATATTAGTTCTATCAACAACCTGATGACCATTAGGATTAGGAATTGTGTTTATTGGGATGTTCAACCCTTTCCAAGATTTCAATATTTTCTCATCCCAAGAAGAAAAATAATGGTTGCATTTGTTGTTGATCAATTTAGCATTCATTGTCTCAACAATATGTGCCTTGAGACGACCAAGAACATGGCTCAAAGAAGAGGATTTGTGTCTGAAAATGTGTCTATTATGCTCCCACCATAAAGCCTATGCAATAGTCGCAAGAGCACATTTCCACATACTATGAGACAAGGATTTTGAAAACAAAACTAGCTAGGATTGAAAAAGAGCCCATAAGGTATTAGGAAGAGGCATTGGGAAGCTCAATTTTGAAAGAACATATTGCCAACATTGTGTGGCAAAGGAGCAATTCAACAAGAGGTGATCAACAGATTCAATTCCTTCACCACAAGGAAAACAACTTAAAGGTTGTGTAATATGGTGCATAGAAAGTCTATCACTCATTAGAATGTGCTTCCTTAATGCTAACCAAGCAAAACACCCAATTTTGGGTAGCACAACATTGTTCCAACACATGGTGAACGCTCTAGATGTCGGCCTCTAATTCTCAATATGTTGCATAGCAACATAACCATCTTTGATACTAAGCTAATCATTCTTAGTTGGGGCCCACCTAATGACATTCGCCTTCTTTGAGAAGAATACCTCACAATCAACAAGAAGCTGTTGAAAGTGAACCCTTTGTTGCTCATCCAGAGGAAGGTCAGAAGGATCCTTCCAAATGACTTTCCCCAAGAAAAGATCAACAACACTGACATAATGAGTCAATTTATCCCCCCAAGCTATCTCAACAATTTTCATAATATCCTGAAATGAAGGCATTTGTGCTAAAGGAGGTTTTTCTTCCAAGAATCCTTCCAAAATAGAATCTTGAATTTGTTATGCATTTCCCATGTAATATACTTTGAAACTACATCATGAGAAGGCATCATGAAGTTCTAAATTGTGGACCCCTTGGGAGGATCAATGACTGTGAAAACACACTCAAGGTCTCCATTATCTAAGTATTTTTGTTTTTGATTAAGTAAAACAAGTTTTACAAAGACCCTGAAACCTAAAAGTTTACAGCATAACGGATAGAAAATTAAAAAGTCTAGATAACAAGAAACTGCTACTAAAAGCTAAAAATTGACAAAAGGCCTGAGGCTAGGAGGCAAAGGCCAAAAACCAAAACAAAGAACCAAACCAAAAATGAAGCAAACTATTGGTTGTCCTTCTCCAAGTCTTGCAGAGTTTTTGCAACTTCGTTGTCTTTCTGACTATCTGCTCCTTCCTAGTTCCTGTTCTGGGTCTCCACCTAGTCCACCTTGTTCACCTAGTCCCTAGCTTCAGTCTGAGCAAAATCCACCTACTCGAAATCCATCCCAATCTTCTGTACAGTGTCCCTAACTAAGACGACTCTCATTAGAGAGTCACCCAAGTTGACAATATTCTCATTCAAAGTGTGCAGGGTGTCCACAATCTAATTGGTCAGCACCTGATGGATGGATTCAAACTTCTGGACTTTCTGTTCAACCAAGGAGAGTCTATCCTCTTGTCCTTCCCTGGTGTCCTAGCTGCCGTGGATGTTCTAGTTACCAACTTGGGCAGTATTTTTTCTTGTGGTCTCCCAAACCCTGCAGGTATTCTGACTGGTGACCTGGTTGTTCTTTTCCTTAAGGGCCTTAATTTCCCAAAACAACCATTTGATAGAATGAGAATTGTCTACCGAGCAATTCTTTGCATTATTTAGGAAATTGAAGCCAGTTTCTCACGTGTTGTCGGAGATGACCAGCATAGTAGGGTCAATTAACTCATCATAGTGGGTTCTGCCGTCAAGGTCCTCTAACACCTGGATGTTCACCGGTTCTCTAACAATACCCAACCTAGTTGTGTCCATGTTAAAAATTTTCCAAGCCCTCCTCCTATTCTTCCTTACCACCTCCCCACTTCTTTCCACCATAATTTCATTCATCTCCTCAAGCGGGGATATGGGTGAGTCAGGGCCATGGGTATCGAGAGTCTGGGTTTCTTCCTGAATCAGGGCCTGGTCGGCCTTTCTTTTCCTGGGGTTACACAGAGGGGAAATAGGGGCAGCCTCCTCCTTGTCGCTATCCCTCCCCTTCTCCACCTCACTCACATTGTCCTTCCTCAGCTCCTTGTCCTCTTCCTCTGAGTCAGTCTTTGTCTCCTCCTCTTCCCCACTATCAATTTTCTCCTCCTAAGGCTTAAGCTTGGGGGGAAGGCGGAGGCGGCTTCTAGGGCTCTTTCTACTGGGAATACTGGGGTTGTGAGCATCAGAGGTGGCTTTGGCATCCTCTATTTTAACGACTTGAACATCCTCCGAATTGAACTGGCAGTATCCTCTAATTCACTACTCGGGTCACCAAGGGATTTTCCTCTAGTTTGGGTTTTCAAAAACTCATAAACCAAAGAGAAGAAAGCCTTCGTGGAGGGCAAGATTAGTAACAATTTTTTTCTTGAAACCCTCAATACCCTTAGACATGGATGTTTAAAGATAGAAGGGAAAAGAAATTTTAACACCATGCCTAAAGTAGTTTAGCAAAACAAAATGGTGTGTTCTTATCCTGTCGAACCTAAGATCAAGAGTGATGTACTCAATGAGGATTTTGAGAACATACCTCCATAATTTCTTGATGGATTCAATATCATAGTAGGTGTTAATCTTGATGAGCTTGTCTCTCTCCTTGTCATCCTTGACAAATTCATTTACAGCATTGGCTGACATCTTTTTGTCCCTGTAAAATTTTATGTCGTCCAGTAGGATCTCTATCACCTCTGCAATTAAGCCTTCAAAGATTTGGTGGGTTATACCATCAATTTTGACTCTCCCATTGCTCCAAGAATCCACCATGACCTTCGTAACACCAGCGTCAAAACCATGTAGCTTCTCCATGAACCTGGTTATTCCACCTTTTCTGAGCTTACGCCAAACCTTCTTCTTTTCCTTCCAACTCTCCAACTCCTCCGAAGGCTCTCTTCTAATCCTTTCACCCACCATGGTAGTCTTTGGCTCAGCAAACTCGAAACCACTAGCAGTATTACAGAGCACAGAATTGGTTGGGACGTAAAAAATGAAAACATTTTTATGATTTTTAGTGGTTTATTCGAGCCTGCATTCAAAGCGTGCTTCCTGTACGCGTAATTAGATCTTGAAAAGGGTTTCACATTACTTCTTATTACTCTACTTCCGACGTGCGATTTGGAAAATCTTGTCATAATTAAAAAAGAATAATATTTGTGCCTTGGAATCGGTCTAGCTGGAGTAACTTAGTCATCGAGGCCAAAAATTTGTCACTGTTCCTCTACATCATCATCAAATTTCTTATGATTGCATTGTTGGAAAACCAGTCAGCAACTAGGTTGGCCTCCCTAAAAATATGGCTGACATAAGTCTTTTTGAACTTGTCCAAGTTAGATTTGATATCCTCAATGACATTGGCAATAGTCTAGGATGGCGTGGTGAGATCTTTGATAGAGTTGATGATGTTTAAGGAATCGCCCTCAAGCCAGAGATGCTCAATTTTGAAAGCCAAAGCTAGTTTAACAATATGGTTGGTCACACTGGCTTCAACAAAGTGGTTGGTCTAGTGACCAAGAGGGAAGGATATAGCAGCAATTCCTCCACTCGAACTGTTTCTAATAATGCCTCCACTTCCGGTGGGACCGAGATTCCCCTTTGCTGCCCCATCAAAGTTGGCTTTATGCCAGTCCTCAGGGGGAAAGGACCATCTGGCTTCCTGTCTCCTCTTATCCTTATCTTCCTTTCTGGCTTTCTAGTTCCCTCCTTCCTTGATGTTTCAACCCTTGGTTATAGCATAGTTCTCTAACGTGAGACCTTCAATTTTCTCAGCAATTATGAATTTTGGAGATTCCCTTTCTCTGAATATTCTATTGTTGCACTCTTTCCAGATTCCCCAACAAAAGTGTGGGAGAATCCATAAGCTAAATAAATGTGAATTCATGCCAGAGTGGTGGCTTCTCCATTGGCTGAAGAAGTCCTAGAAACTAAATGGGGAGCACCAACTGAAATCGAGGTCCCTGGTTAGGAGGTTCCACACCTTGGATGAGAAAGGGCAGTGAATGAACAAATGATTAACCATTTTCAGGTCATGTTTGTAGAGGCTGCATCTATTAGGTATAATTTGGCCTCTCTTGGCTAAATTATCTAGGGTAAGGATTTTGTCTTGTAGGAGAAGCCAGAAGAAAATGTTGATTTTAGGAGTGAGACCAAAAATCTAGGCTTTAGCCCAAATTGACTCCTCCATCCTATCTCATATGGAGAATTATCCTGAGGCAACAGAGTACTCCCCACTCAAAGAATCCCCCCAAATGAGGGTATCCTTGTTATTGTTGAGAAAGGTGGCTTTCAGATAAATCATCAGAGAGTTAAGGTCTAGGGATAGCTCGGACAGGTCATGCCAATCATTTCCAGATTTGTAATCTCTAACATATAGACCATATCTTTCTATGCTTTGTTCAGCCCATCTACCAAAGCATGGGTGATTGATTAGAGGTCCCTGACACATCTAGTTGTCATGCCAGAAAAGGATATTGTCCCTGTTACCAACTTTCCACCTAGCCTTAGATTTGGCCAGAGGCTTTGCCTTCAAAATCCCATCCCAAATGTAGGACCCCTGGGGAATCTTAGACCCATCTATCAGGGAGTTGAGGGACTGCCTTCTCAGGTATTTCTTAGTTAGGATATCCCTCTAGATGTAATCACCTAAAAATGGTCATCTAGACTATTAGCCCCCTTCTCAGCATTTTGGCTAATTTAATTTAATCACTTACCTAGGCCAAATTGCTAATAATCAATTTATTTGATTATAACCTATAGTTTGACTATGCTATCCTAAGTTCATTATTTGATTAAAAGAACATGTCCCCTTTTAATTAAATAAAACACCCCATTCTTCTAACCCACTTAAAGTGCACACATAAAGTCCTTTTTCTATTTTACAATTAAAAGAAAAGGCTTTGTGACTTTTGTCTTATATGACAAGTCAACTTATATTCTATTGGTTGACTTGTGTGTGCACATGGATCACTCCTCTTTTCAAATTCCACCATTGATCATCCACCATCTTCATCTTGATCTCTACCGTCCATACATCTTTAAAAGGGAGAGAGCTTTCCCCCTCAAATCCATCATCATTTTGAATATTGTTATGCTGCAGGTTTTCTAACAGGTTTCTTTGGAGCTTTGTGGAGAACTTCTAATTCTTGTCTACATTCTCTCATGCCATAGCATTTTAGCTTAGATTCATGTTGCATGTTAGTTTAGCTTCTATTTTGCAATAATCTATCTCGCATAGCTTAATATTTGGATTGTAACACTCTCATCCATGCTTAGAATAGCTGCACTTTTCATATTCATTCTAGCTTAATCTTCATTTGCATTGCATTCTTGAGGAACTCCTTGGGACATTTGCATTCTTGCATCTTGTCTTTGGAACCTCCCATTGCATGGTTTACTAGCAAGAAGAGTATCTCTAAGGCTCATCTGAGAGCCCTTGAACTTGAAATACACTCTCTTGCACTCCGTGGATAGGGAGCTCTAAGCCAGCATCCAAGCATTTCGAACTCATGGAATCGTTTGGATAGAAGGGTTTAGAGTGTGACACAAATCTAGTGTACACTAGACACCTAAACTTTGAAAAATGTGCCATATTTGTTTACCTAGGAGAGCGTTGTTGATATGTCTGATTTTTTTGATGCCAAGACCACCATAACATTTGGGGAGACAAACAAGATCCCAGGCAATGAGGTGGTATCTCTTATGGTCATCAGGCCCTTACCAAAGAAAGTCCCTTTGAATCTTCTCCATCCTGTCAACATGCTTGACTGGGATACCAAAAAGGCTTAAGGCATAAGTAGGGAGGTTCTGAAAGATGGATTTAACCAAAGTGCACTTGCCAGCCTGGCTTAGGGTGACACCTTTCTAGCCATTGAGTTTACTGTTGAATCTATCTAGGATGTTGTTCCAGAAAGAATCTGGGGGTTTGGTACCCAAGGGCAGGGCGAGATAGTTGGTAGGAAGAGACCCAATACTACTTCCTGAGATGCAGGAAATCTTCCTTTATCTCTTCAAGGGGGTGTTGATGAAGAAGACCGAGCTCTTTTCCCAATTGATCACCTAGCCTGAGCCCCTGGTGTAGGTATTCAGGAGGCCCTTTAAAACTCTGGCCTTACTGATAGTGGCTTCACCTCCCAAAATGGTGTCATCCACAAATTGTTGGTGAGTGAAGGTAGAGGGACCCGAAGAGGGATTTAGACCAAGCAAACTCATGTCCTGACATTTCCTCTAGAAGAGTCTTCCCAAGCATTCAACCATAATGATGAAAAGAATAGGGGAAATGGGGTCACCCTGTCTCAGTCCTCTCGAAGGAAGGAAGAAAAGAGAAGGGGAACCATTAACCAAAGCAGATAAAGAAGGAGAAGTAACAAGTTGAGAGATGAGCTTGCAAACTTGGGCATCAAAACAAAAAGCCTGTAGGACCACCAGAAGGAAATTCCAGTCCACCCTATCATAGGCTTTAGACATATCCAATTTGAGCAAGAAACCTTCCTTCTTACCAACATCAAGAGAGTGGATGACCTCATGGACCGTGATAATGGAGTCAAGAATCTATCTCCCAGGAACAAAGCCCATCTGTTGAGGGGAAATAATCAAAGGGAGGATGCTAAGGAGTCTTGAGGTAAGAACCTTTGAAATGATTTTGTACAAAGAGTTGCAAAGGCTTATGGAATTGAACTTATCCATCGAGTAAGCTCCCAGAGTCTTAGGGATGAGAACCAGGAAGGTGGCATTTAGTTCTTTCAGAATATTTATGGCGCCAAAGAATTCTTGCACTGCCTTAATTATATCATTTTTGACCACTTCCCAAAAGACTTGGAAAAAGAAAATCGGGAAGCCATTCAGGCCAGGGGCTTTGTCTCCTAAGAGAGAATTGAGAGCCAGGAAGATTTCCTCTAGGGAGGGGATAGCTTTTAGCATCAAATTTTGGTGTGCTTGCAACAAGGATGGAATAGCAAACAAAATGTCAACTTGGTCGAAATCCGAGAGAGAAGGATCCTTGGAAAGGAGGGAGGAGAAGAACTGAACAGCTTCGTCTACAATCTCATGGTCCTTGGTTAAATGAGCCTAGCCTTTCTTAATGGAAGAGATCCTGTTGTTTCCTTGATGTTTTAAGGTGGTTAGATGAAAGAAACTTGAGTTCTACTCACCTTATTTTAACCAATTAGCTCTAGATCTTTGTTTCTAATAATGTTCTTCCTTTGAAATGATGTTATGGAGATCTGAGAGGATGGCCCTCTCTTCTAGCCTGCTCTGATCATTATAACTGATATGCTGAATTTCTTCCTGGATAGTGCTAAGCTGAGTAGTCTTCTCATCTTTATCCTGGAAAATATGGCCGAAGTCGGTTTTATAAAAAAAAATTAATGTTTCTTTTAACATTTTTCAATTTTTGGGCAACCCTATACATGGCAGTTCCTTTGATCTCTATTTTCCACCATGAAGAAATCTGAGGTTCCAAAGCTGGGTAGGTTAACCACATTTTCTCAAAACAAAAAAGGAAAAGTCCTTTTGACAACAAGGGGGCTAATAGAAAGAGAAATGGGGGAGTGATTTGAGCCAACTCTAGGGAGGAGGGATAGTCTACAGGAGTGAGTCTGAAGCCACCCGGGAGAGATGAGGGCTCTGTCGAGATGAACTTGGATGCATTCCCCTCCAACTCTTTTGTTAGACCAAGTAAAACTACCCCCTTGGATATCTACATCCATAAAAGTAAGGTTGTGGATGAAGTTGGCGAGGTCAAGCTTACTTTTCTAGTCTGGGGCTAGCCCTCCACATTTGTCATCACTAGTAAGAGGGGAGTTGAAATCCCCCATGATGATTCCTTTTTTGGTGTTGATTTTGTTGATGATTGCAATGGAACGATCCCAGAAGGCTTTCCTTTCCCTTTAGAGTTAGTTGCATACAAGTTTAGGATGAACCAAGAATCATCACTATGGTGAAGGGAGACTTTGCAGAGGAGAGCATTATTCACATAGAAAATGCTGGATAACTGGTACTTCTTGTTGTTGTAAAGAATCAACACCCCTCCAGAGGCTCCATCCGAATCAGTGGCTACACTATTCATGAGTTTACTGAAATATAACTTATTAACCAATTCCCTTTTCATCTTGGTCTCTTGGATCAACAAAAAATTGGGTCTTTAATCTTTGATCATATTTCTAACTAATTCATGTTTATGGGTCCCATTAAGGTCCCTTATATTCCAAGAAATGACCTTCATTTCTTACTTCCTAAGAATTCCTTGATGGTTCTCTGGCTCCCGTCTGCCAGGTTCCTTTTGGTTTCTTCTTGCAAGAGTTGGTTGGTTTTCTTCCTACCTGGTTTCTTGGGAGTAATATCAACATCAACCTTAACCTTACTTCGAGTAGTCATTGGGGACAAGGGGGGTGATCTCGAGGTTGGTTCTTCTTTTTCTTTTTTGTCATGCAACAGTTGTTTAGGCTGTCAAGAGAGCAACTGTCAATCCATTCTTCCCAATGAGAGACTTGGTCAGGAGAGGAATTGTTGATGAGTTGCAAGAGTTTGGCCTCCAAACCCATGGGAGCAGATTGAGCCTTCCCCTGGCTCGGGACCAAGCTCGAAGGGTGAAGCAAGGAATCCTTGGGCCTAGGGAAAGGCCTCTGGGGGGAGGACTCCTTCCTCTGAGCTACTCTCTCTAAATTAGGGGGAGAAACCTACCTTGAGGTGATCTGCTCAGGCCCTTCTAGCATAACTACTTCCTCTACATCTAGGTTTCCACTGGGGATGCAACAGCCGCTGACTCTAAAGTAGGATCACCCTTCTTGGTTTCATTCTGCCTAGGGGCACTCTGCTTTTCTTCCTTGCTCTCCCTCAAATCTGAAGACTTGGCTAGTTTGCGCCTCTAGATTAGTTTCTTCTTCCCTTTGGATGAAGGGTGAGAGGGGAAAGATATCTTCTTAGCTTTGTTTGAGGTATCAGGAGCCTTGGTCTTCTACTTTTCTGCTCTCGAACACTAATGAGCCTTGTGACCAGCCTTCAGGCAAAGAAATCAGGCAAAAGGAACAGTTTTGTAGATCATTTTTTGGATGTGCACTCTGAACTTGGAATGAAAGGCCACAATCTTAGGCATATATGTTCCTTCTCTAACACCGATGCAAATGTGAGCGAAGTTGAGGCGGCGCTTGGAGGCAGTGATAGGGTCTGTAGAGAGGAGTCCACCAAATGTCCTCGCAAGCCCCACAAAAACATCCTCGTTCCAAAATTCTAAAGGCATCTCGGGTAATCTAACCCAGACATGGGCTTGAAAAAAAAAGGAGTCATTTAAGTTCAGATTGGAAGACCACTTTTGAAGCACTAGAGTGGAACGTCCAATAGCCCACTGTCCTTCACATAGAATGCTAGAAAGATCTTCCAAGCATGAAAAATTGAAAGACATAAATCCCTTCACCATTGTTATGACCAAAACTTGGCCTTTGAGAGCCCGTTTCTTCTTGATAAAAGATTTGACATCATCTATGTTTGGTCTAGGCCCCAGAAACTTTCTGATCAGTGTTGAAGTCATGAATCGAATACTATGATGCACGATTTCGTTGGGGATGGCAATGGCACAAAAGCCTTTCTTTGAAATAGAAAGAGTTTTGATAGGCAAGAAAGAAGACTTACTTGAGGGTTTGATCTTGAAAAGGGAGGACCATTTTGTAGAGCCTTGCTAATCCACTTTGGGATCCGAAGGAATCTTGACCACTTCCTTGGGGGGGACATTCGAGTCCCCATCCACGATCTTTGACTGGTCCCCAGTACCAAAAATTGCCTGACCGTCCCTCGTCTGCGACTTGTGTTCCACTCCAAGGGCCCGATCTTGATAGTCCAGAGGTTTCCCGCCCATTTGAGAATTCAAATTTTGAAAACCATCACTCCCTCCCCTCCCTCCACTTGTGCTTGACATGATCATATCTAAGTATTTTTTTTGCATGATCTGAAACCATTTATTGTTTGGTTTTGAATATAATTTCCAAACTTATTTCCCTCCAAATGCCTTGTTCCTTTTACTCAAATCATGGAGGCCCACACCCTCTGAAGCCTTAGGATTAGACATGTCTTTTAAGGAAATAAAATGAATCTTTTTTTCCTCTAATAGGTTACCTTTCCATAAGAAATCTCTAATTAGTTTTTCAATTTGATCTATCACTTAATAGGAGCTTCCAAAGCATCAAAATAATAATTGGGGATTGTAGCTAAGATTGATTTGTGTAAGAATTTGCCTTAAGGCAAAATCACCCAAGATCAAGGAACTCAAGCACAAGCACAAAATGGACCAAAGTATGATCAAAATAACAATATGATATTCAATTGATGTTCAAGTACACCAGGAGTGCCTGAATATAAAGGCCTCTAGACTGACTAGGAGTCAACACACTGATAAGTCTTACAACAAGACAAATGTCCAACAGGAGTGGATTATCCTCCATTAAGCACAGGAGTTAGTGCAATGATGAGAGGATAAGCCTACAAAGGTGTGGCACCTAAAATTATGTTGTAGACACCATGTGCTAAATTAGAGTTGCTTACTCTAGTGTTGTCAACATGACAACTCATATGAGTACATGAACTCCTAAGTGTCAAACTAATAAATAATAAAAGAATGCATTGACCTAAGTAAACTTAAGTAAAGTGTAATAAGTAAATACTTATTCACACCAACACCCCCCCTTAAGTGCAACTTAGGGGAATGCACTTAAGCTTATGAAAGCTAGGATGAAAATGCATGATGGGTCCCGACTACTAGGCCATGTCCGATACCAATGTACAAAATGCAATGAAATATCTCATAAAGCAGAGAAAGAGGGAAAACCTTATGGGAAAAACTCTCCCCCTAAAAGAGAGATGAAAAGTCAAGATGCACGGATGGATGGAGTAATCAAGACCCCTCCATTATGACATACATTGAGTATATACAATAGAGGAGTATGAGAAGAACACAATCCCAAAAGAGGAAAAGGTTACCCCCCCCCCCCCACATAAGAGAGGAGAAGAAGAAGACAGGAGACAAGGTAGTTGCCCCCCCACCCCCACCAATGTAGAATGTCAATCAATGATAGCTGCTCCAATGTAGAAGTTGATCCATGACTGTTGAATAATGTTCCTCCCTTTTGGAAGAAACAATATCATAGGTACATATAAGATGCTTCCCCAATGTGTAGAAAGAATCTCAAAGATGAATGGTGTCTCTAAAACTTGCTCAACTGTCCTTGTGTCGATACTGACTGACGCACCTTCCAACACTGCTGAAAAGAACAAGTGCAAATCTATCAAGGATAGATGTAGAACATACCCCAAAGAACCAACTGTCTCCTCGAATGATAACGAGACCTCCTGTAATTGTTGTACATAAGGATCCACAATCATATCAACTTGGTAAGATTAATCATGTAAAGAATGGATAGAAGGGTCAGAGTGAGCCCTTGCAACAATTGAAGAAGGATCTTCTTCATCAAAGAGAAGATGCATATCGTCTATAATGTCTCCCAAATCTACTATGTATGAATCCATAAACAAACCTGAAATGTCTGTCAAGAAGTCATCCCCTAATGTTGGAACTAGAAGACAAGGCATACCCAACTGGTCTAAATTGCATGGACCTATCACTGTAGCAATGTATGCATTTGGAATGTGCTGATGTTGTGACCTTGTTCTGCATCTGTTAATAGGATCCCACATATCTGAATCTATTGAATCACTATCACTGATGTCACTATTAGTTTGCACAATGTATGAAGTATAGAGAGGATTAGAGGATAAGCTAGGTGAACTTTCCTCAAAGTGAGCATTCCTCTCTATAAAAATCTCACGAGTCTCAAGATCCATAAGTCTATATGCCTTAACACTGTCTTCATATCCAATGAAAGTACAAAGTGATCGCTCTGATTGCAACCTTGGTGGTAGTACCTTGCATTCCCTTGAAAATATGTGTGCCCATGTTGGACAACCAAAAACTCTGAAGTGTTTCACAACTGGTTTTCTACTACACCATTCCTTAAAAGAAGTCTTTCCATCTAAGACATAATGAGGAGACCTATTAAGTATGTGATTGGCACTACTTATAGCTTCAACTTCAAGTGATGGATCAAGATACTTGGCTTGAATCATGCAACTTGCCATAGACTTAAGAGTTCTAATTCTCATTGCTGCAGCACTTGTCTTTTGCAGACTAAATGCTAGTGGATTATGAAGATCAATACCCTCAAGTTCACAAAAGTCTCTAAGTCTTGAGTTCACATATCTACTTTCATTTTCCATTCAAAGAACCTTGATGGATTTCCTTGATTGCTTTTCAATATGACTCTTGAAGGCTAGAAACTTATCAAACACTTCATTCTTGTGATCAAGAAAGTAGACCCATGTGTAGCGTGAAATGTCATCAATGAAAGTGAGGATGTAGTGACCCTTGCTAACTGATGTCACTACAAAAGGACTTGCTAGATCCATGTGAACCAACTCAAGAGCAACTGATGCTCTCCAAGACTTCCCTTTGTCAATCTTCTCTTCTAGATGCATATCCATTGAACAAGTTGAACATTCACCCTTAGAAAAGTTTATTGTAGGTAGACCTTTGACCATATTTTTTGAGTAAAGTTGATGAAGATAGCGAAAGGCAAGATGTCCATACTGCTCATGCCATAATTTTCTTTGTGAATGAGATTGTGTCAACAAGGCTTGCGAAGGAGACTTGGGCACAAAGTGGGAGAAGGAATAAAGCCTTTTGTCATGATTGGCTTTACCCACTGCAACCCATGAATCATCTTTAAGATTGTGCACCATTACTGAATTTGGAAGGAACTCAACTTTATTGCCATCTCCATAGTGATTGATTTGGTAGATTGAAAGGATATTAGAGCTAAGGTTGGGAACATAGAGAACTTCTTTGAACTCTTCATTTTCCATCTCCACTTGTCCTTTCCCTTCAACTTCCATTTTCATATCATTGCCTATAAAGATGCGAGGTACCATAGACTGCTCCAATGAAGAAAAGTCTCCTTTTGAAGAACCCATATGATATGAGGCACCTAAGTCAAGAATCCATTCCCCTAAAGAACTTGAACTAGCCATAAGTGCTTGCCCTTTTCCCTTTGAAGTGGGTGGATTTGAATCCTTGGAAGCATTTGGCACATTGATTCTGTTCTTTCTAAGTAAGTTTTCCAACTCATCGATTCTCTTAGTCTTGCAATTATACTCATCATGATTTGGTTTCTTGCAATATGCACAAAATAGCTTGTCCTTCTTGTCATTGTTTCCCTTCTTGTTGGAAGAAGAATTTCCTTGTTGTGAGGAGGTAGATTGTTGTGTCTCTAATTGTGATTTTTTCTTCCATTGCTTCTTTTTGTTGTTGGTAGAACTTTTTCCTCCTTGATTTGATTGGTTGTCATTGCTAGCCACCAATGCTTTGGTCTTTGATAACTTAGAATTCCCATATCTATCAACTTGGATTGTTCCAACATCAACATTTCTGCAAATGCATGAAATGTAGGCTTAGTAGAGGCACTTCCCAAGGTCAACCTGTGAGTGTTGTAACTCGAAACAAAAGATGTATACTTTGACTGTAGCCTCTTCAAGATGTGATGAATCAATCTATCATCCTTCATGGGATTACCACAATCTTTGAGTAGTGCTCTCAATTCATTAGCTTTGTTGATATGGTCTTAAATTGTGTCAAAATTCTTAAGATCCAAGAGAAGTAGATCATCCTCAATTTGGTATCCCTTTTTGTTATTCACCTTACCATACAAACCTTCAATTCTATCCCAAGAACCCTAGGGTGACTTCCTTAAAGATGGAAATGTGGAAGAAGAGATCTCTATGAACACAACTCTGAATAATTCCTAAAGCCTGATTGTCTTTAATTTGCTAATCAACTACTGTTGTAGCATCAGTGGGTTTGATAATTGTACCATCAACATAGAGATTAAAACCTTTTTCCATTAGTCTATTCCATACAATATCTTTCTGTGTAGTATAATTGTGTGAAGTTAGAAGTGGAGTTTTAGGTGAACCCATGATGTAGGAAATTAAAAGAGCAGAAAAGAGACACAAAAAAAAAAAGTCACACCCCCCCCTACCTTCCCTCTCCCCACCCTCCCCCCCCACCCCACATTCACTCAATCAAAGAACCCCCACAAAAAAATGCTTTTAGCACTTTATATGTAGTGCATTTACAATAGGCCATTTGTCAAAAATGGACAAAGTGGACTTTTGATTTTGCTATTTACAACTACCTTTTGAGGTTCAAATATGGTACTAAGCATTGTAGCTAAGATGTACAACAATTTTGAAGAGTAATCAAAACAATACAATGCAGAAAAGGACCTAATTATGAAAGTGATATTTTTGTCCACACAAGCCTATAATCTGATTATAGATCTGAAAAGTAGATGAAAAATTAAGCATGTAAAAAAAATGGAACCTAAAAATGTGTCCAGATGAGCCCGTATGTAACATTTGAAGTTGCAAAATGCATGATTGAACAGTACAGTCACCAAAAGATGCAATTTCTAACAAATTCGTGCACCAAAAGTAAAAAAACAACACCACTAAAAAGTTCAGAAAATTCTACCCAAAATAAAAAAATTACACCTGATTTGGAGTCCGAATGACTGAGATATGGCCTCCCAAAGTTGGATTGTCAAATCAAAACTAAATCTGGAGACGGGTCTAGGCAGCAAATTGTGAGGTTAAACTTGATGGTCAAATGACCATCATGGTAGTTCAATTGGCCAACTGATGATGGTCAAACAACTATCAAATTTAAGATAGTGAAATGCTTACATCAGCAAAAATTGGTCCTCCTTGATGATGTGGCATGTGACGTCAGGATGATGTCAGCACTACGCAACTGATGACATGTCCTATATGGATGTGTATGAACTGACGTGGTGATAGATGTGGTAGGTACATATAGTATAATAGACATATCACTGTGTGGCATGTATGGATCTAATTACGTGGCTCCTGATGTGGTAGAGATCCTGCATGGCTCGGCTAACTCAGATCAATGTTGACTTGGAGGAGGGGTCTGCATGGGTGGCTGTAATGTCGACACGAGTTGGGCCGTGTGGTAGCTGGAGTGAGGTTCAATGTGGTTCCACACTGTCTATTGTTGGCATGAGCTAGATTATATGCAGAGTACAATCTACGTGGAGGGTTCTGTTGGAGTCGGTGAAGGTCATGTGGTGGTCATAGTCAAAATTACTCATAGCAGTGGCTGAACTCGGTTAACAACACTGAGAAATTTTTTAGCGACTGGTGACGGGAGGGTCGGTGATGTGCCAGAGGATTGTTGCTGGGCCGGTGACTAGAGTTCGAATGGAACTTTTAGTCCCACATTGATGGTGATGTGAAGTTGGTGGTGTATAAAACAAAGCACTGTGGAGGTATAAACAAAGAGAAGTTGTTGGTGGTATTGTGGCCATTGCTAGAATTTGCAGTGATCGAAAGTTTTAGAGATGCCAGAATGTGATAAATTATTGTTAGACTATAGTATTATGAAGGAATATTTTAGATGCTTAAAGAATATTCCACAACCATGAGAGTTGGGATTTCACCACTTGGTTCCTACAAAAAAATTCTCTGTAGGCCTAGAAGGCCAATTTTTTTTTCAAAAATTATGAAAAGGCTGAAGATAGAGATTGTAGAGAAAAAATTTAGATCTGAAAGTGATTCATAGATCTAATAAATGACCATACTAGATGTGCAAATTGGGCCTTCGGATGCTAGTTTGTAAAAAAAATTTGCCTCAAATTTGACTATGGCCTAGGGTAGACGAATTTATAGTCAAATTTCATTGAATCGATGTTTTGGATGCAATGGCAAGGTCTACTTTGGCTCTAGATGCTCTCAATAATTAAGATACTCAAGATCTAAGTCGAGGTCCTCCAAGAGGTGAAGCAAGAAGATGGTCTCCAATGAATATGTGAAGAGAAAATCCCTCAGCTTTGATACCATGTAAGAATTTGCCTCAGGAAAAAATCACCTAAGATCAAGAAACTCAAGCACAAGCACAGAATGGACCAAAGTATGATAAGAATAACAATATAATATTCAATTGATGTTCAAGTACACTAGGAGTGCCTGAATATAAAGGCCTTTGGACTAACTAGGAGTCAGCACATTGATAAGTCTTACAACAAGGCACATGTCCACCAGGAGTGGATTATCTTCCATTAAGCACAGGAATTAGTGCAATGATGAGAGGATAAGCCTACAAAGGTGTAGCACGTAAAATTATGTTATAGACACCATGTGCTAAAATAAGAGTGCGAATAACTATGTTGTCAACATGACAACTCAGTTAATTATGCAAACTCCAGTGTTGTAGACACCATGTGCTAAATTAGAGTTGCTTACTCCAGTGTTGTTAACATGACAACTTATATGAGTATACAAACTCCTAAGTGTCAATCTAATAAATAATAAAACAATGCATTGAGCTAAGTAAACTTAAGTAAAGTGTAATAAGTAAATACTTATTTTCACCAATAATTTGATCAACAATATCTTGCCAGATAAGGACAACCACCTAGCTTTCCATGTTGAGACTTTGTTCTTAATTCTTTCAATGATTGTAGACCAGTAAGAAGGCTTATTTTACCCAACAAAAAATGGAATGCCCAAATATGTTGAACAGAAATGGTCAACAGTGAAGCCCAAGATGCTAACAATACGAGTAGCAAGGGAATCATTTATATTTAGTAAATAAATTTTAGATTTTTTAACATTTACTTGTCGTGTAGAAGCTGAAGTGAATAAATCCAAGGTAAAAGTACAAAGCTATGTCACCTTTTAGGTTGACTTATCAAAACAACTGAATTTGAGTATTTCTATCTAAAAATCAATTTTGTCCAAACATATGATCTAGAGAAATTCATTCTAGCTAAGTTATATATGGTCTCCCACTTTTCCAATTGGAAATGTCTTTTAAATGCATTTTTATACTAGTTTGTATCCAATTACCAAAGAAATAAAATTATTTGAGAAAAGTGGCATTTCAATAACTTTTACTATTTTTATGATTTTTTTTAATAACATATAAACACCATTTTATATAGCTCAGAGTCAAGAATATTCTCATATACAGTTTATAGTGTTTTGATTAGATATAGTATATTGTAATTAAAAAATTCTACAAGTATGTATTTTATTATTCGAAAAGATGTCAATTTTGAGAAAGAAAAAAATATTAAATCATATAAAAAAAATTAAAAATTATATGACGTTCTAGAGGAGAGAGTCCTCTTTTAGAATTTATGATTTTTCTCCTGGTTAGAATAGATTTGTTTTGAAAAATGTGGTGAGAGATAAAAACTATCAATTTTCGGTGAGTTGAAATTTGAGTCATTATTAAAGAAAAATTTATGTCTAAAGCTGATTTTTATTTTTTGATTGTTATACATACATACATACATACATACATACATACATACATACATATATATATGTATGTATGTATGAATATATATACATATATCTATATATATGTATATATATGCATATACATATATGCACATATATATATGTATATACATACATATACATATATACATATATGTATATATGCATATATATATGTATATGTATATGTATATGTATATATATATATGTATATGTGTATATATATATGTATATATGTATATGTATATGTACATGTACATGTACACACACACACACACACACACACACACACACACACACACACACATGTATATGTGTGTGTGTGTGTATATATATATATATATATACATGTACATATATATATATATGTTATCTATAACATAGTCTAAGACGAAAGGAAATAATTTTATTTTCATTTAGTTTTGTGGTGGGAACTAGACTCTTAATTTTCAGCATTTTTTAGCATATAAAAAATTATTTATAAAAATTAGGAAAATATATAAATTCTTATTCCAAATTATTATTAAAAAATATAATATTGGACTTCATCCATTTCTACACATTTCATTAGTTTACTTAATTTTCAAATTCAAAATAATAATACCAATTTTATGTCATTGAAGGTGAACAATCATATTTTTGTTAGTCTTTTCCTTTACAAAAGGGTGAAACAGGTTTGTGCTTTTACCCTCCAATGTCCTCTTAATTTGCCTTGCTTCAAGAAGGGAAGCCTTACCAAAAAATAGTGTGTCATCAACAAATAAATAGTGCATAACTGATATATTTGTGCTAACAATTTGGGCCCCTTTCCTCGATCCATGCTCATGTTATTTTGTGATAGTGTGTCTGAGAGCCTCAACTATGATAATAAAAAGAATTGGAGACAATGGGTCCCCTTGCCTAACCCCTTGAGATGAGGGGAAGAAGCTAACAGAAGCACCATTGATAATGATTGAGAACCAAGCACCACATATGCATGCCCTAACCCATTTACACCAATTTTTTGAGAAACAAAGTTTTTCCAAAACTTTGAATAAAAATTTCCAATTCACTTTGTCGTAGGCCTTCATCATATCAAGTTTTATAACAAAAAGTGGCGATTTTCTACTATGCACAGAGTGCAAAACTATTGGAAATACAGATGGAGTAACTGAGAGAGGGGGGGAGGAGGTGAATCAGTTACCACAAAAATAAATCCACAGATCCCTTAGATGTCTTAAATAACTGGTTACTGCTGTCACTCAGTAGCTACCAAAAAAATGTTGTAACTCGGTAGATTAATTTGTTACTGATCTTTAAGCATTCACAAATATTAACATGCATGCAAAAGAAAATAACATGAACACAAGAGATGCTAGATTTAACGTGGAAATCGAATATGAAAAAGACCACCAAGTAACTAGCTACCAATTTTCACTCTTCTGAAGTGAGCCCTGTTAAGAGCCAACCCTGTTAAGGGTTACAAAACACACTGTTAGGTGTGACCTTGTTAGAGGATTTAATCACCCTACTAGGAGTGGCCTTGTAAGAGGACTTTAAAACAATTCAATAGAACTATCCACCTTGTTGGAGGATTTACAAAATGGTTGTTAGACCAACTCTGTTAAGAGATTTAGGAATTACTGCTACAATGGTGAGAAAGTAACAATAAGTGACCTAAATGAGATGCAACTGAACTTTGTTAATACAGATCTCTACTTTGCTTCACTAGATCATCTTTGATCGAATACAACTTTGCTGCTTCTCCAGGATATTTGATCCTTCTTCAAAATTCGCTCACACCTTCCTCTTCACACAATTAACTCACTTGCATACTCACTCATTCATTCATCCTTACATTTGAAATCACAACCTCACCTTTTTTATATACATTACAAATTGTCAAGTCAACTCATTTACAAGTTACATTTACCAATAAACAATGCATCAGTCGGCTACAAACATTACATTAAATAATTAAACTTTATTTCACAAAATATTGAAATCCTTCATTGGCTGACCCAGCTTGGTAAAAATTGCTCCAAAAATTATTTCTAGTGTTAACCAAGTGAAGCTCGGTAAACACTGCAAACTTTGTAAAATCCTTTAGAGACTGAGTGAACTCAGTAAGAACTAACTTTCCTTCACTGACCTTGTGAGCTCGATAGAAACTAGTTTCTGCCACAAAAGCCTTCAGTGCCCGAGTGAGCTTGGTAGAAACTGACTTCACAGTGTAACCTCCAGAAATGCTCAGTAAACTCTGTAATTCATTTTGTTGACCATCTGAGCTCGGTAGTCTCTATCTGATAACTGATATGACATTTGTGTAACATAAAAGACAACACACAATTGAACAATTGTATCCAACAATCTCCCTCTTTGGCATTGATGGCAACACAACAAGTCATAGCAGAATGAAATTTGAAAACAAGTCTTTTTCTGATAGAATGTTTCTCCCTCTTACATTTCATTCCACAAACTCCTCAAATACAGTAATCTCCCTCTGTGAAGGAATTACATAGCTTCTTTACAAACATCAAACTCTTCACAAACAAATTCAAATTTTAGAAAGATATGACAATATACTCTCCCTCTTTAACAACACATGCCAAAGACAACACAAACCAAATGAATAGCAATGTACCTTATGTACTGATTCATATGCAATATTTTCATAACTATTCTGCATCAACTAAGAGATCTTCAACTTGATACTTGTTGATGCATCACTAAAACTTCATTTTAGTGAGCTTAATATAGGGGAATGACCCCTAACTTACCTCTTAGATACAAAAATGCATCCTTAGGTAAAGTCTTAGTGAATATGTCAGCAATTTGTTCTTTTGTATGGACATATTCTAATTTGATCTCCTTGTCCTGCACCAATTCTCTGACAAATTGATACTTTATTGCAATGTGCTTGATTTTTGAATGCATTACTGAATTTTTGGATATGTTAATTGCACTTGTATTATCACGAAACATAACAACATGTTCTTTGATTCCCTCCTTCATGCCTTCCAATAATTGTTTGAACCAAACAATATTAGAATAGTTTACTGCTGCTGCAATATACTTTGCTTCTGTTGTAGATTGGGATGTACAATTTTTCTTTTTATTTGTCCAAGAAACCAACCTCTTTCCAAGAAAGAAAGCTCCTCCACTTGTACTTTTTTTGTCATCAATGTTTCCTACCCAGTCTGCATCAGTAAACACTTTTAAACACTTTTAATCCAAATTACCTTTAAACTTGAACCATAATCCATAATCTTCAACGCCTTTCAAGTATCTCATGATCCTTTTGATTGCCATCATGTGATTTTCTCTTGGTTTTGCTAAAAATCTTGCTACGATACCAACTGCAAGGGCAATATATGGCCTTGTATGCACTATATACTGCAACTTTCCAATCATAGATCTATACAATGTCTGATCTACCTCCTTTGATTTATCATCCTTGGTAAGTTTCAATCTAGTACACATAGGAGTCCCAACTAATTTGTAGTCTTCCATACCAATATTTTTCAGTATCTCCTTGATGTATTTAGATTAAGTGATGTAGATGCCATTCTTACTCTGTAGAATTTGAAGACCAACAAAGAATTTGATCTCTCCAAACATTGACATCTCAAATTCCTTGTTCATTTTCTCTTAAAATTTGTTGCAAAGATCATCATTTCCTGTGAACAAAGTATCATCCACAAATATTTTTTCCAAAACAATCTTATTATTTGGTCCTTCCTTGATATAAAAGCTACTATTATCATTAGTTCTTTGAAAACCAAGCTGAATAGAATATTTATGCAATCTTTCATACCATGCTCTAGGGGCTTGTTTTAGACCATACAATGCTTTGTGTAATTTGCAGACCATGTCTTTTTTGTCTGGATCAACAAATCCTTCATGGTACTCAATGTAGACTTCTTCATCCAATATACCATTGAGAAATGCTGACTTGATATCCATCTGATAAATCTTAAATCTTTTGTATGTAGCATACGCAAGTAGGGTCCTGACACCTTCCAATCTTGCAACAGGAGCAAATGTCTCTCCATAATCTATTCCTTCTTCTTGAGAGTATCCTTTACATACTAGTCTAGCTTTGTTTCTTGACACCTTACCATCTTCATTCAACTTATTTCTGAAAACCCACTTAGTTCCAATCACATTTTTGTCTTTAGGCCTAGGTACAAGAGTCCAAGTTTAGTTTTTCTCTATTTGCTCTATTTCTTCATTCATAGCCTTAATCCAATTTTCATTTTCTAATGCATCTTTGACACTTCTAAGTTCAAAATCAGCAAGTGAACAAGTACCTTTCAATTTACTTCTTGTCATAGTACCTTCAAATTTGTCTCCAATAATCTAATCTGGTGCATGATGTCTCATGACATACTTGCCTAATATAGGTTCCTTGCCTTTTGAATGAATTGTATTCTCATCCTTTTGCACTTCAACTTTAGGTTCTAGCTATTCTATCTATTGCTCGGGTCCTTCAGACTCGATAGGAATTGGCTCAGTAGCATCAGAATGTGACTCGAGTTCCTGTAGCTCGGTTTGAACTTCTTGCAACTCAGTTACTGAAGACTCTGAAGTACAAGATTCTTGATTGATAGGTGTATCTGGCACTGTATTAGGTTCAATGAAACAAATCTCCTGTAGTCTTCTGGTTCCTTTTTGCTTTCTTCTTTAGTTCTTTCTACAAACTCATTAACTTTCACATGTGCACTTTCTATGACTTTGTGAGTAGACAAATTCAAACATCTATATACTTTACTCTTGCAAGAATATCCCAAAAATATTCTTTCATCACCCTTCACATCAAATTTACCTTTTCTAGATTCTTTCAAAATGTAACATTTGTTTCCAAATACTTTTAGGTAACTTACATTAGGTTTATAGCCATACCATAACTCATAGGGGGTTTTGAATGAATCTTTCTTCAGCTGTATTCGGTTCAAGGTATGAACTGTAGTGCTAATAGCTTCCTTCTAGTATTTGATAGCAATGCTCTTTTCAATCATTAAGGTTCTTGCACAGTCTATGATAGATCTATTCCTCCTTTCAATAATTCCATTTTTCTCAGGAGTTCCAGGTGTTGATACCTGTCTTTTGATCCCTCTTTCAATGTAGAAGTTATTGAACTCATGGGAGATGAATTCACCACCTTTGTCTGACCTCAAACATTTCAGTTTTTTGCCTGTTTCTTTTTCTACTCTGGCCAAATACCATTTAAACTTCTCAAAAGCTTTTGATTTCTCTCTCAGATACATGACAGTCGTAATTCTCGAGTAATCATCAACAAAAAGAATGAATTTTTTTTCTCTAGTATAGCTTTCAATTCCAATAGATCCACACAAATCAGTATGCACAATTTTTAAAACTTCTTCAGACTGATAGTTCTCACTTGTAAAGCTAGTCTTTCCCATCTTACCAATCTGACAATTCTTACATACACCAACCTTAGGTTTCTTTATATTAGGAATGCCTCTTACTTTCCCTTACCAATCTGACAATTCTTACATACACCAACCTTAGGTTTCTTTATATTAGGAATGCCTCTTACTTTCTTGAATTTACTTATTTTTACCAAGTTATCAAAGTTCACATGACACAACCTCCTATGCCATAACCAACTTTCTTCAACTTGAGCAAATGAACATTCACCAAGTTCAAGATAGAATGAGTTACCTTTTGTCTATGTGCCTTTTCCATTCAACTTTCCTTTGTCATCCATCACTCTTGCTTTTCCATGCATGAATTTCACTTTGAATCCATTATTGAGTAGTTGTGCCGCACTCAAAAGATTGTGTTTTAGTCCTTCTACCCAATATGCATTATCAAATACAAGCTCTTTAGTTAGTGAGATTCTTCCTCTTTCTTTTATTCAACAAGGTTCATTAATACCAAACCTCACACTACCACCATCATAGTCTTCAAAATATTCAAACTTAGTTTTATCACCAGTCATATGATGAGAGCAACCACTATCTATGATCATGTATCATTTTTTCTCACATGAGAAATAAGTGCCATTTCCTCATCATTGTTAGATTCATCTTTCATAGCAATGTAAACAATTTCATCTTCTTCATCATCAAAATCATTAGAATCCTTAGACATGAAACATGTTTTCTTACCTTTGTCCTTGAATGATTTGAAGTCTTTCTTGCCATTGTACTTGTGACCTTTCTTCTCATCTTTTTTCTGCTTATTTGGGCACCTAACAACAATATGCCCAATTTTATCACATGAAAAACAGATTAGAGGAACCTTACCTTTGTATTTTCCTCTACCTCTAAAATATTTTCTGGCTAGTAGAGCTTCAACCACCTCAAGATCACTATCAGAACTCTCTTATGATTCTTCTTCACTTTCTGACTGAGAATCCTTTATCTTCTTGCCTTTCTCCTTGAGTGAAAGCTTGGCTTCAAATGATGATTCAATGTTCTTGGTAGCTAAAACATAATTATCATAGTTATCTAGCTCAAATGCAGTCAATCTTCCAACTATGGCCTCTAAATTTATCTTATGATTTGCTTCACATCTTCTTTCTTAAATTGCAGAAACTCTAATTGCATAAATAGAGAGTAATGTTCTAAGAACTTTACTTATATTTTTTTTCCTCCTTGATATCTCCTCCAGAAGCTTTGATTGCACTAACACTTGCTTTAACTCTTGCAACATATTTTGCAATATTTTCATCTTCTTTCATCCTCATCTGATCAAATTGTCCTCTTAAACTTTTTTCTTTGGCTCTTCTCATATTATCATCTCCTCCATAGATATCTTTTAGTTTGTTCTGCATTTCAAAGGCAGTTTTGCAATCCTTGACATCATCAAATTCTTCATAGCTCAGGGCAGATGCAATGTCCATCATCATGGTGTTATGAGTCTTCTTCTCAACAATGTCATTTGCAGATAATGTGCCAGATGGAGTTACATATGCTTCATCTAGATATTTCAATCCTATGTCTCCAATGGAAGTCAGATGGAGTCTCATGAGACCTTGCCATGTTGAAAAGTTATCCCTGTCAAGCCTTGGAATTTCCCTCTTGTAAGACATCCTGATCTTTAGCTTAGATCCTTCAAATCTTTCCTGCAAGCACCAAAAGCTCTGATACCAATTGTTGGAAATATAGATGGAGTAACTGAGAGGGGGGGGGGGGGGGGGGTGGTGAATCAGTTACCACAAAAATAAATCCACAAATCCCTTAGATGTCTTAAATAACTAGTTACTGCTATCACTCGATAGCTACACAGAAAAAATGATGTAACTCAGTAGATTAATTTTTTACTAATCTTTGAGCATTCACAATTATTAACATGCATGCAAAAGAAAATAACATGAACACAAGAGACTCTAGATTTAACGTGGAAACCCAATATGGAAAAAACCACCAAGTAACTAGCTACCAATTTTCACTCTTCTAAAGTGAGCCCTATTAGGAGCCAACCCTGTTAAAGGTTACAAAACACACTATTAGATGTGACTTTGTTAGAAGATTTAATCCAATTTAATAGAACTATCCACCTTGTTAGAGAATTTGCAAAATGGTTGTTAGACCAACTCTGTTAAGAGATTTAAGAATTATTGCTATAATGGTGAGAAAGTAACGATAAGTGACCTGAATGAGATGCAACTGTACTTTGTTGATACAAATATCTGCTTTGCTTCACTAGATCCTCTTTGATCGAATACAACTTTGTTGCTTCTCAAGGATATCTGATCCTTCTTCAAAATTTGTTCACACCTTCCTCTTCATACAATTAACTCACTTGCATACTCGCTCATTCATTCATCCTTACATTTGAAATCACAACCTGAACCTGAACTTTTATTTATACATTACAAATTGTCAAGTTAACTCATTTACAAGTTACATTTACCAATAAACCATACATCAGTTAGCTACAAACATTACATGAAACAATTAAACTTTATTTCACAAAACAACGAAATCCTTCATTGGCCTACCCAGCTCGGTAAAAACTGCTCCAAAAATGACTTCCAGTGTTAACCAAGTGAAGCTCGGTAAACATTGTGAACTCTAACAAATCCTTTAGAGATTGAGTGAACTCGGTAAAACTAACTTTCCTTCGCTGACCTTGTGAGCTTGGTAGAAACTAATTTCTACCACAGAAGCCTTCAATGCCCGAGCGAGCTTGGTAGAAACTGACTTCACAGTGTAACCTCCAAAAACACTCAGTAGACATTGTAATTCTCTTTACTAACCATCGAAGCTTGGTAGACTTTGTCTGATGACTGATATGACATTTGTGTAACATCAAAGATAACACACAATTGAACAATTGTATCCAACAAAAACCTCATGCACAACCAAGGTACCTTCTATTGTTTCTCTTCCTTGAACAAAATCACCTTGCACTACAAATACGATGTTGGGAACTAATTGCTACAATGATTGTTACAATGCCCATCACAAACTCAATGCTTTAGGTCTTACTACAACCTACTCTACAATTGATACAGATGAAGATATCATAACATATATCTCTGATTCTTGTCATGCATCCACAAATAAGATCCTCAAACATAATGGTTAGTGGATATCCCAAATCCATGAATTCAACCACAATAAGAATGGTTTATAGACCATTCTCATTGTATTGACCAATTCTTTATCAATCCATATACTCATGATGATCTTGACTTCCCCAACACATCTTTTTTTTATTCTAAAATATTCAAGTTCATTCTTGATCATGGTAAACTATTTATCTCCACAAATACTTCATAGAAAATATGCCCACAACATAGAGAGAACTAAAAAAATCTTTCATGACAATAAACCCTCTAAAGAGTGGTTATAATCATATCCTATATTAGGTTTACACCAAGTTGCCTATAAATATCCAAACTACTTTCTTTCCCATTATGCCTTGTCATGCAAATGCTAACAAATTTACATGGAAATAACCCAACCCAGCTACACCATCTCATCTAGACCCACAAGCTTTCAACCATTAATCACTACCACCTTAATTGACATTTTCCTACTACTTCTAATATTTCTTGTCCTATTATTTTTTGTACACCTTATACTATTGAGGAATCATACCTTCTTTGTTGAAACATCATTATCATACTACATAATAGCATTGAAAATTTAGAAAATACATAATAATTTATCATTAAAGCATCATTGCTAGTATTAATATGCAAGACTTAGTGTATACAATTTTAGGGTTTGTTGGTTCCATTTTATTTTCACATGGTGTAGAGTGTACTTTACTATTTTTTTAATTCTAGTAAAAATATTAATGAAGAAGCTAGCTTATCTGAAGGAGTCTGCACCAAATAAAAGAATGTCAACTAGGTTGTATTTCCATAAAAGAGGTGTCACCTTCCCTCCATGTTATGAGACACCACCTTCCATTATGACAAATGTGTAACCTCTTGAAAGTAATATGAAGCATATTCAAAGCATTGAACTACCTTCAACACTAATTGTGGTTTACAAAAGTGAGCACAAAACATTATGAATTCACATAAGCTGTCATCTACAATTAGCATGTAAGGGACACTGCATGATATTAAGGAGAATGACATGTTGATCTAGATAACATCAAAGAAATGGTGTATAGCAATAGCCACAATATCAAAATGGTTGGATGGCCTCACAAAAACCTTCAAGAAAGGTCTCCCAACCATCCTCACCTTTGAAGAAGAGAAGATTGTCAAGTAGTGCCAAAAGATGGTTGCAATGGATCATGGGTGAAAATTGTGAGCTTTAGCATAGTTTTTGCTCATATATGTGAGAGAAGACCCAACCCTTTTAGGGATGGAATACTTGAGAAGTCCTAGTGGCTAAAGTTTTCCATCTAGATTTAACAATGTGGACAACAAAAGTGCTTGACAAAGATCTATTATATCTAAGAACATTTATTATATGCTCTTTCCATGACACTCTATCAATAGCATATGTTGCAAAATCATATGGACCTACTCGCATATGGAATCATGATGAAATAATTGTACAGGGTAGAAAAATGGGCCTACGAGGGTTCTATCTAGAAGAAGAGCTTGGAAAGTGTCATACAACCTTTTGAAGAGTCATGGATGGATCACCATTCTATGTTCTATAAATTATTCTAGGAAATAAATTTTGGGTTTATACATATTCAAAGAGAAGAATCACTTGCATAATTATTTAGTGAAATATGAAGTTGATGCTTGCATGAAGCACAAGCACATGTGTGGACGATGAAGGATCTATTCATAAACATGTTACATTACTTTACTTGGTCTATTTTGGGTGGTGTATCACCAACCAATAGATAATTTCTCATTTTTTATGGGCATTCAATCCACATTGCACTAGTAGCGATCTAAGAGGTTTACACGTTTAGACATTGACCCATTAACATTGTTATATCACACTTCACACAAACTACAACCATTAAATGTGATTATGCTTATCCCTTCAACACATATTGTATATCCTAATAATCAATGTGGATGAAAAAGTATCCAAATACTGAAATCAAGAGGATTAACTAGGAAAAATAGGCAACAAGTATTTGACAAAGGTATTGATTGTATCTAACATTACAATGGGATTTATAACGACTGGAATATAGCCCCTAAACATTCATGTGCTCATCAGGGACTCACAATTTACCAATGCGTTGTAGGCTCTTGCCGAAGTGAGATATGCTTGTTTTATTGAAACTAACTTTTTGATTTTTTATGCATTTCCAACAACTATTGAATATTGACAAGAGTCAACTTGCTTGTCCTTCTTTCCATCTACATGAACAACTCAAATTTCCCACAAACAACTTTTTAATTATCTCTTTTAAAATTTGTGATTGTTGCAAATGTAATAGCACTGCCTATTTGGTACATATCTTTTAGATGCAACAATATCCCTTGAGTTTATATGGGGAATGAGGCAAGGGGAGAGACATGTCCCTTCATTGAACATGTTTGTTCATTAAGGTGATATTAATATAATAATAATTGATTATTTACCTATATATATAACATCTCACATAATATATATACATGTATATGTGTGTACACATACACATCCTTAGTTTAGTCACATAGGTTTATCCATCTAAAGCTAGCAAATATCAATACTCCCTCTTAACTAGGGAGAATAAATACAAGATTATATCAATGTAAAAAATTAGGAATGACAAGTTTTAAGGATATCTTTGATCATAAGATATCCACTATTTTAGATATCCTCTCATGATATTAAGAGTAATGGCCTCATAAATGTCAAGTCACATGACATTCACCGAAGAGTAATGAGTAATGACCTCCTAAATGTTGAGTTTCAAGATATTCACCTTGATTACTCTGAGTAATGGCCTCATGAACATCAAGTTGCATGGTATTCACCAAGTACTCTAAGTAATGACCTCATAATTATCAAGTTGCATAACATTTACTAAGTACTCAAAGATATTCATAAGGTACGTGCACTTGTATCCTCTGTGATACTTACCATAGGAACATTCATGGTTTGTTTAAGGAACCTAATCCACCATACAAGATATAATTTATTATGATATGTTTTAGACATCATAAAATGTCTATCACAGTAGAAGGTAATGGTCTGTTTAAGGAACTTAATCCACAACGCAAGTTATCATTTATCATGATTTGCTTAGACATCATAAGATGTCCATCATAATAAAAGGTTAAGTTATTGAATTGTCATCTTTTAATAACTTCTACACATACAAGTGATAATCATTTAGAAGTTGTCATTTTTTCGTGATGTACAAAGGGGGTAGGCCCATTAAAATCATGTAGTAACATACATGGATTTCCAAACTCTCTCTAAGTATCAATCTCCTGAGCTCCTCATCCTAAGTTTTCTCTAATGAATTGTCTGGCTCCCTCTCAATCTGATATCAATCTTTCTTTTCCTACAAGAACATCCTTAGAAAGGAAAAGATTAAGGAAAATAGCTTTATAGTACATATTGAAATAAAAATTAAGAGACACTAATATAATATTCAAGGATAATGATAATATTGTGAATAATCAATCTATTTAGTGTTCTTTAAATAAAAATATTAGACATTATTTAACATATTCATACTTACCTTACTCTTGATCCCTGCTCATTGTTGAAGTAAGAGAGACTAATATTTAATTCCATAAAATCTTTCTAATTAGTCGATGTCACTATAAAAAATATATGTATATAAAAAATGAGTTGTGGTGGGTCATTGTTATGTAGTTCCCCCACAACTCCCACTTTGGGGGTTTTCACCAGAGCCGAGGACACCTTTGTGCATCACCAAGTACTTTTCTTGAGTGTCTACCAATGCAGAGATACATCATTTGTATATCAAAACTTATATTTAATGTGATTGATCACAGTCAATGATTGGGGAAAACTCCTTTCATTTAATATCTATTAACAGGTTGAGTTGGTAGTGTTTACCCTCTTCAATGTGGTTTTTCCATATATAAATTATGGTAGTATTGTTTAATCACGTAATTCTCTTTTATAATATATGTTCATTTTTATTGCATAATATATTGGATAGTCCTTCATCGTCCATGACATTCGCTCATGTATTTTCTGCATCATTTCTTGCATTGATGGGTAGACAAATAAATAATTGCCCTTTATAATTCCTTCTATTTTTTCTCGTTGGGGGTACTGACACTTTTGGTATAATAGGTGTCATTTTATATCATTTCTTGACCAATAAGAATCACCCTTTTTATTTTGAATTGTCATATCTATGGCCTATGTATTCCTTCCTCCATTGTATTTATAATGTGTACAAATACGTGCATTGATTAGTCATTGAACATATATTCATACTTAGGAATGAGAATTCCTGAGATCATTTGAGAGAATTCCTAATGTCAAAATGATACACAATGATTCTTGGTCATTTACCTCATTTTCATCCCCACCTAAGTCAACTTCCAATGCATAATATATTGGGGATTTGTAAATAGATAATTTTGTAACTAGTGGTTTGATAACATTAACAATCATAGTTCATTGACACAGTAGTT
Organism: Cupressus sempervirens; assembly: GCA_028749045.1. Taxonomy (NCBI): domain Eukaryota; kingdom Viridiplantae; phylum Streptophyta; class Pinopsida; order Cupressales; family Cupressaceae; genus Cupressus; species Cupressus sempervirens. The sequence continues at coordinate 483,357,803 of CM053786.1, forward strand.
GCTAGTAACAAACAGTAGGCCAAGCCAACATTAATTGCCACTCTTAGATCAGATGCACAGTCACGATGGGCTTCATTTTATTGGTAACACCACTGACTTGGACTACTTCCCTTAGCAAGCCCATGACCCTCATCTCCATCTAGATACCCTAGGCTATGTCACATTATAATTAACTTGGCACTCTATTTTTGCTTAAGTCAATCTTAGATAAGCTCGACATTCACTTTAACATGGATATAAATACTCAATGCAGGCTCTTTCTTTATTGATCTAACATTTGCATGCCCATCAAATTATGCCTGATCTCGAGCTCCTTCTCCAGTCATCATGATAAGGTAGGTTTCAAATCTCGTATGCTATATGTGTAGACCATGTTAAAGTTTGGAATCATTGCAAATGTAATAACACTACCCATTTTCTATGTCTAATCTCCCTTGAGTTTATATTGGGAATGAGGCAAGGAGAGAAACATGTCCCTTTTATGGGTTATATCTGTTCATTAAGGTGAGATTACTATAATATTAATTAATCATTTTATTATGTGTATATACACATACACATACACATACAGATACATATATATATATGTATGTATGTACATATATATATATGTACATACATACATATACATATATATATGCATGTACATATATATGTATATATGTACATACATATATGCATATATATATATATATATGTATGTATGTACATACATATATATGCATATATGTATGTACATATACACATATATATCTAAATATATATATATGTATGTACATACATACATATCTACATATATATATATGTATGTACATATATGCGTATATATGTACATACATATATATGTATGTATGTACATACATATATGCATATATATGTATGTACATACATATATGCATATATATGTATGTACATACATACATATATACGTACATACATATATACGCATATATGTACATACATATATATGCATATATGTATGTACATATATGCGTATATATGTACATACATATACACATATATATGTACATACATATATATGTATATATACATACTTATATATGTACATATATATATATTTTAGCATAAAAAGATATATATATATATATGTACATATATATGTATGTGTATATATATGTATGTATATATATATGTATGTATATGTACATACATACATATATATATATATATATATATATGTATGTATGTATATATATATATATTTGTACATACATACATACATACATACATACATACATACATACATATATATATATATATATATATATATATATATATATATATATATATATATCTTTTATGCTAAAAATAATATACATGGTATTGTTAGTATGTGGTGACTGATTAGGAAAGTATTGTACATACTTCATAAATTCTTTGGAGCTCGTAGATTCACCATTCATAGATTTGCCACTAAAGTAATGGCTAATTTATGGCCGACATGTAGTAACCCTAAAGTTGTTTAATACTTGTATAAAAGGGCTTAGGGTTAGGGTTGTTTCATAGTGGTGATGCGAAATAGGTTCTTGCCGCAGTATTGAGTTGTAAGGGATTACAAATTGTAATCACTGGATCATAATAATATTGAACTTTCTCTTTGGTGGACATAGCCCAGGGATTCAGTGAACCATGTTAAATCTTGGTGTCTTGTGTTCTTTTCTGTGTGATATATTATTTTTCTATTATTGGTTATATTTGCATGTAATTGTTATTTCTGTCTGTGGTTTAATCCTAACAAGTGGTATCAGAGAGAGGTTGTTTTTCAATTATCCTCTATAGGAAAGTCTCACGATTGAGTGGGAGAGATGGCAGATGAGGGTAAGCTAAAGGTTGACAGTTTTAATAGGTAGAACTTCCAGTTATGGAAGATGCAAATGGAAGACTATCTGTATCATAAGGATTCATGGAAGCCGTTGGAAGGCAAAGCCAAGAATAAGGGATCTATGTCAAATGATGAATGGGATCTTTTGGATAGAAAGACACTTGGAAGCATTTGATTATGTCTAGCACCATCAGTGGCATTTAATATTACAAAAGCAAAGATGTTAGAAGAATTGATGCAAACCCTAGCGAAACTATATGAAAAGCCGTCTGCTTCAAACAAGGTATTTCTCATGAAGCATTTATTTAATATGAAAATGGCAGAAGGTGGATCTATTGTAGATCATTTAAATGAGTTTAATACTATTACTAGTCAGTTATCTTCTATGAGTATTAATTTTGATGAAGAAATTAGGGCTCTCTTGATTTTGTGTTCTTTGCCTGAAAGTTGGAATTGCTTGGTAATGGCTGTGAGTAATTCTATTCCTAGATTTAGTACCCCAAAATGTGAAGATGTGATCGGTGTTTTTTTGAGTGAGGAAACTCATAGGAAAACCTTAGGTGGATCTACATCAAGAGGTGCTTTGAATGCACAAAGCAGGAGCATAACAATTGAGAGAGGAAGTAACCTTGGAAATCATGAAAAATCAAGAGGAAAGTTAAGGGGGAGGAGGTCTCAATCGAGAGGACCCAATGACTACTAGTACTATGGGAAACTAGGGCACAAAAAGAAAGATTGTTGGAATCAAAAGAAAAATGAAGGAGATAAACTAGATGGAGACAAGGAGGTAAATGTGGTAAGTAAAAAATCTGAAGAGGATGTTTTGCTTCTATCTTTAGAAAGTGTTGATGATTCATGGGTTTTAGATTTTGGTGCTTCATTTCATGCTACACCTCATAGAGGTTATTTCATTGATTATGTCCAAGGGGATTATGGACTTGTTTATTTGGGGGATAATGAGCTTTGTCAGATTGTTAGAAATGGAAAGATTAAGATTAAGTTGTAGAATGGAAATCATTGGCTACTACATGAGGTAAGACATGTTCCAAGGCTGAGTAAGAATTTAATTTCAGCAGGGCAACTCAATGATGAGGGTTGTGTAGTTACTTATAATGATAAAAATTGGAAGGTTTCCAAAGGTTCCCTTGTAGTAGCAAAAGGCATGAAAGTAGGCACCTTATATCTTTGTACAGGTCATATTGTTCCTTCTACTTTGATTGTTTCAGAAAAAAATGAATGTTCAGTAACAGTTGTTGCAATTGAGCAGGGAGAACAAATAGCTGTTGTAAATTCTGATACAGTGCTGTGGCATAGCAGACTTGGACACATGAGTGAGAAAGGTATGAAAGTACTTCATTCAAAGAAAGTTTTACTAGGTTTGAAATGTGTTAATATGAATTTATGTGAAAGTTGTGTGTATGGAAAACAAAAGAGAGTGAGTTTTGTAAAGATTGGGAAGGAAAACAAAAAGGAGAAATTAGAGCTTGTGCATACTGATGTATGGGGACCGGCTCAGGTATCTTCCCTTGGTGGCTTTCATTATTATGTTACATTTATTGATGATGCAACTAGAAAAGTATGTGTTTATTTCCTTAGACAGAAATCTGATGTATTTCAAACTTTTAAGAAATGGAAATGCTTGGTTGAAAATGAGACTAGTAAGAACTTAAAATGTCTCAGATTTGATAATGGTCGTGAGTATTATAGTCATGAATTTGAAGATTATTGCTCCACTAATGGTATTCATAGACAAAAAACTGTTCCAAGGACTCCACAAGAAAATGGAGTGGTTGAATGCATGAACAAGACTATAATGGAACGTGCAAGGAGCATGAGGTTGCATGCTGGGTTACCCTTACACATGGGGGAAGAGGCTATCAATACTGCTATATATTTGATTAATAGAGGTCCCTATACTCCTTTGGGTTGTGGTATTCCAGAGGAAGCATGGACTGGTAAGAAGGTGAGTTATTCTTTTCTCAAAACCTTCGGTTGCGAAGCATTTGCTCACATAGATTCTTAAAATAGAACCAAACTGGAAGCTAAGTCAAAGAAATGTGTATTTGTTGGATATGACATTAATGAATTTGGTTATAGGCTTTGGGATTTTGAAAATCAGAAAATTGTAAGAAGCAGTGATGTCATATTCAATGAGAATGTGTTGTACAAAGATTTGTTGCAACAACATGAGAAGAAAGAAGATGATTATGTAGTGGTGGATGATACTCCAAAAGTTGATGTTTCAGCCATTCCTCATGATGTGTAACAACCGCAACAACAAATACCACACGCACCGGTGAATGTTAAATGGTCAACAAGGCAAATTTAGACCTCCACAAAGATTTTCTCCGTCTTTGTATTCTATTTTACTTACTGATGCTGGTGAACCTGAAAGTTATGATGAAGCTATGTAGGTGGATACTCAGATTCAGTCAGAGTTTGCAATGAAAGATGAAATGGACTCTTTGTTGAAGAATAAGACATGGGATTTGTGCAAGTTGCCTGCAAGTAAAAGAGCTCTACAAAATAAGTAGGTTTATAGGTTGAAAGAAGAGGAAGGAGGTAAGAAAAGATTTAAAGCCAGGTTAGTTGTAAAAGGATTTGCACAGAAAAAAGGAATTGATTTTGATGAGATATTTCTCCTGTTGTTAAGATGACTTCTATTCTTACTATTTTAAGTATTGTGGCTATTGAAGATTTGCATTTGGAGTAGTTGATGTTAAATCAACCTTCCTTCATAGTGATTTGGATGAAGAGATATATATGGCTCAGCCATAGGGATTTGTGGTCAAAGGTAAGGAGAACTTAGTGTGCAAATTGAAGAAAAGTTTACATGGCTTGAAGCAAGCACCTCAGCAATGGTATCTAAAATTTGATAGTTTTATGCATGAGCATGGATACAATAGGTGTCATTCAGATCATTGTGTTTACTTTAAGAGGTTGGATGATGAGAGCTACATTATTTTATGTTTATATGTTGATGATATGCTTGTAGTTGGGTCTAACATGGATCACATTAAGGGGATGAAATGTTAGTTAGCACATGCATTTGCTATGAAGGATTTGGGGGCTGCAAAACAAATCCTTGGTATGAAGATTTGAAGAGATAGGAAGAATAGAAAATTGATGCTATCTTAGGCTGATTATGTTGAGAAGGTGTTGCAACATTTCTCTATAGAGAATGCTAAAGCTGTCAGCACACCTTTACCTGGTCATTTGAAGTTGACTAAGGAGATGTGTCCTAAAACATAAGAAGAGGAGGATAAGATGTCCAAGGTACCCTATGCTTCAGCTATAGGAAGCTTGATGTATGCTATGGTATGTACTAGGCCAGATATTGCACATGGAGTGGGAGTCGTTAGTAGGTATATGAGTAATCCAGGAATTGAGCATTGGAATGCAGTTAAATGGATTCTCAGATATTTGAGAGGAACATCCAATAAGTGTTTACACTTTGGGGGCTCTACTACTGATTTACAGGGCTATGTTGACTCAGATTTGGCAGGGGATATTGATACCAGGCGGAGTACTATAGGTTATGTCTTTACTATTGGTGGGGTAGCCTTGAGTTGGGTTTCTAGGTTACATAAGGTTAATGCTTTATCCACTACAAAGGCAGAGTATGTACCTACTACAAAGGCAGCCAAGGAGGTGATATGGCTTCAGTTCTTCTTGGAAGAATTGAGACATCCTCAAAAGGATAATTATTTGTTTATAGATAGTCAGAGTGCCATTCATCTTGCGAAGAATTCAAATCTGCATTCAAAGAAAAAACACATACAATTGTGGCACCATTTTATTTGATCAGTTTTGGAGGATGGACAGTTAAAGCCGGAGAAGATACATACAAATGATAATCCATCAGATATGTTGACAAAGGTAGTAACAAGGGAGAAGCTGAAGTCCTCTTCAGCTTTGGTTGGTCTTCTAGACTAACCATGAATAAAAGAACAATAGAGTCTAGGGTGGTTTGATCTAGTGGGAGCCTCATGGAGCTACAGGATTAGTCTCCAAGTGGGAGATTGTTAGTATGCAGTGATTAATTGGGAAAGTACTGTACATCATAAATTCTTTGGGGCTCATAGATTCGCCACTAAAGTAATGGCTAATTTATGGCCGACATGTAGACCCCTAAAGTAGTTTAATACTTGTATAAAAGGGCTTAGGGTTAGGGTTATTTCATAGTGGTGATGTGAAATAGGTTCTTGCGGCAGTATTGAGCTATAAGGGATTATGGATTGTAATCATGTTGTAATCACTAGATTGTAATAATATTGAACTTGTTGTTTGGTGGACGTAGCCCAGGGATTGGGTGAACCACGTTAAATCTTGGTGTCTTGTGTTATTTTCTATGTAATCTATTATTTTCTGTTATTGGTTACATTTGCATGTGATTGTTATTTTTGTCTGTGGTTTAGTCCTAACAGGTATATCTTTAGTTTTGTCTCATGAGTTTATCTTACTGAAGATAACAAACATCAACAATCTCAAGATAGTTAGTATTTAATAAAAAATGTTTATCATAATATATCATCATTATTAGCATTAACTAGCTACACATACAAATGTTAACCAATAAATCATTAGTCATAGTTAATGTTTCATAATTCAAGTTAACGTATGAAAATGACTTGGAGATGTATTTAAATCATGGGGTAAATTGATATAATAAATGAATATGAATATGACAATTTATAGACTCGTCATTTCCCCCATCTAAAATCATACTTGTCAAGTAGGGAATAGGCATTAGTTAGACATGAAAGTTGTTAGCATCAAATTATATGATAACTTCAATCATCCATAGCACATGTCATGCATGTATTTTATCATTCAAAAAATGATTACATTTGACATGACTATGGTCCATTTTCTTCTTCTTTATTGTGTCATTAAATCTTCTTATCATTGCTCTATGTCATCTCTAACACCTTATATCATCATACTTTCCTCCCCTTGTTATTCCTTCGTAAGACATTCCACTTTTATTGCTATTCATTTTACCATTATTATTTTTGTATAATTCACTATGAGTACAAGAGATAATATAAAATTATACATGCAAGGTTGTCCTCCTATGATTTATGATAATAACATGAGTCATACACGTGTTCCCCTTGTTAAAAGGTTATTTTTCCTCAAATGAAAAATGTATACATGTATTAGGAAAAAAAAAAAAAATCACCTATGAAGCATATAATTACAATAATAATAATTGAAAATAAAAAATTCTATGCATTGATAATCAATTACTAAAAATGATAAATATTACAAATATATAGAAATCATAAATGCAATACCATTTGTGTTGTTATGAGAAGCTTTAAATTTTGCAAATAGTTTAAAGTATATGTCCCTTCATTATTGAATATCCAGGTCCCTCTAGGATTGTTGCATATTTTATTTTAGTAATTATAGATGTCCCCGTACTTGGAGAAACTTACCATTTGAATCACATAGTAGCTGCTACAAAATAATTATTCTGTCACACAGTAGTGGTTGCAGGGATAACTGTTAAAATTAAATAGTAGTGGTTGTAGGGTCCTAACTATTAAAATTAGACAATAATGGTTGCAGGCATGATTGTTAAAACTAGATTGTAGTGGTTGGAGACAATAATTACAACAAGAAACCTACAAAAAATTATATATCCATACAATGACTTATAATACAACTTTGGATGTTTATTTTCTATGAAACAAAATCATTTATTTTCTATGAAACAAAATCATTTATTTTCTATGAAACAAAATCGTATTAGACCAACTAGACACCATCATTAAATAGACATTATTGAAATCATGAAGAATCAATGACTCAATAGAACTTTTTGAAAATATATGAAACTAATGTAGATAAGATATTATTAGTAGTTGTCTAGTTTAGTTGACTACTAACTCTAAGATATTATGTAATAATACTTATTGAATAAAAAACCTATCCTAACCTATCTTAACCCACACAATTGGAAAACATGATCTGATCAAACAAAACTATTAATTGGTTCTTTGAAGCATCTTCCTTTTCTCAATAATTTCCAATGCTACACATGCTAATGAGCAATTAGAAAGAGTTGTGATATTGGCATAAACTTGCTAAACAACAACAACAACACACTTTTGTAAAGATATTAGTAAAATTACTTATTACTTCATGTTGATAAAACATTATGTTGTATTGAAGTGCATAAGTAAGATGAAATATTTCTCCTTTAGTTATAGTTATATAATTATCTCTATCTTCAGTTGTAACTTCTTTCTTTTCTATGAATATATCTGTTGATGTTTTCTTTTCCTCCATATGAATGATATGTCTAATTGTATACGCGCACGAAAGAACAAATTTTGAACCCTCCTTGTTGGCTTTGTGTAGATGAGCTACTTCTTTATCATCTACATGACTTTTAAAGAACCTGTGATTGTTTTGGTGAAAGTAAAAATATTTTTGCACCATCTTCATGATGCTTGTGCTTTTTCTTCACAAAATATACTAGTTTAGCGTCTAAGGTTAAGAAAAAAATCCTCTAAAACATCTTGAAAATGGTCTTCTTCAATATCTTCTTTACTTTTATGCATGGGACGACTATTTTTCAATTTATTATAGCTCTCTCATTGAAGTAGGAGTTTTGATTTGACATCACATGCATCTTGAGCATCAACCTTGTGTATGGTGATTTCTTCATTTTGCAAAACAAGGCTTAAAATTTTAGGCAAGTCTTATTAGCTACCTTGCAAAAATGTGATTCTCACACATTCACAGGTCTTATTACCTACCTTACAAAAGACTTACCTCTACGATCTTGTGGTATTCTTGGAACACGTGATACTTCTTTGGGGAGGGAAGAGAAAATGATCCCATGAAATGCCCAAAAGTTCCCACTCCAAAACCTTCATAAATTTATGAAGCGAACAAACAATTAGGCTTAGGGTTTGATTTAAGCTAATTCCTTCTATATTGCCATGACATTGCTTAGAGATTTTGATAGCTTTCTTAATCATTAATTCGACATGCTTTCCTTGAATCTTGAACTTTAATATCACGTCTCGAAACATAAGATTTCAATATAATGTTTTCCATGCGTGTTTGATTTACTTGGAAGCTTTAAAACTAACTACTATGCTTATGATTATCATGTTTGAGATAATTACTATGCATCCTTGAAAGTTCTATTATCTCTCCAATGCCATCACCCAAAATGTTTCAAAATCTTGTTGCTCACATCCACTTTAATAATGATGTGTATGTTATTTTGTTATACGATCATGAAATTTAGAGACTTGTTAATTTCTACTTATATTATATTTATGCAGTTATTGACTCCTTTGTCATTGCGAGGTTTTGAGTGGATGCAAGGACATCAAGATGAGAGGGTGGTCAATGTAGAGAAGGCTAGCTTCTCGGAAGGGGATGGTCAAATAGCTTTTGTAACATACACACCACTTAGATGTTAGATGTTGAAATAGTTTCAAATTTGAGTTTTATCCCTATCTTACTTTGAATGATCAAAATGTGATTATAATGTTGACTATAGTTAAATTGAGAAATAATAAGAAAAATTTCAATGTGATGTTAAATGGTAGACATGACAATAATGGATATATGAATTTGAAAATGGTTGCATTCCCTTTTTTATTGTTACTAGAAATAGGAATTTAATAAGAGACACCAATGTGTTTTTATACAAGTGAAAGTTTATAAAATTTACAAGTAATAATGTTTTCTATGTTCATTTTTGAGAAAAGGTACACATGGCCAAGAGAAATACAGTTACACGGATTTGGGTCAGTTAAAACGGAAGGATTGTCTTTTATTAACAAGAGGGGCATGAGGTAAACAGAGGCGCACGCGAGCTGGAGATGAAGAAAGATGGCTGGAGAGTCGGAGAAAGAGAGCACAGACTTGCAAAATGGGTTCCTTCTTCTGTGCATGTGTGATTTGCAAACTTCATGAAGGAAATGTATTACGTAATGATAAAGCTTCACTTGAATGGGTCTTTCAGTTGTTTTGTGCATTAAATCATAGCTCGTTATTGTTTAAACTTCTTGAAATTTATTTATGGTTAGCGTAAGAGTCAATGCGTTTGGTAGAAGAGCACATCGATGCTCGAACCTAAATCCAAATGTTGCTGCATTCTTTTCTTTTCACAACCTTGAGAACCCTGTTCTTTTCTTGAAATGCAAAAAGATATTCCGGTATTTATCAAACTCTCCTCTGTGCCATGCGGAGTGGAGGAAAATGTGATCTTGTGTTTGAATCTGGAAATAAAGATGGGATAAATCGTCCTGGCACCCTGCACAATCTGAACCGCGGCCAAATTGGTCCACTCCCTCCTTTGTAAATGGGGAAATCGATAGGGTAAAATTAGTGGCATAGACGTGTTTTCTTCTTGGTCAACCAATCTCGAATTTAGTTGAGAGATAAATCCAACGGGAAACTACAGTACAAACTCTCTGTCAAATATGTTGAACCTTCAAACATTGGCTTAAGGTTTGTGGCAATTTGTGTTGAAAACTACTATGATATAAGGCACGTATAGGAACTATCTAGATGTAATAGTTCTGACACAATGGCTCTAATAAGACTGTCTTAGGTAGCTATTACTATTTGTGATGTGAAATGTTACATTGTCCTCAAATATATCCTTCTAAAAGGAGTAGCTTTAAACCCAGAAACCAGTATATATTGTTTTTTTATTGAGTGAACTTCAACACTACTTTACTTCAATGCAGATCAATTTTTAAGTCTGTGATGATGTTTTTGAGAAATTATGTTAATTATTAAACCTGGAACTCTTCTAGAACAAGAGCTCTATGTGAGCAAGAGTCCCTGTCTATTCGGATAAGGAGAAATAAATACATTATTCACACATAGATAGAAGAAAATGTCAATAGAGCAAAAGTTATGTAAGAATAGTAAATGGTCAGGAGGAGCCCTTTGGTTGAGTGATTGCTCATAAGAAATAGCTAGTACTTGCACTTCTCAATTAAATTCTAACTGAATTCTATTGGTAACCAGGGAGCCAAAATCTTGTCTTAGAATGGTAATTCTATACTTACATTTTTTTTGTTGTCAAATATCTTTCAAATTATTTGATGTTGTGACATCTTTAAATTTTATTTTTACAAATTCACGTGAATGATAATGATATTTTGGAACTTTCTTTTAAAACAAATTATATATATATATAGAGAGAGAGAGAGAGAGAGAGAGAGAGAGAGAGAGAGAGAGAGAGAGAGAGAGAGAGAGAGAGAGAGAGAGAGAGAGATATTAGAAATAAATATTAGATTAAAATTATGTACTAAGTATTACTTTTCTTTGATCAATTTTTTATAGTAATTTTTGTTCTAATTGTTCTAACTTGAAAAATACATTTTGTATGATCTATAAAAATATAAAATCTTTATTTTTATATGCCAAACTTAATATTGTTATTATGATTTATTTTTAAAAATAATAGTAACATTTCAAAACAATTTCTCCATTTTAATAATAAAAAGTGATATTTAAAAATAGTAATTTTAAATATTTATTAACTTATTGTATTATAAATTGGAATTGACTTTTCCTATTTTCTAATGTTTAAGTATGGACAATTTTTTATCATATCTCTCGATACAAATAAATTTGGTATAACAATATTTGTTTTTAGAACTGTGGACATGTTACTATGATTTTGTTTTTTAAAGATTAAAAAAAAAAAATCTTATATTCAAGTAGCTATTTGCGAAGACAATATGGCCAATTGTAGAGATTGATATATTTGAAAAATTTGTTCTACAACTTACAAAGTGATGATTGTATATTTTCAGACAAGTACAAGAGGATTTTAGGATTTTCATTTCTCAATAGCAATTAATAGTGCCAGCTCTCATTGGGTTGGTATTCATCCCATTGACGGATTTTATAGTTTGAGGAGATTTTTTTTGATTTGTGGGCACCTCTCTTTTCAAACAAGTTTATATTAATAGAATTCTATTTTTCCTTTTTAATATTTGTACTATGATCTTGTAATTGTATGTATTTATTTATTTGAAATTTACACGTGGCAATGGAGAAATTAAATGTTGCAATCCAGTCAATCAGCATAAAGATCATGCCTCAAAAGGCCAGACAACACCCAGAAGCCCAACACTACCACAACCTACAGAAGTCCTCTTGTAGCCAATTGCAATGAACTCAAAAATCAAAGCTCTTATCAAAATCAACTAGTGGTGCATAGATCACTTCTTCATTGCATGAGTGGCGACAATGACTTGGGAAATTCGTAAACTTGAGTAAGGCTTTTTTAAATTTTTAGGAGACAAGTGAGCTTGTGGTCATTGTCAGATTAGTTTTGCAATTATTTAAAATAGTTTTGCCTTATCACAAATTATTTGTCCAACATTAATTTTTTAAATTTTGTTTTAGTGTAATGCATTAAAATCAAATACAAATGCACATATTTCTTTTGTATTAAACAAACATTAGCATTAAAATAATTATTCACTTATATACTCTATCTTTCATGTTAATGAGGAATATAACATAAAAAGATGGAAGAAAAACCATATAAGTGCATTATGAATATTTATTTTAATTTTTAAAATCATATTATTTATAAATTCAAATTTATATTAATATATTTATAATCATATTAATATTCTAGAATTTTAGATTATAAAGTAAGTTATTTTTTTACAATTGTATGATTTTTTTGTGATAAGTAAGTTGATATTTTTGTTGAGATAAATTTATTTTTATAATTTAATATTTTTTAAGAATTTAATTAATATTTTTTGTGTTTAAAGAAGATTAATTTTTGTTAAAATTTTCTTATGTTTTTTTTTTTCAAAAAAATTGGCCAATTGATCAAAAATAAAATAAAATAAAATAGTCACATTTTTTAATGCAAGAAACAAAAATTTCACCATAGAATGTTTTCTTTTAATTTGAATTATTAATTTAAGATGATTTGAACATTCTTAATAAAAATGAAACACATTTACTTTGAATAAAAAAGTATTAACCTAGAGCTCTATTAATTTATTTCCTTTTTTGATAATATATAAATGATTTGTAATTGAGCTAAGGATTCTAATTATTTTTACTATTATATCTATATAAAAACTAAAGGCACTTACTAAGCCACTATGTGGCACTTGTTTCTTTTGTTTGTTATGTTGTTTATTTTGAACATATTTTTTTAGTTCATTCTTTTATATTTCTTTCTTTTAGTACATTTTAATTGTTTTGTTTTTTTTTTCAAAAAAAAAAAGTTTTTGTGAAAATTTCATTCTTTATTTCTTTGTAGAGCTATAGCCCCTTCTTATTGTTTAAGGAAAAAAACACTTAGATAATGTATTTGACCATGGATTGTAATAGAAACATTGTATCAACATTTTTGCTCTGGTCAAAACTATGCCCTTTGCTATCGTCATCCATGTTGCATTATTCCTCATAGACTATATTTTTCATTTAATTTAAATAAATTTACAATGTCTTCTCTCCTACAACAAATAGAGTTATGGAGCTAAAACTCTTGTAATGCCCTGCCAAGGGATCCAAAGAATTTCACTAAGTTTACCTAACAAATTTTTTTTTTTTAAACATGAAAGTAAAACCATTCATAATATTCGCGGAAGCAACAATAACATCCAACTGAAAGTAAACATAACATACATAACAAGTTACATTCTTTAAGATCCCTTAACGTTGTATCACATCTAAATTAACCATTCATCTCACATCACATCCTTATGAAATAACAATGATACATCCAATGTTCATAAATTATATTTTCAGATTGCTCAATCATCTACTGTACACGTTACAAGGTATGAAAGGCTTAAAAGAATAAAGCATCCACGCAAAATAAAGTACATCATCATCCAATACTAATTCATGATGCAATTAAGGTAAATGAAACCACATATCATACATGATACATCATCATCATAAAGATATAACATCCATCATAAAAGATAACCATATATCACAAACATAAATAACTAAGTGCACGGTTCCTCCCAACCGTTAATAGCATCATTAGACCATCGTGGATCCTAGCCATCCCTCCGTGCATAACATTCCAAAGCACTGAAGAGATCATCGGTATTAACATAGTAGGAATGTCACTCCTAAAACATCCTACTAACATGCAAAGTAAAGCATAAGATAACATCATCTAACATATGCAAATCATCAATACAAGAAATATACTAGTAAATACATCCATCATAAGGTATATCATCTATCATAAGGCTCAAAGAACATAATGAAGATAAATACCAACCAAGAAAGCATCAGCCACGGTGTCTTAGACGGATCTCAAATGATAAGAGTGAATAAACACTACCACCCGACCACGTGGAACCTAAGTGGTCCACTCCCACCGTGCTGAGGAGATAATCTCAAGTCCCAAACAGGCTATCCAAAACACATAGCACAAATCTCTATAGTCCAGGAATCCTAAAAGTATACTAACTCAAAGGTTTCAATCACACAAAACTAACATCTAATTCCCAGAGGCACAACAATGACATGTAGGAAACCTACTCTGCAAGCGAAAAAGTGTCATCGCATTTATCACGTACAAGTTACCCTGGTAGTTAGCCAAACTCCACGGGTCCATACTGATCTCATGCGGTCACTAGTATCCTCTCATACTGGCGAGGCATACTACAGAATGCACGGTCGCAACCATGCATTCTCACTACTCCCATCCTAGCCTGTACAAGCACTCAAGGCATGGGCGAGAACCAAAACAATTATCTTTTTAGGTTCATTTAATCCCCATTTAGTGTGTAAATGTTATCACTTATTAACCAAACTTACAATGAGTTACCCTGGCAGCCACTTAGGGCCCCGACCTCCATTGCAAACCACTTTCTGACACTACAAGTAGATAACCTACCCTAAGCTCATGGAATCATAAAATCACCATAGTCCTATACAAGCGATTGTAAAGAAAATCCAAAAGATAATCCATAAAAAGAATCATCAAATATCCATGATAAAAGCATCAAATATCCATAATATGAATCGTCAAATCTCCAAGATAAGAATCATCAAATCTCCATGAGCATCTGAAAAAGCATCCATAAAAAATCATGACCACAACAGTTCTCTATTGGCAATTGAAGGCATCACTGATAATCATAAGTATCCATTGGTTCTCAACAACCAAAATATATTTCAAAATAAATCACAATATCCATTGGTTTTCAATAAGCAACCAAGAATATCTCAAAATCATATTGATCGAAGACTCCAAAATGGTTGAGTCAAACATGTCACAACATGACATCATCAAGAAATAAATCAACACTTTAGTCCCATCATGGCGACTAGAAAACAAACCAAGGATAACTGATCGATGACTCAAAAATGATTAGCTCAAGTGTCTCATACACATACATCTCAGCTTCACACATGAAGACTGATGAACAAATACAAACATTTCATAGAGCACACGATCACATAACCATGGTTGGGTTTATAAAGATCGAGACCAAATAAGATCAACATGCCATCACATCTCATAACCCTCGAGCCTCTGGCAACAACCTAGGACTGGTCAACACTAGTTAACCCAAAACTCAAAACAAGAAGCATATAGAATACACGATGCAAACACATGTTTTGGTTTACTAAAATCTCATAGTTGAATAATGTGTAGGGATTTTTTCAGTTTTCGTTTCAAGTATACTCAAGTGTCTAAATTTCATCATTGACCTACAAGTCAACCCAATTGTTCCCCGATAGCATTATCCTTCCATTATTAAGAATTACATTCTAAGAATAACTTAAGGATAAATATTCACTAAACTGATCATCGTTGACCTTTAATTAAATTGTCCTTTATATTTAACCATGATCCATATTCTAATTGATTAACTCTTCTTTAATGTTACTTCAACTTTCAACATAATCAAAGAATCATTATTTGTTTATAAAAGAACCAATTACTAGTCTTCGAATAAGAAGAATATAACTTAATTAAAATGATCAATTTAATCTACCAATTAACATAGGTGCACAATTCCATGATCCATTAACATTTTAATGGTTAAAACTCAATTAAGTATCTCTAACACTTAAGCCTCTTAATTATAATCATTATTAAATTGTCACTAATAACCATTAAAATATCTAAGTCATTATTCATGTTATTAGATTAAGACTTATCAACTTCGATATAAATAATCTACAATCTCATTAAAAGAATTATATCAATTAAATCTCTATTACATAACTTAATTATTAATTAAATCTAATTAACTCTCATTAATTGATTTAATTAATAATTGCATAACCATAGCAATGTTCCAATTAATATCAGTTGACTAATAACTAACTATAACTTGAACGTTAAAAATCAACTATAACTCAAATCTCTAATATTCATATTAATAGTTCAATAATAACAACTTGCAAGACGTAATAAATCCCCAATACCAAATATTATCATTTCAAATAAATTTCTCCCATGGTACGCTAATTATAATTTAATTAACTATTTAAGCCATTAATACCATTATTTATTAATAGTTTGTTAAACCTAACAAACATTAATAAATAATAAACTCATCTATAGATAATCGATCTAGAGAATCCTTCTGTAAACTTCATTAGTTAATAGTTTGCTAATCTCTAAACACCATTAAGGTATATCCATTAATAATACATCATATCAAGGTTATTAAATATTATAACAATGACTATGACCCTTTAATCCAATACTATCTAAGTCTTCTTAATAATCATCATTAAACATTTTTATATATTTCCACCTCTTAACTATTTAATATACTTTAAATAATTAATATTAAAAGTTCACTACATAAACTATATTAATATCTTTTCTCTATTAATAATAATTGACAAATTATTATTAATCATTTATCATTCTCAAATTGGTCGATTGAGAACCCCGACATAACAAATCACTTAAATATTAAGGTTCATTCTAACTATATCTCTAATACTCATACAGATAGTCCAATGATAATTTATCTTAAATCTTACGTCTCACATCTCCTGAGATTAAACCAATTATTAATTAACCATAGTTTCCATAACCTAAATTAACAACTCAATTAACACTTGAATTAAAGTTCAATGATAACTTGCTAATTACAAGTTATATATAAATCTATGATAATAGATTCTTTATCATTTTATTGAATATCTCTATTCAATTATTATTTAACAAATGCATATTCAACATTGTTAATAACTATCAACAATTTATATATTAAATAACAAATAGATTAACAATTATTAATATCAACTAATATTTTAAATAATATTTAATAATATAAATATATCACTAAAAATGACATTTAATAAAATTCAAACTTAAATAAAATATTAGCGATTTTAAATCGCTACCGCTGGCTCACGCGACCTGCGAATCGCAGGTACCCTGCGATACACAGAGTTGTACCGCCACCGGAGTTAATGAGGATGGGGGTGCGGTCGGGGTAAAGCCTGCCCACCCCAATATATATATATATATATTTTAAAACAGTTTCAAACAACGTTTTCATTAAACGTTTTGCCATATGCGAATTCAGATTTGTAATAAAGTTTCTCATTTCAATTTACAATATGTACATATATGTGTATATGTACACACACACACACACACACACACACACACACACACACACATATGCAGATTTACAAAAGAGAATATATACTTAGATTTAAAGGGCTTTTTTTTCTAAACAAGAATTTTTCCATTAAAATAATTGTTTTCTAAACATATCCATTAATCCATCCAATAGGTTTAACTATAAATTTGGAATCATCATTCTCAATTTGATTCTAATTCGGACCCAAACCGTTTAGATCTAATTTCTTCCTCAATTGGATCTAGTGTTTTCTATTGTTTTCTTTTCAACCAAATAAAACATCTAGGTTCCAATTTGAATTGCAAATTCATTCATGGAATATAATCATACACATATAACAGACACGATGAAGATAGGAAGAGAAATAGTGCAAAGAGAATATGCGAATATCACGAGTGCACCTGGACACTGATGCTAATTTTGCCATGCCTCAGAAGTCCATAGAAAAACCCTTCCTTCTCCATCATTCGCAATTCCTCCAAGATCCAAGCCAACTGAAAACCTCCAAGTGACTAGAAGTGCTAGAAGAAGCATAGAAGCAAGTAAAAACATATGAGCATATGAGCTTCTCCAATGCATGTAAGCTTTGAAGCTTCTATTTTAGCTTGAAACTTGTAGCTTCCATTAAGCTTGTCCAAACACACTAGGAGAACCTCTATTTAAAGGCCTCTAAGATGCATCTAGAGTGTCTCTAGAAACAATTAGAAGATAAGCATGACAACCAAGCATGGGTCTTCTCCAACCTTCTAGATGAGTCTTAAGGTTGTAGACACCATGTGCTCAAATAGAATGCTAACTCCTAAGTGTAGACAACTTGTGCATTCTTAGAGTGCAAACTCCCGTGTTGTCTACATGACAACTCTCGAGAATTTTCCAACTCCTATGTGAGCAAATATTAAAACAATGCACATCATTAATATAATATTTATTTTACTCTTTCCAATTTAATTTATTTATTTATTAAATCTCATGCACGAACTTTAATAATTACACTTTTCAATATTTATATTTTAAGCACATGAAATCTAGAATCTTTTAATAATTTTAAATATATTTTCTACTTTTAAATTTCATTTTCCCAAACTTAATTGCTAAAATATTTATTAGCTTTAATAATAATATTATTTAGTCATTTATTTAAAAATGAACTCCAAATATATTATTATTAAAATAAATATTGTCACATTCCAACTTTTAACTTTTAACTTTTATTTTTAAATTTAATTATTTTATTTAATTAATTTTCCAATTAATAAAATAAAATAAATATTAAAATATCATATTAATTTTCTATTTAATTAAATCTTTTAATTAGGCTTAATTAATAGAAAATACATCAAAGACTCATAAGGTAAAAATATGAAAACCTATCATAGCCAAAATACATACAAAATCAAACCAAGGGTTAATATTATGAATTACGTCATCTGACGCATTCAAAGGTACTCAACTCAGATACTTGTCCTAATTTTCCAATTAGAACAAATGGCTTGAAGGGTTGGGATTTGGACTAGAGAATTTATCTCCCCTCTCTTATCATTGAGATAATATGATAGGGTACGCTCATCCTAGCAATTCAGGAAAGTCGATACCTGGTACCTGCAACCTGCATAAAAATCATGCATGTACAAGCACAATATATACTAAACTAAACAGGCAATGGCAGGAAGTGGTGCATCGTGTAGATCTCAGCTAGCAAGTGACTACGACTCCCTTCCTTAACCACATCAGACATGCCATACAAAAGCAAACATGCAAAGCAAACACGCACACCATACACATGCAAGTATGGGGTAAGTATCCATAAGAAAACACATATGATAATAAATCATCTTACTAATCATCATTAATAACTGCAAACACTGAAAATAATCATCATGCATACATGAAATGCAAAATCTAAGTAATCTCATCACATAATAAACTGAATCCATGGCACAATATCTGATAATCTCAAAAGAATGCTGCTAACCAACAACATAAAACTAGCTCTAAAAGAGTTCAACAATGATAACAAAATGTGAACTAGGGGCAGGCACTACAACTCTAAAGCTAATGGAACAATATGTGCAACCTTTTCAGTTTAAGACAAGGACTTAGGGACATCAAGAGCGAATTTTAAGAATTAATCTTTCCAAATCTTAGAATTTTAAATTATTATTTTTATTGTACAAATTAATAGAAATGGATTAGAATAAATTTAATTTTAAATAATGATAATGAAATTTGTTTTTAGAAAAGTAATGACATGTTATATTAGTATATATTAACCAAATATAATTTTAAATACATAATTATTAGCTTATTTTATGATTTTAAATACATAATTATTTGCTTATTTTAAATGATCTTTTTAAGATTTCAATTTTATTTAGTATTGACATGGAATGATATTTGATTGTATAGATTGAAATCTTATATTTAAGTTGGCGGCTATAGCTTATTTCTATAAGCGAGATTTTCTTACTAACTTTTATAGATTTCTTATCGTCTATACATATGTTGTCTATCATTTATCCTCCCTGTGAAAATAAGTTTTATATCTTTCATCCAATTAGTGGGGAATTAAAGGTAAAATACTAAATTTCCATGTATAGAAACAACAAAAAATTGTAAATTTTGGTCTATTCGAAGCTTTCTTCTATGGAGTCAGTGCATTGATTAGGGGTTTCTACGTTTCTTGGCATCTCATATGAAGGCATTTCCCCTAGTGATTCCTGCTCTTCTGAGTGCCGAGTGTAGTGCATGTGGTTGTCTGTCATGTCCCCTTTTCAAATAATTAAAAAATAATAATCTTTGCTAAGGCAGGTAGGCCCAAGAAAGTGAAGTTTCGAAAAAAGAGGGTTAATCTTTGGAAACTGTTGGACTAATAAATGAAAATTATTATTAAAATATGTTTCATTAACCTCTATTGGACATGAGTTACAGTTATGCCCTCTTTTAAGGGGTTTGGAGGCATTTTGGGCTGATTCCAAAACTTGATTTTTGCTCATTCTTTGTTATTCTTCAGGGGCTGCCAAACCTGTGGAGAAGGAGACCCAAGAACGGGAGTTTGCAGGTTTCCAGGGAGACCCAAGAATGGGAGTTTGTAGGTTTTCAGGAAGGCTAAGGATGGGAGTTTGAAGCCATTCCATGTGCATGCTCATACAGAGTTTGCCTTTGTGCTGAACAGTGCAGATTTGTGGATTTTCTGTTAGAGTAATTATTTGTTTGCACTTATTAATTAAATCACTTTGATTTAATTAATTAAGTTGCCTATTACTCTATTTTTTGCTTAAGCTATCTTGTAGGTGCATTATTAATTAATTATTAATTAATAATGTGCAACCTAGCTTTTTAGTTTAGGGTTTCTATCTCACCTTTATAAGGATGAGCATTGTACTTTCTTCATTATCTC
Organism: Cupressus sempervirens; assembly: GCA_028749045.1. NCBI lineage: Eukaryota > Viridiplantae > Streptophyta > Pinopsida > Cupressales > Cupressaceae > Cupressus > Cupressus sempervirens. The sequence continues at coordinate 483,378,660 of CM053786.1, forward strand.
TTATGCATTTTTCATTTGAGAGCAACTTTTCTTCTATCTCCATTTTTTAGCAAACCCTTGCCTCTTCTTGTCTTTTTCTTCTGTGACAGGTTTTTGCATGCAGGGATTCGAAGGCTTTGTGGATTTGATTGGCTTATTTGCTCAAATCCTACATTTTCGGGTCTGTTTTTTGTATGAGTTTGGTGTTTTCAGTTGAGTATTTCATATCAGTTTGGGTTGCTGCTATATTTCAGACTATAAGATGTTAAAATAGAGTTGAATATATGTATTGGGACGTGATTAAACTTCTGAGATAGATTATTAGTTTTTTTGTGGTGTTTTAGGGCATTTTTGTGTTAATTTCGTGAGCCCGATGAGCATAGTTTTTGTCCTACATTTGTGAGCTGTTGTGTAAAGGCTATACGGATCTGGAAATTTCATTTTGGAGGTTGTTATGCTGCTGAAACTTCTGTAAAAATGTCCATTCTTAGATTTATTAATAATTTGTGAAGTTGTGAAGCTTTTGGCACTATTTTCAGCATACCCGATTTGGGGTTTCTTGAAAAATTTGGTGGATCTTTGTGATATTAGTTGTTTGATCTTGAAGATCTGATTAGAGGCTTGAAATATCATACAAAACCAGTAAAGGGACATTTTAGTGGTATCAGAGCCATGATCTTGCCAGCTTGAGGGTTTGTAGAAGTTTGCATGTCAGTTTTGACAACTACCCAGATGTTGCATGTCAGTTTTGACAACTACCCAGATCTTGCATGTCATAATTTATGGTTGCATGTTGCTTCCAATTAGTTGGATGCCAAAATTTATGGTTGCATTCTACTTCTAATCATTTGCAAGTTAGTTCTTGGTGAATTTGGTGGTTGCATGTTGCTTCTAATCAGCTGCATGTCAAAATTTATGGTTGCATGCAACTAAGTGAAAGAGAAAAGAGATATTTACAACGAGAAAAGAATAATTTTTTTTGGATCAAACCTCCAGTTGAAAGTAAAAGTACAAAATCCAAGGAAGGGAAAAGTATGGATGATCCAGATGAGATGGCAAAGAAATTCTTCCAAGACATCCAAAATACTCAGAAGCAAACAATGGATAGTTTGGCAGAAACTAGAGAGGCTTTGCGAATATTGACAGAAAAACTACAAGGAGTTGCATCTATTAATGAGAAAGGGAGCACTTCAGAGGAGCCAAGAAATCTAAAATCCACACCATCTAAATCAACCAAAACTATTTTCTTGCCTGCAGATGAGCCACCAGTACCAAATCCAGCCATTAATCCTGTGGAAGAGGTTATAGGTAACTTGATTACATTAAGAGCTACTTACAATGGCTTAGATGATGACTTTCATACTTCAGTTCCTTTTAGAGAATATGTGGATATGATGAACACTTTGATGCCCAAGAAAGAGTACAGAAGGGAGCATGACATAAGTGGAAGAGAGCTCAAAAATAAAATAAGCAAGTTTATAGCACCTACTTTTGATGGAACAAATAAAATTTTAGCTAGAGCATGGCTACAAAAATTACAGACCTTCTTCACACTTAACTCCATGAAGGAGAGTGATGCTGTTCAAATTGCAAGTCTACACTTGGAAGATGTAGCCTATGATTGGTGGTATCATGGAATGACTACTCAAGGTCATGATCAGGTAATTTCATTTGATGATTTTAGTCAGAGAGTGATAGATAGATTTGACCTCAAGGATGATGATTATGAGGATGTTGTTGTGCATGATGGTGAGATACCTGGTAGAGATGAGCAGAAATTGAGCATTCATGACTTTGTTGAGAAAGAGTACCAGACACAGTTAGATGCTTCATCACATGAGGTTGAGGCTGGTAGTACTTCACATGATTTGTCCAGCCAGCTGAAGGTGAACACAGATAGTATTGTAACTTCATTATCTCATCATGACAGGTATGTGGAGTTAGTTGGTATTGGTCATATTACTCAGGTGAGGAGTTTGTTTGAGTTACCAGCTGATTCTAGTTTACAGATATGGACTCAAGATTGTTATATTGGCATTTGGGATTTAGTTGACTGGAGATCTTTAACACTTTTTGGTAACAATGTTTTTTTGGGTGCTATCATGGATTTGATTAGCAGATTACATGGTGTTGTTTTTTCTTGTGCCAGTATCTTGTCTGATGTTGGTATTAGTTTTTATACACCAGTGTTGGGCTTTGTTCATATATCCAGTTGACCATACTTGCTGGAATGTGTTGATGATCTTTCATATTTGGCAGTGTGTACAGATGAGTCCCAGGATCATATTGGCATTGATGACATCCAGGAGGATGCAGTGGGCAGTTTTGAAGACTTAGTTTCTTGGGGTACAGAGGAGTTGGACAGTAGTGCTACAGTTTTTGATACTCCATATGTTGATATGAGCTTTAGAGTTGATTCACAGGACATGGATGGTAATACTCTAGAGACTAGTAACTTTGAGGATACTCCTTTAGACAGTGCATCAGAGGAGGTTTGTAGGAGACAGTCAAGCCAGTGCCATCATGTGTCTAATCAGTTGAGAGTTAGTGACCGAGACATTGCTATCACTTGCCAGCATTTCGATGCTGCTCGTCAGTTGTTAGCAGTTTATGGATGGGGTTCTCCTACTAGTGATGAGCAGGAAGGCAGTTATCTTTCCTTGACAGAGATCCACTCTTTATGGGAGGCTATTCGAATTTTGAGATAGAATTATATGCAGTTGCTAGCCGACAGAGATTATCTTATGGAGTGGGGCAGTACAACATATGATGCATTGTTGGCCAAGGAAGATGAGGTGAGTGAGCTTACTGAGCAGCTTGAGGTGACTTATGAGATTCTTGAGAGTACATAGTTGGCTTTCAAGGAGTCACAGTTTCATTTGGCTAAGGTGACCATGGAGTTAGAGCAACTACAGTCTTTACCTGATTCTATACAGTCACAAGCTATGGTGTTTGGTGATCCAAGGATGTCCATGGCCGAGATTGTCAGAGACAGTGGAGATGGGGATGCATCCATCCTTGATACTAATATTGGCATATCAGGTTCATTCCCACTAGAGTCAGGTTCAGTTGAGTTGGGTGCTAAAGTAGATTTTTGTGGTATGCCTGACATGGTGGTGACCTCTAGCACTAATGGCACGAAGACTAGAGATGCTGTATCAAAGACCATGTGTGATGTTAGTGAGCGGATAGTTGGCATGGTTCCGGCTAGTAATACTACTCCCTTGGTGATGACTTCAGAGGTAGTAGTTAGTTCTAACTTGGTTAGTGATCGATTGCAGTTAGTTATATCTAGATTGAAGTCTGAGCCATTGACTAAGATTGGCGCATTCTATCAGCATTACATTGTGAGGTATGCTCATCAATTTACCTTTGATGACCATGTTGATGAGATGATGATACAGAGATGTACTTTGGTTCCTAGTGTTTATCATCAGTTATGGGATAGTTTGACACCTCGATATGAGAGTCATGATGGGCATGACATGGTGATAGGTTTTAAAGTTTACAGCTGGATAATACATGACTTAGAGCAGGAGTTTTGGAGTGATGCTTCAGCGGGTGTTGTTATTGATTCTACTCCTTTGGCTATGATATCTCCTGACTTAGCTGGTGATCAGTCACAGTGGGTTGTATCACTTGTTCATGGCGATCTGTTGACTGAGGTTGGTTTTCTTTATCAATATTATATTGCAGGGTATGTACATTAGTTAGCATTTGATCATTGTGTTGAGAAGTTGATGGTAGGCAAATTTGGTTTGGGTTCCAATTCTTGTTTTTTATCTTGTGATGGCTTTTCACCATCAGGGGTGCATGGTAGTTATGGTTATGAGACAGTCGTCGGTGATCTACAGAGTTGTGTTTACTCCAGGCATTGTATAGTGTGTGGATTCTCCATACTTGTTACAATTTCATTCAGGAGCATTCACCATTGTTGCAGAGTTGGATTGTACATTCCGTGTAGGCCAGTGGAATGCATTGATGGTATTTATTGTGTTGCTAGTCCACTTTACTTGGGTTTTGATGTTCTAAGAGTTTGTGTCTCGTGGGTTTCTGACTGTGGAAGTTGTGATTTTGGAGTTTGGTTGAGCTATAATTGTTTGTTTGATTATGGATTCCTCTTGGTCATATTGCAGAGGATATTGCAGGAGCCTGTGTTAATTGGTAGTAGTACAGTTCATGACTACATTTGGGATCCAGGTGGATTGATTGTCTTATTGTTTAGCCATTGCTTGAGGACAAGCAATGTTTGGGAGGGGACGACTTGTCATGTCCCCTTTTCAAATAATTAAAAAATAATAATCTTTGCTAAGGCAGGCAGGCCCAAGAAAGTGAAGTTTCAAAAAAAGGGGGTTAATCTTTGGAAACCGTTGGACTAATAAATGAAAATTATTATTAAAATATGTTTCATTAACCTCTCTTGGATGTGAGTTATAGTTATGCCCTCTTTTAAGGGGTTTGGAGGCATTTTGGGCTGATTCCAGAACTTGATTTTTGCTCGTTCTTTGTTATTCTTCAGGGGCTGCCAAACCTGTGGAGAAGGAGACCCAAGAATGGGAGTTTGCAATTTTATAGGAAGGCTAAAGATGGGAGTTTGAATCCATTCCATGTGCATGCTCATACAGAGTTTTCCTTTGTGCTGAACAGTGCAGATTTGTGGGTTTTCGGGTGTGTTTTTTGTATGAGTTTGGTGTTTTCAGTTGAGTATTTCATATCAATTTGGGTTGCTGCTGTATTTCAGACTTTAAGATGTTAAAATAGAGCTGAATATATGTATTGGGACATGATTAAACTTCTGAGATAGATTATTAGTTTTTTTGTGGTGTTTTCGGGCATTTTTGTGTTAATTTCGGGAGCCCGATGAGCATAGTTTTTGTCCTACATTTGTGAGCTGTTGTGTAAAGGCTATACAGATCTGGAAATTTCATTTTGGAGGCTGTTATGCTGCTGAAAATTTTGTAAAAATGTCCATTCTTAGATTTATTAATAATTTGTGAAGTTGTGAAGCTTTTGGCACTATTTTCAGCATACCCGATTTGGGGTTTCTTGAAAAATTTGGTGGATCTTTGTGATATTAGTTGTTTGATCTTGAAGATCTGATTAGAGGCTTGAAATATCATACAAAACCAGTAAAGGGACATTTCACTGTCGATCCTGAATAAGAAGTAGGAATTTGGAGGACATAATAGTAGTCAAATGCCCAACAGAATTTGATCGCTCACTACAGTATTTCGAGACTAGAGCTTTCTAGAAACTTTGCCAGAATTTATTGGTATTTTTGAATTGCAAAAATAAAATAAACCCTAGCAAAATTCAGGTTTACCAATAAAAAAAAAGAAATTATGGACAAAAAGTAATTTAAAAATAAACTCAATTTTGAACTTTAGAAGTCTGTTAGTTTGGTCGCAAAAATTAATCGTATCGGGCAATCGGGAACATTTATAGGCAGGGACTTAAAAGTAATTTCCTTCTAGAAAGAATTGATGATCGTCATTTACTTATAGCTCGTGAACATTGAACAAAAGAGAAAGTTATGTCTACATTAATTGGTAAAATAAGGTCGGAAGAAGCGTACAAAAGGGATTGTCCTCTTAAAAATATGAGATCTTAATGCAATACTTGTATGTTCCGAGCACCTTCTGGAATGTATAATTCCTACACCTATTGACTATGCAATTGATTGCTCTATGTTTGGGGTTCATGTACCTTACTGGTAGGTCACTATGTATGTAAATATGTAGTAGTATATTGAACTTACTTAAATTTTGAAATTGCAGTTGTTAGTATAATACTAAACATGAATAAGTACCTTCAAAAATATGTTGTTATTACTTGTTGTTGTCCTGAGTGTTTGTTTGGGAAACTTCATTATGGTTGGGTGCAATGTGGCATTATATGCGAGGGTTAGAGATTGATTCATGATGTTTTGTTTCTCTCTACCTGTCAGTGCTGATGGATGGATACTTTATATTCACTTTCTCCTTTTTAGTTAAATGTAGCAACCAAGTGCTTGGCCAAGCCATTTATTTCTTAAATTGCATTTATGATGTTGTTATACTTGTAGTGCATATGTGTAGATATGCTTACTTTTATTGTGCATATGAGAATATATGCTTTATGCTACATATGAGTAGATATGTTTCAATTATTTTCATTGCATAAGAGTATATGTGTAGAGTATATTTATTTTCCCTACCACATTCTGTGATTAGGCTACTAGACATATGTGGAAGTACTATGTTTCACGACTGCACCAGAACCATCTGATCCTCTTGTTTTGATTTGCTAGGCTTCTCGTACTAGGGTTGGAGCATTCTTCATATCAAGAAGAACACTAGGGGAGCTAAACACTCTGTGGTTAGCATGGTAAAAGCGTATGGGTCACACTCCCATCTTAGATAGTAGATGGACAACGTTTGATGGCTGTGGATACCAGATCTTATAGAAGGACACCTATTCAAAGTATTGACAACTTTTAGTGATGTATTGTAAACTATCATCCTAAGATGATCATTATGATATAATTATGTAGCTGGATAATGTATCTATAATGATCTTTTTGTACTATTTGATCATGCATATGATGGGCATATGATGGATGCTCGATATGTAGATCAACATCTTAGTCATTATATTGAAATTGTGTTTAGTTTTGATACACTAGATTATTAAGTCTTAATTATTGGTTAATGAAATGGTTAATGACTTTTTAAACCAAGTTTTACTTTGTTAAATCCACTTTCTAAGAATTGGCATTTGTTGATTAGGACATACTTCTTACACTTGCTTAAACAAAACACGTGCATGAAATCCCATTAATCCTATTAATTGGACTTGTCAACTTGGCATACATTATAAACCTCTTTCATCATACAATCGGTGCCCATGATTTGTATTAGGTTCTTCATTGGTTGTGCTTGATTTCTCTCCATAATTTGAAAGGTTGTCTGACATCATTACAGAAGTGAAAATTTCACAGATTATACCTCGTGTTTATCAAGCATTCAACTTTGAACCAAAAGAGCTACCTTTGCACTTGAGCAGTGAAACATGTTGAGGAAGGTAATTAATGATCATTTTGACATGTCCACATCTGAACTTTTTTTGGTGGGGAAGGTGATGGAATGAGTAATATTTTCTGAATAGGAGTTTTTCTTAACATCGCACTCTAAGGAAGAAATTAAGCTTGAAAAAATAAGTCAACTTTGATTATTTTGATGTTTAATCCATCTAAATTAAGAGTTGTAGAACTATCATAATTAACATCATGTTGTGTTGTATCCTTTATTCAACTGCCATTTCAACATGGTGCAATTCGTATTTTGTGTGCATGACGCGAGTAATCCTATTGGAATGGATTACATGATCGAGGTTCGGGGAGTAGCTATAGGAAATGGAGTGATTCAAATGAGAAAGCATGTTAGATAAGAAGCAATAATCATACAAATGTGCAACATTGGACAAACAACAATGAGACTCGATAAATCATATCAAAGATGTATAGATATTATGATTATAATGGACAAGATATAATATTAATAAAATCTGATTATAATAAACTATCATTTATTTCCAATCAAGAAATTTATGAAATACGCACACAAGGCTCAAATTTTTAGAGTTTTAAATTTATTTTTGAATTTTTAAAAAATGCTAAAAATTTAGAGTTTTTTTCTCGTCAAACAAATTTATGCAAATGATCATATTTTGGTTTGATTATGGAATATGTTAGAGTTGACATGTATACCTAGTGCACCAAAAAAGAAAAATTGAAATTCGGCTAATATTTTTCAACTTATAACTAGTCAAAGTCAAAGTTATCAGAAATTGATAATTTTTTTCTCCCATCAAACTTTTTTCCATCAAATCTACATATTTTTAAAAAAAATTACATATTATTGAAGAAGACTCTCTCCTCTAGTGCAACATTAAATAATAATAATTTTTGAACATGATTTACTATTTTTTTCCTATTTTTGAATAGACATCTTCCTAAATCTTAAAATACCTACTTCTTTCAAATTATAACATATTATCCATAATCAAAATAATAAAAAATTTATATGATCATAATCTTGACTCTGAGACCTACAAAAGTATATTTTTAGTTTTTAAAAAAACTTCATTTTAGTAGGTCAAATTGGCCTTCAAAATGAGATGTTTACATAAGTTCTTATTTTTGCTTGTGTAGTTGCCACTTAGGATGCCACATAGACAATTTTGGTCGAAACCCTTTCGACCGTAAGTGTTTTGGTCGAAAGGGTTTCAGCCGTAACCCTTGTCGGCCTATCAAACTGCCAGCTGTTAATTTGGTTGTTTCATATAATTTTCTTTTTCTTTTTCTTGATAAATATGAAAAAAAACAAAAAATAAAGGAGCATTTTTAGAAGACAATGATTTTTGAAGCCATTTTCGGTAACTATTTTGCGGATTTAATTAGAATTGCAAAGGATCAAATATTTTTAAGTTGTTTTTTCCCGTCTACTTATTTTTATGTATTTTATATTGAAGCATTAGCTGGTATTTAGTGAAATCTAAATTAAATTTTTTGTTTCTATAAATTAAAGTATTCAATGGCAGTAAAGGGAAAAGATCAAGGAAATATGATAGAATAAGAGATGACAAAATGAAAGGTCATTCAAAATGTAACCAAAACCAACCTACTGAAATTCCTGAAGAGGATGAGATTCATGAAGAGAATGAAAGTAATGAAGAGGAAGAAATTGGTAGTTCTAATGATAGAAACAAATTAAAAGGCATAGCAAATTTGATGGATTTGGATGAGGAACTACTCTTTAACCAAATTCCATCTAAAGATATGATAAATGATAACACTATTAGAAAGCATTATCAAAACATGTGGGATGAATATTTCAAAAATAAAAGTATATTTGGGCAAGCACAATTATTTGTCAAGTTATTTAGGAGAAAAGATATGAGACTTGTTTTGGAGTTGTTGGGTGTTGATAACAGAAAAAACCATGCGTATAATATTAATAAAACAATAGTTGAAAACTTGCAAAATGCTTATAACAAAATTGACAACACAACTAGAGGAGGTGATTTGAGTAATGCACGTAGAGCATTGATGACTACTATATCTAGTAGAAAATTGACACATAGAAAATAGGTACGTGCAATTTTTGATGTACTACATATATCTAGAAGAACTATTCAAAGATACATCAAGAGGAGAAATATGCTAGATGATAACATTGAGAATAACTGGGTGAATATTTGTAGAGTTCCTCGAAAAGACAAATTTTTTGAAGATGTAAAAAGACAAGTTATTGAATTTTGGACCACACATTCTCATGTTTCTTCCAACAAATGTGATACTATATGAATTAAAGATCAAGAGACAGGGGCCAAAATTGAACATCCAAAACATTTCATAGATATAACTCAAAGTGAATTATTTCAAACATTCAAGCAAGAATTTTTAAATGTCAAAATATGTTAGATAATGTTTGAGATTTTGCGTCCTTCCTTTGTACGCATAAATAAGATGCATGAAACTTGTTGTCGAAATCATGTTGAATTTGGTCTACACTTGCAATCATATAAAAAAATTATGATAGTACTTGATCCTAATTTGATCATCCCTAGCAGTACAACACAATTTGTGAAGTCCATATTATGTGATAAATTAGAAGATTTAGATGAGTTCAAGGTGCAGTGCATCAAAAATTAGTGTGAAGATTGTGGAGATTTATGCAAATTGAGAATATTAATGAATCGACACCAGTTTCATGGATGAGATATGAATATGAGACATACCAAAATAAGATAAGAGATGAATCCAAAAAAAATGTATTGAAGGAGAGTGAATTACATTATGATGAGTTTATGACCAAGTTTCGTCCATTGATATATCCACATATCCAACATTGTCATGGTGCACAATGGCAAGCTAAACATTTTCATGATTCCACATTTTTTTTTCACCTGGTTGTATACTTTCAGTTATAGATTTTTCTGAGAATTATACATTTGCACCTCAAACAGAGCTTCAAGGGCAATATTATTATTCCAAACAAGTTGCAATATTTGTGCAAGTGACCTATAGACATGCACAATTTGAGGTGGATGAGATAGAAAGGTTGGATGAAAATGAACACATCATCATCAAAGAGATTCATTTCTATATTAGTGATGATAGAGTTCATGATAGGAGTTATGTGGCTCATTATTTTGCAATGTTCTCTGAAGATCTTAGAAATCATGGAATAAATGTTTTAGAGCACTGGATGTAGTTTGATGGATGTGCAAGTTAGTATACATGAACTTACACATTTATTTAACTTTATTTTGACTTATATTTATTTCTACATGCCTATTTCGATTTGATACATGTACACATATAATTGTTTCTACTTATCATTTCATGTTCACAGGATAATTCAAATCTACAAAAGCATTTAATTGGTTAGCAATGCAACATGCTCGAACCAATGTTAGGTTTTTATGGAATTTCTTTGAAAGTGGACATGGAAAAGGGCAGCATGATGGAGCAGGAGCATATATAAAGTGTGCGCTTCGACAACATGAACTTGTAGGTAAATATGCATTTAATGTGCATGTTTAATACTAGTAGCATATATTTTAAATTATATATATGCATGTTGTATGTACATATAGGGAATAAGATAGAGAGTGCAAATAAAATTGTTGAATGGTGCAAATTTAATTTTGCTACTTGAGATACTGAATACAATAAACGTTACTTATCGGAAGTGAAAGGTGAAATTTATATTTATTTTTCAAATTCTTGAGTTTTTTATTAAATATTTATTTTGAAATATGACAATTACTTTTTGTATTTGTAACAGATATAGATTGATCTAATCCTTACAATTGTCAAATGATTCTTGGTATTAGAAGTTTACATCAAGTGATGACTACAGGAAACCATCAACCTCCAGTAATTAAAGTAAGAGAGAAAACATGTTTTTGTGATGACTGCATTAAGGACAATCTAGTGGGTGTATGTGAAAATATTGTGAATGGATATGTTTCACATTGGGATTTGAAGGAGATAGTTAGAAAGCCTCCTTTTGAAGATGTTGACATTGACATTGGCATTCATGATCCTGTATATTCAGCTGATTATGAGCGCATTTATGATTTAATTATGGCAAGTTTGTGTGCATATACATATATATAAATTAATATACATGTATATTCATTTTAAAATTAATTTATATTTATCTATTTTTATATACATGCAGGAGATATTTTTGCAGTTCAAGCCTTACCAGATAATGCGAAAAATGTGGACTATTATCTTTTAAGATGCACAAAAGTAAAACACACTTGTTGGTAGAAGGAATTATAGATGCTGATGAACAATCATATCCAATTAAATCAGTTGTTATTGAAGGAACATATTATCAACAAACAAGAGTAACTGATAGTGGTATTGAATTTATTGAATACAAGCTTGGAGAAAAAGTTTTACATTATAGTAACCATGTTATAGCAACAAAGTTACAATTTGAAGCAGTACAAAGAAGAGGATGTCATGGAAACCAAAAGTGGAATCTGACTATTGAAGAACATGAAAAACTTCTAGAGATAATAAAAACTAGAGAGGATCCTAACAATACAATGTTTGTGGAGCTCTAGTTTACCTATGTACTTATTATGGAGCTCTAGTTCAACTATGTCTATATAGCTCTTATGCTTTCACATTTAATGTTGATAGGATATTTGTTTTATAAATTTGTATATGTTGGATCATTTATCTTGGATATGCGAAATTAGACATGTTTCAAGTTATTTTTATTTAAACTAAACATGGATATCTCATTTAAGACAACTGTTTAGGACCTCCCCTTAAGACAACCTCTTAGGACCTCCCCTTACGACTACCTATTACCTAACCTCCCCTTAAGACTGCCTATTAGGACATCCCCTTAGTACCACCTTTTAGGACCTCTCCTTAAGACAACCCCTTTAGTATTTGTATGTATTTATATATATTGTTTATGTTTTCTTATGATTGTTAATGCTCTTATGTATTTATGTATATAATATTTATGTTCTTATATGATACATTCTTTATGTTTGTATATAATCTTTATGTTCTTATATGTATTAACTTTTATTAATTAAATGTTGTAACATGCATTCTTTAGGTCATACTCTTTATATATTCTTATCTACATTTATATGTTATATTATTACCTGTGCATTAATCTACATTCTTATATATGTATAATTTAGGATCTCTTCTTAAGACATGTCACTAAATATATTTAATCATACTTAGATTAAGGCATTTAAAATAATAATAACATATACATAAACATGTATATTGAAAACATACATTTCTACATTTAACATGAACATATTTACATACATATATGAAATAAAATATACATTAATATACATTCTTATGTATAATTTAGGATCTCCCCTTAAGACATGTCATTAAATATAGTTAATTACACTTAGATTGAAAATATGTATTACATTCTTTATGTTTGTATGTATTCTTTGTGTTCTTATATGTATTAAATTTAGTGATTAAATGTTGTAGTTCACATCATGTATTCTTTATTAGTACTCTTTATGTTCTTAAATATGTATTCTATAATAGCACGTATTACATTCTTTATGTTCGTATGTATTCTTTGCTTTCCTATATCTATTAAATTTAGTGATCAAATGTTGTAGTTCACATCATGTATTCTTTACTAGTACTCTTAATGTTCTTAAATATGTATTAAATTTATTAATTAAATATTGTAACACATGTACAAAATAACATATGATCTATGAAATAAAAATATGAATATTGAAAACATACATACATTCAACATGAACACAAGACATGAACATAATATGTACATCTATGTAAAATAACACATCTATGAAATAATGTATGTACCCATGTAAAATTTATCCAAAATACCATATAAAATGTCTCTAAAATACCATATCAAATGTCTCTAAAATACTATGTATCAAATGTATCTGAAATAACATGTACACCCATATAAAAGTATTTGAAATAACATACATATCCATATAAAAGTATCTGAAGTAACATACATCTCCATATCAAAGTATCTAAAATGACATGTATATATATAAATGTCCCAACATCAATGAAATAGACATGTAAACTAAGATCAACCACATCTCCCTCCTGATCCATGACCCCAAAAGGCTCTACAATCTAGATCTGAACCCTGTATCAAATGAAATAAATTTGTAAAATTATAAAAATTATACATGTATTAGATCATATGTACAATATATATCTATCAAATATATAATAAAAAATAGATAACATACCTATGACTCATGTCATGCAGGATCTGTTGGGGTTTGAAGATCTCCAAAATGCAACAGACTATCACTAAGACCATATAGAACACACGTGTACATGTACACATGTTAAATTGAATCACTCAAGAATACATGTATAGACCTAAGTACATACATATAAAAGATCTTGAGTACGCTAAACAAGTATACATTTGTAAATTATAGTAACAAATAAATATAAACATATAAATTTACAATATTTATTGTAGCATCATGTAATTCTCTACCAATCTAAGTAATATCTAAATCATGGAGTGATAGAGTAATATTTGAATCATGTAATGTGGGTGCTCTAAGGCCAGGTTGTGTAGGAGCAGGTGCTACAAGATCCTGAGTAGGTGTGGGGATAGGTGCTGTAAGCCCCTTTGTAGGAGCAGGTGTTGTAGAATGTGTAGGGATATCCTCCTGTCTCTTTGAGGGCTGTAATCCCACTATGTGTGACATAATATGGCTGATGTGTCCACCAATGTCATGAAGAGGAATCCTCATGACTATCGACAATGCCTAATATGAACCAAGAAGATCAGATGCTAAATAAGATGTCGTATGACAAAATGTATCCACATTTGATATAGTAGAAACCTCTAGTGCAGATGGTATATCTACTATCTCATACAGATCATCAACTCCTGTGCTAGAGGATGCACTTGTTGAAATGGGACCACGAGATCGTAACATATATCTACCACATCGATATGAAGATATCTCCTATAAGTGCATGACAACTATGTCAATGCTAGAATATATTTGACTCCTGATTGTATCATCGGGAATAGTCATACCTGCAATAGCCATATGTGGAGCTCTTGACATGACCAAAAGGTTTGGACCCACCATTGCCCGTTTATTAATAGGCACAAGGGCGTCCGTAGGTCTAAATCTCTCTGACAATCTACCGAGGCCCTATATAGCATGACTTGGAAAATTTGTATAATTGATATCATGATGTAAATGAAATTTTGTAAATAATTATTTGCAGAAGTAAAGAGGAAACTCATCCTTCTGTGGCCACCTGTGATGCGTAGCTAACCACCAAGGATATATAAATTGAAGCAACGAGCTAATCTGTACATTTCATCACTGAATAACCTCTAACCCTAGGCCTATATGTATAAAAGGGAAACATAGTCTTCACCATAGTGGTGGAGATCTCACCATCAATCTGTGTATACTTCATAGTGCCAATGACACTGTGAGAAAGGGAAGAGTAAAAAGTCTTAATACTAATATCATCAAATTGGTTGTACATAGAGACTATCTCAATCATATGGCATAACTCATCTCTCATAGAAATAATCTTCTCCCTATTAGGGAGAGTGGTAGAAGCCAATAGTGTAGAATCAAGATACTCTATAGTATGAGATAACCTAGCAATAGTATCTCTAAACAAATGATGTCTCTCCTTAGAGGATGATATCGATCTACGTGCTATGCTTGACTCATCACTATGACCCCCTCCTTGAACACCAGCCTCCCCTGAGGACATAGGTGCTCCACCAGTACTAGATGCCATATGTAATGATAATATGCAAAGATCTCTATCTATAAATGTAGAGTTAAGATATACATGTAAGTACATATATAACTGAAAGTTAAATTTAATTTAAAACATGTATGTATTGTTAGAAATGCTTTAGAATAACTAAGAGGAGGGGTGAACCAGTTATTCAAGGTCTAAATGTCCAATTAAAACTTTTCACCAAATAAAGTGAGCCTATTCAACTATTCTTTCATCCAAGCTTAAACTTTCCTACTTAGCAAGTTACTGTAGATCAACATGCAAAAATAACACATGTAAAATCAACACATAACACAGTGATTTATGTGGAAACTAAATTTGGAAAAAACCACCAATAACATGCTACTCAATTCTCACTCTCCTAAAGTGATGCCTTGTGAAAAGCCTGCCCTATTAAAGCCTACACCACATTGTTAGATGTGACCTAGTTAAAGGATTTAACCACCATGTTAGAAGTGGGCCTGGTTAGAGGACTTTAAAAACATTCACTTGGAATGCCACCCTATTAAAGGATTTACAAATGGTTGTTAAACCAACCTAAATCCATAAGATTTTACCCTAACTGATACAATTGCTAGAGAGTAACAATAAGGGGTTTTGACTTGATTAAAATTCACAACTTATCTTGCAAATTTTAGATCACAATTCAACTCTTCACAATTTTCCTGGCTTTCAATCTCTGTAGCTCTTGACAGCTTGCCCTCCTTTCAAGCTTTGTCTCTTTAAGTCTTCATGCTCGATGTACTAGTGCAATCTTCCTTCTAACCACTTATCGAAGTAGAGTCTTTGTGCTTTGTTCTTCCTTCTCCTTGATGTCTTTTCCTTGACACCTTTCAACCCCTTCACAATTTTGGTACTCCAGCTACTCTTGCTTCTTGGTCTGTGACTCCTTAAATAGAAGTCTGAAATTTATTTTTCCCACTCGATTCTTCCCTCCTTTATTTTTAGTTTGAATGGATTAGGTAGGATTCATTGAATCTAACCCATATCTTGTTTCTTCTAGAAACATCATGAAGAATCCTCTTGAATTCACTCAAAAATGGTTTACATGAAATTCTGTTCCATTAGCTCATCATCCTTATCCTCCAACTAGTTCACAAAATTCAAGGTAACAAACTTGTCAGCTTAAATTTGGTGAATCTTTGACTTTTCAAATAATGCAGCAGCTCGACACTATTGAAATTCTAGTGCTCGACACATACTATGTTACTTGGCATCAACTACATTTTACTGATGCTCGACACCTACTATGGATTCACTTGACATCCACTAAGTTTTTCTAATGCTCGTCACCTGTTACTTTGCTCAGCACTTGAACACGCTTGGCTCCTTCTATATCACTCAACACATACTAGATTTTTCATTTGCTTGACACTAACTAAAAATTTGCTTAGCTTGAACTAGCTTGCTCAACACTCACTAATGAAATTAGTTAAGCTTTGCAGTCAACCTTGTTGCAACTTATTCCTCCAATGTTTCTAAGTGTGACCAACCTTTGTATCTTCAAGTATATTATCAATACATCATTTAACCATTGTCTTAATTGATCCTTGCACTTCATTACAAAACCATAACTCAACCTTTCCCTTAGGTGCTGTTGTTACATCTTGTTGATTAAATCCTCTTCATCAATCAACTAAGTGATAGTACTTGGATCTTATAAGCAATTTTCATTCTAGCAAATAGCAAGTTTGACATCAATGACAAAAAAATGATTGAAAACATTCTTCATCAACCATCTTCCTTCTTTGCAACAATCTCCCTCTTTGATAGCATTCTTTTTCAATCATATTTTCAACATGTATATAAATATGTACAAATTTGAATGTAACTAAAAATATGCAAATGTTATTTAGTACATCTAGCTCATGTATGTGAACATCTAGCTCAAATATGCACATCTAGCTCATGTATGTGAACAAAAAATATGCCTGTATGTTATTTAATACATAGGTTTACTATGTTAATGTTTTCTAAAATGTAACTAATATTTATTTATCTTGAGGTCTTAACAAGTTTTCAAAGTTTAATGTACATGTTATTATAGTTTCCATGTTTTCTAAGTTTGAAGTTGGTTAAATTTTAAGTTTTCAAGTTTGAACAACTAGAACTTATAGTTTAGTTCTACCTAATGTTTCAAGTTACATGCTAGTTATCTATATAGGTTTGTACTATGCTAATGTTTTATCAAATGTAATTACTTTAGTTATCTAAGTCTCAACTTGAATTTTCTATGTTTGATCATGTAAAATCTACATTTATGATTGAATACATATTTAATTAAAAAATACTATATAGTTCTTTATTTAACATATCAAGATCTAACTATATAAAGAAAATTAACAAGTCTAAATAATCAACTACTAAAACACTTAAAATATAATTAATTTAATTACTAAATAACTTAAAATTAATTAATTTAACTAATGGTAATATGTAATAACTAAAAAACATTAAAAAAAAAAAAGTTACTTGTTACAGCCGAAACTGTCTAACCACTGTGCAAACTATAACAACAAAATGACCACCGACAAGCGATTTTTCAGAATTTGTAAATCTGCCAGGGTTATGGTCGAAACCCTTTTGGATGAAAGGGGTTTAGTTGTAACTCCCCTTGCCAAGTTGGTGTGGGAAAGTGCCACGTCTATACAACTAGAAGTATTTTGGCTGTAACCCTTACGGCCGAAACCTTTTTGGTCGTAACCCTACCAGCTATCACAAAGGGTGACACAGATCTATGCTTTTACCTACATAAACATACACATACATATACACATACACATACACATACACATACACATACACATACACATACACATACACATACACATACACATACACATACACATACACATACACATCTTAGTCAAAATTTTGACCAATGTTGATCAACATTGGTTGAAATTTTGACCAATGTGATTTGTTTAACACCTGAAGATAAATATCTAGAGTAATCACCATAGACAACCTAGTCGATGATTAGTTTAAATTTTTATCTTTAGGTGTTACTTTGCATTCTAAATACCCAGTTCATTATTGGAACGGAGGCAGTTTGTGTGCTGGATAGTCTAAATCTTGATCTATGATTGGTAATCCACCATCTAGCATCCAAGTCATCAAGCTAGTACTAATAAGAATTTCAATTGTAATGTTTATAAGAATTTCAGTTACAATGTTTAACTTGTCACATAACTAGACAATAGTTACAATTTTTTAAAACAAACCAACAAGAGACATTAATGTATTTAAAATACATCTATCAATCAATTGGAACAAGATTTTCATTAGTATTGATAATATAAAGAATGATACGATGAGATTACTACTAATATCTATATCAATTTTCTACACATACCAATACCTGAGCATAAGCCTCTAATACAAACACAATAGACTTAACTATATGTGTGTGTGTGCACACACATATATGTGTATATGTATATATATGTGGATGTATAAAGATGTGTGTGTGTGTGTGTGTGTGTGTGTGTGTGTGTGTGTGTGTGTGTGTGTGTGTGTGTGTGCGCGCGCGCGTGCGCACACACATATCTTGTCAATTTTTTATCCTGGATAAAGTTGGATGTAGAAATTTGTGAATAGCTTTTTTTTGACATGGTGGACCCTATCAATAAATTATAAAAATGACAAGTAGAATCTTAGGCCATTTTAAATATATCTTGTTCAAGTTTTTAAGTGCAGGTTTGATGGAGTTTTTTTGATGACCTAGGTAGTTGAAGTGTAATTGGCAAAGAACAAGCAGTCTTGAAAAATGGATGGTTTGACATAATGTTGCATTAAAAGAACCTTGTTTTCTACATTGTTAGAAGTAGCCATGTATGGTGATTCTATGAGAGTGAAGAGAAGTTTGGAGGAGAAGTTTTGAGCAGTGAAAAATCAAACCCTTGATCAGTGTTGTCCTACTTTCTTGAAACCCTCATTTGTAGCCTTGAATCCCTCATTTTTAGCCTTGAATATAGCTAAGTGTTGTATGAATAGTTTGGTGACATGTAACCTCATGAATTTGTTAGATTGGTGAAAAGAGTATTAGAATCCAATATTTGTTTGCTAGGTTGTTTGGAGAGTTTCAAAATAAAATTCCAAAAACTCCAACAACAAACCTAATTGGGGCTCTAAACCTACTAGGTCAAAATAGCAAGAATTGAAGTTCTATGATTTGGGTTTGTGAGTGGAGTTATAATACATTGCAAATAAGTTAAAATCAATGAATAGTTTGGGTATACCTAACTCAGATTAGTTTATTTAGTTTCTTTGGATGCAAGCATTGTATTTAGAGTACTACTAAATTGTGATAAAGAACTATAGAGTTAATAATGAAATATTAGTAGGTCCTATCAATATGGAGTCAAATTAAGTAAGTGACATGGGTATACATAGTTCTAGTTTTGGTCGAGTAATTAGCTTTAATTAGGTCTACTTATTTAGTTATATGAAAAGCTAAACATCATTTCATTGCTAGCTATCGATGATGCAGGAGCAATGAGTGCAACATAAGAGGCAACATGCATACAAGAATAGTCATAGAAGTCAGGTGTAGATAGAGATGGACCCTCACTATTTTTGTAAGGCATTTGGATGCACAATGTATATATTTTTAAAATTTCTCAGGCTTGGTAAAAAATGTGAAATAATGATTAATGATCAAGTTATAACATTATAAAAATTATAAAATGAAGAAGAATACTCATCTAGTAGTGATATTACATGAGATACAATAGATTTGTCATGACTAACTGGGAACAATCAACTATGTAGGTGGCATCTATAGATGGGATTAAAGAAATGTTATTGATTTGAAAATCATTTGAACGCACCTTGAAAGCTTGCACTAGGAATTTGTCAAGTATCATATGTAGTTACATAACCACCTTTTTGTTGTTCCCCTACCACCCAACAACTTACGCCCTTGGTCCCCATCCTAAAAACTTGTTCCCTTGTTTCCCAATAAGGTGACTCTAGGGATCTACGATATAAATTTAAAACACATTAGTGAGACCTAATAGAAGTTTTATGCCACTTGTTCCATTCCTAAATGAATGTGCAAGAAAGTAAATAAATTTAGAAATGTGTCAAATAATGGAAAGCAAATGTGAAAGAATAAGAGCATCACCTCACTCATGAAGGAATGCACTTGAAAACTTAGCTCTAATGCTAGAGTACTCACACAATAGCATTTCCTTGCATTTTATTAACAAATCATATTTGTTAGGATACATCAATAAGGATTTTCTTTCAATATGTACTCAATGGGAAATGAAAACTCTAATTAATGTTAGAGCAAGTTATTTATTACTCTAGTTCTTTAGCTCTCTTAGGTGCATATAACTAATATTTTATATTAATTATATTGACAAACCTAGTTTCTTTTTCCCTCTAGGGTTTCATTCACCTTTAAAGGTTGAACCTTTGTACTTTTCTTTTTTAATAACTTGGAATACATTTTTACTCTCATATTGTTGAGAATTTCCAAGCTCTACTTTTTCCATTTTCTGGTTTCTCTTCATTGTAGGATATTTGCATGTAGGTGTTCTTGGGGACCTGTGAAGTTGGTTTTCTCAACTTCTACATGGTATCAGAGCAGACTTGTTGCTTCCTCATCTGAAGATTTTTGAAGCCACAATTTGAAGTCTGAAACCCCAACTTTTTTGGAGTTTTTTTCTTCAAAAATGAGAAGGGCAATTTTTTTGGGCACTTTGGGCTCAAACGGATGTCACCATTAGATCTGGAAGGCCGTTTCTAGTCAAGAAACATATAAAACTTGTCATTTTTGGTTTCTGGGCATTTGGAATTTCTTTAAAGCCCCCCTTGCCTGCTACTGTACAGTTGTATGGATGAAAAAATAAAAAAGAGCAGCCGCCGCAACAACATTCGCACGCCATCGCGGGGCCACCAGTGCTCAGCCCATGCTCCATTGGTGCTTCACTCACAAGGGAGGCACCACTTGTAGACCACCATGGCTCGCGCGTTGCCAACCCACCACCTCCACCAATGGCGCAGTCATAGTGCCACTAGAATTCACTGCCCGAATGCCACTTTTGCTAGCGGTGCCACCGCCAGTTCAGTTCGTTGGCTGACATCAACATTCTGTTAGCTGACATCACTTCCTGGTGACTTTTTTTGCTATTGTTGACATCACTTTTTTGCCAGTGACATCATCATTCTGACTGCTAACATCAACATTTTGGCCACCTGATCTTTTTTCAGCGACAGCCTGTGATGGTTGTACGAGTGTCAATTTTAAGATAGTGTCTGTAATTTTCCAGAGAGCCTCTTTTTTGGAGCAGCAGACATTTTTTGACCATAACTTGAGCATACAGATGTATTTTTGCAATCTGAAAGAAGCACCAAAAAGCTAAATCAGAGACGGAGACAATGGTGCTAGTTTCATTTGATTCCAAGTTTGTTTGAGCTCCATTTTTTGCATTGAAGTAGAGACTTCTATTTTCCTCTTCTCTACATCTGAATTCTAGGTTATTTTCTCAGTTTTTTTGCTTTCTATAGTTGTTTTCTTTGGTATTTGAGGGATATTATTATCTATTGTGGAGGGGGGGGGGGGGGGGGGGTGTATTTTCTTTTTCTATAATTTAATTTAGAATAAGACCCTTCTACTTTTATCTTCTTCTTTCTCTCAATGTCGGATCCTTCTATGACCCGGCTCACACCACACAACTATCACACCTGGAAAGCACAAATGACTAGTCTTATCATGTCACGAGGTCTATGGTCATGTTTGGATGAGAACCAACCTATTATTTAGTGCCCTTTTGAGGTTTTGCAACATAGAAACAAAATGGATAAGGCCATGGGATTGATTGCACTGAATATCTTAGATAGTCTACTGTTTCACTTGGATGGCTTGGCCACTCCTCGGGCTATTTGGACCAAGTTCTACAACTTGTTTAGCATAGTGAATGAATTCTGGGCATTATAACTTGATGCAGAGTTAACTTCTTTGTCACCACCCAACTTCCCCACCATTAAAGACTTCTTGGTGAAGTTCAAATCTCTGCGTACAGTCTTGCAGGGATGTGGTAAAAAAAGAAGAAGATGATGAGTGCATTTTTTTGATACTCTCAAAGTTACGAGGATAATATCAAATCTTTTCTTCCACTTTCTACTCCACTATGGATGCCTTGGGTAAGAGACATTAGATGCCTTATTTTGAGACATTTTGTGATCAGTTGACATGAGAACAGGCTAAGATCCAACAGGTGGATGCCTCTGGCTCTTCCAGCCAAGCATTGGTTGCTCAGATTTCTTAGGGTAAACCAAAATAGAAAGCCAAATCGAAGAAAGATACACCAAAAATTGATGCCAAACCGCCAGCTAACCCTTCCAAGGGTAAATCTACTTCAAATTCTACTGAGTCTACCTCAAAGACTAAGAAGAAATCAACTTAGACCTATAGTTTTTGTGGAAAGGATGGACATCCTATTTCTAGGTGCTAGAAACATTTGGAGGCTTTAGAGGAAGCCATGTAGGAGCATCATATTTTAGCTCCTAAGTCTGCATCCCCTCCTACAGGGAAAGGTCATGCTCTTACTGCATGAGCTATGACTTCTGGGCCTACTTGGATTCTTGATTCCAGTGCCTACCTCTCACCATATGACAAACACTCAATAGTTGGTCACCTCACTTGCCCCTTGTCCTACTTGACAAATTTTTGTTGGGAACTCATCACACCTTTCTGTCATGGGTTCTGGTTCTGTTGCATTAGCTGGGGGCTCTCTTCAAGATGTTCTTCTTCTCCCTAATATATCAATGAACATATTGTCTATTTATCATATTTGCCACTTTGGCTCTGGTAAGACAGTTCAATTCTCACCACATGATGTGGTTATTTGAGACTTACATAATTCTGAGATGATTGTGGCTACTAGGAATGTTGACTTTGCATCTCGCCTCTACAGATTTGATGGATTTGAGTCTTCTAATGACACAAGTTCATGTCTTGTTGCACATGCATATTCAATAAGTAGACTTTGGCATGAGCATTTTGGCCATGTCAATTTTAGATATCTTTAACAGATGAGTACACAAGCACTTGTTCTTGGGCTTCCCCAAATTTCTTGCACAGATGGTGTTTGTTAGGGTTATACGCTTGGCAAACAACACAGGGATCCTTTTCCACATGGACGAGCCACTCGTGCTTTGGCACCACTAGAGTTGATTCATAGTGACCTCATGTCATTTCCAACTCCTTCTTTTTTAGGTGCTAGATATGTGCTTACTTTCATTGATGACTTCTCCAAACGTACATGGGTGTAATTTTTGAAGTACAAGTCTAATGTCTTCAATTCATTTCGAGTCTTTAAGACATTTGTTGAGAAGCAATCTGGTCTTTCTATTCAATGGATACATAGAGATAATGGGGGGGAGTATGTGAACCAAGCTTTCAGGGATTTTTGCTCTGAACATGGTCTTTAGCATAAGTTTTCAGTGCCCTACACCCCTCAGCAGAATGGTGTGGTTGAATGAAAGAACAAAACCCTTCAAGAGATGGCTAATTGCTTGATTCAGTCCAAGTCCATGGATTTTTGTTTTTGGGAAGAGGCAATCAATTGTGCCAACTATATTCAGAATCAGATGCCTCACAAGGCAGTTCAACATATAACTCTTGAGGAGGCTTGGTCTCATGTCAAGCTTGATGTATCTTCATTTCGAGTTTTTGGTAGTGAAGAATGGGCATTTATACCAGATGCTTAGAGGAGAGCTATGGAGTGGAAGAGTCAACACCTCATTTTTGTTGGCTACTACAAGGATGTTAAGACCTATATGTTGTTTGATCCTAATTCCATAGAGGTCCTATTTTGACAGGATGTCCAATTTGATGAGCGGTTTCCTGCAGTAGATACCCTGCCTCCAGAGTCTACTTTACTTACCACCACTCCCTCATCCCTTCCAATATCTTTTCTGGATGATGAGGATGATGATCATGTTGATCCCCATTTACCTCTGCCACATGATCCTTGAGCTATAATTGAGGTTGCAGGATCACTAGCTGGTGACCCTACCACTTCTCGTCACACTCGTTCACATACTATGGGTTCTATTCTTCTCAGTCATGTTATTTGTGATGATCCTCAGACATTTGTAGCAGTGATAGGACATCTTGAGTGGGACAATGCAATGGAGGAGGAGTATTCTTCATTGATGAAGAATCATACTTGGGATCTTTGTTCTCTTCCTAAGGGAAGAAAGGTAGTGCAATGCAAATGGCTATATCATACTAAGTTTTCTGTTGATGCTTCCATTGATAAGTGCAAGGCTCATCTTGTTGTGAAGAGTTTTTCATAGGTCAAGGGTATTGATTACACTAAAACATTTGTCCCTATTGTCAAGATGAATTCTATTCACCTAGTTTTATCCCTTGCAGCTTCTTAGGGATGGCCCATTTTTTAGATGGATGTGAAGAGTGCATTCTTGCATGGATCTTACTAAGGAGATTTACATGGAGTAACCTCAAGGATTTGTGCAGGATTCCTTCTTGGTTTGTAGACTTTGACGCTCATTGTATGGTCTCAAACAAGCCCCTCAGGCTTGGTATGAGAAGATGGACTCTTTTCTACTTTCTATAGGCTTCACCCATTGCCATTCCAATCCTACAATCTACAGTCAGTGTCTTGAGGCTGAGGTTTTGATCCTTGTGCTATATGTTGATGATCTTCTTCTCATAGGTAGCTCATCCTCTATGACTAAGGATGTTCAGAGAGCATTGATGGAACAATTTGAGATGATTGATCTTGGACTGCTACACTATTTTCTTGGTCTCCAGATTGTTCAGTCCCCTGCTAGAATCTTTTTCTACTAGCAAAAGTATACTTTTAACATGCTTTGACACTTTGACATGCTTGATTGCAAGCCTGCTCCTACACCTTTTCAGTCAGGTGTTACTTTGTCTACCTCTTGCAATTCACCTTCATTGGATCCCACATTATATCAGCAGTTGGTTGGCAGCTTGTTGTACCTAACACACACTCATCCTGATCTCTCCTTCATAGTGGGTCCTATCTCTATTTTATATTAATTATATTGCACAAACCTAGTTTCTTTTTCCCTCTAGGGTTTCATTCACCTTTAAAGGTTGAACCTTTGTACTTTTCTTTTTTAATAACTTGGAATACAATTTTTCTCTCATATTGTTGAGAATTTCCAAGCTTTGCTTTTTCCATTTTTTGGTTTCTCTTCATTGTAGGATATTTGCATGCAGGTGTTCTTGGGGATCTATGAAGTTGGTTTTCTCAACTTCTACAATTAAACCCATGACAAATTCTTAAAACACAACCTAACTCTGAAGAGCATAATCAGAGGAGAAGGGAGGGGTAAATCAGTAATTCATAACTTTTAAGCTTGTAAAAATTCTCTAAATTAGTAATTTAGAATAATATGGTAAGAAACTACTCTAAAACACTCATTCTTTCCTACCTTGTGCCTACACGTTAAGTATACACATTCATTCTTTTCTACATTGTGTCTACACATTAAGTATGCTACAAGAATGAGATAACAAAAGTCATGTGAACTAAAATAATGAGAAGTAAAAGGGATGCAATTTACAAAAGATGAATTTGAACTCCAATAAGATTTACTCCTACCTTTAAAATACTTGTACTATATGCAAATCAACCAAAGAGTAAAATAAAGCATTCCTGTGTCACTGTTCTCTACATATATTTTATTATTTATGCTCTAGTCCTTCAGATCCATTATAATATAAAATAATCACCTCTTCAAAATTGTTTGCATGGCTATCACCTATAACTTCCAGAGTTTCAAGTATTGTAGCTGTTGAACCTCCAATTAGTAGGACCTGATAAAACAAAAGTATTTCCTTAATAGGTCATCAAAAGAAAATTTGACATATGAATGCAAACTTCAATAAATCCTAAATAGAAACTCCAAAATTTTAAAAATTGCAACGAAAACATAAACTTTATGAGAAGATTTCATACTTCAGTTGATAGGTTCAAAATATATTTTCAAAACAACAATAACAATAGTAGCTGTAAAGATTGTCTAACCATGACCATCAGGTAGTTCATGAACTGAATCCAATGCAAGAGAAAATGCCATTGCCCTCTCAATCCTATTGAAATAAAGGTATAATAAGACTTCCTAAGAGTGGAATATTTTGTTATGCCATCTATATCAAGAATAAATATAAAAAGATATGTCAAAAGGAAACACATTTCTTATTCAGAATTTAACTCACCAGTATCCATAGGGCTTTTTGATGTTTCAGCAGTATTTTCCTATGTGTTGATCTCACAAAGCTGGTCAAGTAAGCGCAAGGAAAAAACATTTGCCACCCATTTAAGATAACACATTGAAGAGTGTCATATCAATACAACATGTTCCTCAGCTTTTCATTCTTTATGGGAAAAAATAGCTCTATGCATATTCAAAAATAAACATATTCATTCTATATATTCATTTAAAATAAGGGTTGATAGTCTTAAATTGTAGATGAATTAAGACAAAAGACATGGGTCTGCACAAGGTTTGTGTTGTGACCTATGGGTTTGTTGTAGACCCAAATGGACCCATAGGTCTGAACACAGACCCTGTGCATATTGAGCATGAACCAATTCATGGATCTAGACCTAATTCAAATCTGGACCTAGTTTGAGGGTCCAGAGAGAAAATCCCATAACTTAGTTGAAAACTATATAGTTATGTTGATAAATAGTTAATATTATGCTACTTGTATTAAAGATGATTTCGTAATGATTTAACATCATTAGGCCAAGCATGTTTGAAGACATATAACTATCATAAGGAAATCAATATATAGCAGCAAGATACAACATGGCACTAAGGCAACAATTGTCTTCAAGTCATATTTTAAAGATAATCAAAAGTGTTTAGTAGACAACAAAGGTTATACTATACGTAGCATTTGAAAAAGACAAAACATTTGTTAGTAATAAAAAAAATCGTAACTATATTTAAGAAGGGCATCACTTAGGACAAGAAAGACATAATAAAATTTGTTAGCAATTAAGATTAAAATGAAGATTATTTCATTTAGCGATTCCCTTCAAAGGATTGTTTCTCTTTATGAAAAGGCATAAGGTATGTATACAATAAATAT
This sequence comes from Cupressus sempervirens, assembly GCA_028749045.1. Taxonomy (NCBI): domain Eukaryota; kingdom Viridiplantae; phylum Streptophyta; class Pinopsida; order Cupressales; family Cupressaceae; genus Cupressus; species Cupressus sempervirens. The sequence continues at coordinate 483,405,608 of CM053786.1, forward strand.
ATGAAAGATAGATGAGTGTGGGTGTTATGTGAAGAATATTCAAATATATCAAATATATCAGCAGATAAAGAAGGAAATATTAAGAGTTGAATTCTAGCTTGGATGAAAACTATGAGAAATCGTATAGAAGATTTGTAATCACAGTTACTCTATATTTATAATAAATTATGTGGCATATTTGTAATTGGCATTGTAGAATATTTGATTCTCAAATTGGATGAAGAGTGTGAAATTTCTTATAGGAGACTTATAATTAGGTTTATGTTAGATTCGTAATTAGTTTTGTGGCAGATTTGTAATCAACATTATAACATATTGGTGACCAAATCATAACAGATTTGGAGTGAAATTGATATTAAGCTTGGTGCCTCATATTGGTGAGGTTGGTGTCTCATATTGGTGAGGTTTGGTGCCTCTAGTAGGTTGGCATCTAAAATTGGAAAAATGGAGTCTCCTATGGGTTAATGCCTCTAGTAGCTAGGGCCAAAAATATTTGTAGAAAGATGATTAATTAAAGGCATGAGCTTTCCATGATCCATAAGAATGTGCTTGAGTTTCTGGAATCAACTATGTGTATTTTTAGAATTGATGTTTGAGATTGCACCCATTTTTCATCTTCCTAATGATAGATTGTCGGCTGCAATTTGAAGCATTGATTCTATAAAAAATACACAATTAATTTTAGCAACTCAAGCGTAAAATTAATAAAAACAATATTTTATCATGATTTTCCTCCTGCAAGGGTTTCCACATGAATTGAGTTGTTATTATGTTGGTCAATATTTAATTTTACATATGTACTAGTTTTAATTAAATCTTGAAGTGATTAAATAAGTTTCAAAAGGTAAAAGAATATTGTTATAATAATATATAACCATGTGCTCATCAAGTTAGTCCATGACTCCAATCTAACTCAACTACCAATAAGACTTGATTTAGTAAGTACAAGCTAATAGAGATTCCATTGAATACTATGATAAAAAAGGGGACATTACAACACTAAAAACACACATAAATAAGCTAAGTCACAAACCCATTAGTGGAGTAGATAACAAGAGTACATCTAGTATAGTCCAACTATATTTGCTCCTTGCATCGTTATGTAGAAGTAATAGTTTGAATTTGCAAGTTCAAGTTGCATTTTGTAAGTTGGAAGTTCATGCACATTATGAAGCCATATGAATTGAAGTTAAGCAAAAATATACCAATAAACCTTACCTATTAATTTTTTAATTTTCCTGATATGTCTCATCAATCGTGGAAGGTGATCTCAATTTAATCTAACCATAACTGCAACAATGACCATAACACCAATAAAGAGAGCTATAGTAGAATTAAAGAAAAAATATTTGGTATTTCTCAATGTCATAATTTTCATATACAAAGGAGTTAATCTCAATGTCAAATTGTAAACTTGATCTTTGCAAGAGGAACCATGCAGATTTGATGCATTCAAGAAGAGAATACTTACACAAAATGAAGCCCAATCATGCTAGACAAGTTGAGTATTGGGCCTTCAGTTTGTTATTTGATAGTTTCTTGATAATGACACATTCAAAATGCACTTATAAATAAAACTCTACAATAAATGAAATTGATTAATTAATGAAGGTATGTTAGTTTGAGCTTCACTTGGTTTCGAGAATACTTTAATATTCTCTACTTAACAAGGCCAACCACATGAAGGTGGAAGCTCATATGGCCTCAGCCCCCTCCCCCTAACATCAATCTAAATTCCCCATTAACATCTAATTACCTACTTCATTCATTCATCCATCCATTTATGAACTATAACATTCAATCAATACAATCACATAACATTTATTAATATGATATAAAATTCATTAATACACAATACTAATCAAGAATTCATTAACACATAACAATATTCATTAACATGATATAAAAATCAATATTAATATGCAAAATTCATAGATAATTACTTAAAACACCATTATTTAATCATCCAACAAAGTTTATCAAAGAGAAATTTTAAAAAATTATTTTTTATTTTTTCATTTTTCTTAGCTTTCTTAAGGAAAAGGCTAATAGGAGCATCAATATTTTCCTCATTCTCCTACTCTTGTGGCTATAATGTCAAATTGTGATGCCTCCTCCTATTTTGAGGAGCATGAGGCCGTTGCACTAAAAGGGGGTCTGTTGCAATAACAAGTAAATGGGTTAAATTGGCATACTTTTTTTCTTTTCTTTTTTACTGTTACAAGTATTTCATTAACCAGTAGAGCATAACATGCATTTTTCTTACCTGACAATGCCACATCATGTATAATAACATTTTGATTGGCTGCCACCTCAACATGCTGAACACTTCGAACATGCTCCACTCATTCACCATGATGTTCAATGTGCTCTAAAATATTCAAAAAAAGGTTACACGACAAATTGCAATTGAAGATGTTAAATTATATTAATAATTACATAATTAATTTTTAATAGAAAATTAATACTATCACCACTATGATGCACATCATGGCCTTCATCATGCATAGGTTCTATGATAGGATTTGAAGGCTACAATGAAATGTTATGCACATTATTATAATAATTTAATATATAAAACAACAATAGTCAATTTATGTTCAAAATTAACACCAAACATGAAATTTCTCAACTATTCAATCTAATTTAATTTTTATTTGAAAAATTTACTTGTATTTGATCTTGTGCACCATATTCTTCGGTATGGCTTTTAGATTCTTGGCATAGGCGTGCAACCACAACTTTATAGCCTGCTTTAAGGTAATTTTTTTATCTTCATCTGTGGGCTCTACATTGAATTTTGTGCCCTCTATTTTTTGCTTAATACCATCAATTTTGCATCTATGATTTGATTAAATAAAATTGTTTGCAACATTATATAAATTTTTTAAATATGAAATTCCATTGCTGCTACTTACAAGTCAAGAGTGAAGTTTCATATAGCCACCAGAGCCAAGTTTGTGTTGGCCAACCTTTTTTACTCTCACTTTTGTAGCTTTTGATGTGTCCCGTAGTCTATGAAAAGTTTGAAACATGTTAGATTTTATAAATAAAATGATCACTAATTACTGCATGATTACATTCTACATAATACTATCATGACATACGTTCTTTTGCTATCTACTGGTTGAATTCCTCTACCCTTTAGCCTTTTCTCTTTTGCATCTTCGATTATTTCATTCCACTCCATCGGTGGAATCATAGGAGGACACTCATACTTTGGGTTTTCCTTTAGAGCCTTTCTGTATTGGTCCCTCATAGTCTTTATATGTTTGGATGCTTTTTAAAAAACAAGAACTAGGGCACTATCAAAAATTTTATTTCCAAAAAGGTCCTCTAAAGATTCAATGAACTAATTTTTTAAGTTAGGATTCTATTCATTCCACCTTTTTTGAAATTTTTTTTTGCTATATACATAAATTCAATATAGTACAATAAATGGAAGAAAAGAAAAATATTATACCAATGATTTAAATTATGCACCTTTTACATATGGTGAATCCAAATAGCTTCAATGTCATTTCAAAAAGAGTATCATAAAAAACATCATTTCCTACAAAAACATCATGGGATTATCAGTCCAAACAGAGTTATGCATAAGTAAACTACAATTACACTATAAATAATAACAATTTTAAAGCACCCAGAAGCTTTGGTACTTTTAACGGAAACATATTTTTTTGTGTTTAACAACAATGACCCTACAAATGAACCAATACTAGTAACATAGGCTAATCTAGGAAATGGTTGAGGTTCACTAGTAGTGGTTTGTGTTCTTGTATCAACCGTAGGTGTATCTTTTAGTGCACAACATAGGTACATGAGTATAAAATCCACCAAACAAAAAATAATGCATGATTAGCACATAACAAGATATAGAAAAATAAGGTTTTACTAGCTGTACTTGGTATAGAAGATGTATGCAAGCTCCTTGTTGCCGAAAATGCAGTTGGCAATATCAGAGTGCTAATCAAAGGAGGCATCCACACTTCATCATGAGCTGAAGAATATATTGTTAGCAAAGGAATTTGCAATGGATAAAGATCAAATGGGATACTAGCTAGAAGCATCACAAAGGTTAAATGGATGGTTAATGGTTTAAGGATTATTTACATGAAGGTTGTGCGCTACAACCCTCACCATATTGACCACACAGTTTCATAGGTGTCACAAAATCCTATAAGAACACATAATATTTTAGATCATGATCCATACGAAAGTATAAAATATAGACATCTATTGAACTTTTATTATTGCTTAAGATAAATTACTGCTTATGTTCATACAATTAACTCTACGTATCAATTCATCTTTGAGTGCCTTTGTCTCCTTGATTTTGTTTTATTCTAGGACAAGGGTAATAATTACATTACTACATTTTTTTATGATCAGAGTAGCCATGAAGATGGGATCAGCACTACATGCGATGTCATTTAAAAATGATGCCTCAATTTCATATCGTATTTGATCTATTGTCATTTTTGCTTTTCTCTATCAATTAGTATCAAGTTGTGACATTAATATCAGTAAAATTCATCAAAATAACTAAAATTCATAAAGAAAAGAACATAATAATATAACATTTGTTTATATATAATTTGTACAATTACAATAATTAACATTTAACTTTTTCAAAGAAGGTGTTTGAGAAACATCCTCACCTATGTCTTGTGGTTGATCCATCTCACCCTGTAATGAAGATTAATAATTCTTAGTAATCAGTAGTGAAATGAAAGTAATAGACTTAGAAAAAATATTTATTAATAAAATAATAGACTCTCTATTGGAGACAATATTAATTGGAGGCAATCAGTTTAAATGTTGTACTAACCAGTCCCATGATAGTGAATTTTGTTGTATCTACACGATTCAAATTGTAATATATCAAAAGCTCTTCCCTTGCACTTATTTATTTTATCATAAATACAAAAACATAATTTTCCTTGCGTGCCTTGAGTATACAATTTTCCCAAAATTAATTGACACATGTCAAGAACTATTTATAAATCCTGCAATATTCCTTATTGCTTTTGGCCTTCCATAAATATACATAGCGAGCCTTTTACTTTGATAATTTTATTTGCATTGTATATAATTTGGTGACAATGCATACCTACGCATGATTTTTTATATATTGCACAATCTACATCCAATTATTGTAATTGTAACAAGGTCCTACATACTCCATCAATTCAACAACTTTATTATAATTGACCTTTATGCCATCCATGGGAAATGGGCCTAAACCATGTAATGAAGATGGAGCTATGTGATATATCCTTTCATTAACAGAAAAAATAGTGTTAACTGGAGTTAGTTCCTTGGGTACTCATTCTTTCTGAAGATGTGTTTACCTTAAGGGAAGCTTCCTATCACCTTCACTCTCATTATCATAAGAACATGACCCTCCTCAGCAAGAAAAAAATGCATTTGTTTATTGAATTTTCTTCTAATATTTTGACCCCTAGTTGATCTCCCTATTTTAGACCTACTAGATGTCTCATTCTTGTCTTCCATTCCTATATTTTTCTCACTCAAGGAAGATAGATTAGACAAATACCTATTTGGTGATGCCTGCAATCCATAAAATACTTGATATGTACTAGGACTAAAGTTGATGTTGATGGTAAAGAGAAGATATGCAAATAAAAAATTATATCTATAGGGTCTATTGATTTATACCTTTCGATCCATGTCATTGTGCATGATCCTGGTCAAAAGCATTAAATTAATTGCATATGTAAATTTTTATCTTAAATTAGCCAAAAATTATATGATATATATGCTACAAATTACATAGAAGATAAAAATTACATAATGTATTCATCAAAATCATTCTATATTTTTTAATTCCTTACCTCTACTTAATGTGTGGTAGCTATGCAAAATCATTATATATACTCCATGATAGTAGAGTCCAACACATAATAACTTAATTATAAAAAAATACAAGTCAAATAAATTTCTATGAATAAATCACTTCATCATACTTAACATTGATCATACTTTGACATAAATTTCATTGATCATAATATTCATCCATATCATCATCATCACCATCATCATACTTGTCACTTTGATCATCATCTCCACCACCACCACCACCACCACCACCACCACCACCACCACCACCACCATCATCATCACCCTGATCATCACCATGATCATGATCATGATCATCATCACCATCATCGTCAAAATCGCCAGAATCATCATCATCATCTTCTTTTTCTTCTTCTTCTTCTTCTTCTTCTTTATTGTGTAATAGTCATTTGTGATCATCATTTACTTTGTCTTCTAATTCTTTAGTATCTTCTTCTTCCATCACATTATACTTTATAGACCTTCCTCTTGGATCATGTCTAACAACAAATGACCAACCTGATTTATGTGGAATGCCAAAGTAAAACACTTGCTCATATTGCCTTGGAAGAACACATGACTCATCTCCAACTAGCTCAAATGACCTTGTATTAATCATTGTAAATCCACTATCATGTTCAATAATAGTCCTATTAGGATCATTTTGATTTAGCCATAGCCTATAGCCTTTGACGATAAATAGAACTAATTTGAACGAATTAAAGTTGCACTCAATTATATCATGCAAAATGCCATAGCATCAATTTTTTAGGCTTTTGAGGATATATGTCATTTCTAGATGAAATATTGGTGACCTCAAAGACTGTACTTGTCCCATAATCACAAGTTTTCTTCATTTCATCTAACTTTTTATGCAAAATTTATGGCCATGGTATGACATAGTTTTTTGGTGTTTGATCTATAATTATTCAAACATGTCAAGATTATTTGCATCGATCCATCAGTTGATATTAAACTTATGGATCATGATTAGTAATCCTATACATACCTTTCTATCTCTTAATCCATATACTAGATCAAGTACCATTAGTGTAACATTGGGATCTCCATTACGATGAGCTTCTTTAACTAATGATGCAACACTATCCCATATTAATGAGAGACCATTTTCTCAAGATTATTGAATCCATATTGTCATCCAGTCAAGATTGTTTGCAATATACAAATGTAGTGCATTCTACTCATGACCAATTGTAAAGAAAACAACTGGACCACTTAGAAGCAACTTATATTGAAGATTTATAAGAATGAATAAACTACAATAACATCTTATTGTTACCTCTCACTCTCTTTAATCTACCTTTCTACTTCCCTTCAAATTTGTTAATAGAGTTAGGATTCCAAATGTGATCTACATGTATATTTGTTGTAAACTTGAGAAGATATTCACTAATATACACCATGGTATGGTATACCAGATATCCCTCTACCATAGAACCCTTAGGACGTGCTCTTTGTCAAATCAAGTCCTTCATAAATTTCAAGTGTCTCTCAACCATCCACATTGACCTAGTTTGTATAGGTCCACACAATTCAATCTCCTTAACTTGATGTATGAGGTAGTGTTCTTAAGTATTGAAAAAAGTTGAAAGTAGACAATTTTTCATTTCACACATAAGCTGTGGAATCTTTCTCTTCTAATATTTTATATTATTTTTTATCAATTTTTTTAGATGATAACCACCTAAAAGAGATTCAACATACAAGAACATATAAATGAGATTTTAGATAAAAATATACAATAAATCACAAAAAAAGTAAAGCAAGTCATAAATATAATATACGTACAACAAATCTAAGAAATAACACTTCTAACCTCATGTATTATCCAAGATCATCTATACATTTTTTAATACTATTTTCAAATTGGTATAGGAGGGATAGAGGTAGGACGTACTACAATCATTAAAAAATGATCTTTTCAATATATTATGAAACAATACAATGAAAAGTACATGCAATTTTACAATATATTATAAATATACAGCATGACTTACCTTGAGGGAGGTATGCCAATCACGTGTTTCAACCCTAGCCCAAATTCATCTTTCTTTGATACAAGACTACTTATATTTGTAGCAAATCCTGTGGGAATTTTTTTTATAACTTCTTTTAATACATCACTTTGCTGCTCCATTAATAACCAAGGAAGGGCACTCATTTTTATGCGGTCTCTATTGCTATTTGATTTAATGAAAATTTTCAATGCATGATTGGATTCATGAATTTTATTACAAATTTTGATAGTTTTTTCTCTATCATGCCTTCCATCCGATATTTTTCATAGTGTCTCTATTACATTCTTTCCAATATGCATAGCATCAAACAAATGCATAATTGAGAGATCCTTGTAGTATAGTAACCTACTAAATTAAGTAGGATAACTTTTCATTCCTCTAGGAAGTTGGTCATTGATGCCTTGACAACCTTCACGAGCATCAATTACATTATTACTAAATATAAGATAATATCAAAATATAAATTTCAAATTTTGGACCACAAACTAGACATTACCTCAACAATTTAGTCGATCGTATTCCAACTTCCATAGATGATGTGTCATTCTTCATGGCCTTTATGTTGTCTCTTCTTTCTCATTAAAAAGATGTTTTTATAGTAATTCGATACTTATGATTATTGGGGAGAGAGAGCCTAAACTCATCGAACACCTACTTTCCTAAACTTTTTGAATGACAAGATTTCATCTTTGGACCACAAACTGGACATGCAAATTTTTCCTTTGTCTAAAGACCTAAAATATAATGTACAATTGGATCATGTACAATTATCATGCATGACTTAAACATAAAACAATAATGTGTAAGCACTATAACATACCAAAAATATGTGACCTTAACAATATAACATACCACAAAAATGAGTTAGCCTAAGAGCATCATATATTGTCCATGCAAGTATTATATGAAATTAAAATTATCTTTGTCCTATTGATCTAGAGATGTCATACATAGTGATCCCATTCCATAACTTCAACAATTTGTCAATAAGGATCTAAATATACACGTTCATATCTTTAACTTGGTACTTGCCTAGTAATTCAATAAATAGAAACATTACATAATTATTATGACCATTTTGATGCAGTATTTATAATTAAATTTAGATAACTATTAAATGAAAAAATACCTCCTACAATCATTGACAATATTATGTGCTCCCTCTTTATGGACATCGAAGGAGGAATGTTATTGTTAATAATAAAAATAAGCTACACTAAGTAAACAAATCTCATATCTTGTCATGCCCAAAAATACGAGGCCAAAAACACACAATTTTTTTTAAATAATTAAACTTACTAGGTTCACTAAGGTTTAAGAGTTGAATTTGCAAGTGCAAGAATAGGTTTACTACATACATCTTAAGTTTATAATCATGAGAAGAAATACATCGATAAAGTTAAAATTCTCATTATTAAATTGTTATCAACATTTGATTCATTATTACATTAAGATTTCAACAATATATTGAAATTATGCGAGCAACAATATAAATTGATCTTACATTTAAGTATGCAAACAAATTACATTATCCTATTAGTCTAACATAACTTGTTATGTTTACAACGTAATGATTAACTTTCTTAACAACTAAACTAATTTTACATTAAATCAAAATTTTACTAAAATTTAATTAAGAGTGTAGCATTTATCAATTTGCCAAAAGAAAATATCACAACTACACTTTACTAATCTAATCATAATACTAATATAAACAAAATATAACATTAAGATCACTATCAAGATAAAACTTAATTAAATTTAAAACTTTAACTAAATTAATAAACCAAAACTAACCAATATTAATTCATGATTAAAATAAATACATATTACAACTCTAACAACTTAAAAACTAAGTTTATACACACCTAACTTAAATTACTTAAAACATAACTTAATTAATTTAACATCATAACAAAGTTACTATATAGATACTTAACTATCCTAACAAACACCCACTAATCAAACTTAAAAAAAAAACTAACATACTTATAACTAACTTTTAAACAAAAAATTTTAAATAACAAAACAACTAACCTAAAAATGTAACTAACATTCTAACTAAAATAATTTTAAAACTAACCTAAAATCTATCCTACCCCTCTAACCTCTAACTCTCCCCTAACTCTACCTTACCCAACCACTACCCTCCAAGTGGCCCACTCCACTTGTTTCCCCACGCAACCCAAGGACTAGCACGCTGCCCAAGCACTAACTAGGTGCACTATGGGCATGCGTGCCCACTAATGAAGTGCATGAAATTTCCAAAGTGACGCCCAAGGGATCAAATGTAAAGTTTGTTTCCACCCGACGTAGTCTCCAAGAAAAAATGAACATTGCGCTTCCTCCAATGAGATTTGCTGCTACAAAAAGGATAAGAGGGGAGTATAGGGTGATGTCACCCTAAGCATGATTTATTTGACTTTTCTTTAAAACTTTTTCAAGCCCATTCCAAGAGCTGGCACCAAGGGAAGGAGGAGTAAATGCAAAAAGTTAAGTTGGTAAGATGGATATTTGCTTGTTTAATATGTTAAATATTTTGTTTTGATTGATTATATTAATTTTATATTTACTCATCCATTTGATAATTTATTTATATTATTCAACAAGAATAAATAGGGGAATCTTTAAAGATTCTCTGTTACCAAAGGGGGAATTAATTTGTTTCCCATACAAAAATCAGAGAGAGTTTTTACTCTTGGGGCAATTTTTTTTTTCAATTCCTTATTTTTGTAAGAATAGATTTTCAAATTGATTAATTTGCCAAGGGGATTATAATTTTTTTTTTTTAAAGTTAGATTAATCATAGAGTGAAATGGTTTGTTATCATAATAAAGCAAGAGCAAAATTTTCTCCTAATAAGCACGAAGCCCAAACAAGTTCGCAACATAACAACATTTTTGACAAGTGGATTTTTGTTTTGCATGATTCAACATCATCATTTATCTCATTTTGATATTCATTCCTAAAACTGAAAAGAAAACATGAAAATCTCAAGAGAAGCGATATTACTCAATCACTATTTTATTGACAACCTGATTCAAAGGTTCAGCCGGGAAAGAATTAGGAAGAAAACCCAGCGTCGTTGCCAGTACAACAAAGGTTTTAAATACAAATTTCATAGGATTCCAATCCCAAAATTACAAAAAATCAAATTAAATTTCCTTCATGACCCTTATCAAGGGATCCATATCATTTTTTGCAATACATTGCTAAGATTGTGGAGGGAACAAAAACTGACCAAGTGACAAAACAACATAACTAGAACTAAATCAGACATTCATATCCATGCTAGGTTTTCACATTAGGATTTAACATTGAATCAAAACTAGGGAAAGGTGGATTTTTCCAATAGGAGATGTTAGACACAACACCAAAATAGGTGCCCAATCGGGGCTATAACTCAAAAACTTCCATTCTTCCATTCTTACATGCCAAAACTCATACGTGGTTTGTGCTGACAGGTAGGGGCCCATAACACCCTACCCTCTCTCCCTCTTCTTGTCTTGAGAAGAGACTCTACATTGTTGGGGTCCAACTGAATACCTTTCCCAAAATTGGCCACTTTTTCCCTATCCAAGGGTGAGTAATGCCAAAACACCCATACAAGAAAACTTTGAAATTCAAACAAAACATGAAAGAAAAACATTCAAGAAAACATGGTTTCAATCCTTCCCAAGCATACCCAACATACATACAAGCATACCAATAAGCAACACAATAGCATAAGCATGAACCAAGCATGAAACATCATGAACAACATGAACAACATGAACAAAGGAGATGAAGAACTCCTACCTTCACAAAGAGGTTATGGTAAAATGGACAATTTGAGAAGAGCTTTTCCTTCCTTGCCTTCAATCTTCCAAGACTTCTCTCTAAAAGTAGAGATTGGGTAACAACCAAAACTACTCAAAAATGGCCTCTAAATAAGATCCAAACTCAACCACCAAAAAGGGCAATAAATTCCCCTACTCACCTAAAAATCTAGAGGTTTCTAACTCAACCAAACCTAAGGTTAACCTCTAAGTGGAGTTGAGGTTATTCAACTTATGGTAACAACTTTCAATTTTTGCACAAAGGCAAAAATAGACTTTTTGAGTGACCTCAAAAGTCAACAAAAGGGGCTTGGGGGGTGGAAAATGCCCCCAACCCATACCCATACCCCTTGGGTATAAAGATTTCATGTTTTAAGGCCTTAAGAATAGATTTGGGACCAAAAAAATGCTAGGAATATTTAGGACTATCCAACAACTCCAAAATGTAGATTAAGCACTAATTCAGATTAGGGATAACTAAACTCGATTAAAGACAAATTAACAAAAAGGGCACTAACTTAGTCCGACTTAGGTCCAAAGGGTACACAACTAATCTAAACTAGCATGCTGGAATGCATATGAAATTCATGAGTGTCAAGTGACACTATAAGAACACAATTATGAAACATTAACATTTACTGAACACAGAAGATACATTCATACATCTCACAATCCAATTATGTTATGAACAACAAGGTTTCCACAAATGGCACAAAGGGATCAATTCTGTTCCTCCATCAGGTTTCTTGGCTAAAATATCCTGCACACTCATTGTGCACATTAGTAGTCCCATAAAATCACATGCACATATGTATATACATATCAGGGAATCACATAAGTTAAAACATACATCTTTAAATCAATCAGGGTTTCTCTCATCCTACTCATATTCTTAATCATTACAATTTCAAAATCAAAGTGTTAATCCTACATTTACTTACTTCATCAACATACATATTCATAAAGCATTAAATGACAAACTCAAATATCTGAAAGTAAGCATCATACAACATGAAATAATATAATATGTTCAAGGCATCAGATATTGTCTTGACATCTCGAGTCGTGAGTATCAAAATAATATTATATCACTATGCTACGATGGGTCAGGGCGAGGCCTCACATATCTCCAAATGGATTGACACCATCCACTACCAATGAAAGCTTGAGATTATGAGGTTCTTTAAAGTGTGGCCATTTTTTTCTATGTCTTTAAATGTAGAACCATCTATAGGAATTCACATAATGTTATCTTGACTTCTATTGCATGCATGGTAATCCATAAATTGTGTCAAGCTAGTAAACTTGAATAATCGTTCAAGATGTGGAATAATGAGAATGTATCGAAGAACCTTGTGAGGCACCTTTTCTATTTTATTTGATCGATATCTACTACTATGCAAATTCATATTGTTTATGGTATAAAATGTGATCATTTGGATATGTATGTATTGTCTGATACTTCATTCCAATTTAATTTATAATGGTAGATAATTCTCAATATGAACGAGGCATAATATTTGACGGTGGTAACAAAAACTCACTTATCAACCTACAAAAACAAATATGAATTGTTAATATAATGAATAGTAATGGTATGCTAACATTGAAGATGACAAAAATGACATACCTTAACATTCGTGACATTGCTACATTGGATAAACCATTCATAACCTTCAAGTTCACCAACAACACTATAGAAGAGAGTAGATTTATTTGGGAGCCTTGGTATAGGGGCTTGTATGACTTCTCAAGTATGGGTATATCAAGATCATCTTCATCATCATTATTAGATTGGCTAGTACCATCATCATGATCATCTTGATTAGCTGCGCCAATACCATATTCTTTAATCATGTCCTCTAGCACATTATCAGCTACGCTAATACTGTCATCTTCAAATGTGTTCTTTGCCATAGGATCATCTTCTTCCATGGGAGCGTTATCCTCAACTTGGATATCCACACCTCCATGTTCCTCCAATTAGAAATCTACATTCACCAATCAACAAAAATCCCATCCCCTTTAACATGACCATGTTGCCTACAATGATGCTAGCCTTCTGTGATTATAATTATTTGATTCTTTAAGACCTTACACTTTTTACAAGGACAATCACATTTATCAACTTTTCTTTATAAGTGAGACCACAATCTAGCAATTATCTTGTTGTTTTGTTCTAGGTTCATATTGCCAGGTGTGGTCTTTCTTCATAGGAAAATATTTGGGCTATAAATATAAAAAGTGTAAACATAAAAGCATTAGCAGTAGCTTGTATATAATAAAAAATAATAAAATATTACAACATCATACAAGATTTATAAATACACACACAAATCATGCTCACAAGATTAGGCCAACCAATTTGCACATTCCTTCCCAAATCATCTTTCCTAATATCTTTCCTCCACCATTATTTGGACTTAGTATTTTCATGTGATTAAGCATTTTGTCATTCTATAATACCACACAGATGCTCGCATGATCACACACACACACACACACACACACAAAGTACAATCATGTGAAAATTTATGGAACCAAATGTGATGGAACTTAGATTAAATGGTATATGAAAGGTCATTTCCTTCCTAACCAGGTTTTAAAACATATGATAAGGTGGACTATGACACTTTTGCACTGGAATTCTCAATATTAGTGGGTGGTGGTAAAAAGTGTTACATTGTAGGGGGTGGTGGTAAAAGGTGTTGCACTATTAGCATCCTTAGCATTTTCATTTCATAGTTCATGGTCATGTAATGAAAAACTTCTATTCAATAATTCATGGTTCATTTATCAATAGTTCATAGTTCATGAAAAATTTCTTTCGTGGTTATGTATTGAAAAACTATTCACATTGGAGGGTCATTTGATTATTTCATTTTTCATAATACTTTTAAGTTTCTCTAAAATAAAATTGTCCCCAAGCTCCTATTCACTTTCTAAGGACTATTGTGGACTATTGTATAGATATACATTTGATATGTAGATATGATCAAGATCACTTTTTATCTTTATTGAAATTAGATACTCTATGGTTCTTAATAGAAATTGAAGAAGGAAATTTGAAAGTAGTTTAGAGGACTTTTCTCAATCAAGTCCTCAGTTTGATGTTCCCACCTCCACAACAATTAGATAAATAGATAACCAATGATATATATAAAAAGTAATAGATTATGATAAGAATGATATGATATGGTTAAAAAATTATTGAATGAGATGTGGTGAGAGAATTTCCTTTAAAACATAAAGATAGGGCTCAATGGAATGAATACAAGGCAATGATTATATCTAGAAGACAATATTGGTGTAGAAGCACTTAGGCTAACTCCTAGTTAATCATTAATCATTAATTATTAATCATTGAGGGTTTCTCCATTTCATTAATAATTTCGGTGTATTTGATCCATTTCTTTATTTCATATGCACCATGTCACTGTCTTTTATGGTATTGAGTTGTGACTTTCAAGTATTATTTTCTAATTTATAGAAACAAGAGCAGAGAAGCTTAGAGAATAGAAGGCCTCATAGCCTAAAAAAGAATAGAATAGACAAGCTTAAAAAGAGAGGCCAAAATACAACTATGCCTAAAAAAACAACAAAAGGAAAGCAAAAAGTCAGTCCCAAGACAACTACAGTGTCTTCAGAAGATCCACTGCTTGGTTTGCCAGGATGTTCATGTTTTTTGCAGAGGCTTTCATATCATCCAACTTTTTTTCTTCCACACTCTCATTCTTCTTGGAATTGGCCCTTGTTTACTTGCTCAGACCTTGGTCCTCTTTCATATCCTTAGAATCTCAGCCTTTACCCTATTCCAACTTGTTCAACAAGGTGTTAAAGTTGTCAGCCACAGTCTTCAAGATAGTGCAGTTCTGATCGGCCAATTTCTTAACCATTTTCTCCAAGTTACCCACTCTGGTATTCAAACCATCCACTTTTTTTTGAAGGTCTTTTCGTAGTTGATCTAAATTTGTGTTCTTTGCTTCAAGTGGTGGAACACATTTCACCAAATTCTTTACCTCTTCAGCATTGCCTATAACCTCAGAAAGTCATTTTCTTATTTATGATACTTATCAGCTGTAAGCATTCTAGTTATTAGTCTTCACCATTTAAAGTAGTATGGTTGATGCTGACTTGGCACTATCATTGGTTGATCTAGTTGTTACATGTAGGTTTAGTCTTTCTCATGTCTTTGTATCTTGACTGATAGTTCAAGGTAGACATTATTGGTGTTTTTATTGAAAACTCTCCTTTATGGATTTAATAGTAATCTCTTCATTGCCTTGAAGTATATTTGGAATGATGCTATGGAATATATATGACCAGGTTATTTTCTAGATCAAGAAAATAACTTTACATTGATGTTTTGCATATATGTTCCACTCTGCGGATACAAGAAACTTGTCTCATCTGTAGTTATATTATTGGTTTCTACATAACAAAAAGCTATTTCCAAGGCATAGACATAACCAATGATTAAATTTTCTTCCAACTATCAATCAAAAACAACTTTTTATAAGATTTATCATCTAATTGTTATCTCTATCCCCAAACTTTCATATTTCTTAACATGAATATTAACTCAAATAATTTTGTTCTTCTTCTATTGGACTGAAGTAAAGGTCACAGATTATAAAAGAAAGATTTTACATTCCCTATACAAGAGAGGGTAATTATCTCAAGGTATTGGTCTGTCATAGAATAATCAAAAGTTTTGACTATGTAGAGGCTACAAACCAAAATATAATATACCCACACTAATTTTCATGTAGAGGAGACATGGCAGTTTAATTGTAACATCCCAATCTTCTTAGAAATAACCTTATTTGAGTATTAGGTGAGGAGGCTTTCAATTTTTCTTTCTTAATAATGATGCTTTCAATTTGTGTAGTTGTGGAGTAGATCCCATTCCATTTTGAAGGAGCAGGGTGATTTGCTCTCCATTTTTTGGGTTTGAGAGGACTATGAGGGATAACTTTTAGATGAGAGGGTGTTTTTGGAAAAGCACAAAGGTAGATTTATGAGTAGCAACATTCAATGTCAAGACTTATATCATGGTGATAACTTGATTCCTTCTAGAAAGGAAAAATTAAAAATAGCTTTTACAATTTGAATTGTTTTTTTTTTTTTTTTTTTTTTTTTGAGTTTTTAAAGCTTTTGAGCTCTCTGCAATTGGCCAAATTGTTCATTTGGAATTTCAATGTAACTTTGGCTTGTGGGTCTATAATCTAGGTTTTTTCTGTTATTCATGGTGATTGCCTCTATGTTTTATATTTTTCTTTTATGTTTTTGGGTGATTTTGATGATTGGCTTTTGTGGGTTTGCCTAATCATGGCCATTCTTTGGTGTTTGCAGAGGTTTTCATAGCTGTTCTTTGCCTTTCCATGTTGTTTTA
Source organism: Cupressus sempervirens (assembly GCA_028749045.1). Lineage (NCBI taxonomy): Eukaryota > Viridiplantae > Streptophyta > Pinopsida > Cupressales > Cupressaceae > Cupressus > Cupressus sempervirens. Next base: position 483,422,722 of record CM053786.1, read on the forward strand.
TTTTGGCATAATTATTTTTGTAGAGCATCAGAGGGTATTCAATTGCCCACTTTATTATGAGCCTTGACTTGGTTAAATAGACACTTGACATTTAAGGACTTTTTTCAGGAAAGTGGGTGAGACATGTATGTACAAGAGGATAGAACTATTTGTTATCATTTTATTTCCTACAACCTTAGTGTAACTATAGTAGAGGGTTCTCCCAATCAAACAAGGAATAGGAAGGTGTGGATAATTTCCTACATTCTTTGCATTGATATGGTTATTATTCAATTGGCATGACACAGACAAGGATACCTTTTGAAGATATAAATTTCATTAGTGCTTTAGAAATATGTTTTTCCATTTTTTATTGCTTCAATGAGAAGACATACTATATATACAAGCACTTCCCTCATGAAGTCTTCTAGTTGAGTCAACCTAAGATGATTGTTATGTTCACTGTAGTGTAGAGGACAATGCTTTACTATAACAACCAACTGAATGGATCCTAATTTGTGGACCAAGAAAAATTTCTCCATTTGGGTTGATGTACAAAGTTAATTTGAAAGTTTGAAAAATAGAAGGAAGTTATTAAAGTGTCGTTATATGAAAAATATTTACTAGCAAAAAGTAGTATTATAAAGTGAAGCAATATCCAATCAGGATGTGTTTAAATTATAGTGTTGTAATGAAATATTGAGTTGGTAGATTTATCAAAAGAAAAGTAGCAACAACATGTTTGGAACATGATAATTCTTCTAGTTCCTTCATCTTAACCACTGAGCTGAACCTACAGGAGATGTAAAATTAAAAAATGTTAGAAGGATAAATATGTTTAAAGGTAAAGTAAGGAATGACATGAACCATAAAACTATTAAATTGGTTGTGAAGTAGACAAAAGATACTCGAGCACAAGACAAACTATAGGTGAGCCTCTACTTTCTTTCTAATAATTTTGTATAGATTCTTTGTCATTTTGCAGTAGCGTTTTAAAAAAAAGGCAAGTTCAATGTGAAGACGTTGCAAGGACTTGACTCTAGAGACCATTGTATAGGGTCTCTTTTGTGAAATTGGTTGTAAACGTATTGGAGGTCAAATATAGAGAAAAATAGGCATTTCTAGAGCCTAGTTGAAGTTCAATTAACTGATAAAATGATCACACATCAATTATATCTAAAATTAAAGATGAGTTTATTTTGGTAAATGCATGTGCTTTTCTTTTAGGGGAATTTCTATGTACTGATTTATTCTTGTGTTGTAGTTAATGGTCAAATCAAAAATATATTTTAGATTTGAGATATATAATCTAGAATGAAGTTTTATACACTATTGAAATGTAATCAAAATAGGACATGTCATATTCAAGATTAAATTTAGTGCCTTTAACTGACAATGATGAGGATTTTGGTAGTTTATTCCCACCTCACATTTTTTTGGTTGGATAAAAATTTGTGCTAATAGAGAAGTTGATGAACTACTTGCAAGTTTCCAATCACGTAGAAGGGTTGACCCCACATACTTTGCATGCTTGATGTAAGATAAAAATTTGGTTGTCATTGTTCTATAAGTAGATCGAATAATAATAATATGAATCTTCCAGTGCTTCAATTATAATCACACAATGCCAATGGTTTCTCCTACCAATCCAATTTTCAATTTTACTGCGTTATGACTCGAAACATTTTTAAAGGGTAAGTAAATTCACTCCCGCAAAATAGCAATTTTGATTGTAGATTTTCCTAAACATCAATGGACATAAAATAAAAAAGATAATGAATGAAATTCAATATTTATCAATATTGACAAGGGTTATATGCATCACCTTCCATTTGGTTATACAAATGTGCTAGTAGATCTGGGATGAGGGAGCTCAGTGTATCAAATTGTGAGCACTAGAAACCCCAATTGTTGTTGTGACTTGCATTCAATTTTGGTTATCTAAAATAACTTTTGGGAGTATTTTATGGGCATTTAATATCCTAGACATCCATAAACACATAATAAAAATGGAGCTACATAATTTGGTGTGGTTCTAATGCTCTACCAAGCATTTGCAGTGATACCATGAGGATTTTGTTCAAGATCAGAAGGACTTAAATGTGGTTATTAAATTCAAAATACAAAAATTTTGACTCAAGATGACAATGAAATATATTTATTTGGTTGAGAAGGTATATTTCATTAAATTTAGTACTAGTCCCCTACTCCACTTATTCAAAACTAATGCTTACATTGAAGTTTCATCTTCTTTTTCAAAACATATGGTATCAAAAAATAAGTACAAAAGGATGGCTCTGCAACAAGACATGTCACCTTTGACAAAGTAAAATAAATGGGTATGAGTAGACTATAAATGTCCATCATTGTCAACATGAGGTGTGCGAACAATGGAGGAAGTAGTGGTTGAGTGAATGAACAATTCTTGACACCCTAATTGATCTCTCTACAAATGTATTTTCATGATCCAAAAGTGTTATTCAAGGTAAATGAACACCCTAACCTAAAATATCTCCTGTGCATGTAGATCACATCCAAACCTACTCCTTTGATGAAATAAGAATCTGAATTTTCCTTTTTGTTTATGAACCCAATTTGGTCAAATTTTGACCAACTCGAGCATTAAAAAAAGAGAGTATTCAAAAAGCCAATTAAGGACTTGGTCAAAATAAAAGGTCAAAAATTGACCTACAATGTATTAGTGTTCACACTAATTTTGTAAGAAGATCCCTACTTAATAAATTAAAGGGGGGACTAATATGAAAATTACAACATGGAAGACATTATATAAACTTAAATATAAAATTATATTAGCTATATGAAGGCTAGGTTTAGGGTAAGTATTAGGGTTAGAATTAGTGTTACGGTTACCAATATAATTAGGGTTAGAGTGTACTTTGTTGGTTCATCAAATTCTTGATTAAAAAACCTATGACCCTTGCTTACTAAATGTTGGGTAATTCAATAGAATTTGGCCAACTACTAGGATTGATACTTGATGATAAAATCCTCTTCTCTTTAGGCTTTGCTGGCCTAGGTGGATATACCTTATGAAAATAGTTTAATCTTACTTATGTAGATTTACTTAATTGACGCTCTTGAGATAGCAAGTTATTCTCAAGGAGAAATTAGAGCTTTGAATGCTTGGGGTACCTAAATAGTAAATGTAAATATTAGATGGAAATGGTGACAATAATTTAATGCAATGAAAGTAATTAGGTAAAAAGTTTCACCGATTATAATTGTTAATCAAATTAATCATAACTAGACCATTCCTTTACCATTGGGTAAATACAGTTTAACCCAAACTCAAAGTATCATCAAACTCCAAAGACAATGTACACACCATCATTTATTGGACAAATAGCTTGAAGAATATGAACCCTAGTCTAAATGAATTTAACCTTAGTGATGGAGACCAATTATACAAACATCACATAACATGCAATATTTGATAATCAAAGATGCATATAAAGTTCAATCTATCAACAATAACTTGAATTCAAGAGGAAAATATTGATAAATGAGTTTTTGAACATCCAAATATCAGAATTGAGCAACAAAGGAAGTATCTTTACATTGCTATCTAAAATGAGGAACAACAACAAAATAGTGTAAATTGCATAAACCTTGAAATTTCATCAACCACTGAAGCTCAATCTATCTTATAATATTGAATAAAAAAGGAAAATATGTTAGAAATACTTTAGAATAACTGGGAGTTGGGGGGGGGGGGGGTGGGTGGGTGAATCAGTTAGTGAAGGTCCAAATGTCCTAATAAAACCTTTTTTTAAAAGTAAAGTGAACCTGTTAAACTATTCATGCATCCAAGCTTAAACTTTCCTACTTAGCAAGTCATTGAAAATCAACATGCAAGAATAACACATGAAAGATCAACACATAACACAGTGATTTATGTGGAAACCCAATTTGGGAAAACCACCAGTAACATGCTACTCAATTCTCACTCTTCTAAAGTGATGCCTTGTGAAAGGTCTGCCCTGTTAAAGGCTACAACACACTATTAAATGTGACCTGGTTAAAAGGATTTAACCACTTTGTTAGAAGTGGGCCTAGTTAGAGGACTTTAGAACATTCACTTGGAATGCCATCCTATTAAAGGATTTACAAATGGTTGTTAAACCAACCTAAGTCTATAGGATTTTACCTTAATTGGTACAATTGTTAGAGAGTAGCAATAAGGGCTTTTGACCTGATATAACTCACAACTTAACTTGCAGATTTCAAATCTCTGTTCAACTCACAACATTGCCTGGCTTTCAGTCTCTACAACTTTGATAGCTTGTCCTCCTTTCAATCTTTGCCTCTTTGAGTCTCCATGCTCAATATACCAGTGCAATCTCCTATATGGCCACTTATCAAAGAAGAGTATCTATGCTTTGTTCTTCCTCCTTCTCCTTGATATGCTTTAACAACTTTGCAACTTGGCACCCCAGCCTCTCTTGCTTCTTGGCATGTGACTCCTTAAATAGAAGTCTATAATCCTTTTCCCTCTCGAATCTTCCCATTTTTAATTTCAATTTGAATGGATTAGGTAGGATTCAATGAATCTACCCCATATCTTTTTCCTTCTAGAAACATCATAAAGAATCCTCCTAAATTCACCCAAAAATGGTTTACCTAAAATTTTGTGCCACCAGCTCATCATCCTTATCCTCCATCTGGTTCACAAAATTCAAGGTAACAAACTTATCGACTTAGATTTGGCAAATCTTTGACTTTTCAAATAATGTAATAGCTTGACACTATTGAGATTATGGTGCTCGACACATACTGTATTACTCGGCATCAACTACATTTTACTGATGCTTGACACCTACTATGGATTCACTCAACATCCACTAAATTTTATGATACTCGCCACCTATTACTTGCTTGGCACCTGAACTTACTCAGCTCCTTCTATATCACTTGACACACACTAAATTTTGCATTTGCTCAGCACTAACTAAAAAACTGCTCGACATGAACTAGCTTGCTCAGCACTCACTAATGAACTTAGTCAAGCTTTGTAGACAACCTTGTTACCACTTGTTCTTCTAAAGTTTCTAAGTGTGGAAAACCTTTGTATCTTCAAGTATACTATCAATACATCATTTTATCATTGTCTTAACTAATCCTTGCACTTCATTACAAAACCATAACTCAACCTTTCCTCAGGTACTTTTGTTACATCTTGTTGATTAAATCCTCTTCATCAATCAACTAAGTGATAGTACATGGATCTTATAAGCAATTGTCATTCCAACAAATAGCAGGTTTGACATCAATGACAAAACAATGATTGAAAACATTCTTTATCAACAATCTCCCTCTTTGCAAACAATCTCCTTCCTTTCAACAATGATCTTTTTAATTAGATTTCCAACAATCTCCTTCTTTGGCATTGATGGAAAACCAAACTGATCAACCAAGTTATCAAAGTGCTAACTAGGTTAAAAAAATAAATCAAATGCCAAAAATAAATTGTGTTGCCATCAGTTTTCAACCATCAATTTTCACATCTCCCTCTCTAATCTACTATCCTGATTTCTTTGCTTTTGCTTCTCCCTCTTAGCTGCTATTTCCTTTTTGCTATTTCTTCTCCTTTTGCATGTCTAGCCATTTCCTATATGACTCCCTCTTTTTTGTAGCTTACCAATTTGATCAATTCTACTCTTCTTAACTACTATTTCTCCCTCTTACATTTTTTCTTCCTTGATTTTTGCTATTTTGGTATCAGCTACTTCTCCCTTTGTCCATTTGATTATGTAGATTTGATCAGTTTCTTCTATTTCTCCCTCTTTGACAACAATGCCAAAGACATATTACTTCAGCATCTTATAATACAGGTGTAACATTTGCAAGAACTCTAATTTCTCCCTCTGTCACCTTACTTGTGACTTGTTTGCAATTTTAGCATTTTAGTTACTTCAGGCAAAAACCTAAAGTAAGTATCATCTACATCAATTGGTAACATTTAAACATACAACTCGCTTGATGCAGTGTAATTTTGTTGTTGCTCAAATAGCCTTGGATGGGGGCATCGCCCCTAACTTACCTCTAAGATACTCAAATGCATATTTAGGTAGTTTTTTTGTGAAGATGTCAGAAATTTGTTCCTTTGAGCTGACATATTCCATTCTTACTTGCTTGTCTTCCACCAATTCTCTTACATAGTGATACTTTATTGCATTGTGTTTTGTTTTGGCATGCATCATAGGATTCTTTGATACATTGATGACACTTGTGTTATCACAATAGAGTATCATAGGTTTACTTACCTCTTCCTTCATACCTTGCAGTAGATGTTTGACCCATACAATATTGGTGTAGTTGATAGTAGCAACAATGTACTCAGCTTCTACTGTGGACTGTGAGGTACAACTTTGCTTTTTGCTAGTCCAAGTAACCAATCTTTTATGTAAGAAATGTGCTACTCCACTGGTGCTCTTTCTGTCATCAATATTACCTCCCTAGTCTGCATTAGTGTAGGCTTTCAAATCAAACTTTTTACTCCTCTTGTAGTACAATCCAAAGTCATTTGTCCCTTTTAGGTACCTCAATATTCTTTCTACTACCATCAAATGATTTTCTCTTGGATTTGCAAAAAATCTTGCCACTATTCAAACAACTAATGTAATGTTTGGTCTACTATGCACAACATACTACAACTTTCCAATCATTGATTAGTACATTATCTAATTTACTTCAGCTGATTCATCATTCTTGGATAACTTATGTCCTATTACCATTGGTGTATTGACTGGTTTTGAATCTTCTAAACCAAACATCTTGAGTATCTCCTTGATATATTTTGATTGGGTCACAAATATGCCATGCTTAGTTGATGTACTTGCAATCCAACAAAAAATTTGATTTCTCCAAACATTGACATCTCAAATTCATGTTTCATTTGATCAGCAAAATCTTTGCAAAGGGCATCTTTTCCTCCAAATATTTTATCATCAATAAAGATTTTAGATATTAGAATATCTTTACCTTTTTCTACCTTGATATATAGATTTTTGTTGTCATCTATTCTCTCAAATCCTATCTTCACAAGATATTTGTGCACTCTCTCATACCATGCTCTAGGTGCTTGCTTCAAACCATAGAGTTCTTTGTGTAGTTTGTAAACCATATCCTTGTTGTTGTCATCAAGAAATCCCTCTGGTTCTTCTATGTAGACTTCCTCTTCTAGTATACCATTTAGAAAAGTAGACTTTACATCCATTTGTTAGACTTTGAAACCTTTATAAATAGCATATGCAAGTAGTATTCTCACTCCTTCCATTCATACAACAGGGGCAAATGTTTCCCCATAGTCCAGTCCTTCTTCTTGTGCATAACCTTTGCAAACTACTCTGGCCTTATTTCTTGTGATCTCACCATTCTCATCTAGCTTGTTTCTAAATACCCATTTGGTACCAATCACATTTTTATTAGTTGGTCTTGGGACTAAGGTCCAGGTTCTATTCTTCTCCATTTGATCTATCTCTTCTACCATTGCTTTATGCCAATTATCATCTTGCAGTGCATCTTTCACTATTTTGGGTTCAATCTTGCTCAACATACATGATTCATTTCTTAGTCTATTCCTTGTCATTGGTCTAGCTTCCTTGTCACCAATAATTTGTTCAGCAAGGTGATGTCTTTTCACATACTTGGATAGTCTTGATTCTATCCTTCTTTCCATGTTTGATCTTTCAATTTTAGATTCATTGTGCACATCTCTTTCTATTAATTCATCATCTCTCTCATGTGTACTAATTTCAAAATTAGAATGTGCATTTTTTTCATTCTACAATTCGAATTTTGAATGTAGCTCGACATTCACTAGTTGTGACTCAGTTGATACTAAAACTTGTTGTTGATTCCCAACTTGATTGGCAGCTTCATCTTTAGTAGGCATTCTTTCATAGAAATATGTAAAGGATCTATACTCTTCTAGTATCTTGGTTTCATCAACTTGAGCTTCTACATGCTGATCAAAATTTACATTTTCACTCTCTTCAATCTTGTTAGTGTTAGTATTCAAACACTTATATGCTTTACTTCTAGTGGAGTATCCAAGAAATATACCTTCACTCTTTGCATCAAACTTTCCATTTTTAGAATCTTTAAGAATATATCATTTACAACCAAATACTTTGAAATGTTTTACATTGGGTGAGTGACCATACCATAATTCAAAAGGTGTTGCATTTGTACCTTTCTTGACTTGTACTCAATTTAGGGTGTAGATAACTGTACTTACAACTTCTCTCCAATACTTCAGAGCAACATTTTTCTCCATCATTAATGTTCTAGCATAGCCTATCACTGATCTATTCCTTCTTTTTGCAATACCATTCTGAGGTGGAGTTCTTGGTGCTGATGTTTTTCTTTTAATTTCGTCATTGCAAAATGTCTCAAACTCTTATGATGTGAATTCTCCTCCTCTGTCTGATCTTAGGCACTTCAGACTCTTTCCTATTTCCTTCTCAACCCTAGCCAAATACCACTTATACATTTGAAATGCATCAAATTTTTGCTTCAAGAACATGGCAGTCATCATCGTATACTAATCATCGACAAACAACATTATGTATCTGTCTCCTTGGTAGCTTTGCACTTCTATTGGGCCACATAAATCCATATGCACTAACTCTAGCACTTCTTTGGAAGTGTAGGTTTTTCTTTTGAAACTTGACTTGATCATCTTTCCTAGTTGACATTGTTTGCACATTGTATTTTTAGGCTTCTTTAGCTTAAGCAATCCTATGACTTTCTTCATTTTGCTAATGCTGATTAGATTATCAAAGTTGACATGACATAGCCTTTTATGCCATAACCATACATCATCAAGTTTAAAAATAAGACAGGTTGCTTCTTCCATATCTAGGTAAAACAAATCACTCCTAGTTTTTCTCCTTTTCCTATCAGATTTCCATCAGTGTCATAGATTTTGGCAAATTTGTTTCCAAATTCTACTTTGCAAGCTAAATTGTCTAATTGTGGAAAACTCAGCCGATTATAGTTCAATCCTTCAACATAATATGCATTGTCACATGAAATTTTCTCTGTAAGTTTAATTGAACCTTTTCCTTTGATTTGACATGGAGCATCATTTCCAAATCTAACGCTATTTCCATCATATTGAGTAAAGGTAACAAACTTACTTTTGTCTCCTAGCATGTGATGTGAGCATCCATTGTCTATGATCCATTTGTCATTTTTGTTCACATAGGTTACCAGTGTTGTTGCTTCATCTTCATCTGATTCATCCTTCATGGCTACATAGACTACCTCATCATCATTTTCATCTAAATCCTCTTCTTCAACAATGTAGCACTTTTTGCCTTTGTCTTTGTAATCTTTGCTATCATATTCTCTTCTATTCTTGTTCTTGTTGCCTTCTCTATAGTTATTTTTCTGTGTGCATTTGGAAACAATATGCGCTACTTCATTATAATTAAAAAAAATGATAGGAAGCTCACCTTTGAATTTACCTTTTCCTCTATGAAATCTTCTAGCCAATAATGCTTCCAATTGTTCCACATCTTCTTCATCTATGCTGCTATCACTGGATGCATATTTTACCTTTTTCTTCTTCTTCTTTGGTTTCACCTCCTTAGTGTCTTTTAATGATAGCTTGGCCTTGAGAGTAGATTCAAGATTCTCAGGTTTGTAGTTATCAAAGTTGGACAACTCAATTGTAGTTAGTCTCCTTACTATTCCTTCAAAAGTTAGCTAGTTTCCTAGTACACACCTTAAATCTTGGATGGCTAAAACTCTAATAGCATAGATGGGGAGAAAAGTTCTTAAGTATTTGCTATTAACATTGTCATCTTCTAAATGACCACCCAAACTTCTTATTGCACTTACTACTTCTTTCATTTTGGAGGCATATTGAGCAACTTTCTCACCTTCCTCCATTTTCATGTCATCAAACTTTCCTCTGAGGCTTTCTCTTTTTGCTCTTTGAACATTCTGATCTCCTCCATAGATATCAATCAAGGCTTTTCACATCTTGAATGTAGAGTCACATCCTTTGATATTATCAAATTCAGCATAGTTGAGGGCAAAGGCAATCTCCAACATTGCCTGATTGTGCTCCTTCTTTTTCTTTATATCTTCTGCAATGGGTACAACTAGATCAACATATTCTACTTAAATTGAGGTTTGTGCATGGTCACTTATTGATCCAAGGTGCAACTTCATCAAATTTTTCCATGCAATGAAGTTATCTCTGTTGAGCTTGGGAACTTCTCTCTTGGACATCTTTATCTTCCTACTTCTAGTACCTTTAAATGAAATAAGCAGATGACTCTGATACCAATTTTTAGAAATGATTTAGAATAACTAAGAGGGGGGGCGAATCATTTATTCAAGGTCCAAATTTCGTAAAAAAACTTTAAAAAAAAAGTAAAGTGAACCTGTTAAACTGTTCATGCATCCAAGCTTAAACTTTCCTACTTAGCAAGTTACTAAAAATCAACATGCAAGAATAACACATGAAAGATCAACACATAACACAATAATTTACATCGAAACCCAATTTGGTAATCCAATTTGGGAAAAACCACCGGTAACATGGTACTCAATTCTCACTCTTCTAAAGTGATGCCCTATGAAAGGCCTACCCTATTAAAGGCTGCAATACACTATTAAATGTGACCTTGTTAAAGGATTTAACCACCTTGTTAGAAATGGGCCTGGTTAGAGGACTTTAGAACATTCACTTGGAATGCCACCCTATTAAAGGTTTTACAAATGGCTGTTAAACCAACCTAAGTCCATAGGATTTTACCCTAACTGGTACAATTGTTAGAGAGTAACAATAAGGGCTTTTGACCTGATACAACTCACAACTTAACTTGCAGATTTTGGATCTTTGTTCAGCTCACAACATTGCTTGAATTTCAATCTCTACAACTCTGATTGCTTGTCCTCCTTTCAAGCTTTGTCTCCTTGAGTCTTCATGCTCAATACACTAGTGCAATCTCCTATATGGCCACTTATTGAAGTAGAGTCTCTATGCTCTATTCTTCCTCCTCCTCCTTGATACGCTTCAACAACTTTGCAACTTGGCACCCCAGTCTCTCTTGCTTCTTGGCTTGTGACTCCTTAAAGAGAAGTCGATAATCCTTTTCCCTCTCAAATCTTCCTACTTTTAATTTTAGTTCAAATGGACTAGGTAGGATTCAATAAATCTACCCCATATCTTGTTCCTTCTAGAAACATCATGAAGAATCCTCCCGAATTCACCCAAAAATGGTTTACCTAAAATTTTGTGCCACCATCTCATCATCCTTATCCTCCATATGGTTCACAAAATTCAAGGTAACAAACTTGTCAGCTCAGATTTGGCAAATCTTTGACTTTTCAAATAATGTAGAAACTTGACACTATTGAAATTTTGGTACTCGACACATATTGTGTTACTCAGCATCAACTACATTTTACTAATGCTTGACACCTACTGTGGATTCACTCAGCATCCACTAAATATTTAGATGCTTGTCACCTATTACTTGCTGGACACTTGAACTTGCTCAGCTCCTCCTACATCACTTGGTACACACTATATTTTGCATTTACTCGGCACTAACTGAAAGATTGCTTGGCATGAACTAGCTTGCTCAGCACTCACTAATGAACATAGTCAAGCTTTGCAGACAACCTTGTTACAACTTGTTCTTCTAAAGCTTCTAAGTGTTTCCAACCTTCGTATCTTCAAGTATACTATCAATGCATCATTTTATCATTGTCTTAACTAATCCTTGCACTTCATTACAAAACCATAACTCAACCTTTCCTTAAGTACTTTTGTTACATCTTGTTGATTAAATCCTCTTCATCAATCAATTAAGTGATAGTACTTGGATCTTATAAGCAATTGTCATTCCAACAAATAGCAAGTTTGACATCAATGACAAAACAATGATTGAAAATATTCTTTATAAACAATTTCCCTCTTTGCAAACAATCTCCTTCCTTTCAACAATGATCTTTTTAATCATATTTCCAACAAAATATATCTGAGATAAAAGATTGTATTTGTAACATTGATAACTTGTATCTTGTATTTTTTTAAATATTAAAACAAGATCTTTGTACCCCTTCTTATAGAAAACAAAGGGGTGCAACAGAGGTTCAGATCTCTTTAGAACATAATGATTCATAACTAACTAATTATTCATATAAACTAAAAATTATTTAATAAAAATCTATGTTTATTACTCTCCAATTGTAGCTTCTTACTCCTCATCGGTTGTTGCTTCCACTTGCACTAGTTTTGGGATAGTCATGTACTCATCAAATAGTCGGGTGGGTAAGATTTATCTTTTGAAATCAGGGTGTTTGTTGGCCATACAAATTGGGATACTTTAGGAATGAACCTCTTTATATCTTGCCATTTTTTCCTTTTTTCAATACATACATCAATTTGGACCTTGATAATTTTTCTTTCCATAATGATAATTTTATCTTGTAAGGTGTGGAAATCATTCATCTAAAAACTCATATTTTCCTTGAAATAGGCCATAGCTCCTTGAGGTAGTATCATCATTTAATTACTCCATTCCTCAAAGCTCTCATTATTTCCCTTACTATTCTTTAAAGTAGGTATGACACAATGTTCAATCAAAGTAATGAGCAATATCTTTTGCACAACCTTTCACTTCTCTTTTTCCATATATGCCAAGTTTCTTGATATGGCTTCCATCATATCAACTATATCCTTAATTTTCTAAGGAGCACCAAGATCTCTTTTGGTTATCTTCCCAATTCAAAATGGGAGGACTTCCACTTTCCCTCCATCTCTAACAATACATTTTTTTTCTTGAAGAAATCAAGCATGCTATTTATATTTTGGAACCTTCATGTACTTTGCTATAATTTCCAAAATCATTTTCTTCCTAAATGAAATGATATATTTAAGGTTTTGTGTAGGTACATTCTTTATGTATGTCTTCACCTTTGATTTCTTCATGCTATGTTTACTAGGTTACAATAACATGGGCTTATTGATGAACAATAATGGCATTAGGTGCAGGAAAGACATTCAAACTATGGAGCTCACTTTCTAAATGCCTAGTTTTTGTATGAAAATGTTGATTATTGAATTCATGTGCATCTCCCTTATCTACAACTCTTCAATTCTCTCTTTTATATGCTTCCTCTGAGTCCTATTAAATATTTCTCTATGCATCAACTTAGTAGTTGAAGCTAGATAGTTGGTGTTATCTATTGTTTGAACCACTATCATTCCTTGTGTTCCCTTGAAAATTTCAATCAACTTTGGCTTATTACCCTTGAATGTGACCCAAGTAGCCAAGGTTTCTATTTTTGGATCAAACCAAGACCCTTATATTATCTCCAATGTTTCAATATTAATGGAAAATGTTGCATCTTCTTATTTTCTTACTTGGTCTAACTAGAATAACTCTTTGAATGTCAAGCCAGGCACAATAAGGATATCAATTTTAAACATAATTTCCCTAGCTTCATCTTATGTACATGTTATTTCATCTAGATGTACTTCATCAATTATTTGTTGCACTATAGCAACATGTTGTGATAAATCAACTCCCTCCAACCTTCTATTTGTTTTGTTTCATCAAAATATTTCATTCTATATTTGATCTATAAGTCTTTAAACTCTTGTCGTATACCAAAAATAAGTACACTTATATAAGACATTATATCTAATAGATCCAATAGATTAGGAATATTGAATGATGACTTAGAGATCTCTATCTATGACATGCAGGAGCTATGAGAGTGGCTCTCAAATAAACCTAGTATGCAACCCTTTCAAGGTGCACCATAGAATGAGAGATTCAAAGATAAGAGCAAGTATGCTAGTATCCAAGAATAAAAGATGAGATGAAATGCAAGATTCAAGATAAATAAGAGATGAAAAATAGTCCATAATGAGAGATGCAATACAAAGAAAATAAATTCTAATCTACTTACAAGAAAGTAAAGATCTAAGCTAACAATCAAAGAGCTATGCTAGGATGAAGACCTTGCTATGATGAGATGTAATATGCTCCAACAATGCAAGAATTCTAAGAGTATGATGAGTGCTCCAAGTGCTCCAAAAGCTATAAGAAAACTTTTAATATAACATTAGCATAAGTTAACAAGATATGAGAGAGTGAGGAGAGAGCCTCCTTTTAAAAATAAATGGATGGTAGAGATTAAGAGGGAAAATCAAGGGAAAATAACAAGTCTTAGTTGATCCATGGACACAAGATTCTCACCTAAGAAAGAGAAACATTTATGTTTAAGAGTCAAAAGATGTATGGGGGAGAATAGATATTCCACCCACCTTGGAAAGTGTGAGCCTCATGTGAGACAAAGAACCTTTTATTTTATTTTAAAAATTGGAATAATGCTTTCCCTATGCACACTTAGGATAACTGGGATTTGGGGGATTTTATTTAATTAAAAGGGAGAATGTTCTTTCAATTAAATAAAAGACATAGGATAAGGTGGTAAAATCATAGGTTATAATTGAATAAATGACAAAGCAATGATTTGATCAAATATAAGTAATGCATAAATTAAGAAAAATATGTAGAAAGGGGGCTCATAGTCTAGATGACCATTTTTGGGTGATCATGTTTGCCCCTCTTTGACTAATGTGTGATTGATTTGGGAAAAAATTAAGTCAAATAATTAAGAAGCCAATATGATAGATAGAGAGATCTAACTTAGAAGAATGAAGCATACAGAGATAGTTTATCCTTAATGCATAGTTAGCTAGCAACGAAACTGAACTCTACGAGAGACATAGACCTAGAGAAAATGGAAAGGTTAAGAATAAGCTCTAGAGAGATATCAAAACCAAGAGAAAATGGAAAGGTCAAGAATATGATCCTGAGAAAGATAACATGATGAAGAAAAAATGGAAATGGTCAAGCATATGCTCCTAAGACAATATATAGCCATAGTAGAAAAATAGTGGTAGAATATTCCTACCCCCTCAGGATCAAAATCAAATTGAAGATAGAGGAGATGTAAAAATGAGATAGATCTGATCAAATTAAGATAAAGTAAATTCCATGTCAAAGATTGACCACCAAGAAATGAAGATATGCCCCAACTTGAATAAGTTTGATCATAAAGATAAAGCATAAGAGGTAGGTCAAAGCAAGAGGAAAAAGTGAAATAAAGTGAAATAGAATGAATAAGAAGAGATGAATAGAGAAAAAATGATGGAGAAATGAATAGATAATTATTTACTCAACAAGATTCAAAAAGTAATCCTCCAAAAAATGTTCAACTATTTTAAAGAAGGTAGAATTTTAAAATACAATTTTGACCATCAAGGTGAACCCATATTTTAATTTAGATCCAAAAATAGATCCAAGACATCGAAATTAGGTAAGGGTGCAATTTTTGTGCAAATCTATGGAGTTAAAAAATTAGGTCAAAATAGGGTCAAAAGGTTATATAAGGGGCCCAAGGGGTCATTTTCAAATCATTTGTCTTATTTGAGTTTTTGAGTCTAGAGCATAAAGAGAGAAAATGCTGCCCTATAAGAGGATTCTAATCAAGAGGCACTATTTTTAGAGTAGCCAACTACATAACCAACCTCCATAGTATAGTCCACTGATAAGTAATTGACATCCAAGTTATCTTAAGTATTTTTGAGCATTTTTTCATGTTTTTCATGAATGTTAGGTAGGGAAAACAAAAATCTCATACCATACTTTTGAAGTATTGTATCACTATTGGAAAAACTCTCATACAATTGTTCTAATAAATGAAAGCTATCATATCATTATGGTAAGCTCTATTGTATCAAACATATCCATTAGTCATATGATACCAAATGAAGTATCATAATAGCAGAAAGTATCATACTAGTATAGAGAAAAGTATCATACAATACTTGTTCAAGAACCTATTGGAATTCACTTAGGATTCATGTAACTTTTCAATTTGGGGACTTAGTTATGTGTTCATCCATATGTGTTGTGATGTTCTTAGTTTCATTTTGATTCTTATTTGATATAGGTATATGAATTTTATGTGTTTTTGTGATACAACATGTATTTCCAACACTGTCCATCAGAGCACATAAGGTGGTAGGACTATGACTTGTGCCTTGACTAGATTCTATAGAGGAAGCTACTCTTGAGACCATGGGGTTTGTAAGTTTATTGAGGTTTCCCCATATCAAAGAAAATAATGGCATGTTGATAGCTCTAGTAAAGAGATGACATAGTTGGCATAACACCTTTCTCTTGTTGATGGGAGAGGCCATCATCACTCTTGAGGATGTATATAGGATCCTATGGGTCCCATGCATCAGAGATTCAATGAGTTTTGTTGAGCATTTTATGGTGCAGGGGCACCTAGGTAGGCTTATGAAAGGGATCCTAGGGTATTTTGGCTTGTAGTGGTGCTATCCACACCACTAGTGGATAATAGGCCTAACCTAGTCCTAGGTTGAGGTTAGTCAAGATGGGAAAGTTTCAAAAGGTATAAGTTGATCCTAGTTGCTCGATTAAGCTATATAGCATTTTTGTGTTCTAAAGGTTAGAAAGGTCAAATAGGGGTTTGAAGGTTCTTATTACATGTTTTATAACTATATAGGCCTTTGGAAAGGTTTGACAACATTTGGAGCAATTTTGAGAGTCAAATGCTCAAAATTACAAAAAATGTTCAAAAGTTGTCAATGTCGTCATTGACAACATTGACAACTTTTTGGTGCATTCAAGAAAATTTGTAGTTAAAGTCTTGTAAATATTTTAAATAGTTATGGGGAGACTTTTCATGTGCTTATAAGGCCATCCTTGACCTTGTTGCAATGTTGGAACTTGGAGTCATACTAGTTGTATGGACTGAACAATAAGATATAATCACAATTTTATGCTTTTGCGGATTTTTGGCATTTTAATGGATTAGATTGTGAAATTTTATTGCTTTAAGTGTTAGAGTAGGTTGATTTGGAATTATATACACTTTTAGTTTGTGATTTCATTAGGTTTTAAGTAGTTGAATAAATTATTTTGTTTCGTCACTATTTGTTGTCTTGAAGCAAATGATTGAGAAAAATGGAGTCATAACTCCCTCTCCCATCGTAGGATCTGTCCAAACTTGTGGGATTTGGGAGATGAATCCTTGTACATATTTTACAAAAAAGGAGGGCCCTTAGAAAGAAAAACAAACATTTGTATGGTGATGACCTAGGCAAGCCAAAGATGCATGGCTAGGGATCACAGTCAAGTGCAGAGGTGTTTGAGTGATTGAATGTGCATGATACTTCAATCAAAGTTTGGAAATGTGAGGGGAATGTATAATGAAGCTCTAACATCAATGGGAGGGAATGGTGGAAGTTCCATGGTCGGAAAAACATGTGTTCTTGCAAATAACCTGTTAAACATTTGAAACCCTTATTTTTTAGCATATTTTGTGGTCATACTATACATATATTTTGAGAACCCTAGAACTACAAAATCTTTTTGTTATGTGAAAAGGGTATCAAGATCAATGGTTTGTTTGACCCTTGTTAATAAATTTTTCCAATTAATTGTGATTTTCTTCATTTGGAGGGCTAATTGCTTGTAGCCCTATTACAAGCATTCTTGAGCAATTTTGCATGATTTGTGGAACTTGATTAAGGTTACAAGTTTTATTATGGTTGAATGGCTTAAAGAGGATCTGAGTGTCTTCCTAGGTGATTGTTCCTTCATAAGAGGTAATAGAAGAGTTTTTGGGTTGATTGTGGAAGTGTTGAGAAGTAGACAAGTAGGCTAAGCTAAGCTTAGAGTATACTGTATAAGAGGGATTATTCTTACTAAATGATGTGCAGTAGCTAAAAATCCTAGGACCTCCTTGTTAGGATCCTAAGATGAATAGGGTACCTAATAATCCTATCAAGTTTAGAGAAAGACCTAGCTATCTCTAGAAGTAGCTAGGATGGGAGCAAGACTGGTTGCCACATCATTTCAATTGTTATATATACTCAGTATCATGAATATCATAGTTGATGTAAATTCTTTGTGAGTCATAAGTTTTTTTTGATTATTCCCTGGAGGATGGTAGAGTATTGCAAGAGGTTTTAAGAAATTAGACCATCTAGGATTGATATATAGTTTAGGATTAATATGGAGACTTGTACCCAATGGCATGCATAGTGCACTCCTTCATTAGACATTCATTGATTATGGATAGGAGCCAGAGAGGGTTCCCATATGGATGGGGAAGGTTAGTGATAGACCTCATGGGTAAATTGAGGCACATGGCTTGGGGTCCTAATATACTTGTAGACATGTACCATGAGCTACATGAGATTGTATATAGTGGGGAAGATTCAGACATGTAGAGATATAATAGCATAGGTATGGTTATGGTACCACATCATTGTGCTGTATCCTAGGGTTCAACCATGAGAGAGGGCATGACTCTTCATATATGGATATTCAATATTTATCACACAATCCCATAATGGAGATGATGAATTCTAGTGATAGGTGTTGGATGACTTGGCCTTTTTTGAGTGGAAGCCATATGTCATGTGTGGGGGTTGGGCAGAGGCTTGGGATGAGCTAGACTACATGTTTTACAACAAGCCACTACTAGGTAGGCATCCTATTATAGTAGAGAGATTTTCTATTATCCAAGTGTGGCGACAATTTGGGCAGTGACAATGGGTACTGAAAAAGACCACCACATATGCGTAGTTCATAGAGGAGGAGGACATGAGATGGTTACCCATACTAAGCTACACTATATGTTTATAGGAGACATGGGATCTATAGTGGATAGTGTGGGAGTATCTTCCAACAAAGAAAGATGCAAGAGTCTCTCTTAATTATGCATGAGAGATGAGGAGGTGACCCTTTCCTAGGTTTACAGTCGTAGATGTAGTGCTAGTGGATGGTGGGGAGGGTGATTATGGGGATGACAAAGGAGATTGGGGGAGAGGAGGGAGAGGAAGAGACAAGACTAGAAAATCAAGAGGTCCACCAAGCATCAAGATCAAATCTTATAGAAGAGTTAGAGATAAGGAGGAGGAGCTAAAAAAGGAGGAGAGGCTTATTAGATAGCCTCAGGTGGAGAGAGACAAGGGTTAACAACAAGAGCCACTTGCACTTTCTAGTGAGAAGGTCAAAGAGATAATCCTATAAGAGCATTGGAGGTAGGGTTTTAGTAGGAATGAACTATTATAGCTATGAGAGAATAATAGCTAATAGATGTGAGAAAATAAGCCTAAGCACAAGAGAAAATGTTACGGTAGGACTTGGATAGAGCTCAACAAGATGTAGAGAGACATGGGGTGAGAGTAGCATACTACTATGACACATACATAGAATTAGTACTCTTGGATTGAAAGGTGCCTCACTCCTTAGAGAGAGAAATTAGATCAGAGGGAGCAACCCAACCACGAAACAAGACTTAGGCACCTCCTCCATAGCTGTATTAGACCTAGGAGGGAGGGAGTCACACCTAGGGTGTAGCTTAGGGTTTTGTGTCCTCATGAAATTTTGATGTATCTTTTTGAGACATTAATCCATATTTTATACTCATATTAGATGTATACTTGACATTTCATCACACACACACACACACACACACACACACACACACACACACACACACACACACACACACACACACACACACACACACACACACACACACACACACACACACACACACACACACACACACACACACACACACACACACACACACACACACATACACACACACACACACACACACGTATATGTATATATATGGGATTTTGGATTTCAAGTTTAGCCTTTTGTACTTGTCTCATTTATGCTCATATGATGGATGTATCTATATGTTTCAACACTTATGTTTATGTTTCCATGTGATGTTAATATGTATGCTCATATTATGTTAATATTCTTATGAATGTATTGCTATCACTCTCATATGATTAGCTCTATGTTATGATATGGAATCATGATTTGAAAATTTAACACTTGGATAGATTAGATATAATTATGAGATTAACCTCTTATGATGATAGGAAGCCAAGAGAAGGAGTGAGATAAAAAGATCAAAAGGAGTTGAAGACATGGTTGAGAAGAATAAATAGGAAAAACATAGTTGACTAACATGTCCATGAAAGATAAAGAAGACTCTCTTAGCACATAAAATGCAAAGCTTAACTAAAAATGAAACCCTAAAATGCAAGCTAGTATGCAAAGGTAAAATTGCAAGGGTTATATAAGTAGGTCCTAGTTTTTATCATCAAGACTTATTAGGGACATAAGAGATCATACATTAATAACCACTAGCATAACTATGAGGATATGAATATGATATATATCATATAGGAATGTGGGAACCCAACCTATATATTAAAGACATAAAGGTCAAGATGATGGTGCAGTTAGTTTCTCTAGGTTTAGTATAGAAATATTATTCTCACATTGAGACACAAAATGTTAAAATACATAAGCATGGTTTTGTAAAAAATGTAGACAAGGATGTAATATTGTAGATTCTAAGTGTCAAGCAGGTTAGAAAAAATGCTTAAGACAACTAAGATCTAATAAAGTACACCTACAAATAGAAATAAAATTAAGGAAAACATGCCCTATGCCCCCAATTATCTAGTTCATGACATCCTTGAGAGGATATTAGGGAGGGAACACTTAACAAAGAAATCATCATAGCCAATACAAAAAGAAAAATAAGTCAACAAGTCCCAACCAGTTTTTAGTTGAAGTGTGTGTCACATGACTATCTTCCTAGGACTTAAGTCTACCAGTGAGAAATATCAAAATGCACTAGACTATAGTCAAAGTATGTGATAACTGTTGAGAAACACTATTTGAGAGCTACTAAAGAAACTAACACAACAAGGAGACCCATGATAAGCTTAGACAATTTAAGAAATCATGCTTGCATATCCAATCCCCAAAATTAAACTCATATTTCCTATTAGATAAGTATTATTTAGGTCTCAACATGATCTTGATTTGTTTGTGTATCCTAATAATTCAACCTTCTAACAACCTAGTAATCCATAAAATAAATACATCTCTGAACACTTTATAATCCCCATCCCTATCACATTTTTCCCAAGCCCTATGCTACATATGAATGGGAAATGGGTTACCCTGATCATTAGTTGTGGTCAGCTTCAAAGAATTCCTAAATCACTCAGTATTTTGAAATAATAGCAAATGACATAGAAGAGAGTAATTTTTGAAAGATTTGTGATGGGGAGCTTCCTATACTAAGAGCTCATAGCTCTTCCCAAGCTACTCCTAGCCCACTATAAGGTCTTCTCTCCTAGCCCTAACTCAGAGGATCCCTCTTCAATCATCTATACCCAAGAAACTCTCCACCAATTCAAAACTCCAATACAATTCTCCCAATTCTTCCCAAATGCCTTCTTTGGTTTAGAAATACCAAAACTTCCCAAGAACACCAAGAACATCAAAAGCAAGGTGTAACACTCCTAATGAGGTTTTCAAGACATTCCTCATCATTCTACTATTCTTTTAAGGTTCTTGTACCCAAATCACAAAATTGGCTAGTTAGGCCTTGTAGCCCTAAGAGCCCCTTCTAGCCATCCTAGAAACAAGGAAAGTGCTATAACTCACAAGATACCTTAACAAGGCACCTTGGTATATACTATACTATTGTTTCAAATAAATTGTAGGTCTTGGCCCCCAGTAATGTCTTTATAGTACGGATTCAAGAAACCCTACTTTTAAGGGTTTTAAGAGTAGTGTTAGTGTTTCTTCCTCCATAGGTCTCAAACTCCTTCTCCAAACTTCTTATTTGAGTTCTAAAACCTTCATAAACTATACCTACATTTCCAAGTCAAGATTAATCCATATTAGTCCATTATTCCTCACAAATTTCTCTACAAGCTTCTCTTTTGCACCCTGCCAAGTTTGTTTGCTTGACTAGGGCTTGCTTGTAAAAATAGAAAAAGGCCTTATAAATACTACTTCAGAAATATCTACAATATATAAAGAGGCTATTTATTGTTCTCCAAGAGCCATGGTGATTAGACCAAGAACACTCAAGCCATAGCCCATTTCATAACTGCAACACAAAACTGGACAGTAGGTTAATAGGAAACAAATAATTTTCTAAATCCTATCAAAAAAGTACTTGAAAGTGAAAAAAATATGCATAGATTAAAAAATTAATTCAAGATTTTATTCCCAAAAAAATAGTTCTTCATTCAATCCTAAAACTTCAACCAAAATTCCAAAACTATGCTTCACACTTCACAAATTGTCTTGCTACGGGTGGTATCCATACATCTAGTTGTTCCAACACCTCAAAATTTAGAAAAAGTATTAAATATATTTCATGTCCCATAATAGCCTATAGTTCCAACCATAACTACCCAATTCATTGATTTAGCAAAGACATCCTAAAAGTTGTCAAGCAATTTTGCAAAAATTGCAAAGCTGTTAATGCAACTTTTGACAACTTTTGCAATATTGCTCCTAGACTCTTCAAATTTGCATTGGATGTTACCAATCCTCCTAGGATGACCTTAGAACTTCTAAGGAAAAAATTTTTATACTCCTTGCCTCGTTTTAAGGTATTTTACCTCATTTTTCCTCTTAGAGCAACTTTTGCAATTTTCCCTTTATAAAGACTTAATTGACAATTTCAAACTCTTAATACAAAACCTATCAAACCAAACCACCCAAACACATCTTGGGACTTTATTAGTAGTAATTATTACCCCAATGGTTGGTTATACCATTTAAAAACCAAAAGTGGACTTAGGGTTTTACCTTTCCCTAGGCACTCTTGCACCAATTTGGTGGTCTTCCACTTGGATAGTTGTAAATGGAGTGTTGTTTCAATTATACTAGTAAAGTCAAACTATAGATAAGAGTGAGGAATTTGAATACTCATAGATATATGAATGTAATCAAATGTAATCTTCTCTTTCAATTTTTCTTTGAATAGTTAAGCCCAACCATAATAAGTATTTTTGAAGAAACCCATAAACCTATCATCAAAATGAGGACTCATATTCTCAACTAGCATCAATCTATTATTTTGGTCTCTAGTTATAAAATGTGTAATCTCTATGAGCTTGAACTTCAGCATCCTATCATATTAAATTATGAACTGATCTCTATCTATTTTGGTTAGGGCCTAAATGCTTAAACCAAAACATTCTCCAATGTAAGACCTAGTTATGACTAGTAGAGGTATTCCATCTAGTTTTCAAACTATTCTTGTGGCTGGTTCATAATTTTCAACTAAAATATTAATGAGTTCAATGTCTACATACACATTTGGAACTATAATCTTTCCTAGGTCTAGCTTCCAAGCATTGTTTAAGGCTCTTTCTCATCTCTTTTTGCATAATAGTATCAAAACAAAAACCTACCACAAGGTGGCAATTTTGCATCCTTACACCCACTATACTCATTAGAAAATATGGACATGGTTCCTATAGTCGAGGAGTCAAGAAGTAATTCTAGGAGTATTTTCTAGATGACTGTTTCTATGTTTTCTCCTTTAATCTTCTTAGCATCTAGTTACCTTTTCGTACTTCTTTCTTTCTTGGGTGCCATGTGAAAGGAAATATAGTTTTTTTGAACTTTTAGACACAACCAAACAACTTGCTTGTTTGTTCTTTAAATCCTTCCTCATCTCAGAGTGATACTTCACATACAATGATATATTTCCTTTAATAAGTTTCTGCCTTCAATTTTCTTTTAATTCTTATTTATGACTTTAGGCACTTCACATGAGTGATCACTTCTCCACTTCACTTGCTTATCACCTCAAACATTTTGTAATTAATGTCTCATACTTTGACATACAAGAAATTACTTATTTTGAATTTTAGTGTGTTCATTATTATTTTTAGTCTTTTTGCAATATGTGTTTAAGCTACCCTTTTGAGACAAAAAAAATTGTCACTTCACATTACTCACTCGACAGTATTTCAAAAATAGTGTAAAGTCACTATTTCATAGTAGCTCCATGTTAGTACATGGGATCTTGTAGCAGATCACTATTTCACAAGCCTGTCATCTTAGTCATCTAAAAATAGAAAAAAATGCTACTTCACAAGGTGCTTTCTCTATTCCTTCTGAAACAATGAAACTTCACTATTCACTGTTACCTTTGATCCTTCCTTCTGAAATGGAAAAAATATGCTACTTTCCAAGGAGAAACCAAAAGTTTATGGTGCATTTTTGCATGGTAGTTTTCAAGGTCTACCATACTTAATAAATCAAAAGTTGGGATTAATATTCCAATTATACTGTGTCTCCTACATCGCAAAAAAAGAGGATAATGATCTGGAATCCTATCCATGTCATCTATGTATTTCTTAAACGTTTTCCTTCCCATGTTTTTTTAAAGAAATTTAATTTAGTTTAATTTAAATTAAATTAATTGGTTGAATTCTACTTTATCCACCTCTTAAATTTGTACATGTGTTTTTCTTTACTTTTTATATTTTCTCCACTGCTAATCGAAGTCATATAATATGTGTTTTTCAATTTTAGTTGAATCTTACATTATTTAATCTAATAATTATAGAGCTTAAGTTAGGTACTCGCTAAATAATTGAACTTTTCATTTTTCTCTTTCCCTAAGTTATGAAAACAAGTTGGTATTGTAGATTTTAAAAAATACTTTCAAAAAAAAAAATACATGTTAATTTTAGTTTAGGAAGTTAAGCTTGGTTTAGGAAGCTATAGATTTAGGAAAACAATTTATTTTTCCTAAACTTAAAGTCAAGTTTTAATTAGTGAAATTTCTAATTTCATAACAATTCTTTCTATTATAAATCTTTAAACAATTAAAACTTCTTTATAGATTTAATATAAATTATTAAATTATTTACTTTATTCATATATTTCAAAAGTGGGTCTTTATTTTCTTGGAGTTTCTTAGTGCTTGTTTTCGAAGAGGGCTTGAATGTGTCTGATTATTTAATTAGCATATAAACATTGTGTAATTAATGTGATTTTTCTATAAATTAAGATTGAATAAACATAGAAAACCCTTTTGTTCTTGCATTTGCAGATGAGTTTCTTTAGAGTTCTTGATTTTAGATTGGTAAAATAACTTGAAATATTGAGTTGTTGGCCTCTTTTGTCCATTGAAAATATTTTATTAGCAGGTGGGTGCTCACTTAAATGTGACTTTTGTGTGAGTATTTTAATGATTTATTTTTGCAGAGGAAATATTTTATCTATCATAATTTTTCTCTCTGATATTCCAAGACATTTAAAGTGGATCTTTGGGGAATAACAACAAGAATGAATGCAAAATGATGTCACTTCTATTGCAAAATAAAAGTAGAGATCATCGTACACATTATCATATTTGAGGACATATAATAATATTTGAAAGTGAAGGGATGAGTAGAAACAACAATCCAAATGTAGTTAAGATAACAATAAAAACAATCTTGGTATGTTATAATAGTGTTCTGAAGAGAGGAAAGGGTTGCATATATTATTATTGTATATGGTCATTCTCATAGGAAAAAACTTAGCATCATGAGAACAAATCTTTTAGCACAAAAGACATCCATCAAAAGGAGCAACAATGAAAGAAAGAACCATATATCTTTCACATGACAACAAATGAAATAAGAACATTCAAGAAGAAGACTATTGCATCAATGATAAATAGAGTGAAATGATAGTCCAGAATAGTCCAAAGATGAGTAACAAAGATGAAATATAACAACAATGGAAAATACCACTTGAGAAAATAGTGGTTTATAGTGGCATGGGTGATCAACATCAAAGTGTAATAGAAATGAATATTGGCTCAGGTTCTATCAAGAAAATGGTAAGTAAGATGCTTTTAAAACCCCTCTTTTTATTGGTTTTCTGGTTATGCATGATCCCATTAGAAATGATATGTAGAATTTCAAAACAAAAGTATTCATTGACAATACTCTAGCTCTTATTTTGAGGATGATATATAGAAAATTACATAATTTAAAGAAGATATTTCCTTCTTGTCTCAAGTCTTATTTTTCTCTCAATTCTTGTTGTCTTGGCCTATTTTTAAGGCAATCCAATATTCTTCATGTCTACCACATAAACACACTTGAAAAATTGTTTTGCAAAGAAAGGCCAACAAAGCACGTGAACTCATATGGTGATGCTCTCCACTTAAGAATTTCATCTACAATGAGTGATAAAATAAAATATGAGAACCCATCCATTATATTAATTCACAAGACACACAAAAATGTGCAATATTGGACATATTGTGTCATGGTGGAAATGCAACAACTAACCCATCTATTAGATTTCTTCACAAAAAACACAAAATTTGTTTATAGATGGCCTCCAAGACCAATGTGAATTCTTCCAACCATCTCTAGTTCATTATTGCTAAGGTTCCAAAGGATACATTTACTACACTCTATTGAGAATTTGTGTCTAACCAGTCCAAACATTTTGCTTCCTCTGTTAGGATGATCTTCATTGAACTATAAACTAACATTGTGGATAGCTTAACTTATAATGAATGTGCAAACATTAAATTGACCTATAGTGAAGATGAAACTAATTGTCTTCCACCATACATATAACTATGAATGTAAAAAATGCAACAAATTCTCATCCACGTACACGATCATAGAAGTATTTTTTGAATTCTAGTGTAACTATAAAGCATAAATATGAGTTTTTAATTTTAAAAAAAATTAGGCCAAGTGGTATAGCTATTTTTTTCATTTAAAAAATAATTTCTCATTTCTATTTGGCTTTTAAAATTTATTTTAGACATTTTAACTGAATTTTTTAATATTCTTTTCATTTAAAAAATTTAATCATATTTTTTTGGTCCATATCCCTATTTTTTGGGATTATATTATTTTGAGCCCTATTATTTTTCTCATGCCATTTGGTTCTCTATTATTTTGGTTAGCTATTTGTTCACCCTTTCCATTGGATTTTATCATAAATTTAATTTAATAAAATATATAATTTTGTAACTCATGTATTTTTTTAATTGACAAAGAATCTATTTTGGCATTTTCATACTCAAGTTCACATTTGTGGTTTGATTGTATAGAATGTCTCTTAGTGTAATTATGAGTATAAGTTGTTGGTGAGAAGGAATCATTGTATGCACACAAATAAAATTCTAGCAAATAATTGACTACACAACTAAAACATTTAGTCACAAGACTAAAATATTTAGTCATGTAACTAAAGCCGATCAAATTCTAGTAATAATTTTTAATTTATAAGTGACTAAATAAATGAATAATTTTAGACATCAAGTAAAATCACAAGGTTAAACAAAGCTAAGTGACTAAATGAATGATCAAATAAATGACTAATTTTTTATCCCTAATCATTAGTCACCCAAACAAATAACTAAATAAATGATAAATGATTTTTTAATCATACTAATACATATCACAACTTGATTATCAATAGTGGCTAACATTATACATTTTATATTTATTGGAATAACCCTCTTTGAGATTACCTTCACTAAGGTCCTTGAATGGTAAAAGACTTGGTCTAGTATATGCTTTGGGATTTGCAGTTCGTTTGGCTTATTTTGTGTAGGTCACTTGCATGTAGCATTAGGATGATTGTTTTTGGGTGCTGACTAGGTGTAATGTGTATTAAGGATTTGTGAGCATTGATCATGGATCTTGGCATGTATTTTGATATTTATAATTGTAATTTATTTATAATAGGTAACATGTGTACCTTAGAATTAGATGATGTAATTGTTTGTACACTAGGGAAGTCCTAACAAGCCTAATTTAGTTTATTGTTTGTATCTTGTATAAAAAGGTAATTTCCTTGGTTGTAATGTGATTATATGTGTGAGCTTTAATGTTAGACATCATAGAAGAGATAAAGTTTTGTTAGATTCTTTGATAGAGGCATGTGTAGAATCTATAATCATTAATTGTGTACTTCATTAGAACTATAAGGGTAATTGAGTTAGTATGTAGTTAATTCATCAAAGGTGGATTTAGCCTTTATCTATTTAGGTAGTGAGTCCTTTTGAAGGTGGCTTTAACCTTCACCCTTCAAGAAATATCCTTATACACATATACTTTTATTCTATATTATATCCTAATAGGATTGTGAACATTTTAATAGGGATTATATCCTTTAATAATGACTTGTCTTTTAACATGGACTAATGCATTAAATTCTTTGTACCAAATCCTAATAGGGCTTGGTCTCCCAACATGAACATTTTCATATTACAACAAGCACTTTTATTCCTAACAATTGGTATAAAATCTTGTGGTCCTAAATGTCAATAAATATAACCACTTGAAGAGATCTAGTATGGGGACTTCTAGGAAAGACAATCCTAAATTTTATGGTGCAAACTATGAACTAAAAGGGAAAGATGAGAAACCATTTGATCTATTTAGGAATTGAATACCAATTGATTACTAAGAATCAAGAAAGTATCAAGATAGAAGATGAGTTAGGATATAGTGCTGAGGAACAAAGTATGAAGTTTACTTGCAATATAATGGATAAAGAACCCTTAATCATTTTGGTTTTGGATTAGTTTTGATAATTGAGTATCAAAACACTTAAGAAATTTATAAGTTGATGCCGAGTATAATATAGATGGCAAGCTACAGTGTGTGCTGAGCCAAAAATTCAACAAGTGCCAAGTTATTCAAGTGCTGAGAAAGTTTCAAGTGCTAAGAAAAGTATAGGTGTCAAGCAAGAAAAAATTACTATAGATTCTCAGCAAGACATAATTCCTATGAGTGCCAAGCATCAACAATCAGTAAGTGCTGAGTAATAAAGAATCAACAGAAGAGTTTGTGCCCTCACAAATTCAGATGTAAATTAGTTTTGAGCCAACTCAAGATGAATCTCGAAGGATCTAAAAGATAAGATCAAATCTATTACATTACCTATGTAATCAACATGCAACCAATCAAAAAATGGAAAGAGAATGTAACCAATAAGAAAAATGGAAATAATTGAGCAAGAAAGATGGGTGAATCTCAATCGTAGATTCATACCTAACCCTAAGTCTTGAAACCTTTTTAAGGAGGTCAAAACCTCATAATTCAGTGTCTTATGGGAATGCATGAGAGAATGCTAGCGAAGTCTTGAAGGAAATAAAAGGGGTGAGAAGACTTAGAAGGAGAGCAATATTGTAGAACTAGGTTATCAGAATAGAGTATCAACACTATGAACAGAGTTATATTAGATCAAGAAGGATTAGATCAGATTGGACATAACAAGGATCTAGAATCAGCAATTGAAGATTGTACATCATTAGGTCAACACATTCTACTATACTTTCTAACCATTGTGTTAGGAGAATGGAAATCCTATGATAATAGGTTGGTTTAACAACCATTTTGTAGAACCTTTAATAGGGTGTTAAATCCTTTAATAGGGTGACATTTCAAGTGAATGTTTGTGAATCCTTTAGACAAGTCAATTTTAACAGGGTGTAGAGCCTTTAACAGGGTAGGCCTTTCACAGGGCAGACCATTGATGATGGTTAAATTTGTAACCTTAACCAGTTACATATTGTTGTAGTGATAAGTTGTGGGTATCATCCCCACCCTAGTTTTACCTTCTCATTTTGGAGGGTTTTCGGGTGATCAAATCTTGTGTTATCTATTTTCATGCATGTCATTACTTTCATGTTAATTATATGTGTTAGATGCATGTGATTGATTTTAGTTAAATAGTTTTAGAGGTTAAAGTTTGGTGCTTTTGATTCACCCCCCCTCTCAGAAGTATCCTTCCCACTTGTGAATTCCAACAATTGGTATCAAAGCTAAGTTCTCACAAGGAGAAGCCTTACAACTTAGAGAAAATATCTAGAAATGGAAGTCTACAAACTTGGGAAGATCACAGAGAACCAGGAGATTGAGATACATCTCATTCTACATTCTTTGGAAGAAGGTAGGGAAGAATTGAGGAAATCCTTAAAGAGAAGAAGAGAGATTTCCATAGTTGAGAATGATACATAGTACAAGGAGATTGAAACCTCAAAAGTTTTTACAAATGGAGATTCCAAGGAGTTTGATGCAGCAATAACATATCTAATCAAGAAGAATAGAGCTCAAGTAGAAGAGATTAGAAATCTCAAGATTGAACAAGAAACTCAAGCCATGATGCTTTGTGAAGTGACTGAACAGAAGAAAAGAGCCATTGAAGATATTGCTATGATAGAAAATGACAAAAGAAACCTTGCCAACAGATTGGAGGAAAAGTTAATTGAACTTGCAAGAATTTCCAACATGTAGCTAGACACCTGAAGCCAAATGATGAATGCACATCATGAGCTAAATGTTAAGGATATTGAGATCTCCACACTGAAGATGCAAAATGAACAATTGCAAAATGACTTGAGAAGAGAAAAGGAGATTGTAGAAAGATTCAACAAACCTAATGAAGCTATCAGGTACTTTGAATAGCTACTAAAATCACCAAGATCTAGAAATGACACTTCAGGATTAGGATACACTAGCATTGAAAAAGGAGAGTCATCCAAGACTACAGAAAAAAGAAGTGAGAAAGGTAAGAATACTAAAACCACTTGTCATTTTTGTGGTAAAAAAGGGACATACCTCTAATGTATGTAGGAGTAAGAAAGCTAATCAACATGACAAACCTAAAAACATGGGTCACTATCACAAGTGCAACAAACAAGGTCATTAGACACATGACTACAAGACTAGAACCATTAGAAAACCAATATTTGAAGGTCACTACTACAATTGCAAGAAGTATGGACATAGAGCTTTTGAGTACAGATCAAAGCCCATGTGTGACACCTAATAAAATAGCAAGGTCAAATAATCATGGACATCACTACAATTGGGACTACAACACTAGACAGAGCTATCGTTACTGTCAAGAGTATGGACACATCCCTAAAAATTGCATAAGAACACATTTTAGTGGAAGCTACAATAGATGGTTGAGCCAAACTACATGCTTCAGTTGTTTGAAGATAGGAGATATTAGCAAGAATTGCCCAACAAGGTCAAAGGCACCCAACTCAGAGTTCAACAAAGGAAAAGATAAGGTAGACGTTGAACACATCAGTGTAGAGATGAATAAATCATGGAAGAAGAAAGATGGAGGTAGTACATCCAATGGAGGGATCACTTCACCTAAAAGGTCAAAGATCACACTTCATCCAACTAAGAAAAAGAAGGTATGTGGAACTGATATACAAAGATTTATCATACATCAGTTCCTAGACAAGTAAGTACTGAAAAGGGTAGATCAACATGAATAAAGATGCAAAGTTAAAACTTCAAGTTTTCATAAATATTTTTGAGTAAGAAAAGTTATCCTCAAATGTTGAGTAAAAATTCTAGTACATGTTGAGTTGTCTACCAAAGTCAGTAGAAGTCGAGCGATTAGTTGCAGTCGAGTTAGTAATGGATGTTGAGTGAAGGGAAAATTGTATTGAAGTCGAGTAAGTTAAACTCTAGTGTATGTCGAGTGATAGAAAATCAATGGAAGCCAAGTAAAGTAGAATTACTTAAGGAGTTGAGTGGACAACTATAAATGCACTAAGTATTAAATGCTATGAAACAAGGGTATATGATCGCATTTTGAATCATTTTTCACCATTGCGAGAAAAGAGAAAAGAATGAGAAGAGTGCAAAATGAGTTCAAAGTAGAGAATCAAGCATTTGAGCAGGTTTAAACATGAATTCAACATAGTTTTGACATTTCAAGGTATTTATACTTGTGCTGAGCTACGCAATTTCAAAATTTCTTTATGTTGAAACCCTAGATTCCACAAATGGCCTCTAGCTCTAGAAAACCTTAGAATAAAGAGGCATTTGAAGTCTATTTAGTTTCAAATGAAGTCAAATAGCCTAATTTCAAACCTATCTCTAAATTTGCATATAAGAATGACCCTGCTAGAGCTTTATCTATAATTCCTCCTAAGATTGTAATGGTGCAAGATGTTAGGAGATGTTACAATTGTAAAACAGGTGCTATTGGAGACATGGAAATTAGGGAGGCATACAATAAATTGTGTGAAAATGGGGTCTTGAAAGAGGAGTTCCAAATTATTGAGAAGAAGGGCTTAACCCATGCCCTAGATTTTCCTACTATTTTAAAAATTGAATGGATCAAAATTTTGTTAAGTAGGATACATGATGGTAGTTTATGGTTAGAAGATGGACCAGTCAAAATATCAAAAAGAATTATTCATAGGGTGACTAGATATCCAACCCTAGAATGGCCCAAAATACTGACGAGTGATTCAAAAGAAGCAATTGAGAAGAATATTGGAGCTAAGTGGAACAAGAGAGGCATAACCATTAATACCATTAAGGATCCTCTCATTGATTTTGTAGTTAGATTCATATCCCACAAGTTTTACCAATCAAGCAGACTCAATAATGTTCCTTGTATTGCAATGGACATTGGTTACAAACTTGTCAAAAAGGATCATACTTATGATCTAGCTAAATTGCAACTACAATAGATAATGGAGAATTTGGGAGCTATAAGAAGAATAAAGGGAACTCAACATGAATTTGGAGCAATTTTGATATGTATATTCTTCTATGTACAAAATGAATTCCCCTCTTATGGAAAGATAAGTTGGAAGACAAATAGGTCTATAGTAGCCCAGGTGAATGAATACATAGAACAAATGGGAGCTAATTTTGAGACTATCATGACCAGTTATTTTGAAGATTTCAAGAAATCAATGAAATAGAGACTTAGGATTCCAGTCTCACTTGTAGAGCAACATATAAATGATATTTGTTTTCTTGTTGATATTGATTACACCTACATCCAAGTAGCCATACCAAGGGTAAGATGGCTTAGGCCACTTGGTTATGAGATAAATATTGATGAGGCATCTGCAATAATTACAACATTGCTTATAGAAGAAGTAGATAAAAGTGCCCAACCTTTTGGCACATATGATGTTGTAAGATCTAAAGTGGATATGAAATTTAAGACTACTTCAACACTAAAGAAAAAGGATAAACTAGTAAAGAAGCTCAAGGCTAAATTTGGTGGAGGCTCAAAAAAATCAAAGGAAGAAGAAGATAATGTAGAGGAAGGTGAGGATGAAGAGAAATAGGGGCAAGGACCACTAGCACTAACCTAAGGCATGGGTGAAGATGCTGAAGAAAAAGGTGCCGAGGAAGAAGAGGAAGCACCTAAGGCAGAGCCTAAGAAGAGGAAAGCATAGAAACAACCTATTGCTCAACCTAAAGGCAAGAAAATAGCTAAACCTAGTCTAGAAAAACCCA
Organism: Cupressus sempervirens; assembly: GCA_028749045.1. Taxonomy (NCBI): domain Eukaryota; kingdom Viridiplantae; phylum Streptophyta; class Pinopsida; order Cupressales; family Cupressaceae; genus Cupressus; species Cupressus sempervirens. The sequence goes on from CM053786.1 coordinate 483,455,933, forward strand.
ACACAAGGGAAGATACAAGGGCTACAATAAAGGTGGCCAAGGAACAAGAAAAGAAGAAAGCCACAGAGCAAGGAGGAGCAATAGAGAAGAAGTAGAGGAGAAAATATGTGGCACCTCTTGAGTCAAATGAGGAGAGGACAGAGTTTGATGATAATAGCTAGTTTAGAGTGGTAAGTCACACCATTAAGTCTAATTTTGAAAATATTTGTGACAATATTAGGGACAATGCATACTTATCAGGGCTTAAAGGCATTGATTTCAATAAGTTGAAAAGAGAGGAGAAAAACATGGTGGATGAATCAATATACACCATGATGGAAAAGTTCAAGAATACTCCACTTGAACTAGATAATACTATGCCTAAGGAGTTATATTCCATTATAGAGAATAAATGGCATTATTGCCTAAACATGGAAAAGGAAATAAGAGAATCAACATTGGCTCATGTGATGCCTGAAATCACAAAAGGCCAAATAAGCAAGGAAAATAAGAAGCATGGGAGAAAATTTGAACCCAAGTATAGAGCATTCAGTATTTTGCAAAATAAAATTGAAGATGTCGTGAAGAAGTCCACTCCAATGTGGAAAGTAATTTATGGGCTCACAACTATAAAGGAAGGATAGGAAGATCCCTTCGAGGGAAGGAAAAATGATGATGAAGAAGAGGAAAATTATAAGCAAGAAGAAGGGAAAATGAATAAGGATGAAGAAGGAGAAAAAGACAAAGAAGGAGTTACAGTGGAGAAAGACACACAACAAAGGAATGAAATGGAAACTGCCGAGGAACAACAAAAGGAACAAAGTGTGCAAGACACACAAATGCCACCACCAAGTCCTCCATATGTAACACCCATACCTATAGGGATAGTAATTGTAAAAGATGTTCCTAACACCTCTAGTTAGAACATCAACCCATTGATTGTAGAGGATCTTAAAAGGATCCTTCACCAAACTACTTTACAATCATAGCTATGTACCAATCCAATTTTGGTGAGCGTGGAAGAAATTTAGAAAGCTATAGCTGAAATAAAAAAGGAGAAGGTGAATCCACAAGAACCACCTTCCAATACTTCAACAAATACAAGTGGACAACCACAAGAGCAAGCAACACAAGATGCATTAGCCAAGGTTGATTCCATAGTCACAATGACTTCAACTAGTAAGGAGCTAGCAAAGGAGCAAACAAGACAAAAGGGTACCTCTATCATTAGAACACAAGGACAAGGTGCACCTCCTCAGATTACAATCATTGACCAAGGTTGAACTAAAGAGGAAAAAGAGAGCCCTAAGGAGAAGGAACAAGAGGCAATTCAAACATTAATCAATTTTCCTACCACAAGGACTCCTATTGGAACAACACAATAGTTGAGAATTGATGTAGCACCACTATAAATATTAGCACTAGGATCGAGTTCTACCAAGGTAGCAAGGGTACTTCACTATAGAGACCCTGCGTTTGATGAGGAGATAGTCATTCCAAGATATGACTATAAAACTATGAATATTGATCAAATTAATGAAGTGCAAGAGGCACTAGAAAAGAAGAAGAAACAAGAGATACTCTAGAATGAGTATAAGAAAAAACAAGAATTGATAGAAATTAAGGACATCTTTTGAGATGCATTTAGCTTGCAAGTACCTGATGAGACAAAGCCCATAATGGAGCAATTATCCAACATAATGGACTAGGTACAGAATGAAGACCTAGACACCAATGCCAAATTACTTGAATGGTCTAAAAAGAAATTCTAGATGAAGGTAAATAAGAAAATATCTGGTGAGATAACACTTTCTCAAGTAGAGTTGGAAAAGAAGATAGAGAAGCTAAAAGTAGTACTTGAGAATATATTCTCACTATACTCCAAACTGTGTGATTCCTCATACTTCACACAAGAGACTAGCTAGAGGATATTGAGCTTGTAAAGGAACCTTAGAGTATCTAGCATGTAGCTACCAAAGGGTCCAACTCAAAAGTGAGAAGCATTTTGCTACAATGCTTCACACACAAAAGGAATTAGCTGTACTCATAGAAGATTAGGCAAACACCAAAGCCAAGCTAATACAATTTCAGTCTGCTATAACCCCTCACATGGAATTTTGCACAAAGAAATGGCCTATGTAGAGAATGTCTTGAAGAAAGATCTCGATCTTTCTACATTGGAAGACCTAGTACATCTTGTAGAAGAAAAAACCATCCAACTTATAGCACTAGAAATTGCATTAGACAATTGGGATGCTACTTTGAAGATCATAATGGAGGTAAACAAATCCTTTTTGGCTAAGTATTCAATTAATGCATAGAACCCTTTGACATAAGTGTCAAAAAGGGGGAGATAATACATTAGGGGACTGAAAAGGGGAGATACCCAAAGGGGGAGATATAATAAATTGGAGGAGATAATAAATTTTTGAAAGGAGATAAAGCCAAAAGGATACAATAACTACAAGGAAAAATGTATGAAAAAGGGGGAGTAAAAATAGAGCAGATAGAAATAGGATAGACAAGGGAAGAAATGACAATGCAGAGAAAAAGAGTATCAAAATAATTAGCATGAGACAAATCCAGCATAAGGAGTTTTGGAAATAGAAATGACACATCAGCTTAGGGGGAGTTACAAGTTTTGAGGTATATAATCGTCTACAAAATTTTGAACAAGTATTTGAAATTTTGTACATATGCCCAACAAGATGTATATTTTTCTCATAGAGATCAAATCAAATTCATAATGTTTAGTTAAGTGTTTTTGACACTCATGTCAAAGGGAGAGATTGTTGGTCTCAGATTGGTTTTGACAATTGAGTGTCAACACACTTAAGAAATTTCTAAGTTGATGCCAAGTACAATATAGATGCTGAGCTACAGTATGTGCCAACCTAGAAATTCAATAGGTGCCAAGTTATTCAAGTGCTGAGTGACATGTGCCGAGCAAAGTATAGGTGCCGAGCAAGACAAAACTACTATAGGTGCAAGCAAGACATAATTCCTATGAGTGCCGAGCATCAGCAATCAGTAAGTACCAAGTAATACAGAATCAACATAAGAGTTTGTGCCCTCACAAACTCAGATGTAAACCATTTTAAAGCCAACTCAAGATGAATCTTAAAGGATCTAAAAGATAAGATTGAATCTATTACATGCCCTATGCAATCAACATGCAACCATTCAGAAAATGGAAAGAGCATGCAACCAATTAGAAAAATAGAAATAATTGAGCAAGAAAGATGGATGAATCTTAATCATAGATTCATACCTAACCCTAAATCTCAATTTTTTTTAAGGGAGGTCAAAACCTCATAATGCAGTGTCGAATGGGAATGCATTAGAGAATGCTAGTGAAGTTTTGAAGGAAATAAAAGGGGCGAGAAGACTTAGAAGGAGAGCAATATTGTAGAACTAGGTTATCAGAATAGAGTATCAACACTATGAACAGAGTTATATCAGATCAATAAGGATTAGATCAGATTGGACATAACAAGGATCTAGAATTAGTAATTCTACTATACTTTCTAACCATTGTGTTAGGAGAATGAAAATCCTATGATAATAGGTTGGTTTAACAACCATTTTGTAGAACCTTTAATAGGGTGTTAAATCCTTTAACAGGGTGACATTTTAAGTGAATGTTTGTGAATCCTTTAGACAAGTCACTTTTAACAGGGTGTAGAGCCTTTAACAGGGTAGGCCTTTCACAGGGCAGACCATTGATGATGGTCAAATTTGTAACCTTAACCAGTTACATATTGCTGTAGTGATAAGTTGTGGGTGTCATCCCCACCCCAATTTTACTTTCTCATTTTGGAGGGTTTCTAGGTGATCAAATCTTGTGTTATCTATTTTCATGCATGTCTTTACTTTCATGTTAATTAGATGTGTTAGATGCATGTGATTTATTTAAGTTAAATAGTTTTAGAGGTTAAAGTTTGCTACTTCTTATTCACCCCCTCATCTAAGAAGTATCCTTCCCACTTGTGAATTTCAAAAAATCAGTACTTTATCAAAGGCTAAGTTTATAAAGGTCAAGGAACCTAATTTTATATATTCGACTTGGGAAAAATTAGCTCTTTATGAAGGACCCAAATTAATAAGAAGTCTAGGTTGAAGAGTCTAAAATTATTGTTGGAGAACATGAAGATGCAAGAGGATGAGACAATTGACCATATGTTTAGAGCATAACAAAGTTTTTTTTTAGGATTAGGAACTCAAGAGGACTTATCACAAAGATGAGATCAACGCAAAGATCATAAAATCCTTAACACTCGCTTATGAGAAAAAAGTATTGCCAATTAAAAATATTTTACCTCTCATGCAAAATTTTATAAGGAAAATATGAGTGTTATTGTTACCTAATGACAATGATAAAAATCATTTGAATCTCTCTCTTAAAAAGTTACTAAGATAATCAATTCCAAGGTTCTAGAAGGCTATTTTATAGATGTCTTGATAACTCAGTTGAAGACAAATGTTTCTATTTATAAGGAGATCTTTGTCGGTTCTATGAAATCAATTTATAATCTTGCAAAAAAACATGAAAATATTTTTGGAAAACCAATCTTTTTCATTTTATGGTTTCTTAATGAATGCAAATTTATAACATGCAACCATTATGAATTCCTAAGTTTAACCAGATTTGTAAATAAATTGTCAAATAATGTAGTACCTACCCTCATTTACATTTTTCTGGACACATTGTTGCTATTATTATCAGACTATGTTAGACTAGTTTTATGTTGATGGATTAGTAGCATTGTTTTGGGACTATTAGATATTATGTTATGGATTCAGTTGATGTATGATGAGATTAATTAGACTTTACATTTCATGTATGCATGATGATCATTACATTGCTTTCAGTTGTTGATGATGATTGGTTAGATGGTTTATTATCACATGTGTTTTATTATGGATACTTACCCCATACTTGCATGTGTATGGTGTGCGTGTTTTTTCTTATTGTATGGCATTTCTGATGTGGTTAAGGAAGGGAGTCGTAGTCACCTGCTAGTCGAGATCTACATGATGCACCACTTCCTACCATTGCCTATTTAGCTTAGCATTATATATATTGTATGTACATGCAAGGGTTTTATGCAGGTTGCAAGTACCAGGTATCGACTTCCCTGAATTGCCAGGATGAGTGTACCCTATCACATTATCTCAATGATAAGAGAGGGGAGATAAATTCTCAAGTCCAAATCCCAACCCTTTAAGCCATTTGTCCCAATTGGAAATTAGGACAAGTATCTGAGTTGAGTACCCTCTGAATGTGTCAGATGATGTAATTCGTGATATTAACCCTTTTGGTTTGATTTTGTATATGTTTTTCTATAATGGGTTTTTCATATTTTATTTTATGAGTCTTTGGTGTATTTTCTATTAATTAAGCCTAATTAAAAGATTTAATTAATGGTTTAATTTAATGAAAAATTAATATAGTATTTTAATATTTATTTTATAAATTAATTAAATAAAATAATTAAATTTGAAGATAAAAGTTATAATTTTAAAGTTGGAATGTGATAACATTTATTTAAGTTAATAAATATTTTAGCAATTAAGTTTCGAAAATAAATGTAAAAGTGGAAAAGATTATAAGTTGCATGATGTTTGCATGTGATTAAAATATAAATATATTAAGATAAAACAAGTGGATTTATTAAAGTGAGTGCATAAGATTTAAAAATTAATAAATTAAATTGAAAAGAGTAAAGTGAATATTAAATTAATTAATGTGCATTATTTTAATATTTAGGAGTTTGCAAATTCTTGGGAGTTGTTATGTAGACAACACAAGAGTTAGTGCACCAATTAAGCACATGGTGTCTACAGCCTTATGACTCATCTAGAAGGTTGGAATAGACTCATGCTTAGTTGTCAACACCTTCTAGTTGTTTCTAGAGACAATCTAGGTGCTTCCTAAGAGTTCTTTATAAGGAGGTACTCTTAGAAGCTTAAGGGAGAGAATTTGGAGCATGGTTGGAGGACCGGGAACGTGGGATAAGGAAGGAGCTTGCTTTGCAGTTTTTGAGGAGAAGAAAATTAGCATCAGAATTCGGATAGACTCTTGTGATTTTACCTGTATTATTTTTGCTTCTTACACTTCCTGTCTTCTTCGTATCTTCTAAATACTTTATGAGGATTCTATGTGTGATTGTTCCAATTATTTCAACCTAGTCATGGATATTCAATTCTTATGTGAGAAAACCCCTCATGCGTAGATCCAAGAAAATTATGGGGCTAGGGTTAAAATTTATAATCAAACCTATTAGAAAAAAATTATGGGTAAATTTAGAGAAAAATTACTTAAGAGAATTTCTTAATTCATTGAATCAAAAAGCCCTTTTTGTTTAAACTAAGTCTATGTTTTCCTTTTATATATATATATATATATATATATGTTATTAAATGCTGAGATTCTTAATTACAGTCTGTGTATATATAATTATATATATATACATATATATATATTATACATACATATATATACATATATACATATGTATATACATATATATATATACATATATACATATGTATATACATATATATATACATATGTATATATACATACATATATACATACATACATACATATATATACATACATACATATATATATACATACATACATACATACATACATACATACATACATATATATATATATATATATATGTACATACATACATATATACATACATATATACATATACATACATACATATATATACATACATACATATACATATGTATGTATGTATATATGTATGTATATATATATGTGTGTATGTATGTATATATATGTATGTATGTATATGTATATATGTATGTGTATATATATATATATATACATATATATATATATACATACATATATACATATACATACATACATATATATACATATATATATATATATATACACACATATATATATACATACATATATACATACATACATATGTATATGTATGTATGTATATATATGTATGTATGTATATGTATATATGTATGTATATATATATATATGTATATATATATATATATACACATACATATATACATATACATACATACATATATATACATACATACACACATATATATATACATACATATATACATACATACATATGTATATGTATGTATGTATATATATGTATGTATGTATATGTATATATGTATGTATATATATATATATGTATATATATATATATATACATATATATGTACATATGTACATATATATGTATATATGTACATATATATGTATATATGTACATATATATGTATATATATATATATATGTATATTCATTAAATCGTAGCAAAATTTTTTTATAAAAAAATAAAATAATAATTAATGAACCACAAATCGTGTCTGTGGAAGACGTTTAAAAAAAAAAAAATGTTATATCAAACATTTTATTAAATAGGGAGGGGCACGTATTGTACCTCGAACCCCTGCGGGTGGCAGAGGCCTGCCAGGGTACTTTGTACCCGCTGTCAGCGTAGTGCCTGTGGTTGCAGGTACTGCATACCGTGGCAGGGGTAAGTTGTATATTGCTTTGTGTATGAATTCAATTTTTTTTAATAACATTGCATTGCGATTTTTTTTAATAACATTGCATTGTTATTCAATTATTAAATGTTAATAATATTTTTAAGATTAATTATTATATATTATAAAATATTTATTATTATATAATATTAATTTATTTAACATTATAAATATAATTATATTAAAATATTATTTCTTTAATGATTGATTCTTTTTATGTTTTATAAAATATTAATATAATATTAATAGATTATCTTTTTAAATAATTAATCTTTTATAATATTTTTATTTAATTTAATCAAATTGAAATGATGAATAGATAAATGTGGATGAATTGTATTGAACCTTCTACATGTCTTAATGAAACATGAAGGGGGTCTTTTACAAATATTATATACTCTTAGAAACATTTTGGAATATTGATTTGATGAATTATGAGGAGAATACTTTTATCAAACAAATACATGGGTTAGGAAAACGTATAAAACGTTCCTCCACTCAATATCTAAATTGGAAAAAATGAAAACTGAGACCTCCACACTTAGTTCAATTATAAAATTTTAGCAAAATCAAAACATGTGCTTGCATTGTGTTTTCTCCATGCTATTTGTTTTGGGGTTTTGGGTTGACTAGTGTTGACCAATTATAGGACGTCTACCAGAGGCTCAGAGGTTATGATTGTGATGTCATGATGATGTCTTAATTCTGATCTTTATAAACCCAACCATGATTATGTAATGGTATGCTCTATGAGATGTTGTATTTACTGATTGTTATTGCTTTTTAGTCTTCTTGAGTGAAGCTGAGTTATGTGTATCTGAGAGACTTGACTTAACCATTTTGAGTCATCGATCAGTTATCCTTGGATTACTTTCCAGTCACCATGATGGAACTAAAATGTTGATTTATGATGTCATGTTGTGACATGTTTGACTCAACCATTTTGGAGTCTTCGATTAGTATGATTTGTGATATATTTCGGTTATTGAGAACCAATGAATACTTTTGATTATCAGTGATACCTTTAGTTGCCAATAGAGAACTGTTGTGGTCATGATTATCTATTATGCTTTTCAATTGACTCATGGAGATTTGATGTTTATAGTGTGGATTATCTTTTGTGATTTTGAGATTTATGATTCCATGAGCTTAGGGTAGGTTATCTGCTTGTAGTGTCAAGAAGTGGCTTGCAATGGGGGCCGGGACCCTAAGAGGTTTCCAAGGTAACTCATTGAATGTTGTTTTAATAAGTGAAAACATTCACACCTAATACTAACTAAATGAACCTAAAAAAAAATTGTTTTGTTCTCGCCCATGCCTCGAGTGCTAGTATAGACTAGGATGGGAGTAGAGAGAATGCATTGTTGCGACCTTGCATTCCATAGTATGCCTTGTCAGTATGAGAGGATACTAGTGGCCGCATGAGGATCAGTAGGGACCCGTGGAGTTGTAAGCTAATTGCAAGGGTAACTTCTACATGATATATGCGATGAAACTTTCCTGCTTGCATAGTAGGTTTCTGACATGTCATTATGTGCCTTTGGGATTAGATGTCAGTTTTGTGATTGGAACCTTTGAGTTAGTATACTTTTAGGATTCCTAGACTTAGAGAGTATTTATGCTATGTGATTTGGATAGCCTATTTGGGACTTGAGATTATCTCCTCAGCACGGTGGGAGTGGACCACTTAGGTTCCACGTGGTCAGGTGGTAGTGTTTTTCCACTCTTATCATTTGAGATCCGTTTGAGACATCATGGCTGATGCATCCTTTATGATGGTGGACATGTATCCTTATATTGATGATTAGCATATGTTAGATGATGTTATCTTATGCTTACATTTGCATGTTAGATTATTTTTTGCATATGATGTAGTATGATTTAGGAGTGACATTCCTATTATGTTAATATCAATGATCTCTTTGATAGTTTGCAATGTTATGAATAGAGGGATGGCTAGGAACCATGATGGGTCTAATGATGCTATTTATGGTTGGGAGGAACCATGCACTTAGTTTATTATGTTTGATCTTTTATGATGGATGTCGATATCTTCTATGATGATGTATCATGTATGACATGTGATTATCTTTACTTTGTTGCATCATGGATTAGAATAAGATGATATACCTTACTTCACATATGCATATTCTTTAAAAGCTTTTCATACCCTATGACATGTACAGTGGATGATTGAGCATTTAGAAATGTAATGTATAAACATTAAACTTATCATTATTATTTCATGTGGTTGTTGTATTAGATGGATTCAATAATGTTAGTTGATTTAGATGTAATTCAACATTAAGGGATCCTTAAAGAATGTAACATGTTATGTATGTTATGTTTACTTTTAGATGGTTGTTGCTATTGCTTTCGTATTTATGTATTAGTTGTAATTGGATTAGTTGCAAATGATATTACTTTAATGTTTAAAAAAAATAAAAATAAATGCTATCAACTTAGTGAAATTCTATGTTAATTCTTTGGATCCCTTGGCGGGGCATTACAAATAGTATAGGATAACAAGAGTCATAAGAAAATTGTTGAAAATCAAATCCTAAATGGATATTGTAGAATTTGATCAATAAAAATTCATAGAACCCTAATGAATACTTGCATGCAAGAACATGTCATGGACATGTAAAGAGAATAATGGAAAAGGATTTGGCTCTAGCATATGCAAGATTATATTATCAGACTAAAAATTCGAGTAGAAATATACAATGGATCAATCCTTATATAAGGGGATCAAATACCTAGAAGGGAAACCTTAAGAGGTAAAAGCATTTTAATAATTAATATAATTATTTAAATGTGACTAATGCAAGTGCATGAAATTGAAATCTTAAGAAGGTAGAAAAGTTATATTAAATACAATTGGATTTATCCTTTACTCTAACACCCCCCCTTAAGATGAGAAACAATGTAGCTACAAATAATGAAAGAAAGATAGCAAAGAAACTACAATGCTGAAAGAAAATTGATGCAAGGAGGATTGAAAATCTAGGGCCAGAGGCACACCTAGCTATCCAAAAACTTCACTGAGTAAATGCAATGGAAGAAAAAAATACAGAGAATAACACCAATGAGAGAAGGAATAAAAAATACTTTATTGATTCATCAAATTATTAGCATACATGCCTAACTGTAAGGCCTTCTAGGTTATGACTAATACAAAGATTCAACTTTAGGATCCATAATCTTTGCAAATCTAACTCTAAGTTTTCTCCTCTAGGATCATATTGTATGCACGAAAATCTAACCTCTTGGGAAAATGCATAGAAAAGAAAATGTTAGTTGCACATATATATCAAATATCCAAAAGAAAGCAAAATACAACTAAAACTATGCTTGAGTTTTACAACTCAATACAACCAAAAATAAATGTCCCCATGCAACCTCAAAGCAGCTCAACAAGGGCACCCATAAGAGGCCTTGTTGGTGTGCTTTAGATTGGAGGGATATGAATGTGCTCTCCCAAACACAACTATTGAATCCCAATATGTTTGAAAATGAAATGCAAAGTGTGTGAACTAACTAGATATGAAGAGAGTGTTTCAAACAATGGCTATGGATACAACCATGTTCAAAACACTCAAGGAAGGTGAATGTGGATGCAAGAAATTAAACTAAGTTAACAATGCAAATGACATCAAATCTAGAAACTACCAAAGGTTAGTAATAATGCATATAAAACACTAAAATCACTAGAAAGATCTAACTCTAAACTAGCATGATAACAATGTAAATGAGAGAGATGAAAAATTCTTGAGACAAGGGCTCTAGTTATAGGTTTGAGAGAGGCCTTGGGGAGGTAGCATCTATGTGGCATCCACATAGGTGCTACAAGGGAGACACATGGACTAAGGGAACAAGCCATGGAAAGGTCAACATAAGCCTTTTGGATGAAAGTGATGACTCAAGGTTTGCTCACATGTGTGAGAAACCTTGGAGAAAGGAAAGGGGGAAAAATGTGTAAGAGGTGTGAATAAAATAATAAAATGGAAGCTTTATTGGATCTTGAGTTTCTCACACATCCGTGAGCAAACACTTAGGAGCTAAAAGGTGTTTAGGATAATTAAGTGGGATTAAGTAGTGGGTAGGCTTAGACGGATGAGAGTGATGGGTATATGCTAGGTTTTAGGATGGGATTAAGATTAACTTAAATAGGATTTAACTTAATCATAAGATTAAATAATTTAATAAAGTGGAGGGGATTAAATAAATTAGAATTTATTTAAAAGGGAATTTATGGAACACTATGCATTAAATAAATTTCATACAGTAGAGGGAAAGTATTCAAATTAAATTTAAATACATTAGGAAAATGAACCTATTTAATTAAATAAGTAGAAGAATATGAAAAATATAATTAATTAATAAATAAATAATTTTAATGTCAAAGGAATTAGCATTTTGGGATGATTTTAAGCATCTACATTTCTCCCCTCTTTGATGTGATGTCGGGACAACATTATATCAAAGAAAAGAAAATATAAGTTTCCCCAAAGAGGATAGGATTCCTAAGAGTTTCATTGTAGTGATGATAGGGGAGGAGGGTGCCCCCTCACTAAAATGGAGCAAAAAATAAAATTTGGGCATTTTTTGCGAAAAGGACTTTAGAAGAAAAGAAATGGTAGGAAAAAGGCATAGATGAACATTTTGCATGAGTTGGGGATAAACAGGGGTCGACATGGCTAAGGAAAGGGCACAAGCTCAAAAAGGGACCTTAGAGGGCCTAAATAAGCCTCCAAGGGGCTCAAGAAAGAGTCATTTGTACACCTAGAAAGCATAGGACTAGAGTAAAGGATGGATCTGATCGAGAGACTACAGCTTGGAGAGCGCATCTGGGAGCACTAGAGGTCAGTCGACATGGGTGCATTTTTTATTACACATTTAATATTGACATTTATTACACACTAAATGAGGGAGAAAATAGGGTTAAGGTGGAGACAACAGTTCTTTGCTCCGTCGTCTTCACAAATGACAAACTACTATTATGGGTGCTACGAAGATGACATGATTCATTTTGTCATCTTCAAAGACGACAAGGATCATCTAGTCATCTGCACAGATGCCATAGGGGTGAAAATGATGTGTAGAGAGGGGGAAAAGATGATGATCTCTATGTTTTCATCTCTAAAGATGACATTTTAATAGTCACCAGTGGGAAAACTGAGATCTGCATAGCTGTCAGAGATGCTAGATCAACGTCTCTATAGTTTGTCATCTCTGTCGATCCATGTTTATGTGGATTGGCATCTTCATCGATTTGGATGAATTGAAAAAATGGGTGATGGGGATGACTAGGGGGTAACAAGGTATGATGCCCCATGTTGAGAAGCAAATAGAGTAGGAAATAAATGATATACTGATCATTGCATGTGTATGCTATAGATGTCGATAGTAATGTTTCAGTCATAGGAGCACTACCCAGTGACGATGGTGCTAGAAAAGACACTCACAAAGGTAGAGTGGGGTCACACAAGACTATGCAATTTGGAGTACATCCATAGTGGCCTAATCTGAGGGCACACTCAATGCAACTTTTGGCACTAATAGAGCGATGGCCTACATCGACCTCTAGTTTCCATCTACCTACTAGAGAGGTGATAGTGACTCTTGTTAATGTGTCATAGATTCTTTGAGTGTTGATCCATGGGAGATATGTGAAGTACATACTAGAGGGTGTAGATCCCTATTTGGAAGAGTTTATTGGGCATCGATGATAGAGGATACCTATCCAGAGATCATGGTTGACATGGAGGGAGGCATTAGAGAAAAGGTTGCCATGACTTGCTCTCTATCTGGCCTCACTACTATGAAGGATGGTGCTAGACCATGCTAGGCATGGGTTTCTGATTGGTTGGACACAAATGATGAGAAATCTTTTACAAGATGATGATGTAGTCTTCTACTAGGGTTAGACTATCTTGGCTGAGTTATGTCATGATCTATACATTTGTGCCTACAGGACACAATGGATCATAGGTCCAAGATTGACATTGTTGATGGTGTGGTCATGTGAACATATAGGTGTGACATACCCTATTACAAGGTGTGAGACTTGATAGCTTAGGGAGCCTTATGCATATCAATATAGGCCACCAATCTAGTACACCTCAACCAAGTCAGTAGGATTTTGGAGGAGATGTATGGAAGAGATTATCATGTTTGATTAGACACCATACAATGATGGTGAGTAGTGGGGGGCTACATTACTAGTAGGGGGATGGAATGATAGTGAGGATCAGCTCTACCTTCCTTATACATAGATAGATTGTTGGTTGATTAGTCAGACCATGCACATTATCATGTGGTATATGCCCTCTAGGGTGCAACAATAGTTCAAGAAAGTTTAGGATGCTATGCCAAAGAGATTCCTATACCCAGTGGTATCCCAAGAGTATGGGAGTTTATGGGATCATGGGATCACTTTGATATTGTCTAGGATGTCATGGTGTGGTATATAGCCACTACCCTGGGTGCATGGATAGGATTAGGGAGATGCAAAAATGACACCTGCATACACATAGTGGTGGATGACCCATTAGCTAGTGTGACTCACAGTATTAGGAGCACCACCACTAGCACAATAGGCATATGGAAAGGGAGATGGGGTAGCAGATGAGGGATAGGTAGCAGTGGTGCTAGCCCCAAGGTAGGGAGCACAATAGGGACCATGAGGGTACAAAGTCTATGAGAGGAGAGAATCAATACCAGTAGGGCCACCATTAGTGCAGGGTCCATAAGAACAGGGGCCATAGGTATAGGCACCACAAGCACCATAGGGACCACCTCAGCATGAGGATATAGAGATAGTGAGGGCTAAGTGGGATAGCCTCTGGACAGAGGTTTCCCATCTACGAGGGAGATATAGGCTGAGTGAGTGAGGGATGACAGTACCTAGGAGGCTTTGGTAGCATTGTAGGCTAGGATAGATGTATAAGAGTTTAGTAAATTTACCATGCACACCAGGATAGATGAGCTATCCAAGCTAGACACATTACAATAGGAGGTGGCCACCTTATGAGCAAAGAGGGAGACTCATAAGAGGCAGGTCGACGAGTATTGTGGCCAAGAAGATATCGGCCAATAGATAGTATAGGCTAGAGGGATGGTGATAGTGATGTAGGAGGCCATGATTGCACACTAACATGAGGCATGAGTTGTGTGATAGGTGGCCTACTATAGTTCATTATATCATGATGTCGTCCTAGCAGATCAACGACAACTAGATTTCAGGAGGCCTCTAGCTCACAGACCACAGGGGGTGGACAAAGATCAGAGCCATCAATTGGATAAAGTAGGCCTCCATAAGGAGGGGGAATAGGAGGGGTAGGGCCCTCACAACTAGCTACTTAAGACTTAGAACCTTCATTTTTAACACTATGATGTAGATGCAGTGAGTTTTTGAGCATGCATTATGCATGATGATACTACATGATTCTTTTTGTATATGGAATGTACACAAAAATTGATTATTTTTTGATATATATGACATGATTTGATGAGCCTATATGTACATGGATGATTGTCTCTTATGCATGTGATATTTTATGATGTTGTTATTGATATTGTGATGTAGGATGTGTGTGATGTTATATTTCCTATGATGCATATATGATGACTAATGGATGATGTAGGTCCTATGGCGATATATGAGATGTATGCATTTTGTTGTTTTACATGTATGGATTTACTATATGCTTTGTGAGATGTATCATGATGTATGTGTCACTAAATGTAATGGCTATAATGTATGTACTTAATGGATTAATGTAATGGATAATGGGATCTAATAATGAATGAAACACCTAATGCAATGAATGTACTAATATGACAATGAATGTATTCGAAATGAAAATTTTGGTAATAGAAAAAATACACTAATCATGAATGCAAAGTGAAATGATGCAAACTTAAAGGGTAAATATGAAATATGAAGGAACCTAATGAATGGACATGTGTCAAACTTTTTACTCATAGGAATCAAGTAGCTTAGCATAGGAGGGGGGAATAAATAGAACCTTTGTCTCAAGTAGGGCATAATGAAATCCTATACTACATGAATCCTAGCTACATGATACCGAGGGATTTAGTGTGTTTATATGGGAGAGCACACCCTAGTTTGATTTTTCAAAAGGAGTTATGCACCATATGCTATAGAAGCATAGATGACAAGATTCCTTTGCATGAACTAGAATCTCAACACAATAGATACTTTAGGATGATAGATGTAGTTTGCATAGTCATGATGGAACAAATGACTTATATGCATTGGAGAGGTCTAGGCACACCCAAAGTCTTTTTAGGGATCTCTGGTAGAAAGTGTGCTAACCCGTTGCCCCCAATGAGAAATGCATAACCATAACTCAAAATTGACATACATGTACTAAAACATCAAAAATAGATAATATCACAAACAAAACATATAGTCAGTTGGAGCCACTCAAGTGATACCAAAATATAAAAGATCAAGGCACACTATAAAAGGCTACTACTAACACACAAAATGAAATCAATCAAAAGAGACTGCATAAAAAAGTAGTCATTCAATCCACAGCTCTTACCAAGAATGTTAAGTCCCAAAGGTGAAGGTTGTAGTACCATGTATAGGAAGGATTCATCCTATGAATGTTTTTTTGTCTGATGTTATTGTTACAAATGTTTGTTGGCAAGGGATGTGAAAAGAATAATCTCTCAAATTGTTAAGTCTCAAATGGTGATTTTGTTTAGGTTCTATTGCAATCATTGTTGTGGGGAAAAGTTTAATGTAATGGGATTAGGACAAACACTCAATGGGGAAATGCCTTGTAGACTAGAGGTATTTTGAAAGATGGAAGTGAATGGATGCCTTGCACACAGGAGGTCTTTTATTGGATGCATGGAAAGCACAAGTTAGATAGGACTTCTACACAAAGATGGGATGAAAGGGCAGAATGTAGTGAAGTGAGATGAGCCTTATAGATAATGGACCAACCATTTTTTTTTAAGGAACTTTTTTCTCTTTTTAGTCGTTTATTCAAGAACATTTTATAAATGTTTTTGGATTTTTCTAATTTTCTAATTTATTTTGGAGTTTTGTGGAACTGGAACAACACTGTATAGGAACTACAGAACTTAAGCATAGAACCACTTGAAGTGTTGGATATTTATAGGCTTAGGGAGCAGATCTCCCTTTGAAGTGACAATTTGATATACCCTAGAACCATATTTGGCTATAATGATAAATGGACCAAGCCAATTAGCTTCAAATTTTCCTTTCTTTTCATAGTTCTAGAGGTTCCTCATGTTATGTTGTAAAACTAAGTCACCCACCTCAAATTCCTGAGGTCTAAATTTTTTATGAAATTGGAGTTGAAGGTGATTTTGATACATGCAGAGGTGGTTTAGGGAATTGAGGCATCTCTCATTAAGGAGTTGCAGCTCTTGCAAGTGAGAAATTTGGTATTCTTCTCTAGACATTAGATTCTTGAGAGAGATTCTGAGGGAAGTGAGCTCAATTTTGATGGGTAAAACAACCTTAGAACTAGAAACAAGGGAAAATGAAGTGGCTCCTGTGGGGGTATAGATGGAGGTGTGGTAGGCCCAAAGGGTGGGAGAAATTTGGAGATACCAGTCACGGCTAGTTGCATCAACAGTTTTCTTTAAGATTTTCAAAATGGTTTTATTGGTGGTTTCAGCTTGGCCATTGCCTTGGGGGAAGTATTTGGTGGAAAAAATGTTGGGTGATTATGAATTTCCTACATAATGTGGCAACTTCCTAATTTTTGAAAGGATTTCCATTATTGGTCATGATGTCTTGAGGAATACCAAAATGACAAATAATATAGTTCAAGATGAAATTTAAAACCTATTTTTTGGTGCTATAGGTTAAAGGAATAACCTTGACCCACTTTGTGAAGTTTGTATATATTTGACCAAAAAGATTGAATCCCTAATGGGAAAAGGGCCATGGTGTGATGGTGGGTTGAAGGTCTTGGGCGGGAGCATGTATCAAATCTCCATATTGCTAACAAGGAACACATCATTTCACAAAATGATAGGCATCCACTTCCATAGTAGGCCAATAGTAACCCACTATGAGGAGCTTTTTTGCTAACATAAGGCCATTGGAATGAGCACCACAAATTCCTTGGTGAACCTCTTCTAATGATATTCTAGCTTCATCTAAATTGAGACATCAGATGAGGGTTCTATCAAAGTTTTTTTGGAAAAATGTATCACCTAGGATATTATATTGGGCAGTGCAACAGATGAAGGTTTTGCTTTGGTTCATGGAAAGGGTTATGGGAATAATTTGTGATGAAGGTAGGCAAAAATGCTAGAGTACCATGGAGACTCAAGACCGACAATCTCACACACTAGCTCTGATTTAGGTTGCTCATAAGCATGAAGAAAAATATTCTCAATAAGAAACTTGCACTTAGGACTATACTCAAGCATGGCGATCATGGAGGCAATGGTGGCCATGGCATTTTTTGCTTTGTTATTAGTCCTTTGTATCTACTGAAAGACTATCTCAGTAAAGTTTTCTTTAAGATCTTCAACTATCTGATGATATGGCAGCAAATTTTCATCCTTTGTTTGGTATTCATTTGTGACTTGCCTAATGACCAATTGAGAGTCTCCAAAGACAAGTAGACTCTTAATATTACATCTAATAGCTTGATAGAGCCCTATTACTAATCCTTCATACTTAGCTATGTTGTTTGTTCAGGGGAATGAAATTTATAAGACTTAGGAATAAGGTCTCCTTCTAGTGTAACAAACAAAATTTCTGTCCCCAATCCCTTTTGTGTGAAGGAACCATTTAAATATAGTTTCTTTGTGTACTAGGGGTAATAGTCATAATTGTGTCATCTAAAAATTCTGCTATAATAGGATGGTCTTGCAATATTTATAGATAATGTTGAATTCACTTAAAATCAAGACCTATTTTGTAGCTCAACCAGTGAGGGAAACTTTTGATAGCAAATATTTGAGGGGATCTATCTTGGCAATGAGATATGTAGTGTGATTAAGCATATAATGGCATAATTTCTATGTGCAAAAGACTACCACTAAACAAGCTTGCTCAATAGTAGTGTAGTTCAACTCATAGCCAATAAATGTTTGACTAAGATAGTATATGGCTTGCTCATTACCTTTGTCATCTAGGTGTGCCAAAAGAGCACCCAAAGCAACTAAAGTGGCAGATATGTATAGAATCAATGGTCATCATACAATTGGAGGGACTAGAACTTTTGGATTAGCCAAGTATACTTTAAATTGCTCAAATGATTTTTGACATAGGAAATCCCATTGAAACGTAGTGTCTTTTCGAAGAAAATATTGGAGTGGATGAACCTTATCTGCTAACTAGGACACAAACTATCTGATGGACTGTAACCTTCCTTGAAAACCACAAATTTGTTTCAATGTAGTAGGTGGAGGTATTTCCATGATGGCTTTCACTTTGGTAGGATATACCTCAATGCTTCTTCTTAACACTATGTAACCTAACAACTTTCCTGATTTGACCCCAAAAACACACTTCTTTAGATTTAGGCGCACTTTGTATTTATCCAACCTTTTAAAAATGGTGGTAAGCACATAAATGTGGAAATCACGTCTTAGACTTTCCTAGAATGTCATCAACATAGTCCTCCATTATGACATGTAGAAGATCATGGAAGATTGTAGTCATTGTGTGTTGATAGGTGGCACCAACATTTTTCAAGCCAAAAGGCATGATTTGGTAACAAAAGGTTTCCCATGGGGTAGTAAATACCATTTTATGTTGATCTACTTTGACTATTTTGATTTGATTGTAACTAGAGAAACCATCCATTAAAGACAACATTTCATGTCTGGCAATCAAATCCACTATGATGTCTATGTTAAGAAGTCAAAAATCATCCTTAAGACATGCAAGATTTAAATCTCAAAAATCTAAATAGATGCGGATGCCCCCAAATGCTTTTCGTATAGGAAAAATGTTGGAAACTCACTTAGGATAGTCAATAGGTTAGATGAATTTTTCCTCTAAATTTTTTTACAATTATGCTTTGACCAAAAGTGCTACCTTAGGATGCATCTTGCACAACTTTTGTTTCATAGGTTTAATCTTTGGATCTACTGCTAAGTGATGCACAACCAAATCTATGTCTAAACTAGGCATGTGTTTGTATGTCCATGCAAAGTTGATTTTTCTTTTTGTAGGAGCTCAATCATCACTTTTTGTTCTTTGGGACTTAAATTAGGTGCAATGTAGGTGATTTGTGGATTATCTACCATACCCAAGTTAACTAGAATTGTGTCCTCATTCAATATAGATGGACTTTACTAGTGGTAAAGATCTAAATTAAAAGTTAGTCTCCCCCTCTTCTAGTGCCTCTAGGAGGTTTTCACCAGAAGATGTGTCCTTTATTTTATCTTTTTCTTCATCCAAAAGTGCTCCAAAAAAGTTTTCACTAGAGGATGTTTCTTCTATTTTTTTATTTTGGTTTTCTTTTTCACTTTTGTGACTAAGAGAGTTGACTTGGATACCAAAGTAGGCTTACTCATTGTATTGGATCTCATGTTCATAATCTTGGAGATTCTTAAGGCCAAAGAGTGCCATCCGTTCTTCATCAGAGTTAGAGATATCAAGAGCTAGTGGTGTGTCCTAAAGGTCCAAATCTATCGTGTCAGATTGGTGAGGGGCAAGTCGCTAGATGAAAGGTCAACTATGGTAATAGCATGGAAATAATTATCTAGGTCATCTTTAATGTATTGAAAGGGGATCTCAAAGAATTCCTCCTCCTTAGTCTCAGAATCAAGTTCAGCCATACAGTAGTTGTCAACAAAGGATACCTTGGATTTAATGGAGCCTAAACCACGTCCTTTAGGATAGCTATTAGCCTCAAGAGGTTGTCTAATTCCATCTTCTTTAGGTCCAAGGCTGGTGCCATGATATCCCATGTTCTCAATGATGGGAGGAGCCTTGACATATTTATCTTTAGGGAATTCCACAGGATCATCTTTTCTGTCAAAATATAGCCAATCTAAGATATTAGACTCCATGTGTTCATTATTAAGTGAACTCCAATGTTCAAATGTTATCTTATTAACATGCATAATATCTTTATTTGTAGAAGGTGGCATTTGGGAAGGTTTTCCAAAGGATCAAGGGGAGAGTGGTAGTTGTCCAATACACAAGGCATTTTCCAACTTATAGTCTCACGTTCCTTGGTCAACAAAAGTAACCTTCTTCACTATAGTATTTACCTTAATATCTTCAACCTTCTATTTTCCTTTACAATAACTATAATCAATATTGGATAACTCTGGTACTATTGTGGAAGGTAATTCCATTATTGTGAGAGATTTAGGTGTAACCTTAACAAACTCACTAACTGGTAAAACATTTGTTGGGGCACCTTCCAATCTCTTACAAAAAGAAAAAGGTCGAGGATCACTTGGAATCACTATCTCTCTTCCTTGGTGAGAAAATTTCAAGCATTGATGATATGTAGATGGTACCACTTTGAGTGTATGTATCCAGGGTCTACCAAGCAAGATGTTATATGGCAAGTCCAAATCTAGGACATGACATTCAATATTTATTATAGCTGGCCTAACCTTTAGTGGTAGCATGATAACTCCTTTTGATTCTATTTCTCTTTCATCATATGCTCTAATTGTTATTCTTTTATTAATATCTAGAAGGTCTTTTGGAAGCCCCAAGAAATAGATCATCTTAAATGTACAAAGGTTCAAACCAAATCCATTATCTATAAGGACTCATTTTATTTTATGTCATTGTATAAGGACTTTAATGTGGAGCGAAAAATTGTGGTGTTGATTAGTACCTTGGAAATCTTTGTCTATGAAGACAAGGTGTTGTTGTGTGGCAAGATTTCCAATCATGGTGGTGAATTGGGATGCATTAATGTTTTTAGGAACATGAGACTCTAAAAGAGAAATCTCCAAAAGTTCCTTGTAGATAAGTGAGGTGGTGAGAAGCTCTAGAATGGATATTTATGTAGGCATCTTCCCTAACTAGGATACTACATCATAGTGAGAAGCAAATCTTTGTGAAGTGGATGGTGCAATAGATGGATGTGGAATTGATGGATTAGTGGGATTGGGAGTGGCAACTTGCAAAGTAATTCTTCCCCACCGAGTGGTTGCATCACAATCAGCTACTTGTAGGACAAGGGTATTTATGCGAGTTTCCACTTCTTCAATGCAGCCACACATGGAGTCAAAACCACATATATCATTTGTATCTATTTTACCACACAAGGAATCAAACCTTGATATGTGGTTAGTAGAATAGTCATAGTGTAGTGCGTTAGACATGGAAGCTCGGTTGACATTATTCATATTTTTCTTTCCATTATTATTATTTTCATTTTTGTGGTTGGGAAATGGATTTTGAAATATCTTTAGTTTATAATTTTTAGAGGGTGGTCCTCGTTTAATCTCAATTTCCCCATCATCGACAAGATTTTGAGCTTGATACATTTGTTTGTGTTATGTCCTTTAATGTAGTGGTATTTGCAATATTCATTTTCCCTATACCATTTTGATTTGGGTTGAATTTCATCAAAGGGTCATGTGTTGGGAAACACCATTAAATACTAGTTCACTAACTTTTGAAATATGGCATCGAGGGGTTCATGAAAGCTAGTGAGCTTTCAATTTCAATCATAATCATGATTGTAGTTGTTATTGTTGTTATTGTAGGGAAATAATTGTGTTTGATTGTGAGATTGTTGGTTTTTTTGATTGTTTCTTTGATTTTGATTTTGATTTTCATGGTTTGAACTATTGTTTTTTTGGTTATGATAGTTGTTGTTGTTGTTGTTTCCACCTTGAAGGTTTTGTACACTTTTTACATTGATAACATCATTGTGGGTAACACCTTTATTTTTGGACCAAAATTTGGGTTTTCTATTGTTGTTTGTGTCATTGTTTGAGGATGAAGAGCTATAATATTTAATGGAACCTTTGTCTAAGAGTCCATTTGCAATGTTCTTTCCTTTCTTGATTAATGTGGAAAAGTCTTCAGGACTAGCCATCTTCATTTGGAAAGACATCTCTAGAATCAAATTCTTGATGAATATATGAATATATCCACAAGATGGGAATCCTCAATTTTGTATGGCATGTGATTAGCAAGATGCCTCCACCATTGTATAAATTTGGCAAATGTTTCATAGTTTCATTGTTTTGTGTTGCACAAATTAGTCAAGGAAGCATGATGTTCAATATTGTGGGAGTATTTCTATGCCAATGTATTGATATTTAGTTGTTGGAATTGGCATAGACATTTTCTTCATACTTATTGGAATTTGTAAATAAGAGGAATATATCGATTGTGTCAGGATTTCCATCTATTGTATAAGTACTTGCCCAATGTTTAAACATCCTACAGTTGGACTTGTCAAGGTTGACTACAGAATGCTAGCATGTGTAGTAGTGTTGGGCATAGCACTAATATTTTGTTGAATATGTTTTGCACTTAATTGGAACGTAGGTTGTGTTGAAACACCTAATGTAGGTATGTAACTAGTTCTCACCACAGGTTCTTTTTCCTTGGATGTTTGGGCTATGTTTGAAGTTGAAAAAACGAGAGCACCATCCTTGGTAATTTTCCTAAACAAAGTTCTCTCATCAAAACTTGTAGTGACATTAACACCATCTTTAACCAGGTTTAGGAAGATCTCCATCTTGTTTGCCCTAATGGATTTTTCCAACATTTTCGAGTTGTATGGATCCACAAGAAATGTTTGGACATCACTAGGGATGTTATTGTTGTCAATGGGGTCTTCATCTTGGTACACTTCATCATCATCATGTGAGTGTCTCCCTAGAGTGGTGTTTCAAAAAGGATTCTCTAGTTCTTGTGTAGATGTTGAGCTAGGCATACCAAAGTTCGTACTAGGGGGAAATTTGTTCCCCAATGAGGTTGATTGTGGAGGAAAATGATTCTCCATCTTTTTTTGTCTTAGTGATTCTAATGAATATGACATAGGATTAAAT
The DNA here is from genome assembly GCA_028749045.1 of Cupressus sempervirens. Classification (NCBI taxonomy): domain Eukaryota; kingdom Viridiplantae; phylum Streptophyta; class Pinopsida; order Cupressales; family Cupressaceae; genus Cupressus; species Cupressus sempervirens. Next base: position 483,479,510 of record CM053786.1, read on the forward strand.
GTGAGTTTTTCAGATCGTATTTGTACCATACAATTGTGACCAAACCAATGGGTGGAAGATTGTGGATGAAAGAGAAAATGTGAGAGAGCAAATAAACTTTATATAGACCTTGTTGATTTGGCAAACCAAGTGTGATATAGGATGAAAGTATCTTTCTCCTACCAAATATGGACAAGTGATCTTTGGGCAAGATAGAACACAAAATAGATTACCCACTATTTGGAAATCGACTTGTGATCCTAAATGAGTGAATGTAACTATGATAAATTTTTTCTTGTGAATAAAGGTCTAGTATTGTAATCTTGAAAGTTTTGTAACTAAGATGTCCTTAGGCCAAAAGATTAAGGTTCAACTGATCAAGCTCTCTAGAGGAAAGTTTGCAAATGAAAGACTAGAAATTTTGAAAATGAATTGATGTGGAAAATGAGGGTGATATGGTCACTATGCAGATAACTCAATCTTCTCTCATTGAAAAAAATCTTAGGTTCACTCCAGGGAAAGTAGACCAATTTTGAAGTTTACCATTATATAAGATTTTTTCATAATGGCCCTATTCAACTTCCTCTTTCTTGATGTCTTTGATAGTGTACCAAAATTGTTTATCATTGTGTGCTAGGTTTTTCCTTTCCTTGCAGGCAAATGGTTTGGATAATTTCACCTTCTTAGGTTTGACTTTGTTGGTCATGGCAGGAACAAAATAAAACCACTTAGAAGACCAAGCACACAAATTTTGTAAAAAAGTTTGTGACTAAAAGACTCAATGAATTTCAAATACTAGACCAAATATAAGAACTTATGAAAATAACCATAGGTCAAGAGGACCCACTTACAACTATTTCACTCACTAAATGTTTAACTCACCATTTCACTCATTTTTGGACTTTTTTGATGTTTGGTATTGGTTTTGGATGTTTAAACAATCAAACATGCTAAACATATCAACAACCCTAATAAGGCTACCACTAGGATGTACAAAGATTATCTAGAGGGCATCCTCGATATACACAAGGTATGTGAGGCCCAAATTTGTAGATGAAAGAAAATAGTGCCACACAATCAGGAGGATATGGTAACCCAAATCTCTACCTTCACTTTCAAAAGGTATAAATTTCTTTGGGGCTTAGCCAAGAGTGACAAAATTTTTCTTCCAAGAGAGGTGTCTTTTGATTCACCTCTCGATATTTATACTTTGTCAAAATGCTACAGTTGAGGTCATCCCAAGGGGTGATGAAATCCTCAAGTAGGCCCCATAAAAATAAAAAACAAGACTCACTTATTTCTTGTGCACTCAAGATCACCCAAAGGCGCGAGAGGAGAGAATACGTAAATGACTTTTGGGTTTAAAAGACACCTATTCTTTTCCAATGAAGTTTCAATTTTCTATCTACTTTTGAAGACACTCGTGTTGAAGCATGCATTTTTCTTTCCAACTTGACAACATCATCAACATAATAAAAAGTGAGGTTTTGTTAACAAAAAGTAAATCAATCATCTTCAACATAAGTAAGTTGCTGAAAATGAACAAATTCCCTTAAGTCATTCAAGATTGTGTATATTCATTTTAAGAAACAAGTCCAAATGTTTCATAGCAAGCTTCTTTGTCCTTAGGCATTCAAGAGTGTATTCTCTATTTTACCATTCATTCCATTGAAAGCATGTCAATTTCCTTAAGACACTCAAGATTGTATTTGATTACTCTATACATATATTCCAATGAAAAGCTTGTTCATTTATTAAGGCATTCAAGAGTGTATTTGAACATCCTTCATTCCAATAAAATGTGTATAAATTTCCTTAAATCATTCAATAGTGTATAATGTTACTTTAATGCATTCAAGAGTGTGTTTGAATTTTTGATATTAGTTGCAACATGCATTCCAAAGACAAATGATTAGTTCATGCAAGTTCATTTACCATTTTAAATCCTACAAGTGATTAAAATCACTATAAATATTCACAAGTTTGTCTCCTACAATAAAAATCAGATTAGAAATCCTTGTATATTAATTGAACAATGAGTTAGGCATTAAAAAATATAATTCAATCTGTTAAAAATTGCAGATGATAGACACTAGGCACAAGCGATAGGACAACATAGACACCAAAACTCCCAGACAAAAGGACAATGCAGTTGTCAAAACTCACAAATGATAGAACATAAAGAAGTATGGTTTACTTTTCACTAATAGTTAACATTCATAGACAATAGAATAATTCTTAGAGACATCAAACTTCATAGGAAACAGACCATGCAGAGAACAGAATATAGGAAAGATTGACTAATCACAGACAATAAAAGACTATAGGGGAGATAACAATTTATCAATTCATAGACAACAATAAAGCATGAATATCGTAGATCATAGTTTGATAAAAATTACAATTTTCCAGCCGCCCACTACACATATGACATGATCGTAAAATTTAGAGATGACAAAAGAAGCTGTAGAGATGCCAAAATAGTAATGAAGACAACAAAACACCAATTATTTTTAGGATTAGACCAATTTTGTAAAACTAACAGTGGTAGAGACACCAATTTGCAGAGACGTTGATCTACGCAGAAGATAGAGCATCTTTGTATACAATACTATGTCCTAACAGAGATTACAATACGCATGTTTTTATAGCAAATTATAGATTTTTGACAAAATCTGAAGGTGGAATAGGGATGTGGGTTCCACTGGACATGCCAAAATGTATGCACTAAAACCTAACTATTTGGGAGCATGTATAAAAAAGCACACATTAGTTACACACATATATCAAATATCCAAAAGAAAGCAAAATACAACTAACACTATGCTTGAGTTTTACAACTCAATACAATAAAAAAGAAACGTCCTCATGCAACCTCAAAGCAACTCAACAAGGCACCCATAAGAGGCCTTGTTGATGAACTTTAGATTGGAGGGATGTGAATGTGCTCTCCCAAACACAACTATTGAATCCCAATATATTTGAAAATAAAATGCAAAGTGTGTGAACTAACTAGATATGAAGAAAGTGTTTCAAACAATGGCTATGGATACAACCATGTTCAAAACACTCAAGTAAGGTCAATGTGGATGCAAGAAATCAAACTAAGTTAAAAATGGAAATTACATGAAATCTAGCAACTACAAAAGGTTATAAATAATGCATAAAAAACACTAAAATTACTAGAAAGCTCTAACTCTAAACTAGCATGATAACAATGCAAATGAGAGAGATGAAAAATGTTTGAGACAAGGGCTCTATTTATAGGTTTGAGAGAGGCCTTGGGGAGGTGGCATCCACATAGGTGCCACAAGGGAGACACATGGTCTAAGGGGACAAGCCATGCAAAGGTCAACATAAGCCTTTTGGATGAAAGTGACGGCTTAAGGTTTGCTCACACATGTGTAAGAAACCTTGGAGAAAGGAAAGGGGGAAAAATGTGTAAGAAGTGTGAATAAAATAATAAAATGAAAGCTTTATTGGATCTTGAGTTTATCACATGTGTGAGAAAACACTTAGGAGCTAAAATTTGTTTAGAAATGTGTTTAGGGTAATTAAGTGGGATTAAGTAGTGGGTAGGCTTAGATGGATGAGAGTGATGGGTGTAGGCTAGGTTTTAGTATGGGATCAAGATTAAATTAAATAGGATTTAACTTAATCATAAGATTAAATAATTTAATAAAGTGGAGGGGATTAAATAAATTAAAATTTATTTAAAAGAAGATTTATGCAGCACTATGCATTAAATGAATTTAATCCATTAGAGGGGAAGTTTTCAAATTAAATTTAAATACATTAGGGAAATAAACCTATTTAATTAAATAAGTAGAAGAATATGAAAAATATAATTAATTAATAAATAAATAATTATAATGTGAAAGAAAATATTAAATGAATTAATATAGCATTTTGGGACGATTTTAAGTGTCTACACATATTCTCTAAACTCTCTAAGTCCTCTAAATATATTACTTAAGCTAAGCCTAGACACCTCTACTTATAATTTCCAATATGGAATATAGAAGATTCTAGATCTTTATGTAAGAGGTCAACCTCAAAATATTCTACACACATCCCAAGACAAGATTCTTACATTAAATTTGTGACCCAAATTAAATACATAAGTTGGCTCACAATAGGAACCAATCACAGGAAAATTAGGTCAAAGAAGGAATCAAACATCAACAAACATCAGGTTCACTTAGTGCATGGAAGAATGCTCAACCATCAAAGCACTTAGCCAATACTAAACAACTTGGCCAACAATGAACAACTCAATTAATCAATAGAACTTGACACTAATAAAATTAATGAACAAAGATGAGTAGGATAGCAAACTACCCAGGATACTCCTGCATAAGACAACCTAGGTTGAAAGAAATGATTCTCCTAAATCATTGAGATGTCACAACCCATGTTGAATCCAACTTAGATTGAGAAATCCATGTAGCTTCTTCAATTGACCTATTCTTCCACTTCACTAAATATTCAAAATAATCTTTTTCACTTGTGCTTTTACCAACTCTTTGATCCAATATCTATTTAACCTTTTCAATTTTCTTCTTAGGATAATCATTTGGTACAAAAAATTTATCATCTAACTCATGATACTTATGTAAATCAAGAATATTGAATATATGAGATATATCCATATCATTAGGCAACTCAACTTCATAAGCATTACCATTGTCAAAATTCTTGATTTTTAGTTTACTATATGTTTCAACATGAAATCTACCTTTCTTCAAATGAACTATCCCCTCATCACTACAAAAATATGATATCTTCTAGACTAATTTGCGTTCTCTTTATACTTCTGATTACTTTGTTCTAACTTCAAGTTCATGTCCTCATGCAAAGACTTCTTAAATGAAAAAATATTTCCCCTTCAACACTTCTCTTCTCATCACTGACACTATCCCTCAATTATGATATACCTCTAGGTTGCACTCTAGTAATAATCTCAAAAAGTGCTTTCTAGTACTCCTATTCACAAAATTATTATATGCAAAGTTAGTTTGTGCCAATACCTTATCACAATTACTTAGCATATCTCCGACTAAACATCTCAAATAATGTCTCTAATAAACATTGTAAAGCTTTATGATTTGTGTACATGGAAAACTCCTTAGGTAAAAAATAATGTCTCTACTTCTTCAAGGCTTGAATAACAACATAGAACTCTAGATCATACATATAATAATTTTTTTTGTTGATATTTGATTGAAAAGATCATTTGAAAAGGGATTGTTGAGAAGGAGACTATTGAAGAAGACTATGTTTCAATCATTGTTTTGTCACTAATGTCAAACCTGCTATTTGCTGGTAAGACAATTTCTTACAAGATTCAAGTACTACCACTTAGTTGATTGATGAGGAGGTTTTGATCAATAAGATGCAACAAAAGCACCTAGAGGAAAAGTTGAGTTACAATTATGTAATGAAGTACAAGGATGAGTTAACACAATGGTGACATGATGTATTAAGGATCTACTTAAGGTTACAAAAATGGATGGCTACACTTAGAAAGTTTAAGAGAATAAGTTAAATGAAGTTTGTTTGCCAAGCTTGACCGAGTGGATAGTAGGTGTCGAGAAAAGTGAGTGGAAGCCAAGTAAAAAGTCAGTTGGAGCTGAGTGAAAGGAAATTCTAGTAGATGTCGAGCTAGATAGTTGATGTTGAGTGATTTTATAGTTGATGCCAAGTAATGCAGTATGTACTGAGCATCAAAAAATTGATAATGCCGAGATGCTGCATTATGATTAAGATTGAAGATTCACCAAATATAAGCTAACAAGTTTGTTTTCTTGGAACTTGTGAACTAGGAGGAAGATAAGATTGATGAGCTGGTGGCACAAAATTTGGTATAAACTATTTTTAGGAAAATTCAAATGGATTCTAGGAGAAGTTTTTAGAATAGACAAGATATGGGGTAGATACATTGTATCCTACCTAATCCATCCCAAAACCCTAATTTAGATGATGGATAATGATCGGGAAAATATTATAAATTCTTTTATATAGGAATGTTTCATCATGAAGAAAAAGAGTTAGAGAGGTTGGTGTCATGTGTGAGAACCTAAGGAGGAGAAGGAATTAAGGGTTTTGCTTCATCAAGTGACCCAAGAGAAGAGTCTGCAATGGCATACCAAGAAAGAAGGCTTAGGAAGATGAATGCTTGAAGGGTGAACAAGTTTTTAGAGTTGCAAAGTATGAAAGACAAGTAGAATTGAGGGCTGAATAGAGATTTATAATCTACAAGTGAAGTTTTAAGTTGTATCAGATCAAAGCTCTACTATTACTCTCTAACAATTGTATTAGTCTAGGGTAAATCCTTTGGATTAAGGTTGACCTAATAGTCATTAGAAAATCCTTTAATAGGGTGGCATTCTAAGTGAAAGGCCTAAAGTCCTCTAACAAGGCTTACTTTTAATAGGGTGATTGAAATCCCTTAACCGTGTCACTTTTAACAGTGTGTATTGTAACCTTTAACAGGGTTGGCCTTTCACAAGGCATCACATTAGAAGAGTGAAAAGAGTAGCATGTTACTAGTGGTTTTTCTCAAATTGGGTTTCCACATTAAATCATTGTGTCAAATGTGCTAATCAATGTGTTGTGTTTCATACTTTACATTTTTACAAGTTGAATTGATAGTAACGTATAAGTTTTAGTAAATACACAATGCATGCATGCATGGGTATGAATGTTTTATGGGTTCGCTGAATTGTGGAAAAGTTTAATTTTTTACATCTAGACCTTGAATAACTAATTCACCCACCATCTTAGTTATTCTAAAATAATTCCAACAATTCGTATCAGAGCCATCTACTTAAGAGAACTTTTTTTAAGGTACTAGAAGCACAAATATCAAGATGTCTAAAAGAGAAGTACCCAAGCTCAACATAGATAACTTTATTGCATGGAAAAGTTTGATGAAGCCACACCTTGGAGGGCTTGGAGATCATGAAAAATCTACCATTATAGTGGAACATGTTGATCCCTTGGAAGCCCTAACTAATGAAGATACGAAGAAGAAAAAGGAGCACAATTAGGCAATGTTGGACGAAGAAGAAAAAGGAGCACAATTAGGCAATGTTGGAGATTGCCTCTGCTCTAAGCTATGCCAAATTTGATGATATCAAAGGTTGTGACACTACAAAGTAGATGTGGGATGTGCTAACCACCATTTATGAAGGAGTAAAAAATGTTCAAAGAGCGAAGTCTGAGAGCCTCAGAAGTAAGTTTTATGATATGAGAATGGAAGAAGGTGAAAATATTGCTCAATATGTTACTAGGAAAAAGGAAGTTGTTAGTGTAGTAAGAGGAGCTATTGGTCATATATATGATGATATTGTGTTAAATAAAGTCTTGAGAACATTCTATTAGAGTTTCTATAATCCAAGAGTTAATATGTGTCCTAGAAAATGATCTAACCCTTTAAGGTCTGGTAGGTAGACTCAATGCTTTTGAGCTATCTAACTTTGACAATTACAAACTAGAGAGCCCTGAATTTCCTATTGAAGCTAAGTTGTTATTGAAGGATTATGAGGAGGTAAAGCAGAAGAAGAAGAAAATAAAGAAAAAATATGTATCCAGTGATAGTAATATAGATGAGGAAGACATTGAACAATTGGAAGCACTACTGGCAAGGAGATTTCATAGAGGTAAAGGCAGTTCAAAGGTAAGTTACCCATAATTTGTTTCAATTGCAATGAAGTTGGTCATATTGCTGCACTATGTACATAGAAGAAGAACTAAAAAGAAGGATACAAATACAAAAATAGAAAAGAAGATGGCAATCTAGATTACAAAGACAAAGGCAAGAAGTCATGCTACATTGCTGATGAAAATGATTCTAATGAACATGATAATGAAGTGGTATATGTTGCAATAAAGGAAAAATTTGATGAGGATGAGGCAACTACACTTGTGACTTGTGTGAACAAGAATGATAGATGGATCATTGACAATGGATGTGTAAGGAAACTTGGCAATAAAAAATATAACTGTTTCCACATAACCCATCATAAATTTGAAATAAACACGGAATTAAAATCCACATGCAAGAGAATAGACAACATACCCACAAAATTGTGACACAAGATATACCCTGGGAAACCCTCATTGAGGGAAAAACCCAACCTCCAAAAGCATCCATCACCATGTATTATTCAGAAAAAATACCATTGCCATACAACCATGGAAGCCTTCATGGCCATAGCCACAACCGAGCAAACTATGTGAACAAGCATGAATCCACACATCCCATGCCATGCTTTCAACCTTCACAAATGCTCGCTTGGCTAACCTATCAAGCTTTATCCTACTCGACTCTTGCCTTTTGTCTTCTCCTTGTCACTCTCTCTACAACAACTACCCTTGTGGCTACTTATTTAGTAGCATGTCCCACAAAACCACTAAGTGGTATTACATAAACCATGTGCTACCTAACCCACTGACCCCACATTTAATATTGAGCATTTAATTCTTTTTTCCCCAATATTAAAAATTACATGAAATATTTTCACAATGTTACAATACAACTCATCAAGAATATTCCATGGGAATCTTTACATGTTGCACGTCCATCTAGGTACAACATTACATAATAAAAATAAAATAATAAAATAACAATATTATGCAATGCGTGCAACACCCATTATCTCAAAAATTTCCCACTTGTTGTATACATTGCATAGGGTCAATCCGTAGCCACATAAATGAACAAGGGAAAAATACCTACCAACATATCCACCATTATGGATCAAAATACACCAAGTTCTCCATCCTAGTACCTGCAACAAAATCAAAGTATCTAGCATCTCGAACATGAATGATCTCACCTCCTATTATGCCACTCCCACTGGACATACATAGAAGCCATCCAAAGAGAAAGCCACCCAACCTGTCGCATTAGAAGATCATAAAATCCTGTACCAACTAAAATTTCAAGCACAAATAACCTGATCCAAAGGTAATCACATGTATCCATAGTTGTCAAAATATCCATAACTAAAATAGCACCCACAGTAAGTGCCAAACCCATCCAACTATCCATACCTCCAAAGGTATAACAAGTGAATCTCATATCACCGACATATCCAATCTGCAACCTGCAATCACAAGCCTCAAGAGTAATACCTGCCACATATATACCAAGAAGCTCCCACTGTAAAAGATAATGTCAAATATATAACCAATCCACTCACAACATATCAAAGAAGTGAGTCCATGTAGTATCAAGGACATCCACAATACATAAACTGATATCTTGTAAGAACAACTCTCATAACAAGTCTCCAATAGTCTCCCAAATCCAATGTAGGAAAAACTGAACATTCAAGAAGATAACCAAGACCAGAGAAACCATGCAAATCATAACCTGTATAATGTTCTTCTAAAGACACCTCTAGATGTAAACTGTGCAAGTATGATCTCCTCCATAAAACCCCAACAAGAAGCCTCAACAACACCCAAACCATACCATATAACTAATCATGGATTTAAGCCTCTCACAAGAAGATCAAACTCAATAAACCATTCCTAAATCAAGGAATAATCATTCCTAATCCAAAGAATATGCCCAAATATAAAACCATCTCTCAAACTCAACCAGCATAACAACATATGCAAATGGAGATAACCAATGCTAAACCATCTCTCAAATGAACCCTCCAGAACTAACTCATATACCATAGCTCAAGATCCATATTCATGAAAGACAAGCATAAATATAATGCAAATGAGAGAAAATAATGGGCTATACCTCTCAAGTAGCAAACTACTGAGTAGACCAAGAGTGGGGAATGAGAATGCTCATCAAGATACCCAAGTCTCCAACCAAGACTCATCTAAAAAAAATCTCCTCTCAAGTCCATATCAGGTGACTGCCCCTCATATTTCCTGCTGAAACCATCAACCATCCCAACAAATAATTCTCTAATCCAAGAGAAAATAGTGTCACCACATTCTCTAAGTATTCATGAGCACCTGTAACCAATCAATCCATGCCAACTCCAAATGCAACATAGCAATATCATGAAGTATCCATCTTATGATCAGTGTACTCAATACCAAGAAACTAAACCAAGATCAATGTCAAAGTTCCAACCATGGCCTTAGGAACATAAACATGACAACATGATCTTACCATCTCAACTAAAGAGATAACATGCTCCATATGAACATACCATAACATGTCACAACTCTAAACACGTATCAAGAGTATACCATGACATAATAATGAAACCATCCTCATACCAAGGATAACATGCCAAATAAAAGCATAAACCACATCTTTGCCAAGAACCCTATGAGTCCTCAAGATGCAACCATCTCCACACACTATGAAGAAAAAATCATCTCCACATACCAGGAAGAACCATCTCCACACACCATGAAGATAACCAAGAACTCCATGAGTCCTCAAGATCTAACCATCTTCACACACCATGAAGATAACAAGTGCACCATGCAAATGTTAAAGATGCTTCTGTAGCAATAGGATCTAAGACAAACCTCCAACATCTACAAATACTCAATAAATATATCAATGCCAACAACTCCCACTCAACCGTGGTACCAAGTCACCGATGGCATCATAAAATCCATCTCCTACTTGAAGATCCAAACCAAACCAAGAACTAATCCTGCACTGTCACCCCATCACTGTCAGAAGCTCCCACTAAATCGTGTATCCAAGCTATCCATGACATCATGATGAAAAATCTATCCTCTAACCATGAGAATCAACCAAGGCATTAAACCATCAAAAACTCAAAGTGCACATCATGAGCTCCTCAAAAGAAAAACCAAATAACCATGATCCTCAACCAAGAAGATATACCACCATAACTGAATAAAAAATCTAAGCTAATAAACATCAAGGATGTACCTATATAACCAATCATGTCATGCCAAAATCCATGGCACCATGATCACATCCATGAACCGAGCATCTGGCTCTCAAAGTGTCCAACTTGTCAGCATAAAATAGTCAACCACAATCCTCCACCATGACTGTACCTGGTAACAACATCTCATCCCTTCCACATGAAGAAAATAGTAAATTATGTGACTTAGGGCATAGACAACCCAAATCCAAGCCACCAATCTGAATATGCATCAATAATGAAAGATCAATGGGCAAAGACAACCCATAACCAAGATATAAATGAAACCTGTAAGTATAGATCGCTTACAACACTGCACAACTTGTAGACCCAACAAGTCATCATGCATATCCAAACCAAAAAATGATAACCATATCATCATGAGACCAATCTGAAATATGAACTGAGTATACAATGACATCAAATCTTAAATCTCCAATGCCATAAACTCACAATGTTACCATAGTCAAAATATACCTATAAAATGTTCAGATCAATATATCAACAAATAAATCATGCCAAACTTGCACCAAATCTAAACCAATGTGTAGAGCTCTCCAAGAGCTTTTTGTTGACTACTCGAAGTCCAAAATCTGACTCCGTATGCCCAAGTTATGCCCCAATTCGTGCTCAAAATAAATAACATATGACTTTATTGCTCTTAAAACCTAACAAAATCTCAAAATCATAAAACTAAACGTACACCATGTTGTAGTGCTCTAAATTATCTTTCCAACGCCTATAAGAACTCTGAAATCTGATATTCTGAGAGAAAGTTATGGCTGTTTTACTAAGACAGTCTTTTTACCATTTTCAGTACGATTTTTCATTTTTTTTTTTGCAGTGATAAAAATTCTGACGAGATTAAATTTGACGGCCATCATGGGCTGAAACTAAAGAACTCTTTCATTTCCTTTGAACATGGCCAAACTAGGGCATATTATATATCAATTTTTTTTTGGAAATGTCGACCCGGATCCAATGGTGAGGTCTATTTTTACCCAGAAGGTCATTTTTGCAAGCTACCCCCCAAAACCCTCATTTAAATGAAACATCCGAAAAAAAATCCTTTTCTCCAACAATTTCACATGCCCAAATCTTTTAACATCCCATCATAATAGAAAATCCAAAACCCTCAGATCTGCAATAATTCATTCATATATCTTGCCCTTTTTTTTTAATTTTTTATCCTCTCATGCATTCCCTATGGATTCAATCTAGGGTTACAATAATAAAACCATAGCTCTGATACCACTTGTAAGGAAATTTGGCAATAAAGAATATAACCATTTCCACATAACCCATCATAAGTTTGAAATAAAAACACGGAATTAAAATCCACATGCAAGAGAATAGACAACATACGCACAAAATTGTGACACAAGATATACCCTAGGAAACCCTCATTGAGGGAAAAACCTAGCCTCCAAAAGCATCCATCACCATGTATTATTCAGAAAAAATACCATTGCCATACAACCATGGAAGCCTTCATGGCCATAGCCACAACCGAGCAAACTATGTGAACAAGCATGAATCCACACATCCCATGCCATGCTTTCAACCTTCATAAATGCTCCCTTGGCTAACCTATCAAGCTTTGTCCCGCTCGACTCTTGCCTTTTGTCTTCTCCTTGTCACTCTCTCTACAACAACTACCCTTGTGGCTGCTTATATAGTAGCAAGTCCAACAAAATCACTAAGTGATATTACATAAACCCTGTGCTAAAACCATGTGCTACCTAACCCACTGACCCCACATTTAATATTGGGCATTTAATTCTTTTTTTTCCAATATTAAATAATTACATGAAATATTTTCACAATGTTAAAATATAACTTATCAAGAATATTCTATGGGAATCTTGACATGTTGCACGTCCATCTAGGTACAACATTACATAATAAAAATTAAATAATAAAATAACAATATTATGCAATGTGTGCAACACCCATTATCTCAACAGGATGCTCACATCGCATGACTAGAGACAAAAGTAAGTTCATTACCTTAACTTGTTATGATGGAATAGTGTAATATTTGGTAATGATGCACCATGTTTGATAAAGGGAAAATGGTCTATCAAACTCACAGACAAGATTTTATGTGACAAAGCTTACTATGTTGAAGGATTAAATTATAACTTGTTAAGTGTGTCACAACTAAATAATTTGGGATGCAAGATTGAATTTGAAAAAAAAACTGCTAAGATATATGACACAAATGGAAAATTGATTGGAAAAGGCAATCAAACTAGAAGTAATCTATTCTATCTGGATATAGAGGATGCTACTTGTCTTATTGAAAAACTTGATGATGTATGGCTTTGACAGAAGAGACTATGTCATGTTAATTTTGATAATTTGGTTAGTATCAGTAACATGAAAAGAGTTAGATGATTGCCTAAGTTGAAGGAACTTGATAATATAGTGTGCAAATAATGTCAGCTAGGCAAAATGACAAAGTCAAGCTTTAAGAGTAAAGCTTATACCTCAAAAGAAATACTAGAGAATGTTCATACTGACTTGTGTGGATCAATTAAAGTGCAAAGTTATAGAGGAGATAAGTACATAATGTTATTTGTTGGTGATTACTCTAGGATGATGACAGTCATGTTTCTGAGACAAAAATCTAATGCCTGTTAAATATTTTACTTCGCAGGAGTTGAAAAAGAAATAGGTAAGAGTCTAAAATGCTTGAGATTAGATAGAGAAGGAGAATTCACTTCAAATGAGTTTGAGATGTTCTATAATAATAGAGGAATCAAAAGATAGACATCTACACCTAGAACCCCTCCACAAAAAAGAATTATTGAAAGAAGAAATAGGTCTATAATTGACTATGCCAAAATACTTATGATGGAGAAGAATGTTGCTCAGAAATACTAGAAAGAAGCTATAAGTATTGTTGTATATACCTTGAACTATGTGCAAGTCAAGAAAGGTACTCATTCAACACCTTTTGAACTATGGTATGGATATCCACCTAATATAAAATACTTTAAGGTATTTGGAAGTAAGTGTTTTATTCTTAAATATGTTAAGAATGGAAAGTTTGATGCAAAAAGTGAAGAAAGTATATTCTATGGATACTCCATAAGAAGCAAAACCTATAAGTGTTTAAATACTAACACTAACAAAATTGTGGAAAGTGCAAATGTGAATTTTGATAAATTTACAGAAGTACATGAGGCTAAACCTATGAAAGAACCAAATGAATACAAATAATTTGTATACTTCTATGAAGGAATACCTACTGAAGAAGATGTTGAGAATCAAGTTACAAACCAACAGAAAGTCTCAATAATTATTGAGTTACATCTTGTGAATGCCAAGTTGCCTTTAGGAACCAAGTTGCATTCAGATACCGAGTTACAAAATGAAGAAAATGCACATTTTAATTTTGAGATCAGTACACATGAAAGAGATGTTGAGATACCTAACAGAAATGTATACAATAACACTAAAGTTGAAAGACAATGCAGAAACAAGAGCTAAGCCAAGATTGTCTAAATATGTGAAAAGACATCATCCTGTTGACCAAATCATTGGAAATAAAGATTCAAGACCAATGAAAAGAAATAGATGAGAAGTGAATCATGTTCTCTAAGTATGAAGGAGCCTAAAATAGTGAAATATGCATTAGAAGATGATGATTTCTATAAAACCATGGAAGAAGAGATTCAACAAATAGAGAAGAACAAAACATGGAGTCTAGTTCCTAGACCAGAAGACAAGAATGTGATTGGCACCAAGTGGGTATTCAGAAATAAGCTAGATGAGAATGATGAAGTGAGACAAAACAAAGCAAGATTAGTTTGTAAATGATACACACAAGAAGAAGAAATTGACATTGGAGAGACATTTTCCCCTATTGCAATAATGGAAGGAGTAAGAATTCTACTTGCTTATGTTGCATACAAAGGTTTCAAAGTTTATTAGATGGATTTTAAATCTGCATTTTTGAATAAAATATTAGAAGAAGTCTACATAGAACAACCAGAAGGATTTGTTGATGATAACAATAAGAACATGGTATGTAGACTGTTGGAAATATAGATGGAGTAACTAAGAGGGGGGGTGAATTAGTTATTACAAAAATATATCCATAGATCCCTTAGATGCCTTATAAAACTAGTTACTGCTACCACTCGATAGCTATTCCGAAAAATGTTGTGACTCGATAGATGCAGTGTATGTTATCTTTAATAGACCTTAAACATTCACAATGATTAACATGCATGCATAAAAGAAATAATATAAACACATGAGACACTAGATTTAATGTGGAAAGCGAATATGAGAAAAACCACCAAGTAACTAGCTACCAATTTTCACTCTTCTAAAGTGAGCCCTATTAGGAGCCAACCCTATTAAAGGTTACAAAACACACTATTAGGTGTGACCTTTTTAAAGGATTTAATCACCCTACTAGGAGTGGCCTTGCTAGAGGTCTTTTGAACAATTCAATAGAACTGTCACCTTGTTAGAGGATTTACAAAAATGCCTGTTAGACCAACTCCATTAAGAGATTTAGAAATCATTGCTACAATGGTGAGAAAGTAATAATGACTTGACCTGAATGAGATGCAACTAAATTGCTAATACAAATCTCTATTCTACTTTACTAGATTCTCTTCTAATCAAATACAACTTTGCTACTCTTCAGGATATCTGATCCTTCTTCAAAATTTTCTCACACTTTCCTCTTCACATAATCAACACACTTGCATGCTTGCTCATTACACTCATCCATACTTTAGAATTCATAACTTGACCTCTTATTTATACCTTACAATTTTTCAAGTTGACTCATTTACAAGTTACAATTATCAATAATTATTACATTAGTCAACTACAATCATTACATGAAACAATTAAACTTTATTTCCCAAAATAATGAAATCCTTCATTGGCTGACCTTGCTCGGTAAACACTACTTCAAAAATGAATTCCAATGTTAAATAATTGAAGCTTGGTGAACACTACAAACTCTATAAAATCCTTTGGATACTGAGTGAACTCGGTAAACACTAGTTTCCAAAGAGTAACTTTTAGGAATGCTCGGTAGACTCCAAAATTTGCTTTGCTAACCAACTGAGCTCGATAGACTCTATAATTTTCTTTACTGACCAATTGAGCTTGATAGAATCTATCTGATAACTAATATGATATTTTTGTAACATAAAAAACAACACATAATTGAAAAATTATATCCAACAATCTCCCTCTTTGGCATTGATGGCAACACAACATGTCATAGCAGATGAAATTTAAAAACAAGTCTTTTTTGACAGAACATTTCTCCCTCTTGATTTTATGCCACAAACTTCTCTAATGCAGTAATCTCCCTCTGTAAAGGAATTATATAGCTTCTTTTCTAAACAACAAACTCTCCACAAATAAATTCAAATTTTAGAAAGATATGATAGTACACTCTCCCTCTTTAACAACACATGCCAAAGACAACACATACCAAATGAGTAACAATGTACCTTGAGTACTGATTCATATGCAATGTTTCCATGACTATGCTGCATCAACTAATAGATCTTCAACTTGGTTGTTAATGCATCACTAAAAAATTATTTTAGTGAGCCTTAGATAGGGGAATGACCCCTAGCTTACCTCTTAGATACAAGAATGCATCCTTAGGTAATGGCTTAGTGAATATGACAACAATTTGCTCCTTTGTATGGACATATTCCAATATGATCTCCTTATCCTACACCAATTCTTTGACAAAGTGATACTTTATTGCAATGTGCTTGGTTTTAGAATGCATTACTGGATTCTTTGATATGTTTATTGCACTTGTATTATCACAAAACATAACAACTATTTTTTTGATCTCAACCTTCATGCCTTCCAATAAATACTTAAACCAAAAAAATCAGAACAATTTACTATTGCTGCAACATAATCTGCTTTTGTTGTAGATTGGGATGTACAATTTTTCCTTTTACTTGTCCAAGAAACCAACCTCTTTCCAAGAAAGAATGCTCCACCACTTGTATTCTTTCTGTCATCAATTTTTCCTGCCCAATCAGCATCAGTAAAAACTTTCAAGTCTAGATTTCCTCCAAGTTTATACCACAATCCATAATTTTCAATGCCTTTCAATTATCTCAAGATCCTTTTGATTGCCATCATGTGATTTTCTCTAAGTTTTTCTGAAAATCTTGCTACTATACCAACTGCGAGAGCAATATCAGGCCTTGTATGAACTACATACTACAACTTTCCAATCATTGATCTATATAAGGTCTAATCTACCTCTTTTGATTAATCATCCTTGGTAAGCTTTAGTCCAATACACATGGGAGTCCCAACAAGTTTACAATCTTCCATACCAAACTTCTTGAGTATCTCCCTGATGTATTTAGACTGAGTAATATAGATACCATTCTTGCTCTGCTGAATTTGAAGACCAACAAAGAATTTAATCTCACCAAAAATTGACATCTCAAATTCCTTGTTCATTTTCTCTAAAAATTCTTTGCATTGATCATCATTTCATGTGAAAAAGTATCATCCACAAATATTTCTGCCAAAAAAATCTTGTTATCTGGTCCTTCCTTGATATACAAGCTACTATTATCATTAGTTCTTTGACAACCAATATGAATAAGATAGTTATGCAATCTTTCATACCATGCTCTAGGGGCTTGTTTCAGACCATACAATACTTTGTGCAACTTGTAGACCATGCCCTTGTCTAGATCAACAAAACCTTCAAGCTGCTCAATGTAGATTTCTTCATCAAGAATACTATTGATAAATGCTGATTTGACATCCATTTGATATACCTTAAATCTTTTATATGTAGCATATGCAAGTAGGAACCTGAAACCTTCTAGTCTTGCAACAGGAGCAAAAGTCTCTCCATAATAAATTTCTTCTTCTTGAGAGTAGCCTTTACATACCAATCTAGCTTTATTTCCTGAGATCTTACCATCCTCATTCAACTTATTTCTAAATACCCACTTTGTTCCAATCACATTTTTGTCTTTAGGCCTAGGTACAAGAGTCCATGTTTTATTCTCTATTTTCTCTATCTCTTCATTCATAGCCTAAATCTAACTTTCATTTTTCAATGCATCTTTAACATTTTTAGGTTCAAAATCAACAAGTAAACAAGTACCTTTTAACTTACTTCTTGTCATAGTACCTTCAGATTTGTCTCCAATAATTTGATATGGTGCATGATGTCTCTTAACATACTTGGCCAATATAGATTCCTTTCCTTTTGACTAAGTTCCATTGTCTTCATTTTGAATTTCAATTTTTGGCTCTAGTTGATTTGACTGCTACTCAGGTCCTTCAGACTTAGTAGGCATTGGCTTGGTAGCATCTGAATGTGACTCGGGTTCCTTCAACTTAGTTTGAACTTCTTGCAACTCGGTGACTAAAGACTCGAGAGTAGAAGTTTCCTGATTGACAGATGTATTCGACACTGTATCAAGCTCAATGAAAACAAATCTCCTACAATCTTCTAGTTCCTTTTTGCTTTCTTCTTTAGTCCTTTCTGCAAATTCATCAACTTTCACATGTGCACTTTCTACGATTTTGTGAGTAGATAAATTCAAACATCTATATGCCTTACTCTTGCAAGAAAATCCAAAAATATACCTTCATAGCCCTTCACATCAAATTTACCTTTTCTAAATTCTTTCAAGATGTAACATTTTCTTCCAAATACTTTTAGGTAACTTACATTGGGTTTATAACCATACCATAACTCATAGGGGGTTTTGAATGAGTCCTTCTTCAACTGTACTCAGTTTAAGGTATGAACTGCAGTGCTGATAGCTTGTTTCTATTATTTGATAGCAATGTTCTTTTCAATTATTAGAGTCCTTGCACAATCCATGATAGATTTGTTCCTCCTTTCAACTATTCCATTATGCTCGGGTGTTCTACAAGCTGATACCTGTCTTTTGATTCCTCTTTCAATGTAAAAGTTATTGAATTCATGGGAGATGAATTCACCACCTCTATTTGATCTCAAGCATTTTAGTCTTTTCCCTATTTCCTTTTCTAGTTTGGTCAAATACCATTTGAACTTTTCAAATGCTTCTGGTTTCTCTCTCAGATACATGACAATCATCATTCTAGAGTAATCATCAACAAAAAGAATGAAGAACTTTTCTCTAGTATAACTCTCAATTCTAATAGGTCCACACAAATTAGTATGCACAAGTTCCAAAATTTTTACAGACTGATAGTTTTTACTTTTAAAGCTAGTCTTTCCCATCTTACCAATTTGACAATTTTTGCATAGACCAACATCAGGTTTCTTTATACTAGGAATGCTTCTTACTTTCCTAAATTTTTTTATTTTCACCAAGTTATCAAAATTCACATAACATAACTTTCTATGCCATAACCAACTTTCTTCAACTTGAGCAATAAAACATGAACATTCACCAAGTTAAAAATAAAACAAGTTACCTTTTATTTTTATGCCTGATCCAACAATCTTGCTTTCCTTTTTCATCCAACAGTCTTGCTTTTCCATGCATGAATTCTACCTTGAATCTAATATTGATTAGCTATGTCACACTTAATAGATTGTGTTTTAGTCCTTCAACCCAATAGGCATTATCACATAAAATCTCTTTGTTTGGTGAGATTCTTCCTCTTCCTTTTATGCAACAAGGTTCATTATTACCAAACCTCACACTACCACCATCATAATCTTCAAAATGTTGAAACTTTGTTTTGTCACTAGTCATATGATGTGAACAACCACTGTCTATGATCCATGTATCATTTATTCTCACATGAGAGATAAGTGCCATCTTATCTTCCTCATCATTATCAGATTCATCTTTCACGTCAATGTAAACAATTTCATCTTCACTATTATCAGAATCCTTAAAATCCTTAGCCATGAAACATGTTTTCTTATCTTTGTCCTTGAATGATTTAAATTCTTTCTTGCCATTACACTTGCGACCTTTCTTCTCATCCTTGTTTTGCTTGTTTGGACACCTAGTAGCAATATGACCAATTTCTTCACATAAAAAATAGATTAGAGGAACTTTACTTTTGTATTTTCCTTTGCCTATAGAATATTTCCTTGCAAGTAGGGCTTCAACCATGTCAAGATCACTATCCTAACTCTAATCTAATTCTTCTTCACTTTCTGATTAAGAACCCTTTATCTTTTTTTTCTTATCTTTGAGGGAAAGCTTGGCTTCAAATGTTGATCTAATGCTCTTGGAAGCTGGAACATAGTTGTCATAGTTATCTAGCTCAAATGCAATCAATCTTCCTACTATGGCCTCTAAATTTATCTTATGATTTTCTTCACATCTTCTTTCTTGAATTGCAGAAACTCTAATTGCATAAATAGGAAGCAACATTCTAAGAACTTTACTTACAACTGTTTCATCTTTGATATATCCTCCAGAAACTTTGATTGTACTGATGCTTTCTTTGACTCTTTCAACATATTTAGCAATGTTCTCATCCTCTCTCATCCTCATCTAATCAAATTTTCCTCTTAGACTTTCTACTTTGGCTCTCCATACATTGTCATCACCTCCATAGATATCTTTTAGCTTGTTCCATATTTCAAAGGTAGTTTTATAGTCCTTGATATCATCAAATTCTTCATAGCTTAGGGTAGATGCAATGTCTATCATCATGGTGTTATGAGTCTTTTTCTCAGCAATGTCATTGACAGATAATGTACTAGAAGGAGTTACACATTCTTGAACAAGGTATTTCAATCTTGTATCTCCAAACAAAAGCCAGATGGAATCTCATGAGACCTTTTCCATGCTAAAAAATTATCCCTATTAAGCCTTGGAATTTCCCTCTTGTAAGACATCCTGATCTTTAGCTTAGATCCTTGAAATCCTTTCTGCAAGCACCAAATGCTCTGATACCAATTGTTGGAAATATAGATGGAGTAATTGAGAGAGGGAGTGAATCAATTACCACAAAAAAAAAATCCACAGACCCCTTAGATGTCTTATAAAACTAGTTACAATAGTCATTTGGTAGCTATACAAAAAAATGTTGTAACTTGGTAGATGCAGTATATGTTATCTTTAACAGATATTGAACATTCACAGTGATTAACGTGCATGCATAAAAGAAATAACATGAACACATGAGACACTAGATTTAACGTGGAAATCCAATATGGGAAAAACCACCAAGTAACTAGCTACCAATTTTCACTCTTCTAAAGTGAGCCCTGTTAGGAGCCAACCCTGTTAAAGGTTACAAAACACACTATTAGGTGTGACCTTGTTAAAAGATTTAATTGCCTTGCTAGGAGTGGGCTTGCTAGAGGTCTTTTGAACAATTCAATAGAATTGTCACCTTGTTAGAGAATTTACAAAAATGGCTGTTAGACCAACTCTTTTAAGAGATTTAGAAATCACTGCTATAATGGTGAGAAAGTAATAATGAATTGAATTGAATGAGATGCAACTAAATTTTTGATATAGATCTCTATTTTTCTTTACTAGATCCTGTTCTAATTGAATACAACTTTGCTAGTCCTCAAGGATATCTGATCCTTCTTCAAAATTCACTCACACTTTCCTCTTCACATAATCAACACACTTGCATGCTCGCTCATTACCCTCATCCATACTTTAAAATTCATAACTTGACCTCTTATTTATACCTTACAATTTGTCAAGTTGGCTCATTTATAAGTTACAATTATCAATAATAATTACATCAGTCAGCTACAATCATTACATGAAACAATTAAACTTTATTTCCCAAAATAATGAAATCCTTCATTGGCTAACCCTGCTCAGTAAACACTACTTTAGAAATGAATTCCAGTGTTAAACAACTAAAGCTCGATTAACACTGTGAACTCTGCAAAACCTTTTGGAGATTGAGTGAACTCAATAATCATTAACTTTCCTTCTTTAACCTTGTGAGCTTAGTTAACACTAACTTTTGTCACAAAATCTTTCAATGCCTGAGTGAGCTTGATAAAAACTATTTTCACAGAGTAACTTTTAGGAACACTCAATAGACTTTGGAATTTTCTTTGCTGAGAAACAGAGCTCGGTAGACTCTGTAATTTGCTATGCTGACCAACTAATCTCGATAAAATTTATCTAATAACTGATATGCCATTTGTGTAGCATCAAAGACAACACACAATTGAACAATTGTATCCAACAATAGACTATAAAAAGCCCTATATGTTTTGAAGCAAACACTAAGAGCATGCTATGAGAGATGTCATACTTATCTTGTGAAGATTGTTTTGAAAGGATTGATGACAACAATAATTTGTACATGAAGACATAAAAAGACAAAGATATTTTTCTATTTGAAATATTTGTTGATGATATCATATTTGGAGGACAAGATGCTTTGTGTAATGACTTTGCAAATCAGATGAAGCAAGAATTTGAAATGTCTATGTTTGGAGAGATCAAATTCTTTGTGAGATTACAAGTATATTAGATGAAGTATGGTATATAAATCACTTAGTCAAAATATTTCAAAGAGATATTGAAGACATTTGGACTAGAGGATTCCAAGCTAGTGAGTACACCTGTGGTGATAGGACACAAGCTATCAAAGAATGACGATTTAGTTGAAGTGAATCAGACATTGTATAGGTCTATGATTGTAAAATTGCAATATGTAGTACATAGTAGACCTGATATTGCATTAGCCATGGGATTAGTTGCAAGACTCTCTGCTAATCTAAGAGAGAATTACTTAATGGCTATGAAGAGAATAATGAGATACTTGAAAGGAATAAAAGAGTTTGGTTTATACTACAAGAAGAATAAAAAGTTTGAACTAAGAGCGTACACTAATGCTGACTAGGCTAGAAACATTGATGACAAAGAGAACACTAGTGGTGGAGCGTTTTTCTTAGGCAAGAGACTGGTTACATGGAAAAGCAAGAAACAAAGTTATACTTCCCAATCTACTGTTGAAGCAGAATATGTTGCTATTGTTGTAAATTGCACAAACATTGTATGGATCAAACAACTACTCAAAGGAATGAAGGAAGAAATCACATAATTAGTGATACTTTATTATGATAATATAAGTACTATCAATATATCAAAGAATCTAGTAATGCACACAAAGACAAAGCACATTGTAATCAAATATCACTATGTAAGAGAGTTAGCTCAAGACAAAGAGGTGAAGATGGAATATGTTAACTGAAAGGATAAAATTTCTGATATCTTCACAAAAGCATTACCTAAGGATGCTCATGAGTATCTAAGAGGTAAAATAGAGGTGATACCCCTATCTAAGGCTATGTAAGAAACTAAAGTAGTGCCCTACATGAAACAAGTTGATGTACATATTATATAAATTGATGTATGGATCTTACTTTAGGAACTACCTAAAGTAATCATAGAGTTGAAACTTCAAATTAGTCACAAGCAAGGTGATAGAGGGAGAAAATGAGGAAACTACAAAGGTTATATCTGCATATTTTAAGGATGACAATTTTTTTTTGTTTAAGTCTTTGGCATTATTGTAAATAGGGAGAAAGTACATTAAATTGATCATGATCACAACAAGAATTTTACTGATCAAGTGCAAGGGAAAAATGGAGAAAGTACATCATTAGAAGATCAAGAGAAAAGTGGAAGAAAGTCTTAAACTAATCTGTTGATTAGAGAGGGAGAAAAATATCAAGAATCAAGTTAGAATAGAGAGGGAGAAATTGATCAGTGAGCCAAAAAGAAAGATCTAGTAAGAGGGAGATACAAGAAGGAAGTCAGAGGGAGTTTTAAGGAAGAGATTTTTAAACCTAATTAGAAGATTGAAGTTGTTGAAAGAGGAATACAAGTTCTTTCTTTGGTATTGCCTTGCTGTCTTAAGCTAGTTAGTTTGGTTGAACAAGATGTTCACCATGTGATGATATAGGTTGATCAATTTGGTTTGCCATTACTTCCAAAGAGGGAGATTGTTGATATCTAATTGAAAAGATCATTTGAAAAGAGATTGTTAAGAAGGAGATTATTGAAGAAGACTATGTGTTTCAATCATTTTTTTCACTGATGTCAAACCTGCTATTTGCTGGTAAGATAATTGCTTACAAGATTCAAGTACTATCACTTAGTTGATTGATGAGGAGGTTTTGATCAATAAGATGCAACAAAAACACCTAGAGGAAAGGTTGAGTTATGATTATGTAATGAAGTAAAAATGATCAATTAGGATAGTGATGACATGATGTATTGATGATCTACTTAAAGTTACAAAAATGGTTGGCTACGCTTAGAAAGTTTAAGAGAATAAGTTAAAAAAAGTCTGTCTGCTAAGCTTGACCAAGTGGATAGTAGGTGCCGAGCAAAGTTAGTACAAGCCAAGCAAAAAATCAGTTGGATCCAAGTGAAAGAAAATTCTAGTAGATGCCAAGCTAGATAGTTGATGTCAAGTAAATTTTAGTTGATGTAGAGAACCAGTAAATCCTAGTTGATGTCAAGTGATTTTATAGTTGATGTCGAGTAACACAGTATGTGCCGAGCATCAAAAAATTGATAATGCTAAGTTGTTTCATTACGATAAAGATCAAAGATTCACCAAATATAAGCTGACAAGTTTGTTTCTTGGAACATGTGAACTAGGAGGAAGATAAGATTGATGAGCTGGTGGCACAAAATTTGATATAAACCATTTTGAGGTCAATTCAAATAGATTCTAGGAAAAGTTTCTAGAATAGATAAGATATGGGGTAGATACATTGTATCCTATCTAATCCATCCCAAAATTGTGATTTAGATGATAGATAATGAGCAAGAAAATATTACAAATTCCTTTATATAGGAATGTCTAGTCATGAAGAAAAAGAGTTAGAGAGGTTGGTGTCATGTGCGAGAACCTAAGGAGGAGAAGAAATTAAGGGTTTTGCTTCATCAAGTGACCCAAGAGAAGAGTATGCAATGGAATACCAATCAAGAATGCTTAGGGAGATGAATGCTTGAAAGGTGAACAAGCTATCAAAGATGCAAAGTATGAAAGCAAAGAAAAATTGAAGACTAAACATAGATCTATAATCTACAAGTGAAGTTGCAAGTTGTATTAGATCAAAGCTCTACTGTTACTCTCTAACAATTGTATCAGTTTAGGGTAAATCCTTTGGATTAAGGTTGACCTAAAAGTATTTGGAAAATCCTTTAATAGGGTGAAATTCCAAGTGAATTGCCTAAAGTCCTCTAACAAGGCTCACTTTTAACACAGTGATTGAGATCCCTTAACCGAGCCACATTTAAAATTGTATATTGAAACCTTTAACATGGTTGGCCTTTAACAGGGCATCACTTTAGAAGAGGGAAAAGGAGTAGTATGTTACTGGTGGTTTTTTCCAAATTGGGTTTCCACATTAAATCATTGTGTCAAATGTGTTGTGTTTCATACTTTACATTTCTGCAAGTTGAATTGAGAGTAACATATAAGTTTTAGTAAATACACGATGAATGAATACATGGGTATGAATGTTTTATGGGTTCACTGAATTGTGGAAATTTTTTATTTTGTACATCTGGACCTTGAATAATTGATTCACCTCCTCTCTTAGTTATTCTAAAATAATTTCAACACTTTTTAGCATCATTCAACTTCTCACTAAAAAAAGAAACATGTTTTCCTTCTTGACTAAACAAAACTCCTATTGCAATACCACTTGCATCACATTCAACATGAAATACCTTATTGAAATCAAGTAAAGAAAATATAGGTAACTCAAAAACCTTTTTATTTCATATTCTCAAAACTCTTAGTAGCTCCATGTGTCCACTTGAAATCCTTTTTATCTCCTCTTATAATATTTGTCATGGCATTACAAATAATACTAATATTATTTATAAATTTTATATAGAAACTAGCCAAACCATGAAACTATCAGTTGAAACCAAAAATCGCAAATACAGAACCTCCTCTTGCATAAAGGAACATTTTTTCAAATTAATCAATAAATTATCCTCTTTTAACCTTTAAAATAATTTCATAATATGCTCAAGATGTTATTCCTCACTCTTATTGAATATCATAATATCATCCAAGTAAACTATCTCAAACTTACCCAAAAATCTTTTTAGAACTTTAGTCATCAACCTCATGAAAGTACTAGATGTATTAGTTAAACCAAAAGGCATAACCAAAAACTCATATAGATAATCTTTTTTCTTGAAAGTAGTCTCCCATTAATCACCTATCCAATTCTAATATGATGATAACCACTCTTCAAATCAATCTTGGTAAAATACTTAGCTCCACTCAAACAATCCATAATATCATCCATCCTTGGCATAGGAAACTTATACTTCACTGTTATTGTATTTATATCTTTGGAATCAATACACATTCTCCATTATCACTTATT
This sequence comes from Cupressus sempervirens, assembly GCA_028749045.1. Lineage (NCBI taxonomy): Eukaryota > Viridiplantae > Streptophyta > Pinopsida > Cupressales > Cupressaceae > Cupressus > Cupressus sempervirens. The sequence continues at coordinate 483,505,733 of CM053786.1, forward strand.
CTTAGGCACCAATATAATAGGTACAACACATGAATTCAAGCTTTCTCTAATCAAACCTTTCTACAACAACTCTTGTGCTTGTCTGTTAAGTTCTTTATTCTTAATAGGTATCAATCTATATGATGCTTTCTTCAGAAAAATAGCTCTAGGAATTAGATCCATACAATGAATTATACTTATTACTAGAAAAAAACCATCAAGTATATATTCTACAATGATTTTATTATACTCATTCAACATGTGTTCAATTTCTTCTAGCACTTGATGAACACTATTAGTTTCTACTATCACATGACCTCTACTATCTCCTATTTCTCATCCTTTACTATCTTCTATCTCTCAACCATCTCTATCACAACTTGAACCTCTAGGAATTACATCAAAACAAACTTGGCTCCTCTTCATCTCCTTCTCAAATTTCTTTCTACTAACCATGTTGATTCTTATAGTAGTATAATTTATCTCATTAGGAGACTCAATCAAAGGTATCAATGTATCCTTAACTCCATTCATCCAAATAGTATATTGTTCAATATTCCATCATATACATCATGCCTATCATATTTCCAAGGTCTACCCAATAGAATATGACAATAATCCATGGGCATTTAATATCACATAGAACTTCATTAAAGTAATATATAATCTTGAGTTTCACAACACATTGTTCACTTACCAACATCTTATGCTCATCCTTGATACATGAAACATGATAGGGTTTAGGATGCTTTAGCCTCTACAACTACAACTTTGTAACCAACTTCTTTGATGCCAAATTTTTTGAGCTTTCACTATCAATGATCACTTTACAACATTTCCCATCTATCTTACAGATGATATTGAAAAGACTTCTCCTATGAATAGGTTCTTTATCCTCAATTTCCTCACTACATTGAGTTCTTCTAACCATAAAATTTTATTTAGCCTTAGGATCACTCTAAGGGTACACAAATTCACCTTATATCACAATATTTCTACTACCACTTTCACTTTTACCAGAGTATTTACACTCAAAGAATCTATGTCCTTCACCACATCTAAAACATTTACCATGAAAACCACCTCTAGGATAAGAATTACCTCTTCCTTGGTATGAGCTAGTATCTTCTCGATAAGAATTACCACATTTCCACCTATTCTTTCCTTTCTCATCACTTTTACACTCATATTTTCCCTTAAGTTGTGTAGAATTGTCAGATCTACAACTTTCTCCATATGATCTTCCTCTGCCTCTCTAGAATCTATTACATCTTCCTCTCTATCTTTCTTTATGCTTCTTTTTCAAGATCTTCTCAAATTTCAAGGAATATTGATATATGATTCTTACACACTATCCAATTTCACAATTTTTATTATTATCTTGAATTCTAGATCTCAATCCATTTAGGTACCTTGCAACTTTCTCAACCTCATCATCCACATGTCTAGATATGATATCCAATCTATAGAACTCCTTAGTATACTCTTTCATAGTCATGTCTTTTTGTCTAAAATTTTGTATATTTCTTAAGAAGGTAACATGGTAATCAGTAGGAAGGAACTTATTATTTTCCTTGTTCATCATCTTTACCCATGTTCTGATATTTTCCTTTCATCTTTTCTATCTATCAATTTGCAAATTCTCCCACCATAATGAGGTGTGACCTTTCAACCTAGTGATTTCAATCTTCACCTTTCTATTTATTAGGAGTGGTTTCAAACTAGAATAATTTCTCCATATCACAGATCCAATCCTATACAACATTGGTATCCAATTTTTCATCATAAGGGACAAATACCATAATAAGATTTGAATTTTCCCTAGAAAATACTGTCAAAAATATTTCCTCATCTTGATCTTCCTCAGGTTTTGGATTAGGGTTTGTGTTATTTCTTCATCATCACTCACATCACCAAGATTCACTCTTCTCTTCTAGGTTATCTCCACAACATCTAATATAGCTACAATCCATATCAATGCACCCATTATGGAACTTTTAGAATTTCCTCTAATTCAAACCATTTTGATGATGCTCCTACAAGATTGTAACCCTCCACAAGTTATAGGTCAAATCTGTAGATTTTCCACCCTAAAACCAAATCTAACTTAGGGTTCTAGATGATCTATTTTTTCAAGGATGAACCTCAATCTTTGATACCACCTAGCATAAGGAGGACTGAAAGGCTAGGGCCAAAGGTACACCTATCTATCTAACCACCTCACCAAGTAAAAATAATGGAATCAAACAACATAGAGAAAAAACCAAGAAGAGAAGGAACAATAACTACTTTTTTGATTCATCAAGTTATCAACATACATGCCTAGTTGTAAGGCCTTCTGGGTTAAAACCAATACATAGATTCAACTTCAAGATCCATGATATCTACAAATCTAACTCTAGATTTTTCCTTCTAAAATCATCTTCTCTAAAATATCTAAGTCCTCTAAATATATTGCTTAAACTAAGCCTAGATGCCTCTACTTATACTTTCCAAAATAGCTTAGAGAATATTCTAGATCTTTAAATAAGAGAAGGTCAACCTAAAAATGGTGTGCACACATCCCAAGATAAGATCCTTACATTAAATTTATGACCCAAATTAAATACATAAGTTGACTCACACTAGGAACCAGTCACAGAAAAAATTGATCAAAGAAGGAACTGAGCATCAACAAACATTAGGTTCACTTAGTGCATGAAGAAACACTTGACCACCAAAGCACTTTCTCAGTACTAAACAACTCAGCCAAGCACTAGAACTCGACACTAATAGACAAAATGAACAAAGATGAGCAAGGTAGAAAAGAAACCCAGGATGCTCCTACATAAAAAACTTGGGTCCTGACAGCATGGCTTGATGAGGTACCTATTAACTCTAGAAATTGCACCCTTCCCTAATAATCTAAACACTTAGAATTTTTTTAGGAAAAGAGGTCAATCAAAGGTATCTTATATATTGATTGAACCTCTAGATCTAGGCCAATTTCTATTGGATTTTGTAATGGGAATCACCTAACTAATAAAAAATAATAAAATTTGTGAAGAAAAGGGATAGAAAAATGTAACCAAAATTTAAAATACTAAAAACTAAGGTGATACATTGAGATTATGGTATAAACATTGATTTATATAACAACACAATAATGAGGCTAAGATATTTGTAACAAACAACTTGGAATGAATTTTTTTGGCATAAAATACTTTAAAAATAAGACTTTAATAAAAATGAAACTGAAAGGATATTAATCACAATTAGTGTACTTCAATTGATGCACACAACTTATGACCTATGAAAAAAGTTTACCAAATTGTGTAGGTGCAAAAATGAGACATTAATTTCAAGGATCCCTAAAGAAACACATATGAAATTAAGATTAATCACAATTTAACACAAAGAAATAAGTCACTAAGAAGGTCAAAATTAATTGTATATTTCAAAGGATTTAGAAAAATATAAGACTTTATTGATCTAGTTGCATAATAATAAGTGTATACTAAAAATGTGTCACACCTCTATAAACCCTTATTCCGAAGAATCCCATGAAGAGAAAGAATTGAGAGGTGGATTTTAGCTTCCTATATATGATGTGCAAAGGCTATGAGATGATGAGTCTCAAATGAACCTAGCTTATGAAACTCTTGCAAAGTGTACCATATAATGGAAGTTCATAGATAGGTTGAAGAATGTTAGCATCCAATAATAACTATGAAATGTAAGCAAAACTAGAATGATATGCAAGATTCAAACTAAGAAAGATGGAAGTGTTAAAAATCCTTTTATCTAGACTAGGTGAGCTATTCTAAAGCACAAAAAAACTAAGCTACATGAAAGTTATCCATGATGAAAATATGTGGGATGTAAGTGTGTGAATGCAAGTGCAAGAATGCCCCAAGTTCTCCAAAGCTCCAATGTCAGCTATAAATATTGCAACATAAATGTTAGTACAAAAAATAAGAGATGAAGAATGAGGAGAGAGTCCTTTCTTTTAAAGAAAAATGGATGGTTTAGATCAAGAGAGAATAGATGTCTAATCAAGGATGGAGAATGAGCCTTTAGTGATCCACGTGCACAACCATCCCACCTAATCAAGATGAATGGTGAAGTTCAAAAATGTGAGAGATGTGTGGAGTAGAATGAAGATTCCACCCACCTTGGAAAGTGTGCATGTCATGCAAGACAAAAAGCCTTTTATTTTATTTTTTAAATAGGAAAAATGCTTTATGTGTGTACACTTAGGATGAGTAGGAAGTGGGGGATTTTTATTTAATTAAAAAGGAACATGTTCTTTCAATTAAATAAAAGACTTAGGATAAAGTGGCCAAACCATAAGTTATAATTGAAAAAATAGATTTTTGATGATTTGATCAAGAATAAGCAATGAATAAATTATGTGAAATTGCTAGAAAGGGGGAACATAGACTAGATGACCATTTTTGGGTTATCAACAAACCTTCGATGAGGAAGTGATTCATTATGTCAGAGCTGCTCTCTTGTTTACTTTTATGTATGTAAGGAAATGATTGTATTTCCCTGTTTGATAATAGCTAAAAATATTGGTCATACTTTACTATTTCAAGTTACAATAAGCACACTACAAGAAAATATGCAAAGGACCTAATCTCTATTGACTGAATAATACAAGTACAAGTGATAACTATATCAAAATCTCTCCAACTAGATAGTTGAGTCAGATAGAAACAAAAATCCTAGAAAGAGTGCCCTAGATGCTCCAAAAGGTGTTCAATAAGTGTCAAAATCTTGTGACATAAAGTCCACATGATGACAAGTCAAAGATGTGTGATAAACCACCTTGAAATAGCTCAAAATAATCCAATTGCAACTACAACTTCATCACTACTCATTAGCACTTGACAATGACCTTTAAACACCACTAGCATCATGACTTAATGTCATTTCAAAAATTTATTCTCATGCCATAATGGACATTAATAAGTGTTCAATCCATCAATATCCTATCTCCTTAAACATAGGTCAATAAAGACTTAATCTTTTGGATAACTAAGTCAAGTTTACATTGAATATTTAATATTAATCAATATATTTATGCACATGTATTAACTAATTTAAATCACAATCAAATAGAAAATGCAAACTTAGCTAAGTAACAAAATCCCTAACTCAAAGCAATAAGTTGACCCCTTCCAATTGTTACTTAACCCAATACATATATTTCAAATAAAATATAGTGTAAGTATTCAATTTCAAAAGAAAAAAGGATTTGGATAGGAAGTGTGAAACACAAAAAAATCTCCTCTAGTGTTCAAAAATATAACCCTAAAACAAAACATATTCTTCTCTCATTGTAACATTCACACTTCCTAGAAATGATGAAGAAAACCATCCTCTATAGGGCTTTTGTGTTTTGAAATGATATTTTCTACAGGTAAAAATGCTTCAGATTATGGATTCATCAATGCCATAGATCTATTCCTTACAAAATCTCATGTCATATCTTGTTTTGTTGATTTAGTTTTCCATTTCATTACCATCTACAAGTTTATACATCATTTTTCTTGTATTTGACCCTTTTGGAGTTCTTTAGATGTAAATGACTCACCATTGATGAAGAGCCAAAATTTTACCTTTTGTTTATTCCTTGCAACTGTGGAGAAACCCATTTTGATTAGTTCAAAAAAATTGAACTTTTCTTATTGAAAATGTCTCTTAAATTTATGTTGGATATTTAAGGTAGGTGTTTTATTTTTCTCCTACAGGGATGTCCTTCATCTGGTAGAAATTAGGTTTCTTAATCTAAGTTTACTAGACCTTTGCAAAGATTTACTAAAGATTTCTTTTTGTTGCACTAACATTTCCTACATGATATTATGACTCATTCTCTTTATTTTTCTTTGCAATTGGTATTTAATTCCATCAAATGATAAATTCAAGGTTCATCAAGATTTTTTTTCCATAATATGTTGACCCCATTTCATGATTTTTTCATTTTGAATAATAATTTAGTTTTGAACCATTTTTGGGGTTATAGTTACCTTGTCTTGAAGAATATCTAAAAATCTTGTAGACATTCTTCTACTTCTTCCCTATCATAGGCCACGACTCTTTTGAAACTTTTATGACAACACCTACAAAAAAAATCCTTTTCTATTTATGACTCATATGTCATATCTTGCAAAGATCTCAGTGTAATTTTGAAAGATGATGGAAATAAGAAATTGATTCTTAACATAGATGTTTATAAAATTCATGAATTGAATGAACTCTATTTGTTGGATGAGTTCTTCTGTAGCTATAAAAATAGAACTCTAGTTATGAAACATTATAGTTATTCTAACTTCTTCATGTGGGTTATACATGTTTTATTGAGAAGCATCACCACCCAAGATGCATTCTCTTAAATTCTTGCTCATTCTATCATCTAGTTATTCTCCATAGTTGCTACACATAGAACCCCTTACCACTTACATTATCTAGATAATGTAACCCTTATCTTATTTGATGTTGCTTGAATAGACTAGTCACCCTTCACTTGTTTGATGTTTCTAAGATAAACTGGTAACATAATTATTTTTCTATGAGCACCCTTAAAGACTTTTATCAACTACAGGTTCTATTTATGATTCCATGCTTTCTCTCAAAAAACACAAGTTCTAATTTTATTCTTATTTTCATTTGAACTTGTTGCTTATTATCTGTAAGGGCTCATTCTTTCTTGTGGTACTAGTCCAACATGAATCCCCTTTGTGAATATTCATAGTACATGTTTATTTTGATTCTCAACATGTTTACTTGTGACATTTCTTGTATAATATATTAATATTTATCTCTTTGAGTTGTATATTTTGGAATGGTTTTGCACTTTATCATTGATTGGGATCGTGGGTCTCCTTTATATCTCAATTCTTCAATAAAATACAACCTCCATTTGTAGTAATTAATTTCTTTTTTACTCAGGCATGAATTATGACCCCACTGATCCATCTTCCATATTGTGAATTCCATACCATTCTATATTTTGGAAATTCATGTCACTTTTGTAAGATGTATGATAAATTAGTAATTGATACTCCTATATTTTATCTGAAAATGCTGATTTTTTTGGTTCCTAAATGTGATATGCATATTTTGGTCTTCCTATTAACGCTTGATAAATCTGGATTGCCTGATATAAATATAACACTTGCACTTTGTCTAACATTTCTATCATTTGTAATAGGTCCATTATTTTTTCCTTTCCATGAGTCCTTCTCTTGTGCACTTATATGTCATTTTTCTCTTGTTGAAAAATATCCCATAAATTCTTTAACTACATGTGCTAGTTCCTATTTAGCTACCATAATTTCATTGTTTCCTATGTTTGTATTTATAGTTACCCTTGATGCATTCATATACACAACAAAACTTATGTGACCAATACATAGAATATTCATTCCAGATTTGTCAACTTATCTCTTTTCCTTTGTTGATCAGTTTTATCTTGTAGATGTAAATTAAAACCAAAGGTTTCAAGAAAAGATAGCTTGTCCCTTTAATGTTTTATTTTGTTGACCATACCTTGATGCATTTCTCTCTTCTGACTTTAGATAGCTTACATATACTACACTTTCACTCATTTGCATGTTGAAATAAATAGTTTGAAAATAGTAAAATTGTGTCTCTTTGATTCTTCTTTCTATTTGATGCTTTTTTGATCAATATACTATGATATCAAATATAAAGGTTTCATATCTAGTACGTATCCCTTTAATATCTATATTTAGTAAGTGTTTACTATAATCACCTAAAAATGGTCATCTAGACTATTAGCTCCCTTTTCAACATTTTGGCTAAATTAATTTAATCACTTACCTAAGCCAAATTGCTAATAATCAATTTATTTGATTATAACCTATAGTTTGACTATGCTATCCTAAGTTCATTATTTGATTAAAAGAACATGTCCCCTTTTAATTAAATAAAAGACCCCATTCTTCTAACCCACTTAAAGTGCACACATAAATTCCTTTTTCTATTTTGCAATTAAAAGAAAACACTTTGTGACTTTTGTCTTATATGACAAGTCAACTTATATTCTATTGGTTGACTTGTGTGTGCACATGGATCAATCCTCTTTTTGAATTCCACCGTTGATCATCCACCATCTTCATCTTGATCTCTACCATCCATACATCTTTAAAAGGGAGAGAGATTTCCCCCTCAATCCATCCATCATTTGAATGTTGTTATGCTACAGGTTTTCTAACAGGTTTCTTTGGAGCTTTGTGGAGAACTTCTCTTTCTTGTCTACATTCTCTCATCCATGGCATTCTAGCTTAGCTTAGCTTTCATCTTTACATGTAGCTTAATCTCACATAGCTTAATAATGGTATTGTAACACTCTCATCCATGTTTAGCATAGTTGCATCTTGCATTTCCATTCAAGTTTAGTCTTCCATCTTGCATTACATCTTTGAGGAACTCATTGTAGACACTTGCATTCTTGCTCTTGTCTCAAAGAACCTCCCATTGCATGGTTTACTAGAAAGAAGCACATTTCTAAAGCTTGGCTGAGAGCCTTCATGCTTGAATAACTAGCTTCTTGCACTTCATGGATAGGGAGCTCTTAGCCGGCATCTAAGCATTCCAACTCATGGAATTGTTTGGATAGAAGGGTTTAGAGTGTGACACAAATCAAGTGTACATTTTTGGCGCCCACCATGGGGCTTGAATCAAGTTTTTAGCTTCATTTGCTTTTATTTTTCATCTTTGGTTTTTTTCCAGCAGCATATTGGATCTAATTAAGTGCTTTTGTAAGATTATCACTTTGATTTTAAGACCAACTGATAAGTAGATTGGTTTGAAGGCCAAAAATCTAGTTGGTTTAAAGATTTGATCATATCTTTTAAACCGCTTGGATTTTGATCCTAATTTTTTTTTTGTAGGTTGGGTATGTATCCAAAATGTTTTAATCCAATTTTTAAAGCATTTTGACATGATTTGAAAAAGTTATGATATATATATATATATATATATATATATATATATATATATATATATATTCATAAAAAGTCATTTTTGGTCACACATTAGTGTCTTTTTTAGAAAAACTTACATTTCCAAAAAGGATTTTCAATTCTAAGGGGGGTTCTTTCTTTGTGTTTTGAATTTTGAGGTCGTATTAAGGATCAAAAACTTGATTTGATAAATTTGGCCTGTTTTGACAAAATTGATCTCTAGAGCACAAATGAAGAGATTTTTAAATTTTTTTTGCATTTTTGGAAAGCTCTCTAATTTTTAACAGGGGTCTCTTCTTTTCAATTTTATTTTTGGATACGAAATCATAGCAAAAAAGTCCAATCTTGTTGACTAGGTCAAAATCAAAGAGTAAAAATGAGAGCATTTGTGATTAGCTTGCACTTTCTTTGCATGCACTTGGTTGGAAGATAAATTGGATTTTTGAGGCAACTCACCACTTTTTATTGCAGATTTTTATGTTATTTCACACTAACTTTTGGTGCTACCAAGTTGTGATTACAGGTTGCCATCCTTATGAAAAAAAAAATAAAACATTGCATAAAAAGAACACATGTCAAAGCTTCAAATGCGCAAGGGCTACTAACATTGTTTGTAGGGCTGCCCAAAGCATAAAAACTCAAAGTTTCTTACTTTTTTATTTTCATGTGTGGCATTGACTAATTTTTCATTTTTCATAGGCACATAAAAATTGTGATTGTAGTCTTTTGGTAATAGGAGAGTATGCTCTTCACCCTTGTGGTGAATCAGAAATCTTGACTTGCCATTTGGTTTCAAAAGCAAAGGGTAACTAAATCTTCTTGGCCTGTTTGGGAGAAAATGATTGGAATAGGAGAGTATGCTCTTCACCCTTGTGGTGAACCAAAAATTTTGACTTCTAAAAGTTGATCCATTTTGTGTAGTTAGAATCCTTTAGAGGGCCTGCTCTCGGACAACCTGAGAGGAACAACCTAAGTGGGGATAAGCAGATTACCCGGCTCTTCCAACCCACTATAAACTCAAGGCTATCAAGGACACAAAACCTTGGTAGACATAGTGTTTGTCTTTTCCTAGTGTGATCGTTTATGGGATTTTGACTATAGGGAGATCACTAGGCAAGAATGCTTAAGGTACTCTTGTGGTCACGAGATCGATTACTCATCGCAAGGTGAGGTGTCCTATAATTGGGAGCAAGAGGAACACTATGAATGAAAGCCCTATCTAAATACCCTAAGTTAGTAACTACCCTTTTTAGCCACTCAACTTCTTGGTGCAAGAATTGATCCTAGTGGACTACCCGAATCATCCAAAGATTTACACTTACCATATGTGTTCCCTTGGTTATGCTTATGGCATTTCCATGACAAAGCCAATATCTCTTGTGGGCAACCACTTGGTGTGAGGTGAAGGAGCATCAAGCATGGGCTAAGTTGTTGAGTAATGAGCCATGTCCTTTAGGTATATATTGCTTGATGTGTTCTCGAATGTGCTAGACCTGTGAAAATATTTGGAACATACACATGATGATAGTTATATGACTTTCTTTTAAGACCTCACATATGCTTGTATCATGCAAGGTTGCTTTGTCCCCTGCTTGATTGTTTGAAGACTACTCCATGTGTCACTATCTTTCTTGGAAAGAAATTGATTTTGAACATCAAACTTGCTAGGCTATCAACTATTGTCAAACTTTATCAACCAAGTCAAAACATCAAATGCAAACATTTTCTTGTGTTGCTTGCTAAGGGGAGTCTCATCATTTGATTTTTATTTTCTATGTCTCTAGTTCTTGAACATGCTTAAAGTGACTCTTTGGTCTTAGTGCTCTTGGTCTTTTTGTCTTCATGGTCTATGCATGCTTGCTAGTTATCCTTTTGCTAAAATGGTTACCTTGATTTCTTGACTACACTCTTGGGTTGGGAAAGTTGTTCACTTGTCACCTTGCTTGCTCTATCTATTTGGCTATTTGGGCATCTTGCCTAGCTATTGACTTGAGTCATTCATGTCGTAAGTTTCTTGGACATATTGTTTGAAAAGTTGCTTTAATCTCTCTCTAATATCTTGGCAAGTGAACACTCTACCTCCTATAGTTTCAACATCAAGTTATCTTCTAGGCTCTTTTATGCTTGGCTTTGCATCTAAAACTATGAGATCTAAACCTTGTGCTACCAAACTTCAACCAAATCTAGATGATCATGATATCCTCCATGTCACTAAAGAGTTTCAAGATCTATATGCACAATACAAAGAACTAGAAGAGACAAATGATCTTTCTTACCTTCATTTCTCTAAGCGCATGACAAAAATGAAGTCTAAACTTGAGAAAAGGTTAGAGGAGAAGATTGCATCATTACATGTATCTTCCTTAAGGTCTTTACATGCATGTAAGTCACCTTCTTTGCGGTCATCCTCTTCTTCTAGGTCTACATGCTCTACTTCAAGACATCAAATGTCTTCATCTTCTAGATCTAAAGACCTCTTTAGAGAACAAGCAAGTGATACCTCCTTTGAGCCTATGCTAAAATGTCATGATGGACCTATCTTTGACCAAGCTAATAATGAAGACATGGATGCATACCATTCACTTGAGAAACAACAAAAGGACTCTAGACATACTTCTAATAGAACTTTTTCTCCCTTGGAAGATTCTTATGATGACACTTTGCAAAAACTTCTTGGCAATAAGATCATCATGTTACCTAAATCTAGCTCATATGGAAACCCTTTCTTGGATGCTTATTGTGCTTATCATCAATCTAATGACCATGGTACTTTTGATTGTATAGAGCTGAAACATAAAATCCAAGATCTCATTGATGATGAGATTGTTGATCTGAGAACCTCTAGTGACTCATGTGGTGAAGATACTTCTCTTGAGCAAGATTACATTAATGAACCTATGTCTAGAAGCATCTCTATTGTATCTTCCACTTCTTCCAACACTCGTGCATCTCCCAACACTTCAAAGCTTTCCAACATGCCTCCATCAAACAAAAAACCTAGTGCTTTCCATATGCAATATGCGTACCCTCAAGGGCTGCCTATAAAAGAAACTCAAGCTAACCTTCGCTTGGCTACAAACCTTTTCCATGCTACTAATCCTAAATATCCTCAACCTTCATGCACTACTGTGCCTAATCCATGCACTACTCCATTCACTCTTTATTCTCCCTTGTCCTTAGAAGTGGCTCCATGTCAAGAGGACTCTCAAAAAGAAAATTCTATAAATGTCAAGAAAGATCAAGATCAAGCACCCTTTCATCTCTTTCAAGATTTTTCCCCTCCATATCCTATATCTTTTCCACCTCCTAAGTATGATGAAGATGCCACTTCCATTATCTCCCTTGAGCTTACTAAAAATTATGAGAAAAGTTATCTTCATATGCTATCCAAAGCTACTTGTCAAGATCAAAGCATCCCCTCATGTTCTACTTCTCCACATCCACTTCAAAATTGTGCTCAAGCTTCAAGTGCTACTATTAAAAATGTCATTCCTATCAAAGGTACTCATGAGTCTATTGATGGCTTTGACCATGTTTCTCATTCTAAAGATGTTGATATCCCTTCCCACTATCCATTTGCATCTTCTAAATCTATCCTTGGTCCATATCCATCTAAGCTAAAGCATTCAAACCTTCCATCCATATTGGGGCCTTATGTTCCTCCATCTCCTACATTCACTCCTAGCTCATTCCCTAGCTCTCCTATAATACCTCAAGATCAACAAAGACAATCATCCTTGATGACTTTTCACCCATCTATACATCTAAACCATTCATATCATCCTTATTCATCCACAAATCCCAAGTCCTTTGGAAGTGAGAATAAACATAAGAATCCATTGAAAAAGAAAGATCACTATGTCCCATCTAATCAACATGTGAATGCTAAGAAGGAGAAAGCACAAAAGAGACTACAAAGATCCACTATTAAAAAAGCTAAATCAAAGAAAATATGGGTTCCTAAACCCATTATTGAAGAAATGTGTTTTGAAGTATCCAAAGAAAAATCTAAAGCTATATGGATTCCCAAGTCACTTTTAAAAGACTTGAATATTGAAAATACTTCAAAGTTGACATTCAAGCTTCCAAAGGCTTCCATTCCATCTTCTTCCAAAAATATTTCTAAAAATATTCCAAAGCCTTCCACTCCACTTTTTTTCAAAATCTCTTCTACCACCTCATACATCTAAGCCTCAAGCTACTTCATCCATGATTCCTCCATTGTTCCAATACCCTTCAAGGTGTGTGTCAATGTTGATCTTATCCAATATTTCAGCTTCCCTCATGAAATCCTCTAAAGCTTACACTTACTTTCTATACATGAACTCTTATCCTCAATATATTCTTCCTACTACCATTTCTCTTTCATCACCCTATCAACATCTTTGAGCATACATTTCTATGGTCTTGGCTTCTCATGACTTATCTTTTTCCTATAGGAGCACTATCTACATTCAAAAAGCTTGAGCTCTTTCTAAAAATTCAAAAAAGAAGGAAAAAAAAAAATAGAAAAAATGAAAAAAAATGAAAATGTGCCTTGGTGAAAACCACTTCTTGTGGCACCTTGGTAGCAAAAGTAAAGAAAAATAAATTTATTCTATGGTGAAAACTACTTCTTGTGGCACCTTGGATAAGTACCATGATGAAAACTTGGCAAACATGAATCATGCATAATTCTTCCATCATCCATCTATCCCCTCTTCTCTCTTTGATCTTGACAATGTTGAGCTATCTTTGCATATTGGTTATCTTATCCATGAGAGTTTCTATTGTGCTCTCTCATTCACTCATAGCCTCTATCTTGAGCTTTATTCTTATTGCTATATCCCATTGCTATACTATCTAGTTGAGCCCTTTGTCTTGATCATGATAAATAAAAATGGTTCTTAGGTCTCTTGACATGTCTACTCTTTTGGACTACATGCTTCATGCTATCTCACTTGTTGGCTTCACTGCTTATTCCACATGATATCTTGCTCATTACTTCCATTGTTTATCAAAAATATGCTTCATATGACTATTTCACCTCTTTTCCTAGCTTGGGTACTCTTGAGGAGTCAGTCCTTGAGGATCACTTTCACTTGCTTCATTCTCTTTTTCATCCATCTTTGCTTATCCACTGGCTTGTTGCTCCATCATATCCTATACCTTGCTAGACATTGGGAGAAGATGATGTGATCTTGCTTTAGAACTAGTGATCTCTAAAACCTTCTAAAAATTCTAAAAAAAATCATATATGATGCTGAAAAATCCTAAAAATTGAAAAAAAGTCCTGAAAAAATCTATCAAGTGGTGAAAACTTGGAAACAGGAACTACTTGAAACCCTCGCACCTATGTTTATCAGTCTCAATCATCCACTTCACTAAACATTTCCTGGCTTGGAATTGTTTCTTGTCATCATCTTAGGGGCATAGCTACTTAGCCTATTGAGGTATTCTTGTGCATTAGGGTTTCTTTGAAAACTCACAAAATAGTGTTTCTCAACACTTCCCCCACCTTGACATCAAGTGTTTTTCAACACTTTTCAGATAGTTTACCTACAATCTTCGATGTCGCAATATTTCTCACTATCAGAATCAAGTCTTGAAGAAATGGCTAGGTGACTTACACACACGCACTTTAACACTTAAATGACTGAGCTATGCTGATCTTTATCTACTTTGTGTGCTGTCTATGATGATTTATTTACTATATGTTCCATCCCTAATAGTCTTTCAAGGATGTCATTGACTAGAAGACTGGGGGCATGGGGCATGTCTTCTTGATTTCTGCTTGTGGATATACTTTGTTTGTCTATAGTGTTGTAAGCATTTGTGCTTGTCCTATTCAACACTTTGACTTACAAATGTATCATCCTTGACTATTTCGCAAGACCGCACTTGGGGTTTTATCCTGGTGCTTATGCCTTGATACAGGTGTAATCTTGCTAAATTAAACTTAGGGAATCTAATCATGTAGTTATCTTGACTTACATGTCTCTGATTCTTAGATTGGATTTCCACATACCTATCTAATATCGATCATATTCATATCCTCATAGTTATACTAGTGATGCTTGTATGATCTCATGATGTCCCTAATAAATGCTCAATGATGAAATTAAGAGTCTAAATGTTATGCTCTTCTTGCTGGTAAACCACTTTGCATATTAGCTTGCATTTTAGGTTCATTTTCTAGCTTAGTCTTGCATTCTTGCATATGTGGAGAGCTCTCTCTTCATCTTTTCATAGACATATTGGCTAACTCCTTTCATATATTTCTTTACTTTCTTCTTGTTCATGTCTTTTCACCTTCTTAATGTTTCGCTTCATCTCTTTTCTATCTTGTCATCACATTATATAAAGTTTTGACCTCTTAAATAATTTTGACATCCTAGATTCATTTTCAGGATCGAAATCCAAATTCGAGTTCATCTTGATGGTCAAAATTGTCTTTTAAAATTCTACTTTCTTCTGAGCAGTTAGCTGACCTTTTGAGGTCTAATCTCTGAATCATCACTGGGGCATCTTCATTTCTTCATGTCTTCATCATTTCCATACTTCATATCTACTTAAATTCACTATTTCTTGTCTAAAATCACCTTTCTACTCATTTTGACCTTATTTTTATGCTATATCCTTCAAGGTCAACTCTAGTCAAACTGGGGCATTTTATCAATTTTTTTTATATAGTCATTCTTGGGTTCTAATCATCTATTTGTCATCTTGGACTTTGCTATATTCTATTTTTCTCATTTCTAGCCAGTTTTTGCATCCCCTTACCTCATTTCAATTTTGATCTCGAGGGGGCAGAAATACTCTATCACTGCTTAGGAGCATTTGTTTGATCTTCTCACTTGCTCTCACTCTATCCACTTTTCTAAGTGTTAGCATTCTTCTTGAATTCTGACATCATCTTTTCCTAGTGTTCAGTACTACCACTATCAGGCTGTACATTCAGGACTTGCTATCTATTTCTGCATTTCACTCTTTGGAATCAGACATCTATATCTACCACTGCCTACTTGGCTTCGATTTTCTTTGACATAATTTGTTCCCAGATCGATCACACATTAGTCAAAGAGGGGAAAATATAATCACCTAAAAATGGTCATCTAGACTATTAGCTCCCTTTTCAACATTTTGGCTAAATTAATTTAATCACTTACCTAAGCCAAATTGCTAATAATCAATTTATTTGATTATAACCTATAGTTTGACTATGCTATCCTAAGTTCATTATTTGATTAAAAGAACATGTCCCCTTTTAATTAAATAAAAGACCCCATTCTTCTAACCCACTTAAAGTGCACACATAAAGTCCTTTTTCTATTTTGCAATTAAAAGAAAACGCTTTGTGACTTTTGTCTTATATGACAAGTCAACTTATATTCTATTGGTTGACTTGTGTGTGCACATGGATCAATCCTCTTTTTCAATTCCATTGTTGATCATCCACCATCTTCATCTTGATCTCTACCATCCATACATCTTTAAAAGGGAGAGAGCTTTCCCCCTCAATCCATCCATCATTTGAATGTTGTTATGCTGCAAGTTTTCTAATAGGTTTCTTTGGAGCTTTGTGGAGAACTTATGTTTCTTGTCTACATTCTCTCATCCATGGCATTCTAGCTTAGCTTAGATTTCATCTTTACATGTAGTTTAATCTCACATAGCTTAATAATGGTATTGTAACACTCTCATCCATGTTTAGCATAGTAGCATCTTGCATTTCCATTCAAGTTTAGTCTTCCATCTTACATTACATCTTTGAGGAACTCATTGTAGACACTTGCATTCTTGCTCTTGTCTCAAAGAACCTCCCATTGCATGGTTTACTAGCAAGAAGCACATTTCTAAGGCTTGGTTGAGAGCCTTCATGCTTGAATAACTAGCTTCTTGCACTCCGTGGATAGGGAGCTCTTAGCCGGCATCTAAGCATTCCAACTCATGGAATTGTTTGGATAGAAGGGTTTAGAGTGTGACATAAATCAAGTGTACATTTACTACAAATAATTATTTTCCTTTTCTATGAAAGTATGCACATAAATAGAAATGAATTGTTTTTTACATTTGAGGTGAGGTGTGTTGTTATTTCTTAGATTGTAATGATCTAATCCATTCTCTATTTACATTATATGATCTACCAGACTTGGATGAATTAGAAAGAGCAAGCAACCAGTCATTACCAAGCAATGATAGACCCATTTGATCTTTTTTCATTTTAATTTCATTCCTTTATGTTCTTTCACTTGTATAGGATAGGAACATCATTTTAGTGAAAGCTACTCTCACAACTTTGTGTGTGTGAATATTTACATCGAGCTTGCTCATTTCATTTTGTTAGCTACAAATACCTATTATACATATCAATGATGGTAAACAAAAAGACACATTTGATTCTCTTCTTTGTACATAATGAAACATGATCTATAATAAATATGAATTGAATTTAGGTATAAAAGAAATGTGTACCTCTTATGAAACTTTTGCAATGTTAATGTTTAGAACAAAATTTCAATATGTGCAAAAATTTAGTAACATTTGTGGCAACTTTTGTTGATTTTCTACCTACTAGACACTTGATTGATAACCTTTAATCTATTGGGAAATAGAGTGTCCCAATGCAATGCATGCTAGGACTTAGAAATTAACATAATATACCTTTGAAATTGATGGTTAAGTCTGGTACCTATGTATGAATGAGATCAATAGGACTGAGTGAAATCTTATTGGAGATTTGCATGCATATATTATGCTGAAATGACTACTTCAAGGGAGTTTTAAATTTTATTACATTGCTATTTGTATTAGTTATATATGTATGAATGGATTTTATGGGACCAAAAAATACCATTGGACTCATTTGTACATGTATGAGTAATCCAAACCATGAGCTATAAAATATGAGACCTTGGACTCATGACTTCTAACTTTAGCTTTTGGACTTTGGACTTTGGACTAGAAACCTAATAAACATCTACTAGACCTAGGAAAAATGGAAAATTAAAACTAGGAAATGAAAAACAACCATGCTTGGACAATACTTAGGAAACACTAAACTAGTGTACATATGCATTTATTGAAAACATGAAACCTAAGCTAATATATAAAAGATGAGACTAATAAATCATACCTCAAAGCAAGGCTTGAGGTGTATCTCAACTGCTTAAATCAAATTTAAGATGTCTCAATTTGCATTTAGTAATAACAAAAGGCCCATATGAAAAAAGGTCAAATTTTGATGTTGACCTGGCCTACTCTTATGAATATCCCACTTTAAGACCAAGTCACCTTCCTTGAAATATATAACAATAATATTTTTATTGAATACCCTCTTAGTTTGTAGTTTCTGGTATTCCATTATCTATTTAATTCCTTATTGCTTTTTATTAGAAGAACTTAATTAGAAATATGATACTGGGGGAGGGGGGAGGTGGGTGAATCAAGATCTTAAACTTTTACATGTAAAAATAAATTATTAATTTTACACCCAATCCATCTCATATTTTAGATCTAACATAAAAATTGTAATGCTGAAATGAAATTAAAATATAACATCTATGAAAAGTTTCAACACATAACACAAATGATTTGGTTACCTAGAAACATTTCAATGTGAAGGTAACTAGGGTGGGGATGAAAATCACAAATCTTCACTATTGCAACAATAAATTTAACTTGTTAGGGTTACAATGTTGATCATAATAGTCATGAATTATCATTGTATACAATAATACTCCTTCTAAGACTATAATTTAGATCTGCAATATGGATTTGTTGATGTTGTTCCATTTGATGAATTTGTCTTTGATTTATATTACATATCTTTAGTATATTCCCCCTTGTTATGCTATACTTATTTCCCCCTTGCTTTTGTCACTTATAGGTTGGGGTTTGGCGGGGCTATCTTAGACTTATCAAAAAATGTTTATGACTTGCCAAAATTTCTACAAAGCTTTTATTCCATTTCTCCTTTACTTTTTCCAAAACTTGAATTTGAATTTCTAGCTCGAAAAATAGATCAATTAAGCTTTCAATATTTGAGAGATGTGTGTCTTTCTTCAAGATATTTTGTGCTATCCTTTTGAATAATCTTCAAATGTGGTAGCAACATGAATTGAATTAATATCAGTTTATGCGTTATTTCAGTATCTCAAGCCGCGAGCTTGACTAGCCTCTACTAACCAAATGTTAAATTATTATATGAGAATGAGCTTGAACTTGTGTTCTTTCCCAATGAAATAATACAAGCCCTTATGTCAATCTGTATTAAATAAATAGATCATTGATTCTCCAATGTGGAGAACTCAACATAAAAAAATTGCATATACAAGGAATGAATAGTCTTCAAAATTTCTTCTAACCATGTGAAAAAATTATAAATCTCTACTTATCTATTTACATGTTCTCTAGAGACTTTCTCCAAAAATTTGTGCTCAAATTTTCTCTCAGACCATTGAATTAATTTTTGATTGGTCTCAGTATCTTTTGATTGAACATTATTAATTAAATACACCAACTAATCCAAAATTGGATGCTGATTATTCAAGTCAGTGATTCCAAATGTATCAACAAAAATAAATTTAACATTATGTAATACCTATTTCTTTTTATGCTCTCTCCTTAGCTGTTCTTGCTTTGGCTTGGGGTTCAACAATTTTTGCAATTCTTGCATTTTCTCCAATGTGAAGTTGTTTAAGTCATATATGGGTAAAGTGATTACCTCATCTAGACTTACTGATTCATCTGTCATGTCTTCTAATTGAGTCATAATTTGAGATCGTGGGCTTGTATAACAAGGGAGTGATATTTGAAATTGTTTTCCCTTTTCAATCAATCTACATACCTACTGTTGCTCCCATGGAGTAGACATCTTTTGCTTTTAGGTGTAGTAGTTAATGTTTTTGATAGTTTATCACTTGATAATTGTATAAGAGCTTTGGTAGCTTCTTCTTCATTAAGTTTCTCTCCTTCATCTTCCTTTCCTTGTTCTTTCTTTTCTTCAACCTTTTGAATAGATTAGACCACTTGGATATAAGTAAATAATGGAAACAAAATGATAGCCTTGCCTTGCTACTTGACACATGTATCAACAGTAACTAATGTATCATCAATATTATTAGTTTTGAAACCTTCAATCCTTGGATAATCCTTGATTTGTAGCAATATTAGATTGGTGCTAGGTAGAGATGTATCATATTCAGTATTTTTTAGGTCTTCTTCTATTAACACATTCTAATTATACAGTAAAGAAACAAGAATGTCCTCAATGGCGACAATATCTTGTTGTTCACAACCTTCTATTAATTGCTTGATTTCCTCAACAAGTTTTGCAACTTTTTCTGCATCGTCCTCTTCTTCTTTGACTTCTCCATCTCTTTCCTCTTCTTCCTCATCTCCTTTATTAGTTGATGGATTGAGTAACTCAAATGCTTCCTTCCATATATTTATGCTTTCTTGCTCAACTTCATGAGCTTTATTCAGAAAATTTTTATATGCCCTTTCTTTTGGCATGACTCTATTCACATAATCCTTTAGTGAAATAGACATATGTGTCTTCCCTAAACTAGGCATTGTTTGTGCTAAAGTGGTCTCCCAGATCTGTCTTTCAGTGGATAATGCCCACTTCCACTTAGCATCAAGCTTATTATACAATTTTTTTGGAATACCTTCTCCTAATTCTATAGGTGTAGATTTAAATTGTATCATCATTTCTATCAAAGATCTATCAAAATTTTCTTGATCTTCTTTATTTAAAGAATCAAAGTTGATGTCTTTGAATCCTATCAAGCTTGCTAGTTTAGTAATTTCTTGATATACCTTATCTACAATTGTAGGAGGTGGGCTTGACATAATCTAAAATTCACTCAGATCATTGGATTTGATTTCTTCATCATCTTCTTCCTTGTCTACTACAACTAATTTTCTCTTTGGCCTCTTAGGGATGTTTTGTTTAGGTGAACTGGCTTGTTTCCTCTTTGTTGAACTTTCTTTTATTTTGGTAGCTAGGGGCTAGGCTGTCTTTGATCTCATTATTATTATTCTTTTAGGCTCTTGGTATGTAATGACTTTTTGCACACCTTTCTTGAGATCATCTTTCACCTTTGGATCAAAAATTATCACTCTCTTATTTGTTGCCTTGGGCTTGGCAAGAACTAGTTCTTTGCCTTTAGACTCCTTTTCTTTAGCTATATCTTTAGATTCTTCTTCTTCTTCATCTTTTCCCTCAAGATCCTTAATTAAATTTGTTCTTTTTTGTTTTTCTTGGGCTCACTTGACTCTGCATTCATTTGATCCTTTACAATGTCATATGTGCCAAATGGCTTAACATTTGCATCAACATCTTCTGATAAAAGTGCAGTCACTGCTATTGTGACTTCATCAACATTAACCTCATAAGGCACCAGCCTTAACCATACAATTATAGGTTGTACTACCTATTCATAAATTTTTTTATATCTACCATGAAACATATCTCATTATAATATTTATCTACAACAAATTTGGGAATCCTCATTTGATTTCTCATTTTACTTTCGAATTACTCAAAAGAGTTATCCATAATTGCTTTAGAATTTTCTCCCAATTGACTTATCGAGTCATTTATCTATTCTATGTCTAGCTTGTTCCTATCCCATACTACTATATTGACTATAGGAAAAGAGTTATGTATAAAAAAATATACACAATCCAATAGAGATCCAAACTTACATGATGTGTTATTTTATTTTCTTATTGCTCCAAGATTCTCTGTCAATTGTTGTAGTTGCAACGTAGCAAGATCATACCTATAATCCTTTTTGTTAAATTTTTAGCCTAGGTCTACTAAAATGTATGACATACTATTCAATCTACTAGATTGAAAGAAATTGTGTTCTACCACTCATACTACAAATTTAATCATAGGATCATCAATTCCATCAATTGACATCCATCGTCCATTCCACTTGGCTCTAGTTTATTTTTCAATCTCATTTCATGTTGTACACCTTATGCTCTTTGGTTTTTCCAAGGTAGGGTATTCAACAACTTGGTGTATTATGGCTTTATTGATTTTGATTGGTCCTCCTTCTAACCATATCTTCATATCATGAATATGACTTAGTATAATGTTTATCCAATATGTTTTGATTTTTTTTGGAAAATCTAGGGCATTGGTAAGCCCTTTCTCAATAATGATCTTGTATTCATCCCTTAGTATTCCATTATTAAATAACTTCTCATAAGATTCTCTTAACTCAAAATCTCCAATTTCTCTAATTTTTCACATGTAACAAGATATCACATCCTGAATTATCAGAACCCTTAGTGGAATTGACAATAGGGTGCCAATATAATCTTCAGTTACTTCAATGTTCACATGATCCCTGAAATGGGGTGGGAGATGTTGGTTATTCCTCATGATTTGTGTGTTTCTCTCTTTCAACATTTTGCTTGCAATTGCCATTTTAAACTAGGGTTTTCAAAAATAAACTTTTCTAACTTGACACTGAAAGTTCTACTTACTAAATTTTATTAGAATGTTAATGATGCACTATGATTCACTTCCTTTGTCACTAAAATTTACTTGATTGCCTCTGAATCACCTGTGCACTTTGAATTTTCTTGGTGAAGTAGAAATGAATGCTCAAATTTGATAAATAACTTCAATTTTCCAATTTAGGTCTATAATAAATGTATTCATACTTGGTAGGTGTACGACAACTATCTCAATTTCCATGCTTACTTACAAACACTCAGCTATCATTATCTTACTTGGGCAATACCAATTTTTTAGGTCAACAGATCACCTTAGTCTATATATATTCTTAGTCTATATTGCAATGCCTAGTCAATACATATTGTATTATTGATTCTCAATACTTCATGTTGTAAATGATTCTCTTTCACTTTTTTCTCCATAGATTTGTTCTTGATGCATCTTTTCTTATGCATATATGAACTTTTAGGACATTTTATGTTAGGAACAAATGTAAGATATATCATTAAATATATTGTTCCTACACACCTTCTTCACTTAGTTAGTTGTGATGTGATCACATGATCTATTTGATTGGGTGATATGAACTTTACTACTTTCAACTTCCACTATCTCTTTCCATGTTTTCTTTACCTTTTCCATTTCCACTATTTGGTGTTGGTAGTTTGGTTTTGGCAATTTCTACATACATGTCCAACTTTGAGATAACTAAAATAGACTAATTCTCCTTTCAACCATTTCTTATAATTTTCTTTGAAATGTGTCTTAATGCAATTCTTTGGAATGTGCCCATATTCTCTACAATAATGACAATTATACCATGTATTGTAATCCTGATTGTGAGGGTTACCTTTTTTTAGTACATGGTCTTATTTTTTAGATGGCCAGTAAGATCTTATCTTGGATATGAATTCATGAGATCTATGTCCATACTTTTGACAATTATAGAAATTTCCTTCAAATCTAGATGTTCTTTTACACTTTGTTCTACATTCACATGCTTGGTGTCCTATTTTTTTGCAATTAAAGCATTTACCAATAGACTTAGGTTTGAAAGCTTGCATATCATTCTTGCTTTTGCAAATGTTGTCTATGTATCCAAGTTTACCACAATGATGAAATGTAGGCTTGCCTTTGGATTTTTCATTTCTTTGTTCTCCACTCTTTGATGATTCTCCTTCTTTAGTAGATGAAAAATGCTCGTTGTATCCTAGTCCAGATATATCTTATTGATCTTAGTGATCTCATTAGTTATTTGAAAGTATTTGATGACTTCACTTGGTTTGTTCACTCTTTACAAAAGTTCCTTTTTAGTCCTCCACTCATTTCCTTGTTTCTCATTCTATGACCTTAAACTTGTGATCTCCATGTACTTCCTGTTTACTTCCTCAGTTACAATTATCAATTGATTAATCATATCCAATTGATTATTTGTGAGATTTTTTATTTCAAATGATTTTTCTTCAAGTCTTCTTCTGATTTCTTATTTTTCTCTATCACTTCACATAGTCTTATTTATTGGGTTTCATGTTTTCTCTTGAGTCCTTTTACCTCTTTGCTCAAGACATTGTTCTTCTTGAGTAGTTTTGCTATTGCTGCATCACTGTCACCAATTTTTTTACTCTCAAGTAGTCCTTCTATATCAATTTCCTTATATAGTGTGTCATTTTGCTGAATTTCCATCTCTTTCTCTTTTCTCAAGGATTTTCTTAATTCTTATCTTGCTCCTTTAGGTTGTTACAATATAATCTGGATTTAAAACATTTGGTTCTCAATAATTTTTCCTATCTTGTATTCCTCCATCTCCAAGATCTGATCCTCTCAAGCTATTAGATTTATTCCAAGAGAACTAGGCCCTAATACTAATTGTTCAAAGAATTTAATGGGAAATAAGATATCAAGAGCACGAGGGGGGGGGGGGGGGGGAGTGAATCAAGATCTTAAACTTTTTCTTGCAATTTTTTTTTATTGATTTCACACCCAATTCATCTCATATCTTAGATCTATTATCAAAATTGTAATTCTAAAATAAAATTAAAATATAACATCCATTAAAAGTTTCAACATATAATAAAAATGATTTCGTTACCTAGAAACACTTCAATGTGAAGGTAAAACTAAGGTGGGAATGAAACCCACAAATCTTCACTCTTGCAACAATAATGTTAACCTTTTAGGGTTACAATGTTGATCATAATATATGATCTATTCTATGAAGGGTCTACCCTCTTAAACAAATTTAAGACTATTAAGTCTCACCTTGTTAAAGGATTTAACAATTACAATCAAGTAAGGAATCTATTAGGAGATTCTAAATAGATAAGTTAGGATCACTTTGTTAAGAGATTTTTCCTGACTCAATCTGTTAAAACAAATTCAATACTTGACCCTCAATTTTCTTCAAAATTTTATTTTAGATTTCTTTTGTTCAATGTTTCAATTTGATCTCTTAATTTGATATCTCTATTTTGTCCTTCACTACTTAGAGCACTTTGTCTAATCCCTTTTTAGACTCAATCTTCCTCTCTCTATTCCATCCTTGTTTACTCCATCACTTGCAAAAATTACCCATTCATTACTGATTGCTCATTCATAATTTCTTCACCTCTTTTTGATCCTATGGTTAGATCTCTTATTAAATAAATAATATTTGAATCTTGATCATAATAAACAGTTCACAATTCATCCCTTTAGCTATTTCCCTTTTGATTTTTTGATTGGTTGATCTGCTTTCCTCAGGATCAATACCTTCTGTAAAGATGCTTAAAATCCATCTTAACTGTCCCTGTAATCATTAAATATTGTATATAAGTCAACCAAAATGATTTACATAGGTGTCTATGCAATTAAAAATTCATATGAGAAAACTAGTTTGCTCGGCATTTGAATGTTCTGACGCTCAGTCATAACTAACATTCATGTTGACACTAGAATTCTACACACTTGATCTAGTTAGCAAAATTTTCTTACAATTTACTTAGTCTCAACTATGTAATCTCAGCTTATATGTGCACTCAATCTTAACTAGGGTGCTCGGAAATCTCAGACTTGCTGAGTAAAATAAACAAGTCCTTATGTACTCAGCCTTTACTAGATGAATCAGTCATAGTAATGACTATCCAATCTTGCCTAGTAAACAACTAAGTGTTTGAACACTAATAGGAAATGCAGACATTGAGATCAACATTTTCTTCTTCCAACTCCAACAACTTAGCATCTCATTCTTAATGGATCTTCTTCCTAAAACAACATCAATTGATCAACTAACTCCAATGATGAGAAATTTATAAAAATAGGCAGTGTAGCTTGCTTTTCATACACAAAAACATAAGGTAAATTTCCAGGAATGTTCTTAGGAGTAATCATATCCAAAAATAGGGAATTTTAAAAATCTTTGCATGCTAATCTCTCTTATTCTCTTGTAGTGTCCTCTTAATTATTCTTCACAGGTTCTTGTTAGTGCTATTATATAAACCATTGCACTATGGCTAATAGTTTGTGGGAGTATTCAGATAAACATCATTTCATTAGGCCCATTTAGTTACTTTAGACCCCACAAATGCTAAATAATTATTAGAAATATTAAATTCAAGGACCCCAAACCTCATATCCAATTCATCATAGTAAATGAAAAACAACATTTTCATTGGCTTTCCTTAAATGCTACAACCTTTGTCGAGTGAGTAAAATAATTTGTTGCCGTTAGGATCCACTTGTGACCAGTGTTGGAACTTGGGTTTATTGGACCCAAAAAATCAATGTCCCATCTCATGAAGGGTTGATCAAACAATATAGGCTAAAAATGCAAAGTAATCAATCTTTCTTTACCAGTAAACAATGTACACTATTTGTACTTTCTTGCCCAAGAATGTGAATCCTTGAATAGGTTTGGCCAATAATATCTAAACCTCATGATCTTATAACCTATTGGTATTGGGAAAAAATGACCCCCCTCATCATGAAACTCTTCAAAAAACTTGTTGACTTGATCATCATCAACACACCTTAGGAGCATACCACTATGGTCTTTTCTGAATAAATTATTGTTACTAAGAATATAAGGCATAGATTGCAGGTGTAAATACCTTAACTTTGACTATCAAGCCCTAGAGGGCATTGAATAGTTTGTAAATATTGAATCATTTCACTTAAATAGCGAGTTGACCATTTATCTATAGATGCAACATCATTTGACAATGATCTTTCATCATTAGGTTCTACATCATGAGATGGCTCATTTTCAATTTTCTCACACAACCCTTTATCTCTTACCAATTTGGTGATTTTTATATCAACATCATACTCCATCAGCTTGGTAATCCAACTTGCACATTTTTCATTTAGGTCTCTACTAAGTAAGAATTCCTTGATACTTGGGTGAGAAACCATGAGGTGAACCTTGTTAGAAAAAAACTTAATGAAATTCTTAAGGCTTTTAATCATAAAAAATGCATATTTGTTCACAAAACTATTATATTGTTCATAACTTTCAAGACACCTGCTATAAAAAAGTAATGAGTTGTACATATCCTTCATCATTTTTCTATACTGCAATAGCTGAAATAACATTAATACTCCCATAAGTGTACAAAAATGAACTCCTTTTAAAATTCAGGATTAACCAAGGCTAAGGAAGATGATAAAGCTTCATTTAACAACTCAAAACTTTTCTTACCTTTCTTTGTCCAAGTGAAAACATAATTCTTTTTTAGCATTGCTGTTAGAGGATCAAGTAAAGAAGAAGTGTTAGGCATAAACCTTGTTACAAAATTTATTCTTCCAATGAAACTTTGAATCCCTTTTTTATGGTTGGGTAAAGGAAGCTCCAGTATTTCTTTAGCTCTTTCTAGATTAATTGTAATTCCCTATTTTGACACAACTTGCCTTCATGTACTACAAATATATACTTCTTTGGACTTAGTGATATTCTAAACTACCTACATCTCTCAAAAACCAACTTCAAGTAAGAAAAATGTTGATCATCATTCTTTTGAAAACATGGTTATGTCATGAAGGTATACTAGTACCATCTTGTACAATAGACCTTTGAAGGCCATATTTATTGCCCTTTGAAATATGACACCAATATTAGATAAACCAAAAGGCATCTTTTGATAGGCTACTATGTCCTATTTTGTAGTAAGGGCTATTTTGGATTGGTCTTCCTCTTTAATCCACACTTGGTTATACCTTGAAAAACCATCAAGTAAAGAGAACCTTTCTCAACTAGTAACCACTTGATGGATTTGTTCCATTGAAGGAAGTAGGTAGTGGTCTTTTAATGATGCTCTATTTAAATCTCTAAATTCTATACACAATATGATATCCTAGTTCTTCTTCCTAATAGGAACTAGATTGGAAAGCAAATTATAATGTTTAATTAAATAGATAATGCCTCCCTCAATAATCTTAGTCAAATCCTCAAACATGAGAGTTCCAGTTTATGATTAAGAGGCCTTTGCATCTATTTTATAGGCTTAGCATTAGGGAGTAACTCAATAGTATGTTGAGCTATCTCAAGATAAAAAACCTTAAGATCATAATATTACCAAGAAAAAACATCCAAAAACTCTTTACACAACTCAAAAAATTCTTCTTTTTCTAGTTCTTAATAGACTTTACCAACATTTAGAAATATACCTTCAACCACCACAATACTCTCATAGTGATCCTCTAAAAGTTGCATACCATATTTTCATTTTCTTAGTTCATCATACCTATTAAAAATAGATTCCAAAGTGACTAAGCCTTTGCGAAGATGATTTGATTTAAGTTGAATAATTTGATCATCACAATAATGCTTTATCTTGTCCTAATTTGAAACAAAAAATACATCTTCCTCCAATAGAAAATTGAGGATTTTATGAACATACCAAATACTTGTTAGTTAGTGTTGTTGTTGGGAATAGATGGACTCACCATAATTTTGACATGCTACTATGATTTCTCTTTGCTAATTTCAACAAGTATGTCAAATTGTATACTAACTGTTGCCAACCTATCAACTTGCTGATTTTAATCTCTTGGTATGTGAACAATGTTGAAGGCAGAAAAATCCTCAATCATATCCCACACATGATGTTTATACAAATTTAATGTGTCATTTTTTTTGAATTCAAACATCTTACTTGGTTAATAATCAACTCATTACCCCCATACACCTTGATGCATTCAATCCCTCTTTTCTTTTCCCATTCAAGCCCCTAAACCAACTCTTCATGGTTTGCAACAATATTCAAGCATAATAATTGGAAATGAAAAGTAGATTGATCAACATAGATCCTCCTACAACAATATTTTGGCTCTTATACCCATCAAAAAACATCTCCCAAAATTTATTCTGTTGTTCTATCGCTTGATTTTCTAACTTGACCAAGTTTGGTATTATATCATCTTGTTCATGAATGACATATGTACCCAAAACAACTTGCTTAAAATAAGAGAAATGATTTTTAGAAGCTTGACTTTTTTCCCACTCATATAGTAAAATATTAGGGATGTCATCTAGATGGGACTTAGTTTCAAGAACACTAACATGATATGATTTATCAAAAACACTATGTACATATGGTTGCATGTGATCTTTTGGAAGCGATCATGACTTGATGGTTACCTTGGCATTGTATCTAGTCCTAAACAAGTTGTTAGATGATAGATACCCTCTATGAGGTCTCTAGATAAGAAAATAGAAAAACATGGGGGTAAATCTATCACACAAAAAGTCCACTTAATGAGACCTATAGTACCAATGTATGTTCCATCAAGTTGGATAACTCCCTTGTTAATAGGTTGATATTTCAGTCTTAACTCATTCGCTATTTTTATAGTCATGTCTGAGTTTGTAACTCCACTATTAACCATATAGTTATGGATTAATTTATCATTGATAATCAATGAAATATAAAAATGATTTGGTTTAATACTCTTACTTGTATTTTTACATGCATCCTTTTTGCTATCCTAAATTGTAGCTCCTTGATTGACATTGATTAACACAAGCTTGTGGGGGTCATTAAGAAATACCTCATTTGATAATGCCCTCTTCAATAGGTCAGTTTACCCCAGAATAACCAACACATCCCATATTGACATAGACACATTCACTCTCCTCATGTTCTCCACTATGTTGAATGGTACAACATCTTTTAGTTTTTGATGTGCTTTAGTATTAGCATGTTCTTGTTTTTTAATACTATCCTTGGTGGAAAGGACATGATGATTACTTGTAGTATTTACAAAAGGTGATGGTTCACTAGTAGCATACCCTTTACTATTACTTGTAATTTTCAACATTTTAAAATCCCTCTTATTTTTTCTAGTGTTGGTTACTATTGGTGAATCATTGTTTATTGCATAAAACTCCTCTATTTTCCAATTAAGGAAGTCAATTTTAGGAGAAAGTGTATCATGTTGTAGTTTGGATACATCAATAGGTTTATTTTGTTGTCTCATGGCTATATTTTGGACCATTAATGCTTTATTTATCATCTCATTAGTGCAAGTAGCTTGACTATGTGGTTCATTACATGATTAACACCATTCATAATATGAAGCCAAGTTGTTTTGAGTAGGCACCATATTCATTATTAGGTGAACAACACTAAAGGGTGTTGGATTATAAGGCCTAAAAGGTCTTTGGAAAATATTTTGACTATAACCAACATAATTATCTCAATATGGTTTTCCTATTTTCTTGATATTGGCCTTGGTTCTACTATTGGTAAGGTTGCCTAACTTGAAATTGCTATTTTTTCAAATTAACTAGCTCATTGCAATATCTAGAAAATGCAACCCTTCACTTTTTTGTTGTTTCTTGGATAGACCAATAGAAGAATTATTTTTCTGTGAACAACCCAAAGACTTTTATCAACTATAGGTTCTATTTAAGATTCCATGCTTTCTCCTGGCAAACATAGGTTTTTCTTTTATTCTTCGCGTTTGAATTTGTTGATTATTATCTATGAAGACTTGTAATTTCTTGTGGTACTATTCTATCATAAATACCCTCCCTAAATCTTCATAATGTATATTAATTTTGTTTCTAAATAAGTTTACTTGTGATATTTCTTGTGTAATATATTAATAGTTGTATCTTTGAGCTATATACTTTGGAATGGTTCTTTATTTTAACACCGAATGAGATCATGGCTCTTTTTTATATCTAGATTCTTTAATAAAATGAAGTTCCCATTTTTAGTAATTAATTTCTTTTTACTCAAGCATGAATCATGACCCCACTGCTCCATCTCCCATATTGTAAATTATCTATCATTCCAAATGTTGGATATTCATGTCACTTTTGCAATTTGTATGATGAATTTGTACCTGATACTCCTTTATTTTATCTAAAAACACTAATTCTTTTTATTCATGAAAATGATACACATATTGTGATTTTCTTGGTAACATTTCATGAATCTAGATTACCTGATGTAAAAATCACACTTGCATTTTGTACAACATTGCTATCATCTGTAATAGCTCCATTATTTTTCCCTTGCGATTAGTTCTAATTTTGTACACTGATATGTCATTTCTCTCTTGCTAAAAAAATCCCATTAATCCTTCTGTTACACATGCTAGTTGCTATTTCTATTTCATTGTTACATATAATTGTATTTATAGTTACCACTGATGCATTCATATACATAGCACAACTTATGTGGCCAACACATGGAATATTCATTCCATATTTGTAATCCTATCTCTTTTCCTTTATTGATCATTTTTAATCTGTAGAAGTTAATTGAAACCAAAGGTTTCAATAAAATATAGCTTTTCCCTTTAATTCTTTATTTTTGTTGATAATACCTTGATGTATTTCTCTTTGTTGACTTTAAATAACTTACATATACTGAACTTGCACTCATTTGCATGTTGAAACAAAAGTTTCAAAATAGTAAAATTTTGTCCCTTTAATGCTTCTTTCCATCTGATTCATTTTCCAATCAATATAGTATGATATCAAAGATAAAAGGTTTCATACCTAGTACATGTCCCTTTAAAATCTATATTTAGTTGATATTTATTGTTGATAATTTTTTCCCTTTTATATGAAAGTACAAAATATAAAGAGGAATGAATTATTTTTTACATTTGAGGTGAGGTGAGAGGTGCTTCCAATGGATGAATCAGATTGAGAAAGAAACCAATCATTACCAAGAAATGGTTGGCCCCTTTGATCCTTGTACACTTTTATTTCATTCATTTATGTGCTTTAACTTGTATAGGATAGGAGCATTATTTTAGTGAAATATAATCTCACATCTTTGTGTGGGAGAATATTTATATTTAGCTTGTTCATGTTTTTGGTCAATTACAAATATTAGTTGTACATATCATTGACAATACACACAAAGGGACATTTGATTATATTCTTTGCACATAATGAAACATGATCTATAATAAATATGAACTGAATGTAAGTATAAAAGGAATGTGTACCTCGTATGAAACTTTTACAATGTTAATATTTAGGACTAAATTTCAACATGTGAAGAAATTTAGTAACAATACTCAATAAAAACCAAATCTCTATGAAATAAAGAAATAGAGAAAACCACATAGGAAAAACCCCATTGAAAAAAAGATAGAAAGAATGTTAAATGCTGAAAAAAGAATGAAGGCATGAATTAATAAGAACCCACAAGGATAAATACCTTCACCCTAAGAATATAATGCAACTAAAGATACCACGATGATGCAAAAGGTTTAGTGATGATGTTAGTATTCTACTCTGTAGTTGGAATATACTTTGAGATGAGATAGACATCTTGAATCAAATGCCTAATGAAGTGGATATGTAGCTCAATGTGCTTGGTCCAATAATGCTCAAATAGGTTGTGGGAAATTTGAATAGCACTCTGATTGTCACACCAAAGTAGTAGGAATTTCAAGAGGGAAAAAAAATCTTTCATCAATTATCAAAGCCACAAAACCTCCTAACTAGCTAGTGTTACCACTTGGTACTTTGCCTCTATAGATGATAATGCATAAGCTATCTCATTCTTGCAACACCCTATGATAGGACTAGATTCAAGATATAAGACAAAGCTAGAAGTAGACTTTTCATTTATTAATATCACCAACCCATTCTGTGTATGTGTAACTAATAATGTGAGTAACATCTGATATGTAGTGAATGCCATAAAAAGTAGTGCTCTATTTTTACCTCAAGATATGTTTGACATATTTCCAATGACTCTCACAAGGATCATGTGAGAATCTAGAGAAAAGTCCAACTACAAAGAAAAGATCACAATGAGTGTGTGCCAAGTACAAAAAACTACCCACAATCTATTTGTATAATGTGGAATCTATTGTAGGAGCAGAGAAATTAGAAGATAAAACAAAAAATTGGCTAAAAAGGTGTGGACGTTGGCTTAAAATTGTAAGAATTTGGTATAGCTCTGATACCATGTAAGAATTTTCCAAGGCAAGAATGAAATGCCAAGATCTAGAAGCTCAAGAGATAGCACAAGAGAGACAAGATATGATCAAATGAGAATGAATTAATTAGATAATTGGATGAATACATCATAGAAGTGCCTTTTATATAAAAGAAACTAATATGACTAGGAGTTAGCAAAGAGATAAGCGTACCAACTAAGCACATGTCCACCAAGAGTGGATTATCCTCCATTGTGTATGAGTGTACACATAATAATGAGAGGATAAGAATGCAAAGGTGTATCTCATAAAGAGATGTAGTAGATAACATGTGCTCAATTGGAGTGCAAACTACTATGTTGTCAACATGACAACTCATATGAATATGCAAACTCCTAGGTGTCTACATGACAACTAATATGAATATGCATTAACCCAAGTAAACTTAAGTAAAGTGTAAATAGTAAATACTTATTTACACCAACACTCCCCCTTAAGTGAAACTTAGGGAAATGTACTTAAGCTCACAAAATCTATATAGTAATGCAAGATGGGTCTCGGTTACTAGGCCATGTTAGGTACCCATGTAAAATATGCAAGTGCAAAAGATATGCAATGAAATATCTCATAAAGTGGAGAAAGAGGGAAAACCCCCCTCCAAAAAGAGAGATAAGTACAATAAAAGAAAATGAGAGAGTAGAAGACCTCATGTGAGGAAAATATTACCCCCCCCACACCCCCCATAAGAGAGAAGAA
Organism: Cupressus sempervirens; assembly: GCA_028749045.1. NCBI lineage: Eukaryota > Viridiplantae > Streptophyta > Pinopsida > Cupressales > Cupressaceae > Cupressus > Cupressus sempervirens. The sequence continues at coordinate 483,539,294 of CM053786.1, forward strand.
GATGAAGATAGACCAAGTAACTCCTCCTAAATGTAGAATTTACACTTACGATAGATGCACAAGGATCAATGTAGAAACTCCTCCATGAGTGTAGAACAATATTCCTCCCCTTAGGAAGAAATAGAACCAAAGGTGTATCAATGAAGCCTCTCCCCTATAGGAAGAAACCTCAAAATGTATGGAATCTCTAAAACCTACTCAAGTGTCCCCATGTAAATACTAAAAGGTTCCTCCTCCAAATCATGTGTACTATGCCTCTCTACTGAAAAAGAAAAATCAGGCTCAACTAAGGATGAATGTAGAACATGTATCAAAGACCCAAATATCTCCTTTGAAAATAAAGTGACCACCTCCAAATATTGTATCAAAGGATCTACCATCATGTCAACCTCGAAAGATTGATCAAGTAGAGAGTGAAGATGAGGGTTAGCATGTTCCCTCACAACAACTAAAGAAGGATCATCTTCACCAAAGAGATTATGAATGTCATCAATAGTGTCTCCCAAATCTACAACGTAGGAGTCAAATAAATTGGAAATGTCTATCAAGTAGTCATCCCATGGAACTAAGTCTGGAAGGAAATGAATAACTTGCTACATTGAATCACCTAAATCCATGGCTATGTGAATACAACTATCATCAGGAATAATAGTAGCTAGCATATCAATAGGAGGAGAATCAATGAATAGTTCAAGAAGTTGATCACATGTGAGAACACCCAAGTTCAAGTAGCCAAAGTTCTCCTCAAAGTCTAAATCAATAGTAGAAGTGTGATCAAAATGTGTTGAATAATCACTGTCATCATCATGACCAAAGTCTGAGAAGCAGTATAGCCTAGATGTGTGATCAACCACCCCTGTAGCAATGATCTCTCTAGTCTCCAAGTCCTTGATAAATATTGAATTAGGTGTGAATTCCACAATCCTTCTATCTCCATGAGTGAGTTGATAGATGGAAAGAAGATTATGACTTATATGAGGTACACACAACACATTTTTGAAGTATCCCTCCCCTTTATCAATATTTCCTTTCCCAAAAACATTCATGCAAGTGTGATTTCTTATCAAGATAGGTGGCGTATGACAAGGATAAAATGATGCAAACATAGACTGTAAAGATGTCATATGATGAGAAGCCCTTGAATCTAGAAGCCATCTCCCTAAATATTGACTTGAATTAGCTACTAAGGCTTGACATTTTCCCATGTGATCCTTTCCTTTATCAAAATATAAATATGAAGAAGATGATGAAGTAGTCATTCTTGATGGTAGATCAATTTGGTTCTTCTTAAGAAGATTCTTGAGTCCATCAATTTCCTTCTTGTAACAATGATGTTCTTTATGTCCATTCTTCTTGCAATATGCACAAGTAAGCAACTCCTTGGATGATTTAACCTTATTGTTGGAGTTTTCTTGTGATGAGGAGGTTGAGTGTTCTTTCTCTTGTTGTGAAATTTTTTGCCATGATTTTTGCTTCTTGTTAGACCCTTTACTGGCCACCAATGCTTTGGACTTTAAAGACTTGAGAATTCCCATGCTCATCAAATTTGATTTTTCTACATCAACATCTTTGTGAAGGAATAAAATGAAGGCATGGTGTAGGAAGAACCTAAGGTCAACTTATGAATGTTGAAGCTTGAAAAAAATGATGCATACTCTAGAGGAATTTTTCTCATCAAATTATAGATCAATTTTTCATCCTCTATGGTAATTCCACAATCCTTAACCATTGACCTTAGCTCATGTGACTTGGTGATATAGCCTTGAATTGTGTCAAACTCCTTTGGATCTGATGAAATGAGATTTTCATCAAGTTCAAAACCCCTAGCTATATCTACTTTTGCATACAAGCTAGAAAATTTATCCCATGCTTCCTTTACCATTTTACAATTATCAATATGGAAGATAAGATCTTTATGTACATACTTCCTCAAAGTACCAATAGCAACCTTATTGTTATGATTCCATTCATTTAGTTTATCAGGATCAGATGGTGCAACCATGGTTCCATCAACATAATCAATTAAACTTTTTTCCATCATTTTACTCCATGCTCTAATTTTCCATGTAGCATGATTATGTGGAGTTAAAAGTGGAAACCTAGGAGAAACCATGATACAAAATAAAAGAGCACAAGAGAAAGAGAAGTGCAAATACTCAAGACATACCCCCAAATCACTCAATCAAAGGATACCCCCAAAATGGATGATTTTGGCACTTTATACTTAGTGCGTGTACAATTTACACTTGTCAAAATGAACCAAAGTGGACTTTTGATTTTGATGGTTACAACAACAAATATGAAGCTATATCAGACTCAACAAGATAAGACACATGACTTCTCAAGGATCTAATAAATTACACGTGCCAATATAGGTCAAAAATGACCAAATGATGAAAGTACTATGTCTACTCATAATTACTCCAAACTGATACCAAATTTGGAAAGTAGACAAAAAATTAAGCACTTTCAAAAAAATCACCTGAATATGTGTCTAAATGAGCCCAAACAAAGCCTTTGAAGTTGCAAAAATTAAGATTTGCAATTTTTAGAAAAAATTATGAATAGGGATTGCAAACAACATGCAACAATGTGTAGATCATGAAATTCTACCCCCCAAAAAAAAAATTCTTGAAAAAAGGAGTTCGTATGAGGGAGATATCACTTTTTGAAAATCACCTCTATAATTATTTTTCCTAAATTGTTGCCATCACAACTCCAAAACAAATGACTCTATATTTCACCTTAGATGTTTAATTTTGATGAAACAAGAGTCAATTTAGGAGTTTTTTGACCTTTTGAATGTGATACCAACATTTGATTTGTACTAGCAACCTCCAATCTTGACCTGCAAAAAAAATCTCTCCAATGGCTATGTAATGAAACTCCTATGGCTTTGATACCATGTAAGAATTTTCCTAAGGGAAGAATGAAATGCCACGATCTAGAAGCTCAAGAGATAGCACAAGGGAGACAAGATATGATCAAATGAGAATGGATTAATTAGATAATTGGATGAATACATTATGGAAGTGCCTTGTATATAAAGACAACTGATATGAGTAGGAGTCAACAAAGAGACAATCATACAAACTAAGCACATGTCCACCAAGAGTGGATTATCCTCCATTGTGCATGAATATATGCACAATAATGAGAGGATAAGAATGTAAAGGTGTATCTCATAAAGAGATGTAGTAGACAACATGTGCTCAATTGGAGTGCAAACTACTATGTTGTCAACATGACAACTCATATGAATATGCAAACTCCTAGGTGTCTACATGAAAACTAATATGAATATGCATTAACCTAAGTAGAATTAAGTAAAGTGTAAATGAATACTTATTTACACCAACAAAAATCAAGCATGATGAATCTCTGAATCATATCTAGAGCATACTTCTGTTGGTGTAAGGAAATCCCATCCGAATACTAGATAACCTATAGGCCCAAAAAATAGTGGATAAGACCAAGATCTCTCATCTCAGACTACTCCATCAAAGCCCATTGAACACTTTGAATAATAGAGGATGAGCTACATGTAATAATGAGATCATAAACATATAGCACAAGTACCAAAAAATTATCTCCATGATGCTAAATTACTGTAGGATCAAAATGATAATATGTGAAGTGTGAGGTAAGCAAAAAAGAGTCCATCTTCTCATACCAATTCCAAGGGGCTTATTTTAGAGCATATAATGACCTCCTAAGTCTACAAACCATAGAAGAGTCCTACACAAATCCATGAGGTTGTACCATATAGATATCCTCATGAAGATGATCCCCATGCAAGAAGGCACTCTTTACATCCATCTCGTATATTGTCCATCCTTGAGAAGTTGCAAGAGGGATTACAAGGAAAATATAATCCATCTTGGAAATAGGAGAAATTTTTTAGAGTAATTGATACCCTCCACTTGTGAAAACCCATTTGCAACAAGACATACCTTAGACCTATCAGTAGAACCATTTGCAAAAAAATTGGTACAATAAACCCACTTGCACCGAACCAAATTTCTTCCTTTTGGAAGATGACAAAGATCTAAAGTGTAATTCTTCATCAAAGAAGAGTACTCCTCATCCATAGTCCTATCCTACTTAGGGTGATATATCACCTTTGAAAAATTCTAAGAATTATTTGAAATGGCATGACTCAAAAGACTCATATTAGATGTTTAAGGATGTGTGCGATGATAATATGAAGGATATCAAGCTAAAGATCTAACTGCATCAATAGTATCATGATCCCACTTGGGCACAATTGAATATTTGGTGGAGGTGGAGAAGGTGAATCTTCATTTGAATCATCTTCAAAGGATATAGAATCCTAAAGATGAAAAGAGGAAGTACTAGGTAGTAAGGGAGAAGTTGGTGATGCAGGCTCCATCTATAGATAATGGTCATCAAATTAGACATCTCTCTAAAATAAGACCTCTTTGGAATTAGGTTCAAATAACTTGAATTATTTCACATCCTCACAATAATCGACAAATATGAGTAGTCAGATCTTCCTCTCCATAAATTTACTCTAAGTATATGGAATAAATGCCCAAGCCATACTACCAAAAACTTAGAAAGTAGAAACATCAGGCTTAACATGAGTGCAATCCTCCTCTAGAGTCAAATATCACAATGCCTTGTGGGGCATCTAATTTTGAATATAGTTGGCACAATTAATAGCCTCATCCTAAAATTAAGAACTTATAGATTGATATTCTATCATACAATTGGTCATCTCCCATAAATTCTATGTTCTTTCTCTCAGCAACCCCATTTTCCAAGGGATATATGGAACTGAAACTGATATTGTAAACCATTCTTAGTGCAAAAATCTCTAAAAGCCCAATTCACATATTCTCCCCATTGTTAGTAGGTATCTTCTTGATAGAGTGCAATCCTCCTCTAGAGTCAAATATCACAATGCCTTGTGGGGCATCTAATTTTGAATATAGTTGGCACAATTAATAGCCTCATCCTAAAATTAAGAACTTATAGATTGATATTCTATCATACAATTGGTCATCTCCCATAAATTCTATGTTCTTTCTCTCAGCAACCCCATTTTCCAAGGGATATATGGAACTGAAACTGATATTGTAAACCATTCTTAGTGCAAAAATCTCTAAAAGCCCAATTCACATATTCTCCCCATTGTTAGTAGGTATCTTCTTGATAGAAAGGACACACCACTTCTCCTAAAATTCCTTAAATATTTGAAATGAATCAAATACATTAGATTTGTACTTCAATAAGTACACCCATATGTATCTAGAGAAATCATCTATGAAGGTGAGCGCATAATGAGAATTAAAAAAAGGAGTGGGAAATAAACTAAGATCATTGTGTATCAAATCCAATGGTGCTTTAGCATGTAAGGATTTACTTGTTGGAAAATGATCTCTATGATTTTTTCCAAGAGCACAACCTGAAAAAAACCATAATTATAAGATATCCAAGGTAGCTCAATCACTAGCTCCTATGTACTCACCTATTGTAGATATCTATAATTGACATGGCCAAAACACTCATGCCAAAGATTTCTCACTATATCTGCATTAGAAATAAGAGACACACTTGTAGGATCAAAGATCTCAAATCCATAAAACCTATATAAGATAGTCTCTAAATCAACATTACCTATAGTAACAACCAAGTTAGGATCATAGAGGTCTCAAATAACCACATCACATGGGGAGAACAAAAATATTTTTCTAGAGCTAGAATGACACATCTATTAACATTTAGGAGGTTTCTAGAAATGGTAGGTACCAAAAGAACATCTTATAGAGAGCCACCATCTAATCCAATAGTTCTAGAACCTATAAATAAAAGTTGTCTTGAGTCACCAACTATAATATGCAAAGTAATACTCTGAGAAAGTGCAACAATTAGATCATGTGAGTGTGACATATGGTGTGAAGCACTAAAATCAATGATACAAATAGAAAGAGAAGACAAATCTCACGTGGAAAGAGAATGTCCTTTCCCTAAGGGAGGATGTGGTGACTTTAAAGAAGCAATACTATCCTACTCCATGGCCTCCTCTAGAGCCTCAAGACATTTCAAACACCTAGATTTTGGATGTCGTTCCTTACCACAAAAATTATAAGGGTAACTTGTGAAATTCTTAGTCTTGGAGAAAAACTCACATGACTAGAAGGTTTACCCTTTAGAGTTTATTTTTGTGTATCTAATCTGGATGGTGGCTTGGATGAATTCTCACTACAATCTAAATACAATTTGGGCTCCAACCTCTTCTTTTGCTTCCCTATAGATGTCTTAGAAACCAAAGTCTAGTTCTTTGATCCTATAGACAATCCAATTATGTAATCTTGAATTTTTCTCTTATTAACCAATGATAGAAAACCTCAAATGTGGGCATGGTGAATCTAGGACCCATAAAATCCATAGTGGAATGAAAGGTAGATGATAAAATTTTGAAAGTTTCCTCAAATATTTGATAGAATTAGATAAATACACTCATTTTCAGTCTTAAACTTTCCACAACTATGTAGCAAATATCTCTAGTGTTTAAAATTCATCAAAAAGTCCTAAATGGAGGGATAAGAATTATTTAGAAGTGATGTAAGATTTACCTCAATCTAAAGTCCTTTGAACACATTGATGGTACCAAACAAGTCCTTGAACTTGGCCCACATCTCTTAAGGAGTATTATACCGATCAAGATTGAATTGAAAGTTATCCAAAACATTCAAAGAAATTAAATTCATAGCCTCATCCATCTTATTCCTGTGCTGCATGACCTCAAAGAGCCTCCATAAAAATAGTTTCTCTTAATCTAAACTATACCACAAACCCTTTAAACCAAGAAGTCATGCCATGATGATTTCCCATGTATGATAGTTATGTGGATCTAGAGGATCTAGACTAGAATAGGTCTTAGCCATTTCTTTTACAAGGGGTCCTTTTTGATAGATTTATGGTTTACCAATTTAAATGATAAGAACAAGAAATAAAAAACCCCCCAAAATGAAAATAATCAAACGCTAGAAGCTTATATAAGAAGGAGAAAAAATATTTTGATGAGAATCATGCACACCTTGAAAAAATTCTAATAAAAATGATAGAGAATCTGGATAGTTCTTGAGAAAATCTTTCCAATGCCTTTTGGGATAAAAAATTGAAGTTATATTGAGAAAATTATGTCCCCCTAGAATGCATATAAGATCACATTGATTTGACAGAAAAAATAGGTAAAAAAGTTGAAAAAACTACTAGAATAACCCTCATGATAGAGTTAGGTTTGGAATCATCTTTATGATGATATCTTATTTCCCCAAAAATAACCCTATTTTCCTAGACCTATTTTACTAAAAGTACCCCTTTTAGGAAAAAAGATCCTAAAAACCCCATAGGGGCTAAACTTCAATACCCTTGGGCACTAATATCACCATAGGGGGGATTAAGGGTGAAAAATCATGAGTAGTACAATGATGAATTAAGCTACCAATAATGAGACAAGGGCTACAAAGCAATGGTGTGAAGGCTAAGTTGAGCATTAGTGGTACAATGCCATTGTGATTAGGCATTGATGGCACTACATAGTGGTCATTTGGAAGTTACACCTTTTTTTAAAAATAATTGAGTGCAGTTAAAAAATATGTCATTTTTATTTTTGATGAAAAAAATCAAAATTTTGCATTGTGATGTGTGTTAAGGGTTGTACATGCATGTTGACCAAGATTGATTTAGCTTGCAAGGAAATGTTGTCCAAATCTAATGTGTTTTATATCAAAATAGAATGCAAGCTCAACATTAAGGTTTGAGCTCATAGTGCTCCAAAAAATAGTGACCCCCTGATTTCAATAAAAAGAAGCCTAGATTTGATTGAAACAAACCCTTGTTTCTTTGTTTCCTTCAAAACTAAACAAGTTAGAGCAGATCCATCTCTGATACCATGCATATTTTGAGCAATATGAATTCATAGAACCCTAAAGAAAACCTACATGCAAGAACCTATCACAGATAGGTAAAGAGAAGAAAGAATAAGGGTTTGGCTTTAACAATATGTAATGTTGCATTATTGGACTAAAAGAATGAGTAAACATACACTATGGACCAATAGTTATAGAAGGAGATCAAAAAGATAAAAGGGAAATCCTAAGAGGTAATTTTTGGAATAATCAAATGGGAAGAATACTCCTGAGAATGGGGGGGGGGGGGGGGGGGGGGGTGAATAAGAAGTATCACACTTTAACCTTAAAAAATTTTAACTGAAAATAAATTGCATATATGTAAACATATCAATTAAGCATAAAGTAAACACATGCATCAAAACACATAACACAAAATTTGGTAACCCATAAACCCTCCAAAATGAGAAGGTAAAACTAGGGTGGGGATGATACCCACAAAATCACTACAACAATAATGTTTGACCACTTTTGATGGTTTGCCCTGTTAAAGGCCTCCCCTATTAAAGGCTTTATACTGTATCAATGGTGGCATGTTTAAAGGATGTACACACACTTTACATGAAGTGTTACCCTATTAAAGGATTTTATCACCTTTTCAAAGGTTCTACAACCTAGCTGTTAAGCTAACCTATCAACATAGGATTTTCCTTCTAATACAATTGCTAGAGAGTATTAGATTAATAAACTTTATAGATTACAATCCTTGATTGCTGAATTTAGGCACTTAATCTACTCTCTCTGATCTTGATCCTCTTAGATCTAATATCTATTCGATGCCCTTGTTCTATTCTGATCAATTGAATACTACGATGTTGTTCTGTTCCTCTAAGTCTTTCACACTTCCCTCTGAATTTTGCTATAGTTTACCCATACTCTACTTTTATTCATGCATACAATGCGGTTTCATCCTCCTTTTAAAGATTTTGAAGACTTAGGATTAGGTATGAATCTATGATCCATATTAAATCTTTAATTCTCACTCATTCCTTGCACTTTTCTTATTGGTTGCATTTTTTCTCCATTTTTCTTATTGGCTACATGCTGATTGCATAGGAAATATAAAAGATTCATTCTTATCTTTTAATTCCTTCATGATTCGTCCAAAAATGGTTTACATTTGAGTTTGTGAAGGCACAAACTCATATGCTGATTCTATGATACTCGTCACATACTAGATTACTGGTGCTCAACACATATGATTCTGGTTTTCTCAACACCTATTGCATTTTGGCTTGCTCGATATCAACTTTGACTCGGCACCTACATATCACTCAACTCATATGGTTCGCTTGACACCTTATGTCACTCAGCACCTGAATCATGGTCAACACTTGATCTTCACTTAGCACATATGGCTCACTTGGCACCTGAAGTCACTTGACACCTGAATCATGCTTGAAACTTGATCTTCACTCAACACCTATTGAAATTCTAGCTCAGCACATTTTGTAGCTCAGCATATATAGTATACTTAGCTTCTATGTGAAAATTGGTTAAGTGTGTTGACACTCAATTGTCAAAACCATTATGAGACCAACAATCTTCCCCTTTGACATGAGTGTCAAAAACACTTAATTAAGCATTATACTTGGTCTTATGAGTAAATTATCCAATCTGTTCAGCATATGTAAAAATTTCAAAAATTTTTTCAAAATTTTGTAAAGAACAATATACCTCAAAATTCTTATAACTCCCCTTGAGATGATGTGCCATTTCTATTCTTGTAACCAAAAGTCTTGTGCTGAATTTGTCTCAAGCTAATGTATCTGATACTCTTTTCCTTTGCCCTATCTCTATTTCCTATGCTTTCTTGCTGACCTATTCTGTTTATTCTATTTTCACTTGTTCTACACTTGCAAATTTTTATTCACATCTCCCCCTTTTAAATGTCTCCCCCTTTTTGGCTTACCATAGGATATGTACAATCTTTCCCCCTTTATTCTCCAAATGAATGAAAGAATGTAATTGCTTAGTATTCTTCCCCTTAGTTATTAATCTCCCCCTTTTTGACACTTATGTCAAAGGGTATTAAGGGTTAAGACCATATTTTGCCAAAAATGTACTATTTACTTCATAATCATCTTAAGAGCTGCATCCCAATTCTCCAAAGAAATTTCCAATGACTTGTGTTGGATGGTAGTCTCTATAGCAAGATGTAAAAGTCCATCTAAAGTAGAAAGATTAGGATCTTTCTTTAGCACATTCTCAGCTTGTTCTTTGTGGAGTACTTCCAAGTGTGGGGTTATGGAAGATTGTATCTGCATCAGTTTGGCCTTGATATTGGCCTCCTCAGTTTTTAGTGCAGCTAATTATTTTTGTATGTGAAGCATTTGGACTAAAATCTTCTCACTCTGAGCTAGGTCTTTTGGTAGTTGCATGCTAGAAATCTTTAGATTTCACTCCAGGATTAGTATTCTTTAGCTTGTCTCTTGTGTGAAATAGGAAAAATCACACAACTTTTTGTATAATGAGAATACATTCTCAAGTACCTTTTTCACTTTATCAACCTTCTTTACCAATTCAACCTAGCAAAGTGCTATTTCACTAGCTATTTTCTCATTGAATTTTCCTTGGAATTTCTTCTCAGACCATTCAATAAGTTTCACATTGGTTTCTTGGTCTTCATTTGTCACCTGTTGTACAATTTTTGACAATTGTTCCATTATTGGCTTGGTCTCATCATGTGTTTGCAAGTTGAAGGCATCCAAAAAGATGTCCTTGATCTCATGTAATGCTTGCTTTTGTTTATACTCCGTCCTGAGTATTTCTTTCTTTTTTCTCCTGTTCAAGGCTTCCTGCATCTTAGTGATTTGCTCAATTCTTATTTTCTTTGAGTCATAACTATGTATGACTATCTCTCCATCTAAATCAGGGTCTCCATAGTGAAGTACCCTTGTCACCTTTTTTGAGCTTGAGCCTAGTGTAGATATTTGCAATGGCATTGCATCAGTGCTCAACTTTTGAAGGACTTGTGTAGGAGTGCCAATAGTTGGTAGATTTATTAATGTCTGTATGGTGGTCTACTCCTCCTCTTTTGATGTGTTCTTTTCCTCATCTGATCTCCCTTGATCAATTACAATTTTTTGGGGTGTACCTTGTGTTGGTACTTTAGGATCAGATGTAGCAATCTATCGTATTTGCCCTGTTGATATATCTTTCTCTACTTCTACACTTGGCTTTTGCTACATGTTATCACCTGTTCTAGATGTGTCAACTATTGGAAATGGTGGTGGAAGCATTAGGAGTTGACCACTAGTAGCTATAGAGATTGTAGAAGGCGGTTCTTGTGTATTCACCTTGTCTCCAATTATACTTGCTAATACTTTATGTAACTCATCCACACTCACCAATACTAGATTTGTGCATAATTGTGCCTATAGTGTTGATTGGTGAAGGATCTTTTTGAGATCCTCTACAGTCAGTGGATTGATGTTTTGACAAGATTTGTCAGTAACATCCTTCATAGTTATAGTATCTACAGATGTGGTGACGACACGAGGAGGGCTAGGAGGTGGAAATTATGTGTCTTGAACACTCTAATCTATTTTCTGCTCATCAGCTATTGCCATTTCATCTCGTTTCTCTATCTCCTCCTCTTCACCTTTTTCTTTCTCCTCTTCCTCTTTCTTCTCTTCTTCTCCTTTCTCTATTTCCTTTTCCTCCTTTTGTGTCTCTTCCTTCTCCTTCTCACTGGCCTTAGCCTTATTTTCTTTTTCATTCTCCTCTTCTTTTCCATCCTTGTCATTTTTCAAGTTATATATTGACTTCTACAATCTTGTGGACTTATTGACAAATTCTTCAATTTTATTTTATAAAATGCTAAAGGCTCTATACTTTGGTGCAAACTTGCCCCCATGTTTCTTATTAGCCTTAGCAATTTGACCTCTAGTCAATTCTAGCATCACTTGTGCCAATGTGGATTCTCTTATTTCTTTTTCCGTCTTCAAGCAATAATGCCACTTATTCTTAATAATTTCATATAAATCCTTGGCCATAGTGTTATCTAATTCAAGAGGTGTTTTCTTGAAATTTGCCATCATGGCATATACATTTTCTTCTACTTTATTTTGATCTTCTCTACTTAATTTCTTAAAATCAATACTTTTCAAATCAAAGAAGTCTACATTCTTAACATTTTCACAAATTTTATCAATATGTGACTTAGGAGGATGACTCACCACTCTAAACTGGCTGATGTCCTCTAATTCTGTTCTTTCCTCATCATCAGATTCAGGTTGTGCAATGTATTTTCTTCTTGGTTTCTTTTGCACTTGACTAGTCTGCTTAGTAGCCTTCTTCTTGTCTTTCACTTACTCCTTCGCCTTTTGAGTTGAGGCCCTTGTAGTGGCTCTTGTCATTGGTATTGTTGGCTTGGCTTGAGTTGTCTCTGTAGCTTTCTTTACTTTAGGATGAGTTTTAGCTTTTCTTTTCTTGGGCTCAGCTTGAGCTGGTGCTTCCTTGGCTTCTTCTTCCTTTGCACCTTCTTCCTTTTCTTTATCCTCACCTAAGCCTTGTGTCAATTCTAGTGGGCCTTGCCCCAGTTCATCTTCTTCTTCTTCTTCCTCAACTGCCCCCTTAATTCCTTCACCAAATTTCTTCTTTATCTTCTTCACTAACTTATCCTTCTTGTTTATTATAGAGGCTGTCTTGAGCTCCATTTCCACTTTGGATTTCACAACATCAAATGTACCAAAAGGTTTGGTAGTATTATCAATTTCTTTTGCAAGCAATGCTATAATTGTTGCTGAAGCTTTATCAACATCTAGCTCATAACCTAATGGTCTTAGCCATCTCAAACTTGGAACTACTACTTGGATGTAAGTATAATCAATTTCAACAAGGAAACAAATATCATTGATATGATGATCAACTAGGGAAACTCGTATCCTTCATCTTTGTTTCATGGATTTCTTAAAATCCTCAAAATAACTTGTCACTTGGGCTTCAAAGTTATCACCCATTTTTTCAATGTACTCATTGATTTATGTAATGGCTGACTTGTTTTATTTGTAGTTCACTTTACCAATTGAGGGAAATTCTTCCAGAACATAGAAAAATATGCAAATTAGAACTGATCCAAACTTACATTGAGCACCTTTAGATCTTCTAATTGCTCCAAAATTCTCCATGATTTGTTGTATCAACAACTCTGCTAGATCATATGTATGATCTTTCTTGACAAGTTTATATGCCACATCCATAACAATGCAAGGAATACTATGCAATCTACTTGATTGATAGAACATGTGAGATATCACTCTCACTACAAAATCTAGAAGAGGATTTGTGATTGTATCAATGGTCATGCCCCTCTTATTCCATTTAGCCCTGGTGTTCTTTTCAATAGCTTCCTTTGAATTGCTACGCAAGGTCTTGTGCCAATCTAGGGTTGGAAAACTTTTAACCCTATGCACTATCCTCTTCGTTATCTTAATAGGTCCTCCCATCCATAAACAACCATTGTGTATTCTTCTTAGAACAATTCTTATCCATTCAATTTTAAAAATTGTGGGGAAAACTAGGGCATGGATTAAACCCTTTTTCTCAACTATTTGGAATTCTTCCTTAAGCACTCGATTTTCACATAGTTTATCACATGGTTGAAAAATTTCTAAGTCTCCTATTGCACCTATCTTACAATTGTAACACTTCCTAATGTCCTACAACATTATGACTTTGGGTAGAATCATGGGTAATGTGCTGATAGGATCATTTTTATAAGCCACTTTTGGAATTGGCCTAAAATCTAGTTGTCTAACCTCATTACTAACCAACTGAACTTGGAAACCTTTCTTTTCCTTAGGGATTTTAGAACTAGAAACCATTTTGCAAATCTAGAGTTTCAAAAGATATAAAACTTTATGGCTGCACAAATTGACACTTGAAGAATACCTTAGATCAATGAAAGCGATGTTGAATCTTGTCGAAATCCATGCAAAAGGCTTTAATGCTGTTCGTCAATCACTTTTGTGCTCTTCTCATTTTTTCTCTACTTTCAAATGATGAGAAATGATAAAATTTTTAACCTTATACTCTTCCTAAAGCTAGCATTAAATGCTTAGTGCATGCAATTGTACACTCGACTCTTGAAGATTTCAACATAACTCGGCTTCCATTGGTTTTTCTTCACTCAACTTCAACTAGATTTGCTCTTCACTCAGCTTCCATTGAAATTCCCCAACTTGGCATCAACTATTAGCTCAGTCGCAACTAACTACTTGGCATGCACTGGCATCTAAGAACAGCTCGACAACACTTGCATAAATTTAAGTTTTGACTTTGCATCTTGATTCATGCTATTTTCTTCTTTGTAGTGCTTGTTTGCCTTGGGACTGATGCATGATATAACTATGAATATTGGTCCCATACACCTATTCTTACTTAGTTGGATGAGGTGTGACCACTTGACCTCTTGGGTGAAGTGATCCCTCGATTTGATGAGGTACATTCATCTTTCTTCTTCCATGTCTTATTCATTTTTCCTCTAATGTGTTCAACATCTACCTTCTCTTTTCCTTTGTTGACTTATAACTTGGGTGCCTTTGACTTTGTTGGGAAATTTCTACTGATATGACCAGTCTTCAAGCAATTGAAACATGTGGTTTGACCTAGCCATCTACTGTAGTTCCCTCTAAAATGTGTCTTTATGTAGTTTTTAGGAATGTGTCTATATTCCTGACAATAATGACAACTATACTTGGTGTTATAGTCCCAATTGTGGTGATTATTTTCTCTTGTTGCCTAATTTGGTGCTCACATAGGCTTTCATCTACACTCAAATGCTCTATGTCCATACTTCTTGCAATTGTAGTAGTGACCTTCAAATTTTAGTGTCCAGATAGTCCTAGTCCCACATTCATGTGCTTGATATCCTTTCTTTTTGCACTTGTAATAGTAGCTTGCATTCTTAGGCTTATCATGTTAATAGGCATTCTTGCTCTTGCATACACTAGAAGTATGTCCCTTTTTACCATAGAAATGACAAGTAGGTTTAGTCTTCTTACCTTTGTTGCTTCTTTCTTCTACAGTTTTTGACGATTCTCCTTGTTTAGTGCTAGTGTAACCAAGCCCTAAAGTATGATTAATAGCCCTTGGTGATTTTAGTAGCTACTCAAAGTACTTGATAGCCTCATTGGGTTTATTGAATTTTTTTACAATTTCCTTTTCTTTGTTCAGGTCATTTTGCATCTTCAGTGTAGAGATCTCAATATCTTTCATATTTAGCTCATGATGTGCATTCATAATTTGGCTTAAGGTGTCTAGCTATATGTTTGAGATTCTTTCAAACTCAATTGTCTTTTCCTCTAGTCTATTGGTAATATTTCTCTTGTCATCTTCTATCATAGCCTTGTCTTTAATGGCTCTTTTATTTTGTTCAATTACTTCACAAAGCATTATGGCTTGTGATTCTTGTTCAAGCTTGAGTATTCTGATTTCTTTTGCTTAAGCTCTATTCTTCTCCATCAATTCTGCTATTCCTGCATCAAACTCTTTGGAATCTCCATTGGCAAGCACTTTTGTGGTATCAATCTCATTGTAGTGTGTGTCATTTTCAGCTATGGCTATATCCTTCCTTCTTTTCAAGGATTTTCTCAATTCTTCTCTGGCTTCCTCCAAGTTGTGTAGGGCGAAGTGCACATCAATCACTTGATTCTCTATGATCTTCCCAAGTTTGAAGACTTCCATCTTCAGATCTTTTCTGTAAGATCTTAGGCTTCTTCTTGTGAGAACCTTGCTCTAATACCAATTGTTGGAATAATCAAACTGGAAGAATACTTCTAAGAGGGGTTGGGGGGGGGGGGGGGGGGGTGGTGGGGTGGTGAATTAGAAGTATCACACTTTAACCTTAAAAACTTTTAACTAAAAAAAAATTGCATACATGTAAACATATCAATTAAGCATAAAGTAAACACATGCATTAAAATACATAACACCAAATTTGGTAACCCAGAAACCCTCCAAAATGAGAAGGTAAAACTAGGGTGGGGATGATACCCACAAAATCACTACAGCAATAATGTTTGACCACTTTTGATGGTCTACCCTATTAAAGGCCTACCCTAGTAAAGGCTTTACACTATATCAATAGTGACCTATTTAAAGGATTTACAAACACTTTACATGAAGTGTTACCTTGTTAAAGGATTTTATCACATTTTCAAAGGTTCTACAACCTAGTTGTTAAGATAACCTATCAACATAGGATTTTCCTTCTAATACAATTGTTAGACAGTATTAGGTTAATAAACCTGATAGCTTACAATCCTTGATTGCTGAATTCAGACACTTGATCTACTCTCTCTAATCTTGATCCTCTTAGATCTAATATTTGTTCAATGCCCTTGCTCTATTCTGATCAACTGAATACTACAATGCTTCTTTGTTCCTCTAAGTCTTTCACACTTCCCTCTCAATTTCACTGTAGTTTACCCATACTCTACTCTCATCCATGTATACAATGGGGTTTCATCATCCTTTTAAAGATTTTGAAGACTTAGGGTTAGGCATGAATCTACGATCCATATTAAATCTTTAATTCTTGCTCATTCCTTGCACTTTTCTTATTGGTTGCACACCTTCTCCATTTTCCTTATTGGTTGCATGCTGATTGCATAGGAAATATAAAAGATTCATTCTTATGTTTTAATTCCTTTGCGATTTATCCAAAAATGGTTTACATCTAAGTTTGTGAAGGCACAAACTCATATGTTGATTCTGTGTTACTCGACACATACTGGATTACTGGTGCTCGACACATATATGATTCTAGTTTTCTCAACACCTATTTCATTCTGGCTTGCTTAGCATCAACTATGACTCAACACCTACATATCACTCGGCTCATATGGTTCACTGCACACCTGAAGTCACTTGACACCTGAATCATGCTCGACACTTGATCTTCACTCGGCACATATGGTTCACTTGGCACCTAAATTCACTCGAAACCTGAATCATGCTTGGCACTTGATCTTCCCTCGACACCTATTGAAATTCTAGCTCGACATATACTATAGCTCGACATATATAGTGTACTCAACTTCCATGTGAAAATTGGTTAAGTGTGTTGAAACTCAATTGTCAAAACCATTCCAAGAACAACAATAATAACATTTAATAATTAATATAATTACTAAATGTGACTTTTTCAAGTGCATGAAAGTGAAATCTTAAGAAGGTCGTAAAGTTAATTTAATTAATACTTAACTCTAACAGATATAAGACATAATGGATAGAAGGGAATGATTTTTCACAATTCATCAACTCATGCAATCAATACTAATGTATGTGTGCACATGATAAATTTCTATGAATGTACTAAGAGTTATTCTCTTCTCCAATTTGTCACAATAGAGGAATTATGTAGCTATACATGACAAACTCCAAAATACTAAGATCACACAAGCATTCAATATAATAAGACAATTGGCTCCATCATTATACATGAAAATTAATTCAAAAAAGAAGAAGCATTCCATCAAGAATAACTACACATAGGATGAGAGCACCAATTGCATATACTTCATTGCATAAAATACCGACCCACTTTACATATTATAATGGTGTATTTATTGGGAACCCTCCTCATAGATGTAACTTTTGGAGCTAGGGTTTTTCCAATGTAAAAAGTATGCAAAAAAATGTAATTCTATCTAATTATGTATAAATTTAACCCCTCACATGGTAATAAGTAGGTTTGCACTCTTATTTTTCATTATATCAATGTGCATGGACCTTTATATTGCATGAGAACTCTAAAACAAGAGGAAGAGAAGAAAAGGAGGAAGCTCCAACAATCTAAACTTCAAACTCACACTCTAAGTGCCTCTAAAAAATATAATCTCCATCTTCTATATTACAATCCATCAGTTAACTAGTGGTGAACTCAAAACACATGGAATCAAAGTGAGAAAACTACTAAAATAGGAACTAGTAGTCAAAACATGGAAATTCACATCACTAACTAAAATCGTTAGATGTAAATGCAAAAAATTGTCAAAGCTGTAGAGTTACAAATTGAAAACCTATGAACCTTACAAATTTAAAATTATGGAGTTGTAGAGCCATGGAGTTGTAGAGCTTCCTATGCCAAAATTCCAAAATTTTCTTCTAGGTCAAAATTTTCAAAATCAGAGACATGGGTTTTTCTTCTTATTTCTTTGAAATGACCCCAAGATATGTTGCTTTGAATCAATCCACTATTTGTGTATCCTTGAAGCAATTTTACATATCAAGCTATTTTATCTCTTCTTCCACTCTTTGGGAAGAATATATAATTTTTCTTATGTAACTCCTCAAAACTCTCTATTTTGTAATCAAGCTTTCTAAGTACTTCCTTGGGCTTGAAAGTCTTTCTTAGATCATCTTCAGAAGATACCAATTTGAATGAGGCACAAAATTATTGCACCACCATTTCTATTGGGCATAAATATTCTTTAGAGTCATCAAAAAATCTCTCTAAGATTACTCTATTGAAATACATATCAGCCTCAACAATTTTGTTTACTACTTTCTCCCTCATATCTTGGATTTATTTTAATAGCTTAATCATTATCTTACTTCCATATTTGATCCTTTCAATCCATTTATTAAACTTATTGATCTCTTCTCGATTAAAAACCACCAACAAACTTTTTAAACTTTTCTTCTTTATTTTGTTTAGTGTTGACTTTATTGATAACCAAATCTCCATCTGATCTACTATACTATTATTTCCTTCAATAATGTTGGCCAAGATAAGTCTATTATAAAAAATTGAATGTAGAAGCTATATGATCTTCTCAATATACTCAATGCCCTTCTCTTCAATATTTTGCATCCAAAACATTATCTCTTTATGCATGGGCTAGAGATCATTGCTTAATGCCAACCTTTAGTGTGATTTTCAAAAGAGCCAGGTCAATAGGATGCTCTATATTACTAAAAAAATACTTCAAGGCCTCATTCTATTTCCAGAGAGCCTGAATATTTGCTTCATCTTATCCAATTTCTAAAACAAATGACTCACCCCAAGCATATCCAATGCTTTTCATACTTCAAGGGTGGGCTTTACTAGGTCTATCTCTTTCATCCTATAATCCTCCATAGCTAAATTAGATTCATCACCATGTGCATAAGGTATAACTACCTATGCCTTCCAATGACCCCTCTTGTTCTCGGTGAAAAATGCCATATTTTGGGGTTCTTCAAGAGTTAGTGGCACTTGGAATGTCTTTCCAACTATGAGTACATCCACATCCTCAACAATGGTGTACATTTGGTTAGAAAGTAAAGTCCACCAAGATAACTAAGAGGTGTGGTGGGAGGGGTGGTGGTGGTGGTGAATCAATTATCCAACTATTAAAACATTTATCAACATTATTAATCCTTAACCATGAAAGTAATACAACCAACAACCATAAGAAGATACACATACACAATAACACTAGATATGTTTACTAGGGAAACCTTTGATTAGAAGGAAAACCTTAGTGGGGATAGTACCTTTAATATGATGTACCAATATAAAAGTTCCTTGTAAGAGGATGGACTTTGTTAGGAGCCAATGAAATACATATAGTACATATTAGTCCTCGTTAGGAGACTTTGAATCCCTATTAGGAGATTCCAACTCTGTTAGGAGTTGTGCGAACCCTATTATGAGTCATAGAAGGAAGAAGGACCCACTATCCAAACAACTTCAAGGGAAAGACCATAAAACTCACTATCCAATTGATCTCTGTATTATTCCTAGTAGAATAATAGAAATGAATGATCTCAAACTCCTTTGTCCTCTTAACCAGACCAATCCTCTTTTGATCTCAATACCATGTTTCAACTTCACATCCAATCAATCCCTTGGACTACTTACATGCATTTACCAAATTCACATATCACTTGTATAATTCACACTTGCACACTCATTCATATCACTAAGATTCATACATTACCAAAAGGAAAATAACCTTCCTTTATACGATATCCCAAAAATGATTCCTTGAGCTGACCTTGAGGCTTTGCCAATTAATTATAATAGGACCTCATTAAGATATTAAAATCATTTTACAATTACACAAAATTGTCAACCCATATTCTTTACAACTTCCCACAAGTGCAATCTTTAACCTTTTGCACTCACTGATGTCATCATCAGGCTATCTATTACTGCTATCTAACTTTTCTCATCACAATTCTATCCTTGTTAAGAGATACAATCCAATAATAAAAAACAACTTCTCAAGTAATTTGTTTGCACACTTTCCTAGGTAATTAAATAATAACTCTCACATGTCTTAGAATCTCTATACACACACTTATCCACTTCACTAGGACACATTGTAGAACATATCCTCAACTGCGCTCAACCTCATCATCAATACATAGTCCGTACGACCTTTTTCTCTATCTAATACTCTTCTAGTCTTCACAAAAACAATACTATGTTGAATTGATTAACAAACAAAATCATGAATGCAAAATGTCAATCATGCTAACCATCTGTCCAATACTTAGAATACTCCCTCAAAGGAATATGATCAACATGCATACTAACAACACCCCCCTTTGGCATTGCTGGAAATATAGATGAAAAAAATTTAACTTCCAAGAATACCAAATCCAATTCTATTGCTATTACTACTATTCTCTTTCTTTTCTAATCCTCTTTATCAATCAAATATGAAACTCATAGGAACACTTCTCTGTCAGCGCTTCCTAATTCTTAGAATCAAAATCAGTTGTTCACATTCTAATTCACATGAACAACTTTCCATTTGTTCTTTCTCATCAATTGTTCACACTTCTCCCCCATCAATATAACTCAATGTCTCTCCCCATTGACATCAATCTATCCATGAAAAAATCTCTTCCATAGATACATCTCCCACATAATACTAGAAGATATTATTCATGTGATCATCTCCCCCTTTGACATCAATGACAAAGGATTCATTATGTAAACCATCTACTATAAGTCTTCAACCATCTCAAGTGTCCATAGACACTGTGCTATACCAACTACTAAGAGTCCTTGATGACTCTTCTCATCACAAATACTCCCCCACATAGGAAGCATAAACACTCAATCCAAATAAACAATAGAGCTTTGTATCACTAATTTGATGCACTCTCTCTATCAACTACTTAGAGTTAGGAAAGTGCATAACCCCAATAGTACCTCACAAATACTCAAATGTATCTTTAGGAAAATGCTTTGTAAAGATATCTACAATATTCTCCTTTTTATTCATATAATCTAGTTTGATTCCTTTCTCTACAACTTTGTCTCTCAAAACATGATACTTAATGGATATATTCTTAGTCTTAGAATGAAACACATGATTATTAGACATACTTATTGTACTTGTGTTATCATAGTGTATGATAATAAGTTCTAAAAATTCTATCCAATTTCCTTTAGCATTTGCTTCATCCACATAATATAATTATAATTATTTGCTACTACTACATACACTAGTTTTGCTGTACTCTGTGAGATATAGTCTTATTTCTTGCTTACCCAATAAATAAATCTTCCTCCAAGGAAAAATGATCCACCATTGGTGGCCTTTTTTTTATTCATACTACCTATCCAATCCACATTAGTATATACACACAAAGTAAAATCACTTGATATGTCATACCATAAGCCAAAATTAGGTGTACCCTTCAAATATCTAAATATTCTCTTTGCTTCTATTTAATGCACTTCTCTAAGATCTTCTTGAAATCTTGCTACCATACCAACCACATTTTCTATATTTGGTCTAATGTGAGTAAGATATTGCAAACCTCCAATCATGGATATGTACTTCTACTCAACTGTAGGTGTATCATCTTTTCTAGATAACTTGTGACTAGTTATTATAGGTGTACCAAAAGGATTACAACATTCCAAGCCAAATATTTTCAACAAGTCTTTTAAATACTTAGTTTGTGATAGGAAGATACCATCATTGTTCATACTCATCTCAAGTCCATTCTTCATCTCATAAATAAATTTGTCACTTGCTTCATCACTACCTCCTAAGATTATGTTGTACACAAATATCACAATAATCAATAATCCATTCTAAATTTCTTTCAAATACAAATTACTATTTATCATACCTTTAGTGAATCCCAACTTTGTCAAATACTTGTCCAATATTGCATAGTAGGTTCTAGGTGTTTGGTTTAGGCCATACAATGCTTTTTTCAATCTATATACCATATCCTTTTCTTTTGTCAAAAAAAATCCTTTAGGATGCTCTAAGTAGACTTCTTCTTCAAGTTATCCATTTAGAAAAGCTAAATGTACATAATTTAGATACACTTTGAACTTCTTACTTGTTGCATAGGCCAAGAACATCCTTACTGCTTCAATTTTAGAAAAAAAGGAAAATGCCTCTTCATAATCTATACCTTTTTGCTATGATTCAAATCCTTTACATAAAAATATTTCCTTATTTCTCACAATCTCACCTTGTTCATTTATCTTGTTTATGAAAACCCACTTAGTTCCTATAAGATTCTTATCTTTGGGCCTAGGAATCAATTCCCATGTCTCATTCTTCACAATCTGATCTAGTTCCTTCGTCATTGGTTGAATCCAATGATCATTCTTGCATATCTCATCTACACTCTTTGGTTTGACTTGAGAAATTGAATTCTTTATGTACTTTGTTTCTTGTCATAGCTCTTTTTTCTCTACTTCCAATAATCTGATTAGTAGGGTGATTCTTTGTCAAATTGCTATTAGGTGTAGGCATTACTTTTTCAACTCTTGCTTCTTCTCTAGGTTTAGATCATGGTTCTTCTCTATGTTCAATGATTTGAACATCATTATGAAAATTATTGTTAGTCTCAAAGAAAATATCAATATTTTCTATAGTTCAAGTTTAGGATTATCTTATTCTTCATCATAATTATAATCCAACATTCTTTCTTTAACTTCAAACTTTTCATCCACTTTTACATTCACACACTCAAACAATAGTCTTAGTTATTAGATTAAAATGTCCGTAAGATTTCTTTTCAATGAATAACCAAGAAACATACCTTTATCTCTTCTTGCATCAAACTTACCAATATCGTCATCTCTCTTTATGTAACACTTAGTTCCAAAAATTCTAAAATACTTTAATAAGGGTGCATGTCCAAACCATAATTCATAGGGAGTCTTGTTTGTACATTTTTTGATCTGTACTCTATTCATTGCATATATTGTTATGTTTACTGCTTCTCTCCAAAATGTCTTTGATACATCATTCTCAAACATCATGGCTCTTGTTGCTTCTGTTATAGACCTATTTCTTCTTTCAACAATCCCATTTTTCTTAGGAGTCATAGGTGTTGATAGTTGTCTCTTGATGTCATTCACTTCACAAAAAAGGTTAAACTCATTTGAGGTAAATTCTCCACCTCTATCTGATCTTAAACATTTTATCTTTTTGAAAAAAAAATTCATTTTCAACTCTATTCTTAAACAACTTAAACTTTTCAAATGCCTTAGATATTTCTTTAAGAAATGCTACCCACATCATCCTAGTGAAATTAAAAAAAAAAGTCATGAAGTATCTTTCACCATAGAGTGCTCTTGTTCTAGTAGGACCACTCAAATTTGTATGAACAATCTCCAATTTTGCTATGGTAGTGAACTTGTTTCTAAGAGAGGAAACTTTATTTTGCTTAGCCATAACACATTCTTTACACACAACCACTATCTACAACCCAATTAGATTTCTTTTCAACCTGAAAAGCTAAGGCTTTCTCTTCTCTAACTTCTTCTTTAATAGCTACAAATCCTAGCTCATCATCACTTTCACTTTGAACTTTTTCATCAAATTCATCACCTTCATTTTTATACAAACAATCTCTAGGCCTTCTAGACTTGAAATTCTTTCTATACTTTTTCTCTCTTTTAGGACACTTAGAAGCATAATGACCAAATTCATTGTAAGTCCAACATTCAAAGATTCTCTTACCATCTAGTTCTCTCCTGACAAGTAGGGCAATTCATTCTTCAATTTTTCTACCCTCCTTAGATCTAGATTTATTGCTACTAGCGTAGTCTCCACTAGTGCTTGCACTTCTTGATAAAGAAGGGTTAATACTTAATGCACTAAAAGTTGTTTCCACTCTTGGCAATTATCGAGATTTCTTTAAGCTCACTTTTTGTGCTTCCAATCTTCCAAGTAGAGTCTCTCTGGTAAACTTCTTAGTGCAAGGTGTCACTTGCTCAATCATCTACACTATTTTTTTGAATGGTGATGTCAAAGTTTTCAAGATCTTCCATTTAATCTCAACTTCATATTTAGATCCATTGCAATAATAACTCCTACAACAATTTCATATATTCTACCAATATAGCTTCATATTGATTCATCTTCCATCATTTTAGCATCTTGAAAGAAATATATCCAATTTTGTAGTCTGATTCTTTTAGCATGCTTATCACCTTCAAAAGTAGATTCTAAAGATTCCCAAATTGCATGATATGTCTCTAAGGATTTTACTTGACTGTATTCATTCTCAGGAAAAGCTGACAACAATGCTTCTCTAGCAAGTATATTGCACATAAACAGATCTCTTTTGGCTTCATTGTAGTCTTCAAGTTTTCTTTCTTCCACAATTTTCTTTCCATTCTTTGTCATTAGCCAATATCCTGAACCCATAAATTGAAAATGAGTCTTCATCTTCTCCTTCCATCTGTCATAGTTAACTCCATCAAATTTATGACTTTCTTTTCTAAAGTGACCTTCCATTGATCTCCTTAATCTATTAAGATTTTTCTTCAAGGACTTGATACTTTGATACTAATTGTTAGAAAGTAAAGTTCACCAAGATAACTATGAAGGGGTTGGGGTGGGGGGTGGCAGAGTGTGAATTATTTATCCAACTATTAAAACATTTATCAACTTTATTAATGATGAACCATGAAAGTAATATAACCATCAACCATAATAAGATACACATACACAATAACATTAGATATATTAACTAGGGAAACCTTTGATTAGAGTTAAAACCCGAGTGAGGATGATACCCACAAAATGATTTACTAATATACAAGTTACTTGCAAGAGGATGGACTCTGTTAGGCACCAATAAAATACATTTAGTACATATAAGTCTATGTTAAGAGACTTTGAATTCCTATTAGGAGATTCCAAGTCTATTAGGGAAGGCATAAGGACATGTTGGGATGCTAAAATTTTGTAAAATTTTAATGTTCCCTATCAAACTCATGTTGCTAATTTTTAGGTATGTATGTATGTGCAAATACTAAACCACTCCAAGTATGCCCTTTTGGGTTTGAACATCTTTACATTTTGGTGTATACTTTTGAATATTTCCTTTAAATCTAAAAGTTGTGTCAAACATTATAATATTATTGAATATTTTTTTCCCTAATATTATGTGACTTTGAATGCATTTGTAGGTCTAAACCAATGGCTTTAGGTATCCTTTCGAATGGATGTGCAAATAGTTGTAAAGGATTAAAGAAATTTTGTTGATTCACAAATGATTACGAACATGCAAAATTGTGAGCATATCACTTGGGATATTATTTCACCATAATGTTGAGTATGCATTCTATTTTCCTGAAGGATCTACAGATATGAGGAGCGATGATCATATCCATGAATAGCTATTCCTTGTTTGAAAATCTTCTTTTCTCCCCAACAAGATGGACATTTTAATAGTGATGAAGGATATCTGTCATTGAGCTAAGCCATAGTTCTATGTGGCGTGAGGAGTACTTGAGTGCAAAGAAAATAAGTGATTGATTAGCATCAAGACTGCTCTTCAATATTGGAAGATCTAGGACTATCACACACCCGTGAAACAAGGGTCGTTGGATGCACCAAGAACATCGATATCTTTTTAGGATCACTATTGAAAATACATGTATCGTATTGATCTCCATCCACCACATCATGTATCCTCTCCAAAGATGAATGTGAGTGATAATTTGAATTTTTTCTTCATGTCAGAGCAATATGACAATGATTTAAGTAATTCAGTTGGGAATATACATAGGATGGATATTCCTCAAGATGACCACAAAGTTGATTTAAATAAATGGTTTGAGATGCGATCTCTCTCCACATCCAAATTCTTTCACAATATGAATGTAAGGTATCATAAATCACAGTAGAAAATCTGGGCGAGTGTGAAATCGCAATTCTGGGAAGAACAACTTTTGATCCTTTTGAAATTGAGAACACTAAGCTTAATTCTTATATCAAAAGTGTTAAATAGTTAGAGTTGACTTTTTTTTCCTAGCTTAATTCTTTCCTTAATGCATGATATTTAAGAGTTGAAATTGTGATATCGAAAGGCACCATATCAAGAAAATGAAAAATGCAAAATCACAAAGATTAAAATTTTGCTTCTTCCAAATAGTGAAATGGTATGTTCCAAGGCTTAAGCATTTGGAGGTGAAATGAATAAAAGTTTGAGATCACATTCTCAAATAAAGTGTATTTTTAATATTTATCCTTTCTCATTATTATTATTATTATTAATCTTTGTCTTATATAAGGCAGGGAACTATTCTCATGAAGGAATTAATTTTTAAGAATAAAAAAATCAAAGACCTAAATTTAAAGTTCTTTTATTAGTCCAAAGAACTTATGTTTTTGTTTACCTCCCACCAATTTATTTCTCTGGAGATAAATGCAGAAAACTAAGGTTTTAAAAATAAGGATTTAATTAATCAAATATGATAGGCTGTTTTGTAATTTGCGATTGATCCAACCAAATTTTCTGGGAGTTTATCTATTTTTGTAAATAGAAAAATCAACAAATTATTAAATACCATGCATGAGGTCTCCGACTGCAAATTAAAGGATGCTTATGGCCTACGTTGTCTAGGCCAGCGGTGATGTCTCCTGGCCAGCTGTACTATCTTCATTGGATGGTTCAGTTTAGAAATGACAATATCAATTGAAGAGATATGATATTTTTATTCTTGGCTTGTGTGCACTTTGCAGGCAGCAAGGAAAACATTACACTTAGACTATGTTAATATGACAGTCTGTAGACTATGTTAATATGACAGTCCAGGAAAGAACTAAAAACTTGAGTGTTTTAATGGGAGGAGGCAAAAAATTAATTCATCCATTTGTAACAACCTTACATATTTTGTGCCAAAATTTGCCTTTGCCCAAAACTAGTTTGGATGAAATTATGAGGCTCCTCATAAAGTATAGTTAAAAAAATTACTCTATAGTTAAAAAAATTATTCTTTCATTAAAATTTTAACTCTATAGTTAAAAAAATTATTCTTTCATTAAAATTTTAACTTTAATTGATTTTTTAATATTAAATAATATTAATCTATTTTCTAATTTTTTGATCAGTAAGAGGCTGAAGTATTACGTATTATTATTTTTATTAAGCACAGGTAGATTTGAACTCAAAACCTCTTAGAGGATCACAATTTACCATTGTGCTGTAGGGTCTTGTCTTAATTTACTTTCTAATTCAATTTTTAGAATTAATACAAATATACTAAATTATTTTGAAAAAGATTTCTTCATAAATATATTATAATTATTCATTGATCTTGTTATTTTTTAAAGTTCCATTATAATTCATTCAATAATTATTTCAAATTAGGCAAGAGCCTACAACACAATGGTGAATTGTGAGCCTCTTAATTGGAAGGTCTTGGTTCGAATCTACTCAAGATTAATTAATAATTGAAATAATTAATCACAACAAATAATAATAACCAAGACTACACATATAGCTCTTGTTTAAACCGTGGCACCATGTCCACTCGCGCCCATGACTACCATGGATATGGTAAAGATTATGGTAGATCATATGTTAAATAAAAACTAAATTTAATTAAAATAATAAATGCATTCATTATATTAAATTGCATTTTGAAGTACATCGTAGAAACACTTAAGTATATATTTCTTTTTTACCTTTCAAATGGAAAACTATAGTCAGAATATTATTTCATTATATTGTATAAACTTTTATACAATATTTACAATATATATATATATATATATATATATATACACACACACTCGCGCCCATGACTACCATGGATATGGTAAAGATTATGGTAGATCATATGTTAAATAAAAACTAAATTTAATTAAAATAATAAATGCATTCATTATATTAAATTGCATTTTGAAGTACATCATAGAAACACTTAAGTATATATTTCTTTTTTACCTTTCAAATGGAAAACTATAGTCAGAATATTATTTCATTATATTGTATAAACTTTTATACAATATTTACAATATATATATATATATATATATATATATATATATATATATATATATATATATATATATATATATATGTATGTATGTATGTATGTATGTATGTATGTATGTATGTATGTATGTATGTATGTATGTATGTATGTATGTATGTATGTATGTATGTATGTATGTATGTATGTATGTATGTATGTATGTATGTATGTATGTATGTATTTTACATTTATCTTTCAATATGTATAGATATTTAAATTGCTATCTAATAAAATGTAAGCTTTTTTACTTAACTTTTAATGTAGGATTTTGAGTGTAAATATCATTTTCGTATAGTTAAATTTATTGATTTAGTTGATTTAGTTAGTAGATGTAAAATTTAAATAAATATTTTATTCTTTTAAATTTTAAATTTTTATTTTTAATAAAAAATAATTATATTTACCATTACAAAATCAAGAACATTAAATAGTACAACTTACAAATTTGTTTAAATTAATCATATAGCTAAAATTACAAATATAACTAATTATTTAATTTATTAATTCAAATAAAAATATCTATTCAAAATATATATTTATTTTCTATTTGAATAATTTTCACTCTTTTTCCTTTTAAAAACATTGTGATAATTATTTTGTTATATTTTGTTCATCCTCACCGAATATTTTTTTCTCTTTTCATGGATACCCGTAGACATTATCCAAAGCAAAAAGAAAAGTAACCAATTGGAAATTAAAGAGAAGACTATAAACGAGGACCACTTCAACAGCCCTAATGATCAATCTATTGCCAACAAGTTAATGGCATGTACATGTCAATATAAAACCTAATTATTAAGATATCAAATAAATTATAATTAAATGTTACATCAAATCAAACGGAGAGAAAAAGAATTAATTCAAGGCTTCATAGTGGAGAATTTTTGTGGCTCATTTACATTGTAAAATGCACTATACACAATTTATATTACTGAGAACTTTCCTTGAATACTAAAGGAACTAGACACTATATTGTTATCTACACTTGTAAATGTGCAAGTGAAATGTTTGAGACTTTAATTTGATGCAT
Source organism: Cupressus sempervirens (assembly GCA_028749045.1). Classification (NCBI taxonomy): domain Eukaryota; kingdom Viridiplantae; phylum Streptophyta; class Pinopsida; order Cupressales; family Cupressaceae; genus Cupressus; species Cupressus sempervirens. The sequence continues at coordinate 483,568,524 of CM053786.1, forward strand.
AATATAAACTAAAGGAAAACTTTAAAATGAAAGGTTTGGTGGATCAACAAATTGAGCCAGTTGAGGTCTTGAATTTTGCACTAAACTAAATAGTTTCAATGGCTCCCTTCCTCCTGCCTTTGGAATGTTACCAAACATTGAAGAGATCTTATTGGACATAAATGATTTGTGTGGCACAAATATTCTGATCAAAGGTGGTTTCATGAAACTAAAAGGGACATCATAGTCACACAATATAAATTATTATTATCTTTTAATTTAATTACACAGACAATGTCACACACAAAAATGCACTTGAAGCATGCGATAAGTAAGTAAATTGCAAATCTTTGATAAATTATCTTTTCTCCTTTGTTTCTCTTTCCTATTCAATTAGTATCCTTTAACAACAAGTAATAATCTTTTTTTTTTGCAAAAGGCAGGGACTCTAGCTCTTTCAAAGTGTTGGTTTGTGGTGATTGATTAGGTAAGCCAATGGCTATTATTTGCCAATGTATGACTGATTATTTAGCAATTTATGGCCTACATGTTGTAACAAATTTTAACCCTAAATTGACAAAAATACTTGTATAAAAGGGCTTAGGGTTAGGGATTGTTGAATAAGGTCTGATGCAAAAATTTCTTCTTGTAGTGGTATTGAGTTGTAAGGGATTATAGATTGTAATTAGGTTGTAATCATTGGATTGTAATAATACTGGACTTACTACTTGGTGGACGTAGCCCAAGGATTGGGTGAACCATGTTAAATCTTGGTGTCTTATGTTTTCTTTTGTGCGATCTATTATTTTCTGTTATTGGTTATATTTGCATGTAGTTGTTATTTCTGTCTGAGGTTTAATCCTAACAAGTGGTATCCGAGCAAGGTTATTTTTTTAGTTATCCTCTATGGGAAAGTCTCATAGTTGAGTGGGAGTGATGATAGACGAGGGTAAGTTGAGGGTTGACAAGTTTAATGGTTAGAACTTTCAGTAATGGAAGATGCAAATGGAGGACTATCTTTATTAGAAGGATTTATGGAAGCCGTTGGAAGGTAAAACTAAGAACCAAGAAACTATGACAAATGAGGAATGGAAGATTTTAGATAGAAAGACAATTGGAAGCATTCGATTATGCCTGGAACCATCAGTGAAATTTAACATTACTAAAGCAAAGATGATGAAAGAGTTGATGGAAACCCTAGCAAAATTGTATGAAAAGCCTTCCGCTTCAAATAAGGTATTTCTCATGAAGCATCTATTTAATATGAAAATGGAAAAAGGTGGATCTATTGCAGATCATTTAAATGAGTTTAATACTATTACTAGTCAATTATCTTCTATGGGTATTAATTTTGATGAAGAAATTAGGGCTTTCTTGATTTTGTGTTCTTTGCCTAAAAACTAGATGGATTGGTAATGGTTGTGAGTAATTTTATTTCTGAATCTAATACCCTAAAATATGATGATGTGATCACTATTATTTTGAGTGAGAAAAATCATAGGAGAACCTTAGGTGGATCCACATTAGAAAGCTTTTTGAATGCACAAAGTAGAGATAGAACACACGAGAGAAAAAATAGTTCCAAAAATAAGGGAAATCAAGAGGAAAGTCAAAGGGGGAAGGTTTGAATTGAGAGAACCAAATGACTACTGGTACTATGAGAAACCAAGGCATACGAAGAAAGATTGCTAGGAGTGAAAGAAAAATGAAGGAGATAAACCAGAATGGAACAAGGAGGCAAATGTGGTAAGTAACAAATCCGAAGAAGATGCTTTGCTTTTGTCTTTAGAAAGCATTGATGACTCATGGCTTTTAGGTTCTAGTGTTTCATTTCATGCTACACCTCATAAAGGTTATTTTATTGATTATGTCCAAGGGGATTTTGGGCTTGTTTATTTGGGCGATAATGAACCCTGTTAGATTGTTGGAAAGGAAAAAGTTAAGATTAAGTTGCAAAATAAGAAAATCATTGGCTACTACATGAGGTAAGACATGTTCCAAGGATGAGTAGGTTTTTAATTTCAGTAGGGCAACTCAGTGATGAGGGTTGTGTAGTTACTTTTAACGATAAAAATTGAAAGGTTTCAAAAGATTCCCTTGTAGTAGCAAAAGGTGTGAAAGTAGGCACCTTATATATTTGTACAGGTCATATTATTCCTTCTAATTATTAGGAAAAACCACAGACATAAATAACAATTACATGCAAATATAACCAATATCAAAAAATAATAGATCACACAAAAAAGAACACAAGACACCAAGATTTAATGTGGTTCACCCAATCCCTAGGGTACGTCCACCAAACAACAAGTTTGATATTATTACGATCCAGTAATTACAATCTGATTACAATCTATAATCCTTATAGCTCAATACCATTACAAGAACCAATTTTTGCATCACCACAATGAAATAATCCCTAAACCTAAGCCTTTTTATACAAGTATTTTTATTGCTTTAGGGTTATAATTAATAATTACATGTTGGCCCAAAATCTCGATAAAATAGGGCCAAATTTTTTTCAGGGTGATGCCCTGAGCCTTAAAGAATTTATGAAGTATGTACAATACTTTCCTGATCAGTCACCACAAATTAACAATCTCCCACTTGGGGAATAATCAAGCTCCACACTAAACAACAATCTCCCACTTGGAGACTGATCTTGTAGCTATGTCACTACTCCATGAGGCTCCCACTAGATCAAACCACCTTGGACCCTACTGTTCTTTTATTCATGTTTAGTCTAGAAGACCAACTGAAGCTAACGAGGAGTTTAGCTTCTCCCTTGTTACTACATTTGTTAACATATCTACTGGATTTTTAGCTATATGTATCTTATCTCACTTTAACTATCCATCCTCCAAAACTAACCGAATGAAATGGTATCACAACTATATGTGTTTGGTGTTTGAATGCAAAGCTAAATTCTTGGCAAGATGAATAAAACTCTGACTATCTGTAAACAAACAATTATCCTTCTAAAGATGTCCCAATTCTTCTAAGAAGAACTGAAGCCATATCATCTCCTTGGCTGCCTCTGTAGCGGCAACATACTCTGCCTTTGTAATGGATAGAACATTAATCTTCTGTAACCTAGAAACCCAACTCATAGCTGCCCCACCAACAATAAAGACATAACCTGTAGTACTCCACCTAGTATCAATATCCCCTACCAAATATGAGTCAATAGAGCCCTGTAAATTAGTAGTAGAATCCCCAAAGTGTAAACACTTATTGGATGTTCCTCTCAAATATTTGAGAATCCATTTGATTGCATTCCAATGCTTAATTCCTAGATGAATCATATACCTGCTAACAACTCCCACTACATTTGCAATATCTGGCCTAGGACATACCATAGCATACATCAAGCTTCCTAGAGCTGAAGTATAGAGTACCTTGGACATCTTATCCTCCTCTGCTTGTGTCTTGGGACACATCTACTTAGTCAACTTCAAATGACCAGGTAAAGGTGTGCTAACAGCTTTAGCATTCTCCATAGAGAAGTGTTGCAACACCTTCTCCACATAATTAGCCTGAGATATCATCAATGTTCTATTCCTCCTATCTCTACAAATCTTCATACCAAGGATTTGTTTTGCTGCCCCCAAATCCTTCATAGCAAATGCATGTACTAACTAGAATTTTAACCCCTTCATAAGATCGATGTTAGACCCAACTAAAAGCATATCATCAACATATAAACATAAAATAATGTAGATATCATCATTCAACCTCTTAAAATAAACACAATGTTTTGAATGACATGAATGACACCTACAATATCCATGCTCATGCATAAAATTGTCAAATTTCAGATACCATTACCGAGGTGCTTGTTTCAAGCCATATAAACTTTTCTTCAATTTGTACACTAAGTTCTCCTTACCTTGTACCTCAAATCCCCATGGCTAAGCCATATATATCTCTTCATCCAAATCACCATGAAGGAAGGCTATTTTAATATCAAGCTACACTAAATGAAAATCTTCAATAGCCACAATACTTAAAATAGTATGGATAGAAGTTATCTTAACAATAGGAGAAACTGTCTAATCAAAATAAATGCCCTTTTTCTGTGCAAATACTTTTAAAATTAACCTAACTTTAAATATTTTCTTACCTCCATCCTCTTCCTTTAACCTGTAAACCCACTTATTCTATAAAGCCCTTTTACCTACAAGCAACTTGCATAAATCCCATGTTCTATTCTTCAGCATAGAGTCCATTTCATTTTTCATTGTAGACTCCCACTGAATCTTAGTATCCACATGCATAGCTTCATCATAGCATTTAGGTTCACCAACATCGGTAAGTAAAATTGAATACAAAGAGGGAGAGAATCTTTCTAGAGGTCTAATTTTCCTTGTTGACCATCTAACATTCATCGGTGTGTGTGGTATTTGTTGTTGGGGTTGTTGCACATCATGAGGAATGGATAGAACATTATCTTTTGGAGTATCATCCAACATTACATAATCATCTTCTTTCTTCTCATATTGTTGCAATAGATTTTTGTACAACACTTTCTCATTGAATATGACATCCTTGCTCCTTACAATTTTATGATTTTTAAAATCCCAAAGCCTATAACCAAATTCATTAATGCCATATTCAATAAATACACATTTCTTTGAATTAGCTACTATCTTGGTTCTACTTTCAGAATCTATGTGAGAAAATGCTTCACAACTGAAGTTTTTGAGAAAATAATAACTCACTTTCTTACTAGTCCATGCTTCCTTTGGAATACCACAACCCAAAGGAGTAGAGGGACCTCTATTGATCAAATATACAACAGTATTGATAGCCTCTATGCACATGTGTAAGGGCAACCCTGCATGCAACCTCATGCTCCTTGCATGCTCCATTATAGTCCTATTCATGCATTCAGCCACTCCATTTTCCTATGGAGTCCTTGGAATAGTTTTCTAGCTAAAAATATCATTAGTAGAGAAATAATCTTCAAATTTATGACTACAATACTCACCACTATTATCAGATCTGAGACATTTTAATTTCTTACCAGTATCATTTTCAACCAAACATCTCCATTTCTTAAAAATTTGAAATACATCAGATTTATGTCTAAGGAAATAGAACCATAATTTTCTAGTTGCATCATCAATAAATGTAACATAATAATGAGATCCAACAAGGGAAGATACCTAAGCTAGTCCTGATACATCGAAATGCACATGCTCTAATTTCTCCTTTTTCTTTTCCTTCCCAGTCTTCACAAAACTCACTCTCTTGTATTTTCTGTACACACAACTTTCACAGGAATCAATATTAACGTATTTTAAACCTAGTAAAAATTTCTTTGAATGAAGTACTTTCATACCTCTCTCACTCATGTGCCGAAGTCTGTTGTGCCACAGTGTTGTATTAGAATCTACAGTAGCTATTTGTTCTCCCTATTCAACTGTAGCAATTGTTCCTGAACATTCATTTTTCTCTGAAATAATTAAAGTAGAAGGAACAATATGACCTGTATGAAGATATAAGATGCCTACTTTCATACCTTTTTCTACTGCAAGGGAACCTTTTGAAACCTTCCAATTTTTATCATTAAAAGTAACTACACAACCCTCATCACTGAGTTGCTCTGCTGAAATTAAATTTCTACTCAGCCTTGGAACATGTCTTACCTCATGTAGTAGCCAATGATTCCCATTTTGCAACTTAATCTTAACTTTTCACTTTCCAACAATCTAACAGGGTTCATTATCCTCCAAATAAATGAGTCCAAAATCCCCTTGGACATGATCAATGAAATAACCTCTATGAGGTGTAGCATGAAATGAAGCACCAGAATCTAAAACCCATGAATCATCAACACTTTCTAAAGACAAAAGTAAAGCATCCTCTTTAGATTTCTTACTTACCACATTTGCCTCCTTGTCTCCATTTGGTTTATCTTCATTTTTCTTTTGATTCTAACAATCTTTATTTTTGTACCCTAGTTTTCCATAATACTAGTAGTCATTTGGTCCTCTCGATTGATACCTCCTCCCCTTTGACTTTCCTCTTGATTTCTCACAATTTTTGGAATTACTTCCTCTCTTAGTCATTCTACCCCTACTTTGTGCATCAAAACACTTCCTGATGTAGATCCACTTGAGGTTTTCCTATGAGTTTCCTCACTCAAAACAACACTGATCACATCATTATATTTTAGGGTACTAGATCTAGGAATGAAATTAATCACAACCATTACCAAGCCATTCCAACTTTCAGGCAAAGAACACAAAATCAAGAGAGCCCTAATTTATTCATCAAAATTGATACCCACAGAAGATAACTGACTAGTAATAGTATTAGACTCATTTAAACAATATACAACAAATCCACCTTCTACCATTTTCATATTAAATAAATGCTTCATGAGAAATACCTTGTTTGAAGTGGAGGGCTTTTCATACAGTTTCGCTAGCATTTGCATCAATTTTTCTGCCATCTTTGCTTTTGTAATATTAAATGCCACTGATGGTACCAAGTATAATCAAATGCTTCCAAGTGCCTTTCTATCTAAAATATCCCATTCATCATTTAACATAGATCCCTAATTCTTGGCTTTGCCTTCCAATGACTTCCATAAACCCTTCTGATAAAGATAGTCTTCCATTTGTATCTCCCATAATTGGAAGTTTTTTCCATTAAACCTATCAAAACTTAGCTTACCCTCAACTTACCCTCATTTACCATTGCTCCCACTCAACCATGAGACTCCCACTCAACCGTAAAACTTTTTTGTAGAGGATAACTAAAAAACAATCTCACTCTGATACCACTTGTTAAGAAAAACCATAGACATAAATAACAATTACATGCAAATATAACCAATATCAAAAAATAATAGATCACACAAAAAAGAACACAAGACACAAAAATTTAATATGGTTCACCCAATCCCTAGGCTATGTCCACCAAGCTACAAGTATGATATTATTATGATCCAGTAATTACAACTTGATTACAATCTGTAATCCCTTACAACTCAATATCGCTACAAGAACCAATTTTTTCATCACCACAATGAAATAATCCCTAACCCTAAGCCCTTTTATACAAGTATTTTTACCGCTTTAGGATTATAATTAATAATTACATGTTAGGCCAAAATCCTGATAAAATAGGGCCCAATTTTTTTTCAGGGCGATACCTTAAGCCCCAAAGAATTTAGAAGTATGTACAGTACTTTCCTCATTAGTCACCACAATCTAACACTACTTTCATTGTTTTAGAGTAAAATGAATGTTCAGGAACAATTGTTGCAGTTGAGTAAACAAATTGCTACTGTAGATTTTGATAAAACATTGTGACACAACAAACTTGGGCACATGAGTAAGAAATGTATGAAAGCACTTCATTCAAAGCAAGTTTTACTAGGTTTGAAATGTTTTAGTATGGATTTTTGTGAAATTTGTGTGTATAAAAAATAAAAGAGAGTGAGTTTTGTAAAGAGTGGGAAGGAAAATAAAAGTGAGAAATTAGAGCTTGTTCATATAGATGTATGGGAACTAGATCAAGTATCTTCTCTTGGTGGCTCTCATTATTATATTACATTTATTGATGATGCAACTAGAAAAGTATGGATTTATTTCCTTAGACAAAAATTTGATGTATTTCAAACTTTTAGGAAATGAAAATGTTTGGTTGAAAATGAGACTGGTAAGAAATTAAAATATCTCAGATTTGATAATGGTGGTGAGTATTGCAGTCATGAATTTGAATATTATTTCTTTACTAATGTATTCATAGACAAAATTTTTTTCCAAGGACTCCATAGGAAAATGGAGTGGCTGAATGCATGAACATGACTATAATGGAGTGTGCAAGGAGCATGACATTATAGGCTAGGTTGCCCTTAAAAATGTAAATGTGTGTAGAGGCTGCTAATACTACTATATATTTGATTAATAGAGGCCCCTCTACTCCTTTGGGCTGTGGTATTCTAGAGGAAGTGTGGACTGGTAAGAAGGTGAGTTATTCTTCTCTCAAAACTTTTAGTTGTGAAGAATTTGTTCATATAGATTCTGAAAATAGAACCAAGCTAGAAGCTAAGTCAAAGAAATGTGTATTTGTTGGATATGACATTGCTGAGATGAAAATCGTAAAATTTTAAGAAGCATGGATGTCATATTCAATGAGAAAGTGTTGTACAAAGATTTGTTGCAGCAACATGAGAAGAAAAAAGATGATTATGTAGTGTTGGATGATACTCCAAAAGATGATGTTTCAACAATTCCTCATGATGTACAACAACCACAATAAAAAATACCACACAACTCAGTAAATGTTAGATGGTCAACAAGGCTAATTATACCTCTAGAAAGATTTTCTCCCTCTTTGTACTCTATTTTACTAACAAATGTTGGTGAACCTAAATGTTATGATGAACCTGTGTAGATGGATACTAAGTAAGATTGAGTGGGAGTCTGCAATCAAAGATGAAATAGACTCTTTACTAAAAAATAAGACTTGAGATTTATGCAAGTTGCTTAAGGTAAAAGGGCTTTATAAAATAAATGGGTTTATAGGTTGAAAGAAGAGGATGGAGGTAAGAAATGATTTAAAGTCAAGTTAGTCATAAAAGGATTTTCATAGAAAAAGGGCATTGATTTCGATGAGATATTCTCTCCTATTATTAAGATGACTTCTATTCACACTATTTTAAGTTTGTGGCTACAAAAGAGTTGCATTTGTAGAAACTTGATGTTAAAACAACCTTTCTTCATGGAAATTTGGATGAAGAGATATATATGGCATAACCACAAGGATTTGAGGTCGAAGGTAAGGAGAACTTAGTGTGCAGATTGAAGAAAAATCTATATGGCTTGAAACAAGCACCTCAGCAATGGTATCTAAAATTTAACAGTTTTATGCATGAGCATGGATATAGTAGGTGTCATTTAGATCATTGTGTTTATTTTAAGAGGTTGGATGATAAAAACTACATTATTTTATGTTTATATGTTGATGGCATGCTTGTAGTTGGGTCTAACATAAATCACAAGCTAAAATGCCAGTTAGCACATGAATTTTCTATGAAGGATTTGGAAAAAAAAAAAACAAATCCTTGGTATGAAGATTTGTAGAGATAGAAAGAACAAGAAATTTACATTATCTCAGGTTGATTATATTGCAAAGGTGTTGCAACATTTTTCTATGGAGAATGCTAAAGCTTTCAGCACACCTTTACCTGGTCATTTGAAGTTGACTAAGGAGATGTGTCCAAAGACACAAGAAGAGGACGACAAGATGTCTAAGGTACCCTATGCTTCAACTATAGGAAGCTTGATGTATGCTGTGGTATGTACTAGCCTAGATATTGCATATGTAGTGGGAGTCATTAGCATGTATATGAGTCATCTAGGAATTGAGTATTGGAATGCAGTCAAATGGATTCTCAGATATTTGAGAGGAACATCTAGTAAGTGTTTACACCTTGAGGCATCTACTACTGATTTATAGGGCTATGTTGACTCAGATTTGTAGGAGATATTGATACCAGGTGGAGTAGTACATTTTATACATATTTACTATTTGTGGGGCAGCCATGAGCTGGGTTTCTCGATTGTAAAAGGTTAATTCTTTATCCACTATAGAGGTAGAGTATGTTGCTACAATAGAGGTAGCCAAGGAGATGATATGGCTTTAATTCTTCTTGGAAGAATTGAGACACCCTCAGAGGGATAATTATTTGTTTATAGATAGCTAGAGTGCCATCCATCTTGTTGAGAATTCTACTTTGCATTCAAAGAAAAAACACATATAGTTGTAGTACCATTTCATTTGGTCAGTTTTTGATGATGGAAAATTAAAGCTAGAAAAGATACATACAAATGACAATCCAAAAGATATGTTTACAAAGGTAGTGACAATGAACAAGTTGAATTCCTCTTCAATTTTGGTTGGTCTTGTAGACTAAATAGAATAAAAGAACAAAAGAGTCCAGGGTGGATTGATCTAGTGGGAGCCCCATGTGGTAGCGCTATTGCTATAGGACTAGTCTCGAAGTGGGAGATAGTTGTCTAGTGTGGAGTCTGATCAATCCCCAAGTGGGAGATTGTTAGTTTGTGGTGACTAATCAAGGAAGTACTATACATACTTCGTAATTTTTTTTTGGCTATTATTTGCCAATGCATGGCCAATTATTTTCCAATTTATGGCTGACATGTTGTAACTAATTTTAACCCTAAAGTGGCAAAAATACTAGTATAAAAGGGCTTTGGGTTGAGGATTGTTGAATAAGGTGTGATGCAAAAATTGCTTCTTATGGTGGTATTGAGTTATAAGGGATTATAGATTATAATTAGGTTGTAATAATTGGATCATAATAATATTTGACTTGCTATTTGATGGACGTATCCCAGGGATTGGGTGAACCACATAAAATCTTGGTGTCTTGTGTTCTTTTCTATGTGATCTATTATTTTCTGTTATTGGTTATATTTGCATGTAATTGTTATTTCTATCTGAGTTTTAATCCTATCACAGAGCTCTTGTTATTATTATTATTATTATACTATTTCTTTCATTCAATTCAATTGACCAATCAACTCATATAATTTAAAAGATTAAAATAAACTTCAAATGTTCATATCTTTTTCTAATTTTCATTATTTTATAAATCACATTTTTCATTCATTCTATTGGAACATACTATTTTTAGTAGCGTGAAAATTCAATTTTCTTCAACAAAAATACAAACATTTTCTAACAACTCTATCATGCATTAATAAATATATTAAGTGCAACTTTATCTTTTCTACATTTATGTCAATTTGATTAGATTTAAAAAAAAAAATTTTTTTTTATCTTCCACCTCAATTATCACAATCTATTTTTCTTACCAAGTTCAAATATAGAGTTAAATGTTTTATATTTCTTATTTTAAGTATATTTATTAATTTTGCATTGATGTTTATTTTTGACAATTGTAAAATGTTATTTCTTTAAGTTTACACTATGTTTTACTAGCACTATTTTAAAATCTTGCTCTAATTTTTTAATACCATTTTACAAATAATAAAACTAATACTACCTCTCAAACTTATTAGATCTTTTGGTAGTTTGAATTAAGTAATCAATGATTTAATTTTTAAAATTAAATATTTTAGCTTATAATTGAATTGGTAGAAATGAGTAGTTCATTCATATAATATAATTTTTATTGTTATTTAGATATTTTATAAAATATTCTAATTATTATTTTAAAAATTCCCTTCAACTTTCTCAATCATTCTACCTTTACTTTTCCATATAATAACATATCATTATCTCTTTTAACTGTCTCTTCATATCCTTCCTTTCTATCTATTAATCTCTATTTTCCTTCTTTTTCAATTATTACAATGTGTCTTTTGTTCTCAAGTGTTATTTCCAAGTGGTGTATTTTGGAAGTAATTGAATATATAGTTCTAATCATCGACATATTTCATTAAGATATTTTCTTTCTGAAATCAAGATATATTACGAGAAAACAACTTATTTTTCAATATGTTTGAATATATTCTTATTACAAAGTAAGATGTTTATAGTTGGTTGGATTATAAGTTCAATGAAAATAATGTCCAATCAATATTCTTCTAACATTTTCCATTGAGATAAAACCTAACCTTATCTTGCAAAACTAGAGATCAAATTTGAAATGATATGTGAAATCAGAGAGCATGTGAAAAGGTAATTCTGAAAATGCGATTTCCAAAATTGCCATAAGGTGAGTTGAGGTGCTTAAATATGACGAATACAATAATATTTTATTCATCTCATTAAGCATTAATACTTTTCATTATTATAGCTTGATACATCTGAATTAATTTTTAAATTTCATGTATAATAAATTAAAAATAATATATAGCTTTATTATAAAATGTTTCTTCATATTTAATCTAACTCTTATAACTAGCTCTAAATCTAGCAATTATCACCAAATCATTAGGTATGCACAAAACAAAAATGTGAAAATGCAATATTGGAAGGTAAACATTTGATTCTTCCCAAAAAGGTAAGGAATAAAGGTAAGAAATTTTGAGAAAAATAAATAATAATTTTATGTGAACATTTACACGATATTTCACTTACTTTTTATTCAAGTATATTATTTCTAGGAGATGAGTATCATTATAAATAATATTTTAAATCATTTACATATCCCTAGTTTTTTTAGAAATATATACTTCCACTTTATGCTTCATTTTTCATGTTAAGGAGAGTTTTTACAAGTAAAATCATGTATTCCTTGAAATGAAATATTTATAAGAATATATCTTGGCATAGAGATATTATTTTTACCCTAATGTATATATATTAGGGTTTTAACTAAAATGGTTATTTACTTTGTCAAGAAATATAATTTATGAAAACCATTTTATGTGTGTTTTATAGTATTCTTTGAATATAAATAATTTTGACCTAATATTTATGTACAAGAAGAAAGCTACAAATCATATTGAAAGGTAAGGTTTTAAATTTAGTTTTAATTAAAAATACCTTATTAGATTTTTTTTTTTGTGGAGGATTTATTAATCAAAAGATAATCATTATGGATCAAGAAGTATTTAAAAGAAATTAAAGGGATCAAAGAGACACTAGAGATTTAATTATTTTCTCAATCCCAAGAGATGATTAAAGCATTTGAATTGTAATTAAAAGTGTTTAGTTGCATTTAGTTACAGTTAGGAATATACATGATGCTCTAAGCTTGTACACATTGTTTGAATTTTTATAAAGGATAATAGGATCATTCACATTAGATATAGTTACATAGCAATAAAATATTTACAAATTAATAGATACATGATGAATGCTTATAGCAGTATGATTAGGTAATGGAACTTGAACATAACTCAATTGTAATTCTTTTTTTTGAATCAATAAAATGATGTAGTTTCTTGTTTACAATTGGAAATTGGTTTTATCAAAACTTGCATTCTATATTGCCCTTTTGGATATAGAACTAATTTTTGATAGATTGAACTTCATGAATACTCTTGATTATCAGATATTTCTAGAGTGTGTTATGGTATCTTTCTAATTGGTCTCCTTTAGTTGGGGTTAAATTCATTTAGACTAGGGTTTCATGTTCTAAGTTATCTATCCAATAGTTGATGGCCTGGCTAGCCATCTCCATAAGATTTTGATGATAAGTTCTTGCAGTATTGACTCCATTTTCCCAATAAACCTAGGGATTGGTCTTCATTGATTCATTTAAAATTGTAGTTACATATTAGTATGGTTCTCTACATTAATCATCTACGTATCATTCATCCATTTTCATCCTCAACTCCAATCATTACTTAAAATAATATCAAAAGCATTCCCAAAATATTCAAAGCATTTAGTTTTACATTTGATTTCTCCTTGAAAAAGTGCTTGCCAACTCAAGAGTATCACTAAGTCTACAATCACAATCTTTATTCAATTACAAGTTAAGGTACAACCACCTAGGTTCTATAGATCCTAAAGTGTGGAGTTTGAACAAGTAAAGATTTAAGTTTCTTCATTGACCAAAATTGTGTTGACTTTCCCAACATTGAGTAGGAAAACTCATTGGAAGTTAACCAATAATTTTGAGTAACAATAGGATCCATTGTCCAAATAGCTTCAGGGGAAGAACTACTAAAGTCACTATCCAAATGATCTCTATATTATTCCTTGAAAAATAATAGAAATGAATAAGCTTAGATTCCTTTATCCTCTTGACTAGACCAATCCTCTTTTGATCTCAATACTAGATCTTCACACTTTGCATCCAATTAATCTCTTGGATCACACATGCATTTGCCAACTTCACATATCACTTGTACAATTCACACTTGCACACTCATTCAAATCACTTGAATCCATACCTTACCACAAGGAAAATAACCTTACTTTATACCATATCCTCAAAATAATTCCTTGAGTTGGCCTTAAGCCTTTCCCAATTAATTTTAATAGGACCTGATTAAGATATTACAATCATTTTATAATTACATAAGACTTTCAACTTATTGTCTTTACAAATTCCCACACATGTGACCTCTAACCTTGCACACTGATTGTGTATATCATCAGCTCTCTACTATCACTATCTAACTCCACTATTCATGATTCTATCCTTGTTAAGAGCTATACTCCAAACATCAAAAACCACTTCTTAGGTAATCTATCTTCACATTATCATTTGTAATTAAGAATAAATGTTTCATATATTCTACTCTCTATACACACACTTGTCCACTTCATTAGGACACATTGTAGAACATATCCTTAACTATGATCAACCTCATCATTAGTACATAACCCATATGTCTGCTACTCTGCAAGTCTTCACAGAAACAATATTATGTTGACATCAATAAAAAATATTCATGAATATAACATGTCAATCATGCTAACCATCTTTCCAATGCTTAGGATACTCCCCCAAAGGAATACCGTCAATACTCATGCTAACACATTCTCCTCCTTGAATAGATAGCCTTTGATAATCATCTTTGTGGGGAGTTCCATGATGAAGATTTTAGTTGTGGATACATCATGGCATGATAGAAGACTCTCTACCCTTATGTATTCTTTTCTCTAAATTCATCTTAACAATTCTCTTCTCTATTTGTTTTGGTGGAGAAGGAAACAATGAACTAAAGGGATTTAAACTTTAAGTGGAAGTTTTGTTCACTATTCAATAGTCACCTCCCATTGTCTTCTTCCTAATCTTGATTGTTTCTAGGAGGTGGAGGGGTGTCTATTTTACCACTAGGTGGTAGAGGTGCCTCTAGTTTCTATTTCAAATGAGGTTGGGGTCTCCCTACAAAAAAATGGATATTCATGGAATCATTTCTCTTGGGCTCTTTAATGAGCATTTCATTCCTTATTTATCCTTTCTCCATTGCATTTTCTCTACTAGCTTTGGCCACTGGAGTACCCATGAAGATATTTCCTTCTTCTCTCACCTACTTCCCTAGTGTGAAATAACCTTATGTCCAATCAAACATATATGACCTCAATTCCTTAGATGTTTCTCCTTACTCTTGGTCTGTGGAATCATAAATTTGAACCTACTATTTTTGTGTAGTAGGAGTGGTTTTTTTTTTTTACTCCTCTTTTCTACCTCTTCTACAACCACTCGTGCTTTAGTTCTTTTGATAAGAGGAAAAATATTCTCTAGATACATTTCCTCCTCTACCTTTGGGATTGATTCCAAGAGGGAAGGAGAAATGGTACTACTCTTTTTTCTCTTATACACCTTCCCCTTTATAAGTTCAAGCTCTAGAATTATACTCATTATCCTCTTCCTTTTTGGCACTAGCCTTTTGGGGGTGACCTACTCTTTTTTTATGTGGTTCCTCCACTGCCATTAGTTTTCTATTCTTCCCCTTTTCCTTCTCTTTTCCATTTTTCCTTCTCTTTTCTCCATTCATAGAAAACATTTTGTTTTTGTCTAAATATTATACCTAGTTTAAATAGCAAAGAATATGGCCATGTAGAAAATATAACCTTTACTCCCTTAGCCTTCTTTGTTTGCATTGACACTTCCAAGGGCTATCCATTAGTATTGGGTTAAGTGAATTTAAAAAAAAAAAACCTATCTTATTGTTAATTCTTTAACACATTGGACCTAAAACTAAATATCATCATTTTCTTCATTATCCACCTTTGTATTTATAATCAAACTATCAATTATCTTGTCTTTATTATAGAGAGAATCTAATACATATAAAGAGTCATTCAATGGTCTCTAAAAAATATGGATGTCAAGTACCATGTCTTCTAAAGGAAGGTTCATTCTACAATAGTCTCTTATTATTACCTTGTAATCATCCATACAATTGAGTCAATGATCCTCCAATGCAAGGTCTAGAGTTCATCTTGCCCCATCACATTTGTATACATTCCAATAGGGTCAAAATTTGGCTGCAAAATTAGGAAATCCTCCAATGGTTATTGTTCCCATTTTGACTCAAAAGTTTTGATAATATTGTACTCTTTGATATTACAATGTCTTATAGAAATGGTCCATTCCCAAGTCTTCCACTATTTTGTTTAGAACCTCTCATAGGCTATCTCTAACTGCCTACTAAATTCCAATAGGACCAATCTATCTCATGGGTACCATGAAAGATTCTTCAGTTTTATTGCTGTCATAACCATCCTAATATATGTATTTTTTTTGAATTGGATAAACTAAGCACCTAGTTGCATGACTCTATAAGCTTCTTCAATTGAAAATCTCTTTATGTAGTCTCCTTTAATGAACCTTATCATGAAAAACACAAAGGAATCATTAATAATGCAAAACTCAAGCCTCTTATCAACCAATATCTTCTTCACTAGCTTAGGATAAACTATGTATGACCAACTTCTACCATCCTACATATTTTAAATCTTTATCAAACCTAGGTAGTTTGACCGAATTGCCAATAAGTATACTACATATGAAGTCATATAGACTCGGGGGTCAGTTTGTACTATTGTTAATTTCTCATCTAATGAGTCACTAATTATAGTTTTCCAATAAATTATAACCTTTGATGTTCTAATCTATTTGATAAAATACATCATCCATGTCTCCAAGTGACCCAAGATGAGCAATCACATTTTCCTATCTAACAACACCACACAATAGACAATATATACAATCATATATCCTCTTCTCAAATCCACTCTATTAGATCTACCATGAGGGTTGGAGTGATCAAATACTTTATTTGTAACAATTCATTAGTTTTCTCTTGTCCTTATACTATCTTTGGGCACTCTTAAATGAGATAACATAATATACATTTGAAATGGGAAGGTGGAACAATTTCTCAATATTATTAGGTCAGATGTCAAGGATAACTTCTCCTATCATTATCTTGATCATGTTAGAAATAGGGAATATTGAGCGAGTGAACCCACAATAGTGGGTTACACTTTTTCGGAGGAAGAAATTCCTCCAAACAAGCGCGGGTCCAAAAAATTACCCGTATAGTTTCGATAGAAGCTCCTTTTCAAAGTTTCGATCGAAACTAATTACTTTCGATAGAAAGTAACTGTCGATCGAAACTAACCGGGTTTCATAGTTTCGATCGAAACTTAAGTAAAGTTTGAAACTTGGAACGCAGGTTTCCCCGTGGTTTTAAAGTTTCAATCGAAACTTTACTTAAGTTTCGATCGAAACTATGAAACCCGCTAGCATAAATAGCGACGCAGTCAGATTCTCTCCTCATTATTTCAATCGAAAGTTGGAGAGAGACTGACATCCGCTTTATCGACCGTCTGAAAAAGGTATGAAACATTTGTTTTTTCCTTTTTTCTATTGTTTTAGTTAAAAT
This sequence comes from Cupressus sempervirens, assembly GCA_028749045.1. Lineage (NCBI taxonomy): Eukaryota > Viridiplantae > Streptophyta > Pinopsida > Cupressales > Cupressaceae > Cupressus > Cupressus sempervirens. The sequence goes on from CM053786.1 coordinate 483,585,809, forward strand.
TTATATATTTTTTTGTATATTTTATTGTTTTTTATATATGTTTTTTTGTATATTTTATTTTACTATTCATGCTTAAGCCTCTAATGTTATTATGAATCTCTAAATGCACAAATAAGATTTTTTTAAAGATAATTTTCATCTATATTAGATCTAAGTATATAATATTGTCTTTTAATTTAAAGTTTATTTAAAAATTTATTATTTTAGACGTTTTGAAATGTATTTAGTTTATGTATTTATTACAATGTTGAATGATTAGATTAGATGTAAATTTATTGTTTAAGTTACATGTAATTTTACAAATAAATATAATTTTGACTTAGAACCATATAACCTTGACCTAGAACCATATAACCTTGACCTAAAACCATATAACCTCGACCTAAATTCATTATTTAAACTATAATCATGACCTAACCATATAGTTATGTACAATAAAACCCTAAACATATATAAGTAAGTACTTAATCACATAACAACTCGCCAAGGGATCCAAACAAAAAACTTCTAATACTATTTAAAATAATTTTACTTAAATTGTATTGTATTTTGTTTCATGGATCAAAAATGGATGATGTAAACTATTTTATAAATGTATATTCTTTCAGCTTTTCATACCCTGTGACATGTACAGTGGATGATTGTGCATTCCAAATTAATTTGCCAAGTGGCATTCAAAACAAATGTATATAAATTATTTAAATGGATTGAACTGAAGTCTAGTTAATATTATTTCTTGTGGATGTGTTATTTATTTTACTTTTAGTACTTATAATTATTTAAAAATGAAATGTAAATGTGCTCATTAAGGAATTTGAAATCTCTTATGTTTTTTATAATTGCAAATTATTGTATGTATGTTATTGTTTGCTTAGTAAAACTTTTGATTAGTTCTTTGGATCCCTTGGCTAGGCCTCATTTAGAATTAACTATAATGTCAGTTTGTAAATTGAATTTAAAAATAATCTAAGTATATAATTAACTATATTATAATTCAATCACATGTCTTAACTTGGGTCCAGATCCTAAATTAACTACATATATAAGAATGTCAGAGATTAATTTGCATCTAGGTAAGAATATAACATACATATACATACATACTTGAAACATATATAACTTAGAATGTGTATGACCTAAAGAATACATGTTACAACCTTTAATTAATAAAAGTTAATTATAAGAACATAACTTGATTAAATAATATACGAGTTACATAAAAAAATGTACATCATATAATCTAATGTTCATGTAAAGATTAAATATATTTAACTTAAATTTTAAGTCTTAAGTTCCTTAATGCTAAAAAATAGCCCTAAATTATACTAAACCTGGTCATAATCCTAACTGCAAAACCCTTTAATCATAAATTATAACCCCTAATCTTAGATGCACACTTGAAACCATAAAACTTTTCTAAATCTCAATTTGAACCGTAGAGGTCTAAATGATAAACCCCAACATTAAATAGTAAATCATATTAATATTTGATCCAAACTTTAATTATATAAATTTATTTAAACTATGTGTTAAAACCATAATCAAAATTTTTATTGCTAATACAAATCCTAACCCTCAGAATCATACTTCTAGTTCAACATGATGTAAACCCATACCCTAACCCTCTAACCATACTTCTAGCAATGATCATGTACAAACCTATAAGCTATAATTGAATAAATGTTAAACCATGACCCTAAATTATACTAAACCCTAGAATCAAGATGTATGTACACTAAGATCCTAAAATTTGTTAAATTTAAATGCTAAACTCTAATTTTAAAAGCTAGCTAGATATAAACTAATTTAAGTACTAAACCATTATTCTAACCCTAATCATAAATTATAATGGTAAGTTCCCTTATACTAGATGATAAGCCCCAACCCTTATGCTAAATTATAAGCCCTAATCATAATCGTAGATCCATAAATTTAAACCCTGATGTACAAACCATAACCCTAAAAATAATACTAATACCAATGTCAACCCATATCCTAACCCTATAAATAGTACTAATAGAAATGTAAACCCAATGTACCCTAACCCTAGAATCATAACTATAACCCTAAATCCTAAATGCTAACTTGCCTACTTTACTAATCCTAATTGATCTAGACTATAATTTCTACTCAGGTACTTGGGACCTCCGACCACATGATCCTAACCCTTTAATCGTGGTCTCAATCCAAAATCATAGCCCTAACCATAATTCTAACTCTAACCAGGTAAACCTAAAACAAAAATTTAATTATCCAAACCCTAACCCTAACCTCAAGATCTTAAAATTTAATTTCTAAACCCTTATATTATAAATGATAATTTATGGGCTAAATCATGAGATTATATATATATATATAATCCATGCATATCATATCAAAAGAATCATATAGAAATGTCATTTATGACATGTCCATCATATCAAAATATCAAAAAATGAGTGATATCATAATTTAGCATTATATCTTAATATTTAACACTAAAATAAACTAACCCCTGGGTCTTGACCTTAAACCAAATTGAATATATCAAACTAGATTGAAAGGTAACCTTGGCCCTTAACTAATTAATATTATACTTATAAACCAAATTGAATTAAACTATGATCATAAATAGGTAATTATATATCCCAAGTTAATAGTAGAAACCTTGAATTTAACCTTAAATCCTTTCCCCAAACATTAACAAAATTGAACTGTTACCCTAAGATTGAATTGAAACGTTAATTCAATTTATTAATTCTTGTCTAAATTGAAACCTAAGCATGTAAACCTAATCAAATAGTACAAACCAAATTGAACCCTAATCCTAAAACTAATTAAACATTGATATCAAGGTCTCAAAATGATACATCAATGTTATATATATGTACAAAATAGATCTATATATGCATATGTGTCATGATATATATATATTTGCACATATCATGTGTACGTGTATATATATATGCACACGTATGCATGTATATATACACATGTGCATGATAGATCTATATGTGCAAATATACATATCATGTACATGTATATACACATATATCTATATATACATATATATGCACATATTTAAACTTCATGGACCTAAATTACATCTGACAAGTTTATGTGCACACATATGTCTAAAACCTTTGAACATTCAATCTAACTTAGATAGATATATAACTTGCAGACATGTAGTTCTTAAAAGTTCCCTGAGTTACAAACATTATATATATAACAACATATGTGTTTTAAAATTTAGTTTTCTTTTAAGGTATATGTTCATTTAAGTTTTAGGACTTTTATATATATGTAGACATGTACGTGCATGTTTAATTTTATTAAAACAATTTAGATACAAGTTTTTTAATTTTGTCAAATTGTACATACATATATGTTAATATAAATTTCAAGTTTATTAAATGTCATACATTTTAATTTTAATTTTTAGCTTTACACATTATGCACGCACCTACATACATTGACATGGCTGATCAACAACCTTCTATCCCCCCTCGAGCAGCCTGTCCCCCTCGAGCAACCTATACCCGGACCCGAGCAGCCTATCCTGGGCCCTGAGCAATAGCCTATACCCGGGCCCGAGCAGCCTATCCCAAGCCCTGAGCAATAGCCTATCCCCCCTAAGCAGCATCATGTCCCCCGTGATCAACTGCTTATCCCACCTCAGGAGCTCTATGATCGCACTAACTAGGAGATTCATAGACTCTAGGAATCCCTGACTAGTGGCACATGCTCTAGTGTTTATAGTGGTACATGCCAGACTATCTTACATAGCCTGACATTTATTCGAGATGAGATTCATGGCGCTGCCCCATATTCTGCACATACTATATAGGCTGTCCTTGACCATAAGAGACGAGAGGTCTCCTCTGGTCTTTCACTCTAGGAGGTGCAGGGCTTGGTGCCCAAAGATGTCCTGAAGAGGGAATATTTCCTTCATTATCTTTCAGAAAAGTATGTGAAGGGGTATTCTCCCCTTAAGTGTATAGATCCACAAATGACTGCATTGATATACCCACACTTCCTTGCTACCCATGGTCGTTATCCAAATAATGACCAAATTCCACTCTATTTTTCCTGACAGCTTTATGCAGAGGTTCACTTATGCAGGGCGGTGAACTACACAGATTTACCAGGACATTTAGGATAGGGGCATGGTAGATTGGCTGATAGGCAGCTAGGTTGTCCCCCACTGGCACATAGATCAATTTTCGGAGAGAGGGCACCTACTATTTCCCCTGTGTTAGGTCCATCACTGATGAGGCCATGCATACCACTCAGTTACATGGGGTACTTCAGGGAGTTGGAGAGATTGTAGCAGCTGTCAGATCTATTTCGAGTGATGAGGTTGGTCAGTATTTGATTTCTCGTCGGCGTTCCAGATAATCATCCTATGCTTCATCTTTAGGAGACTTGTACAGTGCAGCAGGCATCCCTTCAGTGGCTAGCTTAGAGGGTCTCACTGGAGTGTTGGCACGAGATACTATGATTGGTTTGGCTGAGGATTTATTAGATACATATAGATTTGTATCAGAGCATCTTGGCATACCCATATCAGATGTTCGAGGTCGTGTCCATGGTAGTACTAGGACACATCCTCAGCCATATTCCTCTCATCGATCAGGTAGTGGTCATGGTGGTAGTGCACATAATGATCCATCTACTGACCACTCCTTTGCTCCACAAAGACATATACATACCACAGACCCTTTAACCAGTGTTACAGTGCAGGCTCAGAGTTCAGATGTGGGCCTTGATGATGTTGATTTGAGCTTGTCGACCACAGGGTGGATGGACTTGTTGACACGTGATGATTCTACTTCTATGCCATCTCATGCACATAGTCCACTTGGCTTGTCATTATTAGGACGTGCTAGTCACCAGCCATGGGGCCCGCGTAGATGCAGAGAATGAGCTTGATGTGACGCAACGAAATTTGGATGCATTAGTGGACACGATCGATGCTAGGCAGTCCGAGTATTATCAGATGCCACCATCTACACAGGTAAAAAAAATTTCAAGTTCATGTTAAAATTTCAATCATTTCAAACTAATTTAATTTAGACATGTGCATGTGTGCACATGTACATGTATATCATGCACGTAGATTCAAATGTAATCATGTAGAGAAATTTTAATTTGATGTGTTGCCCGTGCACGTGTACAATGTAGGGGGACGTGCCTATTTTTACTCCAGCTTTGATGCCAGATCGTGTACGTCATCAAGACTCATTGGATGATGTCAGTAGTGGACAGGTAATGTTTATTTATGTTTTGATTAAATACATGTACATGTATTTCAATATCACTTTCTCTTGATTAAATGTATGTATGTATTGATATCACTTTCTCTTGAATTTATATATAGGGGTCAGCACATCCTAGTAAGCACCTTGATACTAGTCAGTCTTCAGAGCGCGTTGTGAGGAGGCATGGCGATGATAGTCCTGCACGTGATGATCTATATTTTTTTTATCTAGATGATTTGTTGTAGACTTTCATCCAGAGAGACATTCATATATGTTAGATAGACACTTTATATACACACATGATGCATGTTATATTTATATTTGATTTGATATAGATGTACCTAGATTTACATGTCTACATGTGTGCACACTATATTTATATTTGATATTATCTTCTGATAGATCTCTAGATAGATACATGTTTTTGTTATTTGTTCTCGAGATGATTGATACATGTTGCATTATGTTGTGGAATCTAATGTACATACTAGATCTAGATCTAGTATATTATAAATTGTTTCTATCTAAGATATGTAAGTAATTTATTTAGATATGTACGTGCATGTTTAATATATTGATTAAATTTAGATATATATATATATCTATATATATATATATATATATATATATATATATAAATAGTTCATGTAATTTAAATGTTTGGTAATATATTGAACATGTATTAAATGTTAAAGTATCAAGTAATTAGTTGTACATAATTCCTAACTCGAGTAAATCTATAGAACTCATCCCTTTTATTTGTACACATATCCTAGAATTTTATCCCCTTAAGCCCAATGTTGTAAAATTCAAGTCCAACTTAAAACATGTACATGTTCAAAATTTAGTTTAAACAAATTGCAATTTGAACTTGAAAGCTCACATGTCAAGTAATTAGTTAAATCGAAAGCTCACATGTCCTAAAATTGAAAGCACATGTCGTAATTAGTTAAATTGAAAGTGTACATGTGTTCTAAAATTGACAAGTTAAATGAAATAGAAAGTTCAATATAATTTAGAAAGTTAAATGAATTCTTGCATTGAGTTAAAAATGAAAGAGTAAACGTTCAATTTAGAAAATTAGTTATTGGACACCAAATTTCAAATTGTTCAACACAATTTGAAATAGTTTGAACCAAATTTCAAATTGTTCTTGAGTTACATTTCAAATTTTAATCATAGTGAAATTTTAATTCAAGTGCACACATGTATCCTAGGATTTTATCCCCTTAAGCCCAATGTTCTAATTCAAGTCCAACTTAAAACATGTACATGTTCAAAATTTAGTTAAACAAATCGCAATTTGAACTTGAAAGCTCACATGTCCTAAAATTGAAAGATCACATGTCAGGTAATTAGTTAAATTGAAAGCTCACATGTCCTGAAATTGAAAGCACATGTCCTAATTAGTTAAATTGAAAGCGTACATGTGTCCAAAAATTGACAAGTTAAGTGAAATAGAAAGTTCAATATAATTAATTTTACAAACTTCTAATTTCATCCTCTTAAGACAAGTGGTGTTCGAATTTCTTTCCCTCAAGGTGCACATGTCAGGTAATTAGTGTACACACATGTACATATAAGTTCATAATTTCTATAATTAGTTACTTTAGAAAATTCAAAATGAAAGAGTAAAAGTTCAATTTATAAAATTAGTTATTCCATGAAATTTCAAATTGATCAAATGATTGTTCAACCAAATTTCAAATAGTTTGAACCAAATTTCAAATTGTTCTTGAGTTACATTTCAAATAAGGAGTTGTTTCTATTTCATATCAACTGGATCAACTCGTTCTTGGATAACATTTAATATTTTCTCATGATCATCAATATGGAGCCTCCACTTACGTATTCCAGGTCCTTTGACTAGATGAAGAGTTAGACCAGTGGCAATAACATGGTTACTATATTGATATACCTTATTGTTAGGTTGATAATCGGTGAAATGAATCCCACTTTTAAGTACTTTTATTTGCTTCAAATATGTTCCTTGTACAACAACATAACCTGCACATGTACACATTTAAAAAATACATCAATCTTGAATTTAAGCCAAAGAATTTGAATTCATTAAAAATATAGATACTTGACATACATATATACATAATTCAACTATATACTAACCTGTGGGAAAAAAAATTTCATCACTTATTTCAGTCTTTGTTAGCTTCTTTCTTTCCATGGTGCAACGTAATAAATAATAGCTAGCACCTTCTACATTTTCTAATTCTGCTATGACTGCAAAAACATTTCCTACACAAACTTATATATGTCAAAATTCTGGATACACGTCATTTACATAAGTACATATATATAATAAAAATTAACCAAAATTATGAAAAATGTATACATGTACATGATCCAGGTATATATATAGTTCATACATACCAACTCTGATCAATCCTGAAATATGGTTATAATCACTAGAAATCAATGGAATATCATCATAGTTTTCATCCTCAAACTCATTTGTATTAATAACATCTAGTTGCACCAAAGTCCATTCACCCACATATCCACGTTCTTGATTAATGCAACCACCATAGTCTTCATCAATACAATTAGGACAAAAACATGAGTATTCTCTTGTATACAATGACCACACATTACTATTTGTACTCATGATTGAATGCAAAGATCGTGTCTTCTCTACCCTCTTGCACGCATGCATTGATCTTCGATCAACACCTGAATGTGTACACAAGGTCCATAATTTAGTTATAGATCATCTAAGTTAACATATTAAATATAAATTTAAGATTCAATTTAAAAATATGAACAAATTAATTTATATATACCTGATACCTCCCAAAACACTCTAGATGGTATGACTCGATCCGCTTCTGATGATGTGTTATCTATATTTGTTGGCACCATAAAATGTGTTTTGCACCACTCAACCACATCATGAGCATTATTAATCTGATATCCTTTATAGTCCATTTGATACTTTCTTAAAGCACGTTTGATACAAGTTCCTGCACCATCATGCTCACCCTTTCCATGTCCACTCTCAAAAAAACTCCAAATGTGTGGTATATTAAGGTATCGATGATATCTACATAATGCATAAAATGGTCTAGATGATTTAAATTGTGCTGCACATCCATCTGACCATACCAAATGTTTTTCTATTTTAATGTTTTTGTTTTTCAAATATTCAAAAAATGTCTTAAAACAATGTTCCACAAAATGTGTCATGTTCTTTGTCATCACTAATATAAAAGTGATACTCTTTTTTAATGACTCGTGCTTGATTTGTACTTTCCACACCATCCAAATCAATTTGTGCATGTTGATAAGACACTTGAACCATAATAGTAACCTACTCTATATAGTATTATTCTGCTTGAAGTTGTTTTTGAGATATGAAAGAGTAATTCTCTGCAAAGTCAACAACAGATAGAATTTTTCCAAGTGGGAAAGTTTCTCTTAGTGTTTGAAATTGTTCTTCTTGCCACTTAGCAAAAAATGCATGGCGTATATATGGTTGAATCAATTTACAAAAATTTGACATAAATTCTCCAGCCGATATCTCATCCTCTACATATTCTAACCTTGTTGATTCTTTTCCAGCTTTTGTTTATGACTTTATGTACTTATATCTCTTACATTTTACCATCCTTGTTGTATTAGTATCTTCTTCTCTCAAAGGAAATTTAGTCAAGTTACCACATGATTCACAAGTTCCTCTTATGAAATCTATTTCACGGACACAATCATTTGGTTTGTCACATAAGATTGATGTTATGAATTGACTCGGTCGTTTAGGAAAAGTATTTTGAGAAGTTTCACCACTTTCTTCTATCATCTTTTGAAACCCTTCATAGTACAGATCAAATTCAACATGATATCGACAACAACATGTTTCAAAAGATTTATTTATCTTCACAAAATAGGGCTTCAATCTTTCAAACATTGTTTGTCCAATCTTTATGTTAGGATTTAAATTACAAAATGAGAGATACAATTCATGTTGAGTGACATCCAACCAATGTTTTGCGTGTTGAATATATTCCTTGGGCCCAATCCTCTGCTTGATGATATCTCTTCTATTTGGTGAAGGACGAGTATTATCAATCCAAAATTGAATAACTAAGTTCTTAACTGTTTCCCCAATCATGTCAAATTTAGGAGCTCTACACATTAGTGCCCAATTGCCTTCTAATGTACTATCATTCAAATTGTTTCTCCTTTTTAGATAATGTAGTACTGTCTTTCGACTATACCCGAAATGAGATGATAATGAAGAGATCTGTCTATTTTGGGATGTTTTCTTATTTAAAATAGATTTTAGTATCACTCTTACTGCAATGGATTTATCTGTAGATCTAGTTTTTTTCCCAATGGAATGTAACCCTTCCTTAACACTTTCAACAATATCTTTTTCTAGTTTAGAAGTCCTCATCTTTTTTATACTTGTATCTATACCCAATAGTCTCAGTGGCTCTTTTAATTCATCTTTGAGAAGTGAAATTGATAATAGTTGAGTTTTCTCCACTGTTGATAGATTCTCAAATTGTGCAATTATGTCTTTAGACTTTTTATTCAATTTCCTCTTCGTAGTATGTGTAGGTTGATTAGCATATTCTCTCAATGTTAATTTTTCTCTTCAATCTTTGAGCTAAATTAACATTCTCATTTGTTGTTTGATCTCGGGCTGCACAAGAAAAAATGAAACAAAGTCTTAAGATACAATCTAGATTTAGGGGACATATATGTATACATATATACATGTTTAACTCAAGAGTGAAATATTATGTACTTGATTAAATTATCTAACCTTCAGATGGTCCTTCTTCAATATCCATTGCTTCATCTTCAATTTCTTCATGTCCAACATTTTCATCATCTACTAGAATTGCACGTGCACGATATAACAAATAAAATCAAGTAAGTTTATAAGGGGAAGTATTGCTCACTAAATTTAAAAATTAAAGATATAAAGTTTGATAGAGACCTAGAATTCTAGAAAGATCTATATTATATACTTGCAAGAGATGCACATGTACCTATTTGAACTTGGGATGAACCTTCTCCAATGTCGATAGGTTGTCCTGGTTGACTACGTCCTAAATAAATTCATTTATTTAATTTTAATCATAATCTAATAAACCTTAATGGACTATAAATTATTAACATAATTGAATAAACAAGGTAATTCCCATGCTAAATAAATTCATAATTTAAATTTATTCATAATGTAATATTCACCCTAGGGACTAATATGGACATAATTGGATAAACCCTAATGGCCTAAATATGAACATAATTTCAAATAAACTCTTAATATTAAGTTAATCTAGTAATGCTAATTTAAGATAAATATGATATTCCTAATTGGATTTAAACCCTAATCCTAACTAAATAAACTAATTAAATACATTGGAAAAAAGATTGTGCATGTGTACCTGATCTAAGATAGTATCTTGCTAGCATTTTTTGACGATTTTCATCTTCTTGTTCCTTAGTTCTTCTTCGTGCATATTTACTTGCTCTTTTATCTTTATTGCCCATGTCATAAATTCTTCCTCCAAAATTTGAAAATAGGTTGAAGTTTGTCAAATATTTCTTTCTACCCAATTCAAAAGCCAATAACTTGATTTCACATAAATGCAAATTGTAAAAAATGAAACTCATATTTATATACAAATTTTTTTTTTAAATAAACCTCTTTATTAGCCGACTAGAAAAAAATTCCTAAGGAGCCGACTAGAAAAACACCCCTATGGTCTGCTTCTAAGGGGTTAACCGGCTTTCCTAGTAAATGATCGAAACTAGGTGGATAGTTTTGATCGAAACTAGGAAAGCGATTTGCTAACCGCGTGGTCAAGCTCCCAATAGTTTCGATAGAAACTAAGAAATTTTGTTTCTATCGAAAGTTTGTAAAATAATTTCGATAGAAACTAAGTTTCTATCGAAACTAGCTAGTTAGAAGCCCCCATGAATAGTTTGAAGTTTTTTCAATGATTTCCTTTCTTCGGAGCTGAATTACCAGGTTCAAATGGAGCACTAAAGACCTAAAATTGTACATGATTGAAGTACTCTAAACTAGCTTTCTAATGACTATGAATTTGGTTCTTTTCAAATTTTTTAGGTATATATTTTTTAACATGAATTAAATATAGGTTTATTGTAAAAAATAAACTACGATATTCGACGCTCATGGAAAAATAGTAAATATAAAAATAAAATTTTTGAAAAATAAGTACGGTCTTCGTATTTGAGTCACCTTTCAATCAAATTTTACTTTTTAAAAATTGGGTAAATATATAATAAGTTACATGTGTCAAAAACCACGTATGTCTAAATTAGTGTTATGCCAACTTTAAACTACAATAAAATATGAAATACTAATGATAAAGATATAAGACCAACTCTACAGTTTAGGTATGGATGTTAAAAAACTAAGTTCAAAAGAATCACATTGATATCTATTGTAGAAAAAAAGTTATGTGTGTCAAAAACAGTGTCACTCTTTAAAAATTAGGTTTTTGATATCATACCAATTTTTGTAGGAGAAAAAATAATTCAATAAAATAAATTTTTTTTCAAAAAAAAAAAAAAAGATTTACAATCTAGACACAAAATCCTAAAAGACTCTAGTTTACTTCATCTTCAAATTCCTAACCGTTAAACATGAATTTGCATTTGAAAGTGAACATTTTCTTAAAAATTCAGAGTTCAGTGTCGGTTTAGGCAAAAAAGTGTAACCCACTATTGTGGGTTCACCCGAGAGAACTATGAGCTTTGTGAAGAACAGTAAAAGGTATATCAGGTATTGAAGATAACAATAGCAAGCAAGAGGTTTTTTTTATCTATCTTTTGTATCAGGGAATTATATTCTATATTGCATGGTTGGGTAGTAGGCTCTTCTTGCATACATTTTCTATTTATATATAACAAAACCTAATAAGGTTGAGGCTTCTAGAAAGGCCTAAGTCCTTTAACAAGGACTGAGACAGTGATACTTTTGATTAGTGGGTCATTTTGTGGGTACCATCCCCACTAGGGTTTTCCCTTGGCCATTGTTTCCCTAGTTTAAAAAATATGGTTTTATGAGTTCTTGCATGGTTATGTTTATTGTTTAGTATATTTAGTTTTCTTTCATATGCAATTTATAAGGCAATTAATAATATCTAGTTTTAGGTTAAAGTTTGTAGAATATTGATTCACCCCTGAGAGCTTTCATATTCTTGATAAAATTTATTATATCAACTTATTGCTGTAGGGAAAAGTTGGGGTCTAACTTGATGGATTATTTCTGGATATAATTGAACTGAAATACCCTAAGTGTGTCAATTTGGGACTTGTAAATTAGTGAAAGATATAATGGCTATTTGCTCAACATGGAAAAATAACAAGACAAGTGATTATGAATGCAATGCATTTCATGTGTAATTTAAAAGTATCTAAGTAAATTGCAATTCAATTTCAACAAAAAAAATCCACAATTGCATAAATAAATCTCTCCAATTCACGTTAACTGACATTTGATTAACACAACATCATTATGATTATGAAAGCCAACTATATTAACAACATTAGTATAGTCATACAATCCAAATATATTTAATTAACTCAACATCATTATAACTATGAAGGCCACACATTAAAATATCTACATTTAAATCAAACTGCTCTAAAATAATGATGATAGTTTGAGTTAGATCCAATTTGCGACAAGAGGCTTAAGTGTGAGAGGAGACCTATAGAGTGATAGTTGTTGAGGGGGGTAGCAAGGAATGATAGGAGGTTTTTAAATTGTGACAAGATGTTGTGCTGAGTAATGAATAGAATTTTGGCAAAAACTAGGGACTCGATATGATCAAAGTAGAATGTAGAGAACACAGTAGAGAACAATCAGAATTTTGAGAATACTATGGTTTGCTACTAAACTGATGAGCACAATGTTTCTAGTCACAAAATTATTTCCAAACCTTAAGATAAATTATCACATATCTATGGAATGGATGAGTTTAAAACAAATAGTAGAATCATACCACATATTAAACAAACTAAATCCAATTATGATATTGCTATCAAGATTTAATTGTGTGATTTTGAGTCAAACTCATTGACCCATGTTTCATGAGTAGTGATTCAACATGAATCCATCTCTCATGAGAATAAATGGAACACTTATCACTCATTGGATCTAGGTGATGCTCATTGGGGTGAAGCACCAAGCCTTCCTAAGAGGTCACCCATCCTAGTACTACTCTAGCTTGAGCGCACTTAACTACAAAGTTTCCTCCATGGTTAAACCCAAATCTTGCAACCCCATTTGCAAAATCTTCACCAAGTGTTGTGCCTTATCAACCGTTCATTAGAAATCCCCTTTAGTTGTCAATTGAATAGTAGGAGATAATGATCTCCTACTTGGATCTAGGTGATGCTTATAGGGGTGAAGCATTGAGACTTCCTAGGAGGTCATCCATCCCAGTACTACTCCAGCTTGAGTGTGCTTAACTATAGAGTTTCCTCCATGGTTAAACCCAAAGCTTGCGACCCCATTTGCAAAACCTTCACCAAGTGTTGTGCCTTATGAACCATTAATTAGAAAGCCCCTTAAGCTCATCAGTTGATAAGTAGGAGATAATTTCCACAACAAGTAGGAGATAATTTGATCCATATCTTCCATATGTCCTATAGCATTCTCAAGGTTGATCATCTAAACAATTTGAACATGTGTCACATAAGTACCAAAAAAAACAAAAAACATGTTCTTTTTAGCTAATGATAATTTGGCCTATTTCATGTATTTCTATTGAAAATTGGCGACTTAGGAATTAGGAGGACATATGAAATGAAGGAAATGTAATAAAAATTAAGACATTTTTAACCCCCATCATTCCCCCCAACTAAAGACCTTTGCATGACCCACGCAAAGAGTATGGTACAAACCAAATGAAGGTGGTAACATATGCCCTTGTTCAATTGTGTGTAGCTTCCTCTATAGCTATTCATTTTCATACTAGAGATACATCATCATTTGAAATAGTTGATGAGTAGAAAATTGTGGGAGAGATAGACTTTATTGTAGAATTGGTTCTTTATAAATCATAAGAGATTGGGACATGTCCTTAGTAGGGCTTGTGATAATTTTTGCATCCAGTTTTTGCTATGGTACTTCCCCCATAGGTGGCATGACTGGAGGGTTTTGAACCTAATCATCTTTATCCCCTATAACTTGTTCCAACTCCATTGGTGAGGGTGTAATAGAGGCTAGAGGATTCTCATCATGTATTACATGATACCCTACTTTTATTAACAAAACTTTCGCTTGAGAAATATCATCAATATTAATCCCACAAGCTTGACAGACCATCAAATCAAGGACATCTTCCTTGATAATATCAGAATAAAAAAAAATTCCATGATGTTCAACAACTTGAAGACTTGTTTCAAGTACATAGAGTCCTCTTTCTATAGGGCTATCTAGAGGAAACTCTTGAATTACTAGAAAGACTAGCCTAAATGGGATTTGTATATCCATAAGCTGTTTGGACTGTCTCATTGCTATATTCGGTTCATTTTCTTGGTTGGGGATTATTTTAGGCTTTTTTGTTATATCTACCTATCACTTTTGGCTTCAAATAGTGTGTTCAAATTTTTTCTATTGGTGAGGGTTGGGAGACTTGGTGGCTACAACTTGTAGACTTGGGGTTTTAATGGTGGTGGCTTATAAATCATAGGCAACTTAGGTTAATTCTTTGAGGAGATTAGGGTTTTGTCAGGTAGAACAACAAGTAGAGGAATCAAGACTAATTTTGGGCCTTTTAGATATTGTAGCATCATATGATTCTATAGCTTTTGTCTTACAGGTGGGTATTGGTGTTTTAATAGGGTCAGAGAGCTATGGAACATTTTCAATTATCTTCTTTTCTTCTTCAACTGGAAGAGGTTGGTTTACTTCACTAGGAGATTGTTCGACAAAGCTATCCTAGTCAATTATAGGATTTATAGTTTGAAGGCCATGAAAAAAAAAGAGTTTAATGAGACCATGGTGGGCTAAAGATTGGGCATGTCCATCACAAAAAGCACTATAGGACTAGTGGAGGGAATGGTACAAGTAATAAGGAAAATTAACTAAATCATGTTGACGAAGATGTAGCAATAACCAAAAATGATAACAAAAGACAAAGACATACCTACCTTTAAAAGTGACATATTGAACCAAAATATTTTTTACCTTTTCCTTTGGTAGAGGAAGGCATTTTGTGCTATGCCTTGTCCTTCAAAAATAGTGACCTTTTCTCCCCTCTATAGAAATTGGCTCTTATAAGTCTTCAGGTCAGTTTCATGTGGGTTGGCCTTTGGGAAGAAGTTATTTCCAACTTGGGGAAGCCCTATAACTTGAGCCACCATCTCTACTATGACTAGAAAATCAAAACCCTAACATTAACAACATTCTGCATGAGTCCCCAGGTGAAGTTGACTATGATTTTCTCATCAAATCCCTACAATTTGTAGAGGTATCGTGTCAACTTGACAAACTAAAATATTTTGAAAGCCTCTTCATTATTTCACAATTTAGTCATATCTACAGGTTCAAATCATTTATGGATCCTCCCATGGTGATGATATATAGACATATTTACAAGGAAAAACTACTTGACATAGAGGTAAATATCGATGTGTAAAAATAGGAGTAAGGGCAATATCAAAACAAGACTCATATTATAGGTTAATAATTGAAAGATAATAGTGGTGAGATGCAAATCCAACCTCCCCCCAATGAGAACATAGTGCATCTATTGGGTTGCCAAGTAATACAAAAAACAATCTTAAAATAAAACCTAATTAATTATGAAGTGGAAAGGAGTATTTCTTGTGTTAGTGGTGAAGGACATGCAACATAAGAGAAACATGTAGAGAAAGAGAAAAATAGATGTCAATAGATCTCCCAAATCTATAAAAAAGCATTACACATCAGAGGAAAGAGAATGCTGAGAGAAAATAGTGAAGTGGCATCATAGAGTCCATGTGGAGGCACTTAGGAGAAAAGGTCCAAGGAAAGATTGGACCCCACCAAGTCCAAATAGAAAATTGAAGAGCAGAGTTTGAGACAATGATAGGATAGAAATAGTAACCAGTCATAGGGACCTCAGATTAAGAAAAGAGTGGAGTGATAGGAGAGGCCACAACCTTAGAACCATGATATAAAGGTAGTAGGATGAAAAGAAATGTCCTTTGACATGGAGAAAAGAAAAACAACACAACAAGATAACAAAGGATAACTGCTAGAGTGAGGATATAGAGATGACAGATGATTTGGTTTTTTATTTTTTTATTATTTTTGAATTTTTTTTCAAAATTTTATGTGTGAAGGAGCCCAAAAGGAACCATGGTGAATTTCTTGGAGACAGTAAGAAAGAAGGCTTCCTTGACAAAGGCTTCCGCTATAACTTAAGGTGATGCTCATTACCAAGATGTTTATGAATTCTTGAGTCTACAGTGTAGAGCTATATGACACCATTATCAAATAGATGGAAAATTTCATAAGGACCTAACCAACAAGTATGAAATTTACCTTTAAAATCCTAAAATTGAGAATCATACAAAAGTGCAAAATCACCTACTTGGAAGGAATGTTGGTGAATGTGTTTGTCATCCCATAGTGCTCATTGATTCTAGACAAGTTCAGTATGGACAAGTGCCTCCTAATGGAGTTCATCAAAAGAGTGGAGTTGTGTTATACATTCCCGTTGAGCATTAGGGAGACACAAACTGATTTGAAGTGTAGTTCAAAGAGTCTTGATCTCAAACTTAGTAGGGATAAAAACCTTTTTACCATAAACCATTTCATAAGGGGCCAGACCAGTAGTGGTCTTCCACATGGTGTGATAGGTCCACATGGCTTCAGGAAGTCGTGTGACCCAATCATGCTTATTAAGTACAATAGTCTTGGTAAAAATGTTCTCTAGTTCTTGATTAGTGACCTCTACTTGTCCATTTTATTTAGGTTGATAGGGTGATGATTTTTAGTGGTAGAGTTCATACTCTTTGACTAATGTAGCAATGAGATCTAAAGTGAATTAATGTCCTTGATCTATAGTAATCTCCCACAAAACAAAAAAGTGAGTGAAAATCTCAGAGTACAGGAAATCAGCAACCTTGGTATCATGGACATCCTTGAGGGAAACCACTTCAACCCATTTGGTAACATAATTGGTACAAACAAGAATGTATTCCTTTTTGTTAGAAGGTGGATTGATAGGTCCCACAAATTTGAGACCCCACTTTTGAAAAGGTTCACTAGAAAGTTGAGGATGGAGTGACATTTCATCAAATTAGGTAAGAGCTGAGGACCCATTCACTAACATTGATCATAGTGATGAACATACCACTTCTAATATTTATGGAGTGTAGGCCAATAAGAATCTTTTGAATAGTTTGTTGAGAAGAAAAGTTTCCTCCACAAGGTTTAGTATGATAGACATGAGGATTATCAAAGACATCCTCTTGAGGAACACATCAATGTATGATGTTATCAATGCCAGTGTGGAAGAGGAGACTATTGATCCAGGTGTACTATCCACTAAGGCCGACCAACTTATGAAATTCTCTAGGAGAGAAGTGTAGTGGAAACTTGCATGTAACCAAATAGTTGGTGATGTTAGCATATGATGGAATATTAATAGAAATAAAAAGAGGTGTTCATTAGGGAACATATCATAAACATGAACAAGTTCATCGCTCAGTTGCTACAACCCGGAGAAGAAATAACCACATTTTCCTGACCAGGCTTATCAAGTATAGTGAAATCAAATTCTTGTAAATAACCATTTAATAACTCTACTAGTTATCGCTAGTTTTTTCATTAAAAATTGAATTGCTGAGTGATTAGTATGAACATACACTTTATAACTAGTAATGTAGTGCCAAAATTATTAATAACATAAATAAAAACTAAATTTTTTTTTTTAGTTACCATATAGTTTACCTCCACACTAGTGAAGTTCTTGCTAATGTAGCAAATTGAATAAAAGAGGCTGTCTTCTTTTTGTCTATGTACTACTCCCATTGAAAAATTAGAAGCTTCAGTGTGAATATGGAAAGGCAATGCCCAATTAGGGTCTCTAAGAATAAGAGAAGTCACAACTTTGTTCTTAATAGTCTCGAAGGCTTTTCGACACTTAGGGGTCAAAGTAAAGATAACATCTTTGACTAATAGTGAAAACAACAGAGAAGAAATCTTATTGAAGTTTTGAATAGATCTCCTATAGTACCCAGCATGACCAAAAAAACCCTAAACATCTTTTTGGTTCGAACATGTAGGGAGGACCTAGATTATTTGTATCTTTTTGGGGTCAACTTGGATACCTCCTAAGGAGATTAAGTGGCCTAATATGATTCCCTTAATCATTAACATATGATAATTCTCATGGCTCAGAGATAGGTTAGTGTCGATAGATATCTTAAGTAATTTCTACAAGTTATCTCTAGCTTCTTCAAAGGTATTTGTATGGAAACTAAAATCGTCTATATAAAATTCTACACAATCATTAACTAGATAAAAAAATATGCTTAATACCACTCATTAAAATGTAGTAGGAGCATTGCATAGCCCAAAAGCAAGAACAATGTAAGCAAAGGCTCCCCACAGATAAGTGAAGGTGGTCTTGTCCTGATCTTCTGGAGCAATGTAGAATTGATTGTACCCACTGAATCCATCCAAGAAAGAGGAGAATTGTTTCCCTAAAAGAGTATCCAAAATTTTATCAATAAAGGGTAATGGAAAGTGATCCTTCTTAGTAGCCTTATTCAAAGCCCTATAATCAACACAAATATGCAACTTAAAATTTTGACAACAAACAAAGGAGATATACACCTACTATTTGAGATACGATAAATGGAAACAACATTCAATAGTTTTTGGAGTTCTTCTTTGACTACATCGTGCAAGGCAGGATTGAGTCTTTGTAGCGATTTTCAAACTAGGAAACTTCCTTCTTTGATGTAAATCTGGTGGGTACAAGTGCCTAGGTGAATACGTCACATGTCTTGATATTCCCACACAAACACATCTTTATGTTCTTTGAGTATAGCTATGAGATCTATGACCTAAGTGGATGTTAACTATGGATTAATATTGAGAGTACGCCTTGGTAAGATCTCCATAGGTTCTGATGGTGTAGGAGCATTGAGAATGAGTTTTGGTGATGTTTTTGGTTTATATAAAGATAATAATGGACTATACAAATGTTGATGTGGTAGAAGCTAGTGTAATATGAGAAAGTGTTGGATAGACTAAGGATTGCCAATTAAGGGAAATTTCCCAAAAGGACAATCAACAGTTGCATGAGAAGGAAGAACCATATTTTCTAGGATATCATTAGACTCATACCTATTTTGGAGAAAGTTCACCAAAATGTTCATCATTAGGTTCCTCAAGGTATTGTGCTTCTTCTATGGTAAGGAATGGTGCAAAATCTTCTAGGTCACTGCCAACCCATACATGATCTTCTGTATCTAACAAATATTGAGCAGGGGGATAGATTGTCAATTGTTTTTTTGTTCTCCATTGGGAATAGCCATGTTACACAACTGACAATTGATATGGGCATTAGAAGTTGCTAACCAAGGTCTCCCAAGAATCAAGGGATAACCCCCTCCCCCCCAACTTAACCTTTGGCTACAAAATCATAAAATTGATTAGATAATCCCAAATGTCAATGGAAAGAACGACATCTTCTATAACCCCCTCCAATTTGACTAAGAATTGGTCAGCCATTTGAAGCATCATAGGAGTACGTCTAAGTCCATCCAAAGATAACTTGATTTCTGTTTCATTGGTCATCACATTTATAGCAAAACCTAGATCTTCAAGTGTGTTAAGAATAGAAATTGTACCAATACTTACTTGTATGATAGGGCTGCTAGGATTTGTATATTTTGGAATGGTTACATTCCCCAAAATTAATTCTACCAATTATCCAATAACTTGTGCAGTCCTTAGATCCGCCTTTTTCTATCGTTAGGCGCATAACTTTTATAACATTTTTTTGTATACTGAAATGCACTTAAGAGCTTGCAAAAGAGGAATTTTGATATTAACATTGCATAATTAATTTAAAATATCAAACTCTAAATGTGTTTTCTCTTTAGGCTCTGACTTAGGAATGAATAAGTCAGGAAAGGGAGGCTTCTTTTCTAATTGTTCTTCAGGTTCATCATGGACCTCTATGATAGTAGGTTCTTCAAGAGACTTCCTAGATCTTAGTTGTACACCATCCAAATCAACTGTGCTTATAAGATAGGTAGGATAATTGGCCACCTCATTATTATAAAGTGGTCGAGAAGGTTTATTATTAGGATTTGGTCTTGGTTGAGTTGGCATAGATGTGGGTTTAAGCAGATGTGGTGGATTTGATGGAGGTATTTGAGGAAGAAATTGTTGAGGTTGTTGATAGGGACTTATCATTGGTAGTGGAGGAAAGGATTAATGTGGAAGATAGGGTTGTGTATAAGGTTGTGGAGGTGGATATGAAGATTGTGGCCTCCATATCTGATGTCATGGTTGTGTACTAGGTTGAAAAGCTTGGGGGCCATTCTGGATAAGGTTGAGGTTGTTTCCAATCTCCACACCATGAACCTTTGTTAGAAAATTTCTAAGATAGTCTAAAAAATGTTTGTTGAAGAATCCTCTAGGTGAGAATTGGCATTATGGAGCCACAAAGTAAATTGATTCTTTGGTATACTCCATAGGAATCATCCCTTTAGGAAAATTTCATAGTGTCAAAGTTTTTATAGCTTCCTCAAGATATTCTACACGAGTCTGATTATAGGGGTAGTCTTTTGTTCCATGCTTTCTATGACAAGTTGGGTAGTATACTACTAAGGCTTTGTCATATTCCTCTTGTTTCCTATGAGTATACAAAGTGACAATTTTCTTGCCCATATGATTTAATAAATAAGTTTTAATGTCTTCAAGTAGGTTACCAATTTCTTGCTTGGAGATACTTGATGCATTACCCATAGTGGAAAACTAACTTGAGTGCCCATGAATAGATCTATGAGATCTTCAATAGTTCCTACATATATCATAAATATCATCGAAGGACAATTTCAAAATATCACCTTTACCAATCAAATTTAAAGCATCCATGCTTTCATTATAGATCCCTCTTAGGAAGAGCATTTTGATAGTGTCTTTGGTTAAATTAGTGCACTTGGAATGTTGTAAGCTAAAGGAAAAACACTCTAAGAAATCTTCAACTAACTCATCTTCTTCTTGAGTCATAAAAAAGATTTCATCCCATACTTCCTTGATGTTACAATAAAACTGCTATTTTTCTAGAAAAGAATCTTTCATTTGGTCCTAGGCTCTAATGTTCTTAAGGATCATAAACCATCGTAATGCAATATCTTTCAACGTAGCTAGAAATAGTTTTAATTTTTGTGCATCACTTTGATAATTAGATCGATTACAAAGGGCATAAAATTCAAATAGGAACATATCAAGATCCTCAAAGGTTGACCCTCTAAATATAGGAAGTTTTGAATGACAAATATTCTTTATAGGGGCATTATCCTTATGAGGCTAAATAGGAAACTCAAAGGTCATATTGTGTTGAATGATTCCATTACCATTGTTTTTTGCATTATTTATGACATTATCATCCATGAATCCTTCCAAAAATTTTACTACCTAAGGTGTGTAGTATGTCTTAAAAAGGTTGTTCTAATGGATTTGGAGGTTTACTACACCTAGCTTTGTATGAATTTTTCAATTGTTGAGATTTTTTAGGAGGTATAGTAGGAGAAGTGGATTGCGAAGGTAGCCATAAACTTTGTTCTTTGGTTTGGTGTCAATGGTCAACATACCTTTCTCTTTTTGGGTTTTAGAATTTTTGAACTACCTACTACCTCTTTCTTAACAAACCTACCTTGTATATCTCTAGGCCTATTCATGCACTTAAACAATTTATCATAGTACAAACCAAAGGTACTACCCTAAGAAAGGTCAAGCTCAAGAATTCTCAAGGGTAAACTATTGTTAATTTAACTTGCTACTACTTCATGCCTTTGATATCTCTCCCCAAAAATGACACCAAAGATATATGGAAAAGTTGGGGTCTAATTTGATGGTTATTTATGGATATAATTGAACCGAAATACCCTAAGAGTGTCAATTTAGGATTCATAAATTGATGAGAGATATAATGGCTATTTTCTCAAAGGGTAAAAACAACAAGCCAAGTGATTATGAATGCAATGTATTTCATGTATAATTAAAAAATGTCTAAGTAAATTGTAATTCAAATTGAAGGAAAGAAATCCAGACTTGCAAGAGAAAATCTATCCAATTCGTGTTAACTAGCATTTGATTAACGCAACATCATTATGATTATGAAAGCCAACTATATTAACAATACCATTATAATCATAAAAGCCAAATATATTTAACTAATACAACATTATTATAATTGTGAAAAATACACATTAAAATATCCACATTTAAATCAAATATACTCTCAAATAATGATATTAGTTTGGGTTAGATCCAATTTGTGATAGGAGGCTTAAGTGCAACATGAGATCTATAGAGTGATAGTTGTTAAGGTGGGTAACAAGGAGTGACAAGAGATCTGTAAATTACAATTGGATGTTGTGTTGAGAAATGAATAGGATTTTGGCAAAAAATGGGAACTCGATATGATTGAAATAGAATGTAGAGAAAGCAATAGATAACAATGAGAATTTTGGGAATACTATGGTTTGCTACTAAACTGATGAGCACAATGTTTCTAGTCACAAAATAAATTCCAAACCTTAAGATAAATAATCACCTAGCTATGGAGTGGATGAGTTCAGAATAAATATCAAAATCATACCACATATTAAACAAACTAAATCCAAGCTAATTATGAAGCATCGATCACTTAAATATTAGAAATTATAAAATAGGAATATAGGACATTTGAAACAATCTCACCCATGTTTTGAGAGGGGGCCCTTGCTCATTTTATCATGGTGAGAATTTAACCTAAATAAGTATAAATTCTCTCAATGCATAATCATAAAATGAATGTATCAGTCAAAAGCATTTATATGTGGATGAGTTCAGAATAAATATCAGAATCATACCACATATTAAACAAACTAAATCCAAGCCAATTATGAAGCATCGATCACTTAGAAATTAAAAATTATAAAATAGGAATAGAGGACATTTGAAAAAATCTCTCCCATGTTTTGAGAGGGGGCACTTCCTTTGGTTGTCATGGTGAGAATTTAACCTAAATAAGTAGAAATTATCTCAATGCATAATCATAAAATGAATATATTAGTCAAAAGTATATATATATATATATAAGTATTTCAAATGTTCTGAGCCCATAAAATTTAGATCAAAATGGAGAATTGGTTCTAATCAATTAATAGTCTTAAAAAACTTAAGATTATGGCTTCAAGCCAGAAGCCATAAACAAGCTAAATACAATTTAGAGAGTCTAAACTGAGTACATAGCAACAATAATGAAAATAAAGATATATGAAAATCTATATCTTCCATATGTCCTATAGCATTCTCAAGGTTGATCACTTGCAACATTTGAATATGTGTCACTTAAGTACCAAAAACAAAAAAAAAAAGTTCTTTCCAACTAATAATAAATCATGCCTATTTCATGTATTTCTACTCATAATTGGTGACTTAGGAATTGGATGGACATGGGAAATAAAGGAAATGTAATAAAAACTAAGACATTTTAAACCCCCATTAACTATCTTAGGGTTAACATCGAGGATGCCATCCCTAATTAATTAATTAATTCTTTTGTAAAAATAATAATTCCTTAATCCATAATTATTTTTTAAACAAAATAATCCCTTAATCTATAATTATCCATTTCCTTTCATACTCTGTTATGTCTGTATATTGTCGTAACTGGTAAAAATGTTGTATCTTCTTCCATACTAACCATACTAACTTGTGCACTTGAACATGTCATCCTAACACTCTGATATGTCCATACCTATCTATGCATGTTCCAGTAATACCTTTGTAAATTGCACATATCAAAATTGTATCTACTCTACCAAATAAAGTAATTGATACTTAGAAAATTTTCTAAGTATGAATGTCATAATTTGATTTTCAAGGTCTTCCTTCTCCATACTAAATATATGTTGACATAAATGACAATATCCAATATCTACCTTAGCCAAATCTCCAACATATCACTCTTTCATTAGATATATAGTGATTTTCTAGTATCATTGTGATCTTTGAATAATAAATAAAAGTTGGATGTGAGGAAAAATTAACCGAGCTTGCCAACATGATTGAAGTCAACATGTTTGATCTATTGTTAGGATTATTTTAGTTCCCCAAGATGTAGTTCCAATCAATTTTTCCAAGCTCTATATCTTTGATCTCAGAGTGTAAGTCTAAAAACTTTGACTTAGGCATTATCCCTTGGAATTTTTACTATACCAATTTTGGAGATATGACCTTAGCCTTAATTGTAGATGCACATGGGGAATCCATAGATTACCTAGATAAAAAAAAGTCATCAATACCATGATCATAAACCCATGCCTAAAAAGTAATTGAGAAATACACAAAAGGACTTTAGGAAAGATAAGAAGACTAAAAAATAATTAAAAAGGGAAAATTTTGAGCTATGTACTTATGCAAGATTGGAAATGTGCAAGTACAAACAAATGCATTAAAAAACATTAAAAATATTTCACATATGCAAGAGTGTAAGTGAGATAGGTGGACTTAGTAAAAATCAATTGGGCCAAAACTCTAGGATTCCTGATGAAGACTAAAAATGGGGAGCAACATACCTCATTAACATGAGAAGATGCATAGGTGTCACACCTTTTCACTTTTGGAGATGGGACACCTAGTAGAAACATGTTGAAGGGGGAAAATGTAGATAGAGAATAAAATAGGACCAAACCACATTCCTGCGCATGAAGAAAATAACCCTTGACAAAGGGACTTGAAGGATCAAAGCTTGGAGCAATGCAAGAGAAACAACACAAAGGTAGAGAGAAAATAGTAAAGTAAATGAAGGCCTTGGTGCCATTTATAGACTTGGAAGGGATAACATCAGCCTTTGGATCCATGTTCTTTGGCTTACAATAAAGTTTCTTACCTACATAGGTGTAGAAGGTCCAACACTGTGTAAGCAGTCAACTCACTATCTTTGCTAACTCCCAGGACACACAATGAGATGCATGAACCTACATACATGGATAAGTGTATAGAGTAATTGACAAAAAATAGGGAAAAAATGCAAGGAGGAATGCGTACCTATAGAGGTGTGCAAGTGCACATATCTACAAGTTCAAAAAATACTTAGAAAAGAAGAATAAAGCTAAAGGATGTTGACATAGAGACCTACTCGACATGGCCCAAAGCTTCTTGACCATTAAGGTCCCTAAGAAGTGACTCTGATACAATAGATCAAGAAGAAAAAAGATGAAAGAGAAAACAAAAAAGGGGTCCTCATTTGTGAAAAAAAAAAGGGGGCATGTGTTTTAGAACCACAACTAAAAGTCCAAACAAAAAGAAGAAATGATAAATGCATTTGTTTATTAGCAAGCACCCTCAGACTCAACCAATAAATAAACCAAATACCAATTCTATTAGAGGTTAAAAAATGTCCCTAGTCATCAATTTGTGCCTTTAGTTTTCACATTTAGTGTGTGTGGATGCCTTAATTCCTTTAAACCTTAGGTGCATGCATGCAACTACATATGCACAATAATCAAAACCAATCTTTACTAACTAGGATATGTTTTGACAATCCCAAGAAACCAAATTTTGTCACTCTTGACTAAATTTGAAAATTTCTTTAGAGAACCCTTGAATGAGTCAAATTTTTAGTTTTTATTTTTACTTTTTAATTAGACAAATAATTTTAGAGAGCTCACATGTTTCCATTTGATATCTCTTAGAACTCCTTTGAGGCAATGATTAGGCTATTTCACCCCATGTGTTCTTCTCTTTCTTCTCTTTCTATTTTTTAAATTTAAATTTATTTTTTAAAAATGATTGGGTGAGGCTTAGACTATGTTATCAAATCATTTGAGCTTTCTTGATTTCTTTAATTTCTTTAAGTCCCATTATTTTTGCTCCTCTTTTTTTTAAGTTTTGAGAAACTCACATACCAAGAAGCTTGGTACAACTTGGTACAACTACTTAGTTTTTCTTTTCCCTTGTTTCACATAAGGATTGGGTCAAAGATCCTAAAAGATTTGAAAGTATCTCTTTTTTCAAACTTGTACTTGAAAATAACTTGATGTTTAGACATATGTTCTAGTGTAGTAGTTCTTTCATTGAGTTTCAAAAGATTCATCAACCTAATGTGGACCTTATTTTCATTTTTGACATAGTCTCTCATGAATTTTGAGATGTGAACTTTTAAATTTATGGGGAAGACATGTTCTTAACCATAGACCAAAAAGTAAGGGTAGGTACCTAAGACATATTTAAACCTAATCCTACTAGTTCACAACACACATTTTAGTTGTGTGTGTCAATATTTTGGATTTTTATCAAGTAAAAATTTTAAACTCTGATCAGGGTTTTATTTTTAGACTCAACAACTCCATTTCCTTGTGGATAGTAATTAGAAGAGAATTTTATAATTACATAATATTCTAATGCTCACTATGTGAGAGTTAATTATGTAAAATAAGTTCCATTATCACATACTAGAAAAAGGGCATTCCAAACCTCTTTATGATGTGTTCTTCCAAGAAGCTAGTGACGACATGGATGACACAATTGCAAAATGTCTTAGCTTTAGTCCATCACATGTAGTATTATTTTTCTACATATATATACCTATTTACCATAAAATATGGAAGATTCATGGGCCTAATAGAATTGAGCCCCCACTTTGCAAAGGTGCACAGCTTGTACATTGGCTACAATGGCATGGCTAGATTTCTTCATCTATTTGCACTAGTCTGATACACATAGCAGGATTGAACATGTGCATGTGTATCTTTAAAAAGTGTCACCTAGTAGTATCTTGATCTCAATATTTCATGTGTGGTAGCTTCAAATAATTTGATTTTGGTTTTAGATTCATCATGTAATTTCTCTAACACATCCTTCACCTCATTATAGTTCTAGCATTTTAGATATATACCCTCATAGTTCTCTTTGTACCGATGTCTTTCTTTTAATATGTATGATCCAAACTTCATTTGTACTACTCTATGCAGAGATTTATTCATTCCCCCAAGAAATCTATCTTGAAGAAAGTAGTAAACTATGTCTTGGTACCAAACATCTAAAATAACTTCCTCATTAATATAAACATATAAGACCAATCCTTGTTCTTGCCCAATGTCATCTATCATCTTAGTAAAACTATATCCTCATAAAAGTTTTATAGGATAAATTTATAGATCAAATTCTTACAGTATCACCATCCACTTGCCTCTTCTTTCACCTAGTATAGTTTGCATCAATGATGACTTAACCACGGGGACAAATACACTTGCATATACTTTGCTTCGTAAAAAGTATTTCCTAAATTTATTTATAGCCTTTACCAAGGAAAAGGACTATTTATCCAAATTAGGGTAGTTCAACTCTACATTTTCCATTTTTCAAAGGACAAATCATAACATATATAGGCCTCTCATCCTTGTCATCCCTCCTCTATGTAAGTATGCTTATGCATGAATGTTTTAAAGAAAAAGAATAAAATTTGAATGGTAACTGATAGTCCAGACTCACTAGTACTGGTGCATTGATAATTATCATATTAATATCTTCAAATTCCATTTTAATGTAGGTGTCCACTAAATTTTGACAATTTTCTTGATCATATAATTAAGAGGGCATACTATTTCTACAAAACTGATGATAAATTTTCAAATGAAATCAATCTTCCCAAAGAGAGACCTTCAACTCCTTTCTACTATTAGGGGGAGTAATTTTGGAATAGTTTCTACCCTTTCTAGATCAATGGAAATGCCAATTTTAGATATTACGTGCCCAAGGAGTTTTCGTTTAGTGACCTTGAATGAACACTTCTTGGGGTTAAGATAAATCCTATATTTTTGACACTTGTTTAACATTGGTTTTATATCAATAATGTGATCAACTCTATTTTTTGAAGACACAAAAAGATCATCCATATAAATCACAATACATCTGTTCACCAACCCTTTGAATGCTTCATCATAGCTCATTAAAATGTGGCCCCAACATTGATCAATACAAAAGATATGTGTTTATATACAAATGTACCCCACTTGGTTGCAAATTTACTTTTCAACCTAAACCATCACTTTATTGTAACCATAATAACATCCAAAAATGACATCATCTTAGACCCATTTACAATTTGTAGCCCTCATCCAACGAGGGTAAAGGGTAATTTTCCTTTTGAAGAATGATTCAAGTTTCTAAAATTAACACAAAGCCCAATTTCTCCGCTTGTCTTACACACTAAAACAAAATATGCAAGCCATGTAGAATGTATAATTAGGAAAATGATTTTTGTATTAAATAACTTTTGTACTTCTTTCATGACTATTAGTTCAATGATCAGGTTGACCAATAATTATTGTTTGCATAATAGTTTTGTATTTGGTTTGAGAGGTATATTTTGACAATTTGGATTGGTTGGAAATTTTGATGTTGTCATTTATGGAACATATCAATCACATGAATTGAGTAGAGCATGAAGATGAAGCAATAATAGTTAGATTTAGAAAATTGTCTAAGTGTTATACAATTTATCTTACAAAATAGTTGGAGTTTTGATTGGCAAGCTTCATAGAAATATTATAGACATGTGTAGAGTTGGGCACATATACCTAAGACTTTAATGATGACTTGTGCAAGTTTTTAGGATAGTATAGTCAATACAAACAAAGTTATGATGAATTTACCAATTATAAAAAATGTACAGGCAAAACATAACATGACAAGGAAATGGATATTTTAGGCTAAGGAATATTTTATTTATGAAATAATCACTTGACTAAGTAGGGATGACATCCTAGATGTTAACCATAAGTAGGAAAAGTAAATTTAATATTTTGATAAAGTGTATAAAGGCATTAAGGCCGACATAGAAGATATGTGTTAATTAACAAGGTATAAAGGAAGATTGCTAAATTTGAAGTTATGTGTGAGAGATGCAATATTGATGTAGTGTTTTTGAGAATAGATTTCTAGTGTATGATTATAGGAATGAAAATTTTGATAAATTTTTGTGAAGAGAAGCAAAGACAATATTTGATATTGAAGAAATTAGCAGTAGTATAGAGGTTTTTGTATCTATCTCTTTGTATTGAAAAACTTTATTGTACATTGCATGTTTGAGTAGTGAGATCATCTTGCATACATTTTGTAATTATATATAACAACTCCTAACAAGGATAAGGGTTAATGCCTAAGTCCTCTAACAAGGGCCAAGACACTATACAAATGTAATAGACTGCTAACAGGGTCAACATCTTTATCTAGATACTTTTGATTAATAGATCATTTTTTGGGTACCATCACCACTGAGGTTTTCCCTTGGCTAAGGTTTCCATATTTAACAAAATAAGGTGTTATGAGTTACTATACTGCATGGTTATGTTTACTATTCAACATATTTATTTTACTTTCTAATGCAAGTTATAAAGTTATTAAAGATATTCATTTTTGGGCAAAAGTTTGTGAAATATTGATTCACCCCCCTCTAAGTATTTCCTATTTCTAAGAATTAGTATTAGTTACTCAGAGGAGGATTAACACCTTGAGTAAGATCCCTATGGATATGGAAAAATTACATAATATCCTAGAAGGAGCTCTTGATCAGATTGATATTCTTATAGACAAAGAGATGTTGTGAGAAAAAGGTATGAAGATGCCAAAGACTACATTGGAAATTTGAAAGATAAGATAGATAATCTCAATTCCAAGAAAGAACCTAAAGATTAGATCAAGTGTAGTGATAAAGTTTTAAGACTAAAGAAACAAAATGAGAACTAAAGCACACACTTAAGATTAAAAATCTAAAGTTGAGATTGAAGGATGATACTGGTAAAATTGAATCAGATTTGAAGTGTGTGAATGTAGATCTAAGATCCAATCTTACCAAAGTGACATCTACGCTTGAGTCTACCAAGTTGTAGTATGTAGAGCTTAAGAAGTAGAACACTATTGTGAAAGGAGAGTTAACTTAGTCTAAGCAACAAATTGAGAAACTTTATTCTAGTAGCGAGAATTTTGATTAAAAAATATTTATAGAGAGACCTTCTTATGATAAGACTTATCTTGGATATTTCATCAAGAAAAGTTAGATAAGAAGTCTAAAGCAAGGAAGAACTAGATTCTAAAAATCATTAGCTTATATAAGTAAAATTAGATCTAAAAAAGATTGAGTCAAATCAATATGATAATGCACCTAAAGAGGTTGAGCAAGTTGAACAAGTTAATGAACCTAAGAATCCTGAGGAAATGAAATCACATAAAGAAGTGAGATATGAATTCAAAGGTAGACATATACATGCAATGAAATTGGTCATATGAAAAGGGACTATATAGGTAAGTCATTTAAACCTATTACTGAGTTTTATTGTTATAATTGTCATAGTTTTGGTCATAAAGTAGTTAATTATAAGAAGCCTAAATTTGATAATAGTAATAGAAATAGTAGAATGTTTAGAGGAAGAAGATCAAATGAAGAAAATAATGGAACGAGAATCAACATTGTGTATTATAAGTGAAAAAACTTTGGACATTTTGCTAGAGATTATAGAGTACTTGTTAACCAACCTAGACTTGGAAACAATGCATTAGTATGCTAGTTATGTAAAAACTTTAGTGAAATAGAAAGATTCTATAGAATGGACATGAGGAACAACATGAGGAATCCACACTTTAGATGGAATATGAACATGAATACTAGAAGGAATGATAACAATAGTGACAACTAGAAAGATAACACAAAAGAACATGAAAAGAATTTAAAGAAGTATTTGTTAATGGAAAAGATCCATCTAGTTCACATGTGGTATTAAAAGAACAATCAAATGAATCACTTGAAAGAAGATTTAAGTAAATTTTAGTGATTGATTCATCCTACTTAAATTGAGAACTTTTATAAAGGAATTAGCATCAGAAAGGTAGCAAAAGTATCAGAGGAAGAGTTAAGGAACACATAGTTAGTATAAGGTAGAACATGATGTGTAGAAGATATGGTTAAGTGTGTAGATGATTTGGAGTTTGTATGTGGATACATGAAGTAAAATAAGGTTATTGATAGAAAATAACAAATTTTTAAGGATTGCATACTTACACAATTAATAGAGTAGGTAAATGTAAAGGATTTAAGAATTAGAAATTTGAGTATCATTTAAATGTGAAAAGAGTTAAGGATCAAATTGAGAGTGAATCAAAGGATATCAAGTCAATATTTAAGTGAGTTCACCTATAAATCCTATTTTTGCAAAGTTAAGGTATTTTATAATTTTTGAAAGTTAAAGTCATGAATTTAAGCTCAATATTTGTAGTAGAAATGGATATGTCTTTAGTTCACAATATTGAGGATGAGGCTTAACCTGAGATGAAGATAAACCCTATCAAACCTTTGGAAGATGATTATTCAATAGAATTTTCAATAATTCTAGATGAACTTTTGTATTTGGAGAATGTTGGAAGTTATGTTAAGAGAAAGTTTGGAAATATGGGAGAAGAAAAAATATATAAAGAATTTGACCTTATATACAATTAGTACATGAGTTTCAAGAGTGGTTATAAACATTTGGAGTATAATGGATTGATTAATTACTTTTTTTTCCATGAATTTAACAATGAAGATTGTGTAAAAATAATATTGAGCAGAATTCATGATGAACAATTCTAGTTAGGAGAAAATGTGATAGATATATAAAAAAACCTCATTCATTAAGTGACTAGTCTATGTAATGAAGGTTCAATGCCAATAAAAGAGAAGAATGTAAAGGAATTGGTGTTGGAAAATAACAAGTCTGATTACAATGGGAGAGGAATTGTGATAAGCAAGATAAAATAACATGGTGTAAGATTCATATGTAAAATCATGGCATCCAAGATCTATTCTAGTTCAAGAGAAAATGATATGATAGTAGGATTCATCCATATAGCATACAAGATGTGTGTTGAAAAAAGTAAGGGTTAACATGTGCAAAATACTTAGAGAATAGTTGGTTGAGATTCTAGAAAGAATAAAGAAGGTGAAAACACTCAATTCAAATTCAAGTCATTGATTACCTATATGATTTTCCATCTAATTAAAATATTTCCATTCATCTTTGTAATTGAGTTACTGAGTAGTGACAAATGTACCATGGAAGATATAACTAAATTATATAAGGGATATCCTATTGATAAGATAGAGAGTAGTGTAGATATAATTGCTAAAACATTCCAAATTGAGATGAAACAAAGGTATAGAATTCCACCATCCATAGTAAGAAAATTCAAGAATGACATATGTTTTGTGGTTGATACTGAATTTTCCTACATTGAAGAAATAGAACTCAAAAAGGCATATTTTGAGCCACTTGGAAATGAAGTTTCTAAAGGACAAGTTGAAGGACATGTAGAAGTGATTCTTAAGTCAGCCAGAGATGAAGAGTTCAATAGATTTGAAACTTTTGATAAGATAATGAAGATGACTTAATTAGCTCATTTTGAGAATTTAGGAAACAAAAAGGTTGAGAAAACCATGAAGAAGATCATGGAAGAAGTACAAATGACTCTAGAAGAAGAATCAACTATGAGAAAAATAGTGGTACGAATGAGAGAGAGTGGACAAGAAGGAATTATGTTTGTAGCCCCACTTGCAACAATAATAACTTTGTCAAAAAACCCCTTGACATAAGGCATAACTTTTGTTGAGCCTCAAGAAGAAGCATCAACTATACCATAGACAATTGTGTCATAAGATTAATATCAAAGATCACCAATAATTCCATTAGTTGAATCTAGTGAGGAAGAAGAAGAAGAAGAAGAAGAAGTGAGAATTTTTGAAGTAAAAAAGAAATTTTCTAGACTAGAAGAGATTAAATAAGAACCAACATAGACTCACAAACATAAGAGAGTAAAGTAGATAGGTTTTAAAAAGTCTAATTTTCAAATATGGGTTGATTGTTAGTTTGAATATAAAAGAAAAGTTTTGCAAAACTTTATGATTTTGATAGATTTGCAAAGTGTTTTCTATTGACATTTCTAGTTTTTACTAAGTTTTACATTAGAGACATCTTTCATTTGATACTCATTGATGTACAAAAGAAATTTCTTTAGCTTGGTATAATGATTTGTTGTTATAGAGCTAGCTTCACACTCCAAAATGGTAATTCCCAACCTTCTAAGAGAATATAATATTATTTAACCAAAATTGGAGGCAAAGATCCAATTTAGAAGAAATTTACAACTAGAGGGATCCAATTTTCTTCTACCCATCCCATTAGTTATCAAACTTGTGATTCCAATGATGAGGTTCTCCAAAATCATAAATATTTAACAAGTCTACAAAATTTCTAATTTAGTATGGATTCTTGACTTCAACTTATTTTGAAAAGGCCTATGATATTATCTAGGTGTGGAAGCTTGACATGTCATTCTAGTTAGATTTTCATCCAACTTATTGTATTTGTGGTCATAAAACATGTTCTTAGGTGCCTATTTATACTTCATGGACCTTACAAATTAGAGGGATTCCTTTTAATTCTATTTCATTCCTCTTGCTACTGTGGATTAGAAGCACCAAATTCTACCTTGTATATGCTTTTTCCAACCTTATTCAATATAATTTCTTCCAAGTCTTTAAAATGACTATATTCCTACTAGGTTTTTCCCTAACTCTATCTTGAGGAACCATCCTATATGTTGCTTCAAATAAGCCCAAGTTTATCTCATATTTTTTGGCACTCATATGACTATTATTAGCTTGATACAGTGAGACTATTTCTTTTATAAACAAAAAATCTATCTATCATCAAAATTTTGACACCTCTTAGTTAATATTTCAACGATAGTTGTCATTGATGGTTTGACAAACTTGTCTAAAAAAAAATCATTTTAATCAATATTTTGTTGTAGTTTGCTATCAAGGGCATGGAAAAATCATTAAAAATAATTTCATAAATGTCGATCTTTCAATCATAATGATCATCGATAGCCATTGTGTAATTGTCAAACTTTTGATGTTTTGTACTAGTTGTCTGACACTACCTTGTGACATGGATTGTGATGATTTTTGATGGAGTGGTCCATCAATAAATTGATAGCCATGGACTACATCAAAATTTCAATGAAATTATAGTGATGATATTTTTTGATCTTTGAGCATCAAACTTTTGACCAACGCTTGTTGAAAAATAGGTCCAAATTTACTAGTGCTAGTACATAGGTTTTTGTATCTATCTCTTTCTATTGAAGAAATTTATTTTCCATTGCATACATTTTTTAATTGTATATAAAAACTCCTAATAGGGTTGAGGCTTATAACAAGGCCTAAGTCCTCTAACAAGGACCGAGACACTATATAAATGTAATATATTCCTAATAGAGTCAATATTTATAACCATATACTTTTGATTAGTGGATTATTTTCTAAGTAAAATCTCCACTGGCATTTTAGGTTGGCCAGGGTTTCCCTAGTTAACAAAATATGGTATTATGAGTTACTTTATTGCATGAGTTACTTTATTTCATGGTTATGTTTACTATTCAACATAGTTAGTTTAATTTCTTATGCAAGTTATAAATTTATTAAAAATATCCATTTTTGGGAAAAAGTTTGTGAAATATTGATTCACCACCCCCCCTCAATATTTCCTATATCTAATAGTATATTATGTGTAATTATGTATAGATCATCTGTCTTGAGGTCTTCATAGATCTATGATATGACATCCTTGTACTTAGGCAATAGTTGTAACATTTCCTTTTTTTCTTGTTCATTACAAACATTCTAATCTTTACCATTATGGGGTCCTCTCCTATCCCCAAATCACACAAATAAAAATCATTTCCTTCTTCTATGGGACCCTCTTTTTTTGTGAAAATTTATATTTATCAAAATATCTATTTTAGTTTAACCACTCCATTGTAAATGGTATTTATTTTTTAGATTTACAACCCCATCCTCATCTTCAACTTCATATTTCCCTTCATCACTTTCTAGCTCCTCATCTATTGTCCATCCTTAAAACATAAGACTACATATGATGAAATCTAGTATGTGTTTATATATTATCCTAGATGGAGGGAGCCACAACTAACTCCACAAAGGACCTCTTCATCTAATTTCTCTCCATCAGTTTCAATGCACTTTTCAAGGTGGCTAATGCATCAACAACCAAATTCTTTCTTCTAGGAATGGACTTTATGTTAAAAGCATGAAAGTCATCCATTAAATCCTGCACTATCTTTCTATAAGCTAGTAACATCTTCTCATTATATGAATATCTTCCTATGCTTTTTCTAATTACAAACTATGAATCACCCTTGACCACAAGAACCTTCACATCTCTTCTAAGGCCATGATGAAACCTTGCACATGAGCCTCATATTATGTGACATTATTAGTGCATATAATTATAACCAATAGGTAGCTTAATAGGACCTACATCTAGGGATGATCAACTCCACCCCATATTTGGGTCCTTGTTTAAACATGGAATCTTTGAATCACAAAATTGACACTCCATCATCTTTAGTTGGTTTCTTTTTTCCCTTTCAATTTTACTTTGTCCTACAACTTGTCCTTGAAATACTTTGACTTGGGCCTCTACTCTAATTTTCTTTGAGTGGTCTTTCCCTTTTGAATAGAAAAATAATCAATATTACTCTTAGAAAGAGGCTCAATATGTTCTTGTTTCTTAACATGAATCTCATCTATCAATTCTATAATTTTGGAAGTGCATGGCTTTGGTTTGATCACCATTGATACCCAACCTTTAACCTTCAAAAAGTGCTATCACCTATGAATGGTCTCTAACTAGTCAAAACTTGGTGGTATTTCACCTCCATCAGAAGAGGTGTTATTGCATGGATTTTTGATATCCACTTCTAAAAGAGGTTCTTATGAAATTATGTCTTCTATTATTGAGACAATATTTTTTGTGTTGGATTTATTACCAAGTGTTGATTGATTTCCCATTACTTCCTCATTGCCAACACCATCAAAACTTCCTATTATTATCTCAATTTAGGCTAGTAGTGCCTCCTCTATTGTTTGTATGCACATATTTATAGTGAGAGCATTAGTAACTTTGATGATTTGAACCATATCATTCCGTGGTTCCATTTTTTCCAATATTCATGACATAGTATCTTAATAACATGGAAAATTTAATTTTGAATGACTCTCATGAAGGAATAAATAAGATGTTTGAATAGACATATCCTCTGAGATACTACAAATTTACTATCACGTTGTCCACAAACTTCCCAGAAAACCTCATCACCAAGAGAGAACTCTTAAAATCCTACTAGTGTGTTGTCATTATATTCTTCCACTTCCTCATGTCAAATTCCAATATTGTGTACAATCCAAATTATACTAAAAGAATAGGACTTTTATTTAGAGCATTGTATTCCATAATCTTGTTTTTATCTTGGGATCCATATCAATATTATTCTTATTGTTTAACTCAATAGAAATACACCCCCTTAAGAATTTTGTACATTCTCTACTCAAAATCATTTCATATATTTCAGGGATATCCATTACATGGATGTCAATTATGTCTTGAATATGAGGATCTATTCTGAGTTGTATATGCACATATTTCTATAAGATAGTCACTTTAACCTCTTTATCCAGCTATATTAGCACTTGATTTGTGGAATGTGGCATGACACCTAGGCTTTGTGATATTGAAAGTGGCATAACATTGAAAGATGCACTAACAATGGAGGAAGGAG
Organism: Cupressus sempervirens; assembly: GCA_028749045.1. Lineage (NCBI taxonomy): Eukaryota > Viridiplantae > Streptophyta > Pinopsida > Cupressales > Cupressaceae > Cupressus > Cupressus sempervirens. The sequence continues at coordinate 483,622,958 of CM053786.1, forward strand.
GGAACAAGAAGATGGGGAAAGATGGCTTTTCAAACCTAGCACTGGGCGGGACGTCTTAGGGAGGTGGATCTCAAAATCCAGGTATGCAGGATGGAATCCAAGCTGATTGTGGAGAGGTAGAGTCTCGGGATGGGGACCCATGTGCAACTAGTGGTAAGGGGAGATGCCTAGGGAGCAAGAAGGGGAGAGGTCAAGAAGCCCTTGTTCAATTTTCAAACCTGGCACCGGGCAATAAATCTTAGGGAGGTGGATCTCAGAATCTAGGCACATAGGAAGGTACCCAGGCTGACTGTGGAGAGGAGGAGTGTAGGGATGGGGTCCCAAATGATGTCGGTGGTACCCAACATGTGCTAGAATCACTATCCAAGGTGGATAGACCAGGGAATCTCCCAGTGAAATGGGCCTCACTCTTTGGTATTAAGCCTTCAGGTAAGTCCTCTTTCCCTCTAGTTAAGGTTGTGTTAGGTTTGGAAAAGGGATCATGCACGATTACCATTCTAAATGAAATTATTGACCACAACATAGCTATGATGGCTACCACACTTGTGGGGAAGTTTATGGGTCAGAGACCAAATATCGATGTAGTCTGGTCCTTTACTATGAAGAAATGGAGTCTGAAAGGGAAGGTTAGTGTTACTACTATGGTTAAGGGGTTTCTTTCTTTTGAATTCACTTGTAAAGAGGATATGGATGACCTCCTATGTAAAGGACCCTGGACCATTGGAAGAGTTACCCTAGTGCTGCAAAAATGGTCCTCTAAACTAGATTTAAATGAATCATTCTTTCAGTAAGCTCCAATATGGGTTAGACTCCTTGAGCTGACCTTGGAATTTTGGAGTGAGGATGTGTTTATGGGTGTGGCCAATTCTTTTGGAGAGCTTCTCTCCATAGACCCAACTACTACTTCTAAGAGCAGGCTGACCTATGTAAGGATCTGTATAGGTGTTAGGGAAGGAGACGATTTTCCTAAAGTGGTGTGCTTTTAGTCAAAACTTGGCACTCATATTTAGAAGTTGGATTATGAGAGTGTCCCATTTGGATGTTATCATTGTTTTAAGATAGGCCATAAAGCTTTTCAATGCCTAAAAGAAAAGTCAGTTAAGAAGAATCCCTCTACAACTTCTCTTGTTAGGGTCAAGAAAGTCTAGAGAAAAAAGACCACCATCCAGGGCTAGAAGGGTCCACTTTTGACAAATATTAATGTGGCAGAAGATTCAATGAAGATAAATCAAATGCTATATTCTAAATCAACTTTGCCTCAGGGCAAGGATGATAAGTCAGTCCTCAAGTTGAGCTGTCAAAGCCTACCACAATCTCCTCTCTTGTCATTAGGGAGAAGCAAACTATTGTTCAACCCCAACTAATTGAGGGTTCTCTAGCAAAGGGAAGGTTGGACTTTGGAGTTGAGGAAGGTAAGAAAGCCCCACATTAGGCTGCTTAGGTGGTGGTGCTATTAAGGTCTCCACTTTTTAAGGGTAGGTTGGCCTTGGCTCCCATAGAGGTGGAGAATGATAGAGTTAATAAGGATATTATTGTCTATCAAGACTTAGAGGAAAATCTTGTCTCCTCTTTAGCTGGAGGGACTAGCATAGGAAAGTTGGATGTTTTGGTTAAGGAATTGGACTAGTGGGAGGTTCTTCCAACCAACCCAAAGACTATCCTCAAGGCTTCCATGTCATTGAATTTTGGCATGAAGGGCAAAGTTCTTCTTTCCCCAAAGCCCAAGAAGAAAAATGGTAGAGGACCTTCTCAGGCCTCTCTGGTGGAGACTAGAAGTAGCTACAAACTGGATATGGGCTCAGCGGCCAAAATAGGCAAAAAATCTGAGAAGGAAGCTAGTGAGGAGGAGACTAGAAGAAGCTTGGTGAATGGATGCCAAAGAAATCTTCAGGAGTGTTCCAAGAATTAATCATGAAGATCATATCATGGAATATTAGGGGCCTTAATGGAGCCCATAAACAAGAAATTATCAGGAAACTGATAAGAGATCAGAGACTAGACATCTTGATGATCCAGGAAACTAAGATGAAAAAGGATTTGTTGGGGAAGATTAAGTTTAGCAACTTGATGAGTGGGGAGGCTTCAGACTCTGATGGTGCCTTTGGGGGTCTGTTGACCCTTTTTAATACCAAAAATTTTAGAATGGAAGCGGTCTACAATGATGGTAATATTCTTTTGTGCAAAGTTTTGAATCTCCCTTCCAATGGATGATGGTTCCTGATGAACTTATATGCTCCTAACAATAAGATAGAAAGAAAGAATTACTAGACTAGAGATTTAAGTCTAGTGTAGAGCAGAAATTTAAAGAAAGGAATTATCATGGGTGACTTTAACACTCCACTGTTGGATGAGGAGAAGAAGCGAGGTCTACCTCTAGACTGGGAAAGCAAAAATGACCTTGCAAAATTCATTAATGGTCTGGTTTTTTTGGATATGGACCTCATGGGAGGTTCCTTTACTTGGTCAAATAAATGCATTGGTTAGGACTATATTCAAGTCAGACTGGATAAAGCTCTTATTGATCCCAATTGGCTAAAGACCTCCTCTTGCAAATTTTGCGCAGAGTGGGTTTTGATCACTCCCCTATTTCCCTCTCAGCTGTTCCTATAGGTTCAAAAAGGCCTCCCCCTTTTCATTTTGAAAAAATGTGAACCTCCCACCCTGACCTTTTAGACAAGATTAAGCTTTGGTGGAGTATTGATGTGGAAGGCACAACTATGTACAAGGTAGCAAGAAAACTTAGCAATGTTAAAAGGATGGTTAAAGCTCAGAACAAGTCTGATTCTGGTCACATATTCTTTGAGAAGGAAGTCCTAACCAACAATCTTTCTGCTAGCCAAACCTCAATTCAAGAGGAAGGGTATGATGAGTTAAATAGGGAGGTTGAGTTGTCTATCCTATCAAATTTACACAATATTATCAATAAAGAGTAGAAGTTTTGGAGACAAAGATCAAGGGTAAACTGGCTCAAAGAGGGAGATCATAATACAAAGTTTTCTAATCTCACTACTCTAAAAAATTGTGCAAACAACATAATCATAGGTTTAAAGAAAGGATAGGGATTGCTGACCAAGGATGGGAAAATATCAATTGAGGCTGTTTCTTTTTTCTCTTCCCTATTGTCTTGGGATCCTTTGCTTTCCAAAGTAGATTAGGATGACATAGTCTCTTGTATCCCTAAGGTCATCATGCCTCACCATAATAAAATGCTTTGAGCCTTAGAGGGGAGTAAAAGAAGCTCTCTTCTCTTTGTCGACAGATAATTCCCCTAGCCCTGATGGCTTCTTGTCTTTCTTTTTCAAATTTTTTTGGCCTATTTTGAGGAAGGATGTCATTTAGGCTATTCAGGAATTCTTTAGGGCTAGAAGCATTCTTAAGGAGATTAACTCAACTTTTTTAGTTCTCATTCCTAAAATTCCTGGAGCCAATTCCTTGGACAAGTTTAGACCAATTAGTCTTTGCAATTCTTTCTATAAGATTATTTTGAAGGTTCTTACTTCTAGGCTACACAAACTCCTCCCTTTGATTATTTCTCATTAGCAAACTGGTTTTTCCTGGGCAGACAAATTTTAGACTCCATAATGATGGTGCACGAAGTGATTCACTCTATGGAAGTTGGAAAAAGAGAAGGGATGTTACTTAAATTGGACCTTTCTAAAGTCTATGACAGGGTCGACTGGTCTGTCCTAGATAGGGTGCTTAAGGCTTTTGGGTTTGATGACAAAACTTGTAAGCTAATATCTCAGCTGGTGTCTACTTCATCTCTTGCAGTTTTAGTTAATGGATCCCCCTCCAATTTTTTCAAACCCTCTTGTGGCCTTCATCAGGGGGATCCTCTATTTCCTATTCTCTTCATTATCTTGGTGGAATGTTTAGGCAGACTTATTGAGAAGAAAAAGAAGGATATCTAAAAGTGCCCCTTTTTCAAATCAGTAATTTGTTGATGATACCATAATGGGAGGGGAGGCTTTTTTAAAGGAGACTAAGGCTATGAAGGACATCTTGGATATCTACTCTAAAGGGTTAGGGTAGCTCATCAATTGGGACAAGAGCTCTATTTTCTTTATCAACACCCTTGAGAACAAATAGAAGAAAATTTCCATAATTCTAGGATGCAGTGTGGGGAATCTTCCCTCTACCTATCTTGGGCTTCCTTTGGGCATGAATCCTCCTGATTCATTCTGGAATGGCATTATGGATAGATTTAGTAAGATGCTGTTTGGTTGGAAAGGAGCCTCTCTTAGCCAAGCTGGTAAATGCCAATTGGTTAAATCCACCCTTTAGAACTTGCATGTTTATGGTTTGAGCCTCTTTGTGATCCTTGTGAAATTTTCTAAGAGAATGAAAAAAAAATCAGAGAGACTTCTTATGGACGGGGGCTGAAAAGAATAAAAGGTATCCTCTTGTTACTTGGGAAAAAGTTTGCCTCCCTAAGAAATATGGGGGTCTAGGCATCAAGAAGCTAACTCACCTCAACAAGGCTCTTTTGGCTAAGTAGACATGGCATATCTTCAATAGCACAGGGGAATGAAGAGACATTATGGAAAACAAGTATATTAAGAGACCCTCTAAATAGTTTACCCTCTTCAGTGAAGATATCCCAAGAGGATTTTCTATTTGGAATGGTTTTTTAAAAGCCAGGGACCTAGCTAATTCTAGAGTATCTTGGAACCTAGGAAATGGGGAGGATATCCAGTTCTGGTCCAATAGCTAGTTCATTCAAGGCCCCCTTATGAACAACCCCAAATATGAGGTCTAGATGAATGACTGCATCAACCATTTTGGGCAGAAAGTTAGTAACTATAGGAACAACCAAGGATGGATAGACCTTTCCATCATCTTTGAAGATCTTAACAATATTATGATTATGCTTAACTCTATGGCCCTAAATAACAATAGGGATGAGTTAGTCTAGGGAGATAATGCTAATGGGCAATATACTGCCACCTCTAGGTATTTAGCCCTTTGGAGACTAAAAGAGATTCCTCCTTGGTCAAGGGCTTGGATTCCTGGACTCATTCCAAAAATTAATATGTTCTATTGGCTGGCTCTACAAGACAAAATCCTTACCCAAGATAACCTCATTAAAAGAGGTCATATTATGCCTAGCAGATGTGTGTTATGTAAAGATCAGATGGAGACTAGCAATCATTTGTTCATTCATTGCTCTTTCTCCAGGGAGGTTTGGGTTTTCCTCAGCTAGGACTTGAGCTTTAGTTGATGTGTGCCTTTAAATGTCATGGATCTCTTCTGTCAATGGAAGTGTATGTTTAATAGGTCTCAACTTTAGGAATTAAGTTCTTGGATCCTATGTCATTTCTGTTGGAGCATCTGGAAGGAGAGAAATAAAAAAATCTTCAAAGATAAAGAGGAGCTGACTATACTGATAGGAAAGAAAATATTTGCTAACATAAAGGAAAACTATTTAGTAAGGAAAGGGGGAGATATTGAATTAGGTGGCAGAAAAAAAGAGAAGGCAAAAGACAACAAGATGAAAAGATAGGAAGCCAAATGGCTTCTCCCCCTAGAAGGTTGGCATAAAGCCAACTTCGACAGAGTGTCCAAGGGAAATCTTGGCTCCTTGGGAAGTGGAGGCATAATAAGGAATGGAAATGGAGATGGTATTGTAGCCTTTTCCCTCTTGTTGGGTTATCAAACCAACCACTTTGCGAAAGTGAATGATGCGTGTAATGCTGTCAAATTGGCTTTTGAAATTGGAGTTACTAATCTTTGGCTTGAAGGGGATTCAAACAACATTATAAAATGTATTAATGGAAAATCTCAGCCATCATGGTCGATTGCAAATCTTATTGATGAGACTCGTGAGACTCTTGTCAAATTTAGTAGAGTCCACGTCACTCATATTTTCTGGGAAGCTAACCCGGTTGCTGACAAGTTTGCAAATATTGGGGTTGGCGCAAGCCAAATTATGACATGGCATCCCATAAATACTTTATCGGTAGATGTTAGAAGCATGATTGATCTAGACAAGATCCAAGGAAGTACAGAGAAGATCAATTTTCAATTATGACTATGAATGGATTAAGGGGAAAGGGTACTTCCCAAAATGTTAGCATGGGAAATTGTAATTGCTGCAATTTATTACAGACTAGTCGACATGTTTTGTAGGTCATTTATTACATTTACAATAGGAGCAACATAAGGGTTAATTCTTTCTGCATTCTACTTATTCATAGAGGATCCAATCTGTTGTAGTGCGAGGTGCATATGAGAATTGAGGGTGTGCAGAGTGTAGATATGGTTGGAAAAAGGTGTAGAAAGGAGCCAGTGGGTGAAATTGAGAAATGGAAGAGCAGGGACAAAGTTTAGGAGAAATTGGATAAGGGCAGGATTACCAAAGACATTACAAAATTGCATGGCTTTGATCAAGAGGTGACTAATAGTATGATTGGTTCATGGAAGGATGGCAGAGTGAAGGTGAATGGGGTTTCTTTCATGATCACCGAGGAGGTGATTTTGACCATTACTGAAATCCTGATTAAGGGTTTTATGTTTTTTAGGGACAAGAAGCTCTCGGCTAATGCTGTGTGGGATTTTGTTAAGGATGAGAAGGAACTGAAAGCCCTAAAGAAGATTGACATGTACTATGTTCCTAATACCATGAAGAAATTATAGAGGTATGTTCTTAGAGCTGTTATAGAGTATATTACATTGGACCATAGGTTTGATAGGGCTTGTACCCACCACTTTTTTCTTTTGAATCATTTTTGGCACAGCCATAAAATTTCTTTTCCTTTTTACTTGTTAACTTCTTTGAGCAAGGCGATGGTTAACTTCAACAAGAAGCCTATTGATAACCCCACATTGCATGAGGGGCTCCTATTTCTTATTTATGAATATTTTAAGGCTCAAACTATAAGAAAGGCTCCCCCTTAGATTGAGAATGTGACCTCTGGAAGCTCCAACTACTCTTCAAACTCAAATGACATTCAGAGCTTTAGCTCTAAGGATGACATGATTTCATCCGCTGATAAAAAAGCCACCTGTCAGGTCAAGAACTTGCCTTCCTCCATCACCCCCAACAAAAAAAGTCCTAGGGATCATGAGCAGAAGCATCCTATGAAAGATGTGAAGGATGATAGCAATGAGGAGGAGGATGTGGAGATGAAAGAGGAGAAAATGGAGACATAGGAGGAAATCAAGGATGATCGGGGAGGGAAGAAATGCAAGAGGGAGGGTCTAGAGGATGAGATTATGTAGCAAGAATGAGACATGTCTTCACTGCCTCTTTCACCTATCCATATTCATGCACAACTTGAGGAATAAGATTTGGATTCTGAGACTGAGGGTGGGGAGGTCGAGGTTAATAATAGGAGGAAAGCTTGGAAAAAATTTAAAGTTAAGACCTCGAAAATGGGCATTTTTAGAGAGGCCATGATTCCATAGGTCCTTGTGGATAACCAAGAAGAGATGAGGCTTGAAGAACTCATTGACTCAACGATTGTGACTATTTCGGACAAAGCTAGGGAAATTGGGCTAAATCTCTTGAACAATGCTCACAATAGCATGATTGATAACTTTAGATCAATCAAGTGGCTTTTCCATGAGCTGGAGGAGGTCAAAGAGTAGATGGGTCATATGGAGGACAAAATGAATGGACCAAAATATAATAAAAGAGATGAAAATGGTGAGAGGCTTAGTTTAGCAGAGAGAAGGATTAACACCCTCAAAATCTACAATCATAATCTCTTAAATTAGATGATTTTGATGCTAAGCTCCATTAATAGCAACATTATATCTTTAACGAGGTGGATCAAAGACAGAGTTATGAAGGATGATGAGGATGGTAAAGATAGGGAAGAAGCAAAAATGGGGGTTGACACCACAAAGGACAACATCAACAATGGTCAAGACCAAGAGGATCAAAGGGCGCACCAACAAGAGGCTGAGGAGAACAAGATGGCCTATGATGTAGCTCAGGTGATGCAAGACTTGGAGAGAAAGAATGAGGACTAATCTTCTACTTTTTCTTTTGTTTCTTGCTGTACTTTTTTTTGCCTTTTTGTAAGGGCTTTTGCCTTAGTTGTTTCTATTCTTGGCCTTTTCTTTGATTTTTTTCTGTCAGATGGGCCTTGTGCTTTTTTCAGCCTTTGAACTGGAACTTTTTTGCTAGGATTTTCACGCTTATTATCAACCTTGTTAATGTTTTAACTCTTGGGTTTTAGGGTCCCTATAAAACCTATTTATCTAATCAAAAACATTGAAAGATGCACTCAAATTAATCAAAATTATGTAAATTCTTACCAAAGGTCTTGATACTTTGTAAGAATGGTGGTACTTCCATTTTATCTTTGAACATCATGGAAATTTCCTTTATATATTAGGAGTGGGTGCCATTGAGAACTTGAAGTTGTAATTTTTTTTGTGTGGTCCAAAGTTTTAAAAAATCCTCCCTTTGACCAGGACACCTCATTAATCTCAGATTAGTTTTGACATATCAGTGATAATATACTTAAGCCATTGACTTAGTTCATGCTGAACAAGTAATACATGCTGAGCATAATTTGTTAGATAGTATATGTTGAGCAATAGATATTTAGTAGGAGACAAATAACTAGTAAGTGTTGAGTCACTTAAGTGTTGGGTGGATAGTATGTGCCAAGCTATTCAGATGTTGAGTGATCAGTTGATGCTAAGCCATTAAGAGACTAGGTTATAGCATTGAAGTTGTAGTTTATGCCAAGCATCAAGGACTTCAAGTGCGAAGTTATACAGTTTTGACAAAGTTGTTTGTAACGGCACAAACTTCTATGTAAACAATTTTTGGGCTGACTTAAGGATTGTTTTACAATCTTTGATGATAAGGATGAATCTTAATTGTGAATCCCTATGCATTACATGCATCAAATTATAAAAAGGGAAGGATTAAGTGGCAATATGGGTGAATCACTACCATTGATTCATTCCTAATCCTAAGTCACATAGGTCTTCTTAAGGAGGACAAACCCTAAATTTTTTTAATGAATGATTAAGGAGAATTGAATAGAGTTTGCATGCAGAAATAGAGCATTCATGGTTACTAAGGTGTTATAATTTGAGTTACATTGTAGAATCAATTAAAGGAGAATAGAGGAAAGGAATCAAAAGACAACAAAGATACATCTGATCAGGAAGGATCAAGTACACATCAAAGTAGAGGTGATCTAACATCAAGCAACAGAGTGCTAACCGAAGGATCATTGTTGAAATATTCTAACAGGTGAATCAATCAAATCTTTTAACTGAGTTGTCTTAATAGGTTGTTGTAAATCCTTTAACATGGTACTTATTTAATTTTAATGTAAAGTCCTCTTACTAGACACACTTCTAATAGGGTGTTGAAATCCTTTAATAGGGTAAGATCAAACAATCTTGTAAGCCTTTAACAAAATAAATGTTTCACAAGGTAGATCATGTTTCATGATCAAAAAATTGGAAACTTCATTGGATACACTTTATTACTATAGTAGTGAAGATTTGTGGGTATCATCCCCACCTAAATTTTACCTTCTCCTTGGAGGGTTTCTGGGTAGCCAAATATCTTGTGTCATACATGTGTTGAATGTTTTACTTTCATGCTATGGATGTATACTCTTAATTTGGTATTTTAGTTTATATGCATAGATTGTGAGATGGATGTGTGGTGAATGATTTTGAGGTTGAAAGTTTTAAAGTACTGATTCACCCCCTCCCCCCTTTCGGAGTTTACTTTCCTATTGTATTTCCATCAATTGGTATTAGAGCTTAGTTCTCTGGAAAGTAAAACTTTTGAGATTTGAGGAAAGATCTTAGAAATGGAAGTCTACAAGTTGGGAAAGAGTATTTAGAACTAGAAGAATGAAATACAACTTGCACTAAATCATCTTAATGAAGCAAGAGATGAGCTAAAGAGATCATTAAAAATAAGGAAGGAAATAGCTATTGAAGAGAATGCCACACACTACCAAGAGATTGACACTACTAAATTTTTTGCAAATAGAAACACCAATGAATTTGATGCAATAGTTGCAGATCTAATGGAAATGAATGCAACTCTAAGTGAAGAGATTAAAAATCTCAAGAAAGAACAAGAAGTCCAATTAGTATTTCTATGTGATGTGACTAAGTAGAAAAAGAAAGCTAAAGAAAAAAAGGTCATGATTGAAGATGAAAAAAAGATTTTGACCAATAGATTGGAAGAGAAAACATCAAAGGTAAGTAATATTGCTAACATGCAATTGGAAACTTTGAGTCAAATGATGATTGCAAATCATGAATTGAATGCAAAGGATATTGAGATCACAACACTGAAATTGCAAAATGAATAACTCAGAAATGATCTTAAAAGAGAAAAAGAGTTTGCCAAAAGTTTCAACAAACTTAGTGAAGCCATCAAGTACTTTGAACAATTCATGAGATCACCTAGATCCAATAGTGACACTTTTGGATTGGGTTACACTAGTAGTGAAGGAGGAGAATCATCCAAAAGTGGTGAAGAAAGAAGTATCAAAGGAAAGAACTCCAAACCTACTTGTCATAATTGTGGTAAGATAGGTCATATTGCTAATGTTTGCAAAAGAAAACTGGAAATCAAAATCCTAAGTAGAAGTTCATGGGTCATTGCCACAAATGTAAAAAAAAGGTCATCAAGAACATGAATGTAGAACCAAGACCATAAGCACACAAATATTTGAAGGATACTACTATAACTATTAGAAGTATGGACATAGAGCATATGAATGTAGATCCGAGCCTGAATGGTCATCAAAAAAGTAGATGAAGGCAAAGCATAGTGACAACTCTTACAATTGGGATTATAATACTAGGTATAGTTGTCACTATTGTCAAGAGTATGGACATGTTATTGAAAATTTCATAAGAACACATTTTAGAAGTGACTACAAAAGATGGTTGAGTCAAATCACATGTTTTAGCTATTTGAAGACTGGTCACATAAGCAGGAATTGTTCAACAAGGTCAAAGGAACCTAGTAGTGAATTCAATAAAAGAAAAGGAAAGGTAGATATTGAGAATGTTAGAGATGAGATAAATAAGACATGGAAGAGAAAGGGAGATTTTAGCACATCAAGTTCAGATGGGATCACTTCACCTAATGGGCCAGGTGATCACAACACTTCCAATCAAGCAATCAAGAGGTACATGTGAGATTGGTATTTAAAAGACATACTATACATCAGTTCCAAGGAATTAGTTATGAAAATATTATATTTGCATGAAGAAAGATACAAAGTGTTGTTAAGAATCTATGAGAAATCTTTAAGTTTTGTTATTTTTCATGTTACTACTGAGCATGAAAATTTTCACAATGGTTTCCAAATAAAATTTTAGTTGATGTTGAGATATCAAATTTGGTAGTTTTGACCGAGCTCATAGTTTTTGTTGAGAAAAAATTAACTTCATGGAAGCCGAGTGAGTTGAAATCTCTATTAAAGCTGAGCTTATAGCTATGTAAGCACTTAGCATTAATTGTGAGGTTTTAAGGTGTATATTATCAATTTCTATTTGTTTGACATCATTAAAATTTGAAGGAGAGCACAAAGAGTGAAAGGAAAATTGAAGAAATCATTCCAAGTGATTGCAAGTAGGATTCAACTATTGCTCGACATCATCTCGATAGATATGAAAATGTATTTATTGTGTGTTGAGCTATGAAGTTTAAATTTTTAGAAGCCCTAGGTTTACATAATGAAATCTAGTTCTTTAACATCAAAGGTTAAAGAGGGGAAAGAATTTTTGAATGTATATTTGATAAGCAATAAGATCAAAAAACCAAGCTTTAGAGCCATTCCTAACATTACTTACAAGCAAGATCCATCTAGTGCATTGTTGATGATACCACCTCGAGTTTTAATGATTCAAGATGTGAGATTTTGTTACACATTCAAAGTGGGTAGCATAGGTGACATGGAGGTTAGGGAAACCTATGGAAAATTGTGTAAAGATGGAGTGTTGAAAGAAGAATTCAAAATTGTAGAGAGGAAAGGGTTAACCCGTGCCCTAGATTTTCCAAATGTTTAAAAAAATGAATGGATAAAGATAGTTTTGAGTAGAATTCATGATAATTCTATATGGATAGATAATGGACTAGTAAAAATCACAAAAAAAATTGTACATAGAGTAACAAGGTATCCAACACTTGACCAGCCTAAAACAATGAGGAGTGAATCTAAATAGGTTATTGAGAAGAATATATGGGCTGTGTGGAGTAGATGAGGCATGATAATTGATACTATCTTAGATCCCCTAATAAATTTTGTAGTGAGGATAACAAAACATAAATTCTATCAATCCAATAGGCTCAACAATGTACCATGTATTGTTGTTGACATGGGCTATAAAATAGTTAAGAAGGATCACATCTATAACCTTGTCGAGTTGTAGATGCAACACTTTTTAAAAAATTTGGGAGCAATAAGGAAGACCAAAAGTGCACAATGTAAATTTGGTTCAATTCTTGTATGTATAGAATACATTCCCTACTTTTGGTAAAGTTGCATTAAAAACAAATAGATCTATTGCAGTGTAGATAGGTGAATTTATTTAGCAACTCGGAAATAGTTTTGAGTCAATTATGACTAGCTACTTTGAAGACTTCAAGCAATCAATGAAGAAAATAATGAGGATACTAGTTTCACTAGTTGAGAAACATTTCAATGATTTTTTTTTTTTCTAGTTGACAATGATTTTACATATGTTCAAGCTACTATTCCAAGGGTAAAGTGGTTAAGACCACTAGGCTATGAGATCAATGTTGATGAAGCGTCTACAACAATAACAACATTACTTGCAAAAGATGTAGGTGCTAAGGCTACTACCTTTGGGAATTATGATGTGGCTAAATCTAAGATAATGATGAATTTGAAGACTACTAGAATCATAAGAAAGAAAAAAAAGATTGTCAAAAATCTTAAGGAGAAATTTGGTGAAGGAGCCAAGGAAAATGAAGAAGAAGAAGAAGAAGATGATGATGATGATGAAGAAGGTATACTTGCTCAAGCACCATTGGCCTTAACTCGAGGTCAAGGAGAAGATTAAGAAAAAGAAGTAGAAATTAAAGAGGGTGCCGAGGAAGAAGAAGCTAGTGAAGCACCTAAGAAAAAGAATAGAAAAGCTAAGACACCAATAATTAGCAAACCAAGGAAGGTTGCAAAACCTAAGCTTGAAATTCCTTCTACTAGAGCAAGCACAAAGGCTACTACCAAAAAGGTTGAAGAAGAAGATAAGAAAAAAGAGAAGAGGGCTAGATTAGCTAGAAAAGAAGAGGAGCTTGAGAACAGACCCAAGAGAAAGTACATAGCTTTAGTTGAATCTAATGAAGAGTGGACCAAATTTGGTGACAATAGCCAATTAAAAGTGGCAAGTCACCATCCTTCCTCATATTTAGACAATTTATGTAAGAATATAAAGAATAATGTTGATTTATTTGGTCTTACATAAATTGAGTTTGACAAACATGGAAAAGTTTAGATGAACCAAGTAGAGGAGTCAATATATGCCACGATGGAAACATTAAAAAAAACTCCAATTGATATTGCCAACTCTCTACCAAAGGAAAAATGTGATAGAGTTGAGTAAAAATGGCAATATAGTCTCACAATAGAAATATAAATTAGAGAGACTACTCTTGCCCAAGTGATGCCAGAATTAGATAGGGTGACAATGTCTAAGGCAATAAAGAAGGATAAAGGGAAGTTTGCACCAAAATATAAAACATTCAACATATTACAAAATGATATTAAGGATGTTGTATAGAAGACCACTTTGATTTAGAAATCATTATATGGTCTAACAGCACCCAAGGTGATAGTGTAGAGATCTATTGAGGTAGGTGAGGACAAAGATGAACACCAACAAGTAACTGAGGTTACTACAATTGAAATTGAGATAGTTGCACAAGAGTAAGGCACTAAGACACATGAATAAATGTAGGCACTAGTTGAGGATGAACAATAGATAGAATAGAGTCTACAAGATACACTAGTTTCAAGTGTCAGTCCTCAACTTGAGGTTAGTAAAAAAAGTAATACTGTAAAGATTAAGGATGTTTTTGATACTATCACTCAGAACATCAATCTCCTTACATAGGAATATTTGAAAAAGATACTAGTAGAATCCACTACCCAGGCCAAACTATGTGAAAATCTTGCACTGGTAAGTTTTGATGAAATTGAGAAGGTAGACAAGGCATCTATAGGGGAGGAAGTATAGAAATAAGTGACATCTACAATCCCTCCTCAATTTACATTTGTACAATCTATATTACTTATTGTGATATATCAAAGGAAGTAGATAGTAACTTCAACTATCAATATATTGGTACAAGGTACTCCGATCTCATTCAATGTAAAGGAAAATGAAAATGACAAGGATGAGATAGTTGGAGTGCATAAAGATGAAATAGAAAATAATGAACACAAGTTCCAATAGGTCAGGTAGATAATCCTACACCTACAATAAAAGTTCAAGGTGTATCTGTGAATGAAGAGCAAGCAGAGGATAAGACTGAAGAGCTAGGTATGACTACAAAATTTGAGGAGCAACTAGAAATAAAAACATTGGTGACTTTTCCAACATTTTCTGCTACTCCAAGTCAAGCTCTTCATAGGCAGAGTATATAAGCTATAGCCCAACAATTATCAAGGCCGAATTCAAGCTTACCTAAGGTAGAGGAAGTTACATCATTTGTTGATGTGAACTTGGATGAAGTGATTAAGTTTCCCAAGTTTGATTTTGCAACCATCACTATTGAACAAATGAGCACACTCTAGGATGCTCTTGCAAAGAAGAAAAATCAAGAACTACCTAGACATGAGCATAGTCAGAAGCAAGCTTTGATAGATATCAAGGATATTTTTCTTGATGTATTTAGCTTGCTAGTACCAGAAGAAACAAAGCCTATCATAAAGCAACTAACCAACATAGTGGAGAACGTAAATGACACAAACCTAGATTCAAACATAAAATTACTTGAAGGTATGAAAGAAAGTTTCAAAATAAGGTTAATGAAAAGATATCAAGTGCTATTGTACTATCAAAGGTTGAGATAGAAACCAAAATTGACAGTGTGAAGAAGGTATTGGAGAATATTTTCTCTTTGTACACCAAATTGTGTAATCCAACACTATTCACACAAGAAATAAGGAGCCACATACTGAGTTTGGAGAGTCATATACAATTATTTGGTATAACTCTACCAGAATCTCTAGCCCAGAGTGAGAAACATTTCAAGAATCTCTTGAACTCACTGAGTCAATTAGTAGTGTTACATATATATGAAGAAAATATTAAGGCTAAACTAATCAACATCTAGTCTATTCAGGTACATTATGGATCTGGTGCATAAAGGAGTTATTAAGGCATTGCAACCCTCTTCCCATCCTCTTATATGTTTGCATGGCCAATTTTTTGATGATAGCATCTTTATGGTGAAATTTGAAGTCAAGGAAGCCAAAAATTTGAAGTAAGCAATAAATCTTTATTCTTCTACCTCAGGCCAACTAGTTAATTGGAATAAAAGTGTTGTGTTTTTTCTCAATACCCCTATTCTTAGACAACATAAAATTGCCAAAATCCTTGGATGTTCTATAGGTTCTTTCCCTTCTTCCTATCTGGGTCTTCCTTTAGGCTTGAAGGCTCCAAATTTCTTTTGGGAAGACCTTATTAACAAATTTAGCAAGAAGTTGGCTGGTTGGAAAGGGAACCTTTTAAGCCAGGCTGGTAAATTAATCCTTCTTAAAGCTTCTCTCCAAAGTATACCAACTTGTGCTTTAAGTCTTTTTAAAATCCCCACTAAATTTGCTAAGGCTATTGAAAAAATTCAAAGGAATTTTTTATGGACCGGTTTAGAGGAAAACAAGAGAATCCCTTTAATTTCTTGGGACCAAGTTTGTAAACTGGTTAGTGAAGGTGGACTGGGCATCCAAAAAATTAGAAGCATGAATAAAGCTCTTCTAGCTAAACAAGGATGGTTTGTTTTCCATGAAAACAAAGAGTGGAGTACCATTTGGAAACACAAGTACCTTCTTAATTATATTTCTCTTTCTAATTTCTTCTGTTCATCTGATGTTATTCATCCTTCCTCCATATGGGGAGCTGTGCAGGGAACAAAGAAAATTCTTGGAGAAGGGTGCTCTTGGAAAATAGGTAATGGGATTAGGGTGAGATTTTGGGAAGATTTATGGCTTAAGGATCACCCCCTGATTGAAGATGTTCAAGATATGACACAAGTTGATTTATGCAAGCAGAGATATGGCACTCTTGTTAGTCATTACTAGAAAAATGACTCTTGGGTGAACTTGAAGGACATTGAACAAAGCTTCAATCACATCCAGTTATCTCTCAATGCTATTTCTCTCCACCCTTCTTTTGAGGATGAGATTATTTGGTATGCTGATCCTAGTGGGCAATTCAAAGTTTCTTCTTTCTTTGTTTCTAAGGAGAAGGAAAATCTTCCCTTTTGGTCTTAGGCTTGGACTAAGGGTCTCATTCCTAAAATTAACATATTCTTTTGGGTCCTGCTTCAAAATATAATTTTGACCCTTGATAATTTGCATAAAAGAGGTATAAATTTGGCGAATAGGTGTATTTTATGCAAGAATGGATTTGAAGATAGAGACCACCTATTTCTGAACTGCTCTTATACCCAACAAGTCTAGACTGAGATCCTAATTTATTGGAACTTGACCTAGGTTCATCAAAAAAATGTGGAATCTTCTTTTAATAGCTGGAAATGCCCTTCTAAGAATTCTGATGTGCAATTCCTATGGAAAATTACTCTTCCTCATCTCTGGTGGGGTATTTGGAAAGAAAGAAATAATAGAATTTTTAGAAATAGAGAGGTTCCAGGATGGGTGCTTGGTCAGAATATTATTAAAGCTTTTAAGGAGAATTTCATATCTCTGAAGAACCCTGATCAAACCTTTCCTATTGATAATCCAATGCTTTTTGAAAATCCTAAACTTCAAACTAATAACGCAAGATTGACCATCTCTTGGAGTTCCCCCCCCTAATGGTTGGATTAAAGGAAACTTTGATGGTGTTGCTAAGGGAATCCTGGGAAGTGCAGGTTGTGGAGGTGTGTTGAGAGATCATATGGGAAATGTTAAAGATGCTATAGAAATCCCTATAGGCTAGACTAATAGTCACATTGCTGAAACAACAACTACCCTTTATATTATGAAAATTGCCGTGGATTTGGGATGTCCGAATTTATGGTTGGAAGGTAACTCTTTAAATATTGTTAATATCCTAAATAATAAAAGTTCTATCTCATGGTCGATAGAGGCCACAATCAAGGAGATCAAATACCTTATTCAAAAATTTGAAAAAGTTGTCATATCCCATACATTTTGGGAGGCCAATGGTGTTGCTAATTGGATAGCCAACTATGCTATCCTAATGAGGCAAATGGTGAGGTGGACCGATGAATTAAATAACCAAGTTGATCTCAAAGGAATTATTCATTATGAAGCCATCCATGTGCAAGTGGGAAAGATTTGTAAAGATTAGAAAGTTAATGATTTCGTGGAGTGGTCATATTATTGCCAGATTTTCTTCCCTAAGGAAGTACACTCAAATGAATGCGATGTGGGTTTCACATGTATCTTCAAAAAAGGGAGTCTCTTTTGATGGGACGAAAAAAAGTTTTCATTTTAAACCTTTCATTCTTTGCATCTGGTTACTTTGGTTTGAGTGCGTTCTCTATTCTCTGCAGATGGGGGGCGAACCGCGCAAGCAGGAACCAAAAAACTGTGATGCCTAGAAGGCCCGTGAGGATTTATGGAAAATTTTGCAGAAAGGAAATGTGACTTGTTATCTGGAGCGACTCAAAGGTTTTAAGCCACACATCAGTACAACTTTCTTTAAGAACTGGTCCAATGACAAAGTCACTCTCCATGGTGTTACTGTGAAACTTACAGAGGATTTTATTGCTGAGATCACGGGGCTCCCCATGGTGGGCATAAAATTCAATAAGAAAACTAGTATTTCAAATGTAGCCTACAAAAAGTTTTTGAAAACGAAAGATGAGGAGAAGCAACTGGAAAAGAGTGGTGATTTCTTTGATGTGCATCAGATAAAGGAGATCTGGAGGGATGTTCTTTGCTATATCCGTGAGTATTTCATACTTGATGGAAGAAGTAAAAGAGTTCATAAATGCCACTTTATTTTTTTAAATCACTTTAGACACAAAGATAGAATATCTTTCCCCTTCTATTTGCGGTTTTCTTTACTTCATAGTTTAGAAGCCCATAAGAAGAAGGAGTCTAGACCCATTTTACATGAAGGACTGATTCTTCTTATTGAGGGGTATTGTAAAAATAAACACATTGCCTCTACTCCCTCTAAGGACAAGAAGAAGGAATCCATTAAGAGTAAGAAGGGTGACTCTATTAAAGGTAAAGATAAAGCCCTAAATTTGAAACCATCGGCTTCTCAAAAACATGAGGATGAGGAGTTTGAGACTAAAAAATTGAAAAGTCATGAGAATATTAACCCTAAGGATGAGGATGATACTAATGCTGAGGATTTGAGCTCTAATTTAGATAGGTACCCAAGGACTAAAGGTAATAATGAAAAAGGGAAAGAGGAAGCCAATAGTGAAGATAATTCTTAACAGAGTAAATCTATTAATGAGGGTAACCAGGCTATATCTAGTGGGGGTGACAAAGTGGAAGATAACACTATCGGGAACCCTATTGAGAAGAGCAAGGAGGACCATACGGCTATGACTGCTTCTCCTATCAAGGGGATAGAGGAAGAAAAAAGGAAGGACTCTGCTCACATAGAGCACTCTTTCGGGGCTCAAAAGGAGGATCAAATGGAAATGGAGGATAAAAATGACAATGTCTGCTCCCCCCACATGAGACTGCTGAAGATGATAGTGATTAAATGCAGAGGGATACCATGCTCACCTTCCTGCATTCTACAAAGGTTAAAGACAACACCATGCTCAAAGTTGATTCCTGGATCTATAATGAAATGATGGGTTTGAAGAAAAAGGTGGAAATTCTGCAACAAAACCAGGACACTATCTATACCAAACTTAGTCAACTAGAAGGACAGATGGGATACATCCCTAAAAAACTTAACAACTATGAGAAAAACCTCAGAATGTTAATCAAGGAGAGTGGCACTAAGATGGAGCAGGTCACCTTGAGTATATGTGCAGCTGCTACAAGCCTGGGCAAAAGGGCTAATGAAGAAATCACTTTAGTTGAGGGTTCAAGCAAAAGAACAAGGTAGAGCTCGAGGAAGAGTGCAATGAAAGTCACTGCTGCTTTGGTTGCTGATACCATTCAAGAGACTGTAAAAATTGGTAAGGAAGTTGCTAAAATGATCTTAGAGCTACAATAGGGGCTTTGGGTTGGGTTCTCTGGTTTTGTTCCTATCTGGTGCTAGTTTCTAGTTGGGGTCTCTAGTCCTAGTTTTTGGTTTTTATTGTTTAGACTGTTAGTGGTTCTAGGTCCTTGTAAAACCTAGTTTAGTTTGTTTTTGGACTTTTCTAGTGGTTTTAGGTCCCTGTAAAACTTGATTTTGAAATCGTGCTATAGTTTGTTGCAGGTTTCTTTTTCCTATTGGGCTGTAATGCTTTATCTTTCTACTTTTTGTTAAAGGGTTTCGGGGTCCATTCAAAACTCGCTTTTATCATAATCTAAAACATCTAGTCTATTCTGACTCCACATATGAAGATATTTCACAAGGAACTAGCCTTTTCTAAAACACTCATGAAGAAATATCTGCATCTTTCTACTCATGAAGGCTTAGTCCACCTTGTTGTCGAGCTAGCCATCCAAATCAAGTCATTGGAGGTAGCTTATGACAATTGGGATGCTGCTTTGAAAATAATTCTTAAGGTCCACAAAACATTTTTGGACAAATACACTCTAAGTGTAAAACCCTTTGACATAAGTGTCAAAATGGGGGAGAAATAAGTAGTATGGGAGAAATAAAAAGAATGAGGGAGATAATATTTTTAGAGAGTAGTCAATGACAAGAACTAGAGTACTCAGGTCAACTTATGTAAATCTACTCAATAGGAGGAATGATTTTGGTTTAGATACAACAACAACATAATCAATTTAGGAAGAGTTATTGAATTTTGAGGTATGACTAATGAGTCATAAGTTTTTGCAAAATTTTTAAGTTTTGAAGTTTTGTATGTAAGTGGATATTATCTAAGCTATGCTTGAATGGCTAAAGGTTATTCATGCATGACCACATTTTTTTCCACTTATGTCAAATGGGGAGATTTTTAATCTCAAATTGGTTTTAACATATGAGTGACAATATACTTAAGTCATTCACTTAGTTCATGCCAAACAAGTAATACATGCCGAGCATAAGTTGTCAGATAGTATATGTTGAGTGACACATATTTAGTAGGAGCTAAGTAACTAGTGCTAGAAATCTAATTGAAAAGATCATTGTTGAAGAAAGAAAACTATTTGCAAAGAGGGAGATTGTTGATAAAGAATGTTTTCAATCATTATTTTGTCACTAATTTCAAACCTGCTATTTGTTGGAATGACAATTGCTTATAAGATTCAAATACTATCACTAAGTTGATTGATGAAGATGATTTGATCAACAAGATGTAACAAAAGTACCTAAGGGAAAGGTTGAGTTATTATTTTGTAATAAAGAACAAGGATTAGTTAAACATGGTAAAATGATGTATTGATAATATATTTGAAGATACATAGGTTGGCCACACTTAGAAACTTTAGAAGTATAAGTTGTAACAAGGCTGTCTGCAAAGCTTGGCTAAGTTCATTAGTGAGTGTCGAGCAAGCTCGTTCATACCAAGTAGATTTTTAGTTAGTGCTAAGCAAATGCAAAAACTAGTGTATGTCAAGTGATATAGAAGGAACCAAGCAAGTAATAGGTGCCGAGCATCAAAAAAACTTAGTGGATGCCGAGTAAATCCATAGTAGGTGCCGAGCATTAGTAAAACATAGTTGTTACCAAGTAACACAATATATTCCAAGCACCAAAATTTCAATCGTACCGAGTTACTACATTATGCGAAAAGTCAAAGATTTGCTAGATCTAAGCTGACAAGTTTGTTACCTTGAATTTTATGAACCAGATGGAGGATAAGGATGATGAGTTGGAGGCACAAAATTTTAGGTAAACCATTTTTGGGTGAATTCAAGAGGATTCTTCATGATGTTTTTAGAAGGAACAAGATATGGGGTAGATTAATTGAATCCTACCTAATCCATTTGATCTAAAATTAAAAGAGCAGGAATATTCAAGAAGGAAAAGTATTCCAAACTTCTATTTAAGGAGTCATAGGCCAAGAAGTTAGAGTTTTTGGGTCAAAGTTGTTGAAGGGTGTTAAGGAGAAGGTATTGAGAAGAAGGGAGAATAGAGCACAGAGACTCTACTTTGATAAGTGGCCATATAGGAGATTGCACTAGTACATCAAGCATGGAGACTCAAGGAGACAAAGCTTGAAAGGAGGACAAGTTGTTAGAACTACAAAGACTGAAAGCCAAGAAATTTTGTGAGCTAAACAATGATCTAAAATCTGCAAGTTAAGTTGTGAGTTGTATCAGGTCAAAAGCCCTTGTTGTTACTCTCTAACAATTGTGTCGGCTAGGGTAAAATCCTATGGACTTAGGTTGGTTTATCAATCATTTGTAAATCCTTTAACAAAGTGGCATTCAAGTGAATGTTCTAAAGTCTTCTAACCAGGCCCATTTCTAACAGGGTGGTTATATCCTTTAACTAGGTCACATTTAACAATGTGTTGTAGCCTTTAACAGGGTATCACTTCTGAAGAGTGAGAATTGAGTAGCATGTTACTAGTGGTTTTTCCCAAATTAGGTTTCCACATAAACTATTGTGTTATGTGTTGATCTTTCATTTGTTGTTCTTGCATGTTGATTTTACAGTAACTTGCTAAGTAAAAAAGTTTAAGCTTGGATGCATAAACTGTTTAATGGACTCACTTTAGTTGATAAAAAGGTTTTATTTGGACATTTGGACCTTGAATAACTAATTCACCCCCCCCTCTTAGTTATTCTAAAGAATTTCAAACAACTAGTAAGTGCCAAGTCACTCAAGTACTGAGAAGATAGTATGTGTCAAGCTATTTAGATGTTGAGTCATTTAGAGGTTGAGTTACAACATTGAAGTTACAGTTGATGCTGAGCATCAGGGAGTTCAAGTGTCGAGTTATAAAAATTTGAGATAGTTATTTGTAATGTCACAAACTTCTATCTAAACCATTTTTGGGCTGACTTAAGGATTGTTTTATAATCTTTGATGATAAGGATGAATCTTAATTGTGAATCCCTATACATTACACACATCCGATCAAAAAAAGGGAAGGATTGAGCAACAATATGGGTGAATCACTATCATTGATTCATACCCTACTCTAAGTCACCTAGGTCTTCTTAAGAATGATAAACCCTAATTTTTTTTAATGAATGCTTAAAGAGAATTGAAGAGAGTTTTCATGTTTAAATAGAGCATTCATAGTGAGTAAGGTGTTATAATTTGAGTTACATTGCAGAATCAATTGAAGGAGAACAAAGGAAAGGAATTAGAAGACAAAAAAATTACATTTGATCAGGAAGGATCAAGTACACATCAGAATAGAGGTGATCTAACATCAAACAACAAAGTGCTAATTGAAGGATCATTATTGAAACATTCTAATA
Organism: Cupressus sempervirens; assembly: GCA_028749045.1. Lineage (NCBI taxonomy): Eukaryota > Viridiplantae > Streptophyta > Pinopsida > Cupressales > Cupressaceae > Cupressus > Cupressus sempervirens. Next base: position 483,645,631 of record CM053786.1, read on the forward strand.
GGTGAATCAGTCACATCTCTTAACTAAGTAGTTCTAATAGGCTATTGTAAATCCTTTAACATGGTGCTTACTTCATTGTAAGTTAAAGTCCTCTTACTAGGCACACTTCTAAAATGGTGTTAAAATCCTTTAACAAGGTAAGATCTAACAATCTTGTAAGCCTTTAACATGGAAGACCTTTCATAGGGTAGATCATTTCTCATGATCAAAATATTGTAACCTTCATTCAATTTACTTTATTACTACAATAGTGAATATTTGTGGGTGTCATCCCCACCCTAGTTATACCTTCTTCTTGGAAAGTTTTTGGGTAACCAAATATCTTGTGTCATACATGTGTTAAATGTTTTTCTTTCATGCTATGGATGTATATGCTTAATTTTTTATTTCAATTTATATGCATAGATTATGAGATGGATGTGTGGTGAATGATTTTGAGGTTGAAAGTTTTAAAGTGCTGATTCATCCCTTCCCTCTCAAAGTTTAATTTTGTATTTTATTTCCAACATAGAGCATCCCAAACATGGAGATATGGCTTTAATATTCTTTATTTCTTTAATGGAACTATATTTTTCATAAGACCATATTAGATTTCTCATTATTGTAGGAGTATTTCCAAAAATTTGAGTAAGCTACACAAGTGACTTAAGAGGCACTAGATTGCTACTTTTTCATAAATTTGGAGGAGTTGGATGCAACTCAAGAGGGATACCACCAGTCAAGGTTTCTCTTGTATTGTGTAGATTATATGTGTTGCTATTATTGTTTTAGAAGGAAAAAATTTCTAGTGTTTTTAATTTGGTTCTTGATTAAAATAGGAACATGAACTCCTCATTTGGTGAAATATCCTCCCCTGTTGGAGGCGCATCATAGGATTCTAACACCATGGAATTGAATTGAAAGGGGTAGTTGTTTACATCTTTAGGATTTTATTTTTGGACCATTGTAGTCATTGTATAAATAGGAATAATTTATATTTTGTTGAAATATCTTAATAGGTTTTCTCAAGAGAACTTTTGGAGAACTTCTTGCTCCTTGTCTCATTCTTGCATCCTTCATCTTAGCTTAGATTTATTTAATTTAGCTTAATTTACTTTGTTATATCATAGATCACATAGCTTAATTAACATGTTTGTAACACACTCATTTTGCTTAGTCTATTTTCATTGTGCTTTTCATTCTAGTATAAATTCATTTATTGGATTTCATGTTTGTGAGACCATTTGACATTTGCATTCTTGCTCTTGTCTAAGGAATCTCCCACTACATAATTTACTAACAAGGGTGTTGTGGTCCCAAAATGCATGCCCCATTCCCTACTAGGAATGGAAGCCTCCTACTTTTTTTGAATTCCCTAATTCATGATTCAGGATTCGTGAAAATGTTAAAGAGTCAAAAAATTGAAAAGACCAAAAAAAAGGAAAAAATATAAAATTCAAAAAATTCAAAAAATTATAAAAGAAAAAAGAAAAAAATATAACACATATAAGGCACGGGGTGGGCACCACCTACGTGGTCTGCACTATGCACCTACACACATGTGCAGGGGTGTGCCACCCACCATGCAGGTGGGCAAGGTTATAAAAACCCTTGCCGCCCCTAAAACCCCCAACTTATTTAATTTTTGAGCTGAACAATTTACTGCATAAGGTGAGCAATAAAACACTACATGAACTTCATGCCCACATGCATCTGCATCATGCCCAAAAAATTGAAGATGCTTCATGCACCAAAATCCAACACATGGCCTTGTGCCCACGTGCATCTGCATCGTGCCCCAAACATTGTGCATGCTTCATGCACCAAAATCCATTGTGCAGGCCCTCATGCTTGTGCACGTTTGCATCACACCCATCGCACGACCCTGACACCCACACACATCCACATTGTACCCATCGCGTGGTGCTCTGCACTCATGTGTGTAGCATAGTGCACCATGCTGCACCTCCAAAACACTCACCGCATGCCACTATGCGCACACTGCACTGCTTGCCATGGACGCTTCGCTTCTATGTGCCCACTTCATGTACACACACACTTGCACCTTCAAGAGCTAAAAAACCCTAAAAAATATAAAATTTGAAATTTAAAAAAAAAATTTAAAAAAATAATAATAAATAGACAATTCTTTTCATCTTTGTTTTTCATCAATAATTAATTAAAAAGTAGTTAAATGCTTTATTTTGTGTTTATTTTTAGGTTTTCATTATTTTCAACTAATAGGCACTTTTTTTTTGTGTCATGTAGATATGATGGCTTCCACATCCAGAGAGAAAATGACACCTAAGCCCATTGTGTTTAAATTCCAAGGTGTGTTGTCAAAGTCAAGGTTTCAAGATGATTATGTAGAAATCAACAACACTGATTTGGGACACAATGACTTGGGAGAGTTCCTTAGTATCCACAAAAAACCCATGAAAAGATCTACCCTAGTATCCTCATGGATTCAATCTGGGTTAGTGAGCATAGCTTCACATCGAGTATCAGTACAGGCAGCAGAATTGATCATGAGACTGCTGCAACTATTTGTTCCTGAAGAGAGAGTGGTTAAGAGCATGATAGGAGAAGTGGTCTTGGACCTCTTATTGGCTTGGTTTTTCACCATTCCTATTTTGTGCATTCAGTAGTGAAAAACCTTGAATATGTGTCTTGAAAATTTGAAATTAGGTCAAGACTTTGTGTAAGATTCATCAAAAAACCCTAATGCTTTATCTTTTTTTACCCTAGCTTTTGAAAATACTATTTCAAACTATTTTTCAGCAGGACATTTTTACCTAAGGTTTTACTTATGTAAGGATTAATTCATTAATTTTCATTAAATCTTTTCTATCCTTGTTTTTGTTCGCAGTTATTTCAAATATTTTATTGAAAATATTAACTATAGCACCTTTTGATCAATTGTCGATCTTGGTTAGATCGATAGATGGTGCTTCCCTACAATATTGAAATGTAAGGTTTTTAACTAAAGCTAGCAAGTGCCTTTGTGCCATGTAGCCCTTTCTCCTGATGGAACTTCAGTGCGTCGTAAAGTTTTTGGTTTGTTAGAGTTGGCTAGAACTTTTTTTAGAATTATCAGTACCTTTAATGCACATTCTAAAATTCTTGCGATGTCATTGGTTGGTCTTGTAATGAAGGTATTACTTTATGTTCAATTTTGATGCATCATTGATCTTGTTAAGATTGAAGGCTAGTGCTTGCCCGCATTAAGAAAATGCCTGAGAATTAAAAAAAGTGGGGAAGCACCAATGTGACTTATGGCACAATGTGACATCATGAGCCTACTTTTTAAGAGGATAATAATGACATACCTTCTGTGGTAGGTGTTAGATGAGTTGGATTAAAAGGAAGTGTCTCATTGGTCATTCCAGCTGACTCGATGTTGTAAGGGTGCAAGATTTTGTGATCGTTGATCTATGTAAGATCCATGATTAGCACATACCTGCTTTATGAAGTTGCATGAATGTTAAACAATGCGAGGAAGTGTTGATCTGACATGTGGCAAGGTGGGACCAACTGTGTAGGGTATGTGTTGAGTTGTGCCATGCTATAAAGCTGTAATAATTCAAGTGCATTCATTGGTCAAATGTGATGTGAATCCCAAGTTAGGAGTGATGATGTCATGGGTGTAGAAACTCTAACAATTAATATGGAAGTCAGACTTGTTAGAGAACAATGGTTAAAATGCATTATTTTATTGGTCAAATTAGGTGATTGGACCATAAAAGACAAAGATTTTGACCCACCATCGATCTTGGTTAGATCGACAAGGGTGCTTCCCCGCATTAAGAACCTGCAAGAAGTTTAAGCAAAGTGGGCAAGTGCTATGTGGACATGTGTCCATGATGATGTTAGTGCCTCTATCTCAGATTATCAAAAAGGTTTAAGCTATGCCACCATTGATCTTACAAATATCAACAATTGGTGCTTGACCGTATCATGAAAATACTCACTAATTAAATAAAGTGGAGAAGTGCCAGCCTAATGCGTGGTAAATGTGATGTCAGGGACCTACTTTCTTAGAAAATAATAAGGGACCTACTTGCATGGAAGTTTTTCAAAAGGCACTGATTCACATGGAGACTTTCTATTGGTTAATATAGTTGATTGGGTGTCATCAAAGTACAGTAATCCATGAGCATTGATTCAATCATGATCAAGGGTTAGCGTTTGCCTACAATTTCAAGGTGCAAGAAATTCAAACAATGCAGGGAAGTGCTAACATGACATGTGGCAAAGTGGGACTAGTTGTGACCAAAGTGGGATGATGTGTGCCAAGTTGGAATATTTATTAAGCTAGTTGTATTACACTTTTCACTTGTTTTTGTAAAAATATTTTATTTCTCTTGGCCATTGATTTGGAGGAAGATCAACAGCTGGTGCTTGCCCACAATTTCAAACTACAAGAAATTTAAGCAATGTGTGGAAGTTCCTGTTTGACACGTGACCACATTTTTTAAAGCAATAAAGCAATTTTTCTTTTTTGAATTAAGATTGTCTGATCTACTAAAATAAATGAATAAGATTAAAATCTAAGTGCAATATGGAAATAATGACTAATGGAAGTTAATATTGCTCAAAACTCATTCATGTGATTTTAATGCTCTGATATAGTTCATGATCTCACCATTATTGAACCACCAAAGCATAAAAGGATATCAGAGCACAAAGAACTTCTAGAGCTAGGGAAAATAAATTTTACTAGGAGATTCAATGACTTGCAACAAGAGTTCCATAGAAAACAAGCACAAATTTAGTAGGTAAAAGATCTGCAACTCGTAAAATTAAGTATTTGGTGTTGTGAAAGTTTAAAATTTTCAAGATGCCTCCATGAAAGGAATTTTATGGACAAGCTAATTACTTTAAAAGGGATGCACATGATGATTTCCTTGAACAACTCCCACTATCTATAAATGAAATAACTAAGGGGAGAAAGCTTATTCCAAAGAACCCTAGGTCAGTTGTTGCTGAGGGTTTCTATGATAGAGAAAATTGGTAAGAGATGCGAAGGTTTCTATGGGAGGTTTGGAATTATTTAAAAAATGGTTTTCTGAGAGAAACATTGCACCCCTTTGAGAAATGTTTGAGAATTTGACATTAGGAAACTAGGTGTACCTGGGATTTTCTTTGATAGTGATATACTTGCTGATTTGGTCAAGAAGTATGATCATATTACTGGGTTTGTGAAGAATTATGTTGGAGACAATCTTTTTAAGGTTTCTCCTAAATTGATTAGGGAAGTTTTCAATCTTAACCCTAACTGTGCTGTGCATGAGACCATTGACATGGATGACCTTTAGGCAAGGTATGATGCACAAAGAACATACCTAAAGATAATGCCTCTACAACAACATTTTTCTAGGATTGGTACATTGCCTTTGGTTATAGCCCATACACCAGAACCATTAATGATAAAATATTTCAATCCTAGGGCTCAAGCATTATACTTCACCCTATGCAAATATTTTGGGATAGACAAGGAGGAACATATTAAAGGCTCCATTGTTCTTATCATGTCTTAGACATTGCAATTTGGAATGAGCAGTATTCTTGATTTTGAAACTTTTCTTGCACAAGAAATTCATAATGGTTTAGTTGGGATATCACAAGATGCCATTTTTGTGATATTTGATAGATATTTTGCATCTAGGCTTAGATTTCTTTTAGAGGAGATAGCCCAAGAACTCCATAATCACTGCTAGAATAGGTTAGACTCAAGGACCATGCAAAGGGGATTTTGGTTAGTCATAACTAGGGGGACATAATCCCATATAATGTTTCTACAGTAATTAGAGTATATGGCTTTTTGGGGAAGCCTTATTTACTACCTTTTCATGTGCCTTTGAAGATAGGGATAGCAGAATTATTATGGCAAATCAAGATCATCAAGGAAAGTGAAATGACTAAAATAGTACCTTTTTCCTAGTAGTCAACGTGGCCCATGATTTTTTTTTTGTCAAAAAGGGATGGAGGCATCTTAGTTTATTTTTGGATAGATACAACATGGCAGAGTCTCATGCAAGATATATTGATCCAGAGGGATTTTATGATCTTTTGAGAGAAAGAATAAAAGCTTCTCATATGGTACAACAAGTATATTTTCCTAAAGATATTATCAAACATATATTCTCTTTATAGGAGCAAGAATTAAGGAAAGAAAAATGGGTAGTATTTAGTAAGACTTTGGAACTCATTAATGCTTTTGAATCTAACTGTGACCCTTTGAAAGATAAAAAATATTGGGGAGCCAAAATGCATGTGTTAATAAATAATTTTGCTACAATAATGTAAGCCATGAATGAGAAAAAGGCTACTTATGTCAAAGCCTATCCAGAAAGAGCTGCAGAGGTACAAAGAAGAATAAATAGCAGAAACATAGTAGCCCCTCACATTGCAAAAGAGGGAAAGATATGTGATGGTGCAATACATACAATAGGTTCTCCCTCATGGAAGACCAAGGCCAGAGAGACCATTTGCAGCTAGTGTCCTAAAGAGGTAGAAGTTGGAACAAGGATCCTCTTCTCATCTAGAAGAGTACTCCCCAAGCCAAACCCCAATCCGAATAGATGATGAAGCATCCTTAAGGGAGAAACTGAGACAGATTAGCTAAGAAGGGGATATCATTGTTACCACTATAGACTTGGAAAGTGGAGTACCTCAAGAGCCTCCTATACGCTCCTTGGACCTTACAATTGCTGATTATCAAGGTAAGTAAATAGACCCAATTATTGCTCAAGCTTTTGAGAAGTTTATCAATGATGAAAATTTTGTTAAATCTAGGGTTTGCACAATTTTTGTGGAGGAAAAATATAGGAAATTTTGAGAAACCATGTGAGAAAATAAAAGTAGAGCAACCTAGAAAACTAGACTCTATTATTGAGGAAGAGGTAAAAGCCAAATTTTTGAATGACTTTGCCCAGCTCACACCTGAGGCCAGGAGGCAATTAGTCAAAGAGTCAGGGGTCCTAATTTTGCTAGAATGAGACATAGCTAATGCTATGATTTTTTATTCAATTAGAAAAGAGAAATATGTATAATATAAAATAGAGGAAGAAATAATGCAGGCCCATATGGGAGTTAAATTTAGTGATGAACACCAAGCCCTAGTAATCCAGTCAATTGAGAAGAGAGACAAAACTAGAATGCAAGAAATCTCTAGTGCAGAGCATATTGGTGCACTTATAGTATATAGGGCTGGTGAGGTGAGTGGCAAGAAATTTTTTGGAATGGCATTAGAAATAGTAAAATTTGGAAATGTGGTGTTTGGACAAGAAGAGGACAAGTTTTTGCAACTTAATGCTAGATTTGACGAAGTTTTGAAGGCATATTAGGAAAGGGGTAAGCAAATACAATTATTGGAAAACCAAGTATCTCAAATGGAAAAGCAACTTGGGAAAAGAAAGGTGGGAGAATCTAGCAGCCCTAGAATTGTATACCCCCAACCACCTATTGAACCATTTAAATCAACTCCTATTAATGAGATACCAGACACCCCAAAGAGGCCTCAATTCTACACTGCAGAGAAATTTGAAGAAGAAAAGAATACATTATATGCATTGCATGTAGACTTGAACAATCAATATGAAGAAAAAATAAGGCAAGGAATAATATATTTGATAGATAGAATTGAATGGGCAACATTTTTTGACCAGTTGGCAAGGATTGCAGCAATCAAAGTTGAATTAAAAGGAAATGAAAATAGATTAAAACCCTTGTATAGAAGTGGACTGAAAGAAATAATGATATTACTATCATGTACATATCTGTCATCCAGCTGCCATGTCATTAGATAACGAAGATTTTTTATTTGTTAGATAAGTTGGAGAATTTTGATGACAAATAGAATTCATTTTAGAAAAGAGTGACAATTTGTTTCTCTAAATACATAGCTGAAAATTTTGATTTATTTCCTAGTGCTCTAAAAACTGTTGATAAAATAAAGGAAAATGAAGAGTGGAAAAGGTAATTGGATAAAATATTTTGTCAAAGAATGAATAATGTTGTAAATGACACTGGGCATTTATTATGGGTAATTACTAATGAGGAGTTGGTTAAAGTGCAATTATTCTATAGTGCCATTAGAAAAGAATTTATTGAAATAGAAGCAATTGGAAATTATTTAATAACTATACAAAGGGAGATCTTAAATTTTGACTGGCCTGATGATACTGTTTACAATGAATGGAAGGAAAAATTTTTTTTTACAAAATAGATGGTAGAAGGTGATGAGGCTAAAGAAGATGCAAATGTAACTGTTACCTTAAGAGTTAATGATGAAGACAAGGAGAATCCCCAAGTTGAAGTAAGCTTGTAGGTAACTGAAGAGGACAAATCACTTTCAAGCCTGATAGCCACTTATTCTGAAGATTCAGAATAATAAGAGAATCAAATCATAGAGTTTTATTGTTCCAAAAGATGTAACAGAAAAAGGGCCTACCAAAAGAATATAATGATGTATAAGTTTTTCTATTACACACAATTTTGTCTTTTTGTGGCAGCAAAATATAAATATCTTTTGTAAAAGGACACCTATCAGCTCTCTATGCTTGAAGCTTGTTGCATCTCACATTATATAAGTGAGATTCTAGGGCTAGATAAGGGTTTGATTTCTAATGCATTTTTAGTTTTATACTTAAGACTTTTTCAATCTAGTCTTTGAGCACTCTTTATGATGTATCTTCTCTACAAATTTTCTAAGAATACTTTAATGTTGAGTGATCTTTATGTTTCTTTCTCGAGTCATTTTGAGTTTACTACAATTGTATACAATTTTCAAGGAAAATTAATGCAAATTTTAGCTATCACCATACCAGTTCTTGTTGAATTTTTTCTCCTTTTCTATTACTTGATTATTCTAAAATTGTGTGAGTAAAGCTTGTTCAATTGAATGCAATTCATTTAGGTTGTATGTCAATTTATTACTGCTATTAATTCAATGAATTAAGTAAAGGCTTTGATGAATTTGATGGGATTGCTATGGTAATAGAAAGGATTTATGTAAGAATGAATTCTAGTAAGAATTATTGTTAATATTTGTTGTAAAGGAAACAAATAAAATCTAAAATTTGGAGTAGACTCTGAATCCCAATGGAATAGGAACTAATTAAATCAATTCAGTCTACAGATAGGTAGATCATGAATAGGCATCAAATTTAAAATCACAATCAACTTTATTTTACTTTTTTTGAAGATTTTCAAAAATGGTTAGAACTTGTTTGCATGGAAGGTTTTAGCCTTAGTTAGCCACTATTGTTGGGAATACTTGCAAATCTATTGAAGAATTGTCACCAAATCTACTATATGGGATGTATTTTATCTAAAATGTCAAAATCATGTATGTGTTTGAAGATAGAAGATGAGAATCAGAATGAAATTAATATAATTCTCATACAATAGCATTCAATTTGAATCATCCCCTAGGTATACCCACCTTGGTTTTATTGAACCTAAAGAGTATAAAACCATACTTGGTTTTGTTGAAGTTTGGTCCAAATAGTTTACACATGTAATTATTAATAGGAATTGGCTAATCCTTAGGTTGTGTGAGTATTATCATTTTGGTATTGAGAATTTTGTTGTTTAGTAGTTTTAAAAAACCAACACCTTTGACCTAACAACATTAAGAGGGTCTTCCACCTCTCGAGGGTAGATCAATTTATTAGACTCTCTTATGAAGTAGCAGCAAGATGGTACTGGGAGTACCCTAAAGAAGCATAAAAAATAATCCAATCCTCCTACCACATTGAGAAGACTCCTTTCGACCAGGTCATAGGAAAGGTGGACATGACGAAGGGATACATGAAGGAAGATATTGGCTATTCCATCATCCTTTTGAGCAGAGTCATGGGTTTACCAGTAGATGGCCACTGCAATACTTTCATGGTTGATTATATTGAAAAAATTAAGATAGCAAGGATGCTACTGGATTGGACCACCACACTAAGTGAGAACCTGTGTGAGAAATTGGGGGTAGTTAAGGACAAGAAGGAGTTATATATGACTTCTTACATGGTTTATCTTCTTGCAGTAAGGGAGAAAAACTACCCTAATTTGTACAAAAGAGGCAATATGTAGGAGCCTAATGTTTGGCCTTATATTGTCTACCCTTAGCTGGTGAGGAAGAAGCTCTTAGGGAAAAGAAAGGAATATAGAATTGTGAATGATGCATTCATTTTTGTGGTCATCCAATTAATAGAGGGTGATTACACAAAGAGGTTATCCGATGAGGCAAAAGCATAGATAACAGCTTTTGGGGCCTACTTCATCCAGTTTAAGATATTCACATATTTGTAGGTAGTTGGTGCCTCTATCAACCCCAAGATGCTCTCTAGATATCCAAGAAAAAAATTGGTCTTATTGGAGATTTATTGATAGATTGAGTTTTCATATGAGAGGGTGAAGAGACAAAGGAGACCCTATTGGACATGGCCCCTAGTCATAGGACCATACCAAGTCAAACATAAGCAAGATATTTCATCCTTTGAGTGGGAATGGGAGAATTATCCCCTAGAGGAATACAATTCACCTAGGCTCTATTTGGATAATATCAAGAGAGTGGAGAGTTTGGTAGGCAAGGAGTTCCCCCATGAAGATTCTATTGAAGATCATTAGATGAACACAACAAATGACTACGATGTCCGCATAAGGGACTATTGTAGGATGACTTTGTATCTAGCAGAGAAGGCTCTCAAGCTAAACATCTCAGAGGAAATAAGGCAACAAGATTCATGGGAGCTGTTGGACCCCCTGTTTAACTCTAACAAAATAGGAGAGAGGCCCATCATGAATGGTGAGGTTGACAGGGAGCAGGGTGATGATATTAATCATTAGGTAAGGCACATAGTTAGAATGACTAGGGATTGGATCAAGAAGCCTTTTCAACTTGATCTGATACCTGACACTATGGTCTTTCATGCTCAAGCCCACCCTAAGAAAGGTAGAGGGAATAAAGTTACAATTCCTACCTTTGCAGCCCAATCTCCCATCAGGCCAAAGACAATATACTAACTTGACTGCTTGCTTGGATAATATCATCCTCTAGAGAGGAAGGGAAAGAATAAAAGGAAGAGAACATCCCCTTAGAGGATTCAAATAGAATAGGGTGAAGTGCAAGTACCTCCCCAGCAACAGGAAGAGAGTGTACAAGGGTCCAAGGATACTGGAGCCACTCAAGTCTAGGATGACCCTCAATTGCCTCCCTTTGTGCCAAATCAATTAGATGAGGGAGAGAGTTAGTAGGTTTCTATTACTCCTTCACAAGAAGAACCAACATCCCCTTCTTCCTCCAAAAAAAAAAAAGAGGATTAAAATCTAAATGAAGAAAAGGAAAAGGGTGACTAGGAGAATGGTGCCTATCCCATCTATCCCTAAAACCATTCTAGAAGGGGAAGAGGAAGAAGAAGAGGAAGAAGTTCCCTTGCAAAGAAGAACTCGACTAGCTAGAGCTATAGAGCAAGAAAGGAGAAGAAGTACCACTGGTACATCACCATCCACCCCAGCAGGGCCCCTGAAAGTCTCTTCTTTAGAAGATGAAGTCCAACAATGGGTGGATGAGTAGAGTGAAGAGGGCAATGGCATTTTCAAAATGTTAGATTTTGATTTTATGCCCATGGGAATAGAGCTAGTTAGGGATAAGATAAGGGATACCTTATAGGTGAACCTCAATAAGAAGATTGAATGCAGATGCTACTAGACTCAAAGGATCTTGATTGAACTCCCCCATCTCAACCACAAGCCATAGTGGTAGATAAAGGCTTAGTTACTCCTCCCCTAGAGTTCAGAAGAGGAATATATTTAGGAAGCATCACATGGGGAGGAATCAAAATAAATGGTGATCGATAAAGTATTAAAGGAGGGACAAATGGTCGAATATTCTCAATCACCTTCCCAAGACACTGAGGTGAAAACTGCAGGGTCTATGAAAATAGAGGCCACAGAAGAAGAACCCTTGCAGAGGAAAATAACTTTGAGGAGGAGAAATAAGGGACAGGAGGTAGCAAAACATACTCTTTCATCCTCAAGAGGTAGGTCTTCTATTGAGCACATTCCAAGATGGCTCAAGAAAGATGTAATGAGGAGTACTAGACCTCAATTTTGGGCTACTAAGGAAGACATTTTTTAGATCTTCTCCATTTCATGAGGCAAGACTATTGGCCTTCATTACCAATACACAAAACCATTAATTGTTTTCTTAAGTGGCTATCCCTCTAGAAGATACAAATGCAGAAAGCCTCAGCCCCCAAGACTATCAAATCAAAGTAGTTATGCTTGGGAGAGCTACTCAAGATACAACCTAATATATGGTGACTACAAGAATTAAGGAAATCTTCAGAAGCATGGAACAAGAAGAGGTTGAACTCCAAGAAATTCGAAGGCAGAATGAGATCCTAAAAGGATATTTAGCTGAAGTAGTTGGTCCTCTAGATCTTGAACGCCCTGAGGAGACATTGAGCACCATTCTTAGGGAAGGGAGGAGTGTACAGTTAGATCCATTTTTGAAAGCCTCTCAACAATGGTGAGAAATTTTTGAGGATAAAGGAACTTTGATTATTCAGGGGAACCTAAAGTTACTGTATGCTACATAGGAGAATGTCAATAAATTGGTGGCAATTTTGAAGCAGGACTTTAGCATCATGAATGAAGTAAAGGCCTAGAGCAAGGACTTACAAATTTTGCAGACAATAAAGGGACATAGGTATAGGATTTTGGTAGATGTTTATACTATTGAAGAATTAGATTTGATTGATGATTGGATAGAGAAAATTGCAGATAGTAATGAAGTAATGGAAATATTACATACAGAGATTCATTGGCTCAAGGACCAAGCTTGAGAGTGAATTTTGGAAGTAGAGAATTATTATAGTGATGCTTGTTTAAATATTTTTGAGGACAAAGAATGGGATAAGTTGTTACCTATAGAGGCAGTGGTGGAGAATTTTAAGAATATTTTTGTGGAAGCAATTGATGACAAAGACATCCACCAAGCCTTCAGGACTAAAGAAGCTTTGTTAGAATTGGATACCAAACTCAAGGATTTTTCTAATACCTAAATTGAGGTAGAAAATTGTAGGCAAAAGGTCAAGGACAAATATGAGGCTTTATATTTACTAGATGCAGCTAAAATATTTGAGATTATAGAGAAATTCAAGGGAAAACACCCAAACATAGCTTTGGGATGAAGAAGAACAAAACCCAGATGTCAGAATTTTAATTTTGACACAATAAAATTTTGAAATTTTGGACCATTTTGAGTTGCGCAACTCCATAGTTCCATAGGTACGCAGCTCCACACGTGCGCATTTTGGAAAGTTTTGTCAACAGTTAACTGCCAATTCCAAAAATAGAGCTTTCCATGCATCAAAAAAACATTCTAATGATAGTTTAACTCCAACAAATGCCTTATGAAGGATCAAATTCCAATATTGGCACTTCTAGACACTTCCACTTCAACTTAGAGCTTTCTCATTCTTTCTTCTCTCGTAATTCTTTGTTTCTTAACATGTAAAAGACTCATGCATCCAATTAATGAATAAAATATGGATGAAGTTCTATTTAGCACCAATTAGATTGTAGTTTGTACATAATTAGTTTGTTTTATTATTTAAAAGCATTTTTATTGCATGAAGAATATCTCTCACTCTCAACACAAATTGAGGAGACGATTTTTTATAAATACCCCATTGTAATATGTAATGAGGGTTGCCATTATTTTTCAATAAAATTATGCTTTTGTAACTCGCATTTGGAGTGTAGAAATTCTTGCCTGAATGTGTATTGTTTTGTGGATTTATTTTAATGGAATTGTGATTGAGCCAAAGGTTTATTGCTTTATTTTTGGTTGTGCATTGCATTAGTTTTGGTGTTTGTTATCGTATTCATGAATTTCACTATGTAACTAGCTTGAGAAGAAATCATTGAATTGTGCTTACATAAATTTTCATTTTGCATGAGTGTACTTTCTGTGTGCTTGTGATTTGATGAAGGGTGAAACATCATATGATCACTAAGTTTCTCACTGATGTTTGCATCAGTGGAATCAAGGAAGCATTGCTCCTTCTTTCATTGGTTATCTATCATTTTCTTTAAAAGATTAACTCATAGATGTGTTATTTTCCATAGCTTATGTCCCTTAGGATATCAATTTCATGTTATTTTCTTTAAAGTTTTTTTATTTACTTTGCTAATCTCCCTGTTAGAATAGGAATTCATAGTAGTTACATTGTTAGATTACATTCATAGAAAACATAAAAATACAAAAACATAGTTCTTTTGCATCTATTATTTTGAAGTAGCGTGCCAATCTTTCATCTCATCCAAAATCAAAATGAACTAGTAAAGGCCTCCTTGTGAACAATCACATTTATCTTCAATTGAATAGATTCTAGTAGGTTGCGAGAACAACACAAAACTTTGGAGTTGATTCAAAAAATTAGCTTTTCAAGAGAGGAGTTCACAAGAATTCCTACCATTTAGCATCGTGCATAATGACATCTCAACAAAAGTGGTGCTAGAAGGAGGGCTGCACTTTGAATTCACAGAAAAGGAAGGAAAATTTTCTAAAGTTTTGAAATTCTACAGTTTTTGCAAAATTTTGCATTTGCCACAAGTTTAGAATTTTTTTTGAGTTTTTGGGAAATTTAGGTGTGTAGTTTCATAGTTCTATAGGTCCACAGATCCATAGCTATGCAGGTACGTAGAGCTCTATGGTTTGAAATATTTAGTAGTGTGAGAAAGTGTACTTCTACAAAGGTGCACTTTTTCTAGAATTAATGGAAATTAGAGGGTTTCAATCCAGAATCCCCATTTTGGTGACCATTAAGGTCTTCACCAAGAGAAAAAAAGTTTCTTGAGCTTACCCACTTCCACAAACCATGCAGTGATAAGGGAGTACCTTGAATTCAACCACTTCCATTCTAACTTTCATCATATTCTGCAACTCCACCTCCATTCCAATCACCTGGTGGACCACCACATACTCCCATAGTTCCAACTCCACAGAAAGCACCTTTAGGTCTGCCAAATCCTTCGATGGCCTTCTTTGTAAATGTAGTAGACTCACCAATAAACTTGAGAGGTGCACTCCATGACCTCCCTAAGAATCCCAAGAAGTTTTTACCTAAGGTTCATCTATGGAGAAACACAAACTACTGAAGACCACGTTAAAGTGTTCAAATAAATTTGTAATCAAAAGCAAATTGCCAATGAGGATATGGTCCTTCATTTATTCCCCTACTCTTTGGAGGAAGTTACATACAATTGGTACATCAATTAACCACCTAGATGTATCAAAGATTGGAATAATTTCAAAAAATTGTTCTTGGAACAATTCAAAAATTTCATCAACCTAGTTGTAATGCATCAACAATTCATTTCAATCAAAAGGGACCCAGCTGAGATAGTTTCCCACTTCAACCATTGCTTCCATATGGCATATCGCAAGCTAAAGGTGCCATACACTATACCTGTTGAGGCAGCTATTTAGATTTATTTGAATGCCATAGACCCTCTTATTGCCATCTTTCTCAGAAGGCTTCTTGTAGTAGATATTGATATATTAGAGAATGTTTTTGTAGAAGCAATAACTTTCACCAAGCAAGCCAATCCTAACGAAGGAGGGTTGATGCTCCCACCTGAAGCTATCATGACAATGCCAACATACCCTGTTAGAGTACCTACTGTGCCTAGTTAATTCATACCAGGGAATCTAGTTCCACTATAGTAGGCACTTGCTCCATAGAACCTTACACTGACTTATCTTGGGTATTGTCCTCCTAAGATAGCTTTCTTCGAGAAGAAGACAATGGTTCCTATAGAAATAGATAATAACTTCATTTCAAAATTTGATTAGATGAAAAATACTATGTCACAAATGAATAAAAAATTGACTCATCTTAGATTGTCACAAGGACAAAATAATAACTTCCAAAGAAAAAATGCTAGTCCTTACAACAACAGTTATGGCCAA
The DNA here is from genome assembly GCA_028749045.1 of Cupressus sempervirens. Lineage (NCBI taxonomy): Eukaryota > Viridiplantae > Streptophyta > Pinopsida > Cupressales > Cupressaceae > Cupressus > Cupressus sempervirens. The sequence continues at coordinate 483,661,592 of CM053786.1, forward strand.
AATTACAACTAAAACTTTAATGGAAACAATAATAATGTAGGAAACAATAATAGGGGAAACAACTTCAATCCTCCTGATTGCAACAATGGCTTTCAGAGATAGAATCAATAGTAGAACACATGTTTGAATAATGGAAGTATCCCTATTGACAAAAATAATGACATTTAGTATGTAGATGTCAATCAATATGATGACAGTCATAGTGCACCTAGCAATGATGGTTCATGCTATAATGGAAATCCATAAATAAATCAAAGGTCTCAAGCAAGTGATAATTCTACTCCTATGCAATTTAATGCTATGTTGTTGGAATCTTATGATCCCACACAAAAGTCATTGGTAGAATAATTAGTCGATGAAGAGTTCTCATTTGCATTCAGCCAAGAGCTTGATCTTCAACATGAAGAGATGTTTGCCTTTCACAGTGACAAACAAAATATGTACAACTTGAGAAGTAGAAAGGAACCTCTGACTGATGGAATTCCTCCAATGCTACAACCAACTCCCCCTAATCCAAGGGTGAGTAATAATCTAACACCAGTAAAACCACCACTTGGAGGAAAACAAAATTAGAACCAAGCCAATGTGCCAACAATATTGAAAAACTCTGCTTGGTCTACCAAAAGATATAATGCAGTAGAAGACTCGAAACAAAAAAATGCCACCATGTCTATGTTTGACTTGTTGTGAAACTATCTAGAACAATGAGAGGCACTCATGAAGACCCTAGAACATAGAAAAACTCCCCCTCAAAAGGTAGTGTTGTAGCAAGTTAATGCTATAGAAGCATACCCACCATGTTTAAAGACAAGGTAGAGGTGCCCTCATTTTTGCTTAGACAGTTGCCTTATTGATTTAGGAGCATCATGCAATGTCATGTGATTATCCAGAGCACAAAAGCTAGGGGTTACAGCTAAACCCACCAACTGGGTAGTGATACAGTTGGATAAAATAGAGGTCAAAGTCATAGGTGTATTGAAGGACTTGCGGATATAGTTAACAGTTGACCCTCAAATTCAAGATGTCATTGATATACATGTGGTTGATATTCTAGAGACATCCATATTTCTCCTTAGTAGAGAATGGATGAAGTGTCCTAGGGGATGGTTTTCCATAAATTTCACCCTGCTTTGGTTGCCATGGAAAGGTTTCAACAATCAAATCAAGATAGATGTGGAGCCCAAGTTAAAAATGATGATCACCAATTACAATGCCCCTAATGAGGTAGCATTCTTGCAAATAGATCTAGGTTCCTACAAGGTCATGGTTTTTGATACTATGTCAACCAAAAAACTAAATGAGCAAGATATGGACTCCACAATTTCAGCCCCAAAAGATGAGGTCGTAACGCAATTCATAAACTAGATGATGGCTATCCTACAATGTCTAGGAGAAGAGGCTAATCCCAATATTATCCTCCTTCTAGGATTTCGTCAATTGTATAAAGTTAGTCATTTTGAGTTTAAATGTTCATCATGTCAAGAAGTAGTTGCTAGAGTGTTGACCCAAATGATCGAAGTAAAGAAAGTTGATGACCCACAAAAAGAACCTACCAAAAATAAAACTCCTACAAATGCATCTAATGTTGTCAAAGAGATTGAAGGTGAAACTAAAGATTTGAATGCATCATATAGTGATACCTCTTTAGATCATGGAGGTTTGTCTTCTCCTCCACCTAGAATGATCAAAATATAGCAGAGAAGAAGGTATATACAAGGCTAGGGATGGACTTTAGTGGTCATTCATCCTCTACCCAAAGTTGTAGAAATTCAAGAATTGATAGGGGAAATTCAAGATAAACAAGAAAAAAACACACCTCCTCTATTGGGTATTCACAAGGAAGAATCATCAAGTTTGCCTCCTGGAAAATTACAATGGGTTCCTAAGATACAATCCTTTAAAGCCCAAATAAAAGAGAAATTGAGAAAAAATAAACACAAGGTCAAAAAACCTAGAGAAAACCCAATTTGGACCCTCCACTTTGATGGTTCCAAGTGTAAATCAGGAGCCAGTGCATGTATCAATCTAGTTCCCCCAAAAGGTAAATCTTTCTATGCAACATACCAATTGCAATTCTGATGCACTAATAATGTTGTAGAATCTCTTTGCACTTGAGAAAGATGTTACAAGTCTCATTATCAAAGGAGATTCTCAATTGGTTATCCAAAAAGTAAAATCATTGTACTCTTGAAATGATAAGAGATTGATTGCCTATTGAAAAAGGGTATGGGACTTATTAGATGACTTCCAAGCTCTAAACATAAAGTCTATTCTAAGAAGGAAGAAAATGGTAGCTGATCCCCTTGCTATTTTAGCAAGTGCATTGCAACTTTTTGAAGGAACAAATTTGAAATGATTTTCAATTGAATTGGTTGCTGCTCCATCTATTTTGGACAATATCACAAAATTCCAAGTTTTTTAGGATGATCAAAATATACTAGAGTTTATCATGTGCAATGGTCACATTAAGGGACAAGAAATAGATGACACCCTAGATGATGGATTGGAGGATTATCAAATTCAAAATGAAGATGGAATCTTGAACCTAAAGACCATTACTATTCCAAAGGGGATGGTTGAATTAGAACATATTTTCGATTGTGATGAAATGAGGCTCAACAAAAGAATTCTAGAAGAAAAGGGGATTGACAAATATGATTCATACAATTTAGGAATAGAAGATGATCCCAAGATGGTAAAGATTGGGAAAGCATGTAGTTTACAAGAAAGTGAAGACATGCCCAAATTACTCACAAAATACAAGGATGTCTTTGCTTGGATCTATGAAGATATGAAGATGTATGACCCTCATATCATTACACATGATATTCCCATCAAACCAGAAGTCAAACCTTTTTGACAATGGAAGAGACCCGTTAATCCTATCCACAAACCTTTGATATTGAAGGAAGTCAACAAATTGATGGATGCAAAGATTATATTCCCTGTGCATGACTCCACATGGGTGGCTAATCTAGTTCATGTATGAAAGAAGACTAGAGAGATTTGACTTTGTGTAGATTTTCACAATTTGAACTTAACCTCCCAGAAGGACAATTACCCATTGCCCTCATTGTATGAAGTCTTACAAATTGTGAATGGTTCAAAAATGATGTCTTTCTTGGATGGATATTTTGGTTACAATTAGGTAATGGTTGAAGAGGAAGATAGACTAAAGACCACCTTTAATACCAAATGGGGAACCTTTGCCTACATGAGAATGCCAATTGGATTGATTAATGTAGGAGCTACATTTCAGCATGCCATGGATGAAGCATTTAAGGGATTGATCAATAGATGTATAGTTATTTATATGGATGATTTAAGTATCTTTTGAAAAGATCAAACTACACACATTATTGACCTGAGACAAGTGTTCAATAGGTGTCATAAATATGGCATATCTCTCAATCCCAAAAAGTGTTCATTTGGGGTCACTAAAGGAAAACTCTTGGGTCATATCATTTCTAAGGCTAGCATCTCCATTGATCCTAATAGATTTGAAGCCATTTAGAAGTTATCATCCCCAAACAGTCAAAAGGAACTCAAGTCTTTCTTTGGGAAGAGAAATTTTGTTCAAAAATTCATAAGTGGACTTGTAGAGATTATGCATCCTCTCAATAATTTTCTTAAGGGAGCTAGAATGGAATGGGCCCCTTAAGTAAAGAAGACATTTGAGGATATTAAGCTAGCCATTTCCATAGCTTTGGTATTGGTCGGTCCTAATTATAACCTTCCCTTAAAGATATATTCCTTTTCTTCAGAGCATTTGTGTGTAGGGGTCTTGACTCAAAAGAAAGAGAAGGAAGATGAAAGACCTATTGCTTTTATGAGTTTCCCACTGAGAAATTCCAAGTAGAATTATTCTAACCTTGAAAAATAGTCTTTTTCTTTAGTTAAAGTGGTGAATAAATTCTGCCATTACATACTGAGAAGTAAGGTGTATACTATTGTACCTGACCCAACAGTAAAGACATTGTTGATGCAAAATGAACTTGGTGAAAGGTGGGATAAATGGATGTTGATAGTTCAAGAGTTCAACCTCGAGATCCAATCTATGAAATTAGTCAGAGGAAAAGGATTGTCAAGGATGATAGTTGATAAATAGGCTGATGATGGAAAGAAATTTGAGTTTGAGAAGGAAATGGATGATGAAGACTAGGAGAAAATGATAGTATCTCAAGTCAATATTGGCCAAGGTGTGGTAACAGATGTCTAGTATCAGGATATTGTCTATTACCTCCTACAAAACTGATGCGTGAGTTGGATGAATAGCTCACAATGCAGAGGAATTTAAATGAAATGTGAGTCCTATATACTGCAAGAAAACAAGTTGTACAAAAGGAACTATGAAGGAATATTTACATAAAATGCCTAGTACGTGAAGAAGTGAAGGAATTCCTAGAATAGTTTCATGAAAAATATGGTATAGGGCATGATTTGGTGGAAGTGATAGCTCATATGATTTTAAGGTTAGGATATTTTTGGCCCACATTGTTTAAGGACACTTTTGAGCATGTCCACTCTTGTCATGTCTGTTAAACAAGTGCTAACAAAGAAAGACACCCGATGGTGCTGTTACAACTTGTGTATGAGATACGTCCTTTCACAAAGTGGGGGTTGGATTTCATTGATCCGATCAACCCACCATCATCAATTGGATACACCTACATTCTTACGACCACCAATTATTGCACAAGATGGACAAAAGTAGAAACTTACAAAAATTGCATAAGTGGTGATAGATATCTTGGAGGAACACATTGTTACTAGAATTGGTATGCCATTCGCCCTTGTGTGCGATAATGAATCTACTCTTGCATCAATATTTTTGACTCAATGGGCATTTGAGAATAAATTTATAATCAAATTCTCTTCAAATTACTACCCACAAGGAAATGGAGTAGCAAAATCTATGAACAAGAACCTGATCACAACAATAAAGTGATTGTTGAAGGAGAACCTTAGAGATTGGCATACACAGTTAAAATATGCCTTATGGATAGATCAAGTAAGGGTCAAGAATGCTTTGGAGACTTCTCCATATTTACTAGTCTACGGATAGGAGCCAATATTTTCGTTCAACCTCAAAATTCCTATTTTGAAGTTTATGAGTGGATATGCTGAAGATACTAAGAGTACAAATCATATTGATGAATCTTTTAGAGATGGATGAAAATGCACAGGTGCATTGGAGCACATAGCTAAACATCAAGCTATCGTGAAGAGGTTGTTCGATAAGAGAGCCATGATAAAATCCTTTAGGATTTCTAACCTTGTCCTACTTTGGGATAAGGTGAAAAAAAGTTGTGCAACCATACCAAGTTTCAATGCTTGTGGACTGGTCCTTATCACATCATGAAAATCCTCAGAGAAAACACTTTTAGGCTCAGTTCCTTACAGGGGGAATTTCTTCCCTTTCTAGTAAATGGGAAATTTTTGAGACATTATTTTGAGGCCTAAAAGAAACACAACATTTTTTTAGTTAGGTCTTATTTCTGCATTTAGTTAGATTCTATTTTTTAAAATTAGTTTTTTTTTTTGCAAGTGTGTTTATTTTCTGCAGGAGTATTTGCTTCCAGTCATGTGTTTTCTTTCAAGGTTGTGTCAGTTCCAGGGGGTAAGGTGCACTTGAGATTTTATCTTGAGATATTTCATTAACCACTTAATGATTCTAATTTCAAGGAGAGGTATTTCTTTGTCAAAATATTTGGATGACTATGTGTTTTATACAAATTGAACAATGGATGTTGCTTGCAGAAGTAGGGAGATTTTTAGTCCTAAGTTCAGGGTTCTAAACCAAAAAGCTCTCAACACTTTGTAGACTTAAGAATTGACCATCTTAGGTGTTTTCAAATTAAGGTTGAGGGCAGCAAGGGATGATTCAAACTCCAATTGGTTCAAACAGGAGGGGTCTTCTTGAAAGGTTGTTAAGATCATTATTTGGCAAGAGAGTTTCAAAAAAAGTTCTAAAAGAGGAACAAAAGGGATGTTCACAAAAGATTGAATCCAAGAAATGATGCAGATGTCTTGACTACATAGTCTAAGCATAGTTAGGATACAAAAAAGAAAAGAAAATAAAAGGATGGTGTTAAGAGTGAAGTATTCTAAAAATCTGAAATGGAAAAAGATATGTTTTCAAAACAAAGTATCTTTTATCCAAAACATTGCTTCATCAAAGAGTAACATTGTGAATTACATGGAGTGATTATTCAAAATTTTCTAGAAAGCTAAAAGAATGTGGCAGCCTGCCAAGAGCCCTCGAATTGATTCTCTTATCTGGTCAAGCAAATGATTGACGAATAATTTTTGTGAAGATTTGTAACGAATGAGCCAGGAGGAATGGAAGATTGTTTTCGATTTGTCAGAAAAATTTGATGGATTTCATTTTGCAATGTCAAAGGGAATGAACACATGAATCACATAGTGAGCTTGAAGGTTTTGAATTTTGAATTTTTGATTGTAAAGTCATCCAAAATACACTCGAGGTGTTCAAAGTTCAATTAGTTTTTGACACGCATTGGAAGGCTATTTGTTGATGAAGAAATGACTTGGTCATTTCTTCCTTTTTTTTTCTGGGCTATTTGTTGTGGTCCCACAATTTACACCCCATTCCCTACTAGGAATGAGAGCCCCCTACTTTTTTTGAGTTCTCAAATTCATGATTCAAGATTCAAGAAAATGTTAAAGAGTAAAAATTGAAAAGGAAAAGTATAAAATTCAAAAAATGATTTTTTTTTTTATAAAATTAAAAAAATATGACACATACAAGGCATGAGGCATGCACCACCCGAGTGGTCTGTACCATGCACTTGCACACTCGTGTAGGGGTGCACTGCACACCCCATAGGTGGGTGAGGTTATAAAAACCCTTGCCACCCCCACCACCCCCAACTTATTTCATTTTTGAGCTTGATGGTTTGCTGCATAAGGTGAGCAATAAAACATTGCATGACCCTTATGCTCACACATATCCACATGGCACCTGAAACATTGTGTGCGCTTCATGTTGCCAAAATCCATTGCATGGCCCTTGCATCTGCATCATGCCCCAAACATTGTGTATGCTTCATGTGCCAAAATCCATCGCACAGGCCCTCATGCTCACATGCATTTTCATCACACCCATCATGCGGCCCTCATAGTCACATGTGTCTGCATCTTGCCCATTGCGTGGTGCTCCCCACTCATGCACGCTTTGTGCCCACTACACGTACAATGCAGTGCATCATACCACACCTTCAAAACACTCACTGCATGCTTGCGCATGCACCACATTACTTACCATGCAGACTTCGTGCCTGAGTGCCCACTTCACATACACATACTTCCACCTCGAAGAGCTAAAAAAACTAAAAATTATATTTTTTTTCAAAAAAAAATAAATATTAAATTTTGAAAATAAAATAAAATAATAAAAAGATAATTCTTTTCATCTTTTTTTTTCGTCAATAATTAATTAAAAAGTAGTTGAATGCTTTTTTAAATTTTTTTTCAAAGGTTTCCATTATTTTCAACTAATAGGCACTTTTTTTGTGTCATGTAGATATGATGGCATCCACATCCAGAGAGGAAATGACACCTAAGCCTGGATTGTTCAAATTCCAAGGTGTTCCATCGAAGTTGAGGTTCCAAGATGATTATGTGGAAATCAAAGACACTAATTTGGGACATACTAAATTGGGAGAGTTCCTTAGGATCTACAGTAAACCCATGGAAAGAGCTGCCCTAGCATCCTCATTAATTCGATCTAGGCTAGTGAGCGCAGCTTTGCATCCAGTATTAATATAGTTAGTAGAATTGATCATGACACTGGTGCAAAATTTTGTTCTTGAAGAGAGAGTGGTTAAGAGTGTGATAGGAGAAGTGGTCTTGGATCTCTGACCTGACAACATTGAGAGATTCTTCCACTTACTGAGGGCAGATCAATTTATCAGACTCTCCTATGAAGTAGCAAAGAGATGGTACAAGGAGCACCCTGAATAAGCATAAAAAATCATCCAATCCTTCTACCTCATTGAGAAGACTCCTTTGGGCTAGGTCATAGGAAAAGTGGACATGACTAGGGGATACATGAAGGAAGATATTGGCTATTCCATCATCCTTTTGAGTAGAGTCATGGGTTTACCACCAGCTAGCCACCTCAGTGTTTTTATGGCTAATTTCATTGAAAAAATCAAGATGCAAGGATGCTGTTGGATTGGGCCACCACACTAAGTGAGAACTTGTGTGAGAAATTAGGGGTAGTTAAGGACAAGAAGAAGTTCTATATGACTTCTTACATGGTTTATCTTCTTGTAGAAAGGGCAAAAAAGTACCCCAATTTGTACAAAAGAGGCAATATGGAAGATCCTAATGTTTGGCCTTATATTGTCTACTGTCAGATGGTGAGGAAGAAGCTCCTGGGGCAAAGCAAGGAATAAAAAATTGTGAATGATGCATTCATTTTTGTGGTCATCTGATTCATAGAGGGTGATTATGCAAAGAGGTTATCCAATGAGGCAAAAGGATAGATAACAGCTCTTGGGGCCTACTTCATCCAATTTAAGACATTCACATATCTACGAGTAGCTAGTGCCTCTGTCAACCCTAAGAAGCTCCCCAAATATCCAAGCAATAAATTGGTGTTATTGGAGATTTCTTGGCAAATTGAGTCTATGTATGAGAGGGTGAAGAGATAGAGGAGACCCTATTAGACATGGCTCCTACTCATAGGACCATACCAGGTCAAACGGAAGCAAGATATTCCATCCTTTGAATGGGAATGGGAGAATTATCCCCTAAAGGAATACAATTTCCCTAGGCTCTATTTTGATAATATCAGGAGAGTGGAGAGTCTAGTTGGTAAGGAGTTCCATCATGAAGATGCTATTGAAGATCATTGGATGAATGCAACAAATAACTAAGGATGTTTGCATAAGGGACTATTGTAGGATGACTTTTTATCTAGTAGAGAAGGCTCTTAAGATAAACATCCTGAAGGAAATAAGGCAATAGGATTCATGAGAGCTATTGGACCTCTGTATTCAACTCAAACAAAATAGGAGAGAGGCCCATCATGAATGCCAAGGTTGATAGGGAGGAGGGCGATAATATTAATCATCAGGCAAGGCACATAGTTAGCATGACTAAGTATTGGATCAAGAATCCCTTTCAACTTGATCCGATACCTCATACTGTGGTCTTTCACACTCAAGCCCACCCTGAGAAAGGTAGAGGGAAGAAAGTTACAATTCCTAACTTTGTGGCCCAATCTCCCATTAGGCTAGAGATAGTATACAAACTTGATCACCCAGTTGGATACTATCATCCTCTAGAGAGGAAAGGAAAGAATAAAAGGACAAGGACCTCTCCTTAGAGGATTCAAATAGAATAGGGTGAAGCACAAGTACCTCCCAATAATAGGAAGAGAGTGTACAAGTGTCTGAGGATACTAGAGGAACTCAAGTCCAGGATGACCCTCCATTGCCTCCCTTTGTGCCAAGAGAATTAGATGAAGGATTGAGTTAGTAGGTTTCTATTCCTCCTTTGCAAGAAGAACCAACATCCCCTTCTACCTTCACAAAAAAAGAGAGGATTGAAATACAAATGAAGAAAAGGTAAAGGGTGACTAGGAGAATGGTGCCTTTCCCATCTGTCCCTAAAACCCTTCTAGAAGGGGAAGAGGAAGAAGAAGAGGAACAAGTGTCCTTGCAAAGAAGAACTTGGCCAGCTAGAGCCATAGAGAAAGAAAGGAGAAGAAGCACCATGGGTACATTGCCATCCACCCTAGTAGGACCCGTGGAAGTCTCTTCTTTGGAAGATGAAGTATAGAAGTGGGTGGATGAGTAGAGTAAAGAGGGTGATGACATTTTCAAAATGTCAGATTTTGATTTTATGCCTGCAGGAACATAGCTCGTTAGGGATAAGATCAAAGATACCCCTATAGGTGAACCTCAATAAGAAGATTGGACATAGATGCTTCCAGACTCACAGGGTCTCGATCTAACTCCCCCATAGTTTGGAAGAGGAACAAGTTTAGGAACCATCACATGGGGAGGAACTAGAACAAATGGAAATTGATGAAGTGTTGAAGGAGGGACAAATGGTTGAATATTGTCAACCACCTTCCTAGACATTGAGGTGCAAACTATAGGGTCTACAAAAATAGAGGTCATAGAAGAAGAACCCTTGTAGAGGAAAACAACTCTAAGGAGGAGCTATAAGGGAAAAATGGTAGCAAAACATACTCCTTCATTTTTGAGAGGTAGTTCTTCCATTGAGCACATTCCAAGATGGCTTTGAAAATAAGTAATGAGGAGTACTCGACCTCAATTTCTAGCTATTGAGGAAGATATTTTTGAGATTGCAGAGATTTTAAATAAGCCTAAGTTTATGTTGCATTAGGCAAGACCGTTGGCCTTCGTTACCAATACATGGAACTAGGAATTATTTTCTCAAATGGCTATCCCTCTCTAGAAGATACAAATGTAGAAACCCTCAACCCCCAAGACTATAAAATCATAGAGGTCATGCTTGGGAGACCTACATAGGATACAACCCAATTGATGTTGACTATGGGAATTAAGGAAATCTTTAGAAGCATGGAATAGGAGGAGGTTGAACTCCAAGCACTTCAAATGTAGAATGAGATCCTGAAAGGATATTTAGCTGAAGTAGTTGGTCCTCTAGATCCTAAGTTCCCTGAGGAGACATTGAACACCATTCTCAGGGAAGGGGGGAGTGTACAATTAGATCCATTTTTGAAAGCCTATAAAAAATGGTGGGAAAGTTTTGAGGATAAAGGAATTTTGATTATTTAGGGGAACCTAAAGTTATTGCATGCTACATGGGAGAACATGAATAAAATGGTGGCAATTTTGAAGTAGGACTTTAACATCATGGATGAAGTAAGGGTCTGGAGCAAGGACTTACAAATTTTGTAGACAATAAAGGGACAAAGGTATAGAATTTTGGTAGATGTTTATACTATTGAAGAATTACATTTGATTGATGATTGGATAGAGAAAATTGTGGATAGTAATAAAGCAATAGAAACATTACACGTAGAGATTCATCAACTCAACGACCAAGACCGAGAGTGAATTTTGGAACCAGAGAAGCATTATAGTGATGCTTGTTTAGATATTTTTTGAGCATGAAGAATGGCAGAAGTTATTAACAATAGAGGTAGTGGTGGAGAATTTTAAGAAGATTTTTGTTGAAGCCACTGATGACGAAGAAATCTGGGAAGCCTTCATGACTAAAGAAGCTTCGTTAGAATTGGATACCAAACTCAAGGATTTTGCTGATACTCAAATTGAGGTAGAAAATTATAGGCAAAAAGGTCAAGGAAAAATACAAGGCTTTAGATTTATCAAATGTAGCTAAAATTATTGAGATTATAGAAAAACTCAAGGGCAAACATCCAAATATAGCTTTAGCATGAAGAAGAACAAAACCTAGATGCCAAAATTTCAATTTTAAAACTCATTAAAATTTTGAAATTTTGGACCATTATGAGGTGTGCAACCCTATAGGTCTATAGGTATGCAGCTCTATAGGTCCACAAACATGCAACTCCATAGGCATGCATTTTTGAAAGTTCCACCGATAGTTAACTGCTGGTTCAAAAAATAGAGCTTTCCATGCATTGGAAACACATTCTAATAGCAATTTAACTTTGACAAACACCCTGTGAAGGATCAGCTTCCAATTCTGGCACTTCCAGACACTTCCACTTCAACTCAAAGCTTTCTCATTCTTTCTTCTCTCATAATTATTTGTTTCTTAACATGTAAAAGGCTCATGCATCCAATTAATGAATAAAATATGGATGAAGTCCTATTTAGCACCAATTAGATTGTAGTTTGTACATAATTAGTTTATTTTATTGTTTGAAAGCATTTTTATTGCATGAAGAATATCTCTCACTCTCAACACAAATTGAGGAGATAATTTCTTATAAATGCCCCATTGTAATATGTAATGAGGGCTGCCATTATTTTGCAATAAAATTATGCTTTTGGTGCTCACATTTAGAGTGTAGTAATTCTTGCTTGAATGTGTCATTGTTTTATGGATTTATTTTCATAGAATTGTGATTGAGCCAAAGGTTTATTTCTTTATTTTTGGTTGTGCATTGCATTAGTTTTGGTGTTTGTTATCATATTGACAAATTTTGCTGAGTAACTAACTTGAGAAGAAATCATTGAATTGTTCTTACATAACTTTTTGTCTCGCATGATCACACTTTCCATTGCCTTGTGATTTGATGAAGGGTGAAACATCATATGATCATTAAGTTTCTCATTGACAATTGCATCAGTGAAATCAAGGAAATGTTGCTCCTTCTTTCATTAGTTATCTACTGATTTCTTTGAAATCTTAACTCACAGACGTGTCTATTTCCATAACTTATGTCTGTTAGGATTTCAATTTCATGTTATTTGCTTTAAAGTTTTGTTATTTGCTTTGCTAACCTCCCTATTAGAATAGGAATTCATACTAGTTGCATTGCTATATTGCATTCATAAAAAACATTTTTTAAAAAAAAAACATAGTTCTTTTGTGTGTATTATTTTGAAGTAGCATGCATATTTTTCATCTCATCCGAAATCAAAACGAACCAGCAAAGGCCTCCTTGTGAAAAATAACATTGATCTTTAACTAAATGGATTCTAGTAGGTCATGAGATCAACCAAAAACCTTGGAGTTGATTCACAAAATTATCTTTTCAAGAGAGGAGTTCGCAAGAATTCCTACTATTTAGCATCATGGATAATGACAACTCAACAAAAGATTGTGTTTCTAAGTCTCAACTGAGGGCTCTTCGTATGCCTATGCACACACATTTGCACTCCATGGGTAGGGAGCTCTAAGACACCATTCATGCCACCTAAAAATGGCCATTGATACTATTATCCACCATTTTAGCATTTTTGCTAAATTAATTAATTATTTCCCTAGACCAAATTGCTAAAAATCAATTTACTTGATTTAAACCTATAGTTTGACTATAATATCCTAATTCCATATTTAATTAAAAGAACATGTCCCATTTTAAAATAAATAAAAGATCCCCTTCTTCTAACCCACTCAATGTGTACACATAAAATCTTTTTCCTATTTACAAATTAAAAGAAAATATTTTGTTTGAAATCAAAAGTCAACTCTTTCTTGTTGATTGACTTGATCTTGCAGACGGATGATAGAAAAAGTCAACCCCCACCCTTGATCATACACTTCTTGATCTTGATTTGAAGCATCTATATACCTTTAAAAGAGAGAGCTCTCTCCCTCTCTAAGGATCCCATTTTTGAGAAAATGTTATGCTTCATGTTTCTTGATAGGTTATCTTGAGAGCACTTGTGGAGAACTTCTTTCTTCTTGTATCATTCTTGCATCTTTCATCTTTATTTAGAATATCTTAATTCCCTTTTTTATATCATAGATCACATACCATAATTAAAATTATTGTAAGAATCTCCTTTTTCTTAGTATAGTTGCATTCTTGCATTTCATACTAGTATAGTTCATTCTTGCATTGCCTATTTGAGAGTTCTTTTGGACATTTGCACTCTTTCTCTTGTCTAAGGGATCTCCCATTTCATGGTTTACTAGAAAGGGTTGTGTCTCTAAGGCTTAGTTGAGAGCTCTTCATTTTCTTATGCAAACACCTTGGCACTCCATGGATAGGAAGCTCTAAGTCACCATTCACACATTCCAATCCATGGAATACCTTGGATTGAAGTGTTTAGAGTAGTGAACTTTCTTAGCGTACATTTTTGGCACCCACTATGGTGCCAAACATCTTTTTTTTTCCTCTTAGTTTGAACTTTTATCTTGTATGCTTCACTAGCTATTCTTTTTTTTTTTTCTCTATAGTCACAATTATCATTCGATACTTTATTAGTATTGTAGGATAGTTCTTAGTATTGTTGGGTGATACCTTACTAGTTAAAGTATCACACATGTACATAGCAATCTATAATACTAGTATATAAAGTCCTATCATATGAGTACAATACAAAATATCTTATAGAGAAGAAATATCATCCCCCTATATTGAGAAGTAACGTATGATATTATGTTAGCAAAAAACTATTGCCCAACCTGGAACTTGTTGTTGTTTGAATTGTTTTATCAATTTTGAGTCTCTAGCATTCTATTTTTTAGGTTTCTCAAATTTATTTACTATTTAATAGAGGTTGTTGCAATTTTTTACCTTATTTTGGACTAACCCCTCGTTGGAATAACATTTTTGTTTGTAGGGTTGCTCTAAAAATGCTTGCAAAATTCTCCCAAAAAAATGCATGTCAAAGCTCCAAATGCTAAGAGGCTACTAATTTTTGTTTGCAGGACTGCCTAAAAGAATAAATAAACAAAAAAGTGTGCTTTTATTTCCTTTATTTTGTGTGCAACATTATACTACTTGTTGATGAAGGGTGCTCCCCTTAATACCATAAACTCATAACAGAAACAAAGAAACAACAACAAATGTGAGAACAAAATATGGACTTCTTATTTGCACCACAAATGTAGTATTACATAATTCACAAATACAATATGCCAGCCCACATCGATGCCTTCATTACAATAATCTACAAGACAAGTTGTGAACTATCACCCAAAGCTGTCCTAGACTATGTTCGAGCCTTTCTTAAATAGATAAGTTATTGCTGCCTGGAAAGGTTCTAGATAACGAAACTTAATACCTAGGGCTAACATATCCCAAAAACACATATAGAGTTGGCCAAATACATCTTTGACAATTATTTTAGATATTTTGGGTAGCACAACTTTGGAAGGCCATAACTCTTGAACCATTTCTCTGATTGGCTATTATAACCACTTTTTGGAAATGCCAGCTTCTGATCTATAGGCTTAGAATGGTGCAAGCACCCTTCCATTGAGTTTTCATGCCTCATCTAGGAAATCTAAGGCCTCCAACGGTGAGCATGAAGATTTTTCTGTACAATTTTCCATTAAAAATCCACAATAACTTCTCCAATACTTAAGTTAGAGTAATGAGATTTTTATGGTAGGCTTATAACTCTAAAATGGACCTTCCTATAGAAAATGAAAATATTTTGAGCTCATATGAAAAACTTACTAAAGATAGCAAGTTACCATAAACAGTAACCACCCTGTCTACTAGTCCTTATTAAAATAAAAAAGACAAAAAAGAAAATATTTTTGGGTGATGCAAGATTTCTCTTACACCCAGGATGCTCCTGCATCACTTGTTTATTTTTGTAGCACATAAAACTTGCAATTAAAATATTTTGGTGGTAGGAAAGTATGCTCTTCACCGTTATGGTGAATATGAAATCTTGACCCACCCTTAGATTTCAAAAGTAAGTGGGATAATTGAGATTCTTGGTGTATTTGGGGAAAACAATTAGAATAGGAGAGTATGCTCTTTACCCATGTGGTGAATTAGAAATCTTGACCTTTAAAAGTGGATCCATTTTGTGTAGTCTATAATCCTTTAGAGGGCCTTCTCTTGAGAAATCAAGAGGAACAACCCAATTGGGGACAAGAGAACCTAGCTTTTCTTTACCACTATAAACTCAAGGCTATCATGGACACAAAATATTAGTAGACATAGTGGTTGTCTTCACTTAGTGTGAGTACTTGTGAGATTGGAATCATGAGGAAAATTCTAGGCAAGATTTCTTAAGGTACTTTTATGGCCATGAGGTCCATTACTTACCATAAGGTAAGGTATCCCTTATTGGGAGAAAGGGGAGTGATATGAAGAAAAGCATTTTTTAAACACCATAGGTTAGAAGCTACCTTATTTTGACACTCAACATCTTGGTGCAAGGACCGATCCTAGTGGATTACCCAGACCACCCAAAGATTTTACACTCACCGTTTGTGTCCCCATGGTCATGCCAATGGCATCTCCATGACAAAACCAATATCTGTCATGGGTAGCCAATTGGTGTGAGAGAAAGGGGCAACAAACATGGGCCAAGTTGTTGAGTAATGAACTATGACCTTAGGTAGTATTTCTTGGCATGTGTCTTTGAATGTGAATAGACTCGTGTAAATATTCTTGAACATTAAACAATCTCAATAAAATTCATAGTAGTTTTCTTTGATATCCCAATTGCATGTCGGCACTATTTCTTTTCCCCTTATATAACTATTTGAGACATGTAAATTACCCTTACATTTTCAAACCATGTTGTTTTCTGCTACAAAGTAAGGTCCTATACTATCTACAATACATTCTGGTCTAAAACATTTGAGAAATCAAACTGAAACATAGGGTTTTTGAGCTTCAAACTACATTTTTCACAATTCACTAACTCTTTATCACATGACCTTCTAAGAAATATCGTGCAATATTTTGTACTTGTCAAAGTATCACACCATTCTTATGAACTATATTGCCTATTAGTTTTGAAGTTTATCATTCTAGTTAAGGAAAACTATCACATGAGTGAAAAGTATCACCTAACTATATCAAATTCTATCATATGATAATTATAGTTGATATTATATCACTTGGTCTTCTAAGAAATATCATCCAACTTTTTTTTCTTGGAAAATAGAGTTAAAATTGTGTCATAGCCGATTTAGGGGTGTCTTCACTTCTTCCTACCCAGGTCTAATAAAAAAAATTCATGTTAGTTACTGTTCTAAGTTTGAAAGATGGATCTAGTTTATCTAATGTGAGTTCCAAAAATGTCACTAATGGTCACTTGTCAAAATCTAGTTACCTCTCTTTGCTAGCTATTTACTATCAAGTTTCTTGTTCACTCTCTTGGCTTGAGTTGTTAGTGCTATAAGTTCTTGAGAACTCCTCAAAAGCCACTTACTTATTTTTATTTATGACAAGTGATCGTTCTTGACAATACAAGCTCCAAATTTGAAACACTTTACCTCATCTTATTAAAAAAAGACATATCCTTACATGATGGTTGCAACTAGGTTCCAAGTTGGTCAAGGAAGTTGTCCTTCTTTCACCTTAGAATAATTAGAAACTCCAACTAGTAATCCTCATAGATAACCTTGTGTGGAGGAACCAATCTCTAATAAGCTACAAGAGGCTAACACTTCACGCAACCTACTCTATAGCTTTGAGAACCCATTTAATATGCCATTTTATACACCTATGGTTGAAGACAGTGTGTCACTAACCATGCATCTTGTAGAGAGGAAGGGCAACCTAGAAGAATAAGCATGGAAAGAAAAAGAAAAACTGCAAGAGGTAATATACATGGCCACTAGAGAAAGATCCTATCATCAAGTGGAGGATGATGCTCATGCACATAATGCAAAAAATAGACAAAGTAACTATAGAAATCATTTTGAAAACATTCCTCTTGGTGGAAATGATGGAAAAAAATTACCTCCTAGAACTCCTAGAAAAAATATTGGGTTATATCCATCACCACCTAGACACTCACAGTTACATTATGAAAGTGAGGTCAATGATGAAATGACTAGAAAAGATCTCATGAGATTTCAAAAAGATGAGGTTTCACAAAAGCTAATGCTAAAAGCCTTAAAAAGAAAGGGTGACCAATATTTTTAATACATGACAAGTAAGGCATGGAAACTCCCTCATGACTTTTATGTGCAAAGAATTATCCAAAAGAAAGAGCCTACTAAAGCTATGATCTTGAGAGAGGAAATGTGAGAACTCAAAAATCAACTCGCTCAATTGCAAGTTTCCAAGGAACAACCCAAAACATCTTTTGTAGAATCAATATGTGCTCTTCCTTTCATTAGGATTCTTTACATGGTCCCATTTCCTAGGGATATAAAGGTTCATAAATATGACAAATATGATGGAAATGGTGATCTTGATGATCATGTAAGACATTGCTATGCTCTTAGAATGTATTTTTTGCATGAAGACACTTACCTTATGAGGTTGTTTCCTAGGAGCTTGAGAGGTCAAGCTATGAAATGGTTCATGAAGCTATCATGTCCTCTCAAGTCATTTGAAAAACTTGCACAATGTTTCATCTGACAATATTATTATAACATTCAACACCCTATCACTATGATGGACTTGTGCAATATTAAGAAAAAACAAGGTGAACCTTTTTCCACGTACCTCCAATATTGGAGATATTTACACTCTAGGTACCTTGGCAGATTTTTAAGATTGATAAAATTAACATTTTTATCAACACACTTGTACTTGAACTCTCCTATGACCTTAGGAAACAATTATTCACATCCTTCAATGACATGGTCAAAAGTGCATATCACATTAAGGATGTTTCTATTAGGAAAGGTGATACTATGTTGAACAAAGATAAAAATGACAACAGGAATAACAAAGGAAAAAAATAGTTGGAAAAAAAAAGTACCTCATCAATGATGGAGTAGTAGATGCTCCTAAAACTAAGGAATCAACCTTCAACCTTTCTGATGCTATCTATGCTACAAAACAATAGGAGACTTCCAAGTCTAAAACCTTTGACAAAAAGAAGACCTTTCTCATAAATAAGCTTATTACGCTTCTAGATAACTCTTGACCCTCTAATCCACTTGTCAAACTTGATTGGTGGAGAGATGATCATTTTTTCAATTATCATAGGAGTAAGGGACATACCACCAAAAACTGCTTCAAGCTCAAGGATGTTATTCAATACCACATTGATGGAGGAAAAGTCATAACTAATGGATTGATTAAAATTATGACCACAAAGCCTTCAAGAAACTATTACCTAAATATGAAAAAGTGGAATCATCCAATACTAACAAGAAAAACCATGATACAAATATCAACTACACCTACACTGATGAAAATAATGTCATAAACATGCTAGAACATATTGAACATATTTGCATGATAGGTTTTAAGTTTGGTAAGGAACCCAAATATGATACTGATGATGAACAACCTATGGCAGCCCTAGGAATGCATAATGATCAACAAAATCATAGGAAAACTAGGCCTAAGGTAGTTTGATGCAGGGGCATCGAGTGGTGTAAGAGCAATCCCGTATCACCAAAAAATATGCTTAGTGTTAGTTTCTATTTAAAATGTTTTCATTTTTGGATACCCATTTGGGTCAAATAAAGATTCCAACTCTCATAGTTCCTCTATTGGTTTTTTGTGTTGGAGTTATTGAGCACCTTAGGATACGTGCCAATGTAGAAAGTAGGTTGTTTTGTAATTGAGCCATAATTATAATGATTTAGAGGGTGCAAGTTTGAGGTATGATTATACATGTAATTTAAAGCACTCCAGAAAAAGAATAAGATCAAAGGGATTTATGGTTTGAAAGTTATTGTAGTTTTAAGTTGCCTTGAGACCTCTTAAGAATACTTCAAATTAAGATTTGAGGCACTAAATGACCTCATACAGGCTTGAAAAATGGGTGACAAGTGAAGCTAGTGCATAGGGTTAAAGAGTGCTTGGAGAGATTTCTAGAAATGTAAACAATTTGTCAATTGGAGTCCCAGATCAAAAGTTATGCCTCCTGAAAGTTGGACTACCATTTGTAGATTCTTCTAATTTTAGATCAACTTTTGACATATTTTCTAGAATGTTCTATTCTGGTGGTTGATTCCAAATGGAATATTATAAATGTATTCCTAACCATAAACCTAATTGGGTTTACTTAAGGTCACTTCTGGCATTGTAAAAGAAATTTTTTGTGGAGTTTGGGAGAAGGTATTGTGAGAAGGGTTTTCTCCAGAATTTGATAAGATTGTCAGCCTATAGGGCATGTCATGGAGTCTATTTTTTCTGTATCAAATGTAATAGAATATCACTTCTAATTATAATATTCCTTTTTTCTTGTTTCATTCATTTCTATCTTGGGTTGCGTCCCCATCAAGTGGTATTAGAGCAAGTTTTCCTAAATGCATAGACAGAGTGCTGACTGTGAGGCAATTTGCACCAGGACTATGTGGTTGTGGGTTTCAATACAAGAAGATGCCTACACAAAGTGAGTATTGTGGAAGGGCTAGAGTTGTTACTCTTGAGGTTAAAGCCCTCTAAAGACAAGTCCAAGCATTATAGGAGGAGATTCGTAGAGAGATGAATGTTGCTGTAGGTGACAAAAGTGAGGAAGAAAATGAAGAAGAAGGAAATATTGGGAAAGAAGGGGAAGGAGATGGAGAAGTCCTAAAATAGGTGGAGGAGAGGGATTTTAGGGCCATTGACAAGTTTGGAAAAGGACCTAAAATTGACATTGGCATTTTTTCAGGAAATCTAAACCTAGATGAGTTGATTGACTAGATCAATGAGTTCGAGGGATATTTTGAGTATAAAGATGTTGGGGAGCCTAATAGGGTTAAGTTTAAAAAAGCCAAAATGAAAGGCCATTCCAAAATCTGGTGGCAAGAGATTCAGTAGGAAAGAAATAGAAGAGGAAAGGATAAAATCGTAAGATGGGATCTCATGGTGGATAAACTAAAGAAGCAGTTCATTCTTGTTGATTATGAGCTTGATTTGTTCAAAAAGATGAAAGAGTTAAAGTAAGCAAGAAAATCTACCTAGGAATACATAGAGGAATTTTATTTAGTCCTTATTAGGGTGGGGCGTGCAAAAAAAAACAAGGAGAAGGTTACCCATCACCTTAGTGGGTTAAGACCCAACATTCAAGAGGAGTTAATTTTGGTTAGAATGACTATCATTGAAGAGGCATATTAGTTTGCCTTATAAGTTGGGGAAAAATTAAACAAAAAGTTTGATGGAAGGAAAAGAGGGCACAGTCAAGGAGGAAGGGGCAGTGATAGGTCATTTGGAGGCCAAAATGAGAACCAGAAGAAAAATGAAGATGTGGGTACTAGCCGAAATTAGAGGAACAAGTGTTTCAACAGCTCCCATGATCAAAAATTTGGAGTTCAAAAAGGAAGAGGAAGAGGACATGTACAAGGTTTAGGAAGAGGAGGCTTCCATGGTACTTTTTTTCATTGTAATGAAGGTGGTCATCGTGTCTTCAAATGCCCTCAATGCCAAGGAAGGATAGATAGGAGAGTTGATGGTCAAGTAAGGGTTGCTCATGTGGATGATGATGCACAATAATCACATTTAGATGATGTACAAAGAGGAGAGGTTCTAGTTAATGAAAGGGTCTTACTGAGTCATGAGACTAAACCTAGACAAAGGAGGAGTTTATTTCGTACTAGGTGCAAGTGCGAGGGTAAATGTTGTGATGTGATTGTTGATGGTGGAAGCACTGAGAACTTGGTGTCAGAGGAGATGATCTCAAAGCTAAAGCTCAAGAGGGAGAAACACCCCCAACCCTATTAGATTTCTCTAGTGTAGGATGATCATAAGGTCTTGGTTGGTGAGTAATGTTTGGTAAAGTTCAAGATTGGGAGTTACCAGGATGAGGTTCTCTATGACATCATTTTAATGAATGTTTACCATTTATTGTTGGGAAGGCCATGGTAGTTTGATAGGCATGCTATACATGATGGTCATGCAAATAGATACTCTCTAAAAAAGGATGGAGTTCACCACAAATTGAAGCCCTTGATAAAGGTGGGTGAAAAGGTATGTAGTAGTGATAGGGTATGTCTTGTTGATGGAAGAAAATTTATAGATGGCATGAATGATCAACATATGTGTTATGCTTTAATTCCTAGAAAAGATGAGGAAGGTAGTAGTGAAATTCCACTTGAAGTTTTAGGTCTATTAAGTGAGTATGGATATGTCATTGTAATCACCTAAAAATGGTCATCTAGACTATTAGCCCCTTTTTCAACATTTTTGCTAAATTAATTTAATCATTTACCTAGACCAAATTGCTAATAATAAATTTATTTGATTATAACCTATAGTCTGACTATGCTATCCTAAGTTCATTATTTGATTAAAAGAACATGTCCCCTTTTAATTAAATAAAAGACCCCATTCTTCTAACCCACTTAAAGTGCACACATAAAGTCCTTTTTCTATTTTGCAATTAAAAGAAAAGGCTTTGTGACTTTTGTCTTATATGTCAAGTCAACTTATATTCTATTGGTTGACTTGTGTGTGCACATGGATCACTCCTCTTTTTGAATTCCACCGTTGATCATCCACCATCTTCATCTTGATCTCTACCATCCATACATCTTTAAAAGGGAGAGAGCTTTCCCCCTCAATCGACCCTCATTTGAATATTGTTATGCTGTAGGTTTTCTGACAAGTTTCTTTGGAGCTTTGTGGAGAACTTCTATTTCTTGTCTACATTCTCTCATACCATAGCATTTTAGCTTAGATTCACGTTGCATGTTAGTTTAGCTTCTATTTTGCAATAATCTATTTCACATAGATTAATATTTAGATTGTAGCACTCTCATCCATGCTTAGGATAGCTGCATTTTTCATATTCATTCTAGCTTAATCTTTATTTGCATTGCATCCTTGAGGAACTCCTTAGGACATTTGCATTCTTGCATCTTGTCTTTGGAACCTCCCATTGCATAGTTTACTAGCAAGAAGAGTATCTCTAAGGCTCATCTGAGAGCCTTCTTATTTTTGAAATATACTCTCTTACACTTCATGGATAGGGAGCTCTAAGTCGACATTCAAACATTCCAAACTCATGGAATCATTTGGATAGAAGGGTTTAGAGTGTGACACAATTCAAGTGTACATTTTTTGTGCCCAAAAATGTCTATCAATATTTGATGTAGCTATCTACTTCTTTGGAGCATTTGTTTGATGTTTTCACTTGCTCTTGATCCATCTACTTTGCTAGGTGTTAGTATTCTTCTTGAATTTTGACATCATCTCTATCTTAGTGTTTAGTACTACTACTATCTCTTTCTGCATTTCATTTTTCAAAATCAGATATCTATTTCTATTACTGCCCACTTGGCTTCTATTTTCTTTGATGTAATGTGTTCCCAAATTGATCACACATTAGTCAAAGAGGGGCAAATGTAATCACCTAAAAATGGTCATCTAGACTATCAACCCCTTTTTCAACATTTTGGCTAAATTAATTTTATTATTTACCTAGACCAAATTGCTGATAATCAATTTATTTGATTATAACCTATAGTTTGACTATGCTATCCTAAGTTCATTATTTGATTAAAAGAACATGTCCCCTTTTAATTAAATAAAAGACCCCATTCTTCTAACCCACTTAAAATGCACACATAAAGTCCTATTTCTATTTTACAATTAAAAGAAAAGGCTTTGTGACTTTTGTCTTATATGACAACTTATATTCTATTAGTTGACTTGTGTGTGCACATGGATCACTCCTCTTTTTGAATTCCACCGTTGATCATCCACCATCTTCATCTTGATCTCTACCGTCCATACATCTTTAAAAGGGAGAGAGATTTCCCCCTCAATCGACCCTCATTTGAATATTGTTATGCTGCAAGTTTTCTAACAAGTTTCTTTGGAGCTTTGTGGAGAACTTCTATTTCTTATCTACATTCTCTCATACCATAGTATTTTAGCTTAGATTCATGTTGCATGTTAGTTTAGCTTCTATTTTGCAATAATCTATTTCACATAGCTTAATATTTAGATTGTAACACTCTCATCCATGCTTAGGATAGCTGCATTTTTCATATTCATTCTAGCTTAATCTTTATTTGCATTGCATCCTTGAGGAACTCCTTGGGACATTTGAATTCTTGCATCTTGTCTTTGGAACCTCCCATTGCATGGTTTACTAGCAAGAAGAGTATCTCTAAGGCTCATCTGAGAGCCTTCTTATTTTTGAAATATACTCTCTTGCACTTCGTGGATAGGGAGCTCTAAGCCGACATTTGAACATTTCAAACTCATAGAATCATTTGGATAGAAGGGTTTAGAGTGTGACACATTTCTAGTGTACATTTTTGGTGCCCACCATGGGGCTTGAATCAAGTTTTTAGCTCCATTTGCTTTTATTTTTCATCTCTGATTTTTTACAGTAGCATATTGGATCTAATCAAGTGCTTTTGTAGAATTATCACTTTGGTTTGAAGGCCAACCCATAAGTAGATTGGTTTGAAGGCCAAAAACTTAGTTGGTTTAAAGATTTGATCATATCTTTTAAAACACTTTGATTTTGGTTCTGAAAATTTTTTTTCATTGGGTATATGTTCAAAATGTCTCAGTCTGATTTTCAAAGCAGTTTGACATGATTTGTAGGAGTTATGATTTTTTCTTTTTTTTCATAAAAAGTCATTTTTGATCACAAATCAGAGCATTTTTTGGAAAAAATTAGATTTTCAAAAAGGGTTTTCAATTCTAATGGAGTTTATTTCTTTGTGTTTTGAATTTTGAGGTCATATTAAGGATCAAAAACTCGATTTGATAAATCTGGCCTGTTTTGACAAAATCAATCTCTAGGGAGCAAATGAAGAGATTTTTTTGAATTTATTACATTTTGGAAAGCTCTTTGATTTTTAATAGGGGTCTCTTCTTTTCATTTCTATTTTTGGATCCGAAATCATAGCAAACAAGTCTAATCTTGTTGACTAGGTCAAAATCAAAGAGTAAAAATGAGAGCATTTGTGATTAACTTGCACTTTCTTTGCATGCACATGGTTGGAAGATAAATTGGATTTTTGAGGCAACTAACCACTTTTTATTGCATATTTTTATGTTATTTCACACTAACTTGTGGTGCTAACAAGTCGTGATTGCAGTTTTTCATCCTTGTGAAAAAAATTGAAACATTGCATAAAAAGAATGCATGTCAAAGCTTCATATGCACAAGGGCTACTAACGATTGTTTGTAGGGCTACCTAACGCATAAAAACCTAATTTTTCTTGTTCTTTACTTTTACATGTGCAGCATATACTAGTTGTTTATTTTTAGGCACATTAAAACTTACAATTGAGATCTTTTGGTGATAGGAGAGTATGCTCTTCACCCTTGTGGTGAATCAGAAATCTTGACTTACCATTTGGTTTCAAAAGTAAGAGGAAACTGAATCTTCTTGGTGTGTTTGGGAGAAAATGATTGGAATAGGAGAGTATTCTCTTCACCCTTGTGGTGAATTAAAAATCTTGACTTCTAAAAGTTGATCCACTCTTTGTATAGTTTAGAATCCTTTAGAGGGCCTGCTCTTGGACAACCTGAGAGGAACGACCCAAGTGGGGACAAGAAGATTACCCGGCTCTTCCAACCCACTATAAAATCAAGGCTATCAAGGACACAAAACCTTGGTAGACATAGTGTTTGTCCTCACCTAGTGTGATTGCTTATGGGATTTCGACCATAAGGAAATCACTAGGCAAGAATGCTTAAGGTACTCTTGTGATCGCGAGATTGGTTACTCATCGCAAGGTGAGGTGTCCCGTAATTGGGAGCAAGAGGAAAACTATGAATGGAAGCCCTATCTAAACACCCTAAGTTAGTAACTACCTTTTTCAGCCGCTCAACTTCTTGATGCAAGGATCGATCCTAGTGGACTACCCAGATCACCCCAAGATTTACACTCACCATATGTGTTCCCTTAGTTGTGCTTATGACACTTCTATGACAAAGCCAATATCTCTTGTGGGAAACCACTTGGTGTGAGGTGAAGGAGCGTCAAGCATGGGCCAAGTTGTTGAGTAATGAACCATGTCCTTTAGGTAGATATTGCTTGATGTGTTCTCAAATGTGGTATACTAGTGAAAATCTTTTGAACATACACATGACGATAATTCTAGGGAATTCTTTTGAGACGTCACATATGCTTGTATCATGCAAGGTTGCTTTGTCCTTTGCTTGATTTTTTGAAGAATGCTCCATGTGTCACTATCTTGCTTGGAAAGAAATTGCTTTTGAACATCAAACTTGCTATGCTATCAACTATTGTCAAACTTTGTCAACCAAGTCAAAGCATCAAGTCTTAACATTTTTCTTGTGTTGCTTTCTAAGGGGAGTCTCATCATTTGACTTTGATTTGCTATGTCTCTAGTTTTTTAACATGCTTAAAGTGGCTCTTTGGCCTTAGCGCTCTTGGTCTTTCTATCTTCATGGTCTATGTCCACTTGCTAGTTATCTTTTTGCTGAAATGGTTGCCTTGATTTCTTGACTACACTCTTGGGTTGGAGAGTTGTTCACTTGTCACCTCACTTGCTCTATCTATTTAGCTATTTGGGCATCTTTCCTAGCTATTGACTTGAGTCATTCATGTCGTAAGTTTCTTGGACATATTGTTTGAGAAGTTTCTTTAATCTCTCTCTACTATCTTGGCAAGTGAACACTCTACCTCCTATAGTTTCAACATCAAGTTATCTTCTAGGCTCTTTTATGCTTGGCTTTGCATCTAAAACTATGGCATTCAAATCTTGTGCTATCGAACCTCAATCAAATCTAGATGATCATGATATCTTCCATGTCACTAAAGAGTTTCAAGATTTATATGCACAATACAAAGAACTAGAAGAGACAAATGATATTTCTTACCTCCATCTCTCTAAGCACATGATAGAAATGAAGTCTAAACTTGAGAAAAGGTTAGAAGAGAATATTGCATTCTTAAATAATTCTCCCTTAAGACCTTTACATACACATGGCTCATCTTCTTTGAGGTCTAGATGCTCTACTTCAAGACATCAAATGTATTCATCTTCTAGATCTAAACACCTCCTTAGAGAGAAAGAAAGTGATACCTACTTTGAGCCTATTCCAAGATATCATGATGGACCTATCTTTGACCAAACTAATGATGAAGACATGGATGCATACCATTCACTTGAGAAACAACAAAAGGACTCTAGACATACTTCTAATAGAATTTTTCTCCCTTGGAAGATTCTTATGATGACACTTTGCAAAAAATTCTTAGCAATAAGATCATCATGTTACCAAATTCTAGCTCATATGGAAACCCATTCTTGGATAGCTATTGTGCTTATCATCAACATAATGAGCATAGTACTTCAGATTGCATTGAGCTAAAACATAAAATCCAAGATCTTATTGATAATGGAATTATTGATACCTCTAATAATTCATGCGATGAGGATACTTTTCTTGAGCAAGATTACATTAATGAACCTATGTCTAGTAGCGGCTCTATTACATCTTCCACTTCTTCCAACACTCATGCATCTCCCAATACTTCAAAGCTTTTCAACATGCCTCCATCAAATAAAAAACCTAATGCTTTTCCACATTGACTACGTGTATCCTCAAGGGCTACCTCTAAAAGAAACTCAAGCTAACCTTCACTTGGCTGCAAACCTTTTCCATGCTACTAATCCTAAACATCCTCAACCTTCATGCACTACTATGCCTAATCCAATCACTACTTGATTCACCCTTCATTCTCTCTTGTCCTTAGAAGTGGCTCCATGTCAAGAGGACTCTCATAAAGAAAAAGCTACAAATGTCAAGAAAGATCAAGATCAAGCACCTTTTCATCTCTTTCAAGATTTTTCCCCTCCATATGCTATATCTTGTCCACCTCCTAAGTATGATGAAGATAATACTTCCATTATCTCCCTTGAGCTCACTAAAAAGTATGAGAAAAGTTCTCTTCATATGCTATCCAAAGCTACTTGTCAAGATCAAAGCATCCCCTCATGTTCTACTTCTCCATATCCACTTCAAAATTTTGCTCAAGCTTCAAGTGCTCCTATTAAAAATGTTGCTCCTATCAAAGCTACTCATGAGTCTATTGATGGCTTTGACCATGGTACCCACTCTAAAGATGTTGATATCCCTTTTCACTATCCATTTGCATCTGCTAAGTCTATCCTTGGTCCTTATCCATCAAAGCTAAAGCCTTCAAACCTTCAATCTATATTGGGACCTTATGTTCCTTCATCTCCTACATTTTCCACTCCTAGCTCTTGCATCATACCTCAAGATCAACAAAGACACTCATCCTTGATAACTTTTCACCCATCTATCCATCTAAACCAGTCATATCATCCTTATTCATCCACAAATCCCAAGTCCTTTGGAAGTGAGAATAAACATAAGAATCCATTGAAAAAGAAAGATCACTATGTCCCATCTAATCGACATGTGAATGCTAAAAAGGAGAATGCACAAAAGAGACCGCAAAGGTCCACTACTCAAAGAGCTAAACCAAAGAAAATATGGGTTCCTAAATCCATCATTATACAAATGCACTCTCAAGCACCCAAAGAACGAGGAAAATCTAAAGCTATGTGGATTCCCAAGTCTCTTTTAAAAGACTTGAATATTGAAAATACTTCAAAATTGACATTCAAGCTTCCAAAGGCTTCCATTCCATCTTATTCCAAAACTCTTTCTAAAAATATTCCAAAGCCTTCCACTCCACTTTTTTCCAAATCTCTTCTACCACCTAATACATCTAAATGTCAATCTATTTCATCCATGATTCCTCCATTGTTCCAATACCCTTCAAGGTGTGTGTCAATGTTGATCTTGTCCAATATTTTAGCTACCCTCATGGAATCCTCTAAAGCTTACACTAACTTTCTATACATGAACTATTATCCTCCATATACTCTTCCTACTACCATTTCTCTTTCATCACCCTATCAACATCTTTGAGCATACCTTTCTATGGTCTTGGCTTATCATGACTTATCTTTTCTATAGGAGCATTATCTATCTATAAACAGCTTGAGCTCTTTCTAAAAATTCAAAAAAAAAGAAAGAAAAAAGAAAAAAAAATGAAAATGTGCCTTGGTGAAAACCACTTCTTGTGGCACCTTGGTAGCAAAAGTAAAGAGAAATAAATTTATCCTATGGTGAAAACTACTTCTTGTGGCACCTTGGATAAGTACCATGATGAAAACCTGGTAAACAGGTATCATGCGTAATTCTTCCATCATCCATCTATCCCCTCTTCTCTCTTTGATCTTGACAATGTTGAGCTATCTTTGCATATTGTCTATCTTATCCACAAGATTTTCTATTGTTCTCTCCCATTCACTCATAGCCTCTATCTTGAGCTTTATTCTTATTGCTCTATCCCATTGCTATACTTTCTAGTTGACCCCTTGGTCTTGATCATGATAAATGAAATATGGTTCTCATAGGTCTCTTGACATGGATACTCTTTTGGACTACACATTTCATGCTATCTCACTTGTTGGCTTCACCACTTATCCTACACACTATCTTTCTCCTTACTTCCATTGCTTATCCAAAACATGCTTCATATGACTATTTCACCTCTTTCCCTAGCTTGGGTACTCTTGAGGAGTCAGTCCTTGAGGATCACTTTTACTTGCTTCATAGTTTTTCCTTATCCATCTTTGCTTATCCATTGGCTTGTTTCTCCATCGTGTCCTATACCTTGCTAGACATTGGGAGAAAATGATGTGATCTTGCTTGAGAACTAGTGATCTCTAAATTATTCTAAAAATTTCAAAAAATCATATATGATGCTGAAAAATCTTAAAAATCAAAAAATGTCCTAAAAAAAGATCATCTTAGTGAAAACCTGGCAATAGGCACTTTGATGTATCACCAAAAAAAAATTCCAAAAAAATCATATATGATCCTGAAAAAAAAATCCTAAAAATCAGAAAATGTCCTGAAAAAAAATCATCTTAGTGAAAACCTAGCAATAGGCACTTTGATGTGTCACCAAAAAAATCAAAAATACAAAAATAGAAAAAATTGAAAAAAGTCCTGAAAAAATCTGTCAAGTGGTGAAAATCTAGAAACAGGTGCTACTTGAGACCCTTGCACCTCTGTCTATCAGTCTCAATCACCTATTTTGCTACACATTTTCTAGCTTGGAATTGTTTCTTGTCCTCATCTTGGGGGCACAACTGCTTAGCCTATTGAGGTATTCTTGTGCATTAGGGTTTCTTTGACAACTCACAAAACAGTGTTTCTCAACACTTCCCCCACCTTAACATCTAGTGTTTTTCAACAATTTTCAGATAGTTTACCTACGGTCTCTGATGTCGTGATATTTCTCACTATCAAAATCAAGTCTTGAAGAAATGGTCAAGTGACATACACACACACACACACACACTTTAACACTTAAATGACTAAGCTATGCTGATCTTTATCTACTTTGTGTGCTATCTATGATGATTTCTTTGCCATGTGTTCCCTCCCTAATAGTCTTTCAAAGATGTCATTGACTAGAAGACTGGGGGCATGGGACATATTTTCTTGATTTCTACTTGTGGGTATACTTTTGTTTGTCTATAGTGTTGTAAGAATTTATGCTGGTCCTATTCAACACGTTGATTTACAAATGTATCATCCTTGACTATTTCGCAAGACCACACTTAGAGTTTATCCTGGTGCTTATGCCTTGATACAAGTGTAATCTTGCTAAATTAAACTTAGGGAATCTAATCGCATAGTTATCTTGACTTACATGTCTCTGATGCTTAGATTGGATTTCCACATACCTATCTAATATCGATCATATTCATATCCTCATTGTTCTACTAGTGATGGTTGTATGATCTTATGATGTCCCTAATCAATTTTCAATGATGAAATTAAGAGTCTAAATGTTATGCGCTTCTTGCTGGTAAACCACTTTGCATATTAGCTTGCATTTTAGGTTCATTTTCTAGCTTAGTCTTGCATTCTTGCATATGGGGAGAGCTCTCTCTTCATCTTTTCACAGACATATCAGCTAACTCCTTTCATATATTTCTTTACTTTCTTCTTGTTCATGTCTTTTCACCTTCTTAATCTTTCGCTTCATCTCTTTTCTATCTTATCATCACATTATATAAAGTTTTGACCTATTAAATAATTTCAACATCCTAGATTCATTTTTGGGATCGAGATCCAAATTCGAGTTCATCTTGATGGTCAAAATTGTCTTTTAAAATTCTACTTTCTTTTGAGCAGTTAGCTGACCTTTTGAGGTCTAATCTCTAAATCATCACTGAGCATCTTCATTTCTTCATGTCTTCATCATTTCCATACTTCATATCTACTTCAATTCACTATTTCATGTCTAAAATCACCTTTCTAGTCATTTCAACCTAATTTTTATGCTATATCCTTCAAGGTCAACTCTAGTCAAACTGGGGCATTTTATCAGTTTCTTATAGTCATTCTTGGGTTCTAATCATCTATCTATCATCTTGGACATTGCTATATTCTAATTTTCTCATGTCTAGCTCATTTCTGCATTCCTCTTACTTCATTTTGATTTCGACCCCGAGGGGGCAGAAATAGTCTATCAATATTTGATGCAGCTATCTACTTCTTTGGAGAATTTGTTTGATCTTTTCACTTGATCTTGATCTATCTACTTTGCTAGGTGTTAGTATTCTTCTTGAATTCTGACATCATCTCTATCCTAGTGTTTAGTACTACTACTATCTGTTTCTGCATTTCATTTTTTGAAATCAGATATCTATTTCTATTACTGCCTACTTGGCTTCTGTTTTCTTTGATGTAATGTGTTCCCAAATCGATCACACATTAGTCAAAGAGGGGCAAATGTAATCACCTAAAAATGGTCATCTAGACTATTAGCCCCTTTTTCAACATTTTGGCTAAATTAATTTAATCATTTACCTAGACCAAATTGCTAATAATAAATTTATTTGATTATAACCTATAGTTTGACTATGTTATCCTAAGTTCATTATTTGATTAAAAGAACATGTCCCCTTTTAATTAAATAAAAGACCCCATTCTTCTAACCCACTTAAAGTGCACACATAAAGTCCTTTTTCTATTTTGCAATTAAAAGAAAAGGCTTTGTGACTTTTGTCTTATATGACAAGTCAACTTATATTCTATTGGTTGACTTGTGTGTGCACATGGATCACTCCTCTTTTTGAATTCCACCATTGATCATCCACCATCTTCATCTTGATCTCTACCATCCATACATCTTTAAAAGGGGGAGAGCTTTCCCCCTCAATTGACCCTCATTTGAATATTGTTATGCTGCAGGTTTTCTAACAAGTTTCTTTGGAGCTTTGTGGAGAACTTCTATTTCTTGTCTACATTCTCTCATACCATAGTATTTTAGCTTATATTCATGTTGCATATTAGTTTAGCTTCTATTTTTCAATAATCTATTTCACATAACTTAATATTTAGATTGTAACACTCTCATCCATGCTTAGGATAGCTGAATTTTTCATATTCATTCTAGCTTAATCTTTATTTGCATTGCATCCTTGAGGAACTCCTTGGGACATTTGCATTCTTTCATCTTGTCTTTGGAACCTCCCATTGCATGGTTTACTAGCAAGAAGAGTATCTATAAGGCTCATCTGAGAGCCTTCTTATTTTTAAAATATACTCTCTTGCACTTCGTGGATAGGGAGCTCTAAGCCAACATTCGAACATTCCAAACTCATGGAATCGTTTGGATAGAAGGGTTTAGAGTGTGACACAATTCAAGTGTACAGTCATCTTTGATAATGTTCTAGAAGGGTTGCCGCCAATAAGGAAAATCAATCATCAAATAGATTTAGTCTCTTGAGCTAGTTTGTCTAACAAGTTTGCTCATAGGATGACTCCTAATGATATTGTGGAGCTAAACAGACAATTTTAGGAGCTATTGAGGAAAGGTTTGATTCAAGAGACCCTGAGTCCATGCATAGTACCTATAGTATTGGCACCAAAGAAGGATGGAGAGTGGAGAATATGTACAGAATCTCAGCCCATAAATAGAATAACCATTAAGTATTAGTTTCCTTTGCCAAGAATGGATGATCTTATGGACTATTTGAGTAGAGCTCAGTACTTCACAAGGATAGATCTTAAGAGTAATTATCACAGGATATATATACAAGAGGGAGATGGGTGGGAGACTACATTTAAGACCAAGAATGCTTGATATGAGTAGTTAGTCATGCCCTTTTAACTAACCAATATGCCAAGCATCTTCATGTGGGTTATGAATAAGGTAATGAAGACATTTTTGGAAAAATTTGTTATTGTCTATCTAGATGATATTTTGATTTTTAGTAAGTCTTTGGATGAAAATTTATTGCACATTCATAGTGTCCTTGAAAGGTTGAGGGAAGAGAAATTTTTGATTAATTTGAAGAAGTGTAGCTTTGTCAAAAGGGAGTTGGTCTATTTGGGGTTTGTTGTATCAACTAAGGGTCTCAAAATGGACCCAAAGAAGGTGAAGGTCATCTTGGAATGGCCTACTCCAAGATTTTCCACTAAGGTGAGGTCATCCCATGGTCTAGCTAGTTTTGATAGGAAATTCATTAGGAATTTTAGTAGTATATGTGCACCCCTATCTAAAACAATGAGGGGAGATAGAAAAGAGTTCAAGTGGACTATAGGAGCTGCTAGGAGTTTTGAATTGCTAAAGAAGGTGACAAAGCAACCTATTTTGGCACTTCATAATTTTAACAAAGTGTTCCAGGTATATTGTGATGCTAGTGGTAGTGCTATTGGGGTTGTATTGAGCCAAGAAGGTCAACCTATTTCCAATTTTAGTGAAAAATTGAATGATGCAAAGAAGAAGTATTCTTTTTATGATTAGGAGTTCTATGCAATAGTTTAGGACTTAAAGAAATGGAGGCATTATTTGTTACCAAAAGAATTTGTTTTGTATACTGATCACCAGGCATTTTAGTACCTAAATAGCTAAGGTAAATAGAATTAGAGACATCTAAAATGGGTAGAGTTCATGCAAAGCTATACATTTGTATTGAAACATAGAAGCAGAATGTCTAATAGGGTTGCAAATTCATTAAGTAGGAGACAGTTGCTATTCACAATAATGCAAGTTAAAGTGGTTGGGTTTGATGAACTCAAGAATCTGTACCCTAAGGATCCTAACTTTGTAGAGGCTTGGAAGGCTTGTAAAGAACCTATTACTCTAGACAGGACTAGGTGGCTAGATCACATGTCTTAGGATGGTATGTTTTTCAAGGGAAGTCAATTATTTATTCCAAGGAGTTCCATGAGGGAGAACTTGATCAAGGAGACTTTCATGAAGGGATGATAGGGCACTTTGGTCAAGATAAGACCATTGCTATTATTAGAAAATCTTATTTCTGGCCTCAATTTCTATAGGATGTGAAGAAGTTTGTGCAAAGTTTTCAAGCATGTCAAATAGCCAAATGATTTAGTCAGAATACGAGACTCTATTAGCCATTGCCTATTCCATCAAAGGCTTGGGAGGACATAAGTATGGATTTTTTTCTTGGATTTCAAAGTACACAAAGGGGTAATGACTCAGTATTTGTGGTGGTTTATAGGTTATCCATGATGGCACATTTTATTCCATGCCACAAGACTCATGATGTAGTGCATATTGCAGATTTGTTTTTATGAGAGGTGGTGAGGCTACATGGTCTCTCGAAAAGTATTGTTTCTGACAGAGATACTAAATTTGTTGGGTATTTCTAGAGGACTTTGTGAAAGAAGTTGAAGATAGAATTGATGTTTAGTTCTACACATCATTCTTAGACTGATGGACAAACAAAAGTAGTGAATAGAAGTCTGGGTAATTTTTTGAGGTGTTTAGTAGGAGATAGACCCAAGGGATAGGATTTGATTCTACCACAAGAAAAAAATTCTTACAATAATTTTGTAAATATGAGTACTAAGAGATCACCATTCCAAATTGTGTATGAGAGTAGTCCAAGGATTGCACTAGTGCTAAGGAAGATGGAGTAAGGGGAGCAGACAAGTGCTAATGCAAAAGACTTTGTTGAACATGTCAAGAACCTACATGAGGAGGTACAAGCACATATTACCAAGATGAACCTACAATATAGGGCTAGGGTAGATCAAAAGAGGAGACATAAGGAGCTCTAATTTGGAGATTAGGTTATGTTATCTTTGAGAAAGGAATGATTTCTAGTGGGTACCTACAACAAGCTGAAGATAAAAAAAAATTGGCCCTTGCAAAATTTTGAAGAAACATGATTTAGGGAATGCATATGACATGGAGTTGCTAGATGGGATTCACATTTCTCCTATTTTTGATATTGCTAACTTAATAGAATATAATAATGATGGTATAAATGAGTAGTTGATGCTAGAGCCATGTCCAATTCCTACTTTTGCAAAGGAAGAGATTAAATAAATTCTAGATAGTCGTGTGGGTTGGAGTACTAGAAACAGGTAGTATGAAGAATACTTGGTGAAGTGGAAAGGATGACCAATATAAGACTCAACTTGGATATCTGCAATAGTGGTTGCCTATTTGGGTTTTCCTCTACTAGCTATAAAGTGACGGGGTCACTTTTCAATCTACCCTGGGTATCTAATGTAGGAGCATCCAGTGGTGTAAGGGTAATCCTATATTAGCCAAATATATGCTTAGTGTTAGTTTCTATTTAAAGTATTTTTATTGATAGATACCCATTTGGGTCAAATAAAGATTCCAACTCTCATAGTTCCATTATTTGTTTTTTAGGTTAGAGTTATTGAGCACCTTGGGATATGTGTCAATGCAAAAAATAGGTTATTTTTTAATTGAGCCATAATTATATTGAGTTAGAGGATTTATGTTGGATTTATTATTATACTTGTAATTTAAAGCACTCCAGAAAAAGAATCAGGTCAAAAGGCTTTACGGTTTGAAAGCTAATGCAGTTTTAAGTTGCTTGGAGACCTCCTAAGAGCAATTCAAAGTTAGATTTGAGCCACTAAATGGCATTGTATAGGCCTAAAAAATGGGGGACAAGAAAATCTAGTCCATACTGTTATATAGTGGTTGGAGAGCTTTCTAAAAATGTAAATGGTTCATTAATCGGAGTCCCAGATCCAAAGTTATGCATCTCGAAAGTTGATCTACCATTTTTGGATTCTTCTAATTTTACACAGACTTCTGACATATTTTTTAGAACCTTTTTTTTTAGTGGTGGATACCAAATGGAATATTCTAAAATGAATTCCTAACCCTAAACATAATTGGGTTTACTTAAGGTCGGTCACTTTTAGCATTGTAAAGGCAATTTTTTGTGGAGTTTCGGAGAAGGTATTGTGAGAAGGGTTTTCTCTAGAATCTGATAAATTGTTAGCCCATAGGGCATGCCATGGAGTCTATTTTTTTGTACTAGATGTAATAGCATATCACTTCTAAAAATAATATTCTCCTTTTCTTGTTGCATTCATTTTTGTCTTGGGTAGTGTCCCCATCATAGTTCTTAAGGTGGTGGAACAATCCTCTTTTGTTGGTGAGACACTCAATGTTGTCACTAGGGGGACATCCAAGGTTGTCCTTAAAGTTGAAAATGGTCCTAAATATTCCTCTTCATCCAAACAAGTAGATACTCCAACTATATCTAGCTATGATCTTGTCACTTAGTTGCAATGAACCCCTATGCAAATTTCCATCTTTGAGTTGTTAGAATTGTCTCCTTTTCACAAGGATATTCTTGAAAAAAACTTACGCCTAGCCAATGTTCCCATGGATATTAATGCTAAGTGATTCCAAGCTATGGTGAACCATATTTCCTTAATGCCACACTATCTCAAATTCTCTAAAGAATATGAAAAGTCACTTAGTCATCCTCACAACCTATCTCTCCACATCGAAGACCAAATCTTCCGTACTCACGTCCCCCGATTCTTGATAGACAATGGTGTTGGGTTAAATATCATCTCCTCCAATGTTATTCAATATCTAGGAATGTCTGAATTTTCTATCAACCCTAGGTGGAAAATCACCATCAAAACCTATGATGAGGTTGAATGGCCTTCTAAAGGCCTTATCATGTTGTCAATCCATGTGGGTCCTATTGAAAAAGATGTATTCTTTCAAGTCATAGACATCCTTCTAGAATATAATCTATTTCTAGGAGGACCATGGATCCATGACATGCAAGTGGTTCCATCAACATATGATCAATGCATAAAATTCCCTTTTAATGGTACCGAGATAGTTATTCTAGGGGAAAATTCAATGTCTATCAACATGATGTCTATTGATGAAATTCCAATCCCCCAAAATCACTCTTCTTATGAGCTAAAAATTTCCCTCAAGGAGTGTGAACATAAATTGACAATGACGAGCCTTGGTATAGGAGAATACACTCTAGACTGTATTGCTACTTTTTTGGTTTCTCCTAAATGTCATGTGAGACCTTCTAAGAAATTTGAAGCCCTTGGATTCCACTATGACCATTTTTAGGACCTTTATTTAGTCCTCTATTCCCTTAGAAGCATAAAAAGAAGATCAAGATATAATAGATTGGATTTATAGGGAAGAAGAAGATGTTGAGGAGGTTACAATCACCACTCCCATCTCTCCAAAGTGCTATGGAAAGGGCTCCAAATTTCTTTAAAACATGTGTTATCATGGCTAAGGATCCCTAACTAGTGATAAGAAAGCTCTTGTAGAACCCCTAAGTCATATTGAGGGACACAAATATAGATATGCTACTAGACTAGGCTTTAGGTTAGAGTTTGACTTACCAAGGTTCGATAGAATGGCTCCCATGACTCGTGACTTAGAGGATGATGATCCATGCTTTTCTACTACCTTTCTACAAGAAGAGGATTTCATGCATCCTACTTCTCTCCTTTGGGGAGAAGAGCCAACGGGCACCATAATGATGTTGAGGCTTCCACCTCTAGACAACATGAACTTGATGAACTTGACCATAAAGATCCTAATAGAGGAAGGATAAGAGAGAACATTTCTTGCTTGATAGCCCAAAACTAGAGTATAGATTCTAGTGAATATGAATGAGAATATCTCTTAGAAGAAACATGTGATTTAGGAGTGGATGCCATCCATGCCTATGCTACCCAAAAAAATGTAGTCAATGAGTTTAGTCTAGTGTGTGATGAGTTTGGTACACAATTTTCTCTAGTGGATCACATTGGTCCCTCTAGGTCTATTTCTAATTTGGATTTCTTTGGAAATTTACCTTTGGGCTTGAAATCTCATGTCACTAGAGATTAATCCTTTCACATCAATAATCTCAAATCCTCTACTTCCCTCTCATCAATCCACCATGATCTCATAGACTAGTCTACTCAACACCAAAGACCAGAAATACCTTCTTTTTAGAATGACTATGAGATTAATTGCTACCTCAATACCATTTAACTTGTGATATATTCCACTAGAAAACCCATGGTTAACATGAAAGAAACATATATCAAATACGTTAGTAAAAAAATTAAGAGAAAAACAAAAAATAATTGTTCAGATGGAAAAAACCACTTTGTGGCAGTGTCTAAACCTATAACAAGTAAAAAAAAAGATCTATCCAAGGGTGAAAACCTCTTTGAGGCACCAAGGATGAGGTAATTGATAGTCCACCAAGCTATTTTTAGGATAGATCTTTGGTTCTCATTGAACCTACACATCCTATTAATCTTGGTATAGAAGAATCTCCTAAGATCATTCATGTTGCTCAATCAACTTTAGCTAAGGAAAATGAGAACTTCACTAAGTTCTTCCAATAAAATAAAATCAAATTTGAATGGACCTATTTAGATATGTCTAGCCTTGACACAAACATTATCATGCATCACTTATCTATTTCTCCTTGTGTCAAACCCATCAAGAAAAAGTTGAGAAAAATGCATCCACTTGTTGCTCTCTTGGTTAAAGAAGAACTAGAAAAGATCTTAAGTGAAAATTTCATCCTAGATATTGATTATGTAGAGTGGATCTCCAAAATTTCACATGTGTCCAAAAATAATAAGTCCATCAATGTGTGCACAAATTTTATAGACTTGAACAAAGCATTCCCCAAGGATGATTTTCCACTTCCCAACATAGACATGATAGTGGACATGACTGTAGGTTATGAAATGTAATCTTTAATTAATGTCTTCCTTGGATACAATTAAATTAAAATTTCCCCTAGATATCAATAGAAAATGACTTTCACATGTGTATGGGGTAATTTTTATAGGAATTTCATGCCAATTGAGTTAAAGAGTGCAGGAGCCACTTACCAAAGAGAAATGACTACTATCTTCCATGATATTATGCATAAGAATATGGAAGACTATGTTGATGACACATTAGCTAAATAAAAAAAAGAGATACACAACTTGATGACCTAAGTTTAATATTGGACTGCATGGAATAGTTTTCAACTTAGGTTAAATCCCAAGAAGTGTGCCTTTGGTGTCACATCGGGCAAATTTCCAGGCTACATCATATCTACAAAAGGCATAGAAGTTGATCTAGAAAAGGTACAAGTCATCATGGAAATTCCTCCTCCTAAGAACATCAATAAATTAACTAGTCTTCAAGGACATCTTCAATCCATTAAGAGTTTTATATCTTAGTTAGCTGATAGAACACAATCATTCAATAAAAACTTGCACAAAGGTTCTATGTGTATTTGGAATGAAGAAAGTTAGAAGAGCTTAGATCAAATCAAGGAATACTTGGCTACACCTCCAATATTAATGCCACCTATACTAGGGAACCTTTGATCTTATACATCTTAGCTACAAATTCTTCCTTAGGAGAATTACTGGCACAAAGTGATGAAAATGGAAAGGAACATGCTATATACTACATTAGTTTCACTTTGGTGGCTTATGAAATCAATTACAACAATATTGAAAAGGCTTGCCTTGTAGTGGTATTTGTCTCCCAATAACTTAGGCACTAAATGCTTGTTCACATAGTGCATCTTATTGAAAAAATTGATCCATTCAAATATCTATCAAATATCTATCATGTAGATTGAATTTCTTGATACATCTATCATGTACATCACTAAAAGAATATGGAAGATGTTCTTCGATGACTCTCACACCCAGAATGGGCTTGGTGTAGAAATCTTGTTTATCACACCTCATGGGTAGGCAATCTTGAAGTCTTATAAACTCATATTTTGATGCATCAACAATATAGATGAGTATGAGGATTTATAGCCAATGAGATTAAAAAGGAGGATTATAGAGCTGCACATTTATAGAGACACTCAACTTTTTATTAACTAAATAATAATAATCAAACTAAAGATGACAAGATTGTACCTTCCAAGAAATTTATTGATGCCTTAAGGAGCTACTTCACATTTGTGACATTCCAAAAAATTCCTAGGGTAGAAAATAAGGCTAGAGATGCTATGGCCAAATTAGAATCTATTCTACAATTTTAAGAACATGAATCACACTTTGAGTTTTTGGTGGAAGAATTACATCATCCGACATATGAATCCATGATAATCATGTGATCTATACTATTATCAGTCATGACTCTTCTCACTAATCCACCATTTTATCCTACCTATGTGATCAAATATTTCCTAAAAAATATCATGCATAACCAAAAATGCTAAATTCTCTAGAATACCTCACATTATACCCTCATCTCTAGTGATTTGTATAGGAATGGTCTAGACAAAACACTTCTTAGGTGTCTAGAACTAGAAGAGTTCAAAAAGGCATTGGCCAATGTCCATGATGACATTTGTGGGGTACACTCAATGACCTTGCAATTTCTTGAAAATTGCTTAGGGTGGGTTATTATTGGCCAACTATGCAAGCTTATACTATCAAATATGCTAAATCCTATAAGAAGTGTTAGCTATGTAGTAACCTAATTCATGCTCTTAGACATGAGGTTATCCCTTCCATTGTATATTATACTTTTTAGTAGAAGGCCTTTGATTTGGTTGGAAAAATTCATCCAAGCTCATCTAGTAACCCCAAGTTCATCATTAGAACGACTAAATACTTCACAAAATGGGTTGAAGTTATCCCCTTATCTACTACTAAAGGAAACATGTTGCCTTATTCATGCTCAACTACATCATTTATCACCATGGTATCTCATCCTCCATGGTCACTAATAATGGAGGACAATTCAAAAATAAGGACCTCAAACAACTCTACAAGAAATTCAAGATAAAACAACATTGGTCCTCTATATACTATCCTCAAGGAAATGACCAAGCTGAGGCCTTTAACAATATGCTGCTAAATATTCTACATATAATGATCCACAAATTAGGTAGATATTGACACTTGTAGATCAATTCAAGACTCTAGGGTTATAGGACCACTATAGATACTCCTATAGGGGCTACACCTTTTTCACTAGTTCATGGTTTTGAGGTTTTCTTACCTTTAGAAGTTGAGATTCCCTCCTTGTGAGTCTCCCTACATGGGTTGATAACTCATGAAGATTATAGGGCTATGAGGATACATGAGCTAGAAACCCTTGATGAGTGCCTTAAGGCCTCTGTTGATCACATTAGGGCTTATCAAAAAAGGATGTCCACTAGCTACAACAAAAAGGTCAATCCTCGTGAGTTCCAAGTGTGTTAACTTGTTCTTCGAGAGAACCCTAAGAATCCAAAAAATGAGGAACAAAAGGGAAAATTTGAGCCTAATTGGTTGGGTCCTTACATCATCACAACAACATTTGGATATGGTGCATATCAACTCCCTACTCTTGAAGGGGAACAACTTGCTGAGCCTATCAATATTTTACATCTAAAGAAATTCTATGCCTAAGGATCTAATGTCTCAACTTTATATATATATACATATATATATATCTTATGATCTTGAAAAATCCTAAAAAATAAAAATGATCATCTTAGGGAAAAACTAGCAATAGGCTCTTTGATGTATCACTTAAAAATATATATAAAATATAAAAAAAATTGAAAAAGGTCTTGAATTTTTTTTTTCAA
This sequence comes from Cupressus sempervirens, assembly GCA_028749045.1. Taxonomy (NCBI): domain Eukaryota; kingdom Viridiplantae; phylum Streptophyta; class Pinopsida; order Cupressales; family Cupressaceae; genus Cupressus; species Cupressus sempervirens. The sequence continues at coordinate 483,702,993 of CM053786.1, forward strand.
GTGGTGAAAACTTGGAAGTGGGTACTACTTGAGACCCTTGCACCCATGTCTATTAGTCTCACTCATTTCACAACACATTTCCTACCTTGGAATTGTCTCTTGTCCTCATCTAGGGGGCACAATTTCTTAGATTATCAGGGTCTTCTTGTGCATTAAGGTTTTTTTGGCAACTCATGAAAAATAATATTTCTCAACACTCCCCCCTTGACATCAAGTGTTTCTGAACATTTCTCAGAAACACACACACACACACACACACACACACTCTTAAAAAACAAAGCTTCCAAGCTTTGATGAACTTTATCTTCTTTGTGTGTTGTCTATGACAATTTATTTACTAAGTGTTCCCCCCCCTAATAGTCTTTCATGAATGTCATAGACTAGAAGATAGCCCCCATGGGCATGTTTTATTTATTTATTCTTGTGGGTGTACTTTTCTAGTCTAAGGTGTTGAGGGCCTTTGTGCTTGTCCTACTTGACACTTTGGATCTATAATGTATTATCCTTGTCTATGTTTTGCAAAACCATACTTGGGGGTTAGCCTAACACTTATGCCTTGATACAGGAGTAATATTTCTGTACTAAACTTAGGGAATCTAACTACAATAGTCATCTTGACTTAAATGTATTTGATGCTTAGTTTGGATTCGTACATTTCTATCCAACATAGATCATATTTATATCCTCATAGTTATACTAGTGACTTTTGTCTGATCTTTTGATGTCCCTAATAACACTCAATGATGAAATTAGAGTCTAATGTTTTACATATGTTGCGAGATTGTTTTTTGAATAGTAGTTTGCATTATAGGCTCATTCTAGCTTAGTCTTACATATTTCTTATGGATAGAGCTCTCTCTTCATCTTTCATGGACATGCCAACTAACTACGTTCATCTTCTCTTGCTTCTTCTTGATTGCACCTTGTCATTTTTTGTTGTCTTTTGCCCATCTCTTTGCTATCCTATCATCACATTTATACAAACTTTTGACTCTATTCTAACTTAATTTTAACATCCTAGATTCATTTTTAGGATCAAAATTGAAATTTGATTTCATTTGGCTAGTCAAAATCAATTTTTAAAATTCCACCTTCTTTTATGTAGTTATCTGACCTTTTGAGGTCTTATCTTTGAATCTTCACTTCTCTGTATCTTCATCATGCCTACACTTCATAACCACTTCAACTCACATATTTCTCTTCTAAACCATCTTTCTACTTGATTTGACGTACTTTTTATGCTTTACCCTTCTTGGTCAACTCTACTCAAATTGGGGCATTCTATCACTTCTTTATAGTCACTCTTTGGTTTTAATCATACATCTATCATCATGGACCTTTCTCTATCTCAATTTTAACATGTCTTGCTCATTTTGGCATTCCCTTTACCTCATTTCAATTTCAATCTTGAGGGGGCAAAATTATTTTATCATTGCTTTCTTGCTATAAGAGTCTATTTCTACATATGCTTGATTCCTTCATTTTCTCTTGTTCTATTGGCTTTTCTTAATGTTAATACTCTTATTGAGTTCTAATGCCATCTCTTTTTACTAGTGTTAAATACTATCACTACTAGGCTATATATTTTAGACTTGCTATCTCACTCTGCATTTCATTCTTTAGAATCAGATCTCTCTATCTATTGTTGTCTACTTGGCTTCTATATTATTTGATGTAATGTGTTCCCAGATTGATCATACATTAGTAAAGGAGGGGAAGATATAATCACCTAAAAATGCTCATCTAGACTATTAGCCCTCTTCTTAGCATTTTAGATAAATTAATTTATAATTTTCCTAGGCCAAATTGCTATAAATCAATTTACTTGATTTTAACCTATAGTTTCACTATAATATCCTAAGTCTATATTTAATTAAAAATAACATGTTCCATTTTAAATTAAATAAAAGAACCCATTCTTCTAACCCACTTAATGTGCACATATAAAGTCTTTTTCCTATTTAAAAATTAAAAGAAAAGACTTTGTCTCACATGAAAATTCAACTCTTTCTCTTTGGTTGACTTGATCTTGCACATAGATCATGCCAAAAGTCAACCCCCACCCTTGATCATCCACTTCTTGATCTTGATCTCAACAATCTACATACCTTTAAAAGAGAGAGCTCTCTCCCTCTCTAAGGATCAAGGTATAATTTAGTGGTGAATTTTCATATTTTGCTGAATTTAAGGAGGCCATGGTGTTGATTTTGGCAATTTGTGAGCCATTCCATGGTGGCCCAATCACCAAACTTTATCAGGTTTACTACGTCATTAATCCATCTAATTGCCAAGAAAAAATTGCATATGACTTTTTTTTAGGTCGTATTCGCCTTTCACACAACTGGTTAGGTAATGGTAAATGATGTCATGTTCACCAAGTTTCAATGCATTACTTTTGCATGTGTATGGGGGAATTTGCCAATAGTTGTTGATTTTTCCATGGAGGATTCAACTCATTTCACTTTATGGAATTTGAAATTGATTTGTCTATATTCTAATTAGCAATTACTATTTTCCCAAGCAATCAAACATTTATTAAATACGATTGATGCTCTTTCAAATTTCTTCAGTCTATGCATATCTCTAATCAAAGGGCATCAATTCTAGATTTCAAGCATAAAACATCATAGGGAGAGACTTAAAGATAGCTTCCACCTTCCATTTCATAAAATCTATTCCAAAATCATTGCTATCAAGGGTAAGAGTGCAAAATGGATGATATTTCTACTTCTAGCTATTTAAAATTTCTAAATTTTGCCTCCTAAATGTTACAATTTTTTTGAAATAGAATGGTTACATATTTAAGGATATAATTGATGCCCTAGTGTGATTGTTGTAACACTATAATGGTTCTAATCTTTTATATTAGTAGATATTATTATTTTGATTTCCCATTCAGTTTAAGGTTCACTTGTGATTTCTCAATTTGTTGAAATGATCCAATCACCTGCTGCATCCACCCCCACATAATAATGTTTGGGACCCTCATTCACATTGCCTTCTGATATTTTTCAATATAAACTAGAGAATTATTACTTGGATAAGCCTTGGATGTGAATAACTCTTTCCATTTCTCTAGAAGTGGGCCTATCAAAAAGAAGCCTTATTTTAACTTGGAGAATGGAAAGGAAACCAAAATCATTCAAGGTTATAGGAGATTGAAAAAATATAGTAGAATATAGAATATCAATATATTTAATAAAATAAAATACTATGATTTAATTTCATATTAGTATTTGTAAGAGATTAATCTTACATCCATCACACATACACCATTGCTACAACTTAGGATTGAAACCAAGTTATCTATTGGTTGGGAAACAAGAGCACTAGAGACACCTGTAGTGAAACTTTTTACAAAGCTTACTCCCAACTGTACTACTTTAGAGCACTTATCCTTTGGTATATGGATCATGTGCTTGTATATACCATCCACTATTTTTCTCATAGCAAGAAAATTTCACCGTTGTATCTGTAAATGAAAAGCACCACTCTTAAATCATTTTGTTTATTACTTGAAAAGCTTTCTATGATAGATTTTAATAAAATGGTTTTTATAAGGATCATAATCCATATACAATAGATAGATCCATTCAAAGAATACATGAGTCATGACAAGTTCAAAATATCAGCTAGAGCCATGCTGCTATAGTATGAGAACTTGTTACCATAATGAATTCAAATTCAAGGATAGGACAAGAGATTGCTTTGTCAAAATATAGGCTTGTGCTAGGTTAAGTGCATTCAAATTTCAACTTTAAACAAAGATCAATAGTGTGAGGGCACTAGGGCCAGCATAACATTAAATCCAAGGCTAAGATCCAAGATGCAATTGGTGTTCTCAACCAAAGGTTTCAAACTACCAAGTTATCCCTCTTTACAAGGTTTGTCCCAAAAGCATAAACTTAAACACCAACCTCCAATGTCTGATCTAACACCCCAATAGGTCTCCTCATTTTATATTCAAGATTTTCTAGCTACCTAGGGACTTTCAAACATTGATTTGACATCAAATCCCTTCTAGGGCTTAACTAGGCTTTCCTTGTAGCGCTTCCAAACCTATTGCTTCAAATTTTCTCTCAAAATCCTCAAAACACTTGAAAAACCAATCAAAATCTTAGATACCCTTTACTGAGATACACAACATATATGAACACCACATATCACTACTTTGGACCAATTGTGTGCACAATAACCTACCAACCCAAGGCCTAATTAGCCCTATTTTCCAAAGCAACTATAAGAATATAAGATTAAAACCATCCAAAGACCTTAAACCAAGTGGTAGTATTCTATTTTACTCCCAAACAAAGGATTCTTATAGTCATTTGCATAGCCATAGCCATTTGATAGGCTAACTTACAAACTAGGGCTTTTTCAAAGAAACATCTCTAAACACTTCTAGACTTGAAACAAAGTTTTCACCATTAATTGATCATGTAAAAACATAATCCATCATAAAATATGGCCTCATTTGGATAGATCCTCAAATCTAATACCAAACCCTCAACTTTCATGACTTTCTTGAGCATTCTTGCCGTCAAGCTCAATTATCACCATCTTATCAACTTGACCTCTACATTTTTGTTAGTCAATCATGTTATAATACATATCAAGGCCACATTCATAAAGAAGCAAAAAATATATAAAGAGGAATGAGCCTTATGTAGTCATTAGGCTTACAAAATTAAGGCAAAACAGTCGCCTACAACACTGTCAAAGAGAAGTCAATATAAATGGATCTTAAACTAATAGGAATACCTTCAAAATGAATTAAATTGCTCATTAAAACTTCAAGGAATCATAATTTGTACATTATTTGATCAAGGTGTAAAGGTAACAATACAAATAACCAAGCAATACTTAGACTTTATACTGAAGACTGCAAAAACCTCTGTATCTTCATTAAGCAAACTATTCACCTTACATTCCCCTTCATTCTCCACATTCAACAAAATCAAATAGGCATGGATCAAGATTTTTTAAACTCCTTTTTCATACCAAACCTCCCATAACTACATAAACCCCCATCAAAACTAACTATCTTTTGGAGTTCAAATTTGAAATTCGTAACTAGAGTTGTGTTCAAGCCAAAAGCATGACTAGATGATAAAGAATCACACATGTACTAATATGGTATGTGGTTTCAATCCTCTAATTTCTCAATTTCCCTCTCTTCTAAATTTTAATATGGAAACTTTAATAAGAACTTGTATTATATTATTTTAATATTTCAAATCTTATAAATTTGGACATTCTCACATTTTTAGAGATTGAAGAGATGACAAGTTTTGCACATCCAAGTCATCTAAAGAGGATTACTGTTCATGTCCAAAAGCATAGAGTACAATAAGTAGTATAGAATTGAAATAATTTTAGTATCTTCATCCTATGGAGCTATGTAAATTTGAATTCATAGGTTAGTGATATTAAATTTTCATATAGAGAAAACTTGATCTTTAGCTTCCTTATTTTCCTTTGCTTGAAATTCATCAAGATAGATTATATTTGGTATTTTAAGTAGGCAACTCTTTAACATTATTTTGATATATTATTTTGTATTTTTGTATTTTTACTAGTTCAATTTTTTCTATTAGAGATTATATCTACAACTATAATGATTGTAGAGTCTAGAAAGACCAAAAAGATCAATGTTCCTTTAATACACCAAATTTATTCAAGGAGCCTAGTATTCTTGGTGGAAGTTGAAACAATTTTTCAGTATCTTTTTCTTACTGTAGGAAATAGTTTTTAATGTATTTCATAAATATGTAGGTGTCAAGGTGGGTTTAAATCTTCAACAAATGGTCAACATAGAAATAGTGATTATGTTTTGATGGATGGGGCTCTTGTTTGTTTCTAAATAGTTCAACTTGGTTTCCACAAATTACTTGATCTAATCCATGTCATCAAAAATTTCATACATTTACTCATTCATTTAGAACAAGCTTTAATTATTGAAGATTGTTGCATTTTTAATTATCACAAGTCAAAGGGAACCACAGACCCCATAAAATCTAGGCCAAACAACAAATAGTGGAAAGAGAAGCAACAAATTTTGTGCTTTAAGAGATGGAAGGAAATGAATAAAAAAAATTGCAAGACAACAAGTCAAGGAAGAAAGGAAAGGAAAAGTAAGACCTAATAAAATCCTTTTAATGAACTAATGAGAGTTAACTACATTATAAATCTATTTTAGGAGTAAAACATGCAAGTAGCCTTAGCAATCAACCAAAAACAAAGTAAGTTGAGATGACCTTAATAGGGATGGAGTTGGTCAAAAAGATCAAAAATAATTTTTATTCAATAATTTAATAAGGAAAATATCTTCATTGAACCTTCACTACACCAGTGTCAAATCTCACATCAGAAGAAAACATGTCAGTGATTATTTATCAAGCACAAGTTATGATGTTTGACTACCAAAGAGGATTCACAAGTATATAGATTAGGATCATTTGGAAAACTATTCACCTTATATTCCCCTTCATTCTCCATGTTCAACAACATCAAATGGGTGTGGATCAAGAGTTTTTAAACTCCTTTTGCATACCAAACTACCCATAACTACACAAACCCCAATCCAAACCAACTAGCCATTGGAGTTCAAATTTGAAATTTGAAACTAGTATTGTGTTGAAGCCAAAAGCATAACTAGATGATAATGAATCACACATCTCTCAAAAAAGTATGTATAAAAAACATGTACTAATATGGTATGTAGTCTCAATCCTTTGATTATAGACAACATGGGTAGAATTTTAAATGATTATATGATTCTAATTTAGATTTAGATTTTATCCATGCCTTACAAATTATCCCTATTATGGTGGACTAGCTCTTTGTAGGTTTCTAATTTTTGTTGGATTGTATCTTTTGGTTTATGCAAAAAATTTGATGTATATTTTGGTAGACAATGGAAAGTGAGAGACTAGAGTTACAATCTCACAATACATTACACATAAATTAGAATTCCAAAGAAAGTGTAAAGGACCAAGGTAGGCAATAATTTCTTTACACTTCATAATATTGCTATTATTAATTAATTTCAATTCCTAGTCTAAAACTAATACTACTTATTCTTAGGGAAGTAAATAGATTGTTAGTGGATTGAGATGTTAGGGGAGGGTGAGTCTCTAACTAATACTAATCAATCTCAGGGAAATGAAACTAAAGGGGTTGTCAATGGAAGGCTACATGTTGACAAGTGTAAGACCCCCAAGGGCAGTGAAGGGACTAATCTTAGATCAAAATGCCCAAAACTTAGAGATACTACCATAAAGGCTTTCTTTGGAATCGATAATGTTTCTAGTGCATCACAAGCAACTTGTGTAACTACAAGTGCAAAAGGAAATCACAATAGCTCACCACCACCTAAAGATGAGGTTGTTATTCAGTTAAATCAAAATGCATCAAATGAGGATAACAATGTTGGAACAACAAAAAATGTTATAACAGAAAATAATATTGATGTTAGTAGGAAGAAAAGAAAAAGGAGTGTAAAAATGGGCAGGAGTGGGAAATGAAAAGGAATTTCTAGGTTGATTGAGTAGCAAAGTACTTGTTTAATGAACCAGTCTCAAACAATGATGAACCACCAATAGAATATAGGTGTATGATTTGTACATGAAAAACTAAAAGAGAGAAAAAGTTCCAACTAAAGCTTGATAGTATAGAAAAACATATTGGTAAGGTTTATGAAAAACAAATCATAGATGGAAAGGAAGTAGTGGCAGTGAGATGGAAATCAAAGGAAGAATGCCTTCATGTTAAGTATACCATAGAATATGAAGAACATTTCAAGAAAATAGCAGTAATTGGTAGTGATAATGGTGGAAATCCAATCAAGGCTGGGCTTTAACATGTAACCAATGATGCAAACTTGGTAAGGACTTGTTTAGATGAGTGTTATTTTTCATATTCTATCTAGAGGGTGTCCTATGAGAGACTTTTCAAAATATAGTAATTTATTATCTTTTTTGAGGGTTCCTCACTATCCTATGTCACATTGCTCAATATATGCTAGATGGGAAATAGGAAGCTATCTTGCTAAGGTGGAAAAGAAAAATGTATAGGAGAGAGAGTAAAAGAATCCAAGTTCATTTCATTATCCTTAGATGAAGTCACTATGGTAGATAACACTACTTGGGTTTGTATGCATGCATATACTATAAAAGAACATGTCCATTAAGCTCATCTGCTTTGTGTTCATAAAATGAGGGCCAATTCAACTATAGAAAATTTATATTTAGAAGTTAAGAAAGCTTTGAGTAAAATTGCTAGTATAGATGACTTGAAAATTGCCAAGAAGTTAGTGTGTGTCAAAGCTAATGGAGCTGCAGCAATGCAAGGGAAAAGGATTGGTCTTTGTGCAACATTACAAACTAGTATTTAAGAGATCTTTGAATGAAATTGCTAGTATAGATGACTTGACAATTGCTAATAAGTTAGTGTGTGTTAGAGCAGATGGAGTTGCAGTAATGCAAGGGCAAAGGATTGGTCTTTGTGCAAGATTAAAAACTAGTATTGCACCTTATATGCTTGGCATACACTGCATGGCCCACTGAAGGAATTTAGCATAAAAGATTCTAAGTAGTTTTCTTAAAGTGTCAGAAGTTGACGATCTAATCCATGAGCTCCACTCTTACTTTTGCAAAAGTCCTAAACATTTTGTAGAATTTAAGATTTTCTTTGAGGGAGTAATAATAAGAAATAAGATTCTCAAGGATTTTGAGACTAGATGGATATCTTTGCATGGACTAGCAAAACAAGTTCTATCAGAATATCAATCCTTGTTTGGAGTTATATATGAGCAAAACCTTACAATAGAAAAAGCTCTTGATTTGTTAAATAAGTTAAGTTGTTAAATAAGTTAAGTGATATAGAGAGCCTATTAACTTTATCCAATCTTCTCCCCATGCTGTATTTAATGAACAAACTTGTTAAGAAAGCCCAAGATAGAACTATGTATATTCATGAGTATAGTGACTTACGTAAAATGACATGCATGGTTCTAGATTCTTTATATTCAGATCTCACAAATCATAGCCCAATTTTTTCAAGGTGGGAGATAATTATAAATTTGAATCATGCTAAGAATTTTTTATGATTCAATGCAAAAAATGAGCTATGTGTATTTGTGAAAGGATTTCAAATACCAATGCACCAATCTAAGACAAGCAAGAGAGGCAGAGTACTACTAGTTAGAAAGGATGATTTTGACAAGATTGTTAAATCTATTAGTGAAAATGTGAAGCCTATTTCCTACCAACTTTCAAGCGATATTCATGAAATATTCCCTCAAGAAGAAATTCTTGAAGCCATGAGTTGTATGTGTCCTCAATTTTGGAAACACTTCAGAGATAATCCAAGTGATGCAAAGTTGTTTCATAATAAACTTAACAAATTGATAACATAGTTTTCAAAGCATATAGATTGTAATGGAAATCAATATAAGGAATCTTAGATTCAAATAATCTTAAAAAATAATATAAACATTTTTCATTGTGTATGAAACACCAAATGGAAAACTTTGAGAATCCACTTGATCTTGGTGCAATAACAAGGCTTCAAAAAAGGATAAGTCAAAGTGAAGTATTGCGTACTTCAATATCAGAATATTTAAAACTTGTTGATTTATGTCAAACAATGATATTAGGGTCGGTGGAAGATGAGAGAGTTTTTACTGCATTGGGGTTTTTGGAATTAAAGGTCAGAAACAAACTAGAGAAAAAATTGAAAAATTTCTTGAGGTTGTTTGTAACTCAATACAATGTTAGAGATTTTCCTTATGATAGGTCATTGGCCATTTGGAATTCCATGTGTGAAAGAAAAGGCCTTTGAAACACTTCAAAAGATGTGATACTACTACTGATTCTGACATAAATGATGAATTTAGGTCTCAGAGTTAGAACGAAGATGAAGATTTTTTTGATTTTGAATACCCAACTTAGAATGAAGAGGAACCTATTAGTACTAGTCTGTAAGGCCCACACTAGTACCCTATTCTAGATCTTGATGAAATAACAATGTGAGTTATGATTTTAGGAGACTAATGTAGATTTTGATACTCTCTCCAGTAACATTAGGTCAATAAGATAAGACCACATGGAAATGACATTTAAAATGTTCAAGACAAGAATCTGACCATGAGACACTATGGATGATCTATGAGGCAGTTAGGATAGATAAAATAGCATTCAACCTACTAAGAACAACTAATAGTATAGGTTATGATGATAATTAGATACATGGATATGTTTGAAACTTGGTTTTAAATTATTATGACATAATTACTAAAACATTCTAATAGCCTGAGGAGTTAAACTTAATCAAAGTTACTAGTTAACCAGTCCGCACATATCCATTTTATATTGTTTTTACGATTTACTAAAGATGATTCAGAGTTTCTTTGTTAGGTGAAAAAGAGTTGTGATGATACTCTAATTGAAAATGATTTATACTCAGAAAGATTACTATGGATACAAATATTCAATATTTCAATGTTTTAAATATTTTATGAGAATGATAATGAAATGTTTTGAATATGCACTTAGATGAAAGTTAAATGGAATATGCTATTGCAATGTTTTATTGATAGTACTTAGAATATAAATGATTAGATGATACTTACTTGTATGCGTTAATGAGTAGTATGAGATATTGGATTTATGTTGTACATGTTTGTATGGATCCTATATTATCTTATTGGGTTACTAATGTTTAAGTTGAGTGTGCAAGAAAGTGGAACCATGGTGATTAATGGGGGAAACAAGGTTCAATCTTATGTGAACACGGTTAAGCCAAGGTGAATCTTTGGAAGATTCAAAACCTCATTGTATTGTGTTTATTTCATACTGTGACTGTGTATGAGTGTTGTAATCAGAGAGCATGGTTGATTAGTGACATGTCATCATAATGTGTGAAGTGTTTTTATGTGCATGTGTGTGTGTCATTTGACACTTGTATTGTCTATGTGTAAATGACATGTCCAATAGGATTCTTTGGCATGAAGTCACTTAACCTAAGCCTAACCCTCATTGCGAAATCAATTAAACCACCTTGGAGAGTGTTAGGAAGAATCACCTTTTTGATGGAATGTAAGTTACAAGTGATAGGAATTTTAGAGAGCCTAAGTGATTCTTAAGTGTTAATTTTGTGAAAACAAGTCACCCACATGGTAATAGTATGGGTTGGGGGGTTAAATATTATAATAAGTGAGTCTAGGGGACCTAGGGGACCCTTAAAAAGAGTCATTTCCAAGCCAATTCGAAAATCATATTGTAACCTAACTTCTTTCCTCATGAAACCACTTGGTTAAGTCCTCATTGGTGGAAAAACACAAAAGTAAAAGAGGTAGGTGAGGATGAAAGTGAAGGTATTTATAGGGAAGTTGTGCCAATCTTGGGGATTCATTCACCCACTCTCTAATTTTAGAGACAACCAGGGATTGGGAAGGAGAAGCTTGAAAGCCAAGCTGGAAGAGGTCTTTATTCCATTGCCATAGCTTGTAATCAGGTTAGTGCTTCATGCCATGCTTCTTCATTGGAAATTGTAAGAGTGCCTTTGGTAGGATTATTCTTGTAATTCTTGTGTTGTGATAATGTGATGTACTCTTGAAAATTTCTTGTTTTATTTTTTACTTGGTTTTGTTTTCTTGTTTGTACTTGAGTGTTGTTATGGGTGTGGGACTTACACTCACCCTTGTGGGAAGGGAAGAGAAGTCCAAGGTGAACGGGTAGCCATTGGATTGCATAGTTGAGGACCCTGGAGTATGGGCTCCATTGTATGCCATTGTCATATTCATATTTTGCCTTGGGGGAGGATTAAAAAAAATAACAAAGAGAGAAATGGTGAGGAAGGAAGTAACTGAAGTATGGGTTGTAGGAAGCTAAAGCTGTTGGTTGTGTGTGGTGGAGGATGTTGTGTTGGTAGTGTGTGTGGTGGAAGATGTTTATGAAGCCCTGAAAGGGCATGATATTATGGAGCCCTGAAAGGGCCTTGTATTTTGTTGATTTAGCCCCGAAAGGGCATGATTTTTATGGAAGATATGATATGAAATGGTAAACCTCCTTGTGTTTCCACCTTCACCCAACGTGTATGATTGCAATTGAGAATCATTGTGCAAACCTTGGTTAGGGTTGTAAATGTGTTGCAACATATGTGATTGTGTTAGTTTATGTGTTGTATTGATGTGTGGATGAAACTTGGTTGAGCCTTGTTTCCCCTAGCATGGGGGTGGTCTCCTTGAGGCCTAGGTTGGGAGGTGAGCCTCCATGGTTCCTATTTATCTTTCTCTTGTGCAAGTCTTCCTTTCGAGAGTTTTGGAAGTCTGACATTATGGAGTCTATTGCTTGCATAGGAGCAAGTGCATTATCATTGTGTTAAGAAGAAGAGATAAATTCCCACTAGTTGTGGAAAGGAAATTGTGTTGTAAAGTGTAGTGTTGTTTCCATTTCTTATGTCCTTAGGAAGAGAAGTTCTTGTATCATTATCATGTATGATTTCCCTGTTGTGATCATATTGATAGAATTCATGATTGATATTGTATTGCAAGAAATTCGAATGGATCATGTTAGAGAGATTATGTAGTATTGATGTTATCCCATTTATATTTCATAAGAATGTGAAGAAAGAAGAAACTGAATATCTTGAGATTACAATAGGACTAAAACTGAACCTTGCCACCTTGATATTTTATTTCTCTATTGCATAAGGACTAATCAAAAAGTTTGATGTTGAGTAGTGGAATTGTTAATATGGTATGTAATTGATAGAAGGAACGATAGCTAGTTTTAAGTCATGGTATTAAATGATATTACAGTGAATGAAAACCTTGATGCAATAAAAGTTAGCTTAACATGGCTTGAGTCCTATTCCAAATTTGATTTACTCAACATTAAAATAGTATGCTATATGGTTAGATTGGTTACTAGAATGGAAATTTAGTGCTTAGAACAAAATAAATCCCCTCCAAACAACCCTAGCAACTAAATGAACTTTAGCAATTAAATGAAGGTCTGATAAGAACTAAATATTTTTCTATGTTTAAATGAAATCTAAAGATGCACATATGCATTCTGGAAAATGTATGGGCTCAAAAGAAATACAAGTTCTTCTAATTCAGAGTATTATTTTAATAAATAGGAAGCAATCTAAGACTAAAAAATAGACATACCTAGCTAGTAATAAAGTCATAATATACAATGAACTATAAAATCGAAGTGTCTTATCACTCTCTATAAAGAACAAATTAAAATAATAATTTAAAAAAAAAAACCTACATATAATATTACTAACATAAGGCATCACCTTTTTGTTGAGGGGCCAAAGTCAACAACAAAATCCATAAATAAAATGAAAAAAAAAAACAAATGCAACTTGCTTCCAATGCTAGGCGTACCATCTAAGAACATGAAAAGAAAGGGATTTAGAAAAAGTCATAAATTGCTGCTATGTAATGAGAGCCTTGTCACCTAGGACAGCGACATCACCCTTGTACTTTATGGAAGGAAAAAGCATGCTTAAGTGAGGAGAGGTCTTGGGGAACGCACATACTCCTCTACTTGCTCCCCACCTACTTCCTCACTTTCCAAGGCACTCATATGGGGCAGCAAGTTAATGTGATGGAAGTTGAAAACACTTTTTAATCAAACAAAATCTGCCCCAATTCAAACTAACTCAAAAACATGCGTTTGAAAAAGAGGATAGACTTAAATTGCATAAGGAAGTGTGACAAGACAGCCTATAGGGATGTAATGATGAAGGAAAAAACCCCTAGCCTAGGTGTTTAGTAGGAAGTGACAACACAATAGGACTAATAAGGTGTTTTAAAAGAAATTGGTTATGTGGATTTGGGCTTAGTTTAATATTATATGATTTAAATGTGATGCATAAGTTAATAAAGTCATGTTATAGTGGGAATTAATATATATAAATAGGATATAGTTATTGATTGTTTAAATAGTTATAGGGAGATGTTATTGAGTTTAACACATTTAATTCTAGTATAAGGATAGAATGGGTAACTAGGGATATTTCTTATATTTCTCTTATTATGTAAGTAGATATATATATATATATATATATATATATATATATATATATATATATATATATAAGTTTAGATTATTTAGGTATATACTATTTAAAATTATATTATATCATTTTGATCTATCTTATATTAATTAGTGGTTATTTAGGTCGAGTGTAGTATAGTCAAGATGACCAAGATGGGCACTTAATTTTAAATATGAATTAACAATGTTTTGATGTCAACATAAAGAGATACGAGATTGAACACTAATCTGATCAAGATAATAATTGCACAATAACTCCAAGCTTCGTAGTTGATAATTGAAAATAATGATGTAACCTGTTCGTGAAAAGATGCAAACTAAGAAAGTATAGGCACTGGTAAGGTATAACTATAATAGTAGTAAACTCATAATAGAACATATAATAATAATGGTAACCCGAATACTGATGGAGACACATTGAGTAATAACTCATCCTCTTGTTTCCATCTTCTATGTTATCATCGCCACATTCACATAAGATAAATCACATCTACCCATCAGAGTGTCTTGGTTTGAGTGCAAAAAACTAAGGGCTCGTAACTTCATTTCCCTAGTAGAGCCTTTTAATCCATTAACGAACCTTAACAACTCCAAGTTAAATATGGATAATGTATCCTTTAATCTTATCGACAACTCCAGTTAGGTAATTATCGAAGCTTCATTGTAAACTCTAAACTTAGCATGCAACTCACACTTTTAATTATACAAAGTAACAATCAAATATAACTGCCACCTGATAGGAGTATAATCCCCCTTCACAATGCACATGAAACCATTCATCTAGTCAGGAAAACGTTAATGTATTCTACCAAAAAAAAAAAAGTTGGTTGTGTTCTCGCGTTAAAATTTTATGTAAAAAATTTATGGCATGACATAGTCAATTTTAGGATGTAGATTCCATATGGGATATAGAAGCATTATATTTGAGACTGAGTCAATGAAGTGATCTTGCATTCAGTTCTAAGGTATTTATAGCTATAATCTACTTCTTCCATATTTAGTCATATTACAATTATAATTTACAAAAATAGAGTTTAAGATTTTTGTTACTCTATTGTTGACATAATGTTATTTTTATTGGGACAACCTAATAGCTTTTTTGTTATCAGCTAAATTAGTCTCTTTGATAAATTGCTATCATCATCATTTAAAATAGATCATGATGCACATAGCCTATTAAGAGGAACTACAAGAGCAAATTTATGGATTCTTGTCATCACTGCTACTATTAATAAATGTAGGGCATATAGATGTGGGCTAGATTCAAAGTTGTAGATTCTGTGCATTTTAATTTCATCAGTCATACTGAAACAACATTCAAACTAGATATAATGTCTTCCAACAATCCTTTGAATAACTTGAGATGGCGCTCCAAGTTTCTCCTCACTCTTGTAGCTTGTTGCTTACTTCCCAATGCCAGTTTTAGGGCTTAGAATTGCATAAAGAATTGTATTATTATGTCAACAAATTTCAAATAGCAAGTGATATCTCTAAGATAGGTTGATAAAGTAAAAAATGGTTTCCACACACTTTAGTTATTTAATGTGTTGTCCTCAAATTAACAATGATAAAATTGAAATGACAATGCTCCTTTTTAATATGCAAGAGATGATAAAAATCTACAAGAAAAGTAATTTAAAATTGTGACCTTTCATTGCATGTACCAATTTGTAAATGATTTTTTCAGTGCTCAAGATTATATATACTAGTCCAAAATGATGTTGCAACACTCAAAAATACACAACAACATATAGGCACTACATTGAATCATTTATACTACTCAGAATTACTGCCATGTCTAGCAATCAAGATTACCAAGATTGGAATATATATAAGTTTTATAACCTGATTATAAATCTAGGTTTATTTTTAAAAAAATTATATGCAAATATAATTAAAACAAAGTTATGCCCTAGTTCTAGAAATATTGCCATTTTTCTATTATCCCTATTTAAGGATATTACAAACTCAACCTACCACCTTATAATTGCATGCCTAAAATGTGAGCACACTTCTACGAGTCATTATATCCAAGATTGCTCAAGAATGAGGTCTCAAATGGAAGCTCATAGCTCTATATTCATGGAATGCAAGGGTTTCTGATAAAGGCTCTCAGTTTTGACCTATTTTGCACCCATGCAAGTACATCATAAAATGAGAGATTTAAAGACCCATTATGCATGAAAATGAAGGTACAAGCTAATCTATATGATATCAATACAAAACAATGGAAAATATAATCTATCAATGCAATATCTAATCTATGAAAGCAAGATCTAAGCTAATATGGAAATTCAAGGATGGATCATGATGATGGAAGCCATGGATGCATGAGAGAAGAAGACAAGAAGATAGAAGTTGTCCACAAAAAGCTTTAGTATTCAAACTCCTTCAAAAATTGTTATCCAAACCTGCAACATAATAATAGCCTAAAGTGTGTGTATAAATTGAGGAGAGGGTTTCCCTTATAAAGAAGATTGGATGATCAAGATTAAGAGGCAAAAAGATTTAATCAAGGGTGAAGAAAGGATGATTCGTGTGAAATAAAGATCCACCAATGAGAAAATAGGAAAAGAATTAAATGGAATCCAACTTTGAAATTTGTGCATTTAAGTGTAGAGGAATTTTTAATTTTTAATTATTTTATTTCCTCTTTAAGTGGGGATTTATTTAATTAAAAGGGAGCAAGTTCTTTTAATTAAATAGGAAATATTTAGTTAAATTAAAAGAGGGATTTTTTCTCTTAATTAATCAAATGTGGAGTAATTATTTTTAATTAAAAGAGAGGTTTTCTTTTAATTAAATGGGGACTTATTTTATTTAATTAAAAGGGATATGTTATTTTAATTAAATAAGGCTTAGGATAAAATGATCAACCTTAGAAATGAAATAATTGAATTTGATCAAAGAAATTGATTTAATAAAATATTACTGACCATTGATTCAGGAAATTGATAAATTGAATAATGGGGGCCCATAGTTTGGGTGATCATTTTAGGGTGCATACAATAATTTGAATTGGCATATAATTATTTCCAATCAATAACCATCCTTAATTGCTCTACATAGAATTGCACCCAATGAAGAAGTCTTGGAAGTTGAGATCCTTCAAAATATTTTAAATCTTACCCACAACCCTCGTATATCAAATGGCTAGAAATCATAGTTTTCTACATAAGTAGTGCTAATAGAGAAAATCAAGAGTGATTCAATTGCTCCAACCTTAATCATTACATCCTTAGTCCATTAGATGGAATGGGTTATGGAGTGGCCAAGTTGTGGCACGCTTAAACCCAAACTTGGTCATTTTTCTATGTTTAAATATATAGTAGTTAACCTAACAGGTATCACTTTGTCAATATACCCAAACTATGCTATAAGTTGGAGGTAGTGGTTGATTATTCAGTATCTACTATCACATCTACAAATTTTGTTTTCATTGTAAGGTTGTGCTGAATCATCCCCTCAATAAGGCTCTCATTCCTACTCAAGATTCTATTGTTTTAATCTTTTAGAATCTGTAGTGTCTGGACCTCCTATCAAGAACTATTGTAACTTGTGAGTCATTAGTCTTTATGTACTCTTATAAACATTTTTTTGGGATTTCTTTCACTGGAATGTGATTGTAATTGTGCTAATATGTTGCAGTTAGCTTGTCTTTGATGTCTTGAAATGTAAACAAGGGTACTAAGAGTAGTGGCAATTTTGTATAAATATCTAGACATCAGGAAAATTTTGCAAGATGTCCATGATGGCCTCTTGAGTCTTGTAGGTCATACACCAATATATACTAGTAGGGAGATAGTTATAAGAGGAGAAACTAGCTCTTTGAGATTTTTTTCCCACACTGGGTTTCTCAAAGTCATTTCATGGGTTAATAGTACTTGTCATTATATGTTTGCTCTTTAATTAACTAGATCATATTCCTTTAAAAAAATGCACACTTAAACAAATCATAAATTATATCTTTAAGGAGTAAGGAGTCTTCTCCAACATATTTTACTTCAAATAGCAAGTATGACAGTCAAGAGTTAATTGGAATAGTAACTGTCTATGTTTGTGATACAAAGCATGGAACATCCAACCTATTAATAGATCATTAGGTCATGGAGGTTATAAAGAAACAAAGGGTGGAAAAGCTAATTGATTTTGGTAGAACACATAACTTCATTAAGATCAAGTTAGCAACAAACTTGTACTAAATTGTGTATCAAATATAGTTACTATCAGTTGTCAAAGAATGTGTTGTGCATTAAAACACAAATGAAAGATTATATGTTAAATAGACCATATTTCCATTTCTATGGACAAGATAGATTTGGTCTTAAGGATCCAAAATTGTTTCCTCAATCATAAGAAATATGAACTTCCATAAGTTCTTTACGTAATTTCATCCAAAAGGTAAAACATTGAACCCAAGAGTTTTAAGAAAAGTTACCACAAATTGTTGATTTCCATCCACACAAAAATTGCTCAAAAAAGGCTCTTTGATATTTGTGGCACAATTATTTCATTCATCAACATTTGAAAACTCATAACTTGATAAAACTTAGTAGACCCAATTTTGACATAGACTTGGCAACACACAAAATTTAGAAAATTAAAAAAATGCCAATATAAATATAGAAAACTCCACACACAATAAGAAAAGTTTTCACGAAAATGTCCATGCACCAACACATAATATCCTGATGCCAAAGCTTCAATAAAGGTCCTCACACAGCTAGCCAATTCTGTAATGAAGAACCATGCAATAGAAGATATTAACAACATCAATATTGCATGTAAAAATAGATAACATGCTGATTTGAGGTCAACTTTGTGGTATGGAGTAGGATATGTTAGGGACTATTGAAAAATAGAGGTGAAGCATTGGTACTCTATAAGTTAAAAGTACTTATTCAACTTGTGTGTCCCTACAAGAATCTACCAATTCTTCTATAAACTTTAGCTCCCCCCTTTGCCTCAATGCCATCCAACTTTAGTAGATGGGCCATTAGCATATCTATGACAATGCCTTATGAGAGCAATGCTAAGATCCTTGAATGATAATGAATTGTAAAAGATTTATTTAATGCCTCCTCACTTAGAAATAATTTTATCAATTTATTAGAGTAGCAATAGTTGTCTAAATCTTTGAAGCATATACAATTTTACCAATATTTAGTCAATTTTTCACTAGAGATAATGATAGTAGCTTGGGGAATCTAGAGGTGAGCTTGTGACTTGGGATAGTGAAGATCATAGAGGATGCATCAAAAGAAGAGGATTTCAATTAGAGGATATAAACAAATATTAGGATATTGGCAATAGTTTCAAATATATTGGCTACTCCAATATATTAAAATAATTTTATAGGATGTTGACAATAGTTTCAAATATATCCGTTGTTTCAAAGATTTAGTCATTGAGGGTACTGGTCTAAGAAAACCCTACTTGCATTTAAGATATGTTACATAAGGGCATAAACAATCAAAAGGTAACTAGATTGTGGAGTTAAAAAATGCCTAGGAAGCTATGGTTGAAATACTCATTTAACTTATGGTGTCAAAATATTTTTTCCAATTCGTCACTTGTTTAATTATTTTTGATTGGAAGCCTCTGGCAGTTGGACTAAATTGGGATATTTGACTGAATGAAGGCTGAATTGAATGAATTTCAGATGTTTTAGCCTATATTGAATGTTATTGATAACTTTTAATAGAATTTTAAGCCTATAATGGATGTTATTACTAAATTTTAATTAGACTTGTTGTGTATACTTTAAATTTACTTCAAATTTTGAATTGAAAAGCTCACAAATTATTGATAATTTAGGTGTAGCATGGAGTTTGCATCTTTTAGGCTTTCACTAGCCTTTCAATTTAAATTGATACATGTTAAATAACTTGATGAAAATGGCTGGTATTGAATTTACATTTAAAATTTAGACAGAATGGTGTTCTTGAAGCTAGATGCTAAAATAAATGATGTTCCTAAAGTATCAAATCCTCTTACTAAAGATTAATTTATGCCTTATGAGAGCAATGCTAAGATGATAAATATAATTATGAATTGCTAAGATGAGAAATATTATTATAAAATTTAACCATATAATTATAATGTATATATTTTATGTCTAGCAATAGTACAATGAATTAATTCACCCACAAAATTTGTGTTTAATTTTGAAATTATTATTATTCGCTAATGTATATAGTTTTCATCTAATACAATGAAATTATTTGCCCAAAAAATCAATATTTTAATATGATAATTATTTTTTGTTCACCAATGTATATATTTTTTGTGGTTTTAAAATAACAAAATTTGCATAGATTTTACACATTTTTCAAGAGACTATGAATGATTCACCAATGGAGATTATTATTGTTTCTTTGTAAACTAATTTTTTTGCCACAAAAAATAATTATTTTTGTTAGCTGTTTGACACCTTTCACCAAGTTTTTACACATTTTCTAAAGGGAGGGTTTCTTAAAGTATAACCTGCTAAGGATCCCATTTTTGAGCTAATGTTATGTTGCAAGTTTCTTGACAAGTTTTCTTGAGAGCACTTGTGGAGAACTTCTTGCTTCTTTTCTCATTCTTCCATTCTTGCATCCTTCATCTTATCTTATATTCATTTAGAATAGCTTAATTTCCTTTTTCATATCATAGATCACATAGTTTCATTAAAATAGTTGTAATACTCTCATTTTTCTTACTTTAGTTGCATTCTTGCATTTCTTACTAGTGTAGTTTGAGAGTTCTTTTGGACATTTGCACTCTTTCTCTTGTCTAAGGGATGCCTTGTTGCATGGTTTATTAGCAAGGGTTGTGTCTATAAGGCTCATCAGAGATCTCATTATTTTCTTATGCACATACCTTTGCACTCCATGGATAGGGAGCTCTAAGTCCCCATTCAAGCATTCAAATCCATGGAATACCTTGGATAGAAGGGTTTAGAGTAGTGCACTTTCTTAGTGTACAATATTCATTGCAAAAATAGCCATCATTTATATTTTGTGAATTCCTACTATTCCTATAGTTTACCTTGGAAAAATTAGCATTGTTAATATTATTAGTCAAAATACTATCACTTTTTGGACATGTATTCTGTTGGTGATTTAGGCATAGGAACTTGAATCATCTTTTCTTGTGCATTATGGTTGTTCCCATCATTATTTTTCTTGAAAGAGATGTAAGTTCTATTCTTATTTTGCATATAAGAATTTCCATTTTAGGTAGTATTAGGATGTTGATAAATCTGATTCTACCCCTAGGAGAGCTTCATCCTTGTGAGTTATCTAGAAAACTATGACATGGTTTTCTTCATCACCTCAAAATCAATTCCCATTTTTTTTTCCAATACAACTGGTGGAGTAGTTTTCTACTAAAAGAATGCAAATTTTTTGAGCTTGTACCCTAGATATATGATGACATGTAGTGGAGAAGCAGTTTGTGGAAAAGGTACTACATTCAACAAGGGTATTTTATTTGGCATGGCCTACATACCTAATCAATATGGTGGTGCAAGTTTTGTACTACCAAGACATAATGTGTCCCAAAGTTTTCTCCATTGTAAGGGTCCATCAATCATGTGAACATAATAAATTTATTGTAGACTTTATTGAGAGTCTAAATATCTCTCAAGGGAATCCTTTTAAGGAAAAATACCATTAATGATTCTAATTCCTTTAGGTAAACCTAAATTGCAACCATGTGCATGACTATATAAGTATCCATGAAGCTTTGATACAACTTGTGAAAATGATGATTGAACATCAAAATATTCTTTTGGGACTATTTTATTGCAAATATAAATTGGTGATGTAAATTTTTTGGATCCATGCAAGCTTTTAATTATTCCAAAAGAATCATTTTGAATGTATTCTAGTCCTATATTGATCCTACCAATAGATTAAGATACTAGTTAAACATTGTTTTGGCTAATGTGTAAGGGAAGAAATGGAATATCACATTGATACATTGAACTAACTTGTGGTTACAAATATCCTTGGAGGTCTTGATGTACTCTCTTGATCTTTGTGATTCTCCATAGATGAATCATGGGTAAATTAATTCAGGGTTCTTAGGTAGTTCATGTAGCTAACCTTAGATTTTCAATGGAGAAAAATAGATGTTGGAATAAAATTCCATTGGATATGGTAGAGGTGGAGGTGGCTAATTTTGGGCAGCCAACAAATTATTAAAAATGTGTATGCACATAAGCATTGTGTGAATGTTAAAATGGGGCTGGAGGGAATGAAATTGGAAGAGATGGAGTGGACTTGGAACTCCCCTTTGCCATTCCAAGTTTTTTTAGAAGTGGATGAACTTTACAAATTCTCCCTTGTTTGGTGGTGATGACCTTAGTACTCATTCAAATTTGTAGGGGGAGGAGGGAAACTCATAATTTACCAACTTTATCAAAATTTTAGATTATATTTTATAGCCCTCCTTGTAGTGCCACTTATGTTGAGCATCATTATTACATGATGACAACAACAAAAATCCTTTCAAATCTCTCTCTTGAAAAGATGATAAGATAACCAACTCCAAGGTTTAGGGAGGATATTTTCAACTACCTGGATAGTTTAGTTAAAGATAAATGTTTCTATTTACAAGGTCTCCTTTGTTGGTTCTATGAGATCAACATGAAATTCTACAAAACAAATTGAAAATATTTGTAGAAAACCAATATTTTATATTTTTTAATTTTTTAAATGAAACTAGATTTTTAGCACATAACTATTATGAATTTCTAAATTCAAAATAATTTACAAAAGGGTATAGGGTAACAAGAGATTTAATAAAATTGCTAATAATCAAATATTAAATAACCATAAGCCATAATGGAAATGTGTCTATGAATTAAACCTTCAAAGGGAATGAGAGGAAAACCAATAAAATATGGAGCAACACAATTGTAAATTCACTTATGAAATCATCAATATAACTTATTAATACTGTAGGATTTTTTTACAATTTATCAAATTATACATCACCTAATGGACTGCATGCACATGAGAAGAATTTCTATAAATGTTCTAAGAATTCTTCCCTTCTCCAATTTTTCATAATAGAGGAATTATGTGGCTATACATGAAAAACTCCAAAATACTAAGATTGCATAAGAATTCATTACAATAAGACACCTGGATCCATCACCATACATGAAAATTAATTCACAAAAATGCACATTCCAACAAGAATCGCTACAAAAAGTATAAGAGCACTAACTGCATATACTTTATTGTATAAAATACAAGCCTGTTTTATATATTACAATGATGGATTTATAGGGAACCCTCCTCCTCAAAATAATTTTTTAAGCTAAGGTTTTTCCCATACAAAGATTATGCAAAAAAAAAGAGATTATATCTAATTATGTATACAAATAACCCCTAACATGGTGTTAACTAGGTATGCACTCTTATTTTTTTATTATATTATTGTACATGGACCTTTATATTGTATGAGAACTCTAAAATTAGAATAAGAGACGAAAATGAAGTGTTTATTGATGGAGTTATAAATAGGATAAACAAGATACTGAGAGGGGGGTGTGTAACGCCCTGCCAGGGAACCCAAAAGAAATTAACCTAAAGTTTCACTAAGTTTACCAAATATTTCTTTTAAAGATAATAAAACTAATAGATAATATAGTGGAAGCAATAAATAATATACATAAAAATAACCCATAAACAAATTATATCTCTTAACGGTTCCATGACATTGAAGCACATTCAAAAGTTTTATTAATACTAAATCCAATATATAACAATTCTACATCATAGAATAAATACAAATATGAATCCAAATAAAAAATACACAATTATATAAGATGCCACTTGGAAAAATTAGAATGCATAATCATCTATTGTACAAGTCAATGGGTATGAAAAACACAAATAATATACATCATGAATAAAATACATCATCTCATAAGATGTCCAAAAATCAAATATAATACAACATAGTATAACCATCCATAAGAAAACACAAGATCCGAATGAAAGGAATCACTACATAAGGACATCCAACTATCCAATTAAAATAGTATAAGAAAACACTACCACCCAACATTGTGGAACCTAAATGGCCCACTCCCATAGCACTGAGGAGATAGTCTCAAGTCCCAAACAGATAACAATCCCAAAAGTCATAACCAACATCTAGGTCAAGGAAAACCTAATAGAAATCTATCTCAAAGGTACCAAGACACAAATGACATCTAAAATCAAAGGAAACAAAGACACTTAGGAAATCTACTATGTAAGTGGGCATGTGTCATTGCATGAGCCAACTCTAAGGTTACCATAGTAGCCTCTTTGGACTCTGGCCTCCTAGTGTCTCTATGTCACATCAATGTCTATTCATACAAAAAAGCCATACTAACGAAGTAGGATCACAACCAAGAATCCTCTCTACTCCCATCCTAGCCTATACTAGCACTCAAGGCATGGATGATGAACAAATACTAACTCTTATTAATTAATTTTAAACTTGTTTAATGAAATGTTATCACTTATTAAAAAAACTTACAATGGGTTACCCAAACAACCTCTTTAGGACTCTGACCTCCATTGCAAGGCACTTCCCAACATACACATAGATTACCTACCCTAAGCTCATGAAAGTAATATTTGTAAAATCACAATTTTTACCTCAGTCATTTACAAGCAACTAGAAAACACCTAAAGAAAAATTATAATATTCACCTCAGTCCTATGTAAGAAATTGGAAAACACCTATAGACAATTCACAATAATCACCTTAGTCCTATACAAGCAACTAGGAAGCATCAAAAGCTAATTGATCAAAATTCATAGGCTACATTAGGAAAATCACACCATTCAACTTAGTTCTAGACAAGAAACTGGAAAGCACTAATAACATCAGGTCAAAACTCATCATATATGTGATTACATCACCATGGTTGAGTATATACAATCATGACCAAATAATAGGATGAGAAATGTTTGAACATCCCCTTGGATGGTGATCTTCTAATCCAGAAAAAGGAGAAGGCCCTAAAAGGTAAGAAGAGTTTGATTTGTGGGAAGGTTGAGGATAAAGGTAGTGAGGATGCTGACCTTGGGAAAGATACTCTAGACATTGGTGAGGAATATTTGAACCAGACTAGTGCTCAGGATGATCAAGGGCATATTAAGGGTGTCTTTGGCAACCTTGGTGAGATGAGAAGGGACATCAAAAATATGAAGGAATAGATGTAGGATATAAGAAGGGAGTTTGATAATCTCAACAAGACTAATAGAGGTGAGGTGATTTTAGGCCAACACTTGGATAGGCTTTCAGAGGTGATTGGGAATGCTGAAGAGGTTAAGAACTTGATGAAGAGATTCCCTCCTCTTGAAGCCAAAAAAAGAAGAAGATATGGATCAAATGTTGAAGGACATGATAAGAACATGATTAAAATGGATAAAAGAGTTGAAATTACTAAGAAAGGGTTAAAGAATTTTGCTAATTAAAGCTATTTCATTTTGAAAGCTACAGAGAAAGCATCAAGAATTTGCTGAATAAGCTGGAATAGGGTAGAAACCAAGACACAAAGGATAAGAATGAGGACCACAGACGCAACAAGCACACAAGAGAAAATTGAAAGAAGATAGAGGGTATGGATGACAAAGATATTGATGAGTTGAGGACCTCTACTACCAACATGAACATCCTAGCTGATTAGGCTGCTAAATTACTAAATACCTTATAGCTGTCCTAATGCTATCTTTATGCTATCTTTTTGCTATCCATCTTCTTGTTTGATGTTTTATGGTATTTTGTTCTAGCTTGTCTAGTTTTTTGGTGTTGAGGCACATTTTCTCGCGGACTTTCTTTGCTTATTTGCATTTTACTTTGTAAAAGGTTTCATGTCCTTTCAAAACCTATTTTTACTTAATCAAAACCATAACATCAATATAGAACAAAAATCCCCAAGCCTTTGGCAAACATCTTGACTAGTCAATGTACTAAGTCCAAACCCAAACCCAACACCAATAAACCACACATCACATAAAGTACATAACAAATGTAGCTTTCCTAATTCATCTAGTTTTGAAAATGCAAAGGTTCAATTTTCACAATTGGGTTTCAATTTTTCATACTTCATCTAGAAATATACCCCTAAAAGTCCATTTACAGATGTTTACAAGTTTTCCCCTTTATTGATAAATGATCATTTATTAAATCAATAATAGATTTAAAACTAATAATTCAAATATACCTTATTTAATTTTTAAAAAAAAGTCAATTTCCAAATCTTGTAATTAATTAAATTAACTATATCTTTTTATAAATATTATTAAAATTAAACAACCATTATTAATTATTAAAATAATATTAATTTATTAATAACAATAATTTCTATTTAATAATATAATACTTAATTATTTAATATTTAATATCAATTAAATTAATTAATAAAAAAAGCTATATTAAAAATTAATTAAATATAAGATAATTTTAAAAAACCAATATAAAATATTTAAGGCCTGTCGGCCTGCTACAACAATAGTGTTGGCTGCTTAGGTAGCCTTGACTGTTGTAGCAGCTTTGACTACCTTTGTAGCCAAGCTACATGAGCAACATGGGGATGGGGAGGTGATGACCCCAATCCCCAATAAAATATTTTTAATTTTTTTTAATAAAACAAAAACACCCCTCATGCCAAACAATTTTTTAATAAAATATTCCATGACTATAAAAACATGATCATAATACAATTACCATAGTAATTTTTAATTACTATGGTGATTAGTATTATATATTAAATATTTTAAAACATTTTCTACCTCGTAGATCTGATAGGAAAAATACAAGCAATCAATTGAATTTATTATATAAATTTTTGATTTCTTTTCTAAATCCTACCCGAAATGTAATTTCCTAAATCTACCCCCGTTTCCAAAATGAGAATATTTAGGCAAGGGCTTCAGATTGATTTAATTCACAGATAATTCAATAATGAAAATCATTTTTTCTCAAACAAGGGTTTCAACCCAAATTAAATTCTAAAAATAGATCCATTCAAACATAGAGAAGATAGAAAGATTTCAAAGAATAAATTACTCCATAAACCTCAACAAGATCCTACCTTGATTTGATGCTAACCGATCGGATGCTCGAAGTTCATAAGAAAATTCACATCCTTTTGAAAACCCTCTTTCTCAGTAATTGGCTCTTCCAAACTGTTGTGTAGAGAAATAAGCTCTAATTTCTTAATAGAGAACTTTCTCCCATTAGGGTTTTAGTTCCACAATCACATGAATCCTTTTCTTTATTATTTTATTTTATTTTAATTTCATGTCCAAAGTTATTACATTTTAATTAGAATAAACTTTATTCTTTCTCTCCTTTATTACTCACAAGACATCTTTAATAAAATATTTATTAATTTAAGTAATAATAATATTTTAGAGTTTATTATAAGAAGGAAACTCTTAAATAAATCATTATTAAATAAAACAAATATCATTATGCCAAAATTAGAACTTTAATTCAATCTTTTAAATTTAATTCATTTATGTAATTAATTTCTCAATTAATCAAATATTAATTATTTCTTTATAATTTTTTTATTAAATTAAATCATTTAATGAAATTTTATTTGATTCAATTATAATTAAAAATCACAATAGACTCACAAATCTAAATAAGAAAAACTCATAATAAAAGACAGAGTACTAATTTAAACTCAAGAGTCAAATCACAAATTCACATCTCTTGACAAATTTGGAAGGGTAAATAACTTAGATACTTCTACTTTCTGGAAAAATTGGCTTAGGGTTAGGATTTGGACTCAAGAACTATCTCCCCTCTTTTACCATTGAGATATTGTGATAGGGCATGCTCATCTAGGAAAAACATGAAAGTTGATGCCCATACTTGCAATCTACATAAAAGTTGAGCATGCACATATACATATAAATATAACTAAATAGACAATAGTATATAGTAGTGCATCATGTGGAAATTGATTAGCAAGTGACTATGACTCCCTTCCTTAACCACATCAGAAATGTCAAACATAAAGTATACCATACACATGCAAGTATGGGGTAAGTAATCATAGAAACTACATATCAATCATCTATTTAACTATTATCATGGAATAACTAAAATCACTATATGAACATACATATATCATCATCAAAATAACTATGAATACATGAAATAACTAAGTATCAAGTAGCTCATCAAATAAAGAAACTAAGTCTGAAATAATCTCCAATCAAATCTGATAACCAAGTACCATTAATCATAAAACATAACTATAATACTAGCCTAAAAGAATCTGAAAAAAAAGAAAGAAAGAAAGAAAATCGAACTAGGGGTAGGCATTACATCCATCCCCTAGGCTTAGGCTTACTCTTGGAAGCCTACAAGAAAGATTAAACTCTAGAAATCATTGTACGGGTCCCATTGGACCCTTTTCCCTAGTAGGAGGATAAGATTCCACTAAAAACATGCTTTGCAATCTACCCATATCCCCAATCATGGGTTCTAAAGTTGTAGGTCTCTGATATAAGAACTATGGTTTTCATTGAGGATAATGGGATGACTTGTGTGGATGTTTTCTGCATGAAATACATTCTCCATAAAAAATCCTATGCACTCAGGGTGCACTAGACTACTAAAAACTACCCCTACGAGCAAAAGAATGAGTACTTTGTGATGACTGATCATACTAGTTGTAGTTGTTACGCTGAGAGTACTGAGAATTATTATAATGTGAACCACCACCACCACTCTGTGCTAGAGGATAATATCCTCCCTATTGTTGCTATTGATTTCCTCCAGAAGAAGGAGACTTTCTACTACTACCCATTCCTTGGTTACCTTTGGACCCTAATGTTGCAGGTGCTCCCACAAAACCACCATGCCCCAAGGTAATTTTTTTCTCTACAAGCATATCTTGATGCACCACATCCTTGAGAGTTTTAGGTTGGAAAACCTTTACACCCCCAATGAGATACTTGTTTAGAACCCAAATGAATTGTTGAGCCATCAGTGGTGAACTGTCACTAGTCCTTGCATAGGGCATGAACTCATAGAATTTATGTTCATATTTTGCCACGGTCATAGTATAATGTCTTAGATCATAAAATTTATCAACCCTCTATTGGTGCCATTCCTTTGGTAGGAAGTGTTCACGAAAGTTCTCAAGGTATAACTCTCATGTAACAATGTTCATGCTCATACCCAATTTATTTTCTTCAATGTTCCACCATGTAGCCCCAAAGAGCTCTATGTGGGTGATGGTATACCTCACTTTGACATTAGAGTCAAAATCCTACATCACAAAATATCTATCTAAATTAATTAACAAATTCTTTGCCACATACCCTGTACCAACCTTAGTGAAAGGTTTGATCTTGGACCTATGTAGGTCCTTCATCTAAGTTTCCTTAACCAACCTTTGTCTATCTCTATGGAGGTCTCTCCAAGGACTCCTTGATCTCCACCTCTTCTCATTCCCATCATTATGTGATTCCTCATGATCAATATCCTAAGAAGGAGGTAGGATCTCTATAATAGTCCTCATAATTTGTCTCAAATTAGTCCCCTTTGAGTCAACATACTCTTCTCTATGGTTATCTTCTCTATTCTCTTCTTGAACATGACTCTCTCTATGAGTTAGAGGAGAAATATCATGTCCACCTCTACCTCTGCCTACACTATGACCTCTAATGGCCAATCTAGTCTCAGACACAATCCCCTTACAACACCTAAACAAGAACAACAAAACACTCACAAAGTCAACAAAGGCATACCACCATAAGGCACAATCATAACTAAATATGTTTGAAATCCAACTCAAGAGTTATTCAAGTTTCACCTTTTTCTATGTCTCTAATATTGAAGTTTAAATTTTTTCAAGTGTTCAAGTTGTAATACATTCATATAATAGTTTAACTTTTGTCTCAGTTTAACTAGTTGTCATCTAGTGGCATTCCAATATACCTTGAGCTCCCAATGTAGAAACTCACACTCTGATACTAGATGTAATGTCCCACAAGGGAACCCAAAAGAAATTAAACTAAAGTTTCACTAATTTTACCAAACATTTATTATGATTTCAAAGATAATAATAAAAGAGATAATATAGTACAAGCAATAACTAACATACATAAAAATAACCCATAAACAAATTACATATCTTAAGGGTTATGTGTTGTTATATCATATTCAAAAGTTTTATTATACTAAATTTGATACATAATAATTCCACATCATAGAATAAATGCAAGTATGAATCCAAATAAATAATATACAATTATATAAGATACCACTTGCCAAAATCAGAATGCATAATCATCCAATGTACAAGTCACATGATATGAAAATCTCAAAGAATATACATCATGAATAAAATACATCATCTCATAATATCTCTAAAAATAAAATACATTACAATAGAGTATAACCATCCATCAGAAAACACAAGATTAGAATGAAAGGAATCACTACACAAAGACATCCAACAATGACATCTAGCTGTTGGATCTCAATGGTATAAGAAAGACACTACCACTTGACCTTGTGGAACCTAAATGGCCCACTCCCACTGTGCTGAAAAGATATTCTCAAGTTCCAAATGAATAACAATCCTAAAAGCCATAACCAACATCTAGGTCAAAGAAAACCCAATAGCAATCTATCTCATAGGTACCAAGACACAAATGACATCTAAACCTAGAGGCAACAAAGAACATAGGGAATCTAGTATGTAAGTGGACAAGTGTCATTGCATGAGCCAACTCTAAGGTTACCCTCACAACCTCTCTATACTCTACCCCCCTAGTGTCTCTATGTAACATTAATATCCTTTCGTATAGACAAGGCATATTAACAAATCAGGGCTGCAATGAAACATCCTCTCTACTCCCATCCTAGTCTATACTAGCACTCAAGACATGGGTGAGAATTAAAAACTAACTCTTATTAATTAATTTTAAACCCATTTAATTAAATATTATAACTTATTAAAACAACTTACAATGGCTTACCCAAGTAGCCTCTTTAGGTCTCCTACCTCCATTACTAACACAAGGAAGGTTAGGGAAAACTAGGGGCAATGGCACACCTAGCTCTCTGAACCACCATGCAAGAGTTAACATAACAAAAGAAAACACAAAGAAAAAAAACAAAAGGAGGAAGAAGAGTGAAATAATTTTATTAAGTCTTCAAATATTCAACATACAAGCCTAGCTATAGCGCCTTCTGGGTTATGGACAAATACAAATACATTCACATTCAAAGATCCAACAACAAATTTGTAGTTTCTAGCTCTACTCTGCAATCCATTCTCCCACTCACTCATCTACCTAGTTCTAAGCCTAAAAACTCTATTTATACTAGTCAAAATAGCTTATATATCATTTTATAACATGGAGAAGCCACAAGTCAGCTCTCAACAAATATTAAATGAAAATAAACTAAAATTAAATACACAAGCTAGCGTGCATCAACAATTAATTGTCCTAAAATTGATGTTTGAGAAAAAATGTGATATATCCTCTCTCTAATTGAGTTAGAACTCATGCTCAAACTATGGCTAGATATCTAGGCCCTCTAGAATCCCTCAAGTGCACAAGGCCTAATTCATTAAGGAAAAGTGTGCATCCATTTTGAAAGTGAGGCACAGGAAACTATCATGTAGAACTGCCAAAAATTAATGTTTCGGGAGAATCGCCATATCTCTCAAACTATAAAGAGTTAGGAATTGTGCTATAGAAAATAGGTAGTACTCAGGCCTTCCTAAATATTTTAAGTGTAAAGACCTTAATTCATAATGAAAAATTAGTTACACAATCTACAATAGGCACCCAAAAACCAAAAAATGTAGTTTCAGCTAAACCTAGTTTCAGTAGTAAAATAAAAACTAAAAACATGCAGGATAACAGTGTAACCCAGGATGCTCCTACATTAGACAACTAGGGTTGGAAGAAATTATTCTCTTGAATCATTGAGATGTCACAACTTGAGCTGAATCCAACTCAGATTGAGAAATCCATGACACATCTTCTATAGGTTTGTTCTTCCACTTCACCAGATATTCATAATAATCTTTTCCTCTTGTGATCTTACCAATTCTCTGATCTAATACCTATTCAAATTCTTCAATTTTCTTCTTAGGATAGTTGTCTAATATTTAAACTTCATCATCTAACTCTTGATACTTATACAAATCAGCAATATTGAATATAGGAGATATATCCATGTCATCAGGTAACTCAACTTCATAAGCATTACCACTGTCAAATTTTTTCAAGATCTTACAAGATCCAAAATTATTTATATTTAACTTACTATATGTTCCAAATGGAAATCTTCCTTTCTTCAAATGAACCATCACCTCATCACCAACTTGAAAATCATGATATCTCCTAGACTGATCAACATTCTCCTTATACTTCTGATTACTTTGTTCTATCCTAAACTTCACTTCCTTATGCAAACACTCCATGTAATCAAAAAATTCTTCTCCTGCAACACTTCTCTTTTCATTACCATTCATATATTTCAAATTTGATACTCTTCTAGGCTTCATTCTAGTAACAATCTCAAAATGTGTCTTCCTTGTACTCCTAGTCACAGAATTATTATATGCAAATTCAACTTGTGTCAATACCATCTCCCAATTACTTGGCTTGTTCCCAACTAAACATCTCAGAAAATTACCTAAGCTTCTATTCACAACCTCTATCTATCCATCTATTTGTAGATGAAATATAGAACTAAACTTTAGCTCAGTACCCATCTTCTTCCACAAATCTTCCAGAAATAACCAACAAACTTATTGCCTCTGTTAGAAATAATACTTCTTGGTAATCCATGCAATCTCACAATCTCTTTGAATAAAATTTTAGCAACATGCTTAGCATTTGATGTCTTACATGGTATGAAATGAGACATTTTAGAAAAATTGTCCACAACAACAAATATGGAATCATACTCCTTCACTGCTTTAGGCAATTCAAGAACAAAATCCATACTGATATCACTCCAAGGTTTCTCAGGAATAGTAATAGGTGTATACAAACTAGTATTTTAACTTACTCCTTTTGCAACTTGACAAACTTCATAAATCTTTATAAAAATCTAAACATCCTTATATGTTTGTGGCTAATAATACTTCTCTTTTAGCAAACTCAATGTCTTATCAATTCCAAAATGTCCAGCTAATCCACCAGTATGTTTTTTCTTAATCAGATTCAACCTCATAGAACTTCTAGGAGTACACAACTAAATACCTTTGAATGACATACCTTCTTGAATGAAATAATCATAATACTTACTGATGTGATTGGTTAGACTTGGTGCTCTACACTCTCTCCATGCCTCAGAAAAATCAAGATCAACATCATACAACTCTTTCATTTCATCAAAACCAAGAACTCCAACCTTCTTTTCAATCAACAAAGAATGTCTTCTACTCAATGCATCAACAACTCTATTAGTAACTCCACTCTTGTGTTTAATGACAAACATAAAATTTTGCAAGTACTCAACCCACTTCATATGTCTCTGATCCAATTTATGTTGACTTCCCAAGTATTGTAAAGCTTTATGATTAGTATACAACACAAACTCCTTAGGAATCATATCATTTCTCCACTTCTTCAAAGCTTGAACAATAGCATAAAACTCTTGATCATACATAGAATACTTCCTTTTAGCATCATTCAAATTTTCACTAAAGAAAGCAACAGGCTTACCTTCTTGACTTAATACAGCTCCTATTGCATTACCACTTGCATCATATTCAACTTGAAATACTTTGTTGAAATCAGGCAAAGACAATACAGGTAATTCAAAAACCTTTTGTTTCAAAGTCTCAAAACTCTTATCAAATCCATGTGTCCACTTGAATTCCTTTTTATTTCCTCTCATTGTCTCAGACATAGCATTAAAAATAGAATTGAAATTCTTTATAAACTTTCTGTAAAAACTAGTGAAACCATAAAATGATCTTAGCTCACCTACATTCTCAGATGTAGGCCATTCCAAAATTTCTTTAACCTTTTTCAGATCCATCCTAAAACCATTAGCTTAAATAACAAATAACAAATCCCAAATACACAATCTCCTCTTGTATAAAAGAACACTTTTTCAAATTAATCAACAACTTTTCCTCTTTCAATCTCTATAATACTTGTCTAATATGCTCAAGATGTTCTTCCTTAGTCTTACTAAATACCAGAATATCATCCAAATAAATAATCACAAACTTACACAAGAATCTTTTCATAACTTCGTTCATCAACCTCATGAAAGTACTAGGTGCATTAGTCAAACCAAAAGGCATAACCAACCATTCATACAAACCATCTTTTTTCTTGAAAGTAGTCTTCTATTCATCGCCTTTTCTTATTTTGATTTGATGATAGCTACTCTTCAAATTAATTTTGGTAAAATACTTTGCTCCTCTCAAAAAATCCATTATGTCATCCATCCTCAGGATAGGAAACCTATATTTCCCTCTGATTTTGTTAATAGCTCTAGAATAAGTACACATTCTCCATTCTACATTCTTTTTAGGTGCCAATACATTAGATACAACACATGGACTCAAGCTTTCTTTGATCAAACCCTTCTGCAACAACTCATGCACTTGTCTATTAAGTTCTTCATTCTTTATAGGTGTCAATTTATATGGTGTTTTGTTTGGCAAACTAGCTCTAGGAATCGGATCCATACAATGACTTATGCTTCTTACTAGAGGTACATCATTAAGAATATCATTAGCGAGAATATCTTTATACTCATTCAGCAATTCTATGATTTCTACTATCATACCAACTTTTGCTGCTTGGTAATTACTACCAACACTCGGTCCTCTAGGAACTATAGCAAAAAAAACTTAATTCTTATTTACTTCCTTTCCAAATTGCTTTCCATTAACCATGCAAACTTCTATTTTCATACAACTAACTTCATCTAGACTTTCAATCAAAGGAAACGATGTTTTTTTTTTTCCCATTCAGCCAAAGACTATATTGATTCAATCTTCCATCATGCACACAATATCTATCATATTGCCAAAGTCTTCCAAACAAAATATGACAAAAATCCATAGGCATAATACCACACATGACTTCATCAAAGTAATGTCCAATTTTGAACTTCACAAGGTATTACTCACTTACCAATATCTTATGCTCATCTTTGATCCATAAAACATGATAAGGTTTGGGATGTTTCAACCTCTGCAACTACAACTCTGTAACTAGCTCTTCTAATGGAAAGTTTCTACAACTTCCACTATCAATGATCACCTTGTAGCATTTTCTATTCATCTTAGATCTGGTCTTGAAAAGACTCCTTCTAAGGATAGGTTCCTCATCACTTCCTTTATTGTAAAGTTCTTCTCACCATTAGATTTTCTCTAGCCTTAGGTCCACTTGGTGAACTCTCAATGTCTTCTTGAATTACAAAATTTCTATTATCCTGCCCACTTTCAAAAGATTTACATTCAAAAGATCTATGCCCTTCTTTACCACATCTAAAACAATTACCATGAAAACTACCTCTAGGACAAGAATTACCTCTTCCTTGGTAAGATCTAGTACCTCCTCGATATGAGCTACCACCTTTCCATTTGGTCTTTTCTTTGTCATCATTCTTCCATTCAAATTTTCCCTTATCTTGCACAAATTGTCAGGTCTGCCACTTTCACCATAAGATCTACCTTTGCCTCTCTAGAATCTACCACCTCTACCTGTTTGTCTTTATTCATGCTTCTTTGTCAAGATCTCCTCAGCTTTCAAGGCATATTAATATGCTTCTTCCACACTTTCCAACTTCAAAAAACTTATTTCATCTTGAATTCTAGATCTCAATCTATTTATGTACCTTGTAATTTTTTCAACATCATCATCCACATGTCTAGATTTGATGTCCAATCTATAGAATTCCTCAGTATACTCTTTCACATTCATGTCCTTTTGTTTCAAATTTTGCATCTTTCTCAACAAGATAACTTGGTAATTAGTAGGAAAGAATTTTTTCTTTACCTTGTTCACCATCTTTGGCTAGGTTTTGATCTTCTCCTTTCCTCTCCTTTGTCTATCAATTTGAAAGTGCTCCCACCATAGTGATGCATGACCTTTCAACTTAGTGACTACAATCTTCACCTTTCTATTATTAGGAGTGTTTTCATACTCAAATAACTTCTCCATATCTAAGATCCAATCCAACATAGCATTGGTATCCAATTTTCCATCATAAGGAACAAATTCTACAATAGGCTTTGAATTTTCCCTAGACAACACTCTCAACAATCTTTCCTCATCTTGATCTTCCTCAAGTTTTGGATTATGGTTTGGTACTACTGCTTCATCATCACTTACATCATCAAGATGTGCTCTTCTCCTCTAGGATGTCTCCATAGTATCTAATCTAGCTACAATTTTTCTCAACTGATCCAATATAGCATTATTAGCATTATTTCCTCTACCACAAACCATCTATACAAATTAGGGTCCTATAAGATTCTAACCCTCTACAAGTTATAGGTCAAATCTGTAGATCTGCCACCCTACAAAAAAAATTTAAAATAGGGTTCTACATGATCCAATATCTACAAGGATGAACCTTAAGCTCTGATACCACCTAACACAAGGAAGGATGGGGAAAACTAGGGCCAATGGCACACCTAGTTCTCTGAACCAGCCTACAAGAGTTAACACAACAGAAGTAAACACAAAGAACAACAACCAAAGGAGGAAGAAGAGTGAAATAATTTTATTGATTTTTCAAATATTCAACATACATGCCTAGCTATAAGGCCTTCTAGGTTACATCCAAATACAAATAAATTCACATTCAAAGATCCAACAACAAATTTGTAGTTTCTAGCTTTGCTCTACAATCCTTTCTCCCACTCCCTCATCTGCCTAGTTCTAAGCCTAAACACTCTATTTATACTAGAAAATGGCTTATAGATCATTCTAAAACATGGAGAAGATAAAATTTTTCTCTCAACAAATATTAAATGAAAATAAACTAAAATTAAATACAGAAGTCAGCTTGCATTAGCAATTAACTGTCTTGAAATCAATGTCCGTGAAAAATTGCAATATCTCCTTGCTCTGATTGAGTTAGAACTTACACTTAAAAATGTGGGTAGGATCTAGACCCTCTATAACCCCTTAAGAATGCAAGGTCTAATTCATTAAGGAAAAGTACACATCCATTCTAAAAGTTAGGTATAGGAAACTGTCATGCAAAACTACCAACAATTGATATTCTAGGAGAATCACCATATCTCTCAAACTATAAGGAGTTAGGACTTTCTCTTTACAAAATAGATATTAATCTAGGCCCTCTTCAATTATTGAAGTGCATATCCCTTCATTCATTATGGAAAATTAGTTACATGATCTTCAACAAGCACCTGAAAACCAAAAAATGCAGTTTTAGTAGAACCTAGTTTCAATAGTAAAATAAAAATTAAAAACATGCATGATAATAGAGAAACCTAGGATGCCCTTCCATCAATTACAAGCCACTTCCCAACATACATATATATTACCTACCCCAAGCTCATGAAATTACAATTCATAAAATCACAATTTTCACCTTAGTCATTTATAAGCAACTGCAAAGCACTTAAACAAAAATTACAATATTCACCTCAGTCCTATGAAAGCAACTGAAAAAAACCTATAGAGAATTCACAATCAAGCAACTGGAAAGCATCAAAAGACAACTAATAAAAAAAATCATAGGTTACACTTAGAAAATCACACCATTCACCTTAGTTCTATACAAGCAATTGGAAAACACTAACAACATCTGATCAAAACTCATCATAGATGTGATTACATCACCCTGGTTAGGTATAAAAGATCATAACCAAATAATAACCACAACGTCAACACAGGAAACAAATCCCCAAGCCTATGGTAAACACCTTGACTGGTCAATATACTAAGTCTAGACGTGAACTCAACACCAATAAACCACAAATCACATAAAGTTCATAACTAATGTAGCTTTCCTAATTCATCCAATTTTGAAAATACAAAGGTTCAATTTTCACAATTGGGTTTCAAGTTTTCATACTTCATCTAAAATTATAACCCTAAAAGACCATTTACAAATGTTTTCAAGTTTTCTTCTTAATAGATAAATGATCATTTATTAAATTGATAATAGATTTAAAATTAATAATTCAAATATACCTTATTGAATTAAATAAAAATAAAAATCAATCTTTAGATCTTGTAATCAATTAAACTAAGTATGTTTTTTTTATAAATATTATTAAAATTAGAAAACCATTATTTCTTGTTAAAATAATAACTATTAATTATTAATAAAATAATATTAATTTATTAATAAAAATAATTACTAATTAATAATATAATACTTAATGATTCAATATTAGAATACTTAATTATTAGAATACAATTACTACAATAATTTTTAATTCATGTGGTAATTAGTATTATTTATTATATATACATTACGTTTTCTTGCTCGAAGATTTAATAGGAAAAATACAAACAATAAATGAATTTTGTATATAAAATTTTGATTTCTTTTCCAAATCCTACCCAAAATATCATTTCTTAAATCCATCCCCATTTCCAAAATGAGAATACTCAGGCAAGGGTTTTAGATTGATTTAATTCACAAAAAAATTGATAATGAAAATTATTTTTTTCTCAAACAAGGGTTTTAGCCCAAATTAAATTCTAAAAATATATCCATTCAAACATAGAGAATATAGAAATATTTCAAAGAGGAAATTACTGTGCAAAACTCAACAAGATCCTACCTTGATTCGATGCCAACTGATCAGATGCTCAGAGTTCACAAGAAAATTTCCTTCCTTTCAAAAACCTTCTTTCTTAAAAATTGCCTCCTCCAAACCTGTGTGTGGAGAAATGAGCTCTAATTTCTTAATAAAGAGCTTTCTCCTTTTAGGGTTTCAGTTTTGCAATCATGGGAAACCTTTTCTTCATTATTTTATTTTATTTCAATTTCATATGCAATTTTTTTTTATTTTAATTAAAATAAACTTTATTCTTTCTATCTTTTATTAAATCACAAGACATCTTTAATAAAATGTTTATTAACTTAACTAATCATAATATTTTAGAGTTTATTATAAAAATGAAACTCCTAAATAAATTATTATTAAATTAAATAAATATAATTATGCCAAAATTAGAACATCAATTAAATCTTTTAAATTTAATTCTTTTATTTAATTAGTTTCTCACTTAATTAAATATAATTAAATATTGATTTTTTTAGATTATGGTAAAAGCAGGTTTTGAAGGGACCCCGAAACCCTTTAACAAAAAGTAGAAAGATAAAGCATTATAGGCCAACCAGGTAAAACCTGCAACAAACTGTAGAATAGTATCAAAATCAGGTTTTACAGGGACCTGAAACCACTAGAAAAGTCCAAGAACAAACTAACCCAGGTTTTATAGGGACCTGGAACCACAAATAGTCAAAATGAAAAAAACCAAAAACCAAGACCACAGACCCCAACCAGCAACTAGACCAGATAGAAACTAAACCAGGGAACCCGACCCAAAGCCACTATTGTAGCTCTAAGATCATTTTAGTAGCTTCCTTACCAATTGTTGTAGTCTATTGAATGGTGTCAGCAACTGAAGTAGTAGCAACTTTCATTGCACTCTTCCTCAAGCTCTGCCTTGTTCTTTTGCTTGGATCCTTAGCCGAAGTGATATCTTCATTAGCCCTTTTTCCCAGGCTTGCAATAGCCGCACATATACTCGAGGTGACCTATTCCATCTTAGTGCCACTCTCCTTGATTAGCATTCTAAGGTTCTGCTCATAGTTTTTAAGTCTCCATCTGCCCTTCCAGTTGGCTAAGTTTGACATTGATAGTATCTAGGTTATGTTGGAGAATTTCCACCTTTTTCTTCAAACCCATCATTTCATTGTAGATCTAGGAATCTACTTTGAGCATGGTGTTAGCTTTATCCTTTGCAAAATGTAGGAAGGTGAGCATGGTATCCCTCTGCATTGAGTCGCTATCATCTTCAGTAGTCTCATGTGGGGGGGAATGGACATTATCATTGTTTTCCTCCATTTTTATTTGATCCTCCTTTCGAACCCCGACAGAGTCCTCTATGTGAGCAGAGTCCTTCCTTTTTTCTTCCTCTATCCCCTTGACAGGAGAAGCAGTCTTAGCTATAAGGTCCTCCTTACTCTTCTCAATAGGATTCCCAACAGTGTTAAATTCCTCTTTATCACCATCACTAGATATAGCCTGGTTACCCTCATTAACAGATTTACTCTATTCAGAATTACCTTCACTATTGGCTTCCTCTTTCCCTTTTTCATTATTACCTTTAGTCTCCGAGTACCCATCCAAATTAGAGCTTAAATCCCTAGCGTCAGTATCTTCCTCAACCTCAGGTTAATTTTCTCACGACTTTCCAATTTCTCGGTCTCAGACTCATTATCCTCATGTGTTTGAGAAGCCGATGGTTTCAAATTTAGGGCTTTATCTTTACCTTTAACAGAGTCACCCTTCTTACTCTTAATGAGTCCTTCTTCTTGTCCTTAGAGGGAGTAGAAAAAAATATTGATTATTTCTTTATAGAATTTTCATTAAATTAAATAATTTGATAAACTTTTTTTTTTTATTCAATTATAATTGAAAATCACAATAGACTCACAAATCCAAATAAGAAAGACCCATAATAAAGGAAAAAGTACTAAATCAAACTCAAAGGTCTCTCAAAAAATTCAGAAGGGTAAATAACTTAGATACTTATCCCATTTTCTAAGAAAATTGGCTTAGGGTTAGGATTTGGATTCGAGAACTATCTCACCTATTTTACCATTGAGATATTGTGATTGGGCACACACATCCTAGCAATTCAAGGAAATCAATGTCCATTACCTATAATCTACATAAAAGATGAGCATGTACATATACATATAAGTCTAAACTAAACAAGAAATGACAAGGAGTGGTGCATTATGTAGATCCCTACTAGTAGGTGACTACAACTCCCTCCCTCAACCACTTTAGAAATGTCAAACATAAAGTATACCATACACATGGAAAAATGGGGTAAGTAACCATATAAATTACATATAAATCATCCATCTAACTATCATCATGAAATAAATAAAATCACTATATGAACATACATATATCATCATTAAAATAATCATGAATACATGAAATAACCAAATATCAAGTATCTAATCAAATAAATAAACTAAGTTTGAAATAACCTCCAATCAAATCTGGTAACCAAGTACTGCTAATCATAAAACATAACCACAAAATTGGCCTAAAAGAATCTGACAAAATAACATGAAAAGTGAACTAGAGGTAGGCATTGCAAGGGGGAGTGGTGAATCAGAATCTTAAACACTTTAAACTTTTCACCAAGTCATTCACATCTATCAATAAAATTGTGCATGTAAAACTTGTAATGTAAATCTATTGTAACATATAAATCTGATCAATAACATGCATGAAAATAAAACACATAACATAATATTTATTACCCAAAAGCCCTCCAAGGTGAAGGTAGAAATAGGGTGGGGTCATATGACACCCACAAATCTTCAATACTGGAGTAATAAAGTTAACTAATGATGGTTACAATGTTTGATCATAAGATATTATCTACCCTAGCCCTACTAAAGGCTTAAGATACTACTAGGTCTCACCTTGTTAGAGGATTTAACACTAACAATTAAGTAAAGACTCTGTTAGGAGATTTACAAAGATCTATTAAGACCACTCTGTTAAGAGATTGACCCTAATTCTAGTTGACTAGAATTGATTTAGTACTTGACTTTCAGTTTTCTTTGTAAGCTAATCTTGAGTCTCCTCCTTGCTAATTTATCCTTTCCTCTAATATGATATTACTTGTCTTTCCCTTTCACTTAATTGCTATGAATAGGTCACTTTCTCTCTTAAGTGATAACAAAACCCTTCATTAACTTCTAATATGATATCAATCATGTAATACTCCTTCATCACACATACACTCTTTTCATCTCCCTTCTCCTCTCATCCATCAAAATCAATCTAGGTTAAGATCATTTCTATTCAAAGAGTTCTATAAATAGTTTTCCAGATGATTCCATATTTTATCTCTTCATCTAAATCGTTGAACGCACAACATAGACATTTGTGATCCATGTCATGTAAGTATTCTATAACAACCTTTGTAAGTAGTAAATATTTTGTAACAACCTTTGTAAGTATCAAATATTCTATAACAACCTCTACAAACTTTAAGTGTTCCTTCCAAGTTGGCCTAATAATCATTTTGCCTCAAAATTTGTTCCATTCATGAATTTTATGTAAACTCTACATTGCTTGACCTTTACTATTTCCTGATGCTTGACATTACTATTGATCAATCTATATTTTCTCTTTTTATGCTCAACATGTATTGTTGTCTTCTGATACTTGGCATGTATTATGCATGACACACACTATGTAACTCAAAACTTGTATCCTTGGAACTTGCTTGGCCATTGTTGAACTTGGCTCATATAGAAAATACTTGGTGATGATAACTCACTTGGCTCCTATAGAGTGCAATACATACTTGTTTATGTACATGTGTTAGCTTATATAGAGTATCTTGGTCATAGTGATGACCATCTAACTCTACCTTGTAAATGACTAAGTGGTTAACACTAATAGACAACAATGGTTAGAGATACCAACAATCTCCCCCTTTGACATTAGTGAAAAAAACACTTTTTCATATTTACATCTTTACAGTACAATCTAAGTAATGAGCATAATGAGATC
The DNA here is from genome assembly GCA_028749045.1 of Cupressus sempervirens. Lineage (NCBI taxonomy): Eukaryota > Viridiplantae > Streptophyta > Pinopsida > Cupressales > Cupressaceae > Cupressus > Cupressus sempervirens. Next base: position 483,745,860 of record CM053786.1, read on the forward strand.
TCCTTCTAAGTTTTATGACTTATGCAAATAAATAATAAATAAACAATGTAAAAATGAATAGCTGATTCATTTCCCTTATTCAAATCTATTTCTCCCTTGTTTCCTTTGAACAAAAATTTTCCCCTACAAAAATATTTTCCCTTTGTTTTTTAACAATTTATGTCACTACTACTGGGGTTGAATGGGTGGAATTAATCCACATTGCTCAATGAATTATTTATGAACTTTGGTAATCATGGAGAATGCATGATCCCATGTGTTTCTTGTTGCTTCTAAAATTTTATTATGAAATTGTAGTCTTGCAACCAAATCAATTAAACTATCAAGCATTGATAAATTATGATCTTCTATGATAATATCCTAGGCTTTTGTTATCTCTATCTACATGACATCCAAATGAGGTATCATCATTACTTGAATAGAGATTGATTTGGATCTCCTATTGTTGTCAGCTACTAGAAGCTTGGTCGATGTACCTTGAGTATTTAATAGATTATTGTAGTGATCAATGCTTAATCCTACTAATTCAAAAATAATGTTGATGGATCTCCTTATCTCAACTTGAATTTTATTTATTTGTGCCTAAATATTGTTAGTGAACCTTGACATATCTAAAAAAATTGTGTACAAATTTTGTACCTTCTATATTAGTTTTATCATAACCTATACTTTCTCTTGTAATCACACTTTTTTCTCTACAATGATTATGGAGACTTTTTCCACAATCTTATTTTCAAATCTTCTCATGGAGAAATCCATTAATTTTTCATTTGACTCCATAGTAACAACATTCATTTGATCAACTATATTTATAAGCTGGCTTATGATTGGTGCATCTTCATCAAAATTTTGAATGTCAAAAGTATCAACAAAATTATGCTTTGCGTCATGTAGTACCTACTTTTTCTTGTGCTCTCTTCTTAGTTCTTCTTGTCTCTTCTTCTTTGCAAAAAATTATTGCAAAAAAATTATTTTCTCCAAGGTGAGATTTTTAGGTCTAATTATGGAATTTCAATAATTTCATCTAGAATAACCTCAATATCTAGTGAAACATCTATTATTGCTCTTTTCTTACTTAGTAAAGGAGTGTTTCTTCTCGACATGATGGAGGTATGCTCTGATACCACTAATGGAGACACAACCAAAGACTAGAATGATCACACAGGAAAAGGGAAAATATTATTATCAATGAAAAATGCCCTATGGGCTTACAACAATAAGATTTTGGAGAAAGAAATCCTCCACACAGTACCTTCTCTCTAACTCCACTAAGTGCTGCTTTTACAATGCCATAAATGTTCTTAAATAAGCCCCAAATGGTTTAGGGTTAGGAATACATTCTAGAATATGCCAGTTGGCACCCACCACCAAAATGGAAGGTTCCAAAAATCACGTTAGAAGTCAGTGTAAAATTAGAAGAATTCAAAAATGGTAGTCGAACTTCTGGGAGGTATAACTTTTGAACCGTATCTCTGATTGACAAACCGTTTACATTTTTGGAAAGCTCTCGAAGCACTCTATAGCCCTATGGAGGAGTCCCCCATTTTTTGGCCTTATACAAGGCCATTTTGTGCCCCATATATAACTTTGAAGCACTCTTAGGAGGTCTCTAGGAATCAAAAAATTGCAATAACTTCCTAACCATGAAGCCTTTTGACTTGATTCATTTTTTGGAGTGTTCTAAATTATAAATATAACCATCCCTCCAATTTACACCCTCTAACTCACCATAATTTTGGCTCAATTACATAGTCCTATTTTTTTGGCATTTACACATATCCCAAGGTGCTTAAAAACTCTAACCCAGAACACTAATAGTGGAACTGTGAGAGTTGGAACCTTTATTTGACCCAAATGTGTATCTAGAAATGAAAACACATTAAATGGAAACTATTTCTAAAAATATTTTTTTTGGGTGATACAAGATTGCCCTTACACTACTGGATACTCCTGAATTAGACACCCAGGGTAGATTGAAAAGTGACCCTATCACTTTATGGTAGAGGAAAACCCAAATGGGAAACCTCTATTGCTGATATCCAAGTTGAGTCCTCTATTGGTCTTCCTTTCCACTTCACTAGGTACTCCTCATATTGCTTATTTCTAGTACTCCTACCCACATGACTCTCCAAAATCTCTTCTATCTCCTTCTTAGAACTAGGAATTGGACATGGTTCCAACATCAAACCCTCATCCATGCCATCATCATGGTATTCTGTTTAGTCTACAATGTTGAAGATAGGAGAAATATGAATCCCATCTGACAATTCCACCTCATATGCATTTCCTAAGTCATGTTTCTTCAAAAATTTACAAGGGCCAAATTTCTTCATCTTCAGCTTGTTGTAAGTACCCACTAGAAACCATTCCTTTCATAAGTGTACCATAACCATATCCCCTACTTGAAACTCCTTATGTCTCCTCCTTTTATCAGCCCTAGCTTTATATTGTTGGTTCATCTTGGTAATGTGTGCATGAACTTCCTCATGTAGGCTCTTGATATGTTCAAAAAATTCTTCTGCCTCGACACTTGCTCTCTCCCCTTGCTCCATCTTCCTCAATTCTAGTGCAGTCCTTGGGCTACTTTCATACACAATTTAGAATGGTTGTCTACTAGTACTCCTATTTACATAGTTATTGTAAGAAAATTCTACTTATGGTAGAATCAAATCCCACCCCTTGGGCTTATCTCCCACTAAACACCTCAGCAAATTGCCCAAACTTCTATTTACCACTTTAGTCTATCCATTAGACTACAGATGATGTGTGGAACTAAACATCAATTTTGTCCTTAACTTCTTCCATAAAGTCTTCCAGAAATACCCCAAAAATTTAGTATCTCTGTCAGAAACAATACTCTTTGGGAGACCATGTAGTCTCACCACCTCTCTAAAAAAAAAATCTGCAATATGTACACCATCATGAGTCTTGTGGCATGGGGTGAAATGTGCCATCTTGGAGAACCTATCAACCACCACAAATACTGAGTCATTACCCCTTTGTGTCCTTGGCAATCCAAGAACAAAATCCATACTTATGTCCTCCCAAGGCTTTGATGGAATAGGCAATGGCTGATAAAGTACAATATTGTGACTAAATCCTTTGGTTGTTTGACACACTTGACAACTCTGCAAAAATTTCTTCACATCTTGTGACATTTGAGGCAAAAAATAATGTTATCTAAGAATGGAAATGGTCTTATCTTGACCAAAGTGTCCTGCCATTCCCCCACTATGTTTCTCTTTGATAAGGTTTTCCCTCATGGAACTCCTTGGAATGCATAATTGACTGCCCTTGAACAACATACCATCCTGAATCAAATAGTCTAGCCACCTGGTTCTATCTATAGTAATAGGTTCTCTACAAGCCTTCCATGCTTCAGTGAAATCAAGATCCTTAGGGTACAGATGCTTGAGTTCATCAATCCCAACCACTTCAACCTGCATTATTTTAAGAAACAACTATCTCCTACTCAATGCATATGTAACCCTATTAGACTTTCCACTTCTATGTTTCAACACAAATGTATAGCTCTACAAGAATTCTACCCACTTCATATGTCTCTGGTTCAATTTACCTTGGCTATTTAGGTACTGCAATGCCTGGTGATTAGTATACAAGACAAATTCTTTTGGCAATAAATAGTGCCTCCATTTCTTTAAGGCCTAAACTATTGCATAGAACTCTTGGTCATAAACAAAATACTTCTTCTTTGAATCATTCAATTTTTCATTAAAATATGCAATAGGCTTACCTTCTTGGCTCAATACAACTCCAATAGCACTACCACTAGCATCACAATCTACTTGGAACACTTTACTAAAATTTGGAAGTGCCAACACAGGTTGATATATCACCTTCTTCTTCAACAATTTAAAACTTCTTACAGGTGTTGTAGTCCATTTGAACTCTTTTCTATCTCCCTTATTGTTTCAATTAGGGGTGCACATATGCCACTAAAATTCTTAATGAACTTTGTGCAAAAACTAACCACACCATGAAATGATCTTACCTCAATAGCAAACCTTGGAGTAGGCCATTCCAAGCTGGCTTTTACCTTTTTTGGATCCATTTTGAGACCCTCAGATGATAGAACAAACCCCAAGTAGACTAACTCATTTTTTACAAAGCTACACTTCTTCAAATTAATCAACATTTTCTCTTCCCTCAACTTTTCAAGGACACTATGAATGTGCAATAAATTTTCATCCAAAGTCTTGCTGAAAATTAAAATATCATCCAAATAGATAATAATTTTTTTTCCCAAGAATTTCTTTTGTACCTCATTCATAAGCCACATGAAAGTGCTTGGCACATTGGTCAGTCCAAAAGGCATGACTAACCACTCATATAGACCCATCTTGGTCTTGAATGTAGTCTTCCACTCATCTCCTTCTTGGATCTGTATCTAGTGATAACCACTCTTGAGATCTATCTTTTTGAAGTACTGAGCTCCACTCAAGCAGTCCATAAGATCATCCATTCTTGGCAAAGGAAACCAATACTTGATGGTTATCCTATTTATAGCTTGAGAGTTGGTGTACATTCTCCACTCTCCATCCTTCTTTGGTGCCAGTACTACAAGTACTGCACATGGACTCAAGCTCTCTCAAATCAAACCCTTCCTCAATAGCTCCTAAATTTTTCTATTTAGCTCCTCAATTTTAGTAGGTTCAGTCTCACCACTTAGTAAGACCCTTTCATTTACAAGAACCTCTCCTCTTTTGGCATCCTTAGAATGTGAAGACTGTGCATCTTCATCCACATGAGCAACTCTTGCTTGACCATCAACCCTCCTATCTATCCTTGCCATTGAGGGCATTCAAAGGCACGATGACCTTCTTCATTGCAATCAAAACAGGTACCATGGAAGCCTCCTCTTCTTGATCCTTGTCCACATCCTCTACCTCTTCCTCTTTGATCTCCAAAGTTTTGATCATGGGAGTGGTTGAAACCCTAATTTCTCTAGTTTTTGCTAGTACCCTCATCTTCATTTTTTCTTTTGGGTCTCATTTCGGCCTCCAGATGACCTACTACCAACCCTTCCTCCTTTACCATGCCCTCTTTGTCTTCCTTTAAACATTTTATTTAGCTTCTCTTTGACTCATAGAGAAAACTAATATACCTCTTCAATGCTAGTCATTCTAACTAGACTTAACTCCTCCTAAATGCTAGATCATAACCCACTAAGGTAATAGGAAACCTTCTCTTTATTTGCTTCATCATGCCATACTCTAATAAGAATTTAGTAAAATTCCTCTATATATTCCTAGAAAAATTTTCCTGCTTGCTTAAATCCTTGCATTTTCTTGAACAAATCAAGCTCATAGTCAATGGGAATGAACTGCTTCTTTAGTTTGTCCACCATGCGATCCCATCTTGTGATTTTATCCTTTCCTCTTCTATTTTTTTCTAGTTGAATATCTTGCCACTATATTTTGGCATGGCCTTTCATTTTGGCCTTCACAAACTTAACCCTATTTGGATCCCTAATATCCTCATACTCAAAATACTCCTCTAGTTCATTGATCCAGTCGATCAACTCATCTAGGTTTAGATTTCCTAAAAACATATCCACATCAATTTTGGGTCTTTTTCCAAGCTTAGAAATGGCCCTAAAGAGCCTCTCCTCTACCGAATTTAGGACTTCCCCTTTTCCTTCCCCTTCTTGTTCAATTTCTTCTTCTTCATTTTCTTCCTCACTTTCGTTGCCTGTGGCAACATTCAGTCCTCTACAGATCTCCCCCTGCAATGCTTGAACTTGCCTTTGGAGGGCTCTAACCTCCCCAAGATTAACAACTCTAGACCTCCCAACACACTCTCTTTGTGGAAACATCTTTTTGACTCAAATCCAAAACCACACAGTCCTAGTGCAAATTGCCTCACAGTCAGCACTCTATCTACACACTCAAGAAAACACGCTCTGATACCACTTGATGGAGGTATGCTTTGATACCACTAATGGAGACACAACCAAAGATGAAAATGATCACATAGGAAAAGGGAAAATATTATTATCATTGAAAAATGCCCTATGGGCTTACAACAATAAGATTCTAGAGAAAGAAATCCTCCACATAGTACCTTCTCTCTAACTCCACTAACTGCTACTTTTATAATGCCAAAAATTTTCTTAAATAAGCCCCAAATGGTTTAGGGTTAGGAATACATTCTAGAATATGCCAATTGGCACCCACCACCAAAATGGAAGGTTCTAGAAATCACGTTAGAAGTCAATGTAAAATTAGAAGAATCTAGAAATGGTAGTTGAACTTTTGGGAGGCATAACTTTTGAATTGTAGCTTTGATTGATGAACCGTTTACATTTCTAGAAAGATCTTGAAGTGCTCTATAGCCTTATGGACAAGCTTTTCTTGTCTCCCATTTTTTGGCCTTGTACAAGGCCTTTTAGTGCCCTACACTGAATTTGAAGTGCTCTTAAGAGGTCTCCAAGAACTAAAAATTTGCAATAACTTCCTAACCATGAAGCCTTTTGACTTGATTCCTTTGTTGGAGTGTTCTAAATTACAAATATAAACATTCCTCCAATTTACACCCTCTAACTCACCATAATTTTGGTTCAATTACATAGTTCTATTTTTTTGACATTTACATGTATCCCAAGGTGCTTAAAAACTCTAACTTAGAACACTAATAGTGGAACTGTGAGAATTGGAACCTTTAATTAACCCAAATGTGTATCCAGAAATGAAAACTTATTAAATAGAAACTATTTCTAAACATTTTTTTTTCCGGTGATAGAGGATTTCCCTTACACCACTAGATGCTCCTACATCATGACACTACCCTGAGAGTTGGTGAAGGGGTTTTTCCACTCAATCATGCTTGAGATAACAATAGTTGCATGTAGTCCATCTTTATTTGATTTTTTGCCTTGCTCAATGTGAGATGCTAAAACAATATTATTATTCACACTTGTTTCTTTCTCTTCACCATCTTCATTTGTACCTATGAGCCTTGACTACTCATCCTTTGGAGTGTCAAGGGTGTTGGAATGCACTGGTGATATGCCTTATGGACTCAACACATGTGAACTTTATCCACTGCTACAATCATCTTCAATGTTTATAGTGCCAATCTCTACTCAGTAGATAATCCAAAAATTCTCTTCCACAACAACTCATCTTGTTATTGTACAACTTCCTCTTTATTCTGTAGTATCAAAAACATTTTGTACTTAGGAAAAAATCTACTCCTATACTATTCCAAAAATGTGTCATGTTGCTTATGTGACAAATCAAGGATGCAATTAACCAACATTCATCAAGTTTGATAATGTGTCAAAAAGAATGTTTGGATTGCCCTATTTTTTGACCTGTTCTAATAGAAATCCAATTTTTTAAAACACTTTTGTATTATCCAAAAATATCAAATAGTTTCAACAAAGATTAGAATATCTCTTGTCCATTTCCAAACAAAATAATTTAATAAAGAGAGTGTTAGATCCAATTGAATTATCAACTATTCAACATTGGGGTTGGTTTGAGGATCCCAATGAATTTAATGATACTAAAATTAATAGGTTTATCTTGAAGAATATTAATCATTCAAATATTCTTTGGGCCAAGCTTAATGAAAATGACACAAAATATAAAACACTATGTCAGTTCTTATCCTTTTCTCTACTTCCTCCGCCTGCTCCTATCTTATTTTCAATCTATCATATAGATGTTGATGTATCTTCTTCTCTATTTCAATACGATCTAGTTTATGATTTGAAATCATTTTTATCATAGCATCTTATTTCTATCAAAATTATCTAATGTATCATACTTTACAAATATAAAGCTAGATAATCTTGATGATCTTCTTAAATCTACAAATAACTCATCAATTGACCTAGATTTCCCTTTAGGTGGTCCTCTAACTAGTTTCCTTCTTTTATTTTTGTGGGTATTGTGCATGATAGAGTATCCTACTCTTTTCTTTGTAGATTGCTTGACAGTAGCAATTTCCCTAGTCCTTGGCTTTTTTAGTGGTGGAGGAGAGAGGGGTGTCATTTCCAATTTCTTCTTTGTTCCTTGGGCCTTCTTTCTTAGTGGCATGAAAAAAACTAGGGATTTTTTCATGTCACCTTCTTCTTCTTCTTCCTCATCATCATCACTATATTTTTCCTCATCTTCACCAAGACCTTGAGTTATTTGCAATGGTTCCTTATGCTTGCCTAGGGTGCCTAGTTTAGCTTCTAGGTCTTCAAGAATTCTCTTCCTTTTCATTTTCTTGCAAGCAATATTGATGTTCATAGTTATTCTTGCTTTAGCTTCCTCATATTTACCAAAAGTTCTATAGCCTTATCATCTATCTCTTCTTTTAGTAGTGCCTCAATGTTTGCACTTACTACATCACTATCTATTTCATAATTAATACTTTGTAACCAAGCCTTACCCGACTTTACTACCTATACAAAAGTGTTTTCAGTATCTATATAAAGCATATGTCATTGTAGTACCTTGTGACCAATTCTTCACATATCCTCATTTTCATTTTCATCTTTTTCTTAAATTCATCAAAGTAAGTATCTATTACATTTTCAAACTTTTCTCCTATATGAGTAATAAACTCATTGATCTATCTTATTACTAGCTTGTCTTGCTCCCATACAACATTACAAATACTAGGAAAATACTTTTGGATATATGTAAAAAAATGAGGGATCCAAACTTACACATTGAGTTCTTCACTTTTCTTATAGATGGCAAATTCTATGCAATTTGTAGTTTTTGTAGCTTAGAAAGATCATAGTCATGATCTTTCATCACTATCTTCTATGCTTGATCCATAGCCATACAAGACACACTATTCAATCTACTTAATTGATAGAATTTGTGATCTATGAATCTCATTGAAAATTCATTAGGGGATCATAAATTTTTGTGACGGATAGACCACATCCATTCCACTTGGCTCCTATCTTTGCCTCTATTTCTTTAAGACTCAAACATCCCATGGTTTTCTTCTTTTCTAGGGTTGGATAGCCCATAACCTTGTGAATCATTTTCTTTGTAATATCTACTTAAGTAGATAATACTTCATGTCATGATCTTTTCTCAAAACAACTTTAATCCATTTGATTTTAAAATTTCTTAGGAATTCTTGGGCATGGGTTAACCCTTTCCTTTCAACAACTTTGAATTCCTCCTTCAAGATTCCTTCATTGCAGAACTTTTGATAAGCTTCTCTGATCTTGTAAACCCCTACTTCTCCAATTTTATATATGTAACACTTTCTAACATTGTGAATGATAATGACTTTAAGTAGTATCAAGGATAGCACACCCATTGAGTCTCTTTTCATCACAATTTCTAGAATAGCATGAAAATTTGGTGGAGGACAAGAATCACTCTTCACCAGTTGGATTCTACTAACCTCTTAACTCATTCTAGTGGTAGATGAAGTTGCCATGATTGTTTTTAGGGTTTGAAATTCTTTCCTCTTTGGATTACTCAATACACTTATGATCTTTACACATTAAACTTCTGATCTTTACTCATTCAAGCTTCTCATTCAAATCAATCTTGAAATATTTTTTCTTCTTCACTCAAATTTCCAAATCACTTTATGCTTCTAAAATCTATATGCAAGGTATGAAATAATGTCTTCAAAATTTTTTACATACCTTCTTTTGATCAATTCAGGGTCTTCATTAATGTTATATACTTAGGTAAGTGGAATGAAACTATCTTGGTCAATATTGGTGTCTCTTTAGCTAGGTCTTTACTTTAAAACTTAATCTCTTCCATATTATTCAATCTCTACCATTTCTCTTTTGAAGTTCTTGGTCTATGTTGTAATGCTTAGTCAACATAGACAATTTTACTGACTCTCAAAAACCTTTTACAATTTTTTTCTCATGCATCTTCACATATTTTGATATGAACTTTCGGCACATTTAAATGCAAGGAACTGATGTATTATATATCGATTAAATATACACTTCCATACATACCTCTCTTTCTTAGTTTGATATGACATGATCACCTTCTCCATTGGATTGGGTGATCTAAGCTCTATTAGCTCCACTATTTCCATCTTCTGCTCTCCTTTTCTATTTTTGGTTCAATTCATTCCTAATTTTCTCAATGTCCACTTTTCCTTTGCCTTTTTCTTTTGTCTAAATTTTTGAATGTACTAGAGTCCTACAATTCTTTCTTAGATGTCCAAACTTGTGACATTTGGAGCATGCATTGTTAGGTACAAATTTCTTCCTCTAATTTGTCTAGTAGGGTTTTTTCTATGATCTACATTCAAATTCTCTATGCCCATACTTTTGATAGTTATAGCAATATCCCTCAAATCTAGGTGTAGTAGATGTATTCCTTGGTCTTGACCTACACTCATGTATTTGATGTCCTTGTTTCAAGTAGTAAAAAAAATAGCCAGTAAACTTAGATTTAGAATTTTGCATACCATGTTTTCTTTGAAAAATATTTATAGTATGACCAAGTTTTCCATAGTGATAGCATGTTTTTTTGTCCTTTGAATTTGAATTCCTTAGTTCTCCGTTCCTCGCATGAATGTCCTGATCCATTAGAATAGCCAAATGAATTCATAATTTCTTTAAAGTACTTCATTGCCTACTTTCATTTGTTGAATCTCTCAATGGATTATTTCTTAGTTTTTAGTTCATTCTTTAGTATGTCCTTTTATGATTTGATATTTTCAATTTCTACATCCTTGCTATTCAATCCCTTATTGCAAGCATTAGCTGATTCATCAAGTCTAGTTGAGTCTTTTTGAGCTTTTGCACATTTGATATCCTTTCTTCAAGTCTAGTAGTCATTACCCTTTTGTATTCTTCAACAATTGTCCCATCTTCTTCAAATTTATTTCTTTGTTCAATCACTTCTCATAGTCTTTTTGATTGGATTTGATGTTCTCTTTCTAGTTCTCTTATTTTTTCATTCAGGAATTTGTTCTTGTCAAGTAGATCTGTAGATGCTTTTTCATTTGGATTGATTGATTCAAATAGTCCTTCAATATCAACTTCTTCATAAGATTTTTTTTTATTATCTAGATGCCAATTTCCTATTCCCTTTTTAGGGATTCCTTCAAATATTGTCTTTCCTTCTCAAGTTTTTGCAATATGATTAGGATGCTAATCACCTGATTGTCAATAACCTTGTCTAGCTTGATAGCCTCCATCTCCAAGATTTAATTTCCAAGTGATTAAGCTTCTCTTAGAGAACCAATTCTCTGATACCAATTTTTGATTGATAGAGTTATAAATAGGATAAAAAAGATACTAAGAGGGGGGAGGGGAGCACGAATAAGAATCTTAAACACTTAAAATCTTTCACCAATTCATTCACATCTATCAATAAACTTGTGACTCTAAAAATTGTCATGTAAATATGTTGTAAGATATAAATTTGATCAATCACATGCATGAAAATAAAACACATAACACAATATCTATTACCCAAAAACCATCCAAGGTGAAGGTAAAACTAGGGTGGGGATGACACCCAAAAATATTCACTAATGTAGTAATAAAGTTAACCTATAATGGTTACAATGTTTGCTCATAAGATATGATCTACCCTATGAGGAGTCTTCCATAATAAAGGCTTAAGAGGCTACTAAATATCACCTTGTTAGAGGATTTAATACTTACAATAAAGTAAGAACTTTGTTAGGAGATTTACCCTAATTCTAGTTGACTAGAACTAATTCAGTACATGACTCTCAATTTTCTTTGTAAGTTGATCTTGAGCCTCCTCCTTGCTATTTGATCCTCTCCTCTGATATGATATTACTTTTCTTTTCCTTTTACTTCACTGCTATGAATAGGTTAGTTGCTTTGTTAAGTGATAAAAAAACCCTTCACTAAATTTTGATCTGATATCAATCATGTAATACTCCTTGATCACACATATACTCTTTTCATCTTCCTTCTCATATCATCCATCATCATTTATCTAGGTTAAGATCATCACTATTTAAAGATTTTCATAAAGATTTTTTCAGATGCTTCCATATTTTGCCTCTTCATCTGAATTGTTGAATACAACACATAGAGATCTATGATCCATTTCATTAAAATATTCTATAACACCCTCTTTAAGTATTACATATTTTGTAACAACCTCTTTATGTATTAAATTTTTCATAACAACCTTTGCAAGTATTAAATGTTCTATAACAACCTCTACAAACTTTAAATATTCCTTCCAAGTGAGCTTGATAATTATTCTTCCTCAAACTCTGTTCCGTTCTTGACTTTTGTGTAAACTCTACATTACTTAGTCTTTACTATTTCCTGATGCTCAACATTACAGTTTCTCATTTTGTATTTTCTATTTTGATGCTTGTCATTTATTTGTTGATATTAAGGTCAATTTTTCTAGTAATGACTCAACACTTAGTTAGTTGATTACATTGCTATCAAGTTCTATAGTTAGTTGGTTACATTGCTATCAAGTTCTATAGTTTCTACCAATATTATCATTCATCCAGTGGTGTTAACCAAGTGTTTCAGTTGCTACCAAGCTAAATAGTTAATTACAGTTCATGCCAAGCTACACAATTTTTACCAAGAAGTTGGGATGGTTTATAGTATAGCTTGAGCATAGTAGTATATACCAAACTATCTAGTAGAAGTGATGAAGATCTTAGTGTTAACTAAGCTTTTTAGGATTAAACAAGTTCTACAATGTCTACCAAGCTTGCAGTGTTAACTAAGTGAATCTAGTGTTGACCAAATCATGCAGTGTCAATTGAGTGATTTTGTATCTATTGAGTTTCTTAGTGTTCATTCAGTCACATAGTGCTAGCCAAGCTTAGCGTACTCGAATTGATCAGTATGGATCAAGATTTACTTCAACTGAGTACTAGAGTTTGTTGAGCATTGACAATGTTTTTTGAGTGTCAGAACATCACTAAGTTTGTCTTCAAAACCCAAGTTACAATAGTTGGTCATGTTTGTGAATTATGATGAGTTTGGTATTATAGTTGACTCTAGTAAGTAATTATTTGGTTTGATATATATATAAAACTCATTTTATCATATCCAAGTGTATCAAAGTTGTATATTAAAGATCAAAGATTAGCCATTGATTCATTCTAATAGGTGTATCAGTTAAATACTTTAATAAGATGGACTTAATAGTCCTTTGCTAAATCTCCTAACTGAGTGCATACTTTACTATATGTTTGTAAATCATTTAACAAGGTGGACCTCATAGTCTTTATTGCTCCTAAGAGGGTAGATCATCAAAAGTGATCAATTGTAAAGCTTAATATGTTAACTTTATACTGTAGTACTAAATCTTGTGGGTATCATCCCCACCCTAGTTTCATTTTCTAATTGGAAGGTTTCTGGGTCACCATATCTTGTGTCAAAGTGTTATGAATGTTTTATTGATTTCATTCTTTCATGCATGAAATTAGATCAAAATAATATGTGAAGGATTAATTGGTGAAGTAAGTTAAAGTTTTATTGGTTCTTGATTCATCCCTCCCCTCTAAGTAACCTAGCCTACCTTAAATTTCCAACAATTAGTATCAAAGCAATTGGTTCTCACAGAAGAAGTTTAATAGCTTGAGAAAAGATAAGAGATAATAGAGGTATACAAGATAAATAAGGCTATTGAGAATGAAAATATGGATCTTGAATTAGCTATTGGACAACTCAAGACATCAAAGGAGAAACTCTCTCAAAAATTGCAAAGAAGGAAAGATCTTGTAGTTCAAATGGATGATAATCTCTACATTGAAGAAAGATTTGAAGACTTATGTCCAGAAAGAAATTCAAATGAACCTGATGCAACAATCTTATCCTATTAGAAAAGAATTCCAATGTTCAAGAGGAAGTCAGAAAGCTAAAAAGAGAGCAATAAATCCAATCAATTAGATTATGTGAAGTCATGGAAGAAAAATACAAAGCCAAAGAAGTGATAGAAGAAAAGGAAAATGAAATTCAACAATTATCCCTTCAGCAAAAAAACTTTATTGATCAACTTAATGATGCAAATCAAGAGCTTATCAATCCAAGAATAGAGAATGAAAGACTACAGAATGATCTTAGCATTAAAAAGAAAACCAATGAGAGAATGATGAAATCTTAAGAAAGAATGAATCAATTAAATGAGTAGACTCGATACAGACACACACAAAAAGAAAAGGATTAGGATGTATAGAAGAAGGAGAATCATCTCAAAAAGGAGCTCAAAATAACAAAAGATCTACTTGTAATCATTATGGCAAGATAGGTCATACATCAAATAAGTGTTGTAGCAATGGTAAAGAAAAATTCAATGGAAAATGTTAAAATTACAATAAGCATGGTCATAGAGAATGTGAATGTATAGAGGAATCTAAGTTTGAAGGAAAGTGTCACAATTGCAACAAACAAGGACACAACTCTTTAGAGTGTAAGATCAAGAAGTAGAACCCAACAAAAGAAATTATGAAAGAAATATTTGGATGGGATTACAACACATGGTGTAGATGTCTCTACTGTAATGACTTTGGGCACATTGGAGCAAATTTTGTAAAACATCACATGAGGAAAAGAGACACTACAAAGAGATGTTTTATTTGTATAGAACTTGGAAACCTTGTTAAGAATTGTATGAACATAGGTAGAATAGAAGATGAAAAGAAAGCCAAAGCTAACAATGTCAATAAATAAATGAGGCAACAATGGGTGTAGAAATCTCTAGAGAATGCAAGCCAAAGTCCTAAAGTTGTTGACACCCAAGACAACAAGTTGGTTGGCCCAACCATTTCAACTTATTTCCCTATGGAGATCATTGGAACTATGATTTAGAAGAAATCATCTAACATCAGTTCCAACTAGCATCAAAAGGATCAATATCAAAATCAAAGATGTATAAGGATCACCAATTGATGATGGAAACTCAAGACCTTATCGAGAAAGTTTTGGTCACAAGACCTTACTAAGAAAGGTCGAGTTGCATATCTTTTTCAGGATATAGATGTCAAGTTGGTAGATCCTACCAAGTTAGGAGACCTTGCCAAGTTGAAGGTGTATTGAAAGCATTAAAAGACCAAACCAAGTGGAGAACAACCTGTCATAGAGTGGATATGTGTACAAAGCATTAATGGAATTTGTAATGACTGAAATTTGTTAAAAGGAGGAAATTGATTGTATTGTTTCACTACAAAATGTTAGAGCAAAGAGTTAAAAGAAAATTTAGAGCCTCTGAGTGATTTTGAAAATTGTTGTTGAAGATTCTCTAATATTCAAAAGCCTACTGGGTGATGGTATCTTCAAGAAACAAGGTTAAGAAAGGTTCTAAAATGTTGGTTCATGGAGTGGATTGTAAGGCTCCCACATTCAAACTAAATCTGAAAATTGTAGAGGCACCTGACCCTATTGGACCACAACCTTAAATTCCACCAAAGGTACTTCTTGTCCATGAAATTCATTCTTTCTATCATTGTTATATTTAAGAGCTTGGAACCTTGCAAATGAATGAGGCATACAATGAACTTTACATGGATGGTATTTTGAAACCCGAGCACAAACATTTAGAGGTAAAGGGTTTGACACATAGTTTGCATATGCCAAGGGATTTTCAAGTGAAGTGGATCATATTCATTCTAAACTATTGTTAGATCATCCTATTCTAATAACCAAGAAGATGATATACAAGATCATTGTATTTCCCATGTTAAATAAAGAAAAAGCCACTAAAACCCTAGGCCGGGTTGAGTTGGGAAAGAAAACTCTTTCTAAATGGGATGGAAGAGGCATGAAGTATAGTGTTGTGACTAATATGAAATTGAAGTTTAGCATCCATGTGATAGATCACAAAATCTATAGCTTGAGCTAGTTGAATAACATGTCATGTGAAGTGACTGACCTGACATACAAGATGGTGAAGAACAATTTATCCTTTGATCTCACCGAGCTATTGTTGAATCAATTGAGAGAGAATATGGAGAGCATCCAAGTATCAAAGAAAAATCCATGTAAGTTTGGTTCTCTCTTGACATGTTTATTATTCTATGTTAAGAAGCCTTTCCCTTCTAAAAGAACTATAGTATGGAAGAAAGATACTCTAGTTTTGTACCAAATAAATGAATTCGTAGTAGAGATGGGAGAAAAATTTGACAGTATCATGGAAAAATATTTTGAAACATTTAAGGAGAAAATGCAGAGCAAATTTAGGATTCCTAGGAAACTTGTGGAACATTATGAGGAAGATATATGTTTTATGGTTGATTGTGATAAGGTTTACATTTAGGTAGTTAGAGCTAGAGTGGCATGGGTTAAGCCTTTGGAATATAAGGTTAACATTGATGACACTAAAGATATCATTGAGGCTCTACTAAATGAGCCAATGGATCCTAAAGCTACATATTTTGGCACTTATGATGAGGTGAAGGCCATAATTGAGCTTGAGATCAAGCTATCTCAAATAGTAAACTCTAATTCATCAAGTACTCCTCTCATGATTACTGAGGGTAAAGGAGATGATATAGAGGATGAAGATGAAGTGGATGAAGCAAAGGAACTAAAATTTGAGGAAGAGGAGCTTCCTAAGAAGAAAGGTAAGGTTACAATAATCTGACCTACCAAGTCTTCCCCTACCGTGTTTACAAGAAGATCTAAAAAGTCCAAAAAGAAGCTAAAGTTGGGTGAAGATGAAGCTGAACAAATTATCTTTTAGAGATCTACACCTACCCTTTAAGAAAAATTGAAGAAGATGGAACAAGGAACTAGTATGGAATTTTATAAGTCTCTTAAGTATGAGACTAGGAATGAAGAAGAGAAAAATAAGATTGAGGATACCCTTATGAAAAAATTGGGTAAGTGGAAATTATCACTTGATGAAATTTCACAACAAGTTCCTAATATGCTTTTGAAAGTAGTTAAACCTTGATTGAATAGTGCAATGAAAATTGCTAAGGACATGAATAAAAAAACCTTAAGACAACTTATCCCGAGTCTCAGTGAGAAAGAGGTAAAGGAATCTTTGAAGATTAATGAGAAGAAGGTCCCACTCAAATTCAATACATGTTTGATTCTACTCAAAGACATTAAATCTATGGTGAAGTCTATTACTACCACATGGAAGAATATCTATGGGCTAAAAAAGCCTAGTGACTTTGTTGTACAAGTTAATGATAAAGATGATGAAGATGAAATCAAGAAGAAGTGGAAATCAAAGATGATGAAATAGATGATGTCATTCTTGATGATGAGGAGGAAGAATAGGAAGCCACTGGAGGACATCTTCTAGAAATAAAAAGTATTGAAGAATCTAATGCAGAAAATATTGTAGAAAAAATTATAACTTCCTTTCCTCACTCAACCTTAGTACAATTAGGCTTAGAGAAGGCTTCTACCAAGTTAGTTAGGGGAAAATCTGCAACACCATCCACTCAACCAATCTCTAGAATTATTCTACCAAGTATTTCAGTGACTAAAGTACCTAGCACTTCATCTATTGAACAATAAGTTCTTCCAACATCAGGCTCAATTGAGCAAAAAAAAGGCAATCTTGTTGTTAGTGCTATTTCTACTGTTAGTACATTTGGTGCTATTCCTACTTTTTCCACTATTATATCCACCATGTCCAGTGTAGTGAAAGTTAAGAATCAGTCTCAATTGATCATGAAGTTATAGATAAAGGTAAATAAATTTCTTGTACCTTTCCAAAGGTTAAGGATAACAAAGAGGAAGAAATTGATCTAGATGAGGACATTGTTATTCCAAATTATAATACCTCTAACCTCACTCTTGATCAAATAGATACCCTGGGTGAACTTTGGAAGAAGAGGGATAAGAAAAAAAATCTTAGAGAAGAAAAAAAAAATCAAGTCCTTGAGGATACAAAATGCATATTTGTTGATGCTCCAAGTATTGAGGTTGATGAGAAATAATCTATTTTAGATCAGTTAGCTAAAATTGTCCACAAGTATAATAAAGAATTGAATGGACAAGAAAAAATGATGCGAAAAGGAGAGAGAAAATTTGAGAACAAAGTGTTGGAACAAGTAGCACAAAAATTTCTATAGATCAAGTACAACTATCTATTATTCTTACTTCACTAGAAATATTTGTCAGTAATGTTGTTTCTTTATTTTTCAAACCGAGTGACACATCTATCTTCAAAAAGAAAATAAAGAAAAAATTAACCAAGATAGATGAGGATTTGAAGGTACGTGCACACTAGCTGTCTGTTGATCCAAGTTATAGCTATGCACACTTCACCAAGATCAAATATCTGACAAATCTCTAGGCATAATTGTTGAGGGAAGAAGCTAGAATTAGGGCCACACTTGTAGAAATTCAAGGCATGATGCTTCCAAACATGGATGCACTACAAAAGAACATTGAGCATGCAAACATGCTCATCCATGATAATAACTTCTCCATATCTGACCACATGATGGAATTGTTAGTAGAAGTACAAATAGCCTTTCATGCAAGTAAGCCATTGCAAGATATTGGGACAAGACTATGGTACTAATCTTAAATGTACATTCTAATTTCTTGTCATATTTTGGTATTAACTTGTAAATATTATACACCTTTGGCATTTATGTCAAAAAGGGGGAGAAGTAAATATTCTTAGGGGAGAAGATATGCATATTATTAATAAAGGGAGAGAAGAAGATTCTCTGTATAGAGTAAGGAAGATGTAAATGTAAATATGCTTATATAGAGAAGAATATTATACACCCAAAATATGTATATAGAGAGATATATGTATGGGGGAGTAGTAATATGTATAGATAAGCAGTAAATATATTTACAAAAGCAATTTTGAAAAATCATAAAAACAGAGTAATTTACTTAGCTACAACAATAGGAAGTCAAAATTGAGCTAAAGACATAGAATGTTGATAAAGGAGTTTTTTTGACTTGTAATTTTGAGAATTTAAATTTTTGGTTTGTTAAGTGTTTTTGTCACTAATGCCAAAGGGTGAGATTGTTGAAGTAAGATCAATTTTTTTATTGGTGGCTCGAGACTTAGTTAGTTGGTTACATTGCTACCAAGATTTGCAATTGCTACTGAGCTAAACAATTAGATTATAGTTCATGCCAAGCTATATAGTGTTTACTGAGTAGTTGGGAAAATTTATAGTATAAACTAAGCATAGCAGTGTCTACCAAGCTCACAGTGTTAACTAAGTGAATCTAATGTTGACTAAGTCATGTAGTGTCACCTAAGTGATTCTTTATCTACCAATTTTCTCAGTGTTCACTGAGTCACATAGTGCTAACTAAGTTCAAGCTACTCAAGGTGATCATTATGGATTGAGATTCACTTCAATCGAGTGCTAGAGTTTGTCAAGTGTTGATAGTGTTTGTCGAGTGTAAGAACATCATCGAGTTTTTCTTCAGAACCCAAGTTAAAATAGTTGGGCTAACTTTGTGAATTATGATGAATTTAGTATTGTAATTGACTCCAGTAAGTAATTATTTGGTTTGATATGTATGTAAATAATTGTATCATATGCAAGTGTGTTAACAAGAAGTTTACAAGCATGAATTGAAGAAGGCTACAAGAAATATAAGGGACACTAGAGATTTATCTATCACAACAAGGTGATCATTACAATCCAAGGAATCTCATCTAGCAAATCAAAGTTGCAGATTAGAGATTAGCCACTGATTCATTCTAACAGGCGTATCAGTTAAATCCTTTAATTGGGTGGACTTAACATTCCCTTTCTAAATCTCCTCAACAAGTGTAAGCTTCACTATATGTTTGTAAATCCTTTAATAAGGTGGACCTCACCATCCTTACTGCTCCTAACAGGGAAGATCATCAAAAGTGATCAATTATAAGCCTTAACAGGTTAAATTTATACTACAATACTAAAGCTTGTGGTTATCATCCCACCCTAATTTTACTTTCTAATTGGATGGTTTCTGGGTCACCATATCTTGTGTCAAAGTGTTATGAATGTTTTATTGCTTCCATTCATTCATGCATGCAATTAGATTAGAATAATATGTGAAGGATTAATTGGTGAAGTAAGTTAAAGTTTTATTTGTTCCTGATTCACCCCTTCCCTCTTAGTAACCTAGCCTACCTTGTATTTCAAATAGTATTTTGAGGTTCTAATTCTTGACATGTATTGTGCTTAGTACACACTGTAATTCAATTAGCACTTGTATCCTTGGAACTTGGTCGGTCGCTATTGAGCTCAACTCATATAGAAAATATTTGGTGATGATAACTTACTTAGCTCCTCTAGATCATAGTACATACTTTCTTGTGTACATGAATCAACCTATATAGAGTAGCTTGGTCATAGTGATGACCATCTAACTCTGCCTTGTAAATGATTAAGTACTTGACACTTATAGACAACAATGGTTAGAGATACCAACAGGAAGAATATCTAACAATTTAAACTTAAGACTCATACTCCAAATTATTCTCAAAGTGTAATATCCATCTCCCCTATTAGAATTCATTAGTTAGCTATGGAGAAATAAAAAAATGTAGAATTGGAGTGAGAAAACTACTAAGATAGGAACTAGTAGTCAAAACATACAAACTTGTATCACAAACTAGAATTATCAGTTGACACAAAAAATCACCGAAGTTGTGGACCTGTAGAGTTTCATAACTATAGAATGAAAATATATAGACTTTTTAGAATGATTTCAAGATGGTGGAGCTCTAGAGTTTCAAAGCTTCTTGGGTAAAAAATCCAAAATTTCCTTCTAGGTCAAAATTCTCAAAATTGAAAGGCATGGGTTTCACTTCTTATTCCTAAGTAATGACCCCAAAATATGTTGTTTTAAATCTCTCCACTATGCCCATAGCCTTGAGGGAAATTTCATATCAAGATCTTTTATCTCTTCCTCCACTCTTTAGAAGGATCCACATATTTCCTTACATAACTCCTTAGAAATTTTAATTTTGTTATCAATCTTTCTAAGTGCTTCCCTAGCCTTAAAATTATTTCTTACATCATCCTAAATAAACACCAACTAAAATGAGGCATTAAATTTCTACACCACCATTTCTATTGAGCATAAATTTTTCCTAGAGCCTTTATGGAAAATCTCTAAGCTTTTCCTACTAAAATACTTATCAACCTCAATAATCTTTTTTAATGTTTTCTCTCTCATATCCTAGATTTCTTTAAACATATAAATCATTCTCTTACATAGATTTGATATTTTCAATCCATTTAGAAGACTTATTGAGCTCTTCTCAATAAAAAATTTCCATTAACCTCTTATAAATTTTCTTCTTTATTTTCTTAATTTCTAGCACTATTATAACCAAATCTCTAATTGGTTTATTATACTGTTATTACCTTCAACAATGTTGGCCATTTTAAATTAATTATTAAAATTTGAATATAACAACCACATGATCTCCTTTATACACTCAAAACATATGTCTTCAAAATTGTGTTGCCATCTCTAGAATGCATCCAAAAAATAATCTTTTTATGAATGGGCTAGAAGTTGTTATTAAAGGGAAGTCTTTAGTGCTAATTTTGGATGAGATTGTAGATGCTAAAAAATGATTCAAATCTACAATTTAATCTCATTTTCATACTAATCTATCCCATTTTCTCATTCCACTAATTCTAATCTTTTGGCCAATTTGATTATCATTCAAGCATATTTTGACAAATTCTTCTACACTAACAACCCCTTTCAAATCAATTATAGATCATTTCAAAATCAATTCTTATTTTATTTGAAATTTTTGGAATTGACTCTAAATCATTTCAACATTGTCAGAATCCCATCTAATCAATGGTAAACCTTTTCAACATCATTAGAGTCCTTTCAAATTAACCCAAAATCATCCCAAATCAACCAAAAATTATCCCAAATCAACTGATTTAAATAATCTAAAACATGTCAGATATCACAAATCAATTTTTATTTGTCCAACCCTAGGCATTTTTATGTCTCTCAATGCCCTAGAAATCTATCAAACCTATCAGATATGGTGTTAGCAGTGCCATGTTCCTCAAGGCTAGGTCAATTTGTTATTTCATCATCTCATCATTAACATTGTCAAGTCCCTTAGTGTTAGATCATGACCCTATCTAATAAATTTAATAATGTTGACAATGTCTATTAATGGTATTATAATCAATATTATCAATCAAATTCAATCTTGTGGCATTTATAATTTTTGTTAAATATCACATGTTCTTAATCTGTGTCATGTATCCTCCAAATGCTATCAATCATAATCAATCGATCAAATTGATCATGGCTTCAATATACCCACCATCATCCTAGTTGATTTGCATAATCATCACATTTCATCAAAAGGTTGATCCTAAATTTATCTAATCAAATTGGCCAATCATTCACTAATTCACCTTACAGGATTCGATAACCCATAATCTATTCCTATGATATTTCAATCATTTTTCATCACCTTACTAATTATTCTTGCTAAGCAACATTATTAATTAATTAATATTTATTAATTTATTTATTCACCTTTGCAAACTATGAGAATTCTCAATTTCCTAAGTCTTATTTTCTACTTCTAATTTAGATATTTTACTAATTTCCATTTGTGTAGAATTATGAATTTTTAATTCAAATATTCTACCTAGTCTTGACACATGGAAATCATACGTCATAGATCCTCTCTCTACACTTTGCTAATATGTGTCATACTTGATATATATTATCTCTAATGCATGACTATAATAAACCACCTTCATCATAGATTCTTGTCTATAAGTGGCTTTGATGTGTTATATACATGTCATAGATACTCTTCCATATTTAGCTATGTTGACCTTCATTTGTCATAGAATCTTATATATGGCATATTGTATCATGTTTGTCATATATATTGTAAGAAATATCATGCCAAGTTGTACACTTAAATTGAAAAATTTCCATGTCCTCATTCATGTCTCACCTCTTGCATTTTGGCTATAAATTGAGCCATCTTGCACTCATTTCCAGTCTTCAACCCCTACCCTTAGAACCTCCTAACATTAGGCTAAAACCATGCTTCTAGTATTCCCAGTAGAATCATCATATCATTTTTCTTTTTCTATCAATTGTGTGTGCACTATAGGAAATTTGAGCTACATAAAAATGGAGAAAAAAGAAGGACATGGGAGCTACAATTGAAGAGCGGATTTTTCTTATTTTAATTAGTTTTTATGGTATATTAGAAGGGTTTATTATATATTGATTAAGTTTTATGGTTGCTCATAGTATGCTTGGTTCTAACCCATTCTCTATTCATATAGAGATAAGTCAATGAGACCCTCTATCTTATTAAAAGTAATCCTTCAAGGACTCATTCTACTTTTCAAGATCATAAATCTCCATTTTATCTTTATCCATTTCTTCAAACAAAATTTCTCACTCCAAGTGTAGCCAATATATTTCCTCCTTCATAGGAAGACTTTCAAAGGTCCATATTATCTTCCATCTTATAATCATTTGAAGTGAAAGTAGATGCATCTCATGTGCAAGAGGTATATCCACCTATGCCTTCTAAGAGCTCCATATTATCTTCCATCTTATAATCATTTGAAGTGAAAGTAGATGCATCTCATGTGCAAGAGGTATATCCACCTATGCCTTCTAATTACCTCTCTTATCCCTAGTGATAAATTCCATATTTTGGGGCTCTTTAAGGGTACGTGGCACTTAGAATGTCTCAAAAATTGTGATTAGATCCACATTCTCAAATGTAGTGTGCATTCTCCACCTTGGCTAGATAGCCTCTAATAACCACCTCGTTTGAGAGTATTGTGATGAATATTCTGATTTTTGTGTATACATTATAGAAACAGTAGTGGAATCTTTATCATTTTTAGTTCTTTTCTTTGAAGTTTGCTCAAGTAATTTTTACTCAATCTATTTTGGTGGGGAAGATGAGAATGGAATAGAAGGGATTGAAACCTTAGGTGGTGCTTATGTTTCCTATTCCATACTCACCTCCCCTTTGTCTTCTTCATAATCTTAATCATTTCTAGGAAGTAGAGGTACAATTATATCATCATATTCCAAAGTTTGAGGTGGTGGAGTGTCTAGCTTACCAGGAAATGGTGAAGGTTCCTTTGGTCTCTATTTCAAAGGAGGATCAAATGGAAATTCATGAAATCATTTTACTTAGTATTTTCAATGGGATCCTTGTCCCTTATTTATCCTTCCTCCATTGAATTTATTCCACTCCCTCTAGAAAACATAGTCTCCATGAATAATTTTCCTTTTCATGATCTTGCTCAACAATTCCATAATCCTTCTTAGCAACACCATGTAGTATTAAATGTATAAAACCATATAACTTCTATTAAAATCCACTCTATTGGGTCTACCATGAGTGGTTAGGGTGATCAAATACTTTGTTTATTACAATTTATTAGTTGTCTCCTAGTTTTCCTTATGGAACCTCTGAGCACTCTTGATTGAGATAGCATAATATGGATCTAAAATGGTCAGGTGGAACACTTTCTCTATGATATCAAACTATATGTCAAGGAAAAATTCTCCTATCACCTCTTGACCACTCTATTTTTATATGCATAGTGATTTTATAGAGTCATTATGATGAATGCAGATTGAATAAAAGTTGGATGCAAGGAAATATTCACTAAGCCTATCATCACCATTGATTTAATATGACTAATCCCTTATCAGGCTTATTGTGGGTCCCCAAGATATTAATATGTGTGACTAATCAAGGAAGTACTTGTACACTCATAATGTGTCACACTCTAAACCCTTTTATTCAAGTGATCCCATGGATTGAAATTCTTGAATGTTAGCTTAGAGCTCCCTATTGATGAAGTGCAAATGGTGTGTTTCAAGAAATATAGATAGCTTTTAGCTAAGCCTTTGAGATAGAAACCTTACTAGTAAACCATGTAATGGGAGGTTATTAAGAAAAAAGCAAGAATGCAAGTGTCCACAAGAACTCTCAAGTCATGTAATGTAAATATAAACTAAGCTAGCATGAGATGCACAATGCAACTATATTAAGTGAATGAGAGTATTAAAAATCCATGCTAATTAAACTAGGTGAGATAGATTATTGCACAATAGGGGCTATACTATATGAATATAAGCTAAAATTCCACAATATGAGGAAATTAGAAAAGATTATAAAAGTTCAACACAAACTCTCAAGAAGATCGATTGATAAATCTGTATCATAACAATACTCAAGAGTGTGGATCCTTTTAGAAAGTGAGAGATCTCTTTTTTAAAGGTGTACGAATGGTGGAGATCAAAATCAAGAGATGGATGAGCAAGGATGTGGGTTGACTTTAGGCATGATCCATGTGCAAGATAAAGTCAAGCAATGAAAAGAAGTTGACTTTTCATGTGAGACAAAAGCCTTTCCTTTTAATTTGTAAATAGAAAATGGACTTTATGTGTGCACATTGAGTGGGTTAGAAGAATGTGGTCTTTTATTTTATTGAAAGGGGACACATTCTTTTAATAAAATATGAAATTAGGATAATATAGTCAAACTATAGGTTATGATCAAATTAATTGATTTACAGAAATTTAGTGTAGGTAAATGATTAATTAATTAAACCAAAATATAGAGAAAGGAGCTAATGGTCTAGATGATTATTTTTAGGTGATTTCATTTGACCCTCTTTGAATTATGTGTGATCTATATGGGAACACATGATGTCAAAGAATATAGAAGCCAAGTAGGCAACAATAGATAGAGTGATATGATTTTGGAGAATGAAATATAGAAAGAGATAGCAAGTCCTAAATGTATAGCCTGATGGATATAGTACTGAACACTTAGGAAAAAAATGATATCAAAACACAAGAAGAGTACTAACACCAAGAAAGGTTGATAGGTTGAGAGAAAATGAAAAGATCAAACTGATGCTCCTGAGAAATAGATAGCTATAGCAAGCAATGATAGAGTATTTCTTTCCCCTTAGGATCAAAATCAAAATGAGGTAAAAGGAATGCAAAAATGAGCTAGATATGAGAAAATTGAGATATAGCAACATCTATGATGATTTTCACCTTTTGAAGAATTTATTCCATTTTTGGTAGGGTTTAAGGTTTTTAAAAAGAAATATTGCATGATACTTTAAAAGTATTACAAAGGCACTTCAAGAAATATTGCATGATATTTCTATCAAACCAAATGTATTGCATGACTTTACAAAGTTTATCTTACCAGATATACCCAAATGTCATTCAACATGGTGCAAAATATTATCCAAGTAAAAAGTATCACCCAAGTACTATAAGAAGTATTTCATGATACTTAGTCAACAAAAAGTATCACCTGCATATAGTAAAAAGTGTAGTACAACATATTTTTCAGCTTTCTATTTGAATTTTGCATGTATAAGTATTTTTTTCTATCATTTTGTGTGATCAATGATCTTCTTGAGCTGATACTAATGTTTCTATGTTAATCACTTAAAAATAGTCATCTAGACTATTAGCCCCCTTTCTCATAATTTTGGCTACATTAATTAATCATTTACCTAGAGCAAATTTCTATAAATAAATAAATTTGATAATAACCTATATAGTTTGACTATATTATCCTAAGTTCATATTTGATTAAAAGAATATGTCCCCTTTTAATTAAATAAAATACCCTATTCTTCTAACCCACTCAAATTGCACACATAAAGTCCTTTTTTCTATTTACAAATTAAAAGAAAAGGCTTTTGTCTCACATGAAAAATAACTTATTTTCATTGGTTGACTTGATCTTGCACATGGATTATGCCTAAAGTCAACCCACACTCGATCATTTTTGGCACCCACCATGGGGTAGAAAAGTCTATATTTTCTTCGAATCCATATCTTTTTCCTGCATTTTGCCTACACTATTTTTTACAATTGCAAGTATTGAGTGATAATTTCTTAGTATCATATTATATTTATCACCACCATCGGATGATTCTTTTCTAGTAAGAGTATCGCACGCCCATACTGAACTCTATCGAACTAGTATACAAAGTTATATCACATAACTATAGACAAATATATTGCATGGGGAAAAAGCATCATATGACAATACTGAAAGTATCATACGATCTCTTCCAACACAAAATGTCACCCTTCTTGCAATTGCTTTCTATTTGAGTTCTGTGATTAATTTTCCATTTTTTTGTTGTCTATTTGTCAATTCTTTAGGGTCATTTATAATCTAATAGAGGTCTACTTACAATTTTTAATGTTAATTTGGGACGAACTTGTGAATGATTGTTCTTGTAGGTTTTTTCCTTAAATGCTTGCACACTTACCTTAAAAAGAATGCATGTCAAAGCTTCAAATGCACAAAAGATACTAACGATTGTTTGTAGGGCTGCCTAAAAGCATAAAAATAAAAATGTTCTTGTATTTCTTTTGTTTCATGTGCAACATTTTACTAGTTGTTTTCATTTCTTAAGCACATAAACTTGTAATTGGGATCCCTTAAATGCTCTTCACCCTTATGGTGAATTAGAAATCTTGACCCACCTTTGGATTTTAAAAGAAAAAGGGTTAATTAAGCTTCTTGGAATGTTTGGGGAAAATGATTGAGATAGGAAAGTATGCTCTTCACCTTTGAGGTGAATCAAAAAACTTGAGTCTCAAGAGTAGATTCAATTTGTCATAATCTAGAATCCTTTAGAGGGCTTGTTCTTGATAAATCAAGAGGAATGACCCAAGTGGGGACAAGAAAATCTAGCTATTCCAACCCATTATAAACTCAAGGCTGTCAAGGAGACAAAATCATGATAGACATAGTACTTGACTTCATTTAGTGTGAGTACTTGTGGGATTGTGACCATGAGGAAAATGCTAGGCAATAATGCTTAAGGTGCTCTTGTAGCCATAAGGTTTGTTACTTGCCACAAGGAAAGGTGTCCCTTAATTGGGTGCAAGAGGAGTATTACAAACAAAAGCCTTTTATAAACACTCTAGGTTAGTAAGTATCTTATTTTTTCACTCAACTTCATGGTGCAAGGATCAATCCTAGTGGATTACCAAGATCACCCCAAGATTTTACACTCATTGTCTATGTCCCCTTGGTCATGCATATGGCATCTCCATGACAAAGCTAATATCTCTTGTGGGAAACCACTTGGTGTGAGCTAAAGGAGCACTTAGTGTGGGCCAAGTTGTTGAGTAATGAACCTTGACTCTTAAGTAGATCTTCTTGGCAAGTGTTTTTGAATGTGTTGACTTGTGTAAACATTCTTGCAAAACAAAGATCTTGTTAGCATTGGTGGAAATCAGTTATGATATCACATATGTGTGTTGGAAAGGTTGCTTTGTCCCTTGTTCAATTGATTGAGACATGAAAAATACCCCTAATATTTGAAAATCATGTTGTTCTATGACAAAAAATGAGGTCCTATGCTGTTTACACAACATTTTGGTCTGGAAAAAACTCAATTGTCAACCTGAAACACAAGTCTTTTTGATCAAAATTGTTTTTTTCTCACAATTCACTAGCACACTATCATACAAATGTTGGAGAAATATCCTATGCCATTATTTTCCTAAAATTGTATTGCATGAATACTATATGTTCTATCATCTACCCATAGTGAATTGTATCGTCAGTGCTAAGGGAAAGTATCACCTGAAACATAACTATCACCTGGTTATTGTAAACTCTATTGTACAATACTTTTTTCTATCCTAATATTGCCTGGATCTTTGAGAAATATTGCATCTTTCATGAATCTAGTTACAAATCTTTTTGTTAGGTACTGTTCTAAGTCAAAAATATGGGTTTAGTTTGCTAGATGTAAGTCTCAAAACATCACTAATGGTCACTTGTCAAAATCTAGTTACTGTTATATGATAGCTATTTTCTCTTAAGCTTCTTTCTCACTCTCTTAGTTTGAGTCATTAGTGCTATAAATTCTTGAGAACTCTTAACAAGCCATCTATTTTAATTTTAACAAGTGATTATTCTTGATTGTACGAGCTTCAAATCTGAAACACTTTTCTTGTCCTATTAAACAAAGACATACTATTACATGGTAGTTACAACTATGTTCTAGGTTGGTAAAGGTAGACATTCTCCTTTAACCTATGAACAATTCAATACTCCATCTAGATGCCCTAGTGGACAACCTTGTATGGAGGATCATGTCTTTGATAAAATACAAGAAGCCAATATCTGACATAATTCACTCTATAGATTTGAAAACCCATTTAGTACATCTTTTGATGCATTTATATGTGAAGAAAACATCTTGATCACCATGCTTCTTAAGGAGAGAAAATGCCACTTGTGAGTGCTTATTATGACCTATAAATTAATGACACTTCAATATGATCCTTACATGCGAGAATCCTCCTGAAATTAATATGAAGTGTCCATTCAAAATGATCATTAAAACTGATCTATTGCCTTATAACTAATTGGGCTTTTTTGTTCACTCTTAGATTTGATAGATCAGAAACTAAACCATCTAGTCTAAAGGATTTTTAATCTAAATGGCATGCAATGTTAAGCTAAAATGTATGCAAGTTATTCTAAGAATATAAAGAACAAATTAATCTAAATGTATGCATGATTAATCTATATGAAGGAGAGAATATGGAAACAATGTAATTGTGAATGCAAGAGCTGAGTAATCAAACTAACATTAATTTGATACTTTTCATATGCATCCTCTAAAATGAAGAGTTGAGGGTTTCTTAAATAAAATCCAAGAATTTGATCAACAGTCAAGTTCAAATAGAATGAATAGTAGAGATCAAAAATGAGATTCAGTCAAAATAGAAGATTCTCTTATGAAAAGGGAGTTAATTGGTCACTTCTAAGTGTGATGTCCATTAACTGATCTCATTCCCTTTCTAATTCTAGTCCACTCAAAGTTTCCAATTTTGAATTGAAGAGAGAATATGGAGAAGGTATTTAATTTTAAAAGGTTAAATATGACCTCATGAATGAATAATCTAATTAATTGAATAAATAAAGTCAATAATTAGAATGAGGATATTTAATTAAATCAAATACAATTAGTTTCTCATTTATATTAGCTAAAGTGGTGATTTTAATTTAATTAAAGCACTAGGCCTTATAATTAAATTAAATTAATAGGTTTAACTTAGCTAATTTAATTTCAATTTAAGAATTAAATAAAGTAGGTGATTAATGCAGATTAGGGATTTTCTACATTTGACACTTAGATCATGTAGAGATTGTTGAAATAAAAATTGCCTAGTACAATAAGACTTTGAGTAATATTGATAGACCAAAATTGGTTTAGCATATTAGTGTGCCAATTTAGGGGTATTACATTTGCCCCTATTTGAATGAATGTGTGAGTAGCGCATTGATTCAAAGAAATTAAAAGTATGGGAATGTAGATCAAGAAGTGAGATTGGCTCCAAGATTGATGACACAGAGACCAATTGATGAGCTTTTTAAGGTTATTTTCAAAATGAAGCTTAGCCTTAGGGAATCTAGATAGAACACCTAGATACTGATATGAAAGAGAAAAGATTATCAAACTTTGCATAATGGTTCCCAGAATGAGACTCAATTCTTAGGACTCAAGGTCAGATTTCCTCAATACCTATCTATTAGAAGATGACAAGATTAATCATGATTCATAGAATTATCACCAGAATGAGGCATAATCCTTAGGATTCAAGGTTATATTGCTTCGATACCTATCCATTGAATAGTGATTAAAAGTAAGAGTTTAGAATTATCTCTAGAATAAAGCTTTAATTCTCAACAAGAGTTAGGATTAACTCCAAAATGGAGCTTAATTCTCCAAACTCTAAATAGAACTTCTAAATACTGGTCCATAAAAGATAACAAGATCCAATTATGAGTTATAGAATCATCCCCAAAATAAGGCTTGATCAACAGGAGTTAGCATTAGACTATCTCGATACCTATCCATCAAATTATGACAAGGATTGTTATAATAATGATTAGGTGATCAAAAGATGAGATAGATGACATAGATACTAGATAGAGGGAACAAAGATACCTCGAGTAATGAGATGTGCCTAACAATCAAGACATAATGTTCAAATTGAGTTGAAGCCAATTTTGAAAGATTCAAAGATTTAATCATCCTGCTTCCTTGGGAGTGAAATTGAAAGATGACACACCAAAATAGTGATAATAAGAGATTCAGAAGAATGTAGAACTGATCAGAAGAGTCTAGAGAAAATTTGAAGTTGATTTGAAGTGATTATGAGGTCCAAAAGACCAATTTTGACCAAAGTTGACTTTTCCAAAAAATTTGGGAAATTTTAAAGAAATATGATTTGAGAATATTACAACATTCACAAAGTATTAGTAAAAAATGGACTGCAAAAGCATTCAATCGCATCAGTCCCAAAATTTTAAAATGTGATATTGAGCTATTTAAGTGTGTCATATTTTGAATTCGATCTCAAAAAGGAGGGCAAAGTAGCCAAATTAGTGAGGGGCATCATTTTCAAATCAATTAGAGTAGTTTGAAAAATTACGTCAAAACCTATATAAGGGCCCAAAAGGTTATTTTCGATTCATTTGTGCATTTGTATTTTGTAAAGAAGAGAGCTTTGAGGAGAAAGATGGTGGTTCCCCTACATTGTCATCGATTTGAGCATTCGAGGCAACGTATATGGTCGATGGATGAACTACAAACCTCTATTGAGTGATCGATCAACCTCTTTGTCATCGAAAATTTCATGTTTTGATGATTTTTCAGCATTTTCAAGTTGTTTTAAAGTTTCCCATTGTCAAGTCTCAAATGAAAACTTTATTTTTTGCGATCTTGCATGAGGAAGTACCAAAATGATACTTATTTGTGTAGGGTTCTAGGTTTTCTCACATAGCAGGTACTAATCTCTCATGTGATAAACCCTAAAAAAAGTTTAGTTT
The DNA here is from genome assembly GCA_028749045.1 of Cupressus sempervirens. Lineage (NCBI taxonomy): Eukaryota > Viridiplantae > Streptophyta > Pinopsida > Cupressales > Cupressaceae > Cupressus > Cupressus sempervirens. The sequence continues at coordinate 483,777,665 of CM053786.1, forward strand.
TGCTTGCAATAATGATTCTTCTCACATGAAGAAATGAAATCTCATGCGAAAAAGTTAATGTCCACATGAGAAAATGAAAGCTCATGCAAAAATCTAGTGTTGGGTGCGATTTTTTCTTCAAAAATTTAATTTTTTCATCATTGTTTCACACTTTCATCCATCATTTTCACATTTTTTCAATATGTCATAGTGCATTTATGGATAGTATGATATTTCACATGTCTCATATTGATTGTGTTCATGTTGTTTTCATGTTTGTATGTGATCTTTCCAGATGTCTCATTTAGATTGCACTATCCCCCTTTCAGAACACTAGTTTTTCAATTAGATGTTGTAGACATGGTACATATTGACTTCCTTGACCTTTCACATCTTTGTGGTATCCTAGATCTATAGGAAAACTTTGGGTTACTGACTATACTTGTAGAGCATTTTCATTCAGAGATGAACATTTTCACTCTCTATTAGGAGAGATGACCATCATATCAGAGGACATCTACCATATTGTATTGATACCCTTCTACATATCACAAGTTGAGTATGATGTTCAGTCAAGACTGGGTACATTGGCACTGAGGGCCATCTTCTAGGAGGATTTCATCATGGGCAAATCCATCACATGGGAGGAGCTAGTGCAGACATACAATCTGACCCATAAGTTAGTGGTAGTACTTGGTATAGTCATCAGCTACTTTCTAATGCTTGATAGAGGTTAGCATGGATTAGAGTGTGGTTGGGGTAGATGCTACAGAGGATGGTAGAGAAATTGATACATTTGAGATAGGGTCAATGTTTTCTGCCCCACATGTACCATAAGATGCATGAGGTGGTGTATCATGAGAAGAGGAGCATAACTGCATGAGTGTATGTTCTATAGGTGTGGGCATGGGAGCACTTTCCCATTACTAGGCCCATTTATGCTGATAGGATGTAGGACCATGAGCCTTACATATGTAGATACTATGGGTAGATGACCCAGATAGCTTTGGGTAAGACCGAGCAGTGGAGAGATCAGATACATGACATAGTAGTAGTATGGCAGCCATGGAGAGAGACTGAAGCATGGGATGATGCACATGTGGAGTTACAATACATGTTTTCTTCTCAACCATTGATTGGTCGCTCAATCTAGGTGATTGGGATATTTCTACTAACTCACATGCAGTGACAATATGGTCAACCTTAGGATATCTCATAGGAGTACTACACATACACCCTCTTTTCCTTAGATATGGAGAGATGGTGGTCAGTTATTAGACCTTGGGAGGTCCATGATTGATATGCATTTCATTGATATAACTCAGTAGGACTACATGGTAGTAGTTGTAGATGGGGGGATGACTCTAGCATAAAGGGAGCACTTTATGAGTCATCCTTTCCTTTGGTTTACAGACCCAATGGGGATGGCAATGCCAATACAACTTGCGTGGGCACCACAATAGTAGTAATAGTAGCCACCACAATAGAGACTAAGACAACACACAACACAAGTGTATATTCCTCCTTGATAGATGGGAGATGATCCAAGTGTTGGTGGAAGTAGGTCCAGGCATAGGAGAGCTCGAGGAGAGATAGGAACTTTGCATGCCATTGGAGGAGATGTGCAAAGGTAGTGGGTAGAAGTATAACTAGTAGAGTAGGTTGAGCCTAGAGCGATGATGAGGAGATCAAGGATTAGTCTATGTTAGATCCATACTAGGATTCCCTGAGGAGGACTCAAGAGTGACTAAGAGTAGCACAATGACAACTGGCAGAGATACATATACAACTGACAGTGTGAGATATGTCCTTAGGAGATCGAGAGTGATAGATTCAAGATCTACATGCAGACTTAGAGTAGCACTGAGAGGAGACTTGACTATAGAGTGCTAGAGTGGCTTACTATTATGTTAGGTATATCATGGTAGTGGTTGAGGTTTTAGAGTAGATGCCCAAATTTTCTAAGTATGCTAGAGCATCAGATCATGTATGTCACCTTGCAAGACCGAATGTTTTTCCTCCTCCTCCTCCACCTAAGGATGAGGGAGAAGGAAATAGTTAGATATCTTTTTGTTCAATTTTGTTCTTGCTATGTATTGATTGGTGTGCCAACATCATTTTGTACCATTTTGAGATTGACAGTGCTTGAGTAGAGTTCATTTTTTTGTACCGATGCACACTTGATTCCATTGGAGAGATTTATATATGAGATCTTTTGATTCCATTATCCTTGCATGTCACTTTTTCTCTTATAGTTTGTCATAGATGAGATGTTTAGTGATGTGATTAATTGAATGCAAAATGATATGATGTATGAAAGTAACATAGATGAGATGAATATGAAAATATGTATGAAATGCAAAATGTGAATGAACTAACATCTCATGTAGATTACAAGTTTTTTGTAGTGATAAGTATCGCATGAAAGTCAAATGGATGAACCAAGGAGTTGAACACTTGTGCATTCATGAAGAAACATGATACTTTGAAGAAACCAACAACCTCTCATGCCAAAAGATACAAGTAAAATAGTAATCAAACTATGTCCTTATGCAATCAAAGTATGAAATGTAACCCTATAATAGATGTAACCCTAGTTTTGGTTATTGAACTCATAAAGTTATCACCACCGAGTGTATAGTTAAAACCATAGATGTCATATAATTCACATTGAAATTGAAATCATGGGAATATGAATATGACATGTGCCTTAATTTTGTTGGGATTAAATGTAAGCATTAAAGCACAAGAAGCCATGATGACTAGAAAATTTTTCCCATTTAATGTAACAAGGAAACATAAGCATTAGAGCATAAACACTAGGATGATTGGAATGTTTCCATGCAAACACACCAGGAACACAAGAGATACTTCTTATACTAAGTATTTATTAGAGATTCTGTTTGCAATGACCCTTGCACTTGTAACCTAAGACAAAATTGTGCTAAGTATACTCGCAGTGACCCATACACTCACTCAATAGGAAAAGTATCAGTATTTATTGTAGCATAGAGAATTTACTCAAACAACCAAGGAGAAGAACCAACCTTATTGAAGAGTCCATATAAAATGACTCAAGGTACACATAACCATTTAATACAAGATAGAGGCTCTTATAGTGGATACCCATTTTATATAGATACGTCAGATCATTGGAACTAAATCATCAAATAGAAAGAAAAGAAAAGATCATGCCCCCAGTCCTCACTTATCTAGTCAAAAGAGACATTCTTGAGTTTCTCAAAGGGAAATGATAAAGTGAAAGCAAAAAAAACAAAGAAAATCTTAGCATATTCCAAATAGATCCAACATTTTTAGTTTAGTTTCTATGTTATAGGATTGATGAAAAGTTTTGATGTTAAGAACATATGTGAAAGAAATATCTTCAGTAGGGTGACGACAAAAAACATACTTAGTTAAGACAATTAGTGATTAACATGAAAATAAATGTGAGTGATAATTATGGCCTATAAATTAGCCACACTTCAATATGATCCTTACATGTGAGAATCATCCCAAAATGAACATGAATCATCCATTCAAAATGATCCTACAAACTGATCTATTTCCTTCTAACTAATTGGGTTTTGTTGTCCACTCTTAGATTTGAGAGATCAGCGACTAGACCATCTAGTACAAAGGAATTTTAATCTAAATGATATGCAATGTTAAGCTACAATGTATGCAAGTTATTCCAAGAATATAAAGAAAAATTAATCTAGATGTATGCATGATTAATCTATATGAAAGAGAGAATATGAAAACAATGTAATTGTGAATGCAAGGGTTGAGTAATCAAATAGACATTAATTTGACACTTTTCATATGCATCCACCAAAATGAAGAGTTAAGGGTTTCTTAAAAAGAATCCAAGAATTTGATCAATGGGCAAGATCAAATAGAATGAATGGTCCATATTGAGGATGAGATTCAATTAGAATAGAAGATTCCCTTGTGACAAGGGAGTTAACTAGTCACTTCTAAGTGTGATGAGGAGTCAACTGATCTCATTCCCTTTCTAATTCTAGTCCACTCAGAGTTTCCAATTCTAAATTGAAGAAATAATTTGGAGAAGGTATTCAATTTAAAAAGGTTAAATATGACCTCGTAAATGATAATCTAATTAATTGAATAATTAAATTCAATAATTAGAATGACAATATTTAATTAAATCAAATTCTTTTAATTCCTCATGTACATTAGCTAAGTGGTGATTTTAATTTAATTAAAGCACTAGGCATTATAACTAAATTAAATTAAAGTAATAGGTTTAACTTAGCTAATTCAATTTTGATTTAGAAATTAAATAAAGTAGGTGATTAAAATAGATTAGGGATTTTTAGCATTTGACACTTACATCAAGTAGAGATTTTTGATATTAGAATTACCTAGTACAATACGACTTTGAGTAATATTGAGAGGCCAAAATTGGTTTAGCATATCAGTGTGCCAATTTAGGGGTATTGCACCACTTAGAAGAACAAGCATGCCTAGAGGCCATACATATGGCTAGTAGAAAAAATAATTTTCATCAGGCTAAAACTGACACTCATGCTAATGTTCATAACGTTGAAAATAGACATGGCTGCCATATCAACCCTTTTTATTCCATTCCTCTAGATGGAAATAATAGAAAAAATACACTTCCTAGGACCCCTAGAGTCAATAGAGGAGCATGCCCATCACCACCTAGACATTCACAATCACATCATGAAAATGATGACAAAATTACTAATGAAGATGTGATGAGATTATAAAAAGACAAAGTCATTGAAAGGCTAATGCTCAAAGCCTTGGAACAAAATGGTGATCAATACTGTCAATACATGATAGGAATGGGTTGGAAAGTCCCCCAAGATCTTTATGTACAAATGATATTAAAAAAATTAGAACCTAGTGAGACTGAAATTTTGAGAGAAGAAATGAAAGAACTTAGAAACCAACTTGCTCAACTACAAGTTTCCAAGAACAACCTAAAACCTTCTTTGTGAGTCAAAATTTTCTCTTTCTTTTGATAGATGTCTTTACATGCTTCCATTTCCTAGGGAAATGGAGGTTCCCAAACATTGCAAATATGATGGAAATGGTGATCCTCATGATCACGTCAGGCATTTCTACACTATTAGCATGGACTTTATGCATGAAGACACTTACCTCATGAGGTTGTTTCCTAGGAGTTTGAGAGGTCAAGCCATGGAATGGTTTACAAAAGTAACACCTCCTCTCAAAACATTTGATGAACATGCACAATTTTTCATCCAACTATATTCCTATAACATTCAATACCCTATCACTATGTTGGATTTATGCAGCATGAAACAAAAATAAGGAGAACCCTTTGCAACATATCTCCAGTGATGGGGATCTTTACATTATAGATACCCTTGACAAATTCTTGAGACTGAGAAGATTGACATCTTTGTGAATACATTTGTATCAAACCTCTACTTTGACCTTAGAATAGAAATTTTCACGTTCTTCAATGCCATAATTGAAAGTGCATATCGCATTGAGGATGTTGCTATCAGAAAAGGTGAAACTCTATTGATTAAAGTTACAAATGGTAACAAAAATGGTAAAGACAAGAACAAGCCTTGGAATAAGAACAAATACCTTGTCAATAATGTAGTAGTGGATACTCCTAAGATCAAGAAATCTGTCTTTAACTTTTCTAATGCTATTTATGCTACAAAACAACAAGAGACTTCAAAGTCCCAAACATCTCATGAAAACAATGAATTTACTAAGAAAAGACTTGTTTATACACCTATGATTAAATCTTGATGTTTTCTTTAAGACCTTACTTTCAAACAAACTTGTCACACTTCCAAACAACTCTTGAATTTATGACCGACCTATTAGACCTAATTGGTGGATAAAAGATCATTTCTAAAACTATCATAGAAGAAAGGGCCATAACACTAAACACTTCTTTAAGCTCAAAGATGTCATCCAAGATCTTATTGATTTTGGAAAAGTTGTCAAAAATGGCTTAGTCAAAAAATTTGATCATAAGGTCTTTAAAAAACCATTATTGGAGTGTGAAAGAGGAGAATCATCTAAGGCTAATAAGAAAAATCATATCGCAAAGATCAACTATACATACACTGACACTAACAATGTCATTATCATGATAGAATCAATTGAATATCATTGCATGATGGGTTCATAGTTTGACAAAGAACCCAATTATGATACAAATGATGAAAAACTCGAGGTTTTCCTAAAAACATGAAATTCTCAACAACAACATAGGGATAGTCAACCTAAGGTAATTCTTAGAGTGACATAATCTTCCTCCTTACATGATGAGATGCTTAATGTTGTCACTAGGGGGCAATCAAAATTTGTCCTTAAAGCTACCAATGATTGTAAAATGACTTTGTTGGATACAATTGTTAATTGTGTATTGTCTTTGATGTTACAAAAATGTCATATCAGCCATTAGATAGTGTCTACCAAGCTCAGATGGTTAGCAAAGCAATTTATAGTGACTACTGAGCATTCCTGAACATTACACAGTAAGTTAGCTCTTACCGAGCTCACTTGGGCATCAAAGGATTTTGTAGTAGAAATTTAATGATAACCAAGCTCCCAAGGTTAACAAAGGGAAAGTCAATGTCTACCAAGTTCACTCGGTCATCGAAGAGAAAGTTAGCTTTTACCAAGCTCACTTGGTAAGTGAAGGAAGGTCAGTTGTTGTAACTTGTAATTGAGCTAACTTGACAATCTGTAAGGTATATATGAAAGGTCAAGTTGTGAATTCATGTATATGTAAGAGTGTGGATGCATAAGAGTGCAAATGTATGGATGTAGATGGAATGAGCGAATATTGAATATATGAGTGAATGTTGTGAAAGGATTAAATATCCTTATGAAGCTACAAATTCATATTTGATTAGTGAGGATCTAGTGAAGGAGAATAGAGATCTGTATTCAACAAAGATAAGTTGCATATATTTTAGATCACTTCATTGTTGCTTTCTAATCATTGTAAGAGTGATTCAACATCTCTTAACAGATTTGGTTTAACAACCATTTTGTAAATCCTCTAACAAGGTGACATTTCAGTTGAATTGTTCTTAAGACCTCCAACCAAGCCACTCCTTACAGGGTGATTAAATCCTCTAACAGGGTCACACCTAATAGTGTGTTTTGTAACCTTTAACAAGGTTGGCTCCTAACAAGGCTCACTTCAGAAGAGTGAAAATTGGTGACTAGTTACTTGGTGGTTTTTCTCATATTGGGTTTCCACGTTAAATCTGGTGTCTCTTGTGTTCATGTTATTTCCTTTATGCATGCATGTTAATCACTTTAAATGCTTAATAAGTTAACAGAACATCTATCAAGTTTCAAAATTTATTTTTGTGGTTACCGAATGTTAACAGTAACTATATTTTAAGACATCTAAGGATCTATGGATTTATTTTTGTGGTAACTGATTCACCCCTCCCCTCTTAGTTACTCCATCTCTATTTCCAACAATTGGTATCAAAGCTTTTGGTGCTTGCAGGATAAGATTTCAAGGATCTAAGCCAAAGATCAGGATGTCTTATAAAAGGAAAATTCCAAGACTTAATAGGAACAACTTCTTAGCATGGCAAGGGTTGATGAGACTTCATCTAGCTTCTGTTGGAGACACAAGACTAAAATACCTCGATAAAAAATATGCAGAACTAGTTTGTACACTATCTGTCAATGATATTCTTGAAAAGAAGACCCACAACATTATGATGATAGATATAGCATCTGCTCTAAGTTATGAAGAATTTGATGATATCAAGGACTGCAAATCTACTTTTGAAATGTGGGAAAAGCTAAAAGAGATCTGAGGAGATGATAATGTTAGAAGAGCCAAAGTAGAAAGTCGAAGAGGACAATTTGATCAAATGAGAATAAGAGAGGATGAAAACATTGCAAAATATGTTGAAAGAGTCAAAACATGTGTCAGTGCAATCAAAGCATCTAGAGGAGATATCAAGGAAGAGACAATTATAAGTAAAGTTCTCAGAACTCTACTTCCCATTTGTGCAATCAACATTTTTGCAATTCAAGAAAGAGGATGTGAAGCAAATCATAAGATAAACCTAGAGGCCATAGTTGGAAGATTAACAACATTTGAACTAGACAACTTTGACAACTATGTTCCAACTTCCAAGAACATTGAATCAGCATTTCAAGCCAAGCTTTCACTCAAGAAGAAAGGCAAAAAGAAAAAGGAATCTCAGTCAAAAAGTGAAGATGAATCAGACCAAAGTTCAGACAGTGATCTTGAAGTAATAGAAGCCCTTCTAGCAAGGAAATATTCTAGAGGTAGAGGAAAATAAAAAGGTAAAAGTACCTCTAATTTATTTTTCATGTGAAGAAGTTGGTCATATTGCTGCTAAGTGTCCAAAAAAGTAGAACAAAGATGAGAAGAAAGGATACAAGTTCAATGACAAGAAAGACTTCAGATCATTCAAGGATAAAGGTAAGAAAACATGTTTTATGGCTAAAGATTCTAATGATTCTAATGATGAAGAAGAAGATGAAATTGTCTACATTGCTGTGAAAGATGAGTCTGATAATGATGAGAAAATGGTACTCATTTCTCATGTGAGCAAATATGATACATGGATCATAGATAGTGGTTGTTCTCATCACATGACTAGTGACAAAACTAAGTTTGAATACTTTGAAGACTACGATGGTGGTAGTGTAAGATTTGGTAACAATGAACCTTGTTGTATAAAAGGAAGAGGGAGAATCTCTCTAATTAAACAACTTATATGTGATAATGCCTATTGGGTAAAAGGACTAAAGCATAATTTGTTAAGTGTGGCACATCTACTCAATAATGGATTCAAAGTAGAATTCATGCATGGTAAAGCAAGACTGCTGGATGGAAAAGAAAAGCTGATTGGATCAGGTACTCAAACTAAAGGTAACTTGTTCTATCTTGAACTAGGTGAATGTTCATGTTTCATTGTTCAAGTTGAAGAAATTTGGTTATGGCATAAAAGGTTGTGTCATGTAAATTTTGATAATTTGGTAAAGATAAGAAAATTCAAGAAAGTAAGAGGCATTCCTAACATAAAGAAACTTGAGGTCGGTCTATGCAAAAATTGTCAAATTGGTAAAATGGGAAAGATTAGTTTTAAAAGTAAAAATTATCAGTCTGAAGATATATTAGAAATTGTGCATACTAATTTATGTGGACCCATTGGAATTGAAAGCTATACTGGAGAAAAGTTCTTCATTCTTTTTATTGATGATTACTCAAGAATGATGACAATCATGTATCTAAGAAACAAATCAGAAGCATTTGAAAAGTTCAAATGGTATTTGACCAGAGTAGAAAAGGAAACAGGGAAAAGATTAAAATGCTTGAGGTCAGATAGAGGTGGAGAATTCATTTCACATGAGTTTAATAACTTTTTCATCGAAAGAAGAATCAAAAGATAGGTATCAACCCTTGGAACACCCCAGCAAAATGGAATAGCTGAAAGAAGGAACAGATCCATCATGGATTGTCCAAGAACTTTAATAATTGAAAAGAGCATTGCTATTAAATACTAGAAGGAAGCTATCAGCACTGCAATTCATACCTTGAACTGAGTACAGCTGAAGAAAGACTCATTCAAAACCCCCTGTGAGTTATAGTATGGCTATAAACCTAATGTAAGTTACCTTAAAGTATTTGGAAGTAAATGTTACATTTTGAAAGAATCTAGAAAAGGAAAATTTGATGTGAAAGGTGATGAAGGTATATTCTTTGGATACTCATGCAAAAGTAAGGCATATAGATGTTTGAACTTGTCTACTCACAAAGTCATAGAAAGTGCATACGTGAAAGTTGATGAGTTTGCAGAAAGGACTGAAGAAGAAAGAAAAAGGGAACCATAAGATTATAAAAGGTTTGTCTTCATTGAACTTGATACAGTACCAGTTACATTAGAGAATCAAGAATCTTCTACTCCCGAGTCATCTGTAACTGAGTTAAATTTAGTGACTAGCGAGCAAGTGTCTACCAAGTCTGAAGGACCAGAGCCAACATCTACCAGGAAAATATCTACCGAGCCAGAACAAACAGAACCTGAAGTTGAAATGCAAGAGGATAATAATGAAATTCATTCAAAAGGAAAGGAACTTGTATTAGCTAAATATGTCAGGAGACATCATTTAGCTAATCAAATCATTGGAGATAAATATGAAGGAACCATGATAAGAAATAAGTTGAAAGGTACTTTTTTACTTCCTGATTTTGAACCTAGAAATATCAAAGATGCATTGGGAAATGATAGTTGGATTGAAGCTATGAATGAAGAGATAGAACAGATAGAAAAAAATAAGACATGGACTACTATACCTAGACCTAAAGACAAAAATGTGATTGGAACTAAGTGGGTATTCAAAAAAAAGTTGGATGAAGATGGTAAGGTATCAAGAAACAAAGCTAGACTAGTATGCAAAGGATATGCTCAAGAAGAAGGAATAGACTATGGAGAAACTGTTGCTCCTGTTGCAAGATTGGAAGGAGTTAGAACCTTACTAGCATATGCTGCTCACAAAGGATTCAAAGTTTATCAGATGGATGTCAAGTCAACATTCCTCAATGGTATACTAGATGAAGAGGTTTACATTGAACAACCTAAAGGTTTTGTTGATCTAGATAAGAAGAACATGGTCTACAAATTACATAAGGCATTGTATAGTCTAAAACAAGCCCCTAGAGCATGGTATGAAAGATTGCGTAACTATCTTATTTAGATTGGTTTTCAAAGAACTAATGATAACAGTAGCTTGTATATAAAAGAAGGATCAGATGATAAGATTGTTTTAGCAGAGATATTTGTAGATGACACTGTGTTCATAGGAAATGATGATCTTTGCAAAGAATTCTTAGAAAAAATGAACAAGGAATTTGAAATGTCTATGTTTGGTGAAATCAAATTATTTTTTGGTCTTCAAATTCAACACAATAAAAATGGTGTCTACATCACTCAATCAAAATACATCAAGGAGATATTGAAAAAGTTGGGAATGGAAGATTGTAAACCAGTTGGGACTCCTATGTGTACTGGATTAAAACTTACCAAGGAAGATGAATCAAAAGAAGTAGATCAAACATTGTATAGATCTATGATTGGAAAGTTGCAATATGTAGTTCATACTAGGCCAGATATTTCCCTTGTAGTTGGTATTGTAGCAAGATTTTTAGCAAAACCAAGAGAAAATCACATAATGGCAATCAAAAGAATAATAAGATATTTGAAAGGAACTAAAGATTATGGTTTATGGTACAACTTTGGAGGTAATCTAGATTTGAAAGTGTTTACTGATGCTGATTGGGTAGGAAACCTTGATGAAAGGAAAAGTACAAGTGGAGGTGCATTCTTTCTTGGAAAGAGGTTGGTTTCTTGGACAAGCAAAAAGTAGAATTGTACATCCCAATCTACAACAGAGGCAAAGTATGTTGTTGCAACAGTAAATTGTTCTAATATTGTTTGGTTTAAATAGTTGTTGGAAGGCATGAAGGTGGAAATCAAAGAACCAGTTGTTATGTTCTGTGATAATACAAGTGCAATCAACATATCTAAGAATCTAGTGATGCATTCCAAAACCAAGCACATTGTAATAAAATATCATTTTGTCAGAGAATTGGTGCAAGATAAGGAGATCAAATTGGAATATGTTCATACAAAGGAATAAATTGCTGACATATTCACAAAACCATTACCTAAGGATGCATTGTTGTATCTAAGAGGCAAGTTAGGGGTCACTCCCCTATCTGAAGTTCACTAAAATGAAGTTTCAGTGATGCATTAGCTCATACCAGGTTGAAGATCTATCAGTTGATGTAGCATAATCAGGAAATATTGCATATGAATCAGTACTAAAGGTACACTGAAATTCATTTGAGTTGAGTTGTCTTTGGCATGTGTTGTCAAAGAGGGAGAGTTTTATTGTCATATCTCTCTGAAATTTGTTTAAGATAAAGAGTTTTCTATGTAATTCCTTCACAAAGGGAGATTACTGTAAGAGGGATATTTTTCTATCTTACAGGGAGAATTGTTATGTTGACATGTTGTGTTGCCATATAAGAGAAAATACATGTTTTCAAATTTCATTCTTCTATGACATGTTGTGTTGCCATCAATGCCAAAGAGGGAGATTGTTGGATATAATTGTTAATTGTGTATTGTCTTTGATGTTACACAAATGTCATATCAGCCATCAGATAGAGTCTACCAAGCTCAGATGGTTAGAAAAGAAATTTATAGTGACTGCCGAGAATTCCTGAAAATTACACAGTAAGTTAGCTCTTACCGAGCTCACTCGGGCATCAAAGGATTTTGTAGCAGAAAGTTAATGTTAACCAAGCTCCCAAGGTTAACAAAGAGAAAGTCAATGTCTACCAAGTTCACTCAGTCATCAAAGAGAAAGTTAGCTTTTACCGAGCTCACTCGGTAAGTGAAGGAAGGTTAGTGTTTATCGAGTTAACACGGTCTTTGAAGGAAGTTGCAAGGTTTGCAATGTTTACCGAGCTTCACTAGGTTAACACTGGGGAAACCATTCTGGAGCAGTGGTCATTGAGCTGGGTCGAGCAGTGAAGAATTTTATTGTTCTAAAGAATTAAGTTTAATTGTTTTGTGCAATGTTTGCAATTGACTGATTTAATGTTTTTTAGTTGTTGTAACTTGTAATTGAGCCAACTTGACAATCTGTAAGGTATATATGAAAGGTCAAGTTGTGAATTCATGTATATGTAAGAGTGTGGATGCATAATAGTGCGAATGTATGGATGTAGATGGAATGAGAAAATATTGAATATATGAGTGAATGTTGTGGAAGGATTAGGTATCCTTATGGAGCTGCAAAGTTGTATTCGATCAGTGAGGATCTAGTGAAGCAAAATAGAGATCTGTATTCAACAAAGATAAGTTGCATATATTTTAAATCACTTCATTGTTGCTTTCTAATCATTGTAACAGTGATTCAAAATATCTTAACAAAGTTGGTTTAACAGCCATTTTGTAAATCCTCTAACAAGGTGACAATTCAGTTGAATTGTTCTTAAGACCTCCAACCAGGCCACTCCTTACAGGGTGATTAAATCTTCTAACAGGGTCACACCTAACAGCGTGTTTTGTAACCTTTAACAGGGTTGGCTCCTAACAGGGCTCACTCCAGAAGAGTAAAAATTGGTGACTAGTTACTTGGTGGTTTTTCCCATATTGGGTTTCCATGTTAAATCTGGGGTCTCTTGTGTTCATGTTATTTCCTTTATGCATGTATGTTATTCACTTTAAATGCTTAATAAGTTAACAGAATATCTATCAAGTTTCAACATTTATTTGTGTGGTTACCAAATGTCAGCAACAACTATATTTTAAGAAATCTAAGGATTTGTGGATTTATTTTTGTGGTAACTGATTCACCCCTCCCCTCTCAGTTACTCCATCTCTATTTCCAACAGCCTCATCATCTAAATAAGCAATTTCCTTAGCCATCTCTAGTTATGACCTTTTTAGTCAATTTTTATGAACCCCAACACAAATATTGATCTTAGAATTATTCAAGTTATCTCCTTTGCACAAGGATATTCTTGAAAAAGCCTTACGTTCCACCAACATACACACAAATATTGATGCGGACTGGTTCCAAGCTATGGTGAATCACATTTCTTTACCCCATTACCTCACATTTTCAAAGAAGATGAGAGACCTCTTAGTCATCCCCATAATCTCTCCCTCTACATAGAAGTTCAAATCTTTTGTACTTGCATTTGTCGAGTCTAGATAGAAAATGGTGTGAGGTTAAACATTATCTCTTTCAATGTTATCCAACAACTAGGCATGTTTGAATTTTCGATTGACCCTAGGTGAAAGGTTGCCATTAAAGCTTATGAACTAGTCTAAAGGCCTTCTAAAGGTCTCATTGTGCTACCAATCTATGTTGGTCTAGTTGAAAAAGATTTGGTTTTCCAAGTCCTAGGCATCTTGCTCACCTATAATATGTTGCTAGGAAGACCTTGAATTCATGATATGCAAGTAGTACTGCCTACATAACACTAGTGCATTAAGATTCATTTCAATGGTATTAAGATAGTCATCCCTAGAGACAACTCAATGTCCATCAACACACTCTCTACTACTAAAATACTAGTTCCTCACAATTGCTCTTCTCATGAGCTCAAGCCATCTTTCACAAAATGTGAACAAAAATAAAAGATGTGAACCTAGGTATGGATGATTACAATTTGGATTCTATTTTTTCCCTACCAATTTCTACTTTATCTTATGGAAAATCTTCTAAAAAATTGAAGCCCTTATCTTCTATAATCATTTTTTAGCACTTTTCTTTAGTCCTCGATTCCCCTAGAAGCAAAAAAAGAAGACCAATCCATTAGCAATTGGATATATAAAGAAGAGGAATATGTGAAGGAAGTCACAACCACTACTCTAATCTCTCCAAAATGCTATGGAAAAGGATAAAAACTTCTACAAAACATGGGATATTAGGGCCATAGGTCCTTAATTAGTAATAAGAAAGCTCTCATAGATTCACACTAAGGGTGGTAACCATAGAGACGCTAGTGGCCTCAGTTTTGGAATAGAAGATGAATTACCTAGATTTGACAGAAGAGCTCCCATGTTTAGTGAATCAAAAGATGAGGATCCATCCTTTGTTGCTACTACTTTATAAAATAAGGATTTCATGCCTCCCACTTCCCTACTATGGGGAAAAGAAAATATAATCACCTCTAATGATGCCAAGGCTTCCACCTCTTGACAATATCAATTAGATTAATTTGATCACAAAGATCCAAATAGAGGAAGGATAAGATAGCATATTGCTTGTTGATTGCTAGGAACTAGAGTACATATTCTAGAAAATATGAAAGGGAAAGTCTTCCTAATGCATTTTTTGAATTAGGCATGGATTTCCTACATGCCTATGTTACCCAACTAAATGTAGGTGAAGACTCTAGGGTTTGATGAGTTTGGTTCACAAACTACTTTAGTGGGTCACATTGATCCCTTTAGGCCTATTCTTGATTTGGACTACTATAGGATTGACTTCTCATGTCACTAGAGATGACTATTTTTGTATAAATAAACTTGAAGTCTCTACATCCCTCTCATTAGTCCACTCTAATCTCATAGAATGGTCTGATCAACATCAAAGACCTACACTACTATCTTTCCACAATGACTATGAGATTGCTTGCTACCTCAATGCCATCAAACCCATGATATCTTCCACTAGTGAACCCATGGTTAACATGAAAAAAATAGATATCAAGTACCTTAGTCATAAAATCAAAATTAAAAAAAGCATTCATATGGCATAAACCACTTTGTGGCAGTGTTTAAACCAAAAAAGAGTAAAAATAAAGATGTATCTAAGGGTGAAAACCTCTTCGAGGAACTTGAGGATGAGGTTCTTGGTAGTCTACCAAGATATTTTCAATATATATCTTTGGTTCTCATCAAACCAACATAGCCTATCAACCTGGGCATAGAACAATCTCCCAAAATCATTCATGTGGATCAGTCTTTATTAGTTGAAGAAAAGGAGAACTTTACTAAGTTATTTCAAGAAAATCAAATCAAATTTTCTTGGACTTAGATATTCCTAGTCTTGACACTAATCTTATTATGCATAACTTATCTATTTCTTCTAGTGTCAAACCTGTTAAACAAAAGTTGAGAAAGATGCATCAAAACATGGCTCTCTTGGTCAAAGAAGAACTAGAAAAACTCCTAAGTGGAAACTTAATTAGAGCTATTGATTATGTAGAGTGGATTTCCAATATTGTACCTATTTCTAAACATGACAAGTCGATTCAAGTGTGCACTAATTTTAGAGACTTAAAAGAAGCATGCCCTAAGGATGATTTTCCACTACCCAACATAGACATGATAGTGGACATCATCACAGGTTATGAAATGTGCTTTTTAATGGACAACTTCTCTAGGTACAACTAAATCAAAATTTCACTTATGGATCAAGAAAAAATAAACTTTGCATTTACATGGGGCACCTTTTGATGTAATGTCATGCCCTTTGGGCTGAAGAATACTGGTGCTACCTACCAATGATCTATGACCATTATCTTCCATGACATGATGCACACAAATATGGAAGACTATATGGATAAAAAATTGGCCAAATCTAAAAAAGGAGACATACATCTTGGTGACCTTAGTTTTATATTGAACCGTATGGAACAATTTTAGCTTAGGATAAATCCAAAAAAGTGTGCCTTTGGTGTCACATTCAAAAAATTGCTAGGTTATATCATATCAGAAAAAGGCATCAAAGTTGATCTTGAAAAGGTATGCCATCATGGAAATGCCTCCTCCTAGAAATATGAGTCAATTAAGAAGTCTTTAGGGATGTCTGCAATAAATTGAGAAGTTCATATCTAAGTTGGTTGATAAAGCTCAACAATAAGAAATTGCATAAAAGCTCTACTTGCATCTGGAATAAAGATTATCAACACAACTTAGATAAGGTTAGAGGGTATTAGTGGTTCTTTTTTACCCCATTCATCCCATCATTGATATTTGATTAGAGAAACCTTCAATGGGCATGGTTCCTTGTAGGGGATAATATCATGTTAAAGTTGGTGGCTAACATTTCATGATTAGCTCATTTTTTCTTTGTTGGGATGTTTTCTTTATTTCAAGATCCAAAAACTCTTATTCTTTTGTGGGCTACCCACACATCTTCTCAAATACATGAGATTCTTCCACATGTTAGAATTTTGGCTTTTTCATATACTACATCATTTCCTCAAGTCTTGAATCCTATTATGTGGTGGAGGGTTCCATCTCTGACTTAAGTCCACCTAATATGCACATAATAGATTGACAATGGAGATTTCACAAAGGGTTAAAGGATCACCATCCATTCTATCAAACAAGTTATGTAAGATGTTGCCTCCTATCTCCATTTTGGTGTTTCTTCATGCTACAATGCTTCTTCGATGCTCCATAATCTAGAATTGTGCCATGTGGTAGAGGAGATCTACATTGATGGCTACAATTTAATATCTTATTGGGGAGATTTCCTATGGTATTTGGCTGCTCATTTTAATGAGACAACCTTCATCGATGGTCAATGTTCAATTTTAGAAAACCAAATTCCCCCCATGGTCAACTCTGCATGTTTCCCACTACATTATTTTTTTGGCCATGGAACACCATCAAGGCTAGTTTTTAAAATGCCTGGCTACTTATTAGGCCTTGATTGGTATAGCACCAATGCACTCCATGCGTCTTTAAAGTATGAAATTTTCAAATTTTTTGTGATTTGATCTCTTGTGGTTGGGTGCACTCATTTTGTCTCATTCTATCACTTTGATAGGAAATCGTACTTCATGATCATATTTTTATTTTGATTCCTAGTTATTGCTCTCATCTACAACTCAACCCCATGGTTTTTGGAGTTTAAAATCAAGGTTGTATCTAGGTTATGTTTGCACCCTATAAAGGAAAGTTTTTTTATTTTTCTCGAGATCTCTTTTTTTTGGTCTTGTGCACAGTTCTCTATAAAATCTCTTGCCTCTTATTTAATAGAAATCACTGGTATTAAATATCCATTCCCAGCCAATTAAATTTGTGTAATTTGTTATTCCTCATTTTCTAGGATGTATTTTAGCAATTGCAACTCTATATGATTATGTTCATTTCAATTCATTAATCTACTAAGTGAATCTGTTGTATTCCTTACATGGCTATGTTGTTTCTTGTCTTTTCTATTGAAGGAATATAGATAGTGGTATGTCTTGTGATGTCTATTGGATGTTAGTGTAGTTATTGGAAAGAAGTAGATCAACAATCTATTTGATGTATCACCACTTTTCCCTTTCAACATTTTATTTTCTATTTCCTCTTTCCTTTTTTCTTCCTAGACTTAGGTAGGTGCATCTAGATTATGAGGAAGCTAATCTTCTCTAGAGATTATATCTCTAATTACAAAGTCCCACACTTTTGAGATTATTTCCATGTTACACAAGGTCACTTGAGAATCACATCTCAAGAAAGGTTGTAGACTTTTGTGTCAATAGTTTTTGGCATGCCCGGTGGGACTACATTCAAGCTTACAAAGAAGTCTACTAGTTTTCTAGTGAAAATTAAAGGACTTCAAATTCTATGTTGAGAATATGTGCTACTCTTACCATTTCAACCTTCAAGAGGCTCACATTCAAGCACCTAATGACTCCATCTCTACATCTTGGTTCTCAAACTAGAACTACTATAATTCATGCCCAAGGTTCAAACAAGGGCATCTTCTAGAAGTAACTTTTAGTTTACTAAAATTTCATTTTCAAATCCTAGAAGAAAGATAAGTAGACTTTCTCTATCACCAGTTAGTAGTTCATAGGTAGCACAGACACCTCTTAGATAGCTTTCTACTCCTCTAGTTGATAGGTCATAGCATAGGGTATCATCTTTTTATTTGAATAGATCATTGTTCCACATGGACCTCCCTATAAATTATATTTTTACTACCTTTAATGGTGGTAGTCCTCTTATTTTAGCCTAAAGACATGATATCCCAACATATTCTCTTAAAAGTCTATCAAATTTTACTAGTGAAACTTCAATTTTCCCAATAGAACATATTTAGGAAGTCTAAAATATCTACAATATGCATGGTATTACAAAAGATGGTGTTGTTGTTATACTATTAGCTTCATCACTAAAGGGAAAAGCCTTACAATGGTATAGAGGCTTGCCACATAACTCTGTTAATAACTAGAATGAGTTGGAAGAAAGATTGTGCAAACATTTTGAAGATAAGAATGACCATCTATTACTTTTAAATATATAACTATAATAAAGAGGGCACCTCACAAGTTTATGATAGATTTCAATTATAGATTCCAAAAAACATGGGATAGAATCCTTGCGATAGTGAAGCCTACTCCTAGTAATGCTTTCTTGCGTCATCTTAGAGCTTTTAATAGTGATATTGATACCACACTATAAACCATAGGTAGGGGACACTTTCCCAACCACATATGAAATTGATATAAGGGAAAAGAACACTCTAATCTAAGGAGGAAACCTAGCCCCAAAGGCTTCTAATGTCACTATTTCTTGACATGTCTACACACCAACCTACAATGGCTCCCATCCTAACTACAAATACAAGCCAACCTTTTTTTGCTACTCCTTCAACTTCTACATCTTTTAGTGGAATAGATAAAGTTGAGGTCATGATGTAGGTAATGATGCAAGATATGGATAAAATATTTCAAGATCAAAATACAAAAATGCAAAAAATGAGCATAAAACTAGTGAATTAGGAGAGACAACAAGCTCAAGGTAGCAGGCATTTTTAGCCCAATTATCACAATAATTCATTCAACAAGAAACCAAATCATAGTCAAGCTATATATAACCAAAATATACTTATGGGTAATGTAGCCCCTACAAATTCAAGTGCAAATCTAGTAAGGATAGTAGTTGCTCAAAATAATCTAGGTCAAGTACAAGAATATTGTTCAATTTGTAACTTTTTAAATGAGAAATGTATTGCCATATAGTGGAACCTTCTCAAGCCTTGGCTACATAAGAAAACAAGAAACATGGCATCAATATGATGCTAATAAACCCACTATTGGTTTTTAATCCCAATAGCAAGGGGACTACACTTTCATGAATTATCAGCCTAAAGATTACTGCCATGTAAATCATGATTGTAATGATGGAATAGCTCATAACACTAGAAGAAAAAGGAGAGTTGTAGAGGAGGCTCCATCCTCTTCATCAAATCAATTTTCAAATTTGAAGACTATTCCACATGCTGCAAGTGCAAATGTAAAACATAATTTTATTGCTCCATTGCAAAATCAAAACAAGAAGACTAAAGAGTCATATGTTTCTCTCATTCACATACCAAACCCTACAATCACCAAGGCTCTAGCCAAGTCAATATAAAATCCTCCCAATATTGTAGATCAAATAAAGAGGACCAATATTAGTGTTCATATGTGGGATATTCTTGCAATGTTATCTCAATTGGAATTTCTACAATGAGAATTAAAGACTATCAAAGTGCATGGTGGACCAGCTACCATGGATGGAGAAATGATATTTGTGCAATATAAAAGGGAGGAAGAGATAACTAAGAAGTGTAATCCTTCCCCCTTTTACCTCTCCTTGATTATAGGAGATAATTTGGTTCATAATTTCAAGATAGATTTTAGAGCTAGCAACTCGATGATGCCTGTTAGAAACAATAGTCCACCAAGATAATTGAGAGGGGGGGTGAATCAATTATTTGATAATCAAAACATTTATCTTTTTTAGAAAAACTTGATAATTCAACAGAAGTAAACAAAAAATATGATAAAATGCACATAGACAATTACATCAGATATGTTGACTAGAGAAACCTTTGATCAAAAGGAAAATCCTAGTGGAAATGATGCCCACAAGATGATGTACTAATATAAATATTCCTTGTTAGAGGATGGATCCTATTAGGAGTCTATTACAACATTTAGTCTATAGAGTCCCTATTAGGAGACTTTGAATCCCTATTAGGAGATTCCAACCCTATTAGGGGTTGTGCTAACCCTATTAGGAGTTGTAGTATAATGTATGCAAGATGAACCCACAACCCAAACATGTAATTTCAACTACAAGAAGAGCTCACTACTCAAACATGTAATTTACTATTATGTTCTTCTTTCCTTTATTTTTTCAACTAAACCAATCATTGTTAGACCTTGTAGACTAGGTCATAAACCTTGGATCAAAATATCAAACCTTGGATCAGTCAACAAAACCTCGGCAATGAAGTTTTCTTCACTTTCACACTGCTTTACTCAACTTCATATTCTTCTCTTAGTGCTACTTATCATAAATCAAAAAACCATATCATTCCATATGATGATAAAGGAAAATGTCCTTCCTTTATATGAAGTCCTCAAAACAATTCCCTGAGTCAACTATCTGACCTTCTAAATTAATTATTATAGGATCACATTAAGAACATGTTACACTTAGTGATAACATAAATATTTTTCCTTGCAACTTGAATAAATTTTTGTACACATAATATTATGAAAATTAACTTAGTCACATCATCATCAACATGTCTTTTTCATGTCCTCAACCTTGATTCTTAGAATATCAACTCTACTAAGAAATATAACAAGTTTACTAGAACATGCCTCTGTAAACTCTATCTCAGAAAAAACATCACCAAAACTTACATAAATTCTTTTAGACTTATCCTTTCTTCTTCCAATGTTAACTACATATAATAGATACTTAGAAGTATCTTTGATAACCTTGGATAATTATAATACTCAACTAACCATCCATACCAACTTGATCTTTCTGTTCTTCTTCTTTCAAATACCACATAAAATTGCTATGTTGACATCAATGAAAAACTCATTCATGAATGTAAAATATCACCATAGTAACATATCTACAATACTCCCCCATAGGAATATTATCAGAATTTATGCTTCCAACAATCTCCCCCTCTGGTATTGATTGTAACATAGATGAAAAACATCTAGTTCCAAGAATACCAACAAAAGACTATTCATCTTTTCAAATCCTCTTCATCAATCATTCTCCCCCATTGATAAACCTCAATATGTTTTCTGACAGACTGTCAAACTGTCATTCCATGCTATGTTTATGCCAAACATATTGTACTCATGTTGAACTTCTCCAACTATCATGCATACTACTTTACCATGTTGTTTCTCATTACAATGCTATTTTTTATGAAAAAAATCTCCCCCATTTACATCAATGTCAAAGGTTTTAGCAATCAACTTTACTACATCAAAATTTGTAGCAACTAATTCTTACTTAGCTCAAGTGTCCAAAGACACTATTCAAAACAACATCCAACAACAGTCCTAGATGAATCTGTCCATCATGGATACTCCCCCATGTAGGAAGCCTCAACATTTAGTCCAAAAAATAATGGCGCTTTGTTACACTAGACTAATGCACTCTTGCATCTTCTACTCTAATGTAGGAAGGGGCATAACCCAAAGCATACCTCACAAATAATCAAAAGCCTCTTTGGGAAGAGGCTTAGTGAATATGTCTACAATCTACTCTTTTGTGTTCACATACTCCAATATAATTTCCTTTTCTTCAACTCTCTCTCTTAACTTATGATACTTAATAAAAATGTGCTTGGTCTTAGAATGAACACTAGATTCTTAAACATATTTGCCATACTTTTTTTGTCACAATGTGTGATAGCAGGTTCATTGATCTCTATCCTTATATCCTTTAGCATTTACTTCATCCAAATGACTTGATTGCAATTATTTGCTACTTCAACATACTCTGCTTCCAGTATACTTTGTAACTTACAATATTGATTCTTGCTTAACCAATAAACTAATCCTTTTCCAAGAAAGAAGGCTCTGCTACTATTGCTTTTTCTATCATCCATATTGCCCACCCAATTTGCATCAATATAAGCACTTAGAGTAAAATCATTAGATCTATCATACCATAATTTGAACATAAATGTTCCTTTTAGATATCTAAATATCCTTTTGACTACTACATAATGTGCTACTTTGGGTTTAGCTTGAAATCTTATAACAATTCCAACAACATTTGCTATATCCAGCCTTATGTGAGTCAGATATTGCAATCCTCTGATCATAGGTCTATACTTCTTCTGCTCAACAATAGGTGTCTCATCCTTTGCAGATAGCTTGTACACTTACTATAGGTGTTCCAACAGGTTTGCATGTTTCCAAACCAAATCTTTCTAGTAAATCCTTCCAACACTTAGTCCAAGAAATAAAGATTCCTTCTTTATTCTGTATAATCTGCAACCCTAGGAAATATTTCATCTCTGCTATCATACTCATTTCAAATTCTTTCTTCATCTCATTAGCAAACCTTTCACTTTCTTCATCATTTCCTCCAAACATGATATGATCAAAAAATATTACCAAAATATTCAAACCATCATCAATTTCTTTCTAATATAGGTTACTATCTGCCATACCTTTGCTATATCCAAGTTTTGTTAAATGTATGTCCAACCTTGCATACCAAGT
This sequence comes from Cupressus sempervirens, assembly GCA_028749045.1. Classification (NCBI taxonomy): domain Eukaryota; kingdom Viridiplantae; phylum Streptophyta; class Pinopsida; order Cupressales; family Cupressaceae; genus Cupressus; species Cupressus sempervirens. The sequence goes on from CM053786.1 coordinate 483,800,706, forward strand.
TTTGGGTGCTTACTTCAATCCATATAATTCTTTCCTTAATTTTCATACTATTTCCTTGTCATCTATCAAAGGACATCCTTTATGCTACTCAATGTATACTTCTTCTTCAAGTTCTCCATTCAAAAAATGCTAACTTGACATCCATCTGATATAGTTTGAATTTCTTTTGTGCTGCATAGGCTAAGAATAATCTTACTGCTCCTATTCTAGCCATTGGAGCATAAGTCTCCTCATAATCAATCCTTTCTTGCTGCGAATAACCTTTACATACCAATCTTTCTTTATTTCTTACAACTTTTCCTTGTTCATTCATTTTGTTTTTGAATACCCATTTAGTTCCTATCACATTCTTGTCTGCTTGTCTGAGGACCATGTCTCATTCTTTACTATCTAATCTAATTCCTCTTTCATGGATTGTTTCCAATAATCATCTTTACATGCTTCATCTGCATTCTTAGGCTTAACTTGAGATATTAAGAATAGTTCTTCATTTACTCTACTTCTAGTTATCACACCTTTGTCTTTGCTTCTGATGATCTACTCAAATGGGTGATTCTTTATCATATTCATCTTGAAGTAGGATTTTCTATCTCAACTCTTGGCTCTACTAAAGGTTCCAAGCTTTTTTGTTGCCTTGTCTCTCCTTCATTCTACAAATCATTGTTAGTCTCAAGAAATACCTCATCATTTCTTGGCTTAGTAAGAACATCACCATCTAAATTGTAATCCACTATTATCTCTTGTATTCTAAATTTCTTATCAATTCTCACATTTGCACTTTCCATAATAGTCTTAGTTCTCTAATTATAACATATATAAGCCTTTCTTTTTAATGAATAACCAAGAAACATACCTTCATCACTTCTAGCATTAAACTTACCAATATCATTATCTCTTTTTGTAACACTTACTCCCAAAATTTTTGAAATACTTAATTGTAGGTGAGTGACCATACCATAGTTCATAGGAGGTCTTATTTGTGTCTTTCCTGACTTTCACTCTATTTATAATGTAGATTGATATATTCATAGCTTTTGTCCAAAACATCTTGGATACATCATTCTCTACTAACATAGCTCTTGCAGCTTCTATAACTAACTTGTTCCTTCTCTCTACAATGCCATTCTATTCAGGGGTTCTTAGAGATGATAACTATCTTTCAATTCCATTTTCTTCACAAACATGTTAAACTCATTTGAAGTAAATTCTCCTCCTCTATCTAATATTAAACATTTAATCTTCACACCAGATTCATTCTCAACCCTATTCTTGAATATCTTGAACTTATCAAATGCCTTAGATTTCTCTTTGAAAAATGCAACCCACATCATTCTAGAAAAATTATCAACTAGAATCATAAAATGAATTTCACCATAGAATCCTTTAGTCTTTGTAGGACCATTGAGATATATGTGTACAATCTCCAACTTCAATGTAGTGGTAAACTTCTTTCTAGGAAAAGAAGTTCTATTATGCTTAGCCAAAACACACTCCTTGCAAATTATGTTAGTAGACTTTGTAATCTTCAGCAAATCTCTAACTACAAATATTCTACTAGTCTTCACAATACTGTCAAAATTTATATGAAAATTTATCTTATGCTATAACCAACTATTATCTACCTTTGCAACCAAACATATCATTTTAGTAGGATTCAATTGAAATACAGTACGTCTAGATCTAGTTCCTATTCCAATCACCTTTCCATATTTGTCTTTGATCATACATGTCTTGTTTGTGAACTGCAATTGATAATCTTTATCTACTAACTATCCAACACTCAAAAGACTATGCTTTAAACCATCAACAAACTATACATCCTCAATTTTAGTTTTACCATCAAGAGTTATAGATCCAATACCTTTAACATAGTGTGCTGCATTGTTTCCAACTCTAACAATGCCTCCATCTTGACTTTTGAAGTCAAAAAACTTATTCACGTCACTAGTCATATGATGTGAACAACCACTATCAATTATATAATTAGATTTGTTCTCAACCTATAATAACAAAGCTACTTTTTCTGGACTTTCTTCTTTAATTGACACAAACCCTATTTCATCATCACTAGCACTTACTGCTTGTTCATCAAAATCATTATATTCATTTGCATACAAACATTCTTTATCTTTTCTACGTTTGTAATTTTCTTTATACTTTTTCTCTCTTTTAGAAAACTTAGATGCATAATGACCATATTTATCACAAGTCCAACATTTAAAGATTTTCTTACCTCCTTTTTCTCTTTTTAGCAGAAGGGCTACTTCTTCTTCAATTTTTCTATCCTCCTCAGATCTTCTGCTGCTAGAAAAATATCCTCTAGTGCTTGTGCTCCTTGATAGACTAGGTCGAATATTAGGGAACTAAAAACTATCTTTGTTCTAGTCAATTCTCCAAATTGTTTTAGCTCATTCTCAATTGCTTCAAGTCTTCCAAGAAATGACTCCTTTGTGAAATCTTTGGTACAAGATATCAACAACTGTATCATCTAAACTGTTGACTTAAATGGTGGTGTTAGAGTCTTCAATATCTTCCATATAACCTCATCATCTTCTTTGGTTCCTCCTTGAGCTTTGATACCTATAGTAAATTTCTGATATGCTCCCTATATATGTTCTTATAGATTCATCTTCCATTATTTTAGCATCTTGAAATGCACAAATTCAACTTTGTAGCCACAACTTCTTAGAATGTGCATCTCCTTCAAAACCATTTTCCAAAGCTTTCCAAATTAAATGTGAAGTAGCAAGTGATTTTACTTGATTGCACTCAATTTTAGAAAGTATAGTGAATAGTGCTTCTCTAGCTCTCATGTCACACATAAAAATATCTCTTTATGCCTCAGTGTAAAATTCCAAATACTTTTCAACAATGATTGTCTTATTTGATTTTGTCAAGATCCAATATCTCGGACCTATACACAACAGATGTGTCTTCATCTTTTTTTTCCAGCTATCATAATTTGTTCCATCTAACTTCAAACTATCTTTCTTGAACATGTTCACCATGGATTTTCCAAAGCTATTAAACTTTACCTTCAAGGACCTATCACTTTGTTACCAATTGTTAGAAATAATAGTCCACCAAGATAACTGAGAGAGGGGGGGGGAGGGGTGAATTAGTTATCTAAAAATTAAAAGATTTATCTTCTTTAAAAAAAACTTAACCATTCAACCAAAGTAACCAAAAACCATAATAAAATGCACATAGGCAATTACACCATATATGTTGAATAGGGAAACCCTTGATTAGAGGGAAAACCTTGGTGGGAATGATGCCCACAAGATGATGTACTAATATAAATATTCCTTGTTAGAGGATGGACCCTGTTAGGAGTCTATTACAACATATAGTATATAGAGTTCCTGATAGAAGACTTTGAATCCTTGTTAGGATATTCCAACCCTATTAGGAGTTGTTCTAACACTATTAAGAGTTGTAGTACAATTTATGCAAGATGAGCCCACTGCCCAAACATGCAATTTCAACTACACTACTCAAACTTGTAATTTATTGTTATGTTCTTCTTTGCTTTGTTCTATCAACTGAACCAATCACTATCAGACCTTGTAGACTAGGTCATGAACCTCATATCCAAATATCAAACCTTGGACCACTTAGCAGAACCTTGGTAATGAAGTTTCTTTCACTTCCACACTACTCTTCTCAACTTTGCATCCCACTCTTACTACTGCTTATCATCAATCAAAAAACCATATCATTCCATACCATGATAAAGGAAAATGTCCTTACTTTATACCAAGTCCTCTAAACAATTTCCTAAATCAGCTATGAGACCTCAATTAATTATTATAGGACCACATTAAGAACATTTTACACTTAGTGATAACATATATTTTTTGCCTTACAACTTGAATAAATTTTTGTACACACAATATTATGACAAGATAACTTAGGAACATCATCATCAATATGTATTCTTCATGTTCTCAATCTTGATTCTGAACATGCCTTTGTAAACTCTGTCTCAGAACAAACATCACCAAAACTTACATAACTTCTTTTAAACTTATCCTTTCTTTTTTTATGTTAGCTACATATAGTAGATACTCAAAAGTATTTCCCATAACCTTAGATAGTTAGAATACTTAACTAGCCATTTGTACCAACTTGATCTTTCCATTTTTCTTTTGTCAGATACCACAGAAAAATGCTATGTTGACATTAATGATGAACCTAGTTATGAATGTAACATATCATCATAGTAACATATATATAATACTCCCCCATAGAAATATCATCAGCATTCATGCTTCCAACAATGCCAAGGTATGTAATTGATCTTCTTGGTATTAAATATGAACCAATTTCTAAAGGAGTTGTTCAATTGGATGGTAGCTCTATTCCAATAGTAGAAGTGTTTAAAATTATGAAGATGGAATTAAATGCATGTCTTGGTTGTACTATCATACAATACTATTGAATATATAGTCCACTGATATAATTGGGGGGGGGGGGGGGGGGGGCTCATGTGAATCAATTATCCAACTATCATCACAAAAATTAACCTTAAACAAACTTGACCATGTGATTAACATAAATTAAAACTACAACAAGATACTCATATACAATTAACTCCAGATTTGTTAACTAGGGAAACCCTTGATCAGAGGGAAAACCCCAGTGGGGATGGTACCCACAAGATGATGCACTAATGTAAATATTCCTTTGTTAGAGTATAGACCCTGTTAGGAGTATGTTACAACATTCAATACATATGAGTCCCTTTTAAGAGACTTTGAATCCTTGTTAGGAAATTCCAACCCTATTAGGAGTTGTTGAAGATCGCTAGACCCACTACCCAAATTGCTTCAAAGTTAAGATCAAAGAACCCACTATCCAACTGATCTCTATATTATACCTTGTAGAATAATAAAATTGAGTTGTACTTCCTTCCTCTATCTCTGTCATGTCAACTATACTTCTTCTCCTTTAGAACTTATTTTAAAAAACTCATACTACACATCCAATGATCCCTTGGATTGCTTATACACATTCAACAAGCATTCTACTCCTTGGATTGTGCACTAATACTTTGCATTCCACTTGATCTTCTTGATCCAAGTTTTTCATAAATAAAGAAAACAACTTTCCTTTATACTATATCTTCATTATAATTCCATGATTCGGCCTTGAAGCTTTTCCAATTAATTAAAATAAGATAATTAATTAATTCACAATTACAACAACACTACTAGCTCATAGTCTATAAAAAACTTTACATGTGTGAAACTACATCTTGTGCACGCACTGGTGTCACCACATGATTTTCTTCTATTACTTTTATCTACACATCACCTTCATTACATATCAGATGAAAGATAGTTATAGATCATCAAAACTCTATTTTCCAATGCTCTATTTCTACACTACTTCTAGTAAAACAAGTGTAAGTTTTGTACAACATTGAATCAAACTTAGTCCTTTAAACCATATCATCAAAACATCATCTAAAACTTCCTTAGCTCATGTGCATACTAAGATTATGGATTTCTATTTTCCTAGTCTTAACATAATTACTACTATGTTGACATCAATGACAAATGCAACCATGAATGCAACATATCAATACTCTCTAATGCTTAGGATACTCTCCCAATGTATTATCATTAACATTCATGTTAACAATCTCCTCCTTTGGCATTGATGACAATATTTATAAAAAACATCTAAGTTTCGAGAATACCAAATTATACTCCATTGTTGTTATCTTCTCAAATTTTCTTCATCAATCTGAAACCTTTTGGAATGTTGTACTACTTTTCTTCTTCTTCTTTTAGGATCAGAAATAGTTGTTCATAATAAACAACTTACAATTCTTTTTGGCTACATTTTCACACTTACACTTCCTTCTAGGCACTTACCTATTCTTCTGTGCACTTACATGAATCATTCTAAATCTCCCTAAAGAGATAACTCTCCCTCATTGCCATCTCAATAGGTGCTTCTCTTCCCATTGCTTGTCTACATTTACTCAATATATTTTTCATATACATTCTCTCCCCCATTGACATAAATGTCAAAGGTGTCAATCAAAATACCAATTGTTACATACCAATTTCTAATTAACCTCTCAAATCATCAACCCGATTGAATATCCAAATAAACTATTCAAAAGAAAATACCCAAAGTATTCTATGAATGAGTACATATTAGATACTCCCCCATATAGAATGAATCAATATTCAGTCCATTCTAACCATAGCGCTCTATACCACTGCATTGATGCACTCCTTGCATCAACTACTTTGAAGTAGATAGGGGCATAACCCCTAGCATACCTCCTAGTACACAAAAGTATCATTAGAAAAGGCTTCATAAAGATATCTACAATCTAATCTTTAGTACTTACATACTCTAGCCTTATCTCTTTCTCTAATGCCTTTTGTCTCAAAACATGATACTTTATGGATATGTGCTTTATCTTAGAATGCAATACTAGATTCTTAGACATACTATACTTTTTTTATCATAGTAAATGATAACAAGTTCTATAATCTCAATTCCAATATCCTTCAAAATTTGTTTCATCCACGTAACGCGATTACAATTATATGCTACTATAACATACTCTATCTTAGCTATACTTTGAGATATATAGTCTTGTTTCTTGCTCAACCAAGAAACCAATCTTCCTCCAAGAAAGAATGCTCCACCATTGGTGCTCTTTCTATCATCTATACTACCTACCCAATCTGCATTAGTATATGTGCACAAGGTGAAATCACTTGATCTATCATACCATATTCTATAATAAGATGTACCCTTGAAGTATTTGAATATCCTCTTTAGTACTACATAATGATACTCTTTTGGATCATTTTAAATCTTTCTACAATCCCAACATTATTTTCTATATCTAGTCTAGTGTGACTCAAATATTACAATCCTACAATCATAGATCTATACTTCTTTTGCTAAACTATAGGTGTCTCATATTTATTGGATAACTTATGACTAGTTATCATGGGTGTACAAATAGGTTTACAACTTTTCAAACCAAATATTTTCAACAAATCTTTCAGATATTTAGTTTGTGCAATATCTGTTAATCTTAGATTGGTTTTAACAATTGAGTGTCAACACACTTAAGAAATTTTCTAAGTTGATGTTGAGTCACAATATGTGTTGAGCTAGAAATTCAACAAGTGTCGAGTCATTTAGATGCAGAGTAAATAGATAGTGCCAAGTATTTTTTAGATGCTGAGTGACTAATAGATACTGAGAAAAGTTCAAGCACCAAGCAAGAAAAACTCTAGTGTGTGTCGAGCATCAGTAATCAATAAGTGCCAAGTAACATAGAATCAACATAAAAGTTTGTGCCTTCACAAACTAAGATGTAAACCATTTTTGAACTAACATATGGATAAATCTTGAAGGATTAAAAGATAAGATCGAATCTATTTGATTCCCTATGCAATCAACATGAGACCAATCATAAAAATGGAAAGATTTGAGTGAGAAAGATGGATGAATCTCAATCATAGATTCATACCTAACCCTAAGTCACAAAATCTTTTTAAGGAGGTCAAAACCCCATAATTTAGAATGTATGAGAGAGTGTACGAGAAGAGAATGTATGCAAGGAGATAAAACTAGTGAAGTTTAAAGGAAGTGAAAGGGGTGAATTGACTTAGAAGAAGGATAGCATTGTGGTATCAGTTAGCAAAATAGAGAATCAAGGTCATGTCAATTTCATACAAGATCAATGAGGATTAGATTGGATAGAACAAGGATCTGAAATCAACAACAGTAGATTGCAAGTAATTAGGTCAAACATTCTACTATACTGATGATGTTGCTTCTGGATTTGATTGTGTAAGTTTTCTAATAATCAACATTTTGGATCACACTCTATGATCCATCATCAGGATGAGAGAAGGATGTAATAAGTATGCAGACTAACCAAGCCAAGAAGAATAAAAAGGAGAGAAGGGGAGGAGGAGCACGCATCACGAAGCAGAGAAAGAAAGAAATGAAAAGAAAGAAAAATTAAAAATTAAAACCTCTAAACTAGAAATTGGAAATAGAGAAGAAAAAGCAAGATAGAATGAACAAACAAATAAAAGAGGGGACAGTATAGAAATATACGAGAAAAAGAGTGTGTGTGTATATATATATATATATAATCTAAGAAATTGTGTATATAAATATTATATATATAATATAAGATAACATATGTGTATATATATATCCTAATATAATAGTATATATAATATATATATATATATATATAAATATAAAATATATATAACATATATATGTATGTGTATGTGTATGTGTATGTGTATGTGTATGTACATGTACATGTACATATACATATACATACATATATATATATGTAGATATATATGTATATATATGTATATATACATGTATATATATCTACATGTATATGTATTTATACATGTATATATACATGTGTGTGTGTGTATATATATATATATGTATGTATATATGTGTGTGTGTGTGTGTGTGTGTGTGTGTGTGTAGGAGCAATTGCAAAAGGTATCCAAAAACAAGACAAACCCGAAACAAGAGAAAATTAAAAAATTGAAAATAAATAAATAAAATAAAAGCAAAAAACAAGAAAATTAAATTAATAAAATTAAATAAAAATAAAAAATCATATGTATATATATATATACATATGATTTTTTATTTTTATTTAATTTTATTAATTTAATTTTCTTGTTTTTTGCTTTTATTTTATTTATTTATTTCTAATTTTTTAATTTTCTCTTGTTTCGGGTTTGTCTTGTTTTTGGATACCTTTTGTAATTGCTCCTATGTGTGTGTGTGTGTGTGTGTGTACATGTATATATACATATACATATATATATATATATATATATATATATATATATATGTACATGTACATGTACATATATAACATATACATATACATATATATGTATATGTATATGTTATATATGTACATGTACATGTACATATATATATACATATATATATATATATATATATATATATATATATATATATATATATATATATATATATATATATATATATATATATATATATGTATGTATATATATATGTACATGTACATGTACATATATAACATATATATACATGTATATATATATATATGTATATCTATATGTTATATATATATATATATATATATATATATATATATATATATATATATATATATATATATATATATATATATATATATATATATATATATATATATATATATATATATATATATATATATATATATATATATATATATATATATATATATATATATATATATATATATATATATATATATATATATATATATATATATATATATATATAAGAGCAATTGCAAAAGGTATCCAAAAACAAGACAAACTCGAAACAAGAGAAAATTAAAAAATTGAAAATAAATAAATAAAATAAAAGCAAAAAATAAAAAAATTAAATTAATAAAAATAAATAAAAATAAAAAATCATATGTATACATATATACATATGTATATATATGTATATAACTGCTATACACACACACACACACACATATACATATATACATATATATATGTATATATATATATACACACACATATCTATAAAGGAGTGATTGCAATAGGTATCCAAAATTTTTGAAATAAGAGAAAGTTAAAAATTAAAAATCATAATAAATAAAATGAAAGAAAAAATAAGATAATAATAAAATTAATAAAATAAAAAACTAGAATTAAATAAGATTAGAAGAACAAAAAATACAAAGAAAAAGAAAAGAAAAAGAAAACCACACATGAAAAGCAGTAATCAAGAGACAAAAAAGCAGAGGAAAAAATGGAAAAGAAGGAGGAAGAACATAGGATACACAAGAAAAAGAAGAGCCAACATAGCAAGAACACCAGACCATAGACAGGGAAGGGACCTATCCACGATGTTGTCGGCAATCGAGTGAGCGGAGAAATGGTTGCCAAGAGGGGTTGACGGACCACCCATTATCCTGGTTAAGGTTGATGGGATGTGGCTAATTTCAATGGCTTCTTTGAGCTTTCTCTTGAAATAATTGTCCTCTTTGCACAGGATTTGCGCCTGCTCCAAAAAAATGTGATGTTTTGTTGCAGCAGAGTGCTCTACTAAGGTAGATTTCTGGACCCTATCATGCATGATGTCTGCACTGTGCTCATAGATCCTGGTACAAAAAGAACAACCAGTTTCTCCAATGTAGGGGGTGCCACATGAGCACTCAATCTAGTAGATTGCTGAGTCAAGAAATGAGTCTTTGGAGTCCTTGACCTAGGGGACAAGATTACTTAACTTAGAAAGTGGTTTGAAGGCAACTTGAAGGCCCCTTTTCGTTAAGATTTTGGCAATCTTTTGGGAGATGCCATCCACAAAAGGAATGGAAACATGCAAAGGGGGGAGGTTCAAGGATGGGGTAGGTCTAGAGTTAGAAAGAAAAAAGGATTTGGCTTGACGGAGTGACCTAGAAATTTGCTTGCATGAATATCCATTCGAGGAGAAGACCTACCAAAGATGAGACAACTCACTATCTAAGTGTTCTTCATCACACATTCTGAAGGCTCTCAAGGCAAGGGTTCTAAGGATGCTAGCTTTTTGGCTGGGCTGGTGGTGGGAAGAAGAGTGGTGGGCTATTTTTTATTCTTCTAATCTCATTTAATTCTAGTTTTAAATTTTATTAATTTTATTATTATTATTTTTATTATCTTATTTTTTGCTTTGATTTTATTTATTATTATTTTTAATTTTTAACTTTCTCTTGTTTTGAGGTTTTTGGATACCTATTGCAATCACTCCTTTATAGATATATGTGTGTATACATATATACATATATATGTATATATGTATATGTATATATATATATATATATATATATATTGTAGTTATATACATATATATATACATATATATATATATATGGATATATAGATATATATATATATATATATATATACATATATATGCATATGTATATATGTATACATATGGTTTTTTATTTTTATTTAATTTTATTATTTTTATTTTCTTTTTTTTTGCTTTTCTTTTATTTATTTATTCTCAATTTATTAATTTTCTCTTGTTTTGGGTTTGTCTTGTTTTTGGATACCTTTTGCAATCGCTCTTTTATATATATATATATATATATATATATATATATACATATGTATACCTATACATATATATATATATATATACTATTATGTTAGGATATATATACATATGTTATCTTATATTATATATATAATATTTATATATACAATTTCTTAGATTTTATACACACACACACACTCTTTCTCTCATATATTTCTATACTTTCCCCTCTTTCATTTGTTTGTTCATTCTATCTTGCTTTTTCTTCTCTATTTCGAATTTCTAGTTTAGATGTTTTAATTTTTAATTTTTAATTTTTCTTTCTTTTCATCTCTTTCTTTCTTTGCTTCATGATGCATGCTCCTCCTCTCCTTCTCTCCTTTTTTATTCTACTTGGCTTGGCTAGTCTGCATACTTATTACATCGTTCTCTCATCTTGATGATGGATCACAGAGTGTGATCCGAAACGTTGATGATAAAAAAACTTACACAATCAAATCTAGAAGCAACATCATCATTAGCAATGGATTGTGGAAATATGATATTATTAATTCTACTATACTTTCTAATAATTGTATTAGCAGAATAAAATCCTATGGAGATAGGCTGGTTTAACAACCATTGTATAAAGCCTTTTATAGGGTGACATTCCAAGTGAATGTTTTGTAAATCATTTAGCCAGGTATACTTTTGATAGAGTGTTAAAATCCTTTAATAGGGTAGGATCTAACAATCCTTGTAAGCTTTTAACAAAGAAGGCCTTTCATAGGGTAGATCATTAGAATGGTCAAAATATGTAACCTTAACAGGTGAACTTCATTGCTGTAGCAGTGAAGAGTTGTGGGTGTCATCCCCACCCCAATTTTACCTTCTCTTTGGAGGGTTTCTGGGTAATCACATCTGGTTTCAAGTCTTTATGTGGATGCATTTACTTTAAATTCTATTTTCATATGTTTATGCATACAATGTTTTTAAGAGTTAAAAGTTTTATTTTGTTAAAGTTTAATACTTTTGATTCACCCTCCTCTCAAAAGTATACTTCCCACTTGTAAATTCCCAACAATTGGTATCAGAGCTAAGTTCTCATTAGGAGACGCCTTATAACTTGGAGAAAAGATCTTGATATGGAAGTTTACAAGTTGAGAAAAATCATTGAGAATTAGGAGATTGAGATACACCTCCTACTACAACAATTGGATGAAGCTAGAAATGCCTTGAGGAGTTTGCTAAAGACAAGGAAAGAGATCATGATAGTTGAGAATGAAACTCAATACAAGGAGATTGATACCACAAAGTTATTTGTAGATGGTAACTCATGTGATTTTAATGTAGAAATCATAGATCTCATGGAGAAGAACAAAGTACAAGCTAAAGAGATCAAAAATCTCAAATTGGAACAAGAATCACAAGCAATACTACTATGTGAAGTGACTAAACAAAAGAAGAAATCCGTTGAGGATAAGGGCATGATTGAAGAAGACAAAAGAATTTTGTCAAATAGATTGGAAGAAAAGTTAATAGAGTTGTCTAGGATCTCAAACATGTAGTCACACACCTTGAGCCAAATGATAAATTCCCATCATGAATTGAATGTCAAGGACATTGAAATAACCACATTGAAGTTGCAAAATGAGCAGCTACAAAATGATCTAAAAAGAGAGAAAGAATTTGCTGAAAGCTTCAACAAGCCAAATGAAGCCATCAAGTACTTTGAGCAACTACTAAAATCCCCTAGATCTAGTAAAGACACATCAAGTTTGGGCTACACAAGCATTGAGGAAGGAGAGTCATCCAAGACTACTAAATAAAGGAATAACAAAGGTAAGAACTCAAAACCCACTTGCCATTTTTGTGGTAAGAAAGGACATACAACTAATGTTTGTAGGAACAAGAATGGTAGTCAGAATGCTAAGCCAAAGAATATGACACATTGTTACAAGTGCAACAAACAAGGTCATCAGGCACATGAATGCAAAACAAGGACCATGCATGAACCAAGATTTGAAGGACACTACTACAATTGTTAGAAGTATGGACATAAAGCTTTTGAATGTAGATCCAAGCCCACATAGTCATCAAACAAGGGAAGAAGCCATGAAAATTTCTATAATTGAGAGTACAACACAAGACATAGTTGTCACTATTGTCAAGAGTATGGACACATTCTTGAAAATTGCATAAGAACACATTTTAGTGGAAGCTACAGTAGATAGTTGAGCCAAACTACATGCTTTAGTTGTTTAAAGACTGGTCACATCAGCAAGCACTACCCAAAAAGGAAAAAGGCACCTAACTTAGACTTAAACAAGGGAAAAGGTAAGGTAGATGTTGAGCATACTAAAGGAGAGATGAATAAGACATGGAAGAAGAAAGATGGAAGCAACACATCAAATGAAGGGATCACTTCACCTAAATGGTCAAGTGGTCATACTTCATCAAACTAAGCAAGATGGTATGTAGGACTAGTATTTAAATTCTTTATCATACATCAGTCCCTAGAATGAGTTAGAACTGAAAATGACAAATTAGCATGAATAAAGATGCAAGGTTAAATCTTCAAAGTTTTCACACTATTGTCAAGTAAGGAAAGTTACCTTTAGATGTTGAGTGTAATCCTAGTGTATATCAAGTTTTTTGCCAAAGTCAGTGGAAGCTAAGCATGTAATAGTTGTCGAGTAAAAGGAAATTCTTATTGAAGTTGAGTAAGGGAAACTGCAGTGGATGCTAAGTGTTGGAAAATCAATGGAGGTCGAGTAAAGCATAATTATATAAGGAGGTGAGTGGACAACTATACATGCACTAAGCATTAAATTCTATGAAATAAAGGGTATAAGGTCAAGTTTTCAATCATTTATCATTATTGTGAACACAGAGAAAGAGTCAGAAGATCATAGAAACAACTTCCAAGAAGAGATTGATGCTTTAGCAAAGATTCTAGCAAAGATTCAACATTGTTTTGACAATCTAAGGTATTTACTCAAGTGTCAAGCTATGCAGTTATGAAATTTCTATATTTTGAAACCCTAGTTTCTTGGAAATGGCATATAGCTCTAGAAACCCAAAAGATAAGGAACCATTTGAGGTTTAGTTGGTTAGAAATGAAGTAAAACAATTAGATTTCAGAGTAATTCTTAAAGTGGCTTAGAAAAATGACCCTGTCGACACTTTATCTATTATCCCACCTAAGGTTGTTATCGTACAAGATGTTAGAAAATGTTACAATTGTAAGGATATAGAAATAGGTGACATGGAGATTAGGGAAGCATATGATAAACTTTGTGAAAATGGGATATTGTTGGGGGTAGCTAGGATAGACTAGCTTGTCTATGCTCCTGACCCTTACTTAGGATCTTAGTGTTCCTCAACACCAGTATAGATCTATAGGATTCCTTATTCTTCTAAGGACTTCCCCTGACCTGTATAACCTCCCCACCAAGTTTCACACCCTCATTCATCAATCTTCTTGCTTTGCATGCTAGCAACTAGGCATCCACATAGGCTAAAAAGGGTCTTTCAATTCCCGCTGCTGTCACGTATTCCAAGAAAGAGATCTAATAGGATCCAATGTATCTTTAGGACATTATACACCTACTTATCACCTTTGTGCAATAGGGTTTTCACCCGATTTGATAGTTTCTTTGGAAACTAGGCTACAAGACTAAGCCTAATTAGCCCTCCACCCGGATTTGTAGGGAGATTTCTGATTAATGCTTAAAGATTCAGCACTGCTGGTGAACATAACATCTTCTTAGATTAGTCCCCTCTAAAATATTCTTGAGGTTTCAAGTACTCAAAAGGCCGTACAGTATACTTGGCCAATAATGAGGTTTTTATGGACTCTCCAAACTCCCAGTCTTCTCCAAAACTTTCCAGCACTTACCCAGCCTTCTCCTCCAGGATTTAGGACGGCTACACCTCCCTTGTGACTTCCCTAAGAGGGCAGGTCATGACTCTTTACCAGTCACCTGCTGTAGCACATTTTTGTGCTGTCCCAACCTAGCCGAGTATAGTTATATTCGCCTAGGCTTTGTCAAACAGCTGTTTGCTTGCATCTTCAAGGGCCCTACCCTTGTAGCAATGTACATTGGGGTCTGTACCTTCAATATCCATGTTCCCATGGCAATCCCACGGTGAATAAGAAAGTTACAGCCCCATTTTCAAGAAACACTCCAAAGCTAGCAGAATACTAACACACAGAGTTGTATATACAAAATATGCCACACAAAATGTAAAAGGGAATTAAACTAAATTCCACACACAAAGTATAAACACTAACAACAAAGAAAACCTTCAATAATTCCACAAAACACTCTTTATATTCACAAAATCACAAAATCATAGTCATAACAGTGACTGCTGCATTTCTCAGAATAAAACCAGTCTGCTACAGCACAACTTTTCAAAAACTCTGACAACACAACAACCCGTACATTAGGGTTTTCAAAGCATTAAATAGGATGGTTTAGGAGTGAGTATTAGGGTCTTAGGGTGTGACAAGCCACTTTGGCTTTTTTTCCATTACAAGGCAATATTTGCTAGCAGCTTTTTTTATATTCACATTAATTTGCTTGAGTTAATGGATAAAACACATTCATAAAGTTTAGCAGACCTCTAGGACTATCACCTATCCTAGTCACAACCAAAACTTGAGTTAAACATCATGAAGAAGGACTCTTATTGCTATTTACATTCACAACACACACCAAAACTATAAAAGGGGAGGGCCCTCATAGAGGTGCTCCTGCACCATATTCCCCCTCAGCACAAACTAAGGCACCTTGGGGTTGAGAAGTGCTAAATCAACCCCAAACTTTTTGAACTGGCTTTCTTCAACCCAAGTGGCTTCAGATTTAGGGTGATTCTTCCATTTGACCAAGTGTTCCATATAGATGTGATGCCTAGTTGCCTTCTTTACCCTGGATTCAAGGATACTCTCAGCTTGAGCCGGTTCTTTCTTGGGCATGGTATTTGGATCAATGTCTTGTAGAACCTGAGGTATACCTATTTTTTGCTGATGAACATCACCTTTGAATTTGATCAGGTCTGCAACATTGAATACTGGTGAGATGGCCAATTCTGAAGGTAAGTCTACCTTGTAAGCATTGTCTCTATACTTTGCTAATACCTTGCATGGACCTACTCTTCTCATTTGCAGCTTAGTGGATATGCCTTTGTGCATTCTTGCCTTGTTAAGATGGACCATAACATAGTCTCCAATTTGAAAATTGACTTCTTTCCTTTTTGCCTCCACTTTAGTTTTGAGCCTCTGAGTAGTCTCCATCATAGTTTTCCTCACTTGCTCTTGAACCTCTTTGATAGTTTGCGTGAAATCTTCAGCTTGTCCACTTTTCAACTCCATGGAACCTAAATCCCTCAACTCACACACTCCTTTAGGGTGTCTTCCATAAACAATCTCAAAAGGACTTTTTCCTGTGGTCCTATTCACACTATCATCGTATGCATATTCAGCCTGAGATATAACAAGATCCCAAGTCTGTCCGTACTCCTTTGTTAGACACCTTAACAAATTGCCAAGCACTCTATTTATGACCTCAGTTTGGCCATCAGTTTGGGGATGGTATGCTGAACTGAAAGAGAGATTAGTTCCTAGCCTTTTCCATAAAGTTTTCCAGAAATGACCCATAAATTTTCTGTCCCTATCTGATACAATACTCAAAGGAAGTCCATGAATCCTAACTATCTCTTTGAAAAAGAGATGTGCTATATAACTTGCATCATGAGTTGTCTTGCAAGGAACAAAATGACCCATTTTAGAGAACCTATCCACAACAACATAGATGCTATCCATACCTGATTTGGTTTTAGGGAGTCCAACCACAAAGTCCATGCTTATGCACTCCCATGGCCTATTTGGAATTGGTAAAGGTTGATAAAGTCCCGCATTGCTTGAACCTCCTTTAGCTCTTTGACATATTCCACATTGCTCAACATATCTTTGTACATCCCTTGCCAATTTAGGCCAAAAGTAGTATCTCTGTACTAATTCCAATGTTTTGTTTATGCCAAAATGCCCACTCAAACTGCCATTATGCTTTTCTTGAATTAGATTTTCTCTCATGGATCCCCTAGGTACACAAAGCTGATTGCCTTTGAACAACAACCCATTTTGAAGGGTGTAATCTGCAAACTCACCATGGAAGTTGTTCTCAAACTCTTGGCACACATTGTAGGCTTGCGAGAAGTCTTCATCCTCCTCATATAAGTCTTTAAAACCTTCTATTCCAATGCTTTGTAGCTGTATCTCTTGGACAGTCAGCAATTTTCTACTCAAAGCATCTGCAACCTTGTTGAGCTGCCCTTTCTTATGCTTGATTGTAAAGGTGAAGGATTGGAGATACTCCATCCATTTCAAGTGTCTGTTACTAAGCTTTTCCTGAGTGTTTATATAGCTTAAAGCCTGATTATCAGTATAAACAACAAATTCTTTAGGAAAGAGATAATGTCTCCACTTCTTGAGAGATTGTACCAATGCATACAACTCCAGGTCATAAGCTGAATACTTTTTCTTTGCCTCGTTAAGCTTCTCACTAAAGAATGCTACGGGCCTTCCTTCTTGACTTAAAACACCTCCTACTGCTGTATTACTTGCATCACATTCAAGAGTAAATAGTTTATCAAAAGTAGGTAAGAGTAGAATAGGTTTAGTGGCTACCTCATGTTTCAATGTTTGGAATGCTGTCTCAGCTGTATCAGTCCATATAAACTTAGTCTTCAGCCCTCCTTTTATAGTATCCAAGATTGGTGCACAAATCCCACTGAAGTTCCTGATGAACTTTCTATAAAATTGGGCTAAACCATGGAAACTTCTAACAGCCGTCCCTGTTTTTGGAGTAGTCCAATTCAAGATCGCATCCACCTTGCTTGGATCCATTTTCAAGGTACCCTTAGATACCACAAAGCCCAAATATACCAGTTCTTGTTGCATGAATACACATTTTTCCAAGTTGATGGCCAATTGTTCTTCATGTAACCTCTTCATTACCAACCTTAGGTGCTCAAGATGTTCTGACTTTGTCTTACTAAAGATGAGTATATCATCCAGATATACCACCACAAATTTTCCTGTGAAGTCCTTCAAGACCTCATTCATCAACCTCATGAAGGTGCTTGGGGCATTAGTAAGCCCAAATGGCATGACAAGCCATTCATATAATCCATCAGTGGTTTTAAAAGCGGTCTTCCACTCATCACCCTCCTTAATTCTTATTTGGTGATAACCACTCTTCAAATCCAGCTTTGTAAAATACATGGCACCTCCTAAGCAATCCATTAAGTCTTCAATTCTTGGAATAGGGAACCTATACCGGATAGTAATCTTATTGATAGCCCGTGAGTCTGCGCAAAGCCTCCATGTTCCACCCTTCTTGGCTGCTAAAACTACTGGTACTGCACATGGACTTATACTCTTCCTAATCAGCCCTTGATCCAACAACTCTTGCACTTGCCTAGCTACTTCCTTGTTCTGATCTGGGGTTAACTTGTAGGCTGCTTTGTTAGGTAGAGAAGCACCAGGAACAAAATCAATTTGATGACTTATTGTTCTTTTTGGAGGTAAAGTGGCAGGGGTTCCATCACTTACTATGTCTTTGAACTCTTCTAACAGCTGCTACACTTCCAATGGTAAATCTGCCTTCTCCTTCTTTTCTTCTTCTTTTGGTTTCACTACAATAGCACACCCTATGGCCTCCTCATCCTGTAAAACTTGCAAAAACTCCTTACCCTTGCTGAGTAATACACTAGGTGTCTTGGAAACTTCTTCATCATTCTCTACCAATGACTGAATTTTAAAAGTTCGTCCATCCTTCTTGAAAGAAATGGAGTTATCTTCCCCATCATATATCATCTTCCTGTCAAACTGCCAGGGTCTTCCCAATAGGAGATGGCATGCATCCATGGGCAAGACATCACAAAGAATTCTGTCCTTATAACCTCCAATGGAGAATTCAACCCATGCTTGCTCATTCACTAGCACGCTTTGCTCCTGGTTCAACCAAGTCACCTTGTAAGGATTTGTGTGTGGGAGCTTGGCTAGCTTCAGCTTCTTTACTGCTTCTTCTGCTATGATGTTATCAGTAGATCCCGAATCTACTATCACCTTGCATACTTTCCCTTGTATCTTTCATCTAACTCTAAAAAGAGCCCTCCTTTTTTTAGGTTCACTTGGATTTGGCTGCCTTATGAGCACCTTTCTAATCATCAAGTTCTCACCCATTTCAGATTCTAACTTGCTGACTTCATTGGAGCTGCCACTATCTTCTTGGACATAAGCCACTTTCCTTTCATTACTAGAGGCTGATGGTTTGTCCGGACATCTGTAAGTAGGATGCCCAAGTTGGCCACATTGATAACACTTCATGGTAGCAAAATAGGAGCTGCTCCTCCCTGCTCCTCTTCCTCTACTTCCTGGAGGTCCCCTTCCTCTACCAAAAGATCCCCTTGTGCTAACTTCCGAACTTTGTTCCAAAAGTCTATTTTCCCCTTGGTTCTTTGATTCACCACTTCGACTAGAACCACCTCTTTGACCACCTCTAGAATCTCTACCTCTTCCTCTATTCTTGGAAGTATGGTCTTGCTTTCTTTTTCCTTTCTCTTCCACCTTCAAAGCCATTTGATAACATTGATGGACTGTTTTAGGAGTAATAAGACTCATGTCTTCTTGAATAGACCACTTGAGTTCATTGAAATACCTTGCCAATCTAATGCTCTCATCTTCTACCACCTTGGATCTTAAGCATATCTTTTGAAATTCTTCAGTGTAAGAGTGCACATCCATATCCCTTTGCCTTAGATTTTGTCTCTTCCTATGCAGCTACATTTCATAGTCTTCAGGAATGTAAGCTTGTTTGATTTTAGCTACCATTCCTTTCCAAGTAACAATGGGACGCTGTCCCTCTTTTTCCCTCTCTGTTTGAACAAACTTCCACCAGGTTAGAGCAGTACCTCTCAGCCTTGATTTGGCCACCTTGACCTTTTGAGCATCAGAGATACCATCACATTCAAAATGGTTCTCCATCCCTTCAATCCATTCCATGATAAGGTCTGGTTCCATTTTGCCACTGAATAGGGGAATGCCTTCCAATGCTTTACTATTGAGTGCCTTTATTGCCCTCAAGAAAGGTTCTTCTGGTAGAATAGGATCTGGTGCTGGAACTTCTTCTTCCAACTCAATGTTTTTATCTTTGGCATCTTTCTCCTCCTTCTGTTCTATCTTGTCCATGACTTTATCTGTTGTGTCTTGGACCTCACCCAACAACCGTTCTAGTTGTGCTAATCTTTCTCTCAAAGATCTATTGTCTTCCTCTTGCTCTTCTACCTTCTTAGCTAGCTCTGCATTAGTCACCATTTCCTTTTGTTGTGATGACCCCACTGATTCTTCTGACGGCTGAAACATCAACTGATCACCTCCCAAGTCTTAACTAGGCTCTGATACCAATCTGTTGGGGGTAGCTAGGATAGACTAGCTTGTCTATGCTCCTGACCCTTACTTAGGATCTTAGTGTTCCTCAACACCAGTATAGATCTATAGGATTCCTTATTCTTCTAAGGACTTCCCCTAACCTGTATAACCTCCCCACCAAGTTTCACACCCTCATTCATCAATCTTCTTGCTTTGCATGCTAGCAACTAGGCATCCACATAGGCTAAAAAGGGTCTTTCAATTTCCGCTGCTGTCACGTATTCCAAGAAAGAGATCTAATAGGATCCAATGTATCTTTAGGACATTATACACCTACTTATCACCTTTGTGCAATAGGGTTTTCACCCGATTTGATAGTTTCTTTGGAAACTAGGCTACAAGACTAAGCCTAATTAGCCCTCCACCCGGATTTGTAGGGAGATTTCTGATTAATGCTTAAAGATTCAGCACTGCTGGTGAACATAACATCTTCTTAGATTAGTCCCCTCTAAAATATTCTTGAGGTTTCAAGTACTCAAAAGGTTGTACAGTATACTTGGCCAATAATGAGATTTTTTTTTTTTTGAGGGTTTTATGGACTCTCCAAACTCCCGGTCTTCTCCAAAACTTTCCAGCACTTACCCAGCCTTCTCCTCCAAGATTTAGGACAGCTACACCTCCCTTGTGACTTCCCTAAGAGGTCAGGTCATGACTCTTTACCAGTCACCTGCTGTAGCACGTTTTTGTGCTGTCCCAACCTAGCCGAGTATAGTTATATTCGCCTAGGCTTTGTCAAACAGCTGTTTGCTTGCATCTTCAAGGGCCCTGCCCTTGTAGCAATGTACATTGGGGTCTGTACCTTCAATATCCATGTTCCCATGGAAATCCCACGGTGAATAAGAAAGTTACAGCCCCATTTTCAAGAAACACTCCAAAGCTGGCAGAATACTAACACACAGAGTTGTATATACAAAATATGCCACACAAAATGTAAAAGGGAATTAAACTAAATTCCACACACAAAGTATAAACACTAACAACAAAGAAAACCTTCAATACTTCCACAAAACACTCTTTATATTCACAAAATCACAAAATCACAGTCATAACAGTGACTGCTGCATTTCTCAGAATAAAACTAGTCTGCTACAGCACAACTTTTCAAAAACTCTGACAACACAACAAACCGTACATTAGGGTTTTGAAAGCATTAAATAGGATGGTTTAGGAGTGAGTATTAGGGTCTTAGGGTGTGACAAGCCACTTTGGCCCTTTTTCCATTACAAGGCAATATTTGCTAGCAGCTTTTTTTATATTCACATTAATTTGCTTGAGTTAATGGATAAAACACATTCATAAAGTTTAGCAGACCTCTAGGACTATCACCTATCCTAGTCACAACCAAAACTTGAGTTAAACATCATGAAGAAGGACTCTTATTGCTATTTACATTCACAACACACACCAAAACTATAAAAGGGGAGGGCCCTCATAGAGGTGCTCCTGCACCAGATATTGAAGGAGGAATTCTAGATTGTTGAGAGAAAGGTCTTAACCCGTGCCCTAGATTTCCCTATAGTTTTCAAAACTGAATGGATAAGGACATGTTGAGCATAATTCATGATAGATTCTTATGGTTGGAGGATAGACCTATTAAATTGACAAAAAGAATCATACATAGAGTAACAAGGTAGCCAACCCTAGAACAACCAAAAACCCAGAGAGTGATTCAAAAGAAGCCATAGAGAAGAACACTGGGGCTAAGTGGAACAAAAGAGGCATGAAAATAGACACAATCCAAGATCCACTTGTATAATTTTTTGTCATGGTTATATCCCATAAATTCTACTAATCAAGTTGACTAAACAGTGTCCCATGCATTGCAGTTGATGTAGGATACAAACTTGTCAAAAAAAGGATCATACATATGATCTAGCAGAGCTACAACTACAATAGATTATGAAAAATTTAGGAGCAATAAAGAGATCCAAGAGTGCTCACATTAAGTTTGGATCAATTTTGATATGCATATTTTTCTATGTTTAGAATGAATTTCCCTTTTTTGGCAAAATAAGTTGGAAAACAAATAGGTCCATAGTAGTACAAGTTAATGAGTATATAGAGTAGATGGGAGCCAATTTTGAAACCTTTATATGAAGCTATTTTGAAGACTTTAAGAAGTCTATGAAGTAAAGGCTCTAAATATCAGTCTCTCTAGTGGATCAACATATAAATGATATTTGTTTCTTAGTTGATATTGATTATACATACATGCAAGCAATAGTACCAAGGTTAAGATGGCTAAGGCGACTTGGTTATGAAATTAATATTGATGAGGCATCAACAAAAATCATAGCATTTCTTATAGAAGACATTAATGAAAGTGTAGAACCCTTTGGCACTTTTGATGTTGTGAAATTTAAAATAGATATGGAGTTGAATATTGCTTCTACTCTAAAGAAGAAGGATAAACTGGTCAAGAAACTAAAGGCCAAATTTGGTAAAGGGACTATTGAAGCAAAAGAAGAAGAAGATGAAGATGAAGAAGAACAAGGACAAGGGCCACTTTCCTTAACACAAGGCATGGGTGAAGATGCTAAAGAGGAAGAAGGTGTTGAGGAGGAAAAGCAAGCTAAGGAAGCACCTATCAAGCCATAGCCAAAGAAAAGAAAAGCTCAACAATAGCCTACAGCTCAGCCCAAAGGCAAGAAGATAGCAAAGCCAAGCCCAAAAAAGCTTACTACAAGGGCAAGTACAAGAGCCACAAAAAAGGAGGCTAAGGAGCAAGGAAATAAGAAGGCTACTGAGTAGGAAGGTCCAACTAAGAAGGAGCTAAGAAGAAAGTATGTTGCACCTCTTGAATCAGGTGAAGAAAGGACTAAATTTGATGACAATGACCAATTTAGAGTGGTAAGTCACACCACCAAGTCTGATTTAGAAAATATATGTAATAAAATTAGAGATAATGCAAACTTATCTAGATTTAAAAGCATTGATTTCAATAAATTGAGTAGAGAAGAATAGAACATAGTTGACGAATCAATCTACAGTATGATGGCCAAGTTCAAAAAAACTCCACTTGAACTTGACAATTCAATGCCTAAGGAGTTATATTCTATTGTAGAAAATAAATGACATTATTGCCTTAACATGGAAAAAGAAATAAGAGAGTCAATATTGGCTCGAGTAATGCCTAAGCTCACTAAAGGGAAAATAAGTAAGAAAAATAAGAAGCATGGGAGAGAATTTGCACCCAAATATAGAGCATTCAATATTCTCTAGAATAAGATTGAGGATGTTGTGAAAAAGTCCACACAAATATGGAAATTAATCTATGGCCTCACAACTATCAAAGAAGGAGAAGAAGATCCCTTTGAAGGGAGAAATAATGGAGAAGTGGATGAAAATGAAAAGGTAGATGATACAATGGAGAGGGAAACACAAAAGGATGATATGGCAACCACTGAAGAGAAAAAAACACAATAGAGTGTGCAAGAAACATAATTGCCACCTCCAAGTCCTCCACATGACACTTCTACACCTATAGAAACCATAAAAGTAAAGGATGTTCCTAATAATTTTGGTCAAAACATAAACCCATTGGCTACAGATGATCTCAAGAAGATCCTTGACCAAACAACTCTACAAGCTCAATTATGTAGCAATCTAGTGTTGGTCAGTGTAGATGAATTGCAAAAGGTAGTAGTTGATTTGACTAGGGATAAGATGGTAACACAAGAAACATCTTTAGTCATCTGTATAGCTACAAGTGGACAACCCAAAGAGCAAGTTGCACAAGATACATCATCTAATTTTGACTCCACAATCAAAGTGACTACAACTACTGAGGAGCTAGAAAAGGATCAAATAGGATAGATGGATACCACTATTCCTATTGTACAAGTACAAGGTGCACCACCTTAGATAATAATCATTGATCAAGGAAGATTAGAAAAAGAGAAGGAGACCCCAAAAGAAAAGGATCAAGTAGCTATTCAAACTTTGGTTAATCTACCAACCTCTAGGACTCCAACAAAAATGCAACAAAAGTCAAGCACTGAAGTAATACCACTTCAAATATCAGCACCAAGCTTGAGCTCTACAAAGGTTACAAGGGTAATTCACTATGGAGACCTTGCACTAGATGAAGAAATAGTCATTCCCAAGTATGACTATGAAACTATGAACATTGATCAAATCAATGAAGTGCAAGAGGCACTAGAGAGGAAGCAGAAGCAAGATATACTCAAGAGTGAGTATAAATAGAGGCAAGCATTGATTGAAATAAAGGACATTTTTTTAGATGTATTTAGCTTACAGACACTTGATTAAGAAAAGCCCATAATGGAGTAACTTTTAAACGTAGTGGACTAGGTGCAAAGTATTGACCATGATACAAATGCCAAGTTGATGAAATGGTTAGAAAAGAAGTTTCAAACAAAGGTAAATGAAAGAATATCTAGTGAGATAACACTATCTCAAGTAGAACTGGCTAAGAAAATTGAAAAGGTGATGCAAGTACTTGAGAACATATTCTCATTGTACTCAAAATTGTGTGATACTTCTATCTTCACACAAGAAACTAGCTAGAGAATTATGAGCTTGGAAAGGAACTTGAAAATATCAAGTATGCAACTACCCAAAGATCTAGCTCAAAGTGAGAAGCACTTTAATACAATGCTTCACACTCAAAAGGAATTAGTTGTATTAAAAATAGAAGAGGCTAACAAAAAAGCCAAATTGGTACAAATACAAGCCTTCCTCACCCCTCACATGGAAATTTTGCAAAAGGAACTAGCCTATGAAGAGAATGTGATAAAGAAAGATCCCAATCTTTCTACATTGGATGACTTAGTTCATCTTGTAGCAGAGACAACCATCCAAATTAAATCCCTAGAAGTTGCAATACAAAACTAGGATGCTTCTCTAAGAATTGTAATGGAAGTGAACAAGAACTTCTTGGCTAAGTATTTAGTCAGTGTATAAGACCCTTTGACATAAGTGTCAAAAAAGGGGGAGATGTTGTTGATAGGGGGAGAAATTAAAGAAAAGGGAGAAATTAAAAGCACATTGGGAGAAATTGAAAAGCCAAAAGGACACTTAAACTACAAGGAAAATATGTGAAAGGGGGAGCTAAAATAAAAGGGGGAGTAATAAAATATAGAGAGATAGAGAAAAATAGAGCATAAAAAGTACACATCAGATAAAGAGTATCAGCATTGAAGGCAAGGAGTATCAGATGAGGTACATCAATCTATTTAGAGATATTTTGGTTACAAGGATATGGCACATCAACTTAGGGGGAGATTCAAATTTTTTAAGGTATATAGTCCTTCACAAATTTTTGAATAATTTTGAAGTTTTTATATATGTCAAATAGAATGTATATTATACTCAAGGAGATTAGTTTCATTATGTATTGTTAAGTGTTTTTGACACTCATGTCAAAAGGAGAGATTGTTGATCTCATATTGGTTTTAACAATTGAGTGTCAACACACTTAAGAAATTTTCTAAGTTGATGCTAAGTGTAATATAGATGCCAAGTCACAATATGTGCCAAGCCAAAAATTCAACAAGTTTTGAGTCATTCAGATGTCAAGCAAACAGATAGTGCCAAGCAAGTTTTAGATGTCAACTGACTAATAGATGCCGATCAAAGTTCAAGTGCTGAGCAGGACAAAATTTAGTATGTGTCAAGCATCATCAATCAGTAAGTGTCAAGTAACACAGAATCATGATAAGAGTTTTTCCTTCACAAACTAATATGTAAACCATTTTTGAGCTGACATATGGATAAATCTCAAAGGTTTAAAAGATAAGATCGAATCTATTTGATTCCCTATGCAATCAACATGAAACCAATCAGAAAAGTGGAAATATTTGAGCAAGAAAGATGGATGAATCTCAATTATAGACTCATACCTAACTCTAAGTCATGAAATATTTTTAAGGAGGTCAAAACCTCATAATTTAGAATGTATGAGAGTGTGTGAGAAGAGAATGCATGCAAGGAGATAAAACTAGTGAAGTTTGAAGGAAGTGAAAGGGTTGAATTGACTTAGAAGAACAAAAACATTGCAGTATCAATTAGAAGAACAGAGAATCAAGGTCACAATAGTTTCATACTAGATCAATGAGGATCAAAATGGACAGAACAAGGATCTAAAATCAGCAATAGAAAATTGTAAGTAATTAGGTCAAACATTCTACTATGCATTCTAACAATTGTATTAGTAGAATGAAATCCTATGGAGATAGGTTGGTTTAACAACCATTGTATAAAGTCTTTAATAGCGTGACATTCCAAGTGAATGTTTTGTAAATCCTTTAGCTAGGCACACTTTTGATAGAGTCTTAAAATCATTTAATAGGGTAGGATCTAACAATCCTTGTAAGCTTTTAATAGAGCAGTCCTTTCATAGGGCATATCATGAGAATGGTCAAAATATGTAACCTTAACAAGTGAACTTTATTGCTATAGTAGTGAAGAGTTGTGGGTTTCATCTACAGCCTAGTTTTACCTTCTCATTAGAGGGTTTCTAGGTAATCATATTTGGTGTCAAGTTTTTATGTGGATGCATTTAATTTACATGCTATTTTCATATGTTTATGCATGCAATGTTTTTAAGAGTTAAAAGTTTTATTGGTTAAAGTTTAATACTTCTGATTCACCCCCCCTCTCAGAAGTATACTTCGCACTTGTTAATTCCAAACAATATCTTTGTTCTCCACAATTTGTAATCCTAGGAAAAAATTCATTTCTCCTATCATGCTCATTTCAAATTCATTTTTCATCTCTTCAAAAAACTTGTCACTTTCTTCATCATTTCCTCCAAATATTATACCATCCACAAATACTACAATTATAAATAGACTATCATCAATTTTTCTCAAATACAATTTACCATCTACTATACCTTTGATAAATCCAAGCTTTGATAAATACTTGTCCAACCTTGCATACCAAGTTCTAGGTAATTTCTTTAGACCATACAGTGCTTTCTTTAATCTACATACAAAATCTTTATCTTTTTTTAGAGGGAATCCACTAGGTTTCTCAATGTAGACTTCTTCTTCAAGTTCTCGATTAAGAAAAGTTGACTTGATATCCATCTGATAAACCTTGAAATTCTTTCTTGCTACATAAGCCAAGAGCATCCTTACTACTTCCATTCTTTTCATGGGTGCATAGGTTTCTTCATAATCTATGCCTTCTTGCTATGAGTATCCTTTACAAACAAGTTTTCCCTTCTTTCTCATGACTTCTCCTTGCTCATTTATCTCATTTCTGAATACCCATTTGGTTCCTATCATATTCTTCTCTTTAGGTCTAGGAACTATTTCCCATGTCTCATTCTTCATAATATGATCTAACTCTTCTTTTATATCTTTCATCTAGTGATCATCCTTACATGCCTCATCTATGCTCTTCGGTTCCACTTGAGAAATTAGACACAATTCCTCATTCACTTTGTTCCTTGTCATCACAACTTTATCCTTGCTCCCAACTATTTGCTCTAGAGGGTGATTCTTTGTCATGTTTCTACTAGAAGTAGGAGTTGATATCTCAACTCTAATCTCTTCCCTAGGTTCAAATCTCTATTCTTCTCTATGCTTAATAGATACTTCATTCTACTAGCCATTGTCAGTCTCAAAAAGAACTTCAACATTATGTCTAACAAATCCATAATTATCATATTCTTCATCATTATTATAATCTATCATCTTCTCTTTAGTACCAAAATTTTTATCAATGCTTACATTTGTGCACTCAACTATTGTCTTAGTTATATAGTAGAAATATCTATATTCTTTCCTTTTCAATGAGTAACCAAGAAACATACCTTCATCACTTCTAGGATCAAACTTACCAATATCATCATCTCTCTTTATGTAACACTAACACTTACTTCCAAATATTCTAAAATACTTGACTGATGGTGAATGATCAAACCATAACTCATATGGTGTCTTGCTCATACTTTTTCTGATATGTACTCTATACAAAGTATATACTACAATTTCATTTTGTTCAAGTGTTTTAGGTGAAGATAACTATCTTTTCATTCCATTCTCTTCACAGAACATGTTGAAATATCTAGATGTGAACTCTCCTCCTCTATTTGATCTTAAACACTTAATCTTAACACCAAATTCATTTTTAACTCTATTTTTGAATATCTTAAATTTCTTAAAAGCTTCAGACTTCTCTATAAGAAATGATACCCACATCATCCTAGTGAAATCATTAACAAAAATCGTAAACTACCTTTCACCATAGAATCCTCTAGTTCTTGTGGGATCACTTAGATCTATGTGAACAATTTCTTATTTCTCTGTAGTCAAGAACTTCTTGCTAGGAAAAGACACTTTCTCTACTTAGCCAAAATACATTCCTTGCTGATAACATTAGTAGGCTTAGGGTGAACCCACAATAGTGGGTTACACTTTCTTGGAAGAAGAAATCCCTCCAAAAAAGCATGCATGGGAAAAATCATCAGAAGAGTTTTGATAGAAATGAAATTTAAAGTTTCTACCGAAACTAAATACTCCCTTAGTTTCGATCAAAACTAAAGGGTGGTACTTAGTTTTGATCAAAACTAAGTACAACCTACGGGCGGTTAAGAAACCGCACGCATGTTTATTAGTTTCGATTGAAACTAATAAAAACATCATTTTAAAAAAAGAACATGCCAAACCCTAACCCATGTAGGATAAAAGGGGGCCCAAGCTATTGTCCAATTACTATTTTGATCAGAACAGGAGGATTGATTGGCATCCATCCCATCAACCATCCGAAAAAGGTATGAAATACTTTTTTTTCCCCTTCTTATGTTGTTTCAGTTCAAATGTATGTGTTTTTAGTATTTAAATATATGTTTCTTTGTATATTTTATTGCTTTTTATGTATGCACATTTATATATATATGTGTGTGTGTGTGTGTGTGTGTGTGTGTGTGTGTGTGTGTGTGTGTGTGTGTGTGTGTGTACACATGTATCATTTGTATATAAATGCATATATATGTATATATCCTAATGCTGTCACTCACCATAATTCCAACCATAACACTAAATCATATCCCTAATCGTAACATTAATTTTAACCATATCCTAAAACCTAAACCTAACCCTAACTATAACTTTATCTCTAACCTAAGGATGACCCTATACATAACTATATCTTCAACCAAAAATCTAATGTTAACATTAAGTATGAAACAAATCCTAACCTCAACTCTAGACCCTTACTATAATATTTATCCTAACCCTCAGTCTAACCTTAACCATAAATAAACCCTAAGTACACTCTAACTATTTTACCTAATCTAAACTCTAAAACTAGCCATAACCATGACCTTTCAAAAAATCTCTAACACTAATTCTAACTTCAACTATAAGCTTTACTCCAATTCTAATCATAATTGAAATGCTAACCCTAATTTTTTAAAACCCTAATCTAATTATTTCTCTAACCTAAGATGATGCTAAAATTAGCTATATATCACTAATCCAAACCCTTACCATGGTGTAAAACATCAACCATAAACCCAAACGTTGACCCTAGCCATAACCCAAACATAAAACCTAGGTATGTCATTAACCCAAACCCTATTCATGACCAAGCATGATGTAAACCCTAACCTTAACCTCAAATAATATTTTCAAACTATATCTAAACCTCAACCCAACAAAATTCTAATTCTCTCCCTAACTAAGAGATAATATAAAAACTAATCATAACCTTATCCCTAATCAAAGCCATAACTCTAACCCTACATGGTGCATTATATGAATCCTAACACTGGCCTTTATTATAGCCTTAACCATAAACCTTGACCTTAACTACAATCTTAATCATAACCAAAGTTACGCTAACAATAATCCTAAGAAAAGTATTTCTCTAACCTAAGAATAATTCTAAACCTAACTATATCATTAATACAAAACCTAACCCAAACCTTAATCATGAAGTTAAACCTGACCTTGACCCTAAAGCTTAATATTAGTAGTAACACTTACGCTAGCCATCCCAAAACCCCAAACCTAACTATATTTTTATTCCAACTTTTAACTCTAATTTTCTAACCATGATTTAAACAACCACACCATAACCTCAATGCAAAACCCTAAACCTAAACTTTATCCTAGTATGCATATATATATATATATATATACACACACATATATATGTATATATAGATATATGCATATACACATGATATGTATATTTGCACATATCATGTGTGTGTGTATATGTGCATATGCACATACACACACATGATATGTGCAAATATACATATCATGTGTATATGCATATATCTATATATACATATATATGCATATTTACTTCGTGGACCTAAATTACACTTGACAAGTTTATGTGCACATGTATGTCTAAAACCTTTTAACATTCAATATAACTTCTAGAAATATAACTTGCACACATAGTTCTTAAAAGGTCATTGAGTTAGAAACATTATATATAACAAAATGTGTGTTTTAAAATTTAGTTTTTTTTAAGGTACATGTTCATTTATGTTTTAGGATTTCTATATATATGTACACATGTACACATGTTTAATTTTATTAAAACAATTTAGATTGTTTTTTTAATTTTGTCAAATTGTACATGTATGTTAATATAAATTTCAAGTTTATTAAATGTCATACATTTTAATTTTAATTTTTAGGTTTACACATTATACACACACCTACATGCATTGACACATGGTTGATCAACAACCTTCTATCCCCCCTGAGCAGCTTGTCCCCCTCGAGTAGCCTCTACCCCCCGAGTAGCCTATCCCAAGGCTTGAGAAATAGCCTATTCCCTCTGAGCAACATCATGTCTCCTATGATCAGCTACCTATCCCACCTCAAGAGCTCTATGATTGCACTAACTAGGAGATTCGTTGACTTTAGGAATCCCTGACTAGTTGCACATGCTCTAGTGTCTATAGTGGTACATGCCAGAGTATCTTACATAGCTTGGCATTTATTTGAGATGAGATTCATGGCGCTGCCCCATATTCTACACAGACTATACAAACTATCCTTGATAGTAAGAGATGAGAGGTCTCCTATGGTCTTTCACTCTAGTAGGTGCAGGGCTTAGTGCCCAAAGATTTCTTGAAGAGGGAATGTTTCCCTCATTATCTTTCACAAAAGTATGTGAAGGGATATTCTCCCCTTAAGTGTACAGATCCATAGATGGCTGCATTGATATACTCATGCTTCATTGCTGCCCATGGTTGTTATCCAAATAATGACCAAATTCCACTCTATTTTTCTCGGTAGCTTTATGCAGAGGTTTGCTTAGGTAGGGCAATAAACTACATAGATTTACCAGGACATTTAAGATAGGGGCATGGTAGACTAGATGATAGGAAATTGGGTCATCCCCCACTGGCACATAGATCGATTGTTGGAGAGAGGGCACCTGCTATTTCCCCTATGTTAGTTCCATCAGCCGATGAGGCCATGCATAACACTTAGTTATGTGGGGTTATTTAGTGAGTTGGAGAGATTGCAGCAGTTGTCAAATCTATTTTGAGTGATGAGGTTGGTTAGTATTTGATGTCTCATCAACATTCTAGATCATCATCCTATGCTTCATCTTTAGGAGACTTGTATAGTGCAGCAGGCATCCCTTTAGTGGCTAGCTTAGAGGGTCTCATTGGAGTCTTGGCACGAGATACTATGATTGGTCTAGTTGAGGATATATTAGATACATATAGATTTGTATCAGAGCATCTTGGCATACCCATATTAGATGTTCAAAATCATGTCCATGGTAGTACTAGGACACATCCTTAGGCATATTCCTTTCATCAATCAAGTAGTGGTCATGGTGGTAGTGCACATGATGATCAACCTATTGACCACTCTTTTTCTCTAGAGAGACATATACATACCACAGACCCTTCAACCAGTGTTACAAGGTAGGCTCAGATTTTAGATGTGGGCCTTGATGATGTTGATTTGAGCTTGTTGACCATAGGATGGATGGACTTGTTGACATGTGATGATTCTACTTCTATGCCATCTCATCTACATAGTCCACTTGGCTCATCATTATTAGCACATGTGCTAGTCACTAGTCACGGGGCTCACATAGATGTAGAGATGGACCTTGATGTAACACAGTGAAATCTAGATGCATTAGTGGACACAATTGATGCTAGGTAGTCTGAGTATTATCAGATGCCACCATCTACACAGGTAAATTTTTTTTGTTCATGTTAAAATTTCGAGCATTTGAAACTAATTTAATTTACACATGTGCATGTGTGCACATGTATGTATATCATGCACATAGATTTCTAATCATAGAGGAATTTTAATTTGATGTGTTGCACATGCACATATAATTTAGGGGGACATGCCTCTTTTTACTCCAGCTTTGATGCTAGATCGTGTATGTCATTGAGACTCATTGGATGATGTCAGTAGTGGATAGATAATGTTTATTTATGTTTTGATTATGTGTACATGTATTTCAATATCACTTTCTCTTGATTAAATGTATGTATGTATTGATATCACTTTCTCTTGAATTTATATATAGGGGTCAACACATCCTAGTTAGCATCTTGATAGTCATCAACCGCATTGTGAGGAGGAGTGGCGATGATAGTTCTGCACCTGATGATCTATAGTTTTTTTTTATCTAGATGATTTGTTCTAGACTTTCATCCAAAGAGACATTCATATATTAGATAGACACTTTATATACACACATGCATGTTATATTTATATTTGATTTGATATAGATGTACCTGGATCTACATGTCTACATGTGTGCATGCTATTTATATTTGATATTATCTTCTAATAGATCTCTAGATAGATACATGTTTTTGTTATTTGTTCTTGAGATGATTGATACATGTTACATTACATTGTGGAATCTAATACATTATAGATCTAGATCTAGTATATTATAAATTATTTCTAGAAGATATGTACACATGTAATATATTGATTAAATTTAGATATATAAATAAATAGTTATGTAATTTAAATGTCTGGTAATATATCATGTATTAAATGTTCAAGTATCAAGTAATTAGTTGTACATAATTCCTAATGTGAGTAAATCTATAGAATTATCCCTTTTATTTGTACACATATCCTAGAATTTTATCCGCTTAAGCCCAATGTTCTAATTCAAGTCCAACTTAAAACATGTACGTGTTCAAAATTTAGTTAAAGAAATCACAATTTGAACTTGAAAGCTCACATGTTAGGTAATTAGTTAAATTGAAACCTCACCTATCCTAAAATTGAATGCACATGTCCTAATTAGTTAAATTGAAAGTGTACATGTGTCCTAAAATTGACAAGTTAAATGAAATATAAAGTTCAATATAATTAATTTTACAGACCCCTAATTTCATCCCCTTAAGACAAGTGGTGTTCGAGTTTCTTTCCCTCAAGACCTACACATGTCAAGTAATTAGTGTACACACGTACATATAAGTTCATAATTTCTATAATTAGTTACTCTATGACAATTTGAATTCAAGACATTGAGTTAAAAATGAAAGAGTAAAAGTTTAATTTAGAAAATTAGTTATTCCACCAAATTTCAAATTGATCAAATGATTGTTCAACCAAATTTCAAATAGTTTGAACCAAATTTCAAATTGTTCTTGAGTTACATTTCAAATTTTAATCATAGAGAAATTTTAATTTGTACACATATCCTAGAATTTTATCCCCTTAAGCCTAATGTTCTAATTCAAGTCCAACTTAAAACATGTACATGTTCAAAATTTAGTTAAACAAATCTCAATTTGAACTTGAAAGCTCACATGTCAGGGAATTAGTTTAATAGAAAGCTCACATGTCCTAAAATTGAAAGCACATGTCCTAATTAGTTAAATTGAAAGCATGCATGTGTCCTAAAATTGACGAGTTAAATGAAATAGAAAGTTCAATATAATTAATTTCACAGATCCCTAATTTCATCCCCTTAAGACAAGTGGTGTTTGAATTTCTTTCCCTCAAGGTGCACATGTCAGGTAATTAGTGTACACACATACATATAAGTTCATAATTTCTATAATTAGTTATTTTATGACAATTTTAATTCAAGACATTGAGTTAAAAATGAAAGAGTAAAAGTTCAATTTAGAAAATTAGTTATTCCACCAAATTTCAAATTGATCAAATGATTCTTCAACCAAATTTCAAATAGTTTGAACCAAATTTCAAATTTTTCTTGAGTTACATTTAAAATTAGGAGTTGTTTTGATCTCATATCAAGTGGATCAGCTCATTCTTGGATAACATTTAATATTTTCTCATGATCATCAATATGGAGCCTCCACTTACATATTCCAAGTCCTTTGACTAGATGAAGAGTTAGACTAGTGGCAATAACATTGTTACTATATTGATATACCTTATTGTTAGGTTGATAATCAGTGAAATGAATCCCATTTTTAAGTACTATTATTTGCTCCAAATATGTTCCCTATACAACAACAGAACCTTCACATGTACACATTTAAAAAATACATCAATCTTGAATTTAAGTCAAAGAATTTGAATTCATAAAAAACATAGATACTTGACATACATGTACATAATTCAACTATATACTAACTTGTGGGAAAAATAATTTCATCACTTATTTTAGTCTTTGTTAGCTTCTCTCTTTCCATGGTGCAACATAATAAATAATAGCTAACACCTTCTACATTTTTCGATTCTGCTATGACTAGAAAAACATTTCCTACACAAACTTATATATGTCAAAATTTTGGATACATGTCATGTACATAAGTACATATATATAATAAAAATTAACCAAAATTATGAAAAATTTAGACATGTACATGATCTAGGTATATATATAGTTCATACATACCAACTCTGATCAACCCTAAAATATGGTTATAATCACTAGAAATCAATGGAATATCATCATAGTTTTTGTCCTCAAACTCATTCGTATTACTAACATCTAGTGGCACCAAAGTCCATTCACCCACATATCCATGTTCTTGATTAATGCAACCATCATAGTCTTCATCAATATAATTAGGACAAAAACATGAGTATTCTCTTGAGTACAATGAACACACATTACTATTTGTACTCATAACTGAATGCAAAGATCATGTCTTCTCTACCCTCTTGCATGCATGCATTGATCTTCTATCAACACTTGAATGTAAACAAGGTCCATAATTTAGTTAGAGATCACCTAAGGTAACATATTAAATATAAATTCAAGATTCAATTCAAAAATATGAAAAAATTAATTTATATATACCTAATACCTCCCAAAAAACTCTAAATGGTATGACTTGATCTACTTGTGATGATTTGTTATCTATATTTGTTGGCACCAAAAAATGTGTTTTGCACCACTCAACCACACCATGAGCATTATTAATGTGATATCCTTTATAGTCAATTTGATACTTTCTTAAAGCACATTTGATACAAGCTCCTACACCATCATGCTCACCCTTTCCATGTCCACTCTCAAAAAAACTCCAAATGTGTGGTATATTAAGGTATCCATGATATCTACATAATGCATAAAATGCTCTAGCTGATTTAAATTGTGCTACACATCCATTTGACCATACAAAATGTTTTTCTATTTTCATGTTTTTGTTTTTTAAATATTCAAAAAATGTCTTAAAACAATGTTTGACAAAATGTGTGTCATGTTCTTTGTCATCACTAATGTAAAAGTGATACTCTTTTTTAATGACTCATGCTTGATTTGTACTTTCCACACCATCCAGATCAATTTGTACATGTTGATAAGACACTTGAACCATAATAGTAACCTACTCTATATAGTAGTATTCTGCTTGAAGTTGTTTTTGAGATACAAAAAAGTAATTCTCTGCAAAGTCAACAACAGATAGAATTGTTTCGAGTGGGAAAGTTTCTCTTAGTGTTTGAAATTGTTCTACTTACCACTTAGCAAAAAATGCATGGCGTATATATGGTTGAATCAATTTATGAAAATTTGACATAAATTCTCGAGTTGATATCTCATCCTCTACATATTCTAACCTTGTTGATTCTTTTTCAGCTTTTGTTTCTGACTTTATGTACTTATATCTCTTACATTTTATCATCCTTGTCATATTGGTATCTTCTTCTCTCAAAGGAAATTTAGTCAAGTTACCACATGTTTCACAAGTTCCTCTTATGCAATCTATTTCACCTATTGGACAATCATTTGGTTTGTCACATAAGATTGATGTTATGAATTGACTTGGTCATTTAGGAAAAGTATTTTAAGAAGTTCCACCACTTTCTTCTATCATCTTTCGAAACCCTTCATAGTATAGATCAAATTCAACATGATATCAAAAACAACATGTTTCAAAATATTTACTTATCTTCACAAAATAGGGCTTCAATCTTTCAAACATTGTTTGTCCACTCTTTATGTTAGGATTTAAATTACAAAATGAGAGATACAATTCATGTTGAGTGACATCCAACCAATGTTTTGCGTGTTGAATATATTCCTTAGACCCAATCCTCTACTTGATGATATCTCTTCTATTTGGTGAAGGACAAGTATTGTCAATCCAAAATTGAATAACTAAGTTCTTAACTATTTCCCCAATCCTGTCAGATCAAGGAGCTCTACACATTAGTGCCCAATTGCCTTCTAATGTACTATCATTCAAATTGTTTCTCCTTTTTAGATAATGTAGTATTTTCTTTCGACTATACCTGAAATGAGATGATAATGAAGAGATCTGTCTATTTTGGGATGTTTTCTTATTTAAAATAGATGTCAGTATCACTCTTCGTGCAATAGATTTATTTGCAGATCTAGTTTTTTTTCCGATGAAATGTAACCCTTCCTTAACACTTTCAATAATATCTTTTTATAGTTTAGAAGTCCTCCTCATTTTTATACTTGTATCTATACCCAATAGTCTCAGTGGCTCTTTTAATTCATCTTTAAGAAGTGAAATTGATAATAGTTGAGTTTTCTCCACTATTGATAGATTCTTTAATTGTGCAATTATGTCTTTAGACTTTTTATTCAATTTCATCTTTGTAGTATGTGTAGGTTGATTAGCATATTCTCTCAATTTTTCCACATCCATTTCAATTAAATGATCTATGTTTCTATCATTGATTTTTCTCTTCGATCTTTGAGCTACATTAACATTCTCATTTGTTGTTTGATCTTGGGATGCACAAGAAAAAATGAAACAAAGTCTTAAGATACAATCTCTTTAGGGGACATATATGTATACATATATACATGTTTAACTTGAGTGAAATATTATGTACTTGATTAAATTATCTAACCTTCAGATGGTCCTTCTTTAATATCCATTGCTTCATCTTCAATTTCCTCATGTCCAACATTTTCATCATCTACTAGACTTGCATGTGCATGATATAACAAATATAATCAAGTAAGTTTATAAGGGGAAATATCACTCTCTAAATTTAAAAATTGAAGGTATAAAGTTCGATAGAGACCTAGAAATCTAGAGAGATCTAGATTATATACTTGCAAGAGATGCACATGTACCTATTTGAACTTGGGATGAACCTTCTCCAATGTCGGTAGGTTGTCTTGGTTGACTACGTCCTAAATAAATTCATTTATTTAAATTTAATCATAATCTAATAAACCTTAAAGGACTATAAATTATTAACATAATTTAATAAACAAGGTAATTCCTGTGTTAAATAAATTCATAATTTAAATTTATTCATAATGTAATATTTACCCTAAGGACTAAATATGCACATAATTGAATAAACCCTAATGGCCTAAATATGAACATAATTTCAATTAAACTCTTAATATTAAGTTAATAGTAATGCTAATTTAAGATAAATATCATATTCCTAATTGGATTTAAACCCTAATCCTAACTAAATAAACTATTTAAATACATTGGAAAAAAGATTGTGCATGTGTACCTGATCTAAGATAGTATCTTGCTAGCATTTTTTGACAATTTTCATCTTCTTGTTCCTTAGTTCTTCTTCATGCATATTTACGTGCTCTTTTATCTTTATTGCCCATGTCGTAAATTCTTCCTCCAAAATTCGAAAATAGGTTGAAGTTTGTCAAATATTTCTTTCTTCCCAATTTAGAGGCCAATAACTTGATTTCACATGAATGTAAATTGAAAAAAATGAAACTCATATTTATATAAGTTTTTTTTTTCTTTAAAAAAAAAATCTTATTAGCCGATTAGGAAAAAACTCCTAGGGGCTGACTAGAGAAACACCCTTAGGGGCAGACTATGGCAAATCCCATGGTTTCTTTCCTCAATTTTGATCGAAACTAACATGGTAGTTTTGATCGAAACTAAAGAAGGTTTATTGACCATGCAGTTAAACCACCCATATTTTTGATAGAAACTAAGTGATTTAGTTTCTATTGAAAGTACATAATTTTTTTTTGATAGAAACTAAGTTTCTATCGAAACTAGCTAGATAGAAGGTTGTATGAATAGTTTGAAGTTTTTTTAGTAATTTCTTTTCTTCGGGGCTGAATTACTAGGTTCAAATGGAGCACTGAAGACCTAAAATTTTTCATGACTGAAGTAATCTGAACTAGCTTTCTAATGACTATGAATTTGGTGCTTTTCAATTTTTTTAGGTATATATTTTTTAATGTGAATTGAATATAGGTTTATTATAAAAAATAAATTGAGATATTCGACACTCATGGAAAAATAGTAAATAAAATTTTTTTTTTTTGAAAAATAAGTACGGTCTTTGTATTTGAGTCACCTTTCAATCAATTTTTTTTTTGAAATTGGGTAAATATATAATAAGTTACATGTGTCAAAAGGCATGTATGTCTAAATTAGTGTTATGCCAACTTTAAACTATAATAAAATATGAAATACTAACAATAAAGATATAAGACCAACTCTACATTTTAGGTATAGATGCTAACAAACTAAATTCGAAAGAATCACATTGATATCTATTGTAGAAAAAAAGTTGTGTCAAAAATAGTGGCACTCTTTAAAAATCAAGTTTTTGATATCATAACAATTTTTGTAGGAGAAAAAATAATTCAATAAATTCAATTTTAAAAAAAAAATAAAAAAATATTTAGAATCTAGACACAAAATCCTAAAAGAATCTAGTTTAGTTCATCTTCAAATTCCTAACCGTTAAATAGGAATTTGCATTTGAAAGTGAAAGCTTTCTTGAAAATTTAGAGTTCAGTGTTAGTTTAGGAAAAAAAGTGTAACACACTATTGTGATCTCACCCATAATTATAGACTTTTGATGATCTATCATGACCTTTCATCTAAGATGTAATGAAGGTGATGCATAGATAATAGTGATAGAGGATAATCATGTGGTAACACTAGCATGTGCACAAGATGTGGTTTCACACGTGTAAAGTTTTGTAGAAACTGTGAGCAAAAAATGATGTTGTAATTGTGAATTAATTAATTATCTTATTTTAATTAGTTGGGAAAGAATCAAGGCCAACTCAAGGAATTATTATAAAGATATGGTATAAAGGAAAGTGGTTTTATTTATTTATGAAAGACTTGGATTAAGAGGATCAAGTGGAATTCAAAGTATTAGTGCATAGTATAAGAAGGATAAAAATACTTGTTGAATGCATGTAAGTGATCCAAGGGATCATTGGATGTGTAGTATGAGATCTGGTTACAAGATCTAAAGGAGTAGAGGTCTAGTTGATAGGATAGAGATAGAGGAAGAAAGTACATTTTAGTTCTATTATTCTATAAGGAATAATACATAGATCACTTCAACAATAGGTTCTTTGATCTTAACCTTGAATTTGTTTAGGAAATGGGTGAAACTATCTTGCACAACTCTTAATAGGGTTGGAATCTCCTAAAAGGGATTCCAAGTCTCCTAATAGGGACTCATATGTATGAAATGTTGTAACAAAATCCTAACAAGGTCTATCCTCTAATAACGAATATTTATATTATTACATCATCTTACAAGGAATATTCAGCTCTTGTAACTATATCTCATACTGCACATCCAATGATCCTTTGGATCACTTATATGCACTCAACAAGAATTTTTCTCCTTCTTACACTGTGCACTAATATTTTGCATTCCACTTGATCCTCTTGATCCAAGTCTTTCATAAATAAAGAAAACAACTTCCCTTATAGCATATCTTCATAATAATTCCTTGAGTCGGCCTTGATATAACATGAATTCATGTAAGTGATCCAAGTGATCATTGGATGCAAAGTATGAGATCTAGTTACAAGATTTGAAGGAGAAAAAGTCTAGCTGATAGGACAAAGATAGAGGAAGGAAGTACATTTCAGTTCTATCATTTTAGAAGGAATAACACATAGATCATTTGGAAAGTGGGTTCTTTGATCTTAACCTTGAAGTTTTTTGGGAAGTGGGTCTAACTATCTTCCACAACTCCTAATAGGGACTCATATGTATGGAATGTTGTAATAGACTCCTAATAGAGACTCATATGTATGGAATGTTGTAAAAAACTCCTAACAGGGTCTATCCTCTAATAGGGAATATTTTTATTAGTAAATCATCTTGTGGGTACCGTCCCCACTAGGGTTTTCCCTCTAGTCAATGGTTTCCCTAGTTAACATATCTAGTGTTAATTATGTATGAGTATCTTGTTGTGGTTTTAGTTTATATTAATCACATGGTTAAGTTTTTTTTAGGTTAATGTTTGTGATGACAGATGGATAACTAATTCACCCCCTGTCCCCCCTCTTAGTTATATCAGTGGACTATATATTCTAACATTTGGTATTAGAGCAAGAGTTCCTTGAAGATAAGAGTTAACAACTTTGGGAGATCAATGGTGAAATTTTTTATGAAAGATAGTCCAAGATTTGATGGGGCCAACTATGATAGTTGGAAGGAAAATATCAAGACTCATCTATTGTGCATGGGTACAAGTTATTGGATCTTGACAAAGAGTGAGAAGATAATTGTGGAAGAAGGAAAGATTGAAGAATGAAATGAAGTAGAGAGAGATTTATTCATGTATAACATGAGAGCCAGAGAAACCCTACTATTAGCTCTTCCATAGAATTAATTCAATCAAATATAGACATTCCAAACTTATCATAAAATTTGGAAAGCATTACAAGTTACTTTTGAAGGTGATGAACATGCAAAAAGGATAAAATTGCAAATTTGGATTTGCATATTTCAAGACACTAAGATGATGGAAGATGAATCCATCAAAAATTATATAGGAAGAATATTATAATTTTTTATAGATATTTGATCTCTTGGTGGAACTAAACAAGATTGTGAGGTTATATGGAAGATCTTAAAAATGTTATCACCACCATTCAAGAAAATGTCTCAGATGATTTAGCTAGTAACACCCTGCACCAAAGATTTCACAAAGGAAACTTTTCTTAGAAGATTAAAATCTATAGAAAAAAAAATGAGACATTCTAGAGAATTATCTAGAGTTGAGACAACCTTAAGTGCTATGAACATTTAACCTGATCTATCAAGAAGTACAAGTGCAATAGGATATTTTTCCAGTAGTAGCAGATCTAAAGAAGACACAAAGATTGAACAAGGAATAGCCCTTCTAGAAAGAAGACAAAAATATGGTAAGAAAATCTTTAAATGTTGGACTTGTGAATAATATGGTCATTATGCATCTAAATGTCCTAAAAGAGATAAGGATAGAAACTATTTATATGCTAATGAGGATGAAGAATGTGATGAAAAATATCCAAGTGAAAGTGATGATGAATTAGGATTTGTGGCTATTAAGGAAGATAACCTTGATAGAGAAATTTTAGAAGAGAGAGCTCTAGTTACCCAATTTGAGAAGAAATCAGATTGGATAATTGATAGTGGATGTTCACGTCACATGGCTAGTGATATGAACAAATTTTTTAAGGTCATAAATCATTCAAATGATCTTAGGTAGATCTCTTACTACAAATGTACTTCTAACTTTCACAATATTATCAAAGTTTATATGACAAAACCTTCTATGCCATAACTAACTACTATCAACCTTTGCAACCAAACATGTTATTTTAGTAGGATTCAAATAAAATACATTACCTCTTGATCTAGTTCTAGGTTCAATCAACTTACCATCTTTGTCTTTGATAATGCAAGTCTTCTCTATGAATTGCAATAGATATCCTTTTTCTACCGACTTTCCAACAATTAACAAATTAAGTTTCAAACCATCAACAAAGTAAACATCATTGGTCTTAGTTTTACCATCAAGAGTAATAGATCGAATCGCTATAATATGATAGGATACATTGTTAACAACTCTAAAATACCTCCACTAGTTTCCAATACTTTGTTTCTGTATTGCTTCTAGTAAAACAAGTTTAACTTCCATACAACATCAAATTAGACTTAGTCCTTTAAACCACTTCATCAAGACAACCTCAATAACATGTCATCCACTATGCATCATCTAAAATTTCCTCAACTCCTGTGCATACTAAGATTACTGACTTCTATTTTCCCAGTCTTAATAGAATTAATGCCATGCTGACATCAATGAAAAATGCATTCATGAATGCAACATATCAATACTCTCCAATACTTAGGATAATCCCCCCATGTTGTATCATTAGCATTCATGCTAAAAAAGACATATCAGTTACTGAGCTCCCTCCACATTTTTCTATTTTCCTATCTAGGGACTTTGCTATATAAATTGGTGGTTATATTATGTTTAACTAGTCCTACATTTTCT
This sequence comes from Cupressus sempervirens, assembly GCA_028749045.1. NCBI lineage: Eukaryota > Viridiplantae > Streptophyta > Pinopsida > Cupressales > Cupressaceae > Cupressus > Cupressus sempervirens. The sequence continues at coordinate 483,843,955 of CM053786.1, forward strand.
TCAGAACAAGATATAAAACAAAGGGTTCCATAAAGGTTGAACCATTAGCCCTTAATTACATAGAAACTTATAGTCCTAGCCCCATAAATATTAATTTCAAAATTGATGAAGAAGATGAGGAACACATAACTCATGAACATGTTGCACTCTTAACAGAGGTTCTTAACTATCTTTTAGATGAATGGGCTAATGCTTTCCAACCTAACCCAATACAAGAAGCTGAAGAGACAGGCCTTGGAACTTATTTCATATTTGAGGAGGGTGCTCCTATTCTGAATCTCATGAAAGAAAAAGAAGATACAAATGGATTGTGGAATATGTTCTTTGATGGCTCAAGGAATAAAAATGGTTCAAGTGCTAGTGTCATGTTTATTTCCCCTAGTTTGGATAAATACTACTTTTGATATAAACTCCAATTGAGTTGTACTGATAATGTTATTGAGTATGAAGCCTTGAGCCAAGGTATCCAACTTGCATAAAGAAGAGATATAAAGCTTTTGAAAGTATTTGGGGACAGAGAGTTGATTATCAATCAAATTAGAAATTAGAATGCCATGAAGAACAACCTTCTCATGTCATACTAACATAGAGTTTGGGATCTACTTGAAGGCTTCCAGGCATTCAATATTCAAATTGTTCCTAGGAATTAAAAAAAACATGCTGATAGACTTGCAAAAAATGGTTTTTATCATGACATACCATAACATTTTCCTGATATAAAGGAATAACATATCAAACTTGTTATAAGGCATGATGTCCCAGATGATTGCATGAATTGGCAAGTATTTGATCCTAATTTACAAATTATTAATTTCCTATAAAATGAAGCAAAATTATCTACTAAAAATCAATCTAAGCTACAAAGTCGGTATGGAGACTAGATTGTGAATCTTAATTCCAACAAATTCCTAAAGGTCTGGTCACTTTAGAGGGCATATTCAACTCTAATGATTAAGAAAGAAGAAAGGGTCTGAACTTGATTGCAAGGAGGGATGTCTACATGCCTATCACCATTGCTAATGGAAAGACTCTTAACTTGGGAAGGGTATGCACTAAGACTAAACAAGAAGTTTTCATTAATTTACATCAATAATTTAATGATTTTATTGCTTAGACATATGAAGACTTAAAGGGTTTTGATCCAAGCTTATTCCAACATACTATAGATTTAAGCCATGATGCAAAGCCTGTTAGACAAAAGAAAAGGTCATTCAACCCCAAGATTGAACCATTGATGAGATAAGAGTTGACCAAGCTTATATAGGCTAATATTATTTTCCCTATTAAGCACTCTTCATGGGTAGCCAACCTTGTTCCTATTAGAAAGAAGGGTGGAGAAATAGGATTATGTGAAGATTTTAGGGACCTTAATAAGGATTCTCTTAAAGATCACCATCCCCTTTATTCTATGGAAAAAAATATGTTTAAGGTTAGTGGCATAGAGAGGTTTTCTTTCTTAGATGGTTTTTCAAGATATAACCAAGTGTTAGTCCAAGAGTCAGACTGATACAAGATAAACTTCACTACCAAATGGGGCACTTATGCCTATTGTAAAATTCCATTTGGACTAACCAATGTAGGTGCTACATTTCAAAAGGAAATGGAGATGGTTTTCAAGGGTGTGCTAGAGAGTTTTGTGCTGATATATCTTGATAATATAACTATCTTTTCAAAGCATGCAATAGATCACTTTGATCATTTGAGGAAAGTGATCATCAAATGCAGAGAGTATGGTGTGTCTCTAAACTCAAAAAAGTGTGTGTTTTCCATTGATCAAGGAAATCTCCTAGGACACATTGTGTCAAGAGATGGATTAATAATAGATCTAGAAAGGGTGGAAGTGATTCTCTCTCTTCCACTTCCTAGCCACAAGAAAGGGTTGTAGAGTTTTCTTGGTAGGATCAACTTCGTGAGAAGGTTCATCCCTAATCTTTCTTCCATGGTGAAACCTCTCGCAACCATGTTGAAGAAGAATATGATGTTCACTTGGACCAAGGAAGGGAATGTTAGTTTTGAGGAGATCAAGAAATCAATTGCATCGGCTCCCACTCTTGTCAATCCCAACTTTGATAGAGATTTCATCCTTTACTCTCTCAGAGGAGAGTCAAGTATTTAACTATTCTAACACAATTAAATGAAGAGAATTTGGAGCAGCCCATTGTGTTCTTTAGTGAAGGGTTTAAAAATTATGAGAGAAGATATAGCTATGTACAGAAGAAAGTTTTTTCTATTGTAAGGGTTCTCAAAAATTAAGGGTTCTCAAAAATTTTAAATATCTTCTATCCCATAACAAGGTCCAACTCTTGGTCCCACATGCAAGTGTAAAGGAGTTCCTTCTAATCAAGGATATCAATGAAAAGAGAGCTAGATGGATCACCGAGGTCATGGAATATTAAATTGATATTAAAATCACCAAGCTTGTGAGAGGAAAAGGATTGTGTGAGAAAATGGTCTCATCTTTTGAGAGACTTGACAAGGCTACCCTCTTAATACAAGGTGAAAAACCAATAGAGAATGAAAATCAAAATGATCAATTGCATAACATGACTACCTTCTTGGTAGAAGGAAGATATCCCCAAGGTCTAAATAGAGACAAGAGAATATAGTTAAGATTATAGTCTATCCCTTATGTCTTGGTGGATGGAATACTATTTAGGATGGATTCTAATGGGATCTTATTGAGGTATATCAAAATGGATCAGATCAACAAGCTGTTAAAAGAGTTCCATGATGGCCCTATCAGTGGTCATTTCTTAGCTAGGGTTACATCAATGAAGATAATGAGGGATGTTTATTATTGGCCAACCTTATTCAATGATTCTTATAAGTGAGAGAAATGTGCCTTCTTTTGAGGAAATAAAAGATTGGTTGCCCTTCCTCTTTATCCTATTCAAATAAATCAACCCTTTGGTTAATGGGGTTTGGATTTCATTGGTCCAATAAACCCACCCTCTAATTCTAGTCACAAATGGATCTTGGTAGCTACATATTACTTCATGAGATGGAAAAAAAGTAGTAGCTTTGAGAGATGTAATAGAGGCTTCAATGGTTGAGTTCCTTGATGGAATATTGACCAAATTTGGTATTCCTTCAACTATCATATCAGATAATGCTAAGTCTTTTGTTTAGACTCATATAAGATCTTGGGCTATTGAACATGGAATATATTTGAGCACTTCCTCAAATTATTATCCCCAAGGGAATGGCTTGGCTAAATCCTCCAACAAGAACCTCATTAGAATAATTAAGAGGACAATTGAAGATAACCAGAGGTGTTGGTATTCCAAGTTGAGGATAGCCCTTTGGGTTGATAGAATTGCCCCTTCATGCTAGTATATGGATAGGAAGCAAGGCTTCATATTTCACTCAAGTTCTCCTCTCTTGAACTAGCTCATCAATTGGAGCTAGTTGAGAATGATGCTATGATAGTCAGGATGAATGAAGTAATGGAACTGGAAGAGAAAAGACAACAAGCTATGCATACACTTGAGGCACATCAATAGTAGGTCAAAAGGAGTTTTGAAAAGAAGGCTAAGGCTAGAATCTTCAAGGAGGAAGATCTTGTTCTCAAGTGGGATGGTGATAGAGCCAAGCTTGGTAGGCACTCCAAATTTGATGCTTTGTGGATTGACCCATTTATTATGACCAATTGCAAAGAGGCCAATTCTTTTCAGCTATCCAATCCCAATGGTGAACTTCTTGCAATCCTAGTCAATGGATTCACCTTAAACCTTGCTTCTAAAGGAGGTTAAAAGTTTTTTCGTACACATTAGAATAGTTTTCTTATTTTCCAAGAAGTGCACAAGTACATTCAATTCCTTTTTTGGAGCTTTCCTAAGCTTTTAAAAGATCCTCCAAGTTTTATTTCTACTGGTTGTAGAATTTTGAGGAAGTTATAGGAGGGATCATGCATCTTTCTTTTGGTAACTCTATGCCTAATAGATTTCTTGAGGCCACTGGTCTATGCTTAGTAGGAAAGTGTCCCATTGAGTCACCAAGAATTTTGGCCTTTTTTGCCCTGCATTCAGGCCATCACTCATATCCAATCAAAGAAACTTTCAATGAGCTTGGTTCCTTATAGGAGATAATATCGTGCTAAATTTGGTGGCTAACTTTTCATGATTAGCTCTCTTTTTTCTTTGTTTGGGTGTTTTCTTTATTTTGAGATTTGACGAATCTTATTATTTTGTGGGCTAGCTACCCATCTTCATGGATATATGAGATGCTTCCATGAGTTGAAATTCTAGCTTTTCTATGCGCTGCATCTTTTCCCTAGGGCTGCAAAGTCTAAAATCTCACCACGTAGTGGAGGATATCATAAATAGCTTAAGTCTCCTAATATGAACGTAAAAAATCAATGGTGGAGATTCCATGAAGGGTTAAAGGATCACCATCTATTCTATCCAAAAAATTTACATAAGATGTTCCGTCATGTCTCCATTTTAAAATTTCTTCACGCTACAATGCTTCTTCAACACTCTGGAATCTAGAATTGTGCTACATGGTAGAGGAGATCTATATCAACAAATAAAACTCATCTAGCTATCCATCTTAAAGATATGACCTTCATTGACGGTTAGTGTTCAATTTTAGAAAACTAGATTCCCCCTATGGTCAACTCTGCATGTTTCCTTCTGCATGATATTTCTTTTTCCATGGCATGCCATTAGGACCAGTTTGTTAAATGCTTAGCTACTTCTTGGGCCTTGATTAGTATGACATCAATGCACTTCATTCCTCTTTGATGCATGAAATGATAAAATTATTAGTGATTTGATCTCTTGTGGTTGGGTGCAATCGTATTGCCTCATCTTATCACTTCCATGAGAAATCATACATCATGATTAGATTTACCTTTTGATTCCCAATTATTGCTTTCATCTATAATCCAACCCCATGGTCATTAGAGTTTAAACTCAAGGTTGTATCTAGGTTATTCCTACACCCTATAAAGGAAAGTTTTGTTATTTTTCTTGGGATCACTTTTTTCTAGTCTTCTGCATATTTCTATATAAATTCTCTTGCCTCTTATTCAATAGAAATCAATACTATTATATCCATTCTCAACCAATTAAATTTGTGTAATTTGTTATACCTCATTTTCCTAGATGTATTTTAGCAATTGCAATACCCTTTGATTATGTTCATTTTAATTAACTAATCTGTTAAGTGAATCCATTGTATTTCTTACATGGTTATATTATTTCTTGGCTTTTCTATGGTGTAAAGATTGAAGGAATACATATAGTGGTGTGTCTTGTGAGGTCTACTGGATTTTAATGTGATTATTGGAAAGAAGTAGATCAACAATATATTTGGTGCATCGCCACTTTTCCCTTTTAACATTTTGATTTTCTATTTCCTCCTTCCTTTTTCCTTCTTAGACTTAGTTAGGTGCATCTAGATTGTGAGGAAGTTGGCCTTCTATGGAGATTAAATCTTTGATTATAAAGTCCCACACTTTTGAGATTGTTTCCATGTTACACAAGGTTTCTTGAGGATCACACCTCAAGTAGGGTTACAGACTTTTGTGTCAATAGGTATTTGGCTAAACCTCCCATATTAATGTCGCCCGTACTAGGAAAAACTTTGATATTATATACTTGGCTACACATTCCTCCCTAGGAGAACTATTAGCACTAAGTAATGAGATTGGAAAAAAGCATGCTATTTACTACATCATTCACACTTTGGTAGCTTATGAGATGAACTACAACAAAATTAAGGCCTGCCTAGAAGTGGTATTTGCCTCCCAAAAGCTTAGAAATTACACGTTGGTTCACACAGTCCATCTTATTGCTAAAATTGATCCCTTATAATACTTATTGAGTAAAGTTGGACTTACCAACCATCTAGCTAAATGGATGATAATTTTCTTTGAATTTGACATTTAATACATTGAAGCAAAGCTATCAAGGGGCAAGCCTACATAGTTAACTAACTGGCTGATTTTCCATTAGAATATACAACTCCTATAAAGATTGAGTTTCTAGATGCTTCCATCTATTGGAAATAGGGTTAGTTGGATATCTATAGGGTTATCATTTATGGCAATATGTATTCAACATTTCATTTATACATTTAGGGTTAGAAAACTATCTAACTATTAGACAATTTGCAGTAGTATAGAGACATATGTGATGTGTATAGATGACACACTTTGAACTAGCTTATGCATAGTTGAGGATAGCTTTATGAAAATGTCATGATGTCATGTTCAAGTGCACAAACTTGTATAGACTAGACAACACAAGTCACAGTCAAAATACAATTTTAGCTATCTAACATAGTAGAATGGAGCATATCAGAGTTTTGAGTTATACAACTTAAGGAGTTATTTTGGTAAAAAAAAATTACTTAGTCATGGTTAGCTAATATCATAAATTATAATTTGGTAGGCTTGTAAGAGAATGGAGGCTACCATAACATAGTTTTATAATTATCAAGGTATATATGAAGATCTTATCTTGCATAGATAAGAGAGTGATGAGGATGAGGTGTGCAAGCAATATATGTTGATGTAAACTATTGTGAAGATAGTATATGTGATGTGTGAACTTATATGATGTGATATCTAAAGTGATTTCAGAGCAAGTGTAAGATACAATAGTAATAAAGTATTCTATGTATATCTACTCTTATGAAGGAACTTTATTGTATAATTGCATATTAGGGTAGTGAGCTCTTCTTGCATACACTATACTTGATCTATCAACTCCTAACACAATTGAGGATTTTAATAGGGCCTAGTTCTCTAACAAGGACTTGAGATACTATATGTCCTTAATAAAATCCTAATAGGGTCAATATCCTTAACATGATTCTTTTGTTTAGTGGATCATTTTGTGGCTATCATCACCACTAGAGTTTTCCCTTAGCTAAGCTTTCCCTAGTTAGAAAATAATGTTGTTACGAGTTCTCTTTATGTATGGTTAATATTACTATTCATTATTGTTGGTTTACTTTCATATGCAAGGTACAAATTAATTAACAATATTTAGTTGTGGAGAAAACTTTATAGAATACTGATTCATCCCCCCTCTCGATATTATCTTTTTCTAAAAATTGGTATGAGAGAATAGTTATTCTAAGGAGACTTAATAGATTGAGTAAGATCCCTATGGATATGGAATAGTTAAAGAGAAATATTGAAGGATATCTTGAACAGGTTGACCTTCTTATAGAAGAAAGAGATTACCTAAAAGATAAACATGAAGATACAAAAGTTTACATTGGAAAACTAAAAGACAAGATTGATGATCTTATATCTGGTAAGAAATCAAATGTGTAGACTAGTGACAATGATGAAGTAGAAAATCTCAAGAAAGAAAATGAAATCTTGAAACATGAGTTGAAAATTGTTAAAATTAAGTGGAGCCTTAAAAAAAATGACAGTAAGAATGAACCTGAGCTAAACTATGAGAATGCAAATCTTAGATCCAAGTTGAGTCAAGTAACATCTAGATTAGATTATATCTAGATAGAAAATGCTAAGTTAGAAAACTAAAATACTATTATGAAAGGAGAGTTGACACAAGCCAAACAATGTTCAGTTAGAGAAGATTTACTCTAGTTTTGAGAAAATTAATGAGTAGATATTTTTTAGAGACCCTCTTATGAAAGAACATGTATTGGATATCTTATTGGAGAAAACTTCACCAAGAAAGTTTAAATTAGGAAAATAACTAGATCTAGTTGTAGAAACCCTAAAGAAACTAATCAAAAAATGATCAAATTATCTAAAGAAGTTGAGCTAATTTATTTGTCTAAGAAATATGAAGAACCTAAGATAAGAGAGAAATTGATCAAGCCAAGAAATTTGAATCATTCAAGGAAATTAGAAATGAAATCAAGGTAAATATTTTATATGCAATGAAGTTGGACATATGAAGAGAGATTGCATATTAAACATATTCCTAATTTCTATTGTTATAATTGTCAAAGTTATGGACATAAAGGAGTAGAACGTAAGAAACCTAAGTTTGATGGTAATAATGAGAATAGTAGAATTTTTAGGAATACTAACCCTATAGGTAATGAAAGAGGAAGATCCTAGAGTAGATCCAATGATGGAGAAAGATCTAATGGTGAAAAGAAATAGATTGTATGTTACAAGTGTAACAAACCTTGGCACATTGCAAGAAATTGCAAAGCACCTAATAGCCAGAATGGAACTAATCAAAGGAGAAAAGCATTTTTATGTTAGTTATGCAATAAATTTGGACACACAAAAAGATTTTATAGAATGGATAGAAGGAACTTCAACAAAAATACTAATCATAGAAGAAACAATATCAAAAATGACAGAAGGAATGATAATCGCAGTGCCAATAGTTAGAAGGAAGCAATCAAAGAACATATTGATGAAGTCAAAGAAGTATTTGTGAAATCTCATAATCCAAAGAGTTCTTATACATTTTTGGAAGAATAATATTTTGATGCACTTGAAGGAAAATTAAAGTCAAAAATTGTTTGTGACTCATCCTATCTAAATTAAGTAGTTTTAGAAGAGGCAGAGCATTAGTTACATATAACTAATATTAGAAAGTGAATGAGAATTTGCATAGTTAACAAAAGGTAGAGGACATAGAGAGGAAGCTATGGCCGAGTGTGCAAGCTTATATATGATCACAGAAAGATTGATGCAGGAGCATCTTGCATCATGAAAAAAGGGGTGTGATCAAAATTATTATTAAAAAAAAGTTGGAGGAGAGAGATAGTGACAAAAAATAGAGGAAAAATAATATAAAAGGAGAAAAGAGGAATTTATTTTTTCAATTTACATAGGTGGCATAAATAAAAGATTAAGAAAAAGATTAAGATTAAGTATGTACAGTACTTTCCTGATCAGTCACCACAATCTAACAATCTCCCACTTGGGGACTGATCAGGCTCCACACTAAACAACAATCTCCCACTTGGAGACTGATCCTGTAGCAATACAACTACCGCATGGGGCTCCCACTGGATCAAACCACCCTGGACTCTGCTGTTCTTTTATTCACATTTAGTCTAAAAAGACCAACTGAAGCTGAAGAGGAGTTCAGCTTCTCCCTTGTGACAACCTTTGTCAACATATCTGCTGGATTTTCATTGGTATGTATCTTCTCCAGCTTTAACTGTCCATCCTCCAAAACTGACCGAATGAAATGGTACCGCAACTGTATGTGTTTGGTCTTAGAATGCAGAGCTGAATTCTTAGCAAGATGAATGGCACTCTGACTATCTGTGAACAAAAAATTATCCTTCTGAGGATGTCCCAATTCTTCCAAGAAGAACTGAAGCCATATCATCTCTTTGGCAGCCTCTGTAGCAGCAACATACTCTGCCTCTGTAGTGGAGAGAGCATTAATCTTCTGTAGCCTAGAAACCCAGCTCACGGCTGCCCCACCAACAGTAAAGACATAACCTATAGTACTCCGCATGGTATCAATATCCCCAGCCAAATCTGAGTCAACATAGCCCTGTAAATCAGTAGTAGAGCCCCCAAAGTGTAAACACTTATTGGATGTTCCTCTCAAATATCTGAGAATCCACTTGACAGCATTCCAATGCTCAAAACCTGGATGACTCATATACCTGCTAACGACTCCCACTGCATGTGCAATATCTGGCCTAGTGCATACCATAGCATACATCAAACTTCCTACAGCTGAAGCATAGGGTACCTTGGACATCTTATCCTCCTCTTCATGTGTCTTGGGACACATCTCCTTAGTCAATTTCAAATGACCAGGTAAAGGTGTGCTGACAGCTTTAGCATTCTCCATAGAGAAACGTTGCAACACCTTCTCAACATAATCAGCTTGAGATAGCGTCAATGTTCTGTTCTTCCTATCTCTGCAAATCTTCATACCAAGGATTTGTTTTGCTGCCCCCAAATCCTTCATAGCAAATGCATGTGCTAATTGGCGTTTCAGCCCCTTAATATGATCCATGTTAGACCCAGCTATAAGCATATCATCAACATATAAACATAAAATAATGTAACTATCATCATCCAACCTCTTAAAATAAACACAGTAATCTGAATGACACCTATTATATCCATGCTCATGCATAAAACTGTCAAATTTTAGATACCATTGCCGAGGTGCTTGCTTCAGGCCATATAAACTTTTCTTCAATTTGCACACTAAGTTCTCCTTACCTTTGACCTCAAAACCCTGTGGCTGAGCCATATATATTTCTTCATCCAAATCACCATGAAGAAAGGCTGTTTTAACATCCATCTGCTCTAAATGCAAATCTTCAGTAGCCACAAGACTTAAAACAGTACGAATAGAAGTCATTTTAACAACAGGGGAAAATATTTCATCAAAATCAATTCCTTTTTTCTGTGCAAATCCTTTTACAACTAACCTGGCCTTAAATCTTTTCTTACCTCCTTCCTCTTCTTTCAACCTGTAAACCCATTTATTCTGTAAAACCTTTTTACCTGCAGGCAACTTGCACAAATCCCATGTCTTATTTTTCAGCAAAGAGTCCATTTCATCTTTCATTGCAGACTCCCACTGAATCTTAGTATCCACCTACACAGCTTCATCATAACTTTCAGGTTCACCAGCATCAGTAAGTAAAATAGAATATAAAGAGGGAGAAAACCTTTGTGGAGGTCTAATTGGCCTTGTTGACCGTCTAACATTCACTGGTGTATGTGGTATTTGTTGTTGCGGTTGTTGCACATCATGAGGAATGGCTGGAACATCAGCTTTTGGAGTATCATCCAGCACTACATAATCATCTTCTTTCTTCTCATGTTGCTGCAACAGATCTTTGTACAACACTTTTTCATTGAATATGACATCCCGGCTTCTTATAATTTTATGATTTTCAAAATCCCAAAGCCTATAACCAAATTCATTAATGCCATATCCAACAAAGACACATTTCTTTGATTTAGCTTCTAGCTTGGTTCTATTTTCAGAGTCTATATGAGCAAAAGCTTCACAACCGAAGGTCTTGAGAAAAGAATAACTCACCTTCTTACCAGTCCATGCTTCCTCTGGAATACCACAACCCAAAGGAGTAGAGGGACCTCTATTAATCAAATATACTACAGTATTGACAGCCTCCGCCCACATGTGTAAGGGCAACCCAGCATGCAACCTCATGCTCCTTGCGCGCTCCATTATAGTCCTGTTCATGCGTTCAGCCACTCCATTTTCCTGTGGAGTCCTTGGAACAGTTTTTTGTCTACGAATACCATTAGTGGAGCAATAATCTTCAAATTCATGACTGCAATACTCACCACCATTATCAGATCTGAGACATTTTAATTTCTTACCAGTCTCATTTTCAACCAAGCATTTCCATTTCTTAAAAGTTTGAAATACATCAGATTTATGTTTAAGGAAATAAACCCATACTTTTCTAGTTGCGTCATCAATAAATGTAACATAATAATGAGAGCCACCAAGGGAAGATACCTGAGCCGGTCCCCATACATCTGTATGCACAAGTTCTAATTTCTCCTTTTTGTTTTCCTTCCCTATCTTTACAAAACTCACTCTCTTTTGTTTTCCATACACACAACTTTCACAGAAATCCATATTCACACATTTTAGACCTGGTAAAACGTTCCTTGAATGAAGTACTTTCATACCTTTCTCACTCATGTGCCCAAGTCTATTGTGCCACAGCGCTGTATCAGAATCCACAGCAGCTATTTGTTCTCCCTGCTCATCTGCAGTAATTGTTCCTGAATATTCATTTTTCTCTGAAACAATCAAAGTAGAAGGAACAATATGACCTGTACAAAGATATAAGGTGCCTACTTTCACACCTTTTGCTACTACAAGGGAACCTTTTGAAACCTTCCAATTTTTATCATTAAAAGTAACTACACAACCCTCATCACCGAGTTGCCCTACTGAAATTAAATTTCTACTTAGTTTTGGAACATGTCTTACCTCATGTAGTAGCCAATGATTCCCATTCTGCAACTTAATCTTAATTTTTCCCTTTCCAACAATCTGACAGGGTTCATTATCCCCCAAATAAACAAGCCCAAAATCCCCTTGGACATAATCAATGAAATAACCTCTATGAGGTGTAGCATGAAAAGAAGCACCAGAATCTAAAACCCATGAATCATCAACACTCTCTAAAGACAGAAGCAAAGCATCCTCTTCAGATTTGTTACTTACCACATTTGCCTCTTTGTCTCCATCTGATTTATCTCCTTCATTTTTCTTTCGAGTCCAGCAATCTTTCTTTTTGTGCCTTGGTTTCCCACAGTACCAGCAATCATTTGGTCCTCTCGATTGAGACCTCCTCCCCTTTGACTTTCCTCTTGATTTCCCACGATTTCCAGAGTTACTTCCTCTTTCAGTCGTTCTGCCCCTGCTTTGTGCATTTAAAGCACTTCCTGATGTAGATCCACCTGAGGATTTTCTACGAGTTTCCTCACTTAAAATAACACCGATCACATCATCATATTTTAGGGTACTAGATCCAGGAACAGAATTACTCACCGCCATTACCAAGCCATTCCAGCTTTCAGGCAAAGAACACAAAATCAAGAGAGCCCTAATTTCTTCATCAAAATTGATACCCACAGAAGATAATTGACTAGTAGTAGTATTAAAGTCATTTAAATGATCTGCAACAGATCCACCTTCTGCCATTTTCATATTAAATAAACGCTTCATGAGAAATACCTTATTTGAAGCGAAGGGCTTTTCATACAGTGTCGCTAGGGTTTTCATCAAATCTTCTGTCGTCTTTGCTTTTGTAATATTAAATGCCACCGATGGTGCCAAGCATAACCGAATGCTTCCAAGTGCCTTTCTGTCCAAAAGATCCCATTCAGCCTCTGACATAGTTCCCTGATTCTTGGCTTTTCCTTCCAACGGCTTCCACAAATCCTTCTGATATAAATAGTCTTCCATTTGCATCTTCCATAACTGGAAGTTCTGCCCATTAAACCTATCAACCCTCAGCTTACCATCATCTGCCATTGCTCCCACTCAACCGTGAGACTCCCACTTAACCGTGAGACTTTCCTGCAGAGGATAACTGAGAAACAACTAGGCTCTGATACCACTTGTTAGGATAAACCACGGACAGAAATAAAAACTACATGCAAATATAACCAATAACAAAAAATAATAGAACACACAGAAATGAACACAAGGCACCAAGATTTAACGTGGTTCACCCAATCCCTGGGCTACGTCCACCAAACAGCAAGTCCGATCTTATTACAATCCAGTGATTACAACCTGATTACAATCCGTAATCCCTTACAGCTCAATACCGCCACAAGAACCAATTTCGTATCACCACATATAAAAAATACCCAACCCTAAGCCCTTTTTATGAAGTATGTACAGTACTTTCCTGATCAGTCACCACAATCTAACAAATGTATCCATCCTTTGCAACTTTAAGTAGATTATTAATGCACTATAATATCACTGTCTTAACTAATCCTTGTACTCTGTTTCTATATCATAACTCAACCTTTCCTCTAGGTGCTATTTTTACCTCATTTGATCAAATCCTCTTCATCAATCCAAAAAATTATAGTACTCAAATCATCTAAGAAATTATCTTACCAAAAAGTAGTAGATTTGACATCAGCGACAAAATGATGATTGAAACACATATTTATATTCATATCAATTTGTTTCAATAGAATCATGGCAAGTCAGAAAATATATGATGTTTGTGATAGGATGATGTATAAGTTCAAGAAATACCCATTTGTTTCTTTAGTGGATGACCTATTAGGAACATTTTCACAAATCTCATCAAATTTTCTTCATGTAGAGGATGTTAGAAGTTATATTCATTGTAAGATTGAACATATTGGTGATGAGGAAATACACAAGGATTTAGGAGTCATGTGTAATAATGACCTAACACTAAAATCTAAGTACATAAACCTAAACAATTTAAACTTGGTAAAGTATATGTTCTACACAGAGTTTGACAATCGTGAATGGACCAGAATCATTCAAATAAGAGTTCACGATGAGATGTTTTGGATAGGTGATGTACCAGTCACAATTGACAATGACCTAATTTACAAGGTCACATGTCTAAGAAATGAGGGATGTGACCTAGTGAATGATAGAAATGGGAGGAAGTTAGTTAAGACAAACCTGTATACTAGGTTGATGGAAGAAATATGAAGGTGGACATGATTCAGTATAAAGGAGTCAAAGTATTAAGAAAAATTTTAGGATAAAAGTTTAACCATAGTTCAAGGGTTAACTCAGTACTAGTAGGATTCATGCATGCAACATATGTAATGGTAGTTAAGAGAAGAAAAATACACTTATGTGAGATAGTCACAATTGAATTATTGGATAACATTACAAAGATGAAGAAGACCAAGAATGTAGTTTTTTAGATTTGAGTCTTTGTTGACATATCTATTTTTCTATGGAATCAAGCAATTCCCTAGTATGACTAGTTGGGAAAGTAACAAATATTCTATGAAGATGGTAACACAATGTTACAGGGCCAAATTGTAGAATGTTAGAGATAGTGACATTGACTAAATGATGAAAAAAATTTAGACTGAGATGAAGTAGAGGTACAATATACATCCCTCCATGGTGGAGAAGTACAAAAATGAATTATTTTTCATGATGGAAACAAACAATACATGTATGGAAGTAGTTGAACCTAGGGTGAAATTCATTGAGTTCATGGGATATGAAATGAGTGCATAGCTCATAGAAGGGTATGTGCAGATCACACTCTAGTCAAAAAAGGACACAAAGTGCCCTAGATGGGGTACATATGAAGAAAAGGTAAGGGAAGTACACTTAGAACTTCATAGTAAGGAAATAAAAAAATATGTGGAAAAAAAGATAGATTCCATCCTCAAGGAATTAGGCATGACATGAGAGGAATTTAATGAGTTGGAAATCAAAGCCAATGGATGAGTTGAGGTGATAACAACAATACCAATTGTTGTTGCAACACCATCTGAAGGGGTAATAATTACAAAACCTAGTGCCCAAGTACCTTATACATAAGTTGTGCAAGTACAACTAGCTATAGTACAACTACCTAAAAAGCAACTAGAGGTTGATACATCAATTATATAGAGAAAGTTGAAGAGATTGGTAAAGGCACAACAAGAACCGACACCATCTACCAAGAAAAGGGTCAAGAAAACTAGTAGTAGACCTAGAAAAAGAAGAAAGACATTGCTAATCAGTGATTCAGAGGAATTAGAGGATGAAATTGATGACAAACCAGTTGAACAAGCTACACAAGAAGGAAGAACTCTAGTAGGAAAGAAGGCATGGAAACCAAAGGTAGAAAACCTTAACATGTAGATTATAAATGATGATAATTTTGTATAGTTGAATAAATATTATAATTTGTATGATAATATGGATAGGAGGCAACTAGAGAATGCTATAGCAAGAAATATGATCTTGAGAAAAGATAAATTTGATATCATTTAGAACAAGATTCTAGAAGACCTATACAATAGGTTATTAAACAAGAAGAAAAGAGTGATAGAAGACACAAAGTTGAGAGAAAACATGATTAAAAAACTGTGTGAAGTTAAATCTAAAGAAGACATGGATAGAATTTTGAAGGGTATTGAACCCTGCTAAGGGAAAAAAGAAGAGAAATTCTTCAGATGGGAGACAATTATGAAGAGGTTAAGAAGGAAAAAAAAGAATCCATAGTAAAATATATGACTTCCATGCCAAAAGTAAGTGCATAGTTGAAACTAGTTAGCCCAATATATATACAAACAAGTACACCATCTAGTGATGAAGAAAATGTTGAGGAGACATAGAAAGGACTATCACCTCCTCATATTATCATGGTTACCAAATCCATGCATGTAGATAGTACACACATAATAGTGGAAACCAAAGACAATCCATTTTCTCAATATGGAACAAATATTATTCGCAATGTTAGAAATATCATTGCTTATACCAGCTCTAATAAAGAAGATGAAGAAGAATAAAAGAAGAAACAGGTAGAAGAGAAGAGGAAGGAAGAGGTCAAGAGAAAAGAAGAAAAGAGAAATGAAGAGAAGAAGGAAGAAGAAGAAAGGAAGAAAGAAGTAGAGAGGAAAAGAGAAGAAGAAAGAAATGATGTAGAAAAGAAACAGAGAGAAGAAGAAAAGAGGAAAGGAAGAAGAAGCTAGAGGAAGAATTGGAAGAAGAGAAGAAAAAGAAAACTAAAGAATTAAAGAAAGAAGAGGAGAAAAGAAAAGAAGCTAAGAAGGAAATAGAAATATTGGAAGAAGGGAGGAAGAAACCTGAAGAAGAAAAAGAGAAAATAAGACTAAAGAAAGAAAAGAAAAATGTACACCTGAAAGCAGTCACACTTATTCCTACAACAAGTCTAGTAGTAGCAATAGTAGAAGTATTATCTGATGATGATGACAATCAAAAAGGACCGATGAGTTCCTTGAGAAAATTTCTCTAAAAGAACAAGTTAGTTACTTTGGAGAAGACATTATCAAATGTCTTGGAGAGAATGTAGAAGATAGTTACTACAGCTAAAAAAAATATAGACTTGCAGTCAAAGGCTAAAGAATTGGTGAAGTATTTTGATGAAGAATTCACAACCTTGTCTAAATTTTCTTCAGCACAAGTACAAGCCAAACATGACACATCACTACTTGATACAATATGCATGAATGTGAGGAATGACTTGAAGGAACTTGATGTATGCATTAAGAAATTGAGAAATAATATTGATGAAGGTAAGAAGTTGTATGGACAATATGCATCATCATACACAAACCAGTTAGATTTTGAGAATTAGTTAAAGGGTCAAATGAGTGAGCTTCACACACTCACTACAATTTTATAGCTCCCTAAGGCTAGCATTGAAAATTTTGGAATAAAAGTGGAAAAGATCCATAATACAATTAGAGGCATAGAGATTGATAAGGAAAAGGTAATCAAAAGGTTCTCTACTCTTTGAGAAATTTTGTCACCCAAGATCAACATTTTGTCGAGGTAATTGAAGGATCGTCTTGTAGTTAAGGCCTCCTATGATAAATTTTCCTATACTGACTTGAGCACAGTTGAAATGGCATCTTATGCACTCATTAGTATCTCAAACACAGTTAAGGAGAACTAGAAGAAGGATGTTGAAAGATTGAAAACTATTTATGCATATTATTTTTCTAGGATATCAAGTTGATAGACAAAAGTCTATATAGTTTTTGGACACCTTTTCCATTGATGTCAAAGGGGGAGAAGTATATGTAAGGAAAATTATAAATTTATTAAGGAGATGTATATCAAGGAAGAAAATTGTGTATGTAGGAGAAGTATATATGTTTATGTAAGGGGGAGTACACTTATGTATCATTGTAAGGAATGATAAGGAATGTAATGATCGATAAAAATATGAATAAAATAGTTTCTATTTTGAAGGCAAATTTTGTAATTAATTTTGTATTTACTCTTTTTTTATGACATCATTTTGAGACTTAGCCAATTTTTCCAAATATTTACATCAATGCTAAAGGGGGATATTTTTCAAAATATGGCTAGTTAGATGTCTAGAGGGTTGTCATTTATGGCAATATGTATTTAGTATTTCATTTATGCATTTAGAGTTAGAAATTTGTAAAACTGTTAGACAATTTGCAATAGTTCAAAGATAGATGTGATGTGTATAGATGACACACTTCAAATTAGCTTATGCATAGTTGAGGATAACCTATTGAAAGTGTCATGATGATGTGTTCTAGTGCACAAACTTGTATAGACTATACAATGGATGTTATAGTCAAAATACTAGTTTGGGTATCTAACAAAGGAAAATAGAGCATATTAGAGTTTTGAGTTGTACTACATAAAGATTTATTTTGGTAACAAAATAATTACTTATTCATGGTTAGAGGACATCCTAAATTATAACTAGGAAATATTGTAAGAGTATGAAGGCCTATAGAGCATAGTTTTATAATTATCAAGGTATATATGAAGATCTTATCGTGCACAGATAAAAGAGCAACGAGGATGAGATGTGTGAGAAATATATGTTGATGCAAACTATTGTAAAGATAGTATATGTGATGTGCAAACTTATATGATGCAAGATCTAAAGTGATTTCAAAGTAACTGCAAGATACAAGAGTAAGAAATTATTGTATATATATCTACTCTTATGAAGGAACTTTATTGTATAATTTCATATTAGGTTAGTGAGCTCTTCTTTCATACACGGTAATTGATCTACCAAAATCATAGTAGGGTTAAAGAAAATCCTAACAAGGTTGAGGCTTTTAATAGGGCCTAGTCCTCTAACAAGGACTTGAGACACTATATTTACTTCATAGACTCATAAAGACACTATATTTACTTCATAGACTTATAACATGTCAATATCTTTAATAGGATTCTTTTGTTTAGTGGATCATCTTATGAGTATCATACCCACTAGGGTTTTCCCTTGGCCCGGGTTTCCCTAGTTAACAAATAATGGTGTTATGAGTTCTCTTTGTATATGGTTATATTTACTATTCAACATTGTTGGTTTACTTTTATACGTAAGTTATAAAGGAATTAACAATATTTAGTTATGGGTAAAAGTTTCTAGAATACTAATTCACCCCCGCTCTTAGTATTATCTACTTCTAACAAAATCTTGTATATCACTAAAAGAACTTGGAAGTTGTTCTTTGATGGTCCTCACAACCAAAATGAGTCTGGAGTTGGCATTTTGTTTTTCACACCTCATGGTTATACAATCCCAAAGTCTTACAAACTCTTGTTTCCTTGTACTAATAATATTGTGGTTATGAGGATTTAACAAACAAGATCAAAATGGCTTTAGAATAGAGGATCATAGAGTTGCATATCTATGGAAAAAAATTGTCATAAACCAAGTCAACAATGAGTATCAAACCAAAGATGACAAGTTGGTACACCACAAAAATTTGATTGATGCTCTATGAAACTATTTCACATTCATGACATTCAAAAAATTCCTAGAGTAGAAAACAAGGTTGTAGATTCTATGACCACCCAAGCATCTATCCTGTAATTACAATAGCATGAATCATGTTTTGATTTCTTGGTGGAAGAATTGTGTCACCCTTATTATGAGTCCTTTGATAACCAAGTGATTTTCACCATTGTGGGTCATAATTCATCTCTCTATTCAACCATTTACTCCTACCCGCATGATCAAATTATTCTTGAAAATCTCATGTGAAACCAAAATTGCCAACTCTTTCAAAATGCCTCATACTACACCTTGGTCTCTGGTGACTTGTATAGGAAGGGTCTAAACAGAGTGCTCCTTAGGTGTCTAGAACTAGAAGAGTCTAAAAAAACATTAGTTGAAGTCCACAATGACATTTGTGTAGAACATTCTAATGGCCTTGCACTTGTTCAGAAGCTTCTTAGGGTGGGTTATTATTGGCCAACTATACAAGTTGACATTATTTAATATGCTAAATCTTGTAAGAAATTTCATCTTCATGGTAACTTGATTCATTCTCCTAGATGTGAGTTTGTAGCTTCTATTACATATTCAAAATTTTAGCAATGGGCCTTCAACTTTGTAGGAAAGATTCATCCAAGTTAATGTAGTGGTCACAAGTTTATCATCACAATGACAAAAGATTTCACAAAATGTGTTGAAGTTGTACCATTATTTTTTGCTATAGAAAAATGTGTTGCCTTACTTATTTTCAACCACATTATTTATTGCTACGACATCCCATCTTCCATTATTACTGATAATGGAGGATAATTCAAAAACAAGGACCTAAAATAGCTATGTAAGAAGTCTAAAATCAAAAAATATTAGTCTTTAATCTACTATCCCCAAAGGAATGGCCTAGTTGAGGCCTCTAACAAGATATTGCTCAAAATTTTGTACAACACAATTCACAAATTAACAAATACTAGCACCCATAGATTAATCTAATACTATGGGCCTGTAGAACCATTGTACCTACTCCTAGAAGGAGTACACCTTTTAGTCTATGGTTATGGAAATTTTTTACCCTCAGAAGTCAAGATTCCCTCACTATGAGTCTCCCTTCATGGGAAGATAACTCATGAAGACCATACGACTATGAGGACACAAGAGCTAGAAACCCTTGATGAGCACCACAAGGCTTCTTTTGACCATATGAGGGCTTATAAAAAATGGTTACAACAATAAGATTCATCCCCATGAGTTCCAAGTGGGTGAGCTTGTGCTTAGATAAAACCCCAAAAATTAGCAAAACATAGAGCAGAAAGGGAAATTCAAGCCTAACTAGTTGGTTCCTTACATTGTCACAATAATATTTTGGATTGGGTGCTTATCAACTTTCTACCCCTGAAGCAAAAAAACTAGCTGATCTTATCAACATTTTGCATTTGAAGAAGTCCTATGCTTGAGGCTCATAGCTCAGCTATCTATACATATTTATTGATCCTAAAAAATCCCAAAAGTGATCATCTTAGTGAAAGCCTAAAAATAGGCACTTCGATATATCACTAAAAAATAAAAATAAAAAATTTAAAATTTAAAAATTTAAAAATTAAAGAAGTCCTAGAAAAATCTGTCAAGTGGTGAAAAATTGGAAATAGGTGCTACTTGAGACCCTCACACTTATGTCTATTAGTCTCACTCATTTACTCTACAACAAATTTCCTAGCTTGGAATTATCTCTTGTCCTCATTGAAGGGTATGGTTGCTTAGCTTATCAAGGTCTCCTTGTGCATTATGGTTTCTTTGGAAACACATTCAAAATAGTGTTTCTCAACACTTTTCAAATACTCTACATATAGTCTAAGATGTTGTGATATTTATCACTATTAGGTTCAAGTCTTGAAGAAATGGCCATGTGATACACACACACACACACTTAAACAAAAAAATTGCTGAAATATGATGAATTTTATCTTCTTTGTGTGCTATCTATGATGTTTTCTTTTACTGAGTGTTCCCTCCCTAATAGTATTTTGAGGATGTCATGGACTAGAAGACTGGGGGCATGGGGCATGTTTACTTGCTTTCTGCTAGTGGGTATACTTTGTTAAGTATAAGGTGTTTAAATAATTCATGCTTTTCCTACTTGGCACTATGGACCTACAACATATCATCCTTGTCTATTTTTGGAAGACCACACTTGGGGGTTATCTTGGCACTTATTCCTTGATATAGGTGTAATATTTCTATATTAAACTTAGGGTGTCTAACTTATTTAGCCATCTTCACTTACATGTCTTTGATGCTTAGGTTGGATTCCCACATTTCTATTTGATATAGATCATATTCATATCCTCATAGTCATACTAGTGATGGTTTTATGATCTTATGATGTCCTTATTAAAATTCTCAATGATGAAATTAGAGTCTAAATATTTTGTATACCTTGCAAGTAAACAACTTTGCATATTAGTTTGCATCATAGGTTCATTCTTATCTTAGTATTACATTTCTACATATGGGGCGAGCTCTCTCTTCATATTTTCTTAGACATATCAATTAACTACTTTCATATCTCCTTCATTTTCTTCTTAATCATGTATTTCACCTTCTTCATATATTGTTTCATCTTTTTTTAAAAATCCTTTCATTACAAGGGGTTAATCCAAAAAATAACATTTAATCTATCCAAGTAGTACATTTTCCAAACATGATTCTACATCATACACATGAGAGATAAAATATACATGAGAGAGATCCATAAGCACATAAACATGAGTATAAAACTAAAGCATCACATGGAAACATAAACTAAAAAATGTTGAAACATCCATATACAACATTCTTAAAATGAGGGAAGTACACAAAGATATCAACCAAATCCAATATCTCATACATTTATTAAAGATGTTACAATACAATATGGGATCCAAAATCTAGATGGATGTCTAAAAATACATATGGTACAACAAAAATGCCACAAGGAAATCATTTTAGGCTACTCCTAACTCTAGGATTGACTCTTTCCCTCCTAGGTTGGTGACGGCCATGAAGCTAAAGCCTGCCTCTTATATGGTAGTTGTACAAGACCCTCTGATCTTCTTACTCACTCTAAATAATCTAGCAACCCCTATCTCTATGGAACCACACCTCTGTATGTTTCATAATAGTAAGCAACTCATACCCCATGATGTTTTGACTCTCACCTAGTAGTATCTCTCTCCTTATGGAGCTCATTTGCCCATGTTTGCTTGTCTATTAGTTGTTGATCTCACATAGCCAGAGAAACCTATGTTATCTATAGCTCTACCTCTATGGCCTAGATCCTAAAATCATGGTCATCCTTCCCTCCATCTCCTTTGAAAGGTTTCTCCTATCATGCCTCTATCCACTTGACTCTCCTGTATCTCAGTAGATGCTCCTCTTCCTCCTCCTCCTCCTCCTCCTCATCCCTTGCAACCTGGACCCATGCCCATCTTCTCTCTAATCTGGAACTACTATTGACCTCCATCCATCTGTTGCCTCTGCCTTCATCTCCCCCTATCTTTCTAGCATACATGGAGCATATGGTTGTGTGAACTTGGGAAAAGGATGCATTTGCATCTCATACAGATATATTGGGTCCCATACGATAGTCCCAAGGCTCACACATCAAAGTTGGTGTATCTTCTAAGGAAACCTGGTAGTCCAACATGGGCATCCAACCCTATATCTCCTCCCTATGGAATTGGGCATAATTCATAGTCTCCACTAAGACCCCCTACCACTGAGAAAATTGACACCATACTCGGCTAATCACAAAAAATTGCACTATCTCAAAATGTCTCTCAACTAGTGGTCAACTATAATGCATGTACTCTAACTCCCATGAGTTGGACCATATGTGACATTGGCAGTATGACCACCAAACAAAATAGGTGAGCTCATCCAAAACCTATTAATGATAGGCCACATCCTTGCTATGACTCTGTGGTATGAACCTTGCATATTTGAATATGAAGGGCTCACTGCACTTTTGTAGCTACACCTATAGTTGAATTACTACAATGTGCTCCCAAGCCCATATCTGGGTCAATATTGACCTTCATGTCCATGTCTACCTAGATAGGTAGACTATCTCATGAAGCTCATGAGACATATTTTCCAAAATCATAGGTCTTAATGCCATCCTCTAGGGCCACCTAATTAAATCTACTAGAAATCTACCCTATCCTAGTGGGAGGCCCTTCTATCCCTTATTGATAACTAGAGCCTAACTGACCAATGAGAATAGAAGACAAGGCAATGGATACTCATCCCCATACTCATCTATGAGGCTCTCCTAGCTCAAGTGATGGTCTAAGATAGTGACATCTTGAAATATTTGTTACACTGCCAATCTCCACTCTTTTAGGGCCTGGTCATAATAACTTGTGACATGTAAAAACCTCACATCAGTATAACTTGCACAAATACTAGAAACTTCAATACAAATGAGCAACCAAAGATAAAAACTCATTGGATCTCTATAGCATGGTAGCTGAAGGATGTGGTATATATCCTCCAATGTAATGGTAACCTCCCTAGTAGGTAAGAAAAAAGTGTATGGGGCATGCGTGTCTCCTACTTCAGCTCAATAATTGATATAGCAGCCTTATCATCATTAGTTAGACAATGTAGGATGCATAACCCCATCACTTTGGGGACTCTAATATGAAAAGCAAGAAAAAAAATTTGTACACAAATAGGTAAAACAAACATTAAAACATCAGTAGCAGCTCAAGCACGTCATTGATCATGCAAAATGATAGAAAACAATACTTATACATGAGAATTTCAACTAGTAAGCTCAAAAAATAGGTTGTACAACACTTTTCACTATATACAGGTGATACTTCTTCTTCTAGTACCTAGGTGATAGTTTTTACTTGGGTGACATTTTACACCATGTGAAATGACATTTGGGTGTATCTAGTGTGACAAAATTTGTAAATCCATGGGATACATTTGGTTTGACAAAAATATAATGTGATATTTCTTAAAGTCTGTGTGATAATTTTAAAGTATCACATGATATTTCTTCTTAAAACCCTTAAACTATACCAAAAATGTAATAAATGCTTCAAAAAGTGACAAAAGTTCAATGACTTACTAGGGCCTTGTACTTATATGGCTTCTTTAGCATTTGACTGTGCTCAAAATGGTGTTTTTGGGTTAGAATGCCTATTAAAGACATATTTTCTCTCCAAATAACTCAAAAGCTCTCAAAACCTAAAAAGACAAATGAATTGAAAATGACCCTTGGATCCCTTATATAGTCCTCTGACCCAGTTTTGACTAAAATCTTGAAAAAATTACACTCTTGGCTAATTTTGACATTCTAGATCCATTTTTGGGATTGAAATCAAAATCTAATTTCATCTTGATAGTCAAAATCACATTTCAAAATTCTTCCTTCTTCTATGCAGTTAGCTGATCTTTTGAGGTCTAATTTTCAAATCTTCACTGGGGCATCTTCATTTCTTCATATCTTCACCATTTTTGCACTTCATATCTACTTCATCTCACATTTTCACTTCTAAATCATATTTTTACTTAATTTTTCTCAATTTGCATACTTTATCCTTCATGGTCAACTCTGGTCAAACTAGGGTATTCTATCACTACTTTATAGTCATTCTTTCATTCTAATCTCATATCAGTCATCATGGATGTTTCTATATCTTGATTTTTCTCATATCTGACTCATTTATGCATTCCCTTTACCTCATTTTGATTTTGATCTCAAAGGGGTAGAAACACTCTATCATCGCTTCCTATGGTTATCTATTTCTCAGGAGCATCTATTTGATCTATTCATTTTCTTTCGAGCTATCCACCTTTATTGGTGTTAGCACTCTTCTTGATTTTTGATATCATTTCTTTCCTAAGTGTCTAGTACTATCGCTATTAGGTTGTGCATTCAAAACTTGTTATCTCTTTCTTCATTTTGTTCTCTGAGATCATATCACTCTATTTGTTGTTTTCTACTTGGCTTCTATATTCTTTGATGTCATGTTTCCAAATTGATCACACATAAGTTAAAGAGGGGCAAATGTAATCACCTAAAAATATTCATCTTGAATATTAACCCCCTTTCTTGAAATTTTGGCTAAATTAATTAATCATTTACCTAGACCAAATTTCTATAAATCAATTAATTTTACCATAACCTATAGTTTGACTTTATTATCCTAAGTTCATATTTGATTGAAATAATATGTCCCCTTTTAATTAAACAAGAGACCCCATTCTTTTAACTCACTCAATGTGCACATATACAATCCTTTTTCTATTTACAAATTAAAAGAAAAGGTTAAATGATTAATTAATTTATAGAAAATTTATCTTGGTAAATGATTAATTAATTTAGCCAAAATGATAATAAAGGGAGCTAATAATTTAGATGAATATTTTTAGGTGATTACAGTACTATACACATTTCATAAATTTTTGGTTTACTCATCAAGCTTTTTTGAGTTGAATCATCAATCATTTCCCAAGGTTGACTCATCAAGGGTTGACTTGTCAAAATTATATATCCCTAATTTTGCTAGTGGAAAAATCTTGTATAAAATCCCTTAGGGTTAGGGATTTTATTAGTGTATGATTAGATTTTATCTTCTTACAATGGTATTGAGTTTTAAGTGATTACAAATTGTAATCGGCTATAATCACTAGATAATAAAAATATTGGACTCATTATTTGGTGGATGTAGCCCAAGGATTGGGTGAACCACATTAAATATTTGTACCTTGTGTTCCCTTATGTGTGGACTATTATTTATTGATATTGGATATATATGCACAAAATTATTATTTCTATGTCATTAATCAAAATTGGTAGTATCTGAACCTATTTTTTTAGTTATCTTCTACAAGAAAGTCTCATGATTGAGTAGGACTATCATAGTTGAGTGTGAGTGATGGTAGATGAGGGTAATATGAAGGTTCAAAATTTTAATGGGTAGAACTTTCAATTATAGAAAATGCAAATGGAGGAATATCTTTATCAGAAGGATCTATGGTGGCCATTGCAAGGAAGATCTAAGAAACTGACAAATTTGATAGATAAGGACTAGGATATTTTGGATAGAAAGGTACTTGGAAGTATTCATTAATGCCTGGTACAATTGGTGGCATTTAATATTATAAAAGAAAAGATGACTGAAGAGTTGATACAAACCCTAATAAAGTTTAATAAAAAGACCTTCACTTCAAACAAGGTATTTCTCATGATTCATTTAATTAATATGAAGATGGCAAAACGTGGATCAGTTGTTGATTATTTAAATGAGTTTAATATGATTACCATACAATTATCTTTTGTAAATTTAAATTTTTATGAAGAAATTAGGACTCTTTTAATTTTGTATTCGTTGCCTAAAAGATGGAATGACTTGGTAATGGTTGTGAGTAATTCTTTTATGGATCTAATACTCTAAAATTTGATGATGTGATTGGTGTTATTCTGAGTGAGGAAACTTGTAGGAGATGCTTAGGTGAATCTACATTAGTATGTATTTTAAATGCCCAAAGAAGAGGATGAATGAATGAGAGAGGAAACAATTCTAGAAATCATGAGAAATCTAGAAGAAAATAAAAAAGAAAGAGGTCTTAATCTAGGGGACCAAAAGATTGATGGTGTTATGGGAAACCAAGGCATAAGAAGAAAAAATATTGGAATTGAAGGAACAATGAAGGTGACAAAAAAGAAGGAAACACGGAGGTGAATGTGGTAAGTAAAAAATCTCGATAGGATTCAAGTTTCTTCTTTCGTTAGAAAGTGTTGATGATTCATGGGTTTTAGATTCAGCGACTTTATTTCATACTACTCCCCATAGAGGTTATTTTCTTGATTATGTTTAAGAGGATTTTGGGCTTGTCTATTTGGGAGATAATAAACCTTGTTAGATTGTTTGAAAGGGAAAATTAATATTAAGTTGTAGAATAGGGATCATTAGCCACTACAAGAGGTAAGAGATGTTCCAAGATTGAGTAGGAATTTAATTTTAGCAGGGCAACATGGTGATGAGGGTTGTATAGTTACTTATAATGATAAAATTGGAAGGTTTTAAAAGGTTCCCTTGTAGTAGCCAAAGCTCTAAAAGTAGGCACCTTATTTCATTGTATAGGTCATATTGTTCCTTCTACTTAAATTATTTTAGAGAGAAATGGATGTTCAGGAACATTTGATGCAATTGAGTAGGAAGAACAAATATATACTATAGACTTTGATACAATATTATGGCCCAAGAAACTTGGGCATAAGAGTGAGAAATGTATGAAACTAATTCATTTAAAGAAATTTTACCAGGTTTGAAATGTGTTAGTGTGGATTTCTATGAGAGTTGTGTGTATAGATATAAAAAGGGAGTTAGCTTTTTGAAGAATGGGAAGACAAAAAAAAAGAGAAACTAGAGCTTGTGCATACAGACAAATGGTAGAAACTTAGGTATTTTTCCTTGGTGGATCTCATTATTATGTTACATTCATTGATGATGCAACTAGAAATTATGGGTTTATTTCCTTAGACTTAAATATAACGTATTTTCAAACTATTAGAAAATGGAAATGTTTGGTTGAAATGATACTGGTAAAAGGCTAAAATATCTTAGATTTGATAATGGTGGTGAGTATTGTAGAAAATAATTTGATGATTATTCTTCTAAAAATGGTATTTGTAGATAGAAATTTTTTCCAAGGACTCTATAAGAAAATGGAGTGGTTGAATGCATGAACACGATAATAATAGAGTGTGCAAGGAGCATGAGGTTGCATGATAGGCTTCCCTTAACCATGTATTAAGATGATGTCAATAGTGATATATATTTGATCAATAGAGGCCCCTCTAGTGCTTTGGGTTGTGGTATTATAGAGGAGTCATAGACACCTTCAATTGTGAAGAATTTCCATATGTAGATTCTAAAAATAGAACCAAGCTAGAAGCTAATTTTTAGAAATGGATATTTGTTAGAGATGTCATTGATTGATTTGGCTATAAGCTTTGGGATTTTGAAAATCATTAAATTGTAAGAAGAAAGGATGCCATATTTAATGAGAAGGTGTTGTACAAATATCTATTGCAGCAACATGAGAAGAAAGAAAATGATTATGTTGTGTCGGATGATACTCAACAGGATAAAATTCCAAAAATATCTCATGCTGTGAAAAAATTACAGCAAAAAAACCACAAACCTTAGACAATTTTAGGTGTTCAATAAGGCTAAGTTGACCTCCAAAAAGATTTTCTCCCTCTTTGTATCCATAACTTGTAACCTTGCCTAGGGCATCCAATATCTTTCTCAAGAAAAATCCAAATGATTCTAAACCAATTTCATACCAACCCTTTATGAATCTAGTTTCTGAATATGAATTCATTAATTGTTTAAATGCATAAATAATTATGTGAGCACAAATCATTGCTTGCAACTCCATTGAATGTATTTAAAAACTAGTTTCCACTAAAAGATGTATAACATCCACAAATATGAATGAAAATGACTAAAAAAAAAGGAAAATTAAAGTGGATTCAAATATATTTCTAATGAATATAAATAGGGATCCAAATTCATCGGCATGTGTGCATACCAAACATTTCAATCTAAATGTAGTCGAGCATCCTCAAATATGCAAATAACAAATTTTACCAAAACTACCAAAAATTATTTATTTCACCATGAAATAAACCTAAACCAAAGCCAAAAGAAATTTTATTCAGCCTAATATCAAAATATGTAGATTATATATGGTTTTTAAGCTTTACATGTTCGTACAAGACCTAGATCCAACACAAAAATGAAAAATAATCAAAATAACAAATTAGAATCACTCCACATTTGTTTCAAATTTAAGTACTTTCTTCTATTATGATTTGGTTTTATAATATATAATTTTTAATAGACTCTTTTTTGGTTTATAACTTCCCAACTACCTTTTTAACCAACTCTTTACATTCTTTTAATCATGATGCATACTCATGACAACATTTTATGCATTTTGCATTACAACTTTTATAAGTTTAACTCTTAAATTGAGAAATCTTTGCGTGGACACTTGAATCACCCTAAAATGGATTTAAATAGATAGCTTACATCAATTTTAGCCTTTACAAGTCATTCTTTCATATTTTACCTTCTTGACTACTTTAAGACCTCCTTGCACTTTTTGACAACTTATTACAAATGGCTTCTCTAGCCTTTACAACTTGACTTATGGACTCAAATACATTATAAATGGATCAAATAAATTTAAATATCTCACATGACCATTCTTATCCTCCTTGTGTTCTTTTTTTTTTTGTGCTCACATAATGATTTATGCATTGAAATAATTAATGAATAAAATATGCAAAAACTAGGTTCCTAGAGAGTTACTATGAAATTGGTTTGGAATCATTTAGATTTGTCTTGAGAAAGATATTGGATGTCTTAGGTAGGGTTACAAGTTTTTTTTTTGGTTTATGATAGTGAAAATGGGTCTTGGTACAAAGATCATCACTTGTAATTTATTTATTGGATTGGACTAAGATTTGGATATGTTTTAATAGGCCTAGTTTTAAAATATTCCTCCATAGGAATTTTTTGGGAAAACCCAAAAATGAAAGCAATGAATAATATACTCTAGAATAGAAGTCAAACAATGTGAATGGTTAAATATTTATTAACTTGGGTTGAAATATATTTATTTTTACCTCATGAGATGCCTCTAATAATAAAATTATTTAATGGATGTTGAAGGGATCAACATTTATCCAACTTCTTGGTTAGTTTATATGATGCTCTTCATCACATAGAGGGATACTTATTTGTATATAGATAGTCAGAGTATCATTCATATTGTAAAAAAATCTTCTTTGCAATCAAAGGAAAAACACATACAGTTGTGATACCATTTTATTTGGCCACTTTTGGATGATGGAAAGTTAAAGTTGGACAAGATATATACATATGATAATCTGATAGATATGTTTACAAAGGTAGTGAAATGGGATAAGTTTAACTCCTCTTCAACTTTGGTTAGTCTTCCATACTAAATAGAATAAAGGAACAACTGAGTCTAGGGTGGTTCAATCTAGTGGGAGCCTCATGTGCTAGAAATATTGCTACAAGACCAATTTCCAAGTGGGAGATTGTTTTTTAGTGTGGAGCCTAATCAGTCCCCATGTGGGAGATTGGTCTTTAGTGTAGAGCTTGATCATTCCCCAAGTGGGATATTATTGATATGTGGTGATTGATTAGGAAATTAATTTCCACTTTTCATAAATTTTTGGCTAATTCATTAAGGTTTTTTGAGTTGACTCGCCAACTATCTCCTAAGGTTGTCTCATTAAGATTTTTTAGGTCAACTTGTCAAAATTATCTAGCCCTAATTTTGTAAGAAACAAAATCTTGTATTAAATGGCTTAAGGTTAGGGATATCATTAGTGTATGATGTGATTGTATCTTCTTATGGTGGTATTGAGTTATAAGGGATTAAATATTGTAATTAGGTTGTAATCACTAGAAAATAAAAATATTAGACTCATTGTTTGGTGGATGTAACCATGTTAAATCTTTATGTCTCGTATTCTCTTCTATGTGGATTATTATTTTATGATAATGGATATATTTGAATGTAATTTTTATTTTTGTCTCATTAATCCTAACAAAAGAAGTGGCTCCAATCAATGTTCCCAAGATCTATATCTTTGATCTCAGAGTGTAAGTCCAAAAACTTTAACTTTGCTGACAACCCTTGGAATTTATACTATATCAATTTTGGAGATACAACCTTAGCCTTAAGTGTAGATGAATATGGGGAATTCATTGATTGAATATACAAGAAAAATTCATCAATATCATGTTAATAAAACCATTTTTGAAAATATCTAAAAGAGATACCAAAGGACTAACTAGTAAGAAAAGAATTCTCAACAACTAACTAAAAATGACTATCTTAGAGTTGCACACCTGCATAGGAGAAGACCTGAACAAGTGCACAAAAATGTACTATAATATATAAATATTGTACCTATGCAAGTGTGATAGGTATAATTAGTTAAAATTAATAGGGAAAAAAATCTAGGATGTTGAATAAAGACTCACAATGGGGACCAAAAGACCTTATAGACATGTAGAGTTATACAACTCTATATTTGAAGGAAGATGATAGAATTGGTATAAATAAAATATGAGGAAGTTGTGCATGCATCACACATACACAAGTGTGAATATGTAATGATGCAAAGATTGGTAGAAACATGGAAACGTGGGAAAACCATAGATAGGAAGTGAAGAGGAGCAAATCATACTCTTGCACATTAAGAATAATCCTCAACAAAGGGACTCAAAGAATTAGAGTTGAGACAAGAAAACATACAACAAGACAGAATAAGAGAGACAATAGTGAAAAAAATGAAGGCCTCTTCTCTTTTATAGACTTGAGAGGGATGGCATCATCCTTGAGATATGCACTCCTTTGGTTTTTGTTAGAGATGCATAGTAGTACAAGTACATAAGGTCCAAATTTTTGCAAGAAAATAACTTATTATCTCTACAAAATCCCAATGCATATGATGGACTATGCAAATATTCACACCTACATAGCTTTGCAACTACACAAGTACATAGAGGGAGTGATCAAAATAGAAAAAAAATGTAAAGGGGAAAGTGCACTTGTGAAGGTGTGCAAGTACATCAATTAGTAAGTGCATAAAAGAATTGGAAATATTAGATTAATTCTGAAGGGTATTAACTTGAAGAGCTATGGAATTGATCTAGATATTTTCAACCATTGAGGTCCCCCACAAGTGACCATAATTTGATAGATAAAGAAGACAAAAAATTCAAGAAAAAATTATAAAAGGGCCCATATTTGCAAAATCAAAATAGGGTGTGTGTTGTATGACCATAACAAGAAACTTTAATTGGTAAGTTATCCTATAATGAAACTTCTAGATTATAAGATTATTTGCCTAAAGTTGAATCTATATTTAAGGCTAGTATTCATAAGGATAAAAGGGTATTAACAAAGAGTGTGAGAACTACTACAAGTAGTCATAGATAATTTGGTTATTATTTTGATGATTGGGAAAAAATAAAGGAAGAATAAAGAAAAATGGATGAATTTGAAGTATTGGTTGCAAGGAGAGAACACATAGGTAAGGGAAAGTATGAAGGAAAGTTACCACTGATTTATTTTTCCATGTAATAGGACAAGTCATTTTTCTTCTAGATGTCCTACAAGAGTTTCAAAGTATATGGTTAATCCATATAAGTCAAAATATCCTTAGAAATGTTTTAATTCTAGTAAGGATGGATCTCCTAATGAATCTAAAAAAAAGTGAAGAAGAAATTAATTTTGTTGCTATTAAAGAGAAAAGCCCTATGAATGAAGAGAGATATTTGTTTTGACATGCAAACTTTTTTTTCAATGGATTATAGATAATGAATGTTCTCACCATATGAGAGGTGACAAAGATAAGTTTGTATAACTTAATAAGTATGATGGTGGCATTGTTAGATTTGGGTATAATACAACTTGTTTTCTCAAAGAAAGAGGTTCTATAACTCTTCATGGTAAGACTAATATATATGATATTTAATTTGTTGATGATATAAACCATAACTTATGGAGTTTTGAGTACATAGTTGAAACGAGATATATCATCAAAAATTAAAATATGGAAAATGAAAAATCAATGATAAATTAGGAAACATGATCATGTCAGGTAAAAAGACAAGAGGTAAAGTACTTTAGTTGAATTCTTTAGAAGTAAGTTATTTTTTCTAAAGATAGTTGACAATTGGCTATAACATAATAGGTTTTTACTTGTGAACTTTGATAACATGGTGAATATCAATAATTCTAATACAATCAAAGAATTTACCTAAGATAGTGAGCCTACTAACATGATGTTCAAAGAATGTGTTATGTGAAAGAAGACAAGGAATAATTTTTAGAAAACTAATTACACTTCTAAAGGGATATTGTAAGTACATACATATCTCTATAGACCAAGAAATACAAGGTTAGAGTACGATGAGAAATAATTTATACATTTTGTTGATGATTATTCTAGGATGATTTGGTTTACATTTCTTATGGATAATTTTGAGGCATAACAAGCTCAAGATATAAAAAGAAAAGGTTGAAAATCAATAGAGTTTGAAGATAAAATGTTTGAGATTAGATAGAGAAGGTGAATTTACATTAGATAGATTTAATTCTTTTCATCAGGAGAACAAAATATATCAAAAAATTTATGCATCTATGACTAAAACATTATGGAGTAGCAAAGAGAAGGAATAAAACTATTCTTGATACTGCAAGGACGTTAATACTAGAGAGAAAGGTTTGATAGGTACATTGGAGAGAATAACTTACTACTATGATATATACTTTCAATAAGGTTTAGATCAGAATGATACTAGTAAGAATTTATAAAAACTATGATTTGTTCATTTACCTTCTATTAAATATTTCAAAAAAATTGATATTAAATGTTATATTAGGAGAGATGATGAGATAGGAAAATTTAATCATATAAGTAATGAATGGATGTTTCTCATTTACTCTACTAAGAAAAAGGAATACAAATGTTATAATCTCATAGTAAGGAAGATAAATGAAAGTGAAAATATAACATTGATGAGAGAGTTCATATACAAGAGAAAGTATATTCTTATGATTTAGATAATGAAGGGAATTAGACATCTACAATTCAAAATCAAAATTAGGAGCAAGAATCATGGCATTCCATTGATAATGGTATTTGTGTTTGAGTTGAAGAACCAAGGGAAATATCTATAACTCCAAGGTATGTCTCATTAAATCATTCCAAAGATAATTTCATTAGTGATGTTAACAAAAGTTTTATTAAAAGAGCTAAAATGAGAAATAGATTATGAACTTATTTCTCAAGTAGAACCTGAGACTATTGATGAAGCTTGCAAAAAATAGTCACAAGTTAAAGCAATGCAAGAATAATTAGATTGGATTAAGAAAGATAATACTTGAGAATTAGCTTCAAGGCCTAGAAATAATAATGTTATAGGAACTAAATGGGTTTTCAAGAATAAGAAGAATGAGAAAAGTGAAATTGTAATGAATAAAGAAAGATTAGTTGTATAGCTTATTCACAATAGGAAGGTAATGATTTTGATGAAATATTTTATCTTTTAGCTAAACTAAAATAGTTAGAATATTTTTGGCCTATGTGACTCATAAGGAATTTGAGGTTTATTAGATAGATGTGAAATTAACATTCTTGAATAGTGATCTTGAAGAGGAAGTTTACATAGAACAACCAAATGGTTTTCCATTGTCTAATAAAAAGACATGGTATGTAAATTAAAGAAAGAATTGTATGGGTAAAAGTAGGAATCAAGGGCTTAGTATGCTAGATTGGACATGTATCTTTTACATCTTGGTTTGAAGAAAGGTGGTGTAGACAACAATATGTACGTAAGAAATGATATCTAATGATATCTTAATTATTAAAGATTTTGTTGATGATATTATATTTGATGGTATGATGAGACAAGTAAAATGTTTGCTAATGAGATGAAAGAGTAATTTGAGATCTAAATCATTGGGGAAATGAAATATTTCTTAGGTCTCCAAATCACTCAAAATAGAGATGGAGTTTTTATATCTCAAACTAAGTACCTTAGGTATTTTTCTAAAAAAATTGGTATGGATAATTGTTGATGACTCACTAGATACTTTTAAGATAAGATATAGATACATTATTTGAGAATTACAATACCTAAATCACATAAGACCAAATATATTTAATGCAATTAGAATTTTTGCAAGGATTTAGGCATAACATAAAGAACCACATTTGGGATCTATAAAAAGAACATTCAAATATTTTAAAGGGATATTTGATTATGGTTTGTGGTATGACAGATATAATAATTTCACCTTGCATGCTTTTACCAACACTAATTATGTAGGAAGTG
This sequence comes from Cupressus sempervirens, assembly GCA_028749045.1. Classification (NCBI taxonomy): domain Eukaryota; kingdom Viridiplantae; phylum Streptophyta; class Pinopsida; order Cupressales; family Cupressaceae; genus Cupressus; species Cupressus sempervirens. The sequence goes on from CM053786.1 coordinate 483,878,811, forward strand.
TGGATAATAGTAAACCTACAAGTGTAGTAAATTATTACTGAGAAGGATATTATTTACTTGGACAAGCAATAAGAAGGATTGCATATCTCAGTCCATTTCTAAAGTATAATATGTTATTTTTGTTGTACTCATTTGGTATGGATGGGATAGACACTTAAGGATATTTTATTGTAATTAGTGAATCTATTTTTATTCATTGTGATATCAAGTACTATTTGTTAGAAAGAAAAGTCCACCAACACAACTAGGGGGTGGTGAATCAATTGTGAGCTTAATTTTTTTTATAAACTTTATTAAATCTAAAACATATAATAGATTCAATAACCATAAGATACTAACCATGCAAAGTGACAAAAGATATGTTAACTAGGTAAACCCTTGATCAAAGAGAAAACCCCGATGGGAATGGTGCCCACAAGATGATGCACTAATATAAAAGTTCCTTACAAAAGTATGTAACCTTGTAATGAGTTAAATAAAATAAAAAATCCATATGATTCCTTGTTAGGAGACTTTGAATCCCTACTAAAAGATTCCAACAATATTAGGAGCTACTTTAATCTTGTTATAAGATAATAAGAAGTCAAATGAACCCACTATCTAAATTTCTTTAGAAGTGTCTTCACATAAAAATTATCAGGATAACATATCCAAGAGAGAAATAATTGATATAGAAACTCATCTTACCAAGATAGTTCCTTTGAAGTTCTCAAAACATCATCCTCATCATCTCTAGCTCTGATCTCATCAAACTTGCATCCGTAGTTTGGATACAATCACAATTACATAATGAGATAATTACAAATAAATATAACTTATTTCCTTTATACCAAGTCCTAAAACAACTAATTGAGTTGGTCTTGAGGATTTCACAATGTAAAATGAATATCTAGGACCTCATTAAGATATTAAATTGCATGTTACATTACAAATATAACTTCCCAAAATGATATAATGAAAAATTAGCCTCTTAAGAATAACCCATACATTATTATTCATAGGTTTTCAAAGAATGGTCAAAAAATTCTACAATTTTGAACATATCACCACAATAATGTATTGAAATGAAATCCAAGCCCACTAAACAAGATTTAAAACCACCCAGTAGATACAACTCCAATATTGGTATTTTATTCCTTGCACACTGGCCTTCAATTGGTCTTTTGTAAAACTAATATACATAACTCAAAGCTTCATAAATATTTATGTGAATATAGATACATCATAAGGACATATCCAAATTGAGCCCATAAAACTTAACTCTATAGTGGTTAACCATGTTGAACAAACTTTTCTTTGCAACTTTGACTATTCTATCCAGAAAGCTAATATATTGGCATCAATGACAAACCAAGTCATGAATGCAACACGTAAGAACTCAATAATTTCTCTAAATATGATAACTATATTACATTAAATAATACCATTAGAATTCATGATAACAATATCCACCTTTGGAATTGATGGAAATATTTGATGAAAATGTTCGAAACTTACAATTGGAACAATTGTTGTTTTGTCATTAATGTAAAATCTATTGATAAGACAAATTGCTACCTAATCTAAATGTCATATCTAATTGATTGATGAAGAGGATTTGAGAAATTTCTCATAACAATAGCACCTGGAGGAAAGGTTGAGTTATGAAAAGGAAGTTACAATAAAAATTTGATTAGTTGGACCTTGATAAGACAAAGTGATTATTTATATCAAGAAAATTTAAGCTAAGCTGAGAAACATAGTGATAGGAATGTTGAGTGATGCTAGTGTCAACTGAGGAAAATTAAGTACCAAGAAAATATAGTATTGAGCAAGCATCAATATTGTCCAAGAAAGATATTTGATGTTGAGTTAGAATTTTTATAGTGATTGAGTGATTAAGTGATGAACAAGTGTCAAAACTTAGTGATTGTCAAGTAATATTATTGAGAATAAATTTGAGGAAATAATGATTTTCAGCCAACTTAGTTGATTTATTGGGGGATGTAAACCATGTTGAAGATAGGTATGATGAGTTAGATCATTAAATTCAAGGTGGGGATTAGGTGAATACTTAATAGACATATTATAGAGAATTTTCTAGAGGATGATCAAGTAGGTGGATAGATATAATGAATCATGTTGAACCTAATCATAAACTCTAAGATCTACAGTGATCATGGAAAATGACAAATAAATAATTACCTATTTAAAGATGTATACAACTAAACTTAAAGTAATAGGGAGGCACATATAGAGAAAGGCAAATCAGAGACACACAAGGGTGAACACAAGTGTGTGAGAGTGAATGCAAAGCTAAAAAAAATTCTTGCATAGATGTTGTTGATATTGATAAGTGAATTTGAATAGATGGCCTAAGTTTTTTTGAAAGGATAAGATTTGATTGCTTGAATGGTTTCCAAGAAAATTAGGAATGAAGATGATAATGGAGAGCTTATCAGTGAATCAACACATGAACCAAACAATGATCTAAACCTGCAAAGTGAGTTGTAATCATACAGATCAAAACCCAATATTCTTTTTCTAATCATTGTAAAAAGTTTGTATTGAAATCCTTTTAATAGAGGTTGACCTAATAGTCATTTGAATGACTTAACAGTCTATGTAAATCCTTTAAGAAGGTAGCATTCTAAATGGAATGATCAAATTCCTATGACAAGGCCACTCCTAACATGGTGATTAAATCCTCTAACCAAGTCACATTTAACAATGTGAATTGTAAATCTTTAACAGGGTTGGCTCATAATAGAGCTCACTTCAAAAGAGAGAAAAAGTGGTGACATATTGTTGGTGGTTTTTCCCAAATTGAGTTTCCATGTAAAATCCTAGTGTCAAACTTGTATTGAATTCTTTATATGTTTTTGTTAAAGTTTTTATTTAGAAAATTATGTTATGTTTGAGACAATAATTGTATTCATTAGTACAATAAAGATTGAGAAACAATAGGATATGTAGAACAGTGAATGTGATGCAGGAGCATCCAAAGGTATAAGGGCAATCCCGTGTCACCCAAAAAAATGTAGTTTCTATTTCATGTGTTTTCATTTTTGGATACCCATTCGAGTCAAATAAAGGTTCCAACTCTCACAGTTCCACTATTAGTGTTCTTGGTTAGAGTTCTTAATCACCTTGGGATACGTGTAACTATCAAAAAAATAGGAGTATGTAATTGAGCCATCATTTTGGTGAACTAGAAGGTGTAAATTGGTTGAATGATTGTCATTGTAATTTAGAGCATTCCAGAAAAAGAATCAGGTCAAAAGACCCCACGGTTTGCAAGTTATCACAGTTTTTCAGTTTCTGGAGACATCCTAAGAATGATTTAAAGTCAGGTTAGGGGCATTAAATGACCTCAAACAGGGCTTAAAATGGGAGATGAGAAAATATTTTCCATAGGTCTATAGAGCGCTTTGAGAGCTTTTTGAAAATGTAAACGGTTCATCAATCGAAGCTACGGTTCAAAAGTTATGCCTCCCGAAAGTTCGGTTACCATTTTTGGATTCTTCTAATTTTGTGCCGACTTCCAATGCGACTTTTAGATCCTTCTATTTGGTCGGTGGATGCCAACTAGCACTTTCTAGAATTTATTCCTAATCCTTAACCCTTCAGGGTCTATTTAAGAACATTTCTAGCATTGTAAAAGGCAGTTCAGAGTGGAGTTTGAGAGGAGGTACTGAAAGGAGAAATTATCTCTAGATTTTTACCATTGTAAGCCCATAGGGCATGTTCTGAAGTCTATTTTCTTTGTACTTAATGTATTAGCTTATTTACAAAGTTAATAAAATTTTCCCTTTCCTGTTGTGTCTATTCTGTGCTTGGGGTTGTGTCTCGATCAAGTGGTATCAGAGCTGGTTTTCCTGACTATGTAGACAAAGCATTGACTATGAGGAAATTTGCACTAGGACTGTGTGGTTGAGGGTTTGAGTTAAGAAGATGCCTCAACAAATAGAGTGTGGTGGAGGGTTAGAGCTATTAATCCTCAAGAGGTTAGAGCCCTCCAAAGGCAGGTACAAGCATTGCAAGAGGAGCTTCATAGAGGAACAAATGTTGCTGCAGGTGACGAAAGTGAGGATGACAATGAAGAAGAAGAAATTGGACCAGAAGAGGAATTTGACAGAGAAGTTTTGAATTAGGAAGAGGAATGGCTTTTTAGGGCCATTACTAAGTTTGGGAAAAGACCTACAATTGATGTGGCTATATTTTCAGGAAATTTGGAACCAGATGAGTTGATCGATTGGATCAATGAACTAGAAGAATACTTTGAGTATGAGGATGTCAGGGACCTAGATAGGGTTAAATTTGCAAAGGCCAAACTGAAATGACATGCCAAAATCTGGTGGCAAGAGGTTCAATTGGAAAGAAATAGAAGAGGAAAGGATAAGATCATAAGGTGGGATCGCATGGTGGACAAACTAAAGAAGTAGTTCATTCCTGTTGACTATGAGCTTGATTTGTTTAAGAAGATGCATGGGTTAAAGCAAGTAGGAAAAATAGTCCAAGAATATATAAAGGATTTTTACTGACTTATGATTAGAGCAAGGCATGTAGAATCAAATAAGGAGAAGGTTGCTAGTTATATCAGTGGGTTGCGACCTAGCATCTAGGAGGATTTAAGTCTAGTAAGAATGACCAACGTTGAAGAGGCATACCAATTTTCCCTACGAGTTGAAGAGAAGCTAAATAAGAGGTTTAAAGGGAGACAAAGAGGGCATGATCAAGGAGGACAGGGTAGTGGTAGGTCATCTAGAGGCCGAAATGAAACCCACAAGAAAAATGAAGATATGGGTACTAGTAGGAACCAGAGGAACGAGGGTTTTAAACGCTCCCTTGATCAAGACTTTGGAAATTAGAGAGGAAGAGCTCTGTAGGGGACACAGACAAGGAAGAGGATGCTTTTGTGGTACCTATTACCATTGCAATGAAGAAGGTCATTGTGCCTTTGAATGCCCTCAATGACAAGGAAGGAAAGATAGGAGAGCTGAGGGTCAAGCTAGGGTTGATCATGTGGATGAGGATGCATAGTCATCACATTCAAAAGATGTAGAAAGAGGAGAGACTTTAGTAAATGAAAGGGTCCTACTGAGTGGTGAGATTGAACTAGGACAAAGGAGGAGTTTATTTCGTACCAGGTTCAAGTGTGAGAATAAATGTTGTGATGTGATCATTGATGGTGGTAGCACTGATAACTTGGTATCAAAAGAGATGGTCTCTAAGCTAAAGCTCAAGAGGGAGAAACAACCCCAGCCCTATCAAATTGCTTGGGTGAAAGATGATCATTAGGTCCTGGTAAGTGTACAATGTTTAGTGAAATTCAAAATTGGGAGTTACCATGATGAAGTTCTCTGTGATGTTATTCTAATGGATGTTTGTCATCTATTGTTGGGAAGGCCATGGCAGTTTGATAGGCATGTAGTACATGATGGTCATGCAAACACATACTCTCTAACAAAGCATGGAGTTCATCACAAACTAAAGCCAATGAAAAAGGAAGGAGAAAAGGTATGTAGCAGTGCTAGGATTTGTCTTGTTGATGGAAGGAAGTTTTTAGATGGCATGAAACATTAGTGTATGTGATATGCTTTGATTCCTTGGAAAGATAAAGAAGGTAGTAGTGAAATACCACTTGAAGTTTTAGATTTACTGGGTGAATTTGGACATATCATCTTTGATAATGTTCTAGAAGGATTGCCACCGGTAAGGCAAATCAATCATCAGATAGATTTGATTCTAGGAGCTAGTTTTCCTAACAAGGCTACTCATAGGATGACTCCTACTGAAACTGAGGAGCTAAATAGATAGATTCAAGAGCTATTGAAGAAGGGCTTGATTTAGGAGAGCCTGAGTCCATGTGCGGTACCTACAGTACTGGCACCAAAGAAGGATGGAGAGTGGAGGATGTGTACAAACTCTCGAGCTATAAATAGGATAACCATCAAGTATTAGTTTCCTTTGCCAAGAATGGATGATCTTATGGACTGCTTGAGTGGAGCTTCGTATTTCACAAAGATAGATCTCAAGAGTGGCTATCATCAGATACAGATTTGAGAAGGAGATGAGTGAAAAACTGCCTTCAAGTCCAAGGAGGGTCTTTATGAGTGGTTAGTCATGCCCTTTGGATTGACAAATGCCCCAAGCACCTTCATGCGGCTTATATATGAGGTACTTAAGAAGTTCTTGGAAAAATTTGTTATTGTCTATTTGGATGATATTTTAATTTTCAGCAAGACTTTGGAAGAACATTTATTACATATTTGTAGTGTCCTTGAAAGATTAAGGGAAGAGAAACTATCAATTAATTTGAAGAAGTGCATCTTTGCCAAAAGGGAGTTAGTCTACTTGGGGTTTGTTATATCACCTGAAGGTCTCAAAATGGATCCAGAGAAGGTAAAAGCCATCTTGGAATGGCCTACTCCAAGGTCTGCTACTAAGGTAAGATCATTTCATGGTCTGGTTAGTTTTTATAGGAAGTTTATTAAGAATTTTAGTGGCATATGTGCACCCCTAACTGACACATTAAGAGGGGATAGAAAAGAGTTCAAATGGACTATGACAGCTACAAAAAGTTTTGAATTACTAAAGAAGAAGGTGATAGAACAACCTATGTTGGCACTTCCAAATTTTAGAAAGGTGTTCTAGGTGGATTGTGATGCTAGTGGCAATGCTATTGGGGTTGTATTAGGCCAAGAAGGTAAGCCTATTGCATATTTTAGTGAAAAATTAAATGATTCAAAAAAGAAGTATTCTGTTTATGATCAAGAGTTCTATGCAATAGTTTAGGCCTTAAAGAAATGGAGGCATTATTTATTGCCAAAGGAATTTTTTTTGTTTACTGATCATCAGGCATTACAGTACCTAAATAGCCAAGGTAAATTGAATCAGAGGCATATGAAGTGGGTAGAGTTCTTGCAGAGCTATACATTTGTGTTGAAGCATAGAAGTGGAAAATCTAATAGGGTTGTAGATGCATTAAGTAGGAGACAATTGTTTGTTATAGTAATGCAGGTTGAAGTAGTTGGGTTTGATGAACTCAAGAATCTTTACCCTAAGGATCTTGATTTTTTTGAAGCGTGGAAAGCTTGTAAAGAACCTGTTACCATAGATAGAACTAAGTGGTTAGACTATCTAATTTAGGATGGTATGTTATTCAAGGGTAGTCAATTATGCATTCCAAGGAGTTCCATGAGGGAAAATCTAATTAAGGAGAAACACAGTGGAGGGATGGTAGGACATTTTGGTCAGGATAAGACTATTTCCATTCTCAAAGAACATTATTTTTGGCCTCAAATGTGACAAGATGTGAAGAAGTTTGTACAAAGTTGTTAGATTTGTCAAGTTGCCAAGGGATTCAGTCACAATACTAGACTTTATCAGCCATTGCCTATTCCATCAAAGCCATGGGAGGACATAAGTATGGATTTTGTTCTTGGATTTTTGAGGACACAAAGGGGTAATGACTCAGTATTTGTGGTGGTTGATAGGTTCTCCAAAATGGCACATTTCATTCCATGCCACAAAACTCATGATGTTGTCCATATTGCAGACTTGTTTTTCAGAGAAGTGGTAAGACTACATGGTCTCCCAACGAGTATAGTTTCTGACAAAGACACTAAATTTGTGGGGTATTTCTGGAGAACATTGTGGAAAAATTTGAAGATAGACTTGAAATTTAGTTCCGCACATCACCCGCAAACTGATGGACAAACAAAAGTGGTAAATAGAAGTCTGGGCAATTTACTGAGATGTTTAGTTGGGGATAAGCCCAAGGGGTGGGATTTTATTCTACCACAAGCAGAGTTTGTTTACAATAACTCTGTAAATAGGAGTACTGGTAGATCACCATTCCAAATTGTATATGGAAGTAGCCCAAGGACTGAACTAGAATTGAGGAAGATAGAGCAAGGGGAGAGGACAAGTGCTAAAGCTGAAGAATTTGTTGAACATATCAAGCATCTACATGAGGAGGTTCAGGCACACATTACCAAGATGAATCAAGAGTATAAAGCTAGGACTAATCAAAGGAGAAGACATAAGGAATTCCAAGTAGGGGATCTAGTCATGGTACACTTACAAAAAGAAAGATTTTCAGCCAGTACTTACAACAAGCTAAAAATGAAGAAATTTGGCCCTTGCAAAATTCTAAATAAACATGACTCAGGAAATGCATATGAGGTGGAGTTTCCAGATGGTATTCACATTTATCCTATTTTCAACATTGTGCAGATAAGGAGCCGATGTTAGAGCCATGTCCAATTCCTACTTCTAAGAAGGAGGAGATAGAAGACATTCTAGATCATCATGTGGGTAAGAGTACCAGACATAGGTAGTATGAAGAGTATTTGGTCAAGTGGAAAGGATGATCGATCGAGGACTCAACTTGGATTTCAACAGCTGAGGTTTCCCATTTGGGATTTTCTCTACCATTCATAAAGTGATAGGGTCACTTTTCAATCTACCTTGGGTGTCTGATGTAGGAGCATCCAGAGGTATAAGGGTAATCTTGTGTCACCCAAAAAAATGTACTTAGACTTAGTTTTTGTTTCATGTGTTTTCATTTCTGGATACCCATTTGGGTCAAATAAAGGTTCCAACTCTCACAGTTCCACAATTAGTATTTTGGTTAGAGTTTTTAATCACCTTGCGATACGTGTAAATGTCAAAAAAATAAGAGTATGTGATTGAGCCATCAGTTTGGTGAACTAGAAGGTGTAAATTGGTTGGATGATTTTCATTGTAATTTAGAGCATTCCAAAAAAAGAATCAGGTCAAAAGGCCCCACGGTTTGAAAGTTATTGCAGTTTTTCAATTTTTGGAGACATCCTAAGAATGATTTAAAGTCAAGTTAGGGGAATTAAATGACCTTGAATAGGGATAAAAAATTGATGATGAGAAAAGCTTTTCCATAGGGCTATAGAGAGCTTTGAGAGCTTTCCATAAATGTAAAGGGTTTGTCAATCGGAGCTATTGTTCAAAAGTTATGCCTCCTGGAAGTTCCGTTACCATTTTTGAATTCTTCTAATTTTGTGCCAACTTCTAATGCAACTTCTAGAGCCTTCTATTTGGTTGGTGGATGCCAACTAGCACTTTTTAGAATGTATTCCTAATCCTTAACCCTTTGGGGTCTATTTAAGAACATTTCTAGCATTGTAAAAGGCAGTTCGGAGTGGAGTTTGAGAGGAGGTACTGAAAGGAGAAATTATCTCTAGATTTATACTATTTTAAGCCCATAGGGCATGTTTTGAAGTCTATTTTCTCTGTACTAAATGTATTAGCTTATTTACAAAGTTAATAAAATTTTCCCTTTCCTATTGTGTCCATTCTATGCTTGGGGTTGTGTCTCCATCAGAATATTTTATGTTTGATTATTCAAATGGTACTTATAGACCTTGAGTAATTAATTCATTCCCCCTCTTAGTTATTTTAAACATTTCTAACATTTGGTATTAGATCTCAGTGCTTATAGAGAAAATTTTGAATGTACTAAAAGCCAAAGATCATGACTCACAAAAGAGATATAGAAAAGCTAAACAAGGAGAATTTTTTTGAATGGAAAACCTTGGTAATGTTGCACATATCTAGTATTAGTGATGTTTCTATCAAATTTGTATAGAATAAGTATGTGAAGGTAACAACTATTCCTCTAATAGCTGACCAACTAAAATAAAATCAATAACATAATCAACCAATATTGGAGATTTCCTCAACCCTAAGCTATGTCAAGTTTGATGACTTAAAAGATTATGATAGTGAAAAGAAGATGTGGAATAAATTGAAAACCATATATGAAGGTGATGACAATTTCTTGAGAGCTAAATCAAAGAGCCTAAGTGGTAAATTTGATGACATGAGAATGATGGAAGGTAAGAATATAGTGAAATATTGCACAAGAGTCAAAGAAGTCAGTAATTCTATTCATGGTGCAAATGGAAAAATCAAAGATAAAATGGTAATAATAAAGGTATTGAGGACTCTACTTACTATATATGCCATCATAGTGTATTCAATTCAAGAATTGAGATGCACACTATTAGAAACAATAGTCCAGCAAGATAACTAGGGGGGTGGGGGGTTTGAATCAGTTATCTAAGAATTAAAGCATTTATCTTCTTTAAACAAACTTGGCCATTCAACCAAAGTAAACAATAACCATAATAAGATGCACATAGACAATTACACCAAATATGTTAACTAGGGAAACCCTTGATCAAAGGGAAAACCCTAGTGGGAATGATGCCCACAAGATGATGTACTAATATAAATGTTCCTTGTTAGAGGAAGAACTACGTGAGGATTCTATTATATTATTTAGTACATAGAGTCCTTGTTAGGAGACTTGGAATCCCTGTTAGAAGATTCCAACCCTGTTAGGAATTGGGGTACAATTTGTGCAAGATGAGCCCACTGCCTAAACATGTAATTTTAACTACAAGAAGAGCTCACTACTAAATCATGTAATTTATTATTATATTCTTCTTTCCTTTATTTAGTAAACTAAACTAGTCACTATTAGACCTTGTAGACTAGGTCACAAACCTCATATCTAAATATCAAACCTTGGATCACTCAGCAAAACCTTGGCAATGAAGTTTTTTTCACTTCTGCCTGCTCTACTCAACTTCACATTTAGTTCACTCTCTACTTAAAATTCATGTCATACTTGATAAAGGAAAGTGTCCTTCCTTTATATTGAGTCAATAAAAAAATTCCTTGAGTTGGCTATTAGACCTTCTCAATTAATTATTATAGGACCACATTAAGAACACATTACACTTAGCAATAACATTAATCTTCTGCCTTGTAAGTTGAATATATTTCTATACATGAAATATTATGACTATAAAACTTAGCAACATCATCATCAACATTTCTTCTTTATGTCCTCAACCTCAATCCTCAAAATATCAAATCTACTAAGAGATATAGCAAGTTTACTAGAACATGCCACTGTAAACTCTATCTCAGAACAAACATGACCATAACTTGCATAACTTCTTTTAGACTTATCATTTATTCTTCTAATGTTAACTACATATACTATATACTTAGAAGTATCTCCCATAACCTTAGATATTTATACTACTCAACTAGCCATCCATACCAACTTGATCTTTCCATTGTTCTTGTATTAGATACCATATAAAACTACCATGTGGACATCAATGACAAACTTAGTCATGAATGGAACATATGATCATAGTAATATATTTACAATACTCCCCCATAGGAATATCATCAAAATTTATGCATGCAACAATCTCCCCCTTTGGCATTAATCGTAACATAGATGAAAAACATCTAGTTCCAAGAATACCAACAAAAGATTGTTCTTATTTTCAAATCCTCTTCATCAATCATTCTCCCCCATTGATGTGCCTCAATGTGCTTTCTTTCTAAACATATTATACTCATGTTAAACTTTTCCACCTATTATTCCTACTATTTTTACATGCTATTTTTCATGTTGAACATCTCCCCCATTGACATTAATGTCAAAGGTTTTAGCAACAAAATTTACTACATCAAACTCTGTAACAAATGATTCATGCTTAGCTCAAGTGCCCAAAGACACTATTCAAAATGACATCCAACAAGAATCTTAGATGACTTTTTCCACCATAGACTCTCCCATATGGAAAGTATCAACATTTGGTCCAAAAAACAATTGTGCTTTGTTACACTGAACTAATGCACTCTTGCATCTTCTACCCTAATGTAGGAAGGAGCATAACCCCAAGCATACCTCACAAATTCTCAAAAGTGTCTTTGGGAAGAGGATTAGTGAATATATAATCTTCTCTTTAGTTCTTACATACTCCAATCTAATTTCCTTTTCTACAACTTTCTCTCTCAACATATGATACTTAATAGAAATGCGTTTGGCCTTAGAATGCAACACTGGATTCTTAGACATATTTACCATGCTTGTGTTGTCACAATATATAACAACAGGTTCATTGATTTCTATTCTTATATCCTTCAGCATTTTCTTCATCCAAATGACTTGATTGCAATTGATTGCTACTACAACATATTTTTCTTCTGTTGTACTTTTTGATGTACAATCTTGCTTCTTGCTTAGCCAAGAAACCAATCTACCTCCAAGAAAGAAAACTCACCATTGGTGCTCTTTCTATCATCCATACTACCTACCCAATTTGTATTAGTACAAGCACTTAGACTAAAATCATTATATTTTTCATACCATAATCTAAACTCAATTTTTTTTTTAGATATTTGAATATCTTTTTGACTGTTGCATAATGTGCTTCTCTTTGATCAACCTAGAATCTTGCAATAATTTGAACTTCATTTTCTATATTTGGCCTTGTGTGAGTTAGATATTATAATCCTCCAATCATAGATTTGTATCTTTTCTACTCAATAGTAGGTGTCTCATCCTATCTAGATAGCCTGTGTCTAGTTACCATAGGTGTTCCAATAGGTTTTCATGTTTCCAAACCAAACTTTTTCAAAAAATCCTTCAAGTACATAGTCTAAGAAATAAAGATTCCTTCTTTATTCTATACAATTTGCAATCCTAAAAAATATTTCATCTCTCCTATCATACTCATTTCAAATTCTTTCATCTTAGAAAACTTCTCACTTGTTGGAAATATTCAAGATATAATAGGTTACTGAGAGGGGAGGGGTGAATCAGTAACAATAAAATTTTTAAGTCAACCATACACAACATTAACTCATCTATCCTTCTGCATAAAAATTGTTAAACATTAAAACCATATATGCATAGAGATTTGGTGACCCAGAAACCTTCCAAAATAGAAACTAAAACTGGGGTGGGGATGATACCCACAAAGCTTTGTTACTGCAGTATGAATTTGGCCGGTTAAGGCTTACAATGATCACTTTTGGTGATCTGCCCTGTTAGGAGCACAGAGGATTGCTAGATCCACCTTGTTAGAGGATTTACAAACATACTTTATAAGTATGCACTCTGTTAGGAGATTTGTATAAAGACAGTTAAGTCTACCCTGTTAAAGGATTTACAAAAATGATTCACCTTTTAGGATGAACCAAAAGATCAACTTACAACTTGACTGAGTTCTTTATTGTAGATCACCTTTTGTGATTGATGAAATCATTTCTACTCCTGATGGACCTTGCTGAGTATTCTTTTCTGCTGATGAATTCACACTATCATCCAGATATCTTGTATGTCTTCTTGAAATATCTATATCACCTTTTTTTTTGCAATATTCTATATCCTTTTTGAATGTGTCAATTGTATATATACCATTCCAATAATTATTCATGCAAGGTCAACCAAACACAAGTAAACAAAATATAACTGAGTCGGCCAAATGGTAAAATAAACTCAGGTTCTTCAGACAAACTTGATGACCTTCTAATATGCGACACCCACTACGTTACTCGGCATCGTCATGCACTTAGTAGAGGTAGGGGCTTGGTTCATACTAGTCATACAAAGTTGCCTGGAACTCAGTAACCATTGGTGACTCAGTAGATATAGTGTCACTCGGTAGAAACTAACTTCTTTGATAACCTCTTGAGCTCGGTTATCACTGAGTGCTTCCTTACTCGGTCAACACTAAGTGTTTCCTCACTCGGTCAACACTGAGTGCTTCTTCACTTAGTTAACACTAAGTGCAACTTCACTTGGTTAACATTGTGTCTTTGATGCTCAGTTTGAACCTTGTTTCCAATGCTTGGTTTGAACTATGTTGCTAGTGCTTGGTCTAAATTGTATTGCCAGTGCTCGGTCTGCATTGTATTACTCAGTTTGAACTATGAGATGAGTGTTGTCACTAATGGCAAATAACTTTATGCCAACAATCTCCCCCTTTGGCATTAGTGACAAAAACAATTATGTGCAAAAATAGACATACAGTTATGAATTTTCAAAATTGATCTTTGCAAGTCTTATTACACATATCTTTCTTACGTGTATCTCCCCCATACAATATGCACAGTATTTACAAGTCATTACACATATTTGCACAATTTTATCTCCAAGAGTGTGCTATCTCCCCCTTTTTGATAATAATGCCAAATTAAACTATATATATTTACACAGAGAGTCCAAAATGGGAGATAAACTCAGAATGTACCTTGAGAATAAGAGCCAATGTCTTATCCCAATTTTCTTGCAAAAGTTTGTTGGTGGAGAGTGCTATTTGAACTTCTGCCGAAAGTTCAATCATATGATCTGCAATTGAGAAGTTTTTGTCATGAATCAATGTTTTGGAATGGGCAATGTGCTTTTGCATTGTGTCCATGATAGGAAGGATCATATTTTAGATGTCAATCAGAGTACACCTGATCCTTGCTTCCTCTCTCAATAATTCTGCCTGTTTCTCTGACAAAAATCTTATTCTGAGATGATGGGATTAACTTGAACTGTGGTCAAGCTGCAACATTTGTGCACTGACCTTCATATCCTCATCAATTTTATTCAACTTTTCTTTGATTTCCTTAGTATACTCGGTAACATCACAAAGTTTTCCAAAAAGTGAAGTTACATTATTAAAAGAATGTTCAAAATTACTCAAAATTGTAGACAGTTCTACCTGTTTTAATGCAATATGTTGAGCAATATGCTCAAGCACCTTATTGTCAAATTTCTTCTCTGCTTTTTAATCAATTTTTCTTGGCCGAAGGTATCCTCATTGAATTTATATACAACCTCTTCTAATTGATTCAAAATGTGTTGACTAGAATCTACTTCAACACTTATAGCCTCTGTTAGAATATTCTTAGCACTTTCAATGATACTATATTCCTAGTCTCTCTCATGCCTCAGTTGTTTTTGCCTTGCCTTCTGATCTAATAGCTAACTGACCATTCTCATTTCATCAACTGATGCATTATCCAGATCTATCTTAGGAATGATAATGTCCTTATCCAAGTCTATTTCCGCATCCACTGCCTTGCTAGAAATCATGTATCTTTTTGCTCTTCCCGTAGTGTCTTCACCTTTTCCCTTTGAGACTGAAACAATAGTTGATGAGGCTAGACTGGCTGACAAAATTGGAATAGGACTAGCTAGAGGAAAATTAAGAGAAGTGCTAACAGTATCAAAAATTGATGTTCTTCCCAAGATTGATGTACAGGTTGGTATGGGAGAACTAACAGATGCAAAAATTGGAGTAGATGAAGTTGTCAAAATTGAAGTACTAGTGGGTATACTTACTAAACACTCTGTAGTAGAAGTTGATATGCCTGATGAACTCACTATTGTAGTTGATGATGCCTCGATCAATGAAGATGGCTGCAGCTCGGTTAATGAAGTGGTAGACACTTGCATAGATGGTGCCCGGAGCTGAGAGGAGATAGGTGAAGATTGAGCAATTGATGAAGCTATTGTGCACACAATCTCACTAGTAGAGGCTATCTCCATAGTTGATGTAGCTGCTTTAGGTGGAGAGTGAGGAAGAGATGCAATAACTTTGGCTACGATTTTTACAGGATCATCTTCCTCCTTAGCTTCATTAGCTTCTTCTTCCTCCATTTCATCTTCCTTGTCTTCTTCCTCCATTTCATCTTCCTTGAATTCTTCCTCAACATTTATCATCATTGAGTGCAGATCCCTTGGAACATCTTCAATATCATCATCACTGTTGTCATTGTCCTTGATTTCAACAATATCCTCACTGGGTTTATGTAGATGATAGAAATGTTTCCACATGTTTGTTGCATCATTGAAAACATGATCAATGTCTTTGATAAGTATCAAAAAAGTGTGAAATCTAATTATCATATTACCTTCATGATCTTTCAGTGATTTCTTTACTTCTGCATCAGTGAGACTCGGCAGGAGATTTTTCAGGGTTTGTTCAAAAATATCTTTGACAATTTTGGTTGCAATTTCCCATCTTGGTTGCAACCTCTCTAGTAGTTCTATAGGGATCTGAGAGGCAATCTCTTCAGGAGAGTATTTCCATCTTCCCATTTATTCAAAACCAATTCTTCAATCTGCATTTTCTCTAGTTCTATTCTTGTCTCAAACTTCAATGCTTTGAAGTTTGTAAAGCTAGTACCTTCTTCTAATTGCTTCAACATTGCCTCAAATGTGAGTGGAGGCTTAACAAATAAAGGTTCCTTCTTCCCCTATCTTGTTCTTCTAGAGAAGACTGTAGTAGTTTTCTTTTTAGATTTGGTGATAATCACCTTACCTTTCTTTCGTTGAGGCTCCTCTTCTTTTTCTAACTCGATTTCCTCTTCTTCTTCATCATCTTCTCCTTTCCCTTCAGTAATCATCAGAGTACTAAGTTCTATTTTTAACTTTGCAATCTTCCTCTTTCCTTTGCTAATGACCTGATGGATTTTGATTGAAAGCTCAATTCTAGCTTTAGCTTCATCAAAAGTTCCAAAGACTAGTTTCTTTGGATCTACTAGTTCATTCACCAGTGCTTCTATGATCTCTTTGGTTTAATCAATATTAACCTCATAAGGAAGAGGTTTCACCCATGCAACTCGGGGCCTGACTGCCTGTATGTATACCTTGTCATAATCTACCATAAAGCATACATCTTCTTTATATTCATCAACCAATTTTGGTGGAATCTGGAACCTATTGTTCATTCTTTTCTTAAAATCTTCAAAGTAATTATCCAAAACACTGTCAAAATTTTCACCTAACTCTGCAATAAACTCATTTATTTGATAGAGAACGAGAATATCCTTTTTCCATACTACTGATCCTTTTGATGGAAAAGACTTTTGAATGTAGAAAAATTGACAGATCAAAAGTGAACCGAATTTGCAATAATTTTTCTTTGAAGTCCTTATGCTTTCCATATTTTTATTAAATTGAGACAAAAGCAATTCAGACAGATCAAACTCAACATTCTTCTTTACTATCTTATATGCTAAATCTACTGCTTCACAAGGTACACTGTTTGGTCAGTTGGAACTATAAATTTTATGAGCAATGAAGTAAATACCAAATCTTAATTTAGCGTCAGTTACTGTACTAAGCTTAAGTCCTCTACCATCCCATTCTGCCTGGGTTAGCCTTTGCAATTCTTCCCAACCTAGGATTTTGGTAGTCTTAGCTTTGCTCAATATGGGAAGGCCAGTAATTTTGTTAATCATTTTCTTTGTGATAAGAACTGGTTGCTCTAACCACAATTGCCCGTTGTGAACTTGGCTAAGTACATACCTAACCCATTTAATTTGAAAATTTCTTGGCAAATGTGAAATGTGGGTTAACCCTTTTGTTTCAAGATGATTATGCTCGGGTTTCAAGTTTCCATCTATGCTCATTTCACCTAGGGCATTATCAATTTCTAGGTTTCCAAGCTCTTGAATGGAACATTTGAAATGAGAGTGAATGTCATTTATAAGGAGTAACTTCAAAGGAATTTGAGACTAAGCACAGTTAGGGTCAAGTGATTTTGCAATTGCTGGTGCCAATTTGAAGTTTGGCGCCTTCCATTCCACACCTTTAACCAACATTTTTGAGCCTCTTTTTGTCTTGGACCTACTACTTCCAGATGCCATTGCTTCTCGGTAGGTGAAGAGAAATTCTAAATAGATTCTTTGATCTTTTAAAAAAGTTGCTCAAAATTGCTTTAAGCTTGCTCTAGAATTGTAGAAGATAACTTAGCTCAAAGTTCATAGTGCAGAATGAGATCAAATTTTTCCCTTTTTGATGAAACATTTGTCATAAATGCTTGGTATGACGGTAGATGAAATGATAGGTTGTCATCCACTTGCTTGGTAGATAATATCAACTCAACGATCAAAACAAAATATTGATGTACCGACCTAACTCGGTAAGGTCATGAATCGACCTCGTTTGGTAGATACAACTCGATAAGTGAAACTTTGTTGCACCTGACCGAACTCGGTTGAGTCTTGAACCGATTTAGGATCAAAGTGTATCTGCATATTGATCTAATCATTCTTCTTCCTTTCGAACTACTTAGGATGATTCTTGAAGGATGCAGTTCCATACTTTCTTTTATGAATATTAATTGGAAATGATGGAGTCACTCATTTCTTGAGTGACATTTCCATTGCTTGACTTATCTTGTTCAGTAGATTTAGGAATCCATTTTCGCTTCATTTGCTTTTAGATGTTGTCTGCACAATTTATGCCAATATGTCCATATTCTCCACAATAGTGACATCTACACCAGGTGTTGTAGTCCCATCCAAATATGGCTTTCACAAGTTGTTCAACTGGATTGAATGATTTGGATCTGCATTGGAATGCCTTGTGACCATGTTTATTGCATTTGTGACAGTTGCCTTCAAATTTTTGTTTTTCTTTGCACTCATTTGCTTTGTGACCATGTTGATTGCAATTGAAACATTTACCATTGAATTTTTCTTTTCCATTGCTCCAGCATTTGTTTGATGTATGAACTAATTTTCCATAGTGGTTACAAGTGGGTTTCTGATTCTTTTGGGTACTTTTTTTTGAAGATTCACCTTCTTTATTGTATCCAAGACTAGATTTACCTTTTTGTCTATGAAGATTCTGCTCATTTCGCAAATTCAATTGATTCATATCTGCTTGGGATTTCATCATTCTTTCCTTGACTTGCCTTTCAGAGATTAGGTCATTTTCCAAGCTTTTGTTGATTTGTCTCTCAGCTCTTAGATCACTATGCAAACTTACATTGATTTGTCTTTCAATGATTAAATCATTTCTCAAACTTTCATTCTCAGATCTTAGAATCATGATTTCTTCATTTGCATTAGATAGTTGTCCTATAAGATCTTCATGCTGAAGGGATAGATTATTCCTTACTTCTAAGTCTTCATTTTCTTTGTTTCTCTATTCCAAAACTTCACATAACCTGATAGATTGGACTTCTTGTTCTCTTTTGAGCTTTCTTACCTCTTCTTGCAGAGATCTATTCTTTTCTAGAAGTTCTTTGATTGCCTTGTCAGCTTCTTCTGAACTACTTGGTGGTAACAAATATTCAATCTTTTCTTCAACATAGTGATGGTCATTCATTTGTCTTGCAAGTTCCTTTCTTCTTTTTAGGGATTGAGAAAGATGCTCCTTTGCTTCTTTGAGTTGAACCATGGCCACTTCTAGATCTAGCTTTTCATTTTCAATCACTTTCTCCAATTTGAATATCTCCATAACTTAGATCTTTTCTCAAGCTGTCAAACTTTGTCCTTAGAACTAAAAAGATTTGATACCAATTGTTGGAAATATTCAAGATATAATAGGTTATTGAGAGGGGAGGGGTGAATCAGTAACAATAAATTTTTTAAGTCAACCATACACAACATTTACTCATCTATCCTGCTGCATAAAAACTGTTAAACATTAAAACCATATATGCACAAAGATTTGGTGACCCAGAAACCTTCCAAAATAGAAAGTAAAACTGGGGTGGGGATGATACCCACAAAGCTTCGTTACTATAGTATGAAGTTGGCCAGTTAAGGCTTACAATGAACACTTCTGGTGATCTGCCCTATTAGGAGCACAGAGGATTGCTAGATCCACCTTGTTAGAGGATTTATAAACATACTTTATAAGTATGCACTCTGTTAGGAGATTTGTATAAAGACGGTTAAGTCTACCCTATTAAAGGATTTACAAAAATGATTCACCTGTTAGGATGAACCAATAGATCAACTTACAACTTGACTGAGTTCTTTATTGTAGATCACCTTTTGTGATTGATGAAATCATTTTTGCTCCTGATGGACCTAGCTAAGTATTCTTTTCTGCTGATGAATTCACACTATCATCTAGATATCTTGTATGTCTTCTTGAAATATCTATATCACCTTTTTTTTTTGCAATATTCTATATCCTTTTTGAATGTGTCAATTGTATATATACCATTCCAATAGTTATTCATGCAAGGTCAGCCAAACAAAATTAAACAAAATATAACTGAGTCGGCCAAATGGTAAAATAAACTCGAGTTCTTCAGACAAACTTGATGACTTTCTGATATGCGGCATCCACTACGTTACTCGGCATTGTCATGCACTTGGTAGAGGTAGGGGCTCATTTCATACTAGTCATACAACATTTCCTAGAAGTCGGTAACCATTGGTGACTCGATAGATATAGTGTCACTCGGTAGAAACTAACTTCTTTGATAACCTCCTGAGCTCGGTTATCATTGAGTGCTTCCTTACTCGGTCAGAACTGAGTGCTTCCTCACTCGGTCAGAACTGAGTGCTTCCTCACTCGGTCAGCACTGAGTGCTTCCTCACTTGGTCAACACTAAGTGCAACTTCACTCTATTGACACTGTGTCTTTGATGCTCGATTTGAACTGTGTTGCCAGTGCTCAGTTTGAACTGTGTTGCCAGTGCTCGGTCTGAACTGTATTGCCAGTGCTCGGTCTGCACTGTATTACTCAGTTTGAATTGTGAGATGAGTGTTGTCACTAATGGCAAATGACTTTATTCCATCATCACTTTCTTCATCATTTCCTCTAAATATGATAACATCAAAAAATATTACCAAAATCATCAAACTATCACAAATTTCTTTCCAATACAAATTGTTGTCTGCTATACCTTTTCTATATCCAAGCTTTGTCAAATGGTTATCCAACTTTGCATACCAAGTTCTGGGTGCTTGCTTCAAGCCATACAATGCTTTCCTTAATCTGCATACTATGCTCTTGTCATCTATCAAAGGACATCCTTTAGGCTA
The DNA here is from genome assembly GCA_028749045.1 of Cupressus sempervirens. NCBI lineage: Eukaryota > Viridiplantae > Streptophyta > Pinopsida > Cupressales > Cupressaceae > Cupressus > Cupressus sempervirens. The sequence goes on from CM053786.1 coordinate 483,899,436, forward strand.
CTAAATGTACACTTCTTCAAGTTCTCCTTTCAAAAATTCTAACTTGACATCCATCTGATATACTTTGAATTTCTTTAGTATTGCATAGGCTAAGAATAATCTTACTACTTCTATTCTATTTATTGGAGCATGTCTCCTCATAATCTATCCCTTCTTGCTATGAGTAACCTTTAAAAACCAATCTTGCTTTTTTCCTTACAACTTTTCCTTGTTTCTAAATACCCATTTAGTTCCTACCACATTCTTGTCTTCTAGTCTAGGGACTAATTCCCATGTTTCATTCTTTACTATTTGATCCAATTCCTCTTTCATAGATTGTTTCCAATAATCATTATTACATGTTTCATCTACATTCTTAGGTTCAACTTGAGATATCAAGCATAGTTTTTAATTAACTTTACTTCTTTTCATCACACATTTGTCTTTTCTTTCGATGATCTTCTCAGATGGTTGAGTCTTTATCATATTCTTTCTTGAAGTAGGATTTGTTATCTGAACTCTCGGCTCTACTAAAGGTTTTGAGATTTGTTCCTACCTTGGCTCTCCTTCATTCTACAAATCATTTTTAGTCCCGAGAAACACCTCATCATTCCTTGTCTTAGTAAAAACATCATCATCTAAATTATAATCAACTATTCTCTCTTGCATCCTAAATTTCTCATCAATTCTCATACTTGCACTTTCCGTAATAGTCTTAGTTCTCTGATTATAAAATATGTAAGCATTTATTTTTAATAAATAGCCAAGAAACATACTAATGTAGAGCATCTTAAAAATCAACCAATAAGTGGGATCTATGCCGATTCCTTCAAAATTCATTTAATAATTCCATTATTAGAGGCATCTTATAAGGTAAACACAACATGTTTTAACACAAAAGCATCAACCTTTCTCCAATTATATATCCTGATTTCTATATCTAATTCCATTGTTCATAACTTCAGTTCTAAATGTCCTCTTGAAAAACCCTTTAGTGTAAATGTTCCAAATTAGGATTAAAAAAACATATCCAAATATGAGACAAAATAAATAAATACATTACAATTTATAGTCATTGTATTTAGATCCATTGTCTCTGTCATAAACTAGAAGTAAAAATAGTAACCTTGCATAGGGTATCAAATATCTTTCTCAAAACAAATCCAAATAATCCAAAACTAATTCCAAATTATCCACTTGTGATTCTAGTTTCCAAATATGTAAGCCATTTATTTTTCCAATACATAAATCATTATATAATCCCATATCTTTGCCTACAACTCCATTGAATGCATTTAAAAACTAGGTTTCACTCAAATCTTCATAACTTTCACAAATCTAAATGAAAATGATTCAAACCAATTGGAAATGAAAGATAGTTCACATATATTTAAATTAATATTATTAGAGGTCCTAAGTCTCCAAAATGTGTCTATACCACATGTTGTAATATGATTGTATTCAGAGAATCTTAAATCTACAAATACCCATTATCACCAAAATGATCATAACTTATTCATTTCTTCATAAATTTGAACCAAAAAAAAAGCATGAGAAGGAGGATTCATAATTCTATCTATTCATTACTATATTACATGGTTTCTAGGCTTTAAATGTCCATACAAGGCCTGGAAACAATAGTACAACTAAAACACCAATCAAAACAACAACAATAGAATGCACCAAAAATGTATCAAAATATTTCCTCTTCTCCAAATTGATTCGACCCTAAAATGGTATTTATACCCATTTTATAATTATAAACCTTCATAACTATCCATAAGACCAACCATATACTTTATTACATCATTTTTGTATTGTTAGCAACTTTCTCAATGTTGCATTTTATACTTTTTATACAACTTTTACATTTTTGAGAAAATAGCTTCATAGCCTTTACAACTTGACCCAAATACAATATAAATGACTCAAATGGATTTAAATATCTCAAATAAGGAATCTTAACTCTCTCATTTTATTTTCCTTTAAGTGTTCCTGCATCATACTCCCAATCTTGAAAAGTTTTCAAGTCTCTTGAAAACATGGAACTGATAACCTGCCAAAAAAAAAATTAGACCAAAAATGTTCACCTTCACCTTTTCCTTCTCATGCCTTTTCTCTCATTAACTTAACCTTCAAGGACATAGTATTGTAATCAAAATCACTTTCTAAAATACTCCTATTAGTGGAGCATCAATGGTTTTAATACAAAGGTTCCATAAATCCACTATTCCTCTTGCTACTACACAACACCAACCTATTTCCATCTTACCCATCCAAGACCCTGGAAGATGCACTACCACCTTCTCTTACTGGTTTCTCTCTTTACACCTTATTCCTAGCTTCATCTTGATGGAGACAATATTAAGACCCCTCTTTAGGTCTTCCACACACACACTTTCTTACTATAGCTTTAATGGATAAGAATCTTACAACCAAAACTCATCAACAAAACAAATACCAAATCTCTAAGGTCTTGGTCTAGATTGCCTCCCTCGGTGCTCTAACCACACACTCAAGATCTTCAAGCTTTGATACCAATTTGATGCAGAGCATCTTAAAAATTAACCAATAAGTGGGATCTATGTTGATCCCTTCAAAATTCATTTAATAATTCCATTATTAGAGGCATCTCATAAGGTAAACACAACATGTTTTAACACAAAAGCATCAACCTTTCTCCACTTATATATCCTAATTTCTATATCTAATTCCATTGTTCATAACTTCAGTTCTAAATGTATTCTTAAAAAACCCTTTAGTGAAAATGTTAAAAATGAGGAATACCAAAACATAACCAAATATGAGCCAAAATAAATGAATACATTGAAATTTATAGTCTCTATAGTTAGATCCATTGTCTCTATCATAAACCAGAAGTAAAAATAGTAACCCTACCTAGGGCATCAAATATCTTTCTCAAAACAAATCCAAATAACCCAAAAATAATTCCACATTATCCAATTGTGATTCTAGTTTCCAAATCTATAAGCCATTTATTTTTATAATACATAAATCATTATATAATTCCACATCTTTGCCTACAACTCTATTGAATGCATTCAAAAACTAGGTTTCACTCAAATCTTCATAACTTTCACAAATCTGAATGAAAATGATTCAAACCAATTGGAAATGAAAGATAGTTCACATATATTTCTAATTAATATTATTATAGGTCTTGAGTCTCCAAAATATTTTTTTATTACATGCTTCAATATGATTGTATTCAGAGAATCTCAAATTTGCAAATACCCATTTGACCAAAATGATCATAACTTATTCATTTCTTCATAAATTTGAACCAAACAAAAACTATGAGAAGGAGATTCATAATTCTATCTATTCATTACTATATTACATGGTTTATAGTCTATAAATGGCTGTACAAGGCCTGAAAACAACACTATAACTAAAACACCAATCAAAACAACAATAATAGAATGCACCAAAAATGTATCAAAATATTTCCTCTTCTCCAAATTGATTTGGTTTGACCCTACAATGGTATTTATACTTATTTTATAGTTATAAACCTTCATAAATACCCCCAATACCAACCATATACCTTATTACATCATTTTTATATTGTTAGCAACTTTCTCAATGTTGCATTTTATAACATTTTATACAACTTTTACATTTTTGACAAAATGGCTTCATAGCCTTTACAACTTGACCCAAATACAATATAAATGACTCAAATGAATTTAAATATCTCAAATAAGAAATCTTAAATCTCTCATGTTCTTTTCCTTTAGGTGCTCCTGCACCATACTCCCAACCTTGAAAAGTTTCCAAGTCTCTTGGAAACATGGAACTAATAACCTACAAAAAAAAATTAGACAAAAAATGTTCATCTCCACATTTGCCTCCTCATACCTTTTCTCTCATCAAATTAACCTTCAAGGACACAAGACTATCCTCAAAATCACTTTCTAAAATACTCCTATCAGTGGAGCATCAATGGCTGTAATATAAAGGTTTCATAAATCCACTATTCCTCTTGCTGCTACACAACACCAACCTATTGCCATCTTACCCATCCAAGACCCTAGAAGATGCACTACCACCTTCTCTTAGTGATTTCTCTCTTTACACCTTCTACCTAGCTTCATCTTGATGGAGAAAATATTAAGACTCCTCTTTAGCTCTTCCACACACACACACTTTCTTACTATAGCTTAAATGGATAAGAATCCTGCAACCAAAACTCATCAACAAAACAAATACCAAATCTCTAAGGTCTTGGTGTGGATTGCCTCCCTCGGTGCTCTACCCACACACTCAAGATCTTCAAGCTTTGATACCAATCTGATGCAGAGCATCTTAAAAATTAACCAATAAGTGGATCGATGTTGATCCCTTCAAAATCCATTTAATAATTCCATTATTAGAGGCATCTCATAAGGTAAACACAACATGTTTTAATACAAAAGCATCGACCTTTATCCACTTATATATATCCTAATTTCTATATCTAATTCCATTGTTCATAACTTCAGTTCTAAATGTCTTCTTGAAAAACCCTTTGGTGGAAATGTTAAAAATAAGAATACTATAACATACCCAAAGATGAGCCAAAATAAATAAATATATTGCAAGTTATAGTCCCTATACTTAGATCCATTGTCTCTATCATAAACCAGAAGTAAAAATAGTAACCCTAACTAGGGCATCAAATATCTTTCTCAAAACAAATCTTAATAACCCAAAAATAGTTTCAAATTATCCATTTGTGATTATAGTTTCAAAATCTATAAGCTATTTATTTTTCCAATACATAAATCATTATATAATCCCATATCTTTTCCTACAACTCCATTGAATGCATTTAAAAACCAGGTTTCACTCAAATCTTCATAACTTTCACAAATCTGAATGAAAATGATTCAAACCAATTGGAAATGAAAGATAGTTCATATATATTTCCAATTAATATTATTAGAGATCTTTAGTCTCCAAAATGTGTCTGTACCACATGCTACAATATGATTGTATTCAGAGAATCTCAAATCTGCAAATACCCATTTCAACAAAATGATCATAACTTATTCATTTCTTCATAAATTTGAACCAAACAAAAAGCATGAGAAGGAGGATTCATCATTATATCTATTCATTACTATATTACATGGTTTCTATGTTTTAAATGGCTGTAAAAGGCCTGGAAACAACACTATAACTAAAACACCAATCAAAACAACAACAATAGAATGCACCAAAAATGTATCAAAATATTTCCTCTTCTCCAAATTGATTTGGTTCAACCCTACAATGGTATTTATACCCACTTTATAGTTATAAACCTTCATAACTACCCCCAAGACCAACCATATACCTTATTAAATCATTTTTGTATTGTTAGCAACTTTCTCAATGTTGCATTTTATAACTTTTTATGCAACTTTTACATTTTTGACAAAATGGCTTCATAGCCTTTACAACTTGACCCAAATACAATATAAATGATTCAAATGGATTTAAATATCTCAAATAAGGAATCTTAACTCTCTCATGTTCTTGTCCTTTAGGTGCTCTTGCACCACATAACTTTATCACTTCTAGCATGAAACTTATCAATATCATCATCTCTTTTGATATAACACTTACTCTCAAAAATTCTAAAATAATTAACTGTAGGTGAGTGACCAAACCATAGTTCATAAGGGGTCTTGTTTGTGTCTTTCTTTACTTGCACTCTATTCATAGCGTGGACTTCTATATTCATAGCTTCTCTACTAAACATTTTGGATACATTGTTCTTTGGTAAAATAGCTCTTGCATCTTCTATAACTAACTTGTCTCTTCTCTCTAAAATGTCATTCTATTTAGGGGTTCTTAGAGTTGATAACTATCATTTAATTCTATTTTCTTCACAAAACATGTTAAACTCATTTGAAGTAAATTATCCTCCTCTATATGATCTTAAACATTTAATCTTCATACCAAATTTTTTGAACTCTATTCTTGAATATCTTAAACTTATCAAATGCCACAGATTTTTCTTTACATCATTCAAGAAAGGTCATCAGCTAGAATCATCAAATACTTTTCACCATAGAATCCTTTATTCTTTGTAGCACCACTGAGATTTGTGTGTACAATCTTCAATTTTTTTTTACTGGTAAACTTCTTGCTGGGAAAAGAAGTTCTTTTATGCTTTGCCAAAACAAACTCCTTTCAAATTGTTTTAGTAGGCTTTACAATCTTTGGAAAATCTCTAACTACAAATATTCTACTAGTCTTCACAATACTATCAAAATTTATATGACAAAATGTTTTATGCCATAACTAATTGTCATCTACCTTTGCAGCCAAACATGTCATTTTAGTAGGATTCAATTGAAATACATTACCTCTAGATCTAGTTCCTATCCCAATTACCTTACCATCTTTGTCTTTGATCATGCATGTCTTCTCTGTGGAGTACAATTGATAACTTTTGTCCACTAGTTGTCCAATACTTAAAAGATTATTCTTTAAACCATCAACAAAGTATACATCCTCAATGTTAGTTTTACCATCAAGAGATATAGATCCAATACCTTTAACTTGGCATGTTGCATTATTTTCAACTTTGACAATTCCTCCATCTTGAACTTTGAAGTTAAAAAAATTGTTCATATCACCAATCATATGATGTGAACAACCACTATCAATTATCCAATTAGATTTCTTCTCAAGCTATGACACCAAAGCTAGTTTCTCTGGACTTTCTTCTTTAATTGCCACAAATCTTATTTCATCATCACTAGCACTTATTGCTTGTCCATTAGAATATTTGTCTTCATTTGCATACAAACACTCCCTATCTTTTCTAGATTTGTAATTTCCCTTATACTTTTTCTCTCTTTTAGGGCACTTAGATGCATAATGACCATATTTATCACAAGTCCAACATTTAAAGATTTTCTTACCTCCTCTTTCTCTTTTTACCAAAGGACTACTCTTTCAATATTCCTATCCTCCTCAAATCTATGGTTGCTAGCAAAATCTCCTCTAGCAGTTGTTCTCCTTGATGGAATAGGTAAAATATTCAAGGCACTAAAAGTTGTCTCTATTCTGGTCAATTCTTTGGACTGTCTTAGCTCATTCTCAACTGCTTCAAGTCTTCCAAGAAATGACTCCTTTGTGAAATATTTGGTACAAGATATTTGTTGATATTAGATTGGTTTTGACGAGTTTTAAAACCCTTTTTCCATTTACTTAGTTCATGCCAAACTAGTAATGCATGTTGAGTACAACATGTAAATGTTAGACCATGTTGAGTTGCAATGAGTGTTGAGTCACTCAAATGTTGAGAAAATAGACCATGTTGAATGATTCAAGTGTTGAGTGAATAGTAGATGCTAAGCAGTTTAGGTGCCAAGTCAGAACAAAATTACGGTGTATGCCGAGCATCAAAGACTTCATATGCCAAGTGGCATAGATTGAAATTATTTGTTTTTAATGGCACAAAAAACTATGTAAACCATTTTCAAGCTAACTTAAGGATAGATTTCAATCTTTTAGAGATAAGGAAAAATCTATATGTAGATTTCCTATGCAATTACATGTAGCCAATCAAAAAATGAGAAGGTTTAAGTGACAAAATGGATGAATCTCAGTCATAGATTCATACCTAACCCTAAGCCACCTAAGTCTTCTTAAGGAGGACAAAGCCCTAAATTTTTAATGATGTTGAAAGAATTGCAAAGGGGTGAATGATCAAATTGGAGTAGTGAACAAGACAGTTTGCAAAACATTAAAGGTGACTTAGTAGTAAGAGTGAATTGTAGAATCAATTGAGTAAAGAACAAAGGATAGTGGAGGATAAAACATTGATACATGAGATTGTGAAGGATCAATCAGAGATTGGATAGAGGTGATCTATTATCAAGCAAGCAAGTGCCAACTAGGATCTATGCTGAGACATTTTGATAGGTGATTTCACTTAAATCTAGTAATAGAGTAGTCTTAACAAGTTGTATGAAATCCTTTAACAAGGTGCTTACTGAATTGTGAGTTGAAGTCCTCTAACTAAGCATACTTCTAACAGGGTGTTAAAATCCTCTAACAAGGCGGGACTTAATAGTCTTTGTAAGCCTTTAACATGGAAATTTTTTTGTAAGGTAGATCCATTGTAACCTTAGTTGGATACACTTTATTGCTGCAATAGTGAAGATTTTTGGGTGTCATCCCCACCCTAGTTTTACCTTCTCATTTGGAGGGTTTTGGGGTAATCATATCTGGTGTTAACTGTGTGTGTCTAATTACATGTTTACTTGATTCAAGTTATGTACTTTACATGTTATTTTAGTTTATTATGCATGTGATGTATGAATGGTGAATGTTTTATGGGTCCAAGTTTAAACTCCTAATTCACCCCCCTCAGAAGCTTACTTCTTTCCCACTTGTAATTCCAACAATTTGTATCAGAGCCTAGCTCTCTAAAAGAGAAGCTTTGTAGCTTAGAGGTGTTTTGGTTCCACAATGCATGCCCCATTTCCTTTCAGAAATGGGGACCCCCTACTTTCAAATTTTGGCTTTTTGGACTCCTAGTCCAAGATCCAAGCCATTTTGAGATCTTTCCTGGCCCATCATTCATGTCTGGGTCTAGTTAGAAAAGCCCAAAGGTTAAAAATTCAAGAGAATTTAAAGAAAGAGCAATGTATTGGGAATTTTGGCACACTAGGTGCACCTCGTTAGGTGCGCTAGTGTGCCCAAGGTTGCAAAAAGGCTTTTTCATTTCTTTAAGCATAGTTGTGTAGTGGCACACCTATGCCAAATGGTGCATAGTCTATTTATAGTGATGGGGCTCCCCCCTCCTCACTTTACTTTCAATTGATGTTCTTTTCACACTCATCTCAAGAGCTCCCTTTTTGCATAGCACCACACCTCCAAGGTGTGCATCCTCCTCCCTACAAAGACATAAACATAATCCAAAATAGGTTAAAGTGACTCCCAGGTTGGGTGCACATCAGTGCACCTTCCCAAGTGCACTGATGTGCACCTAAATTCCTTTGCAAAACCTAGATAAACCCTTAAAAATGCATTTAGACTTGGTGTGCACTAGTGCACCTAATTTGTGCTAATGCACACCATATTGGTTTACAAATAAAAGACAACAAAAAATCTAACTTTAGATGCAAATTAGTGCACCAAAACAAGTGCACCTGATGCACATCTCAAAATTGTAACAAAACTTGAACATCACATAAGGGTGTTGTGCACCAAGTGCACCTCCCCAGTATGACTAATGAACATCACATTAATGGGTTTTGATTTGAAATGGGTGCACCAGGCGCACCTAATCAGGTGTGCCAATTTTTTTTCCATTTAGGGTTGAAATAGGCTTTCTATTATTTTTAGATCAACTCTAGGGTTTAATTTATTCATTATTTTCTCAATTTCAAACTAATAAGTATCTTTTTGTGCAGATATAATGGCATCCTCTTAATCTTCTTTGGGCAAGAAAATGACACTAAAACCCATTGTATTTAAGTTCCAAGGAGTTTCATTAAAGTCAAGGTTTCAAGATGATAACTTAGAGATTAAAGATATTGAATTGGGACATACTAACTTGGGGGAATTCCTAAAGATTTGAAACAAACCTACTAAGAGGTCACAAATGGTTTCTATACTTATTTGATCAAGACTTGTCAATGCAGCTTCACATCCAGTATCGATACAATCTTCAGAGGTTGCCATGACACTTGTAGAACACTTCATCCCTAAGGAGAGGGTTGTGAAGAGTCTTATAAGAGAAATTGTCCTTGATCTGTGCCCAAAGAATATTGAGAAATTATTCCATCCCCCTAGGGTAAATTAGTTCATTAGGCTTACATAAGAATAGGTAGAAAGATGGTATTGAGAACACATTGAGGAAGCCTTAGAGATCATTCAATCATCATATCTAATAGAGAATACTCCTTTGGGGAAGATGATTGGTAGAGTGGATATGACTAGATGATACATGATTGAAGACATTAGATATTTAATCATACTTTTGATTAGAGTTATGGATTTATCTATATTGGGACATCTGAATATCTTCATGGTGCATTTTATTGAAATAATCAAGAAAGAAAAAATGCCACTAGATTGGGCTTCCACTTTGAGTCAAAATATGTGTGAGTAGCTGGTAGCAGCAAAGTGACAAAGGAAGTTTCATATGACATCACACCTAGTATACTTGTTAGCCACATCCAGGGCTATATATGAGAGGTAGCATGCAAGATTCTAATGCATGGCCCTATATCATCTATCCTTAATTAGTGAAGAAGAGAGTCTTGGAGAAAAGTAAAGAGTATAGAATTTCTAATGATGCATTTATATTCTCTATAATCAGATTTATAAAAGGGAATTATGCAAAGAGGTTATCTAATAAATTAGTGGCACAGATAACAGTACTCAAAGCATACTACATTCAATTTAGAACATTCATATATCTGAGGGTAGTGTATGCATGAATTTGTGGGCCTCCAAACCTCACACAAACTTCAATGTGGTAATTACCTGTAGAATCATCCTAGAATAAACATGAATTCATTTATCCATGACACCCGATAGTGCAACCCGTTTCCTTCTATCTAGAAGGATTTTTCCTATGAGCTCTTAGGAAAAGATGCAAGCAGCCAGACCTTTCTAGAATGAAGGATTTATGTAAAAGATAGATGTGCAAGTAATATATATGAAATGAAATCTATTCTATTGGAAAATAAAAGAAAGATAAATTAAATGTATGCATTTTTAAATCTAAATGATACTAAGATATTTAAGCAAAAGCATATATAAAGCTATGAAAGTGAGTGTTCAATCTAGCAGCAATTCAATAGCATAATAATTTGACCTCTGTAATGAGGAATTAGGAGTCTCTTAAATAGAATTCCTGGAATACATCAATGGTTGAGATCAAGTCAGATCAATGGTCAGGACTAAAGCCAAGATTCAGTCAAAGTGGAAGATTCCCAATAGAAATGCAGTTAACTAATTCAGATCCTGAGTGCAAGAAATAGTTAACTTAGATTCGCTCTAGTGTGAGAATAAGTGAATTAAGTCACTTCTAAATTGAGAAGTAGTTAACTAAGAATTTCCATTTTGAACTAAGAAATAGAATTTGGGAAAGATATTTAGTTTAATAAAATAAGATATGACCTCATAAATGCCTTTTCTATTTAATTGAATAGTTACATTCAATTAATTAAAACAAGAATAGTTATTAAATTAAATATTTTTGATTCCTTAGTACATTAGCCTTAGGATATAACTTAATTTAATTAAAGCATAGAAACTTCGAATTAAATTATATCTCAATTAAATAGGTTTAATGTGACTAATTTGAGTCAATACTTAGGAATTAAATAGATAGTATGATTAATGCAGATTTAGAAATTTTTTCATTTGACACTTAAGTCGAGTAGCAAAAATTAGAACTAGAATTTCCTAGTAACATAGGACTTAGGATTGATTGAAATAGACTAGAATTGGTGATCATGGAAATGAGCCAATTTTGGGGTATTACATTTTTCCCCTCTTTGAATGAATGTGCAAGAAACACATTCAATTCAAAGAAGATTAGAAAGTGTGATGCATAAATAAGAAAATAAGATTGGTTCCAAAAGTTGATGTTATAGAGACCAATTGATAAGCTTTTAATGACCATCTCTAGAATGGAGTTTAATCCTAAGGAATCTAAGTAGAGCACCTAGATACTTGAATTGATAATAATTTTAGAGGTTTTTTCAAAATGAAGTTTAACCTTTAAGGATCCAGATAGAGCATCTAGATACCTGAGATTGATAAATAAGCTTTTAAAGATTATTCCCAAAATGGAGCTTAACCTTAAGGGATCTAGAAAGAACACCTAGATACCTAGATTGATAAATAACAAGATTCAATCATGAGTCATAGAACCATCCTTAGAATGGGGCTTGATCCTCAAGAATTGAGATTTAGATTGTTTCGATACTTATCCATCCAACTCTTTATAAGATTTGATAGATGGAAAAGATGCTAGAAAGAGGGGAATAAGATGCCCCAAGTGATGATATGACCTAAATGATGAGGACACAAGATGGGAACAAAATGCCCTGAACACTGAAGATTTAGATTGGTTCCAGTTCAATGATGTAATCATCATACCCCCTTAGGAGTGAAATTGAAAGATGACACACCAAAAATATGATGTAAGAAGTATGTGAAGAGATATAGAAAAAATAAAAGATTTAGAAAGATGTAGAAGAGATCAGAATGATCAAAAGAAAATTCAGAGTCAATTTATTGTGATTTCAAGGTCCAGAAGACCAAGTTTGACCAAAATTTGACCAAAGGTTGACCACAATTGACTTGAGTTGACTTTTTTTGAAATAAATTTTGAAAACATGATGAATTTTGAGTTGAAAAGATTCCAAGAATCATAAAGCATCAGAAAAAAATTGGACTGCACAAGTGTTCAATCGCGCCTGTCCCAAAATTTTAAAACATGTTTTTGAGCTACTTAAGTGTGTCAAATTTTGAATTCAATCCCAAAAATGAATTTAGAAAGGTCAAATTAGCCAAGGGTGATTTTTGTGCAAATTGGAGCACTTTGAAAAATTAGGTCAAACCTATATAAGGGCCCAATGGGTCATTTTCAAATCATTTGTACATTTTATCTTTAGTGAATAAGAGAGCTCTAAGAGGAAGATGGTTGTTTCTATGAGATTTCATTGTTTCAAGTGCTCCCAACAACACAATTGGCTAGTGGACTATAGACCTCTAGTGAGTGATCAATAATCTTTCCTTGCATTTAATTTTTCACACATTTTGAGGTAGTTTTAGCATATTTTTAGCATGTTTTTGATGAGGACACAACCCAACAACCAGAATAGACGCAATAGAAAGGGGAAATTATATTAACTGAGAAAATAAGCTGGTACAAACAGTGCAGAGAAAATAAACTCAAAACATGCCCTGCGGGCTTACAATAGCATAAATCTGGAGAATATTTCTCCTTTTAGCACCTCCTCTCAAGCTCCAATCCGAACTGCCTTTTACAATGCCAGAAATCTCCTTAAATAGACCTCGGAGGGTTAAGGACTAGGAGTACATTCTAGAAGGTGCTAGTAGGCATCCACTGACAAAATAGAAGGTTCCGGAAGCTGCGTTAGAAGTCAGTGCAATTCTAGAAGAATCCAGAAACGGTAGCCGAACTTTCGGGAGGCATAACTTTTGAACTGTAACTCCGATTGACGAACCGTTTACATTTTCGGAAAGCTCTTGAAGCGCTCTACAGCCCTATGGACAAGCTTTGCTCGTCCCCCATTTTTTGACCCTTTTCAAGGTCATTTAATGCCCCAAACTTGACTTTGAAGCATTCTTAGGGGGTCTCCAAAACCTAAAAAACTGCAATAACTTTCAAACCATGGGGCCTTTTGACCTGATTCTTTTATCTGGAATGCTCTAAATCTTGATTACATTCATCTGGCCAAGTCACACCTTCTAGGTCACCAAAATGATGGTCAAATTGCATGCTCCTATTTTTTCGGGATTTTTAAATGCAGTGATAGTTGAACTATGAGAGTTGGAACCTTTATTTGAGCCAAATGGGTATCCAAAAATGCAAAGTCATAAAATAGAAACTAAGTCTAAGTACATTTTTTTGGGTGACACAGGATTGCCCTTATACCTCTGGATGCTCCTGCATCAGACACCCAGGGTAGATTGAAAAGTGACCCTGTCACTTTATGGATGGTAGAGGAAATCCCAAATGGGAAACCTCAGCTGCTGAAATCCAAGTCGAGTCCTCAATTGGTCGTCCTTTCCATTGGACCAAATACTCTTCATACTGCCTGTTTCTAGTACTCCTACCCACACGATGATCTAGAATGTCTTCTATCTCCTCCTTCTTAGAAGCAGGAATTGGACATGGCTCTAAAACCAGCTCCTCATCAGCACCATCATCATGATACTCTGTCAAATCTGCAATGTTGAAAATGGGAGAAATGTGAATACCATCTGGCAGCTCCACCTCATATGCATTTCCTGAGTTATGTTTCTTCAAAATTTTGCAAGTGCCAAATTTCTTCATTTTCAGCTTGTTGTAAGTACCAACTGGAAATCTTTCTTTTCGTAAGTGTACCATGACAAGATCCCCTACTTGGAATTCCTTATGTCTTCTCCTTGCATCAGCCCTAGCTTTATACCCTTGATTCATCTTGATAATGTGTGCTTGAACCTCCTCATGTAGACGCTTGATGTGTTCAGCAAATTCCTCAGCTTCAGCACTTGTTCTCTCCCCTTGTTCTATCTTCCTCAATTCTGGTGCAGTCCTTGGGCTATTTCCATATACAATTTGAAATGGTGATTTTCTAGTACTCCTATTTACAGAGTTATTATAAGCAAACTCTGCCTGTGGTAGAATCAAATCCCATCCCTTAGGCTTATCTCCAACTAAACATCTCAGCAAATTGCCCAGACTTCTATTTACCACTTCTGTTTGGCCATCAGTCTGTGGGTGATGCGTGGAACTGAATTTCAAGTCTGTTCTCAACTTCTTCCACAATGTCCTCCAGAAATACCCCACAAATTTAGTATCTCAGTCAGAAACTATACTCCTTGGAAGACCATGTAGTCTTACCACCTCTTTGAAAAACAAGTCTGCAATATGGATAGCATCATGAGTTTTGTGGCATGGAATGAAATGTGCCATTTTGGAGAACCTATCAACCACCACAAATACTGAGTCATTACCCCTTTGTGTCCTTGGTAATCCAAGAACAAAATCCATACTTATGTCCTCCCATGGCCTTGATGGAACAGGCAATGGCTGATATAGGCCAGTATTTTGACTAAACCCCTTGGCAACTTGACAAACCTGGCAACTCTGTACAAACTTCTTCACATCCTGTGTAATTTGAGGCCAAAAATAATGTTCTCTAAGAATGGCAATGGTCTTATCCTGACCAAAATGTCCTGCCATCCCTCCACTGTGTTTCTCCTTAATCAGATTTTCCCTCATGGAACTCCTTGGAATGCACAATTGACTACCTTTGAACAACATGCCATCCTGAATCAAATAGTCTAACCACTTGGTTCTATCTACAGTCACAGGTTCTTTACAAGCTTTCCATGCTTCAGCAAAATCAGGATCCTCGGGGTACAAATTCTTGAGTTCATCAAACCCAACTACTTCAACCTGCATTGTTGTAAGCAACAACTGTCTCCTACTTAATGCATCTGCAACCCTGTTAGATTTTCCACTTCTATGCTTCAAAACAAATGTATAACTCTGAAAGAATTCTACCCACTTCATATGTCTCTAATTCAACTTACCTTGGCTATTTAGGTACTGTAATGCCTGATGATCAGTATACAAAACAAATTCCTTTGGCAATAAATAATGCCTCCATTTCTTTAAGGCCTGAACTATTGCATAGAACTCTTGATCATAAACAGAATACTTCTTCTTTGCATCATTCAATTTTTCACTAAAATATGCAATAGGCTTACCTTCTTGGCTTAATACAGCCCCAATAGCGCTACCACTAGCATCACAATCCACCTGGAATACTTTTTTGAAATCTGGAAGTGCCAACACAGGCTGTTCAGTCACCTTCTTCTTCAGCAATTCAAAACTTCTCGCAGCTGCTGCAGTCCATTTGAATTCTTTTCTATCCCCTCTTATTGTATCAGTTAGGGGTGCACATATGCCACTGAAATTCTTAATAAACTTCCTGTAAAAACTAACCAGACCATGAAATGATCTTACCTCAGTAGCAGACCTTGGACTAGGCCATTCCAAGATGGCTTTTACCTTCTCTGGATCCATTTTGAGACCTTCAGGTGATATAACAAATCCCAAATAGACTAACTCCCTTTTTGAAAAGACACACTTCTTTAGATTAATTAACAATTTCTCTTCCCTTAGCCTTTCAAAGACACTACGAATATGCAGTAAATGTTCTTCCAAAGTCTTGCTGAAAATTAAAATATCATCCAAATAGACAATAACAAATTTTCCCAAGAACTTCTTAAGTACCTCATTCATGAGCCGCATGAAGGTGCTTGGGGCGTTTGTCAATCGAAAGGGCATGACTAACCACTCATAAAGACCCTCCTTGGTCTTGAAGGCTATTTTCCACTCATCTCCTTCTCGAATCCATATCTGATGATAGCCACTCTTCAGATCTATCTTTGTGAAGTACTGAGCTCCACTCAAGCAGTCCATAAGATCATCCATTCTTGGTAAAGGAAACCAGTACTTGATGGTTATCCTATTTATAGCTCGAGAATCTATACACATCCTCCATTCTCCATCCTTCTTTGGTGCAAGTACTGCAGGTACTGCACATGGACTCAGGCTCTCTCGAATCAAGCCCTTCCTCAACAGCTCCTGAACCTGTCTATTTAGCTCCTCTGTTTCAGTAGGAGTCATCCTATGAGCAGCCTTGTTAGGCAAACTAGCTCCTGGAATCAGATCTATCTGATGACTGATTTGCCTTACTGGTGGCAATCCATCTGGAACATTATCAGAGATAATATCTCCAAATTCTCCTAGTAAATCTGAAACTTCAAATGGTATTTCACTACTACCTTCTTTATCTTTTCTAGGAATCAAAGCATAGCACATGCGCTGATGTTTCATGCCATCTAAAAACTTCCTTCCATCAACAAGACAAATCCTAGCACTACTACATACCTTTTCACCTTCCTTTTTCATGGGCTTCAATTTGTGGCGAACTCCATCCTTTATCAGAGAGTATGTGTTTGCATGTCCATCATGTATTGCATGTCTATCAAACTGCCATGGTCTACCCAACAATAGATGGAAAACATCCATCGAAATAACATCACAGAGAACTTCATCATGGTAACTCCCAATTTTGAATTTTACTAAACATTGTTCACTTACCAGGACCTTATGATCATCTTTTACCCAAGAAATCCGATAGGGCTGGGGATGTTTCTCCCTCTTGAGCTTCAGCTTAGAGACCATCTCTTTGGATACCAAGTTATCAGTGCTACCACCATCAATGATCACATCACAACATTTATCCTCACACTTGCATCTGGTACGGAACAAACTCCTCCGTTTTCCTGGTTCATTTTCACCACTTAGTAGGACTCTTTCGTTTACCAAGGTCTCTCCTCTTTCTGCATCCTCTGAATGTGATGATTGTGCATCCTCATCCACATGAGCTATCCTAGCTTGGCCCTCAGCTCTCCTATCTGTCCTTCCTTGTCGTTGAGGGCATTCAAAGGCACGATGACCTTCTTCATTGCAATGGAAACAGGTACCACGGAAGCCTCGTCTTCCTTGTCCACGTCCTCTACCTCTTCCTCTTTGATTTCCAAAGTCTTGATCACGGGAGCGGTTGAAACCCTCATTCCTCTGGTTTCTGCTAGTACCCTCATCTTCATTTTTCTTTTGAGTTTCATTGCGGCCTCCAGTTGATCTACCGCTTCCCCTTCCTCCTTGACCGTGCCCTCTTTGTCTTCCCTCAAACCTTTTACTTAGGTTCTCTTCAACTCGTAGGGCAAACTAGTATGCTTCTTCAACGCTGGTCATTCTTACCAGACTTAGTTCCTCCTGGATGCTAGGTCGTAACCCACTGATATAACGAGCAACCTTCTCCTTATTTGCTTCTGCATGCCCCGCTCTAATCAGGAGTTGGTAAAACTCCTCTGTATATTCTTGGACTGATCTTCCTGCTTGCTTTAACCCATGCATCTTCTTAAACAGATCAAGCTCGTAGTCCACAAGAATGAACTGCTTCTTCAATTTGTCCACCATGCGATCCCATCTTGTGATTTTCTCCTTTCCTCTTCTAAGTCTTTCCAGTTGAACCTCTTGCCACCAGATTTTGGCATGGCCTTTTAGTTTGGCCTTTGCAAACTTAACCCTATCTGGGTCCCTTATATCCTCATACTCAAAGTATTCGTCCAGTTCATTGATCCAATCAATCAACTCATCTGGTTTCAAATTTCCCAAAAATATACCCACTTCAATTGTAGGTCTTTTCCTAAACCTAGAAATGGCCCTAAAAAGCCTTTCCTCTACAGGATTCAGAACTTCCCCGTCAACTTCCATTACTTCCTCTTCATTGTCATCCTCACTATTGTCATCTGCGGCAATATTTGCTCCTCTACGAAGCTCCTCTTGCAATGCTTGTACCTGTCTCTGGAGGGCTCTAACCTCCTCAGGATCAACAGCTCTGGCCCTTCCACCACGCTCTCTTCATGGAGGCATCTTCTAACTCGAACCCACAACCACACAGTCCTGGTTCAAACTACCTCACAGTCGGCGCTCTATCTACACACTCAGGAAAACCCGCTCTGATACCACTTGATGAGGACACAACCCAACAACTAGAATAGATGCAATAGAAAGGGGAAATTATATTAACTGAGAAAATAAGCTGGTACAAACAGTGCAGAGAAAATAAACTCAAAACATGCCCTGCGGGCTTACAATAGCATAAATCTGGAGAATATTTCTCCTTTTAGCACCTCCTCTCAAGCTCCAATCTGAACTGCCTTTTACAATGCCAGAAATCTCCTTAAATAGACCCCGGAGGGTTAAGGACTAGGAGTACATTCTAGAAAGTGCTAGTAGGCATCCACCGACAAAATAGAAGGTTCCGGAAGCTGCGTTAGAAGTCAGTGCAATTCTAGAAGAATCCAGAAACGGTAGTCGAACTTTCGGGAGGCATAACTTTTGAACCGTAACTCTGATTGACGAACCGTTTACATTTTCGGAAAGCTCTCGAAGCACTCTATAGCCCTATGGACAAGCTTTGCTCGTCCCCCATTTTTTGACCCTTTTCGAGGTCATTTAATGCCCCAAACTTGACTTTGAAACATTCTTAGGGGGTCTCCAAAACCCGAAAAACTGCAATAACTTTCAAACCGTGGGGCCTTTTGACCTGATTCTTTTTCTGGAATGCTCTAAATCTTGATTACATTCATCTGGCCAAGTCACACCTTCTAGGTCACCAAAATGATGGTCAAATTGCATGCTCCTATTTTTTCGGGATTTTTAAATGCACTGATAGTTTGAACTATGAGAGTTGGAACCTTTATTTGAGCCAAATGGGTATCCAAAAATGCAAAGTCATAAAATAGAAACTAAGTCTAAGTACATTTTTTTGGGTGACACAGGATTGCCCTTATACCTCTGGATGCTCCTGCATCAGTTTTTAGGTTGAGTCAATCAGTTCTTGCATAGGACTATCTTTCCTCGCATGAGGCCAATCTTTTCTTGCATGAAGATCCACCATCCTAGTTTTTCTTCACACATGCTGGTGGGGAATCTCAAATGATATTTTGGGCAAACTTTTCTCATGATCTTCTCATTTTTCGTGTGAAGACTTAATTTCTCATCTGAAGATGCAAAATCTCATGCAAAGAAATGAATTCTTGTGTGAAAAATGCATTCTTGTGAAAAAATTGGCATTGCATGTGAATTTAAACTTGCACTTTTAATGTTTTAGCCTTGATTTTGGGTTCATTTTTTCATTGTTTTGAATTTTTGAGTGAGTACTAACCGTTTGTGTGTTGTTGTTCATGTGTGGTGGATGTCTTTGATGATATCATATTTAGGTCCCATTATCTGCCATATAGGGCTTTGTTGTAGAGCCTTGATGATGCAAATATGGCCCATATTGACAAATTGGGTCTTACCTCTCTATGCCAGATCCTAGTAGTGCTAGTGAATCACAGCCTTTTGATAGCACTAGTGGAGCATTTC
Organism: Cupressus sempervirens; assembly: GCA_028749045.1. Lineage (NCBI taxonomy): Eukaryota > Viridiplantae > Streptophyta > Pinopsida > Cupressales > Cupressaceae > Cupressus > Cupressus sempervirens. The sequence continues at coordinate 483,919,129 of CM053786.1, forward strand.
CATTTAAAAACAAACACTTTCCACTTGCCATAGGGGGAGATGACTATGACTCCCAAAGATATATAGAGGGTACTGCAAATCCCTTTTCATGGACCAAGAGTGGTGTACAACCCAATGCACTGAGTAGGCATTGAGGCACTGAGGGCCATATTCCAAAGAGAGTTGGCGATAGGGCAAGCCATCACTTGGGATGAGCTAGTCCATAAATATGACCTAACACATAGGTTGGCTTTAGTGTTGGCTATTTTTATCAACTACTTCCTAGTACCAGATAGGGGATAGTATGGACTGGAGTGTGGGTGGGGGTTATGTTGCAGAGGATGCTCGACTCACCAGAGTGATTTGGATGGGGCTAGTGCATGCCCGTCCATATGTTTTATGAGATGCATGAGATTGTTTACCTTGGGTAGAAGAGCATGGCTGCCAGTGTTTATGTGTTGTAGATCTGGGCCTCGGAGCATCTTTCTATATGCAGACCAATTTTTGAGGATTACTAAGAGCCCATGAAGTCCTATATATGTAGATACTAAGGGAACCTTACTAGGCAGGTCTAGGTAAGATAGAGCATTGGAAGCCCTATCATGATCATGAGAGTACTGCACATACACCAAATTGGTGTGAGACTTGGAGCAAGGTTGGTCAGGGAGATTAGATCCTAGGCGATCTATGATTGATGTTCACAACCTAGTTGCAACACAGTGGGATTACCTCTCTAAGGTATCAGATGCAGGGATGATGCCTGCATACCAGGTGTACTTCATTAGCCACCCCTTCCTTCATTTCATAGATCCTTTAGGGGTGGTAGCACATGCACCACAGCAGTAAGCACCTCAATAGTTGGCACCTCAGTAGTTGGCATGATAGGTGTACATTCCCCCATGTTATAAGGGGTTAGATCAAGGTATTGGTGGTAGTGGTCAAGAGCAAAGCTAGCAATAGAGGCCATGAGTGGAGGAGCAAGCACCTGAGCAACAACCTAAGATGCTTGATGAGGAGATACAAGAGTAGCCTGCTATATGACCTCAGTATGCCTTAAGGAGGGTGAGGGATAGGATTAGGTAGGCCTCCTAATAGTTGGGAGAGCTACAAATTTAGGTGGTGGTGAGAGATGTCCAGATTATAGAGAGGGATCATGAGATCTAGAGGCTGCAGGAGTAGGTACATACAGGTAGCCAAGCATAGGGTAGAGATGCTACAAGATGAGGTGAGACTACAGTTAGCCTGAGCAACCTATTATTTTGTAGCTTATTCTATAGTGGTGCCTAATGAGGCTCAATAGGTGCCTTGCTTCTCATAGTATGCATGAAACTCCAGATGTGCATGCCCGCCAGCCAGACCAGACATGTTGCCCCCTCAACCTCCTCTAAGAAGTGATGGTGTGGAGGCTAGAGTTAGACATATGATGTTCTTTACCTCTAGTTTTAATTCTAGCTATGCATTGATTTGTGTGCCAACACCATTTTGTACCATTTTTTATTGATAGCACTTAAGTAGCTCTTTTTTTTTGTACTAACACATTCTTCAATGTGCGTGTGTGTGTGTGAGTGTGATTTTGGAGCCAAGTATCATTGTGTACATGTCATTGTCATTGTCTTTCTTTCACTTTTGATATACATGAGATGTTTTATGCTTGTGATTATGAGATGCAAATGTGGTGTTGATGTATGAATGCATGATTAATTTGAATTGTTCATGTAGATGAGATGGATTTATGGATTTATGAATGAAATGCATAGGTAAATGGACTAACACCTCATGTAGTGTTCCATGTTTTTGCTTGGCAGTGACAAGTATCTCAATGAGGAGCATGAGAGGAAGAACCAAAGGATCAAATGCTTGTGTAGCCACAAATAATCATGATACATTGAAGAAACCAAGAATCCCTCATCAGAGAAGACAAAATTAGATTTTACATTGAATCATTTGTTGAACCAAGTAACGTAATCTTATGCTATATGCAACCCTAAGCTAGATGAAACCCTAGGTCTAGTTACAAAGTCTCAATAATTTATCATCACTGAGGACAGGAAAAAATCCCATATGTCATATAATTCCTACTAACATTGCAATCATGGAAATATGAATAGGACATATTCTTATAGGTTTTTTAGGATGAAGTATAAGCATTCAAGGCACAAGAAGCCAAAATGACCAAAACATTCATCCCTTTTGATGTAGCAAGTTAACATAAGTATTAAAACATAAACATTAGGATGACCAAAATGTTTCTTGCATGGAAAGAACACCAAACACACAAGAGATCCATCTTATGCTAAGTACTCAGTATTTATTCTATCCACAACAACCCTTGCATTTGTAACCTGAGATAGAAGTGTGCTAGATATACTCGTAGTGACCCATATGTTCACTTAACATGATGAGTATCAATATGTACTATAGCATGAGGAGTTCAATCCAATAGACAAGGAGAAGAACCAATGTTATTGACATATCCATATAAAAGGAGTCGAGGTACACCTAACCATCCAATATGAGATGAAGGCTCTTATAGTGGACACCCCTCTTATAGGAATATATCAATGTATTGGAACTAAACCACAAATAGAAAGTAAAGCAAAGATCATGCCCATAGTCATTACTTCTCTAGTTAGAAATGACCTCATCAAGTTGCTCAAGGAGACATGATGAAAGAGAAGGAAAAGAAGAAGAAGAAAATGCTCAACATATCCAAACAAGTATGTCATTTTGAGTTCAATGTTTTTGGGATTGATGTCATCAAGTGTCAATGTTCAGAATATGAATAAAAGAAATCTCTTCAGTAGGGTGACAATAGTAGGTAGATGCAATTAGAACAACTAGTGATTGAGGTCAAGGAGGAATCTTGGAGGTGAAGAACCTAAAAGGACCAAGTGACAGTAGACAGACAAAACCAGAATGACTGGTGACTAGCACAAAAGAGATCTTCCATAAAGGAATCTCAAAACATGACCCAAGCAATAATAGGTAGACACAGCTAAAACAACCAGTGACTGTTGTGAAAGAGATTCTATGAGGAGAATCTTGAAAAGGGTGACACTAGTGATAGTAGGCAAACACAACCAAAAATACTAGTGACTATTGCTAAAGAGATTCTATGAAACTAAAGGGGCATGCCCTCGAGTTGTGAGAAGACTCAATCCATGGATACATGAGAAAAGCAAAAAATTAAAGTAAGAAAACAACTGTACAAGAAGCAAGAAGATGCACTAAAAGATGGAGCATTAGGAACAAGAAGCACCTATTTACCAGGTTTTAATCTTCTTGGTAGAGCTTTGATTTTTTTAATACCATTATGCCTATTTCTTGGTTTTCACCAATGGAACTTTTTTTTTTCAATTTTTTTGTATTTTTCCTTTTTTGATTTTTTTGTATTTTTTTGAAATTTTCAATTTTTTTGGTGTTACCAAGGCACCTATTGCTAGGTTTTCACTAGGATAACCATTTTTTAAAGACTTTTTCTGATTTTTAGGATTTTTTTTAGGACATTTAAATATGTACAAAGAGCTACTGAGATTAGATCAACTACAAAACAACTTCAGGTGGAGAGTGTTAATAGGTTCCTTGAGCACTTCTCCCTTGATTGTAGAAAGCTAGTAAGCACTAGATCCATACACTGCAGTAATGATGTAAGGACCAAGCCAATTTGGTTCAAACTTCCCTTTTTGGACTTGTTGTTGTTGATTCTTAGGGTTCTCTCTCAGGGCAAGATCACATAGTTGGAAGTCATTTGGCCTAACTTTCCAATTGTAGCTTCTTGACATTCACTACTGATAAGCTCACAGATGATCACATGTCACTTGTCAATGTTCATCTAGTAGCACTAGCTCTTGAAGCTAAGCTATCCTATAATCTTCATCAATAACAAGGCCTTTCATAGAGATTTTCAAGGTAGAAATCTCGACCTCTATTGGAAGCACAATATCTGCTCCATAAACCAAAGCAAAGGGTGTTGTACCCATTGGAGTCCTAATGCTTGTCCTGTATGCCCACAAGGCTTGATTAATCTGGAGGTGCTAGTCCCTCCCAGATTTTCTGACTGTGTGATGGAGGATCTTGAGGATCACCTTATTGGATGCCTCGACCTGGCCATTACCTTGGGGGTAATAGATAGAAGACCAATTTTGTGTGATTTTGAATCATTTGCATAGCGCTTTGAGGTATTTATTTTTTAATTTCCCTCCATTGTTAGTAATGATGGAGGATGGTACACCATACCTATAGATGATGTAGTTTGTGATAAAAAGAGTTACAATTTTTCCATTTGTGATTGTGAGAGGTACTACCTCTACCCACTTTGTGAAGTAGTCTGTAGATGTGATAATGAACTTATGTCTATTTGAAGAGGTTGGGTGAATCTGACCCACCAAGTCAAATGCCCATTGTTGAAATAGCTACATTGTAGTAGATGAAATTAGCTCCCTAGCTAGAGCATGAATCAGATTCCCATGGAGTTGACACTGCTTGTAGGACTTAGTGTACTTGATAGCTTCTTGCTCCATTTTAGGCCAATAGCAACCAGCTCTAATGAGTTTGTGAGCTAGTGTCAAGCCATTTGAGTGGGATCCACAAATGCCCTTGTGAATGTCAATTAATGCACATTTGGACTCTTTAGGTTCTAAACACCTAATGAGTGTTCCATCGAGACCTCTCCTAAACAAATCATCAGAAATAATGACATATTGTAAAGCATTATAGATTAGGTAACATTTTTCATTCTAATTTAGACCTTCTAGAATGGTTTGGTTATAGAGATAGGAATAGATGTGATGGTGGTGGGATGAGTCTTGTCCTATAATAGAAAAGACTATCCTAGAATTAGGGGTGTCATAGGTTGGGTAGTTTAACAATTCCACCAGGACCTCATGTCAGAGATCATTTTTAGGCATCTGTAGCAAGGAAGCCAAAGTAGCCATAGCATCGGCCACTTTATTATCTACTTAAAGAATTTGTTGGAAGGTGATGTGTGCAAAATACTTCTTCAAGTCATCAACCATGCATTTGTAAGGAATTAATTCTCATCCTTTGTTTGATACACATCATTAACTTGGTTGATTATGAGCTAAGAGTCCCTAAAGATGTCTAACTGATCCACTCTCCATTCAGCTACAATCTTCATGCCATTGATCAAAGCCTCATATTTAGCTATGTTGTTTGTACAAGGAAACAAATTCTTGTATGCTTTGGGTAATGAATATCTTTGTGGCATTATGAAGAATAATCTAGCACCAGATCCTTGTTGTGTGAAGGACCCATCAAAGAACATGACCCATGTTTGGTGTGTGAGCATCAAAATGGACTCATCAAGGAAATAAATGTTCATTGGTAGGAGACTCTACATAGGTGCATCTACTAGCTGATCTGCAATTGCTTGTCCCTTGATAGCCTTTCATTCAACATATTGAATGTTGAACTCACTAAGTAGCATAACCCACTTAACCAATCATCTTGTGAGAGCTACCTTACTAAGAAAGTACTTCAATGGATTTATTTTAGCCACAAGCCATGTAGTGTGAGCTAGCATGTCGTGTCTCAACTTTTGGGAAGCAAAGACAACTGCCAAGAAAGATTTCTCAATGATGTTGTAATTCCTCTCATAAGAGATCAATGTGCAACTCAAGTAGTAAATGGCTATCTATCAAATATCTCATCCATAGGTGCCTCAGAGAGGTTTTCACCCTTGGATACATCTTTTTTTTTAACTTTTTTGGGTTCCAACATTTCCACAACGAGGTTTTCACCATCAAACCTTTTGCATTTTTACTTTTTAATTGTATGACTGAGATATTTGATGTCAGCTTCAGTCATATTGATGCTCTACTCACTGGTGGACGAAATTACAAGTTTGACATCATTTAGGTAGTAGGTGAGAGCATAGTCATTCTAGAACATAAGGACTTCACTAGGTGCATGAGGGTTCTAGTCTATAAGCTCAAGATGTGTGAGTGGAAGAGTAGTGATGGGTTCAATTTCATTCATTGTATAGTCATTAAATGCTTGGACCAACAATTTGAGACCTACAGTGACTTTGTCCACAAGTGTGTTTGAATGCCTCTGAGTTCTAACATCAGAAACTAATGACTCGAGGATGTTGGTTGGATTAGACCCATCTCACCTAACCCTAGACATTTCCCCCACTTCAAGTTGGTTTTCATAGACATGAACTTGATCAATAGTTGCTTCTAAAAGAGATTCAAACTCATATTCCTTAGAATTAGTGCTACATGATGAGAGATTGTAGAATTTCCCAACAATGATAGGGACATACTCACCTTCATCATCTGGGTTCTTACACAAGTACTCAATACACAATGACTGACTAGACTTTCTCTTTTCTACATGAGCTTTGGGTTGATTAGTATTATCCTCAAAAGAATCACTGGTATCATCCATAGTGTTTCCATGTGGCATGAATTCATTAGGCTTGGCAAATAATTTAGCCAAATCATGAGGAATAAGATAAGGATAAGGATCCTCATCATTAGACTAATCATCTTGAGTATCTGGCTCAGCTTGTGATTCATTTCTAGATGAACTCTTAGGTTTTGGTATGAATTTGTTAGCTCCCAAATGAAAAGGGACCTTCTTAAAGCCTAAGCTAGATGTATCTCTATTTCTTCGAGCTATTGCCTTAATAGGATCAACTAGGCCATTGTTATTGCACCTAATAGGGCCAATTCCCTTGTAGCCAAAATGTTTCATGAGTTTAAGACTAGGGCCATATTTGTCAGGAGTGATCTCTTGAGTTTGATTTGTTAGATCTAATGGAGTCTTTTCTTTGTAAAGCCATGAAAATATGGCTCTATTTTCACTTTCATCCTCTATGGGAACTATAGCCTTGACAAAAATGCCATTATACTTGGTTTGAGGTGTTAGCACAAAAGACTTCTTTGCCTCTGAGTGTCTACCATAATGATGAGGAGGCTCTAGAAGAGATGTTAATGACAAAACTAGTTCAATATGGTACTCCCCCGTGCTAGTTTCTTTTAGTTTGAATGACTACTTGATTTGTTTCAGCTTGTTGTCATGATAATCAATAGATTTCCTATTAGTAGGGACAAAATTTTTAGCAGCTTTGAGCATATTGTAGGTATAGCTAGCAGTGGCAGGAATAGTGACTTCAGAGCCATGAAACAAGAATTTGATGTAATGGTGATATGTAGACGGCACAATGTGCATCTCATGTATCCATGGCCATCCTAGCAGAGTGTTATAGGCCAAGGGAATGTTGAGCACTTGACAAGTGACATCCCTTTCTATAGGACTGACGTAAATGGGTAAGACCATAAGACCTAGAGACTTTCATTCAACTTTGTCATATGCTTTGATATTAATCTTGCATCAAGGATCAATAGAGTCCTCAGAATAATTCAATTGTCTAATCAAAAAAGAAAAGACAATGTTTAGCCTAGTGCCATTATTGATGAGTACCCAACGAACATGTGTCTGATGTATCAGGACCTCGATGTGTAGAGGTTGATTATGTGGGTGACTCAATGAGTTATCATCCTCCTCAGAGAAGGACATAAAGTAAGATGAGGTCATGTGACCTACCATGGATTGAAATTGATCAAGATCTAGATCTTGAGGAATGTTTTCCTCAATGAGGGATTTGTCTAGAATTTGCCTATGAGCAAGCAAGATTTTAAGCAGTGCAAAGATTAAGATTTGTGCATTAGTTTGTTTCAATTGATCAAGAACACTATAGCTATTTGTTACTAAATTTGTTGCAATTTTTACAAATTTTCCAGATGGACCAGCAAGCATTTTATCTTTATGTTGTTTTGGATTGGGAGTAGAAGGTGCAGGGCCTTTAAGTACCAACTTGGCATGAGAGCATGTAACAATGTTAGATTCGTGTTGCACAGGTGTATTATATGTTGTGTTGGAAGTAGGGCCCCTCAAGAAAAATGGTGTCTTGGGTTTATTATTATCTTGCTTTCCCTTGATGATAATGATGTCATAGTATTCAAAATCCATAAGTTCAACCATGTTTATTGCATTGTCATTGTAAGAATTTGCCTAAGAGAAAAATTCACCAAGGAACTAAGAACTCAAACACAAGCACATAGTAGACCAAGAGAGAGAGTAAGATCAAAATGATGATATATTCAATATGCCATGTTAAGAGTACACTAGGAGTGCCTGTGTATAAAAGCCTCTAAGATACATCTAGAATGCCTCATAATCAATATCATGATAAGTCATAAAACCAAGCACATGTCCACCAAATATGGGTTATCCTCCATTAAACACAAAAGTATGTGCGATGATGAGAGGATAAGCCTACAAGGGTGTGACATGAAAATTAGTGTTGTAGACACCATGTGCTAAAATAGAGTTACATACTCCTATGCTATCTACATGAAAACTCAAAAAGGTAAGCAAACTCCTAAGTGTCTCACAAATAAAAGTAATAAAATAATGCATTAACCTAAGTAAACTTAAGTGTAAATAGTGAATACGTATTTACACCAATAGCCCCCCTTAAGTGCAACTTAAGGGAATGCCCTTAAGATTACAAAACTAGGATGAAGATGCATAATGGGTCCTAGCTACTAGGCCATGTTAGGTACCCATGTACATAATGAAGATGCAATCTCTCATAAAGTGAAGAAAGAGGGAAAACCTCATGGGAAAAATTCTCCCCCAAAAAGAGAGATAAATAGGGATGCATGGATGGATGGAGTAATAAAAACCCCCCCATTACAACATACATCTATTATATACATAAGAGAAGAGTAAGAGAAGGAAGAGAGACAGAATAGGCTCCCCCCCCCCCCCCCCCCAAAAGAAGAATGTCAACAAGTGAAAGCCGAGTTGATGAAGAAGTTGGTCCAAGAAGGTAGAATGGTGTTCCTCCCCTTAGGAAGAAACAATGGAAAAGGTACAATCCTGAAGATGTATGCTAGCTCTAAAACCTGCTCAAGTATCCTTGTACTAATGTTGATGTTCACCCCTTCCAACTATGCTAAAAAGAATGAATGCAAATTAGGAAAAGATGTATGTTGAACTTGTTCCAATAAACCATCTATCTCCTCTATTGACAAAGAGACCTCCACTAATTATTGTTCATAAGGATCCATAATCATGCCAACTTGTAAAAATTGATCATTTAGAGAATGGACATAAGGGTTAGAGTGAGCCCTTGCAATAACTATAAAAAGATTACCTTAATCAATGAGAAGATGTAAGTCCTCAAGTTTATCTCCCAAGTCAATTGAAGCTGGAGCTAGAAGACAAGATGTACCATGTTGTGATGGAACTTTCACTATGGCAATGTAAGCATGTGGATTGGACTGATGTGACCTCTCACTGTAACTATCGATAGAACCCCACATGTATGAACCTATTGAAGCACTATCGCTAGTGTCACTATTAGTTTCCACTATGTATGATGTGCAAAGAGGAGTAGAGGATAAGCTAGGAGAACTTTCCTCAAAGTGAACATCCTTCTCCGCAAAGATTTTATGAGTCTTTAGATCCATAAGTCTATATGCCTTAGCATTGTCTTCATAGTTGATGAAAGTACAAGGACTAGGTATGGGTGCCTTGCAACTCTTAGAAGATTGGTTAGCCCATGCTGGACAACCAAAGACTTTAAGGTGACTCACAACTAGTTTTCTACTGCACCATGCATCAAAAGGAGTCTTACTATCTAAGGCATTATGAGGAGACCTATTAAGTATATGAGTAGCACTGCTAATGGCTTCAACTTCAAGTGTAGGAATTAGAGACTTGGCTTTAATCATGAAATTTTCCATGGTGTTGAGAGTCCTAATCCTCATAGCTGCAACATATGTCTTGTGTGAACTGAATGCTAGTGAGTTCTAAAGATCAATCCCCTCAATTCTACAAAATTCTCTAAGTCTTCTATCTACATATCTATTCTCATTGTCCACCCTTAGTACCTTGATGGCTTTCCTTGACTTGTGTTCAACATGAGTCTTGAAATCTTGAAGCTTATGAACCACTTCATTCTTATGATGAAGGAAGTAGACCCAAGTGAATCTCAAAAATTCATCAACAAATGTGAGGATGTAGTGGCCTTGGCTGATCAAAGTCACTACAAAGGGTCCTGCTAAAACCATGTAAACTAGCTAAAGAATAATTGGAGCTCGAGAAGACTTCCCTTTATCATACTTCTCCTTGAGATTCATATCCACTAAACAAGATAAAAACTCTCCCTTAGAAAATTTGATGTTGGGTAGACCTTTGACCATATGTTTTGAGAAAAATTGTTGAAGAGAGAAAAATTTAAGGTGATCAAGCTACTCATTCCACAAAGTGTGTTGTGAAGTAGAGTAAGTAAACAAGGCTTGAGAAGGACTCTTAGGCACAAAATGGGAAAAAGAATAAAGCCTCTTTTCATCATTGAATTTTCCAACTATAACCAATGAATCATCTCTAAGACTTCACACCATTACTGAATTTGGAAGGAACTCAACTTTGTGACCATCTCCAAGGTGAGTGATTTGGTAAACTAAGAGGAGATTGGAGCTAAAGTTTTGAAAGTAGAGAACATCTTTGAATTCCCCATTTTCCATTTCCACATGTCCTTTCCCTTCAACTTCCATTTTAGTATCATCTCCCACGAAGATGTGTGGTACCTTTGACTACTTCAATGAAGAAATTTTTTCCTTTGAAGAACCCATATGGTAAGAGGCATCTAAGTCAAGTATCCATTCCAAAGACAAACTTTTCTTTACCATAAGTTCTTTCCCTTTACCCTTTGAAGAGGTTGGAGTTCTTGGAAGTACTTGGCACTTGAATCTTGTTCTTCCTAAGTAGATTTTCTAACTCGTCAATTCTTTTTGTCTTATAATGATGCTCGTCATGATTTGGCTTTTTGCAGTATGCACAAAAGAGTTTGTCCATCTTTTCATTACTTCCTTTCTTGTTTGAAGAAGAACTACCTTGTTGTGAGGAGGATTGTTGTGTCTCATATTATATTTTTTGCTTCCACTATTTCTTCTTCTTGTTGCTTTTCCCTCCTTGACTTGATTTGTGCTCATCACTAGCCACCAAGGCTTTGGTCTTTGATGACTTGAGAAGTCCTAAATCCATCAAGTGAGCTTGTTCAGCAACTAAAATCTCTATAAATGCATCAAATGAAGGCTTTTGGTAAGTAGATCCCATAGTCAACTTTTGAGTATTAAAACTCAAAACAAAGTTAGTGTACTCAGAAGGTAGCCTCTTCAGGTGTGATGAATCAACCTGTCATCCTTCATGGGATTTCCACAATCTTTAAGAAGTGCCCTATACTCATTGGCTTTGATGATGGAATCCTAAATTGTGTCAAATTTCTTTGGATCCAAGAGAAGTAGATCATCTTCAATCTAAAATCCCTTTTCTTCATCCACTTTACCATACAACTATTCAAGTTTATCCCAAGCTTCTTTGGATTCTGAATAATTTTTAATGTGAAAGAGAAGATTACCATGTACACAACTCCTGATAACTCCTAAAGACTATTGGTCTTGAATTTTCCAATTAATCAGTTTTTTAGTATCAATAGGTTTGGTAGTTGTACCTTCAACATAAAGACTATATCCTTTTTGCATTAATCTACTCCATGCAATATCTTTCCATGTAGTATAGTTGCATGAAGTTAGAGGAGGAAATTTAAAACCCATGATGTAGAAATAAAAAGAGCACAAAAGAGAGACACAAAAACATAGTATACACCCCTCCTTTTCACTCAATCAAAAGAGCCCCCCAAAAAAGATGATTTTGGCACTTTATAAGCAGTGCATGTACAATGGACCACTTGTCAAAATGAAAAAATTTGACTTTCTAATTTTTCTTTTACTACTACTTTATATGGCTCAAATTTGTCACTAAAGCACTGTAGCTTAGATTTACAACAATTTAGAAAATGAATCAAAGCTTTATAATGTTGAAAAAGACCCAATTCTGAAAGTGAAAAATTGGTCTACACAATCTTAGAATCTAACTTTATATTTGAAAATTAGATGAAAAAATACACACTTTCAAAAAAATGGAGCCTAAAAAAGTGACTAGATGTGCCCATACAGAGCGTTTGAAGTTGCAAAAGATAGGATTATGCAGGTATAGTTGCTAAAAACTGAATTTTTTCATAAATTTGTGCACCAAAACTAGAAAAAACACCACCATTGGAAAATTTAGGAAATTTTACCCAATTTCAAAAAAAAAATCACTTGAATTAGAGTCCAGATGAATAAGTTATGGGCTCACAAAGTCAGGCTGCCAAATGGAAAAGTAATCTGGAGAGGGGTCTGAAGAAAAATTGTGAGTCTAAAATTGACGATTAAATGGCCATCAATAAAATTGTAAATCACTTGGTTTTGACAATCAAATGGTCATCAATTTTCACCTCAAGAAAATATGTTGTTAGAAAAAAAATTAGCGCCTAGGCTAACATGGCAAACTGACTATGATGTATAGACTATACGAAAATGGTGATGTGGCATACAAAATCTGATGTGGAACTATCTGTACAATAGGTGGTGGCTGATGTGTCTAGAGAACACGTGGAAAAATTTAATTGGTTGTTGTGTATACACATGGCAAACTCTGTTGATAGGGATCCACATGTGTAGTCTTCAGAATATAACATGGTAGTGCCTAGGTATGGCATGTGGCATCTCTATCCTATGTTGATGAGAGGATGTGTGAAGACTAAGTAGTAGACATGTCCATGACTATTTAAACATGTGGCTCTATGCAGCAAGGCTAAAAAAGGTCTGCTCATATGGTTTATAGAGAAAATGCCATGGGTTCTTAAACATAGGTAAGCCACCGTAGATGATGGGGCCGGGTTGGTGGGGTTTAGCTGAAATGTATACCCACCGGCCAAAAAAGTTGGAAGTACCCAATGTGTATATTTGATGGTATGGCTATGGACAATGAAAAGCTCATCAGGATTTAATAAATAACTTGTGACAAATAAATAAACCTCTACACTATAGAGCCGAGATCTAATAGCCCGGTTCTGTAAAAAAAATTTCTCTATTGGGTGCCCAAAGGGTAGAAGCAAATACTAAAATAAAATAAGATTACAGATCTGAAATTAATTAAATCTACAAAAAATGACCATACACGAACTGCAAATTGGGGCCTCAAGGGTCTGATTTGCAAAAAAAAATTGCCTCATGGTCAACTTTGGGTCAAAGTAGCTGAGTTTATAGTCAATTTTCACCCATTTAGCATTTTGGATGTAATGGCGAGGTTAGATTTGGCTCTAGATGCTCCCAATGTCTATAGTACTCTGGATTTGGGTTGAGGTGCTGAAGCAAGTGTGGTCTCAAAATGACTATGTGATGAGAAAATCTCCAAGCTCTGATACCATGTAAGAATTTTCCTAAGGACAAAATTCACCCAGGTACTAAGAACTCAAACACAAGCACATAGTAGACCAAGAGAGAGAGTATGATCAGAATGATGATATATTCAATATGCCATGTTAAGAGTACACTAGGAGTGCCTATATATAAAGGCCTCTAAGATACATCTAGAATCCCTCAAAATTAGCATCATGATAAGTCATACAACCAAGCACATGTCCACCAAATATGGGTTATCCTCCATTAAGCACAAAAGTATGTGCGGTGATGAGAGGATAAGCCTACAAGGGTGTGATATGCAAATCAGTGTTGTAGACACCATGTGCTAAAATAGAGTTATGTACTCCTATGTTGTCTACATGACAACTCAAAAAGGTGCGCAAAATCCTAAGTGTCTCACAAATAAAAATAATAAAATAATGCATTAACCTAAGTAAACTTAAGTAAGTGTAAATAGTGAATACATATTTACACCAACAGTCATCATTAGAGTATGCATAGTTGACCTTGATGTTAGTTTTTGGTTTTGAAGTTTCTCCCTTTTCATAAGCTGGAAAAGGCTCTTTGAAGGCCTTGTGATCTGAGTTCTTGTTATGTCCATCTACCACAATGTCACCAGCATTAATCATGTCCTAGACTTTGCGACGCAAATTTATGCATTTTCTAGTTTTGTGTCCCTTATTTTGGTGGTACTCATAGAATGTGGTTTCATTCCACCATGGTGGACGTGGTTGCAGATCATAAGGGCAAGAGTTCTCTAGTAGTGAAATAAGCTTGTTTTGTAACAAGGTTTTGTAAACTATATCAAAAGGCTCACCTAGGGGTGTGCACTCTCGCTTAGGATGTGTAGTCCATGAGTTTCTTAGTTTGTTCCCATATGTCTTATTGTCAAAAGCAACTTTCTCAGTATTTTTGGCTGCATTGAGAACATTTGTGAGATTAAAGGGTGCCTTAGCAAGTTTAGGAGTGACATTGTCAACAACCCCATCATGCACAATTTCTTAGTTCTTTTTGACATAATTAGTTTTGTTCTTATTGGAGGTGGAGCCTTGTTTTGTGTCCTTTTGAAGAGTGAGTTCATGTCTTCAAAGGTACATGGACTTTGAAGTTGGACTCTATACTTGAAATTAGGTAGGAGATTATCAGTGAAGATGTCAAGCTTTTCCATTTCTAGAATCTTGCATGAATATTTAGTGTATAGTTGTCTCCACTTTTGGAGGAATGTGAGGAAGGGCTCCCCAACCTTCTACTTAAGGTTACATAAATCTCAAATATTGACGGGGTGTTAAATGTTATGAGAATATTGCTAGAAAAATAAGTTAGTGATTTCATCAAACATTTTAATACTGGGAGGGCAGTGTGAGAACCACTCCAAAGCCTGACCACCTAGACTTTTGGTGAATAAATGCATGAGATATGTCTAGTTATGCATAAACTCCATAGACAAGGCACCAAATTCCCACAAGTGATCTTGGGGATTGGTGGTTCCAAAGTATTTTTCATATTTAAGCAATTCTACTCCTTGTGGGAAAGGAGGCATGTCTATGCTCTTGTCAAATGGAAATGGACAAAGAACATCTAAGGTGTATGTTTTTGTAGGTTTGTCCTTCTCATGCATCATCTGAGCTAGCTAGTCTTGCATAATTTTTAGTTGTTTTTGGAGTTTAGAAGTTCAATTTCATCTTCAGGTGTGATGATGGTTTCCACATTGAAATGAGAGGGTAGCTTAGCTCCTCTTGGGTAAGTTTGAGAAAGTACTTTTCTTTCTCCTTGTTGAGTAGGATTTCCATGACCTTTTGAAATTTTTTGTCTTTTCAACAATTTTCTATGTTTTCAGGAAGTATTTCCACCTCTTCCTATTCCTCATCAGTGTCATGGTCTTTCTCTTTGTCATTCCTAAGTGTATCTTGGTGTTTATTGTGACTACCATGTTTGGGTTCGTAATCAACCATTGTAGGAACGTGTTTAGTTTTAGTATGTTGTGAGTGGAAAAGTCCTTTAAAAAGGAAGTTAGACATTTTTTTTGAAGATATGGGACCTTTGCTGGTCTCAAAATCCTCTTGATACAAAGGGTTCCTAGTTTTTTGTAAGTTTATGGAGAATTTTCATTGGATTCAAGGTGATATGATAGGTGAGGGAGATCATGAAGATTCCTCACTAGATGGACTAGATGCAGAGAATGTTAAAAAGGAAAGGTGACCTCTGCCATGATTATGACCCCTAACATGACCTTGCCTAAGTCTACGAGGATAAAACACATTGTCGCTTCTTATTGCGATAGTCATAAACAAGGACAAGAAGCAAAAACTTGGATAAAGACCACACTAGAACTTAGTCTCAATGGGACAAGATAAGAGTGTTGTATACTAAGGCACGAATAGTTTAATTTGAAGGATAGAACAACCAAATATTATGACTATCCTAACATGAAGTATGACAAGCACTAAAGAATGAGAATCAATGACAACTAAAAGATGAGACTAGTCAAAGTACAAAACACAAATCTTAGGCTAAGAAAAATGCCACTGTTTGGGACTATTTGTAGATAGAGATGAGACAACTCGATGTAGGAAATAGACTAGACGTAGATCACAAATTTCTCAAATAAGTTGATTTGATAGTTTCAACACAAGGTCTCATGTGAAGATCCTCTGGGAGGTGCATGAGAAAGTACACAAGGGGACATGAAGTCTTAGAAAAATAATGTAAACTCACATGAGGATGTGCTCTAGGTCGCATGAAGAAATGATAGGTTGAACAAAAGACACCTGGAAAAATCTCGCATGGGCATATGCAGGTTCTTGTGTGAAGATCTGGACAAGCCCACACAAAGATGTGATTGCTTGCATGAAATGTTGCAAGATTGTGCATGAAATTTAGGATTAGACTAACAACAAATTTGGATTTCAAAGAGATTTTCAACAATTTTGGATGATTCTAGATAGATTGTAGGTTTTTTTGATAGATAACAGATAGATTGCAGGGTTGATTTCTAAATTTTTGAAAGTGACGTTGAGCTTCAAACAAGACAAAGTGTTTTCAATAGGACACAAGAAGCAAACAATAGTCAAATACAATCCAACTAAGGGTGAATTAAATCAAAGGGACAAGGGGAGTCTTGAATTTCAATTTGTTCAAGTAGGTTTGGACATGTTTAGGACTCAATAACAAACACACTTTATCCCTAGAAATAGAAAATGGTAGAGAAGGAAAAACCTCTGTCCCACAACTTATGTGCATGTGTGCACCTCACACAGCCGTGTCACCCCCTAGAGGGTGCCCGTGTTTTTGGTGTATTCAAAGGGCTCAATAACATATATGCTAAGTAAACACCCTTGTGGCAGGGGTCAAGCATGGATACCACCTTCCAACACCCAGTAGCATGCCTATGGTGAGTTCTACATGAGAGATTCTTCCCCCTCCTTGCACAAAGATTATGCCTCCTTTCAGAGGTGAATCGAGTAGCCTCTAACTAAAAGGTTTTTACTTGGCTTCTATTCATATCAATCCTTGGGGGCTCTACAAGCAGAGTTGAGACCAGAAACCCACACCAACATCTGAGAGTGCATACACTTACTTGGCAAGACTGGGGCCGGTGTTGGCCAGTACAATAGATAGAGCTTCCCCTTGATAAGAGATATCAAGAATCAAGGGAAAGAAATTAATCTGGATTTGGAGTTTTTCACTCTAAAAAGCATCTTGATTATAGTGAGTTGGAATCTCTGGCTAAAGGAATGTGCTCACTTGGGTCATTCCCAGAGGTTGGATCACTCTAGCAGGCCCTCTAAGGGATTGACTCAGACTGGTGGTTTGAACATAAGGGTCAAAGTTTTTTATTTCCCTGAAGGGGAAAGAGCATACTCCTCTACCTTAATTTCTCACCCAAACATTCAAAACACATTATTACTAACTTAGCTTAATCAATCTAGACTCATCCTTCCTAAATATTTTGATCCCCTTGAACAGAAACCATCATCTCATCATAGAAAAGGATTAGCACTAGAGAACCACTAAGTTGCTTGCCTCCCTTAGAATGTTGTCTTTCAGAAGTGTCTAGCTTTTTGATTCACCCTTGCTCATGACCTCCAAGTGGCAAAAAACATAATCCCCTATTCTTCTATCTTGCACCCTAAGAAGTTCACAAGCCTTAATTAGACTATGTTTAGAAAGTAGGAAAGAAGACACATTGTTTAGTGGGTTTTAATGTTGTTCTTCAACAAACATATCTTTGACAATTGTCTTGCAAATAAATAGTCAGTTCATGTTTGGAGATTTTGTATAAGGAATCTTTTTCAAATGTCCTACAAACAACCATTAAGCTGCAGAGAACCAAAAAAATAGAATAATGATGCTTCAAAGAAAAATACGTTAGTAAAAATTAATGAACAACATGCTAGAAAATGAAAAATTAACAGTGCTATTTCAAAACTTTGCATGAAATCTTGTGTAGGCCTATGCAAGATCTTTCACCAACCCACATGAGAAAATGAGGTGTCGTGTGAAGATTTGTGCAATAGGGCACTTTTTCGCTTGAGAAAGTGTAGAGCAATGTGCAAGACTCTCAAATATTCACACAAAAATGAAATTTCTCTCATGAAAATTTGGGAATCTATATGGACCAGTACAATAGAGCAATGAAAATGACAAAAATTTAGATGAATGATGCCAGAAAAACTATTTTTCTTGGCCCCATGGTGGGTACCAAAAATGTATGCATGAATTTGTGGGCCTCTGAACCTCACACACACTTCAATGTGCTCATTACTTGTGGAATCATCCTGGAATCAACATGAAGTCATTTATCCAAGCCACTTAATAGTGTGACTTGTTTCCTTCTATCTAGAAGGATTTTTCCTATGAGCTCTCAGGATGTGATGCAGGAAACCAAACCTTTCTAGAATGAAGGATTTATGCAAAAGATGGATGTGAAAGTAATCTATATGAAATGAAATATATTCTATTTAACAATAAAAGAAAGCTAAATTAAATATATGCATTATTTAATCTAAATGATACTAAGATATTTAAGCAAATGCACATATAAAGCTATGAAAATGAGTATTCAATAGCATAAGAATTCAACCTCTGTAATGAGGAATTAGGAGTCCCTTAAATAGAATTTTTAGAATATATCAATAGTTGAGATCAACTCAGATCGACGGTCAGGACTAAAGCCAAGATTCAATCAAAGTGGAAGATTCCCAATATAGATGCAGTTAATTGACTCAAATCTTTAGTGCAAGAAACAGTTAACTCAGATTCACTTTAGTGTGAGAGTAAGTGAATTAAGTCACTTCTAATTTGAGAAGTAATTAACTAATATTTTTCATTTTGAAATAAGAAATAGAATTTGGGAAAGATATTCAATGTAATAAAATAAGATATGACCTCATAAATGCCTTTTCTATTTAATTGAATAATTACATTCAATTAATTAAAACAAGCATAGTTATTAAATTAAATATTTTTAATTCCTTAGTACATTAGCCTTAGGATATAACTTAATTTAATCAAAGCATAGCCACTTTGAATTAAATTAGATCTCAATCAAATAGGTTTAATGTGACTAATTCGAGTCAATACTTAGGAATTAAATAGATAGTCTAATTAATGTAGATTTAGGGTTTTCTACATTTGACACTTAGGTCAAGTAGCAAAAATCAAAACTAGAATTTCCTAGTGACATAGGGCTTAAGATTTATTGAAATAGACTAGAATTGGTGATCATGGAAATGAGCCAATTTTGGGGTATTATAGGTAGCATATACAACAATAAACCCCACGAAGTTCCCAAGGTACCCTTGTGATAGATTGGTTCTCTTAGAGATTTCTAGACAAATCTTGTCTACCTATGACCAAGTTAGAAGGCAACATAAAAAATATTGGACTTGGCAGTTGGTTATAGGAACCTTTCGAGTAGATCGAAGGCAAGATATCCCCTCAAGAAATGGGATCAATATCCCTTGGAAGAATACAATTCTCTATGGACATGTTTTGACAACATTGGGAGAGTATAGTATTTAACAAGCAAAACATTCACCCATAAAGAAGCTATTGAAGAGCATTGGATGAATGTGACAAATGACTATGATATCTGAATAAGGGATTATTGTAGAATGAATTTGTATTTGGAAGAAAGGGCCTTAAAAATGAAGATTACATTGAAGCTATTATAGTAGGATTCCAAGGAGTTGCTTGATCCTCTATTTAACTAGGATAGGATAGGTGATAGGCCTATTATGAATGTTGAGATTTATAGGGAGGATAATTCATATATCAATCATCAGGCAAGGCCCATCATTAAAATAATGTAGGATTGGAGCAAGAAACCATTCAAAATTGATTCAATACTTGAAATAGTGATATTTCATGCACAAGCTCATCCAACCAAAGGTAGAGGGAAGAAAGTCACCATGCCTACCTTTGTATCTCAGTCACTAGTGAGGCCTAAAATTGTACATCGACTTGATAGGCTAGTTGGTTATTATTGAGCTTAGAAGGGTGGAGGTTGAGGTAAGAGGAAAATAATTTCCCCTCAAAGAGTTGAGCAAGAAGAGGGTGAAATAGCAACACCTCCACAAAAAGGAGAAGAGAATGTAGAAGGATCGAAAGATACTGGAGCTTCAAAAGCCAAGAATGACCCTCAAGTGCCACCAACTGCACCTAGCCAAATAGAAATAAAGGTTGAAATTAAAGAAATTCCCCTCCTCAATAGACAAAATAAGCATCCCCTTCTGTGCCTAAAAAGGTAAGAAAAATTAAACTCTAGTCAAAAAGAGGCAAAGGGTGATTGAGAGAGTAGTTCATATCCCATCAATCCTAAAACCTATTCCTAAAGAAAATGAAGAGGAGGATGATGAGGATAATTTATCCTTAAATAGGAGAACTAGGCTAGCTAGAGCCATAGAACAGGAAAGAAGAAGAAGTTCTATAGCTACACCACCACCAATCCTAGATGAACCTCTGCAAACTACCACATCAGAGGGTGAGATGCAATAGTAGATTGATGAACAAGATGTAGAAAGGATTGATGTCTTTAAGATGTTAGATTTTGATTTCATGCCTATTGGAACTAAATTAGTTGGGGATAAGATTAGGGATACACCAACCAATCAACCTCAATAGGAAGATTTGACTCAGATGCCCACAAAGTCACAAGGACTTGAGATAGTTCCTATATCCATGTCCCTATTACAAGTTGTGGTTTGTGTTGACAAGGGATTAGTTACTCCTCCTTCTCCAAGGATAAAAATGGAACACATCTAGGTAGAACTTGAAAGGGAGCCACACCAAGTTTTTACTGAAGAAGCATCAAAAGAGAGACAAATAGGTGAAAAACCTCAACAAACTTCCCAAGACACAAAGGTGAGAACTGTGGCCTTGAATAAAATAGAGAATATAGAAGTAGAGCCATCACAAAGGGAGAAAACTCCAAAACAGAGTGATAAGGGAAAGGGGGTAGCTGAAGTGACTCCATCTTCAAAAGGAAAAACTTCCATAGAACAGATTCCAAGATGGTTGTAGAAGGAAATGATAAGAAATAGAATGGATTCCAAGATGGTTGCGAAAGGAAATGATAAGAAATAAGAAGCAACAATTCAATGTAGATGAGGAGGATATCATAGAGTTAATTGAGGTTCTTCAGAAACCTGAGTCCCCATCAAAGGAGGCACAAACATTGGCTTTCATCAATAGTGACTAGAATTAAAATTTGTTTGTGCAAATGGCTATTCCCCCTCCTGATATAGAAGTAGAAGATTTGACTCCACAAGACTATCAAATCAAAGAGGTTACGCTTGGAAAGTCTTCATTGGATTTAGTGAAGCTAATGGTCACTATGGTGATGAAAGAAGTATTCAGGAGTTTGGAATAGGAAGGGGTAGAACTAATAACTCTTTGAAGAAAAAATGAAATCCTAAAGGAATATTTAACTGAAGTTGTTGGTCCCTTAGATCCTGAACACTCCAAGGAGACCCTGAATGCATCAATTGAAATAATAGATAAGGGAGGGGTGCAATTAGATTCATTTTTGAATGCTTGTCAACAATGGTAGGAAATTTTTGAGGAGAAAAGTGTTCTTATCATCCAAGCAAATTTGAAGCTACTTCATGTTATGCAGGATAATGTGGATAAAATGGTAGCAATTTTGAATTAGGATTTTAGTCTTATGGATGAAGTACATAGCTGGCGAAAAGACTTACAGGATGCTTCAAGCAATATAAGGCCAGAGATATAGAATGCTCATAGATGTATATATATGGTGGAAGAATTAGATTTAATTGATGATTAGATAGAAAAGATAGTAGACAACAATAATGTAATAAAGATCCACGAGCTCAAGAAAGAAGCTTGAGAGAAAATTTTGGAAGCAGAGACATTATAGTGATGCATGTTGGACATTTTGAAGATAATGAATCAGAGAAGTTGATACCTGTAGAGATAGTAGTCTAGAGGTTTAAAAACATTTTTAAAGAAGTTTCTAATGATGAAGATATTTGGAAAACATTAGAATAGAAGAATCCTTGCTAGAGTTGGATACCAAACTTGGGGATTTTGTTGAGACCCATATAGAGGTAGATAATTACTAGTAGAAGGTCAAAGATAAATATAATTCCTTAGATTTATGGTATGTGGAAAATGTCACTGAGATTATTGAGAAATTCAAGGGCAAGCACAAAAACATAGCTTTGGTATGAATTGGACAAAACCCAAAAGCCAGAATTTCATTTTTGATACTTAGTGAAATTTTGCATGTTTGGACCCTTGAGGTGCATTGGTGCATTACTGCACCAGGTGCACTGATGCATTTTTTTTCATAGAATGTTGGAAGAATTTTGAAGAAGTTAGAGGTACTTATGTGTGCTAATGCACTTTCTTTTGAAGTGCACTTTTTCAAAGGTGTGGTGACAGTTAACTACCAATTCTAAATTAGAGCTTTCCATGCACCAAAAACACATTTTGATAGTAGTTTAACTTCAATAGATACCTAGTGAAGGTTTAGCTTCTATTTTTGACTCTTCCAAACACTTCTACATGGACTAAAGTCTCTCTCATTCTTATTTTTTTATTATTTCTTTGTTTTATGACATGTAAAGGCTCATGCATCCAATTAATGATATAAAAATGGATGGAGTCCTACTAAGAACTAGTTAGATAGTTAGTTTATATATAATTAATTTGTCTTATTAAATTAGAAGCATATGATTTCATAAAGATATCTTTCACTCTCAACACAAATTGAGGAGATGATTTCTTATAAATACAAGATTGTGATATGTAATCGAGGTTGCCATTATTTTTGCAATAAAATTATGCTTTTGGTGCTCGCATTTGGAGTGTAGTGATTTTTTCCTAAATGTGTCATATTTTGTGAATGCATATTCATGAAATGTGATTGACCCAAAAGTTTATTGCATTATTTCTAGTTGTGCAATCTTTTAATTTTGGTGTTTGCTATGGTTTTATGAATTCTGCCGACATATCTAGCTTGAGGAGAGATTGCCCATTTTGTTCTTACATAGCTTTTTGTCTCGAATGAGCATACTTTCTATGGCCTTGTGATTTGATGAAAAGTGAAACATCTTATGGTTGTTAAAAAAATCCCATTGACAATTTCATTAGTGGAATCAAGGAAGCACTACTCCTACTTTCATTGGTTACCCACTGATAACTTTGAAAGCTTAACTCATAGATGTGTTGTTTCCGTAGTGTATGTCCATTAGGATTTTACATTCACGTTTATTTACTTAATTTTATCATTACCTTATATTTTTTATTTTCTTTACTAACCCATTATTAAATTACAAATTCATATTAGTTGCATTTTTAAATTGCATTCATTAAAAAAAAAATAGAAAATACAAAAACATAGTTCTTTTGCGTGTCTTATTTTGAAGCAGCAAATAGATTTTACATCT
Organism: Cupressus sempervirens; assembly: GCA_028749045.1. Lineage (NCBI taxonomy): Eukaryota > Viridiplantae > Streptophyta > Pinopsida > Cupressales > Cupressaceae > Cupressus > Cupressus sempervirens. The sequence continues at coordinate 483,942,371 of CM053786.1, forward strand.
CATCCAAAATCATCCAAACTAGAAAAGTTCTCCTTGTGAATAAATACATTTATCTTCTACTAAGTGGATTCCATTAGGTCACAAGGTCACCCAGAACCTTGGAGTTGATCCACAAAGATTGAGTTTTCAAGAGAGAAGTTTGAAAGGATTCATGTCATTAAGCATCATGAAAAAGGACAATTCCATAGAAGTGGTGCTAGAAGGAGGGCCATCTTGACTTTTAGAATAAAATAAAAATCTGCCAAAGTTTTGAAATTTTGCACTTTTTTACAAGTTCAATTTTTTTTTGAGTTTTCTAAAAATTCAAGTGCGCTTCTACACTATTGCACCTGCTAAACTAGTGTGCTAAATTCTAAGTTGTGCCTTATTTGTGAGAAAGTGTGATTCTCTAGAGGTGCAATTTTTCTAGAATTGATCAAACTGGAGGATCTTGATCTAAAATCCCCATTTTAGTAAGCTTTGAGATCTTCCCCAAGTAAACACAAGTTTCTTGAGCTTAGCCAATTCCACAAGCCTTGTAGTGACAAAGGAATACTTTGAATTCAACCACTTCCATTCAACATTACATCATCTTCTTCACAACAACCACCTAGTGGACCACCAAATATTCAAATAGTTCCACCTCTACAACAACCACCTTTAGGTCCACTAAATCCTCCAATGGCCTTTTTTGCAAATGTTGTAGACTCACCAATTAACTTGAGAGATGCACTCCATGACCTTCCTAAGAATCCTAAGAAGTTTTTCCCAAGGTTCATTTATGGAGAAACATGAACTTTCAAAGATCACATCAAAATATTCAAAGAAATTTGCAACCAAAAATAGATTACTAATGAGGATGTGGTTCTTTATTTATTTCCCTACTCTTTGGGCAAAGTTTCCTTTAATTGGTATATTAATTTTCCACCTAGATGTATTGGAGATTGGGATACCTTGAAAAGATTACTCCTAGAAAAATTCAAAACTTTTATCAACCCAATGGTGATATATCAACAATTCATATTAATCAAAAGAGACCTAGCTGAGACAGTTTCGTGCTTCAATCATCACTTTCACATGGCATATCACAAATTGGAAACATCATATACTATACCAATTGAAGCAACCATTCAGATTTATCTACATGCTATGGACCCTCTTACTACTATCTTTTTGAGAAGGCTTCTTGTAGCTAATATTGATACATTGGAAAAAGTCTTCACAAAAGCAATAACCTTCACTAAGCAAGCCAATCATAATAGAGGAGGATTTATGCTTCCAGCTCAAGCTATCACAACAATGGCAATATACCCTATCAGAGTACCCACAATTCCTAGACAATTCATACATATGAATCTAGTTCCATTATAGTAGGAACCTACTCACAAAACCCCACCCTAACATATCTAGGGTATGAACCACCAAAAGCTACTTTCTTTGAATAAAAGGCAACAGTTTTCATAGAAGTAGACAATAGCTTTATTTCCAAATTTGGTCAAATGAAAAAGACTATGTCACAAATGAACAAATGAGTTGACTCATATAAGGTTGTCATAGAGACAAAATAAAAATGATCAAAGGAACAACATTGGTCCCTACAATAATGATTATGGCCAAAATTATAACAAGAACTTTATTGGGAATAATAATAGTGGAAACAAAAATATAGAAAATAATAATGGAGGGAATAATTTCAACCCCCTTGACCATAATAATGGCTTCCAAAGACAAAATTGACAATGGAACACTTGTTTGAATAACAAAAGTATTCCTATAGATAATAACAATAACATTGTTTAGTGTATAGACATCAATCAATATAACAATGGTCAAAATACATCTAACAATGATGGTTCATATTATGATGGAAACCAAGAAATGGCTCAAAATTCACAAGTAAATGGTAATGCTCCTCCTATGAAATTTAATGCTATGCTATTAGAATCATATGATTATGCACAGAATGCATAGGTAGAATAGCTAGTCAACAAAGAATTCTCATTCCTATTTAGCCAAGAACCTAACTTTTAGCATGAAGAGATATTTTCTTTTTGTAACAATAATCAAAATACGTACAATCTAAGAAGTAGAAAAGAACCAATGATAGATGGAATTAACCCAACACTACAACCAAATCCTCTTGATTGAGAGCAAGTAATAATCTAGTACCAGTTAAACCACCATATGGAGGACAACAAAATTATAACTAAGGAAATGTACCAATGATATTGAAAAATCCTACTTGGTCTACTGAAAAGTATAATGCCATAGAAGATTTGAAGTCAACAAAGGCTAACATGTCCATGTTTGACATGTTGCAAAATTGTGTACAACAATAAGAAGTGCTCATGAAGACTCTGGACCATACAAAGGTATCCCACAATACAAATACTACCCCTCAAAAGACAATATCTCAACAATTTAATGCTATGGAGGAAATGCCCACTATGTTTAAAGATAAGGTTGAGGTCTCCACATTTTTTCTCAACATCGAGATATATGGGAAGAATCTCCACAATTTCTTAATTGATTTAGGAGCTTCATGTAACGTCATGCCATTGTCCATAGCACAAAGGTTAGGAGTCATCCCTTAACCTTCTAACCAAGTAGTGATATAGATGGACAAAATAGAGGTGAAAGTCATTGGTGTTTTAAAATATGTTTGAATATAGTTAACAGTTGACCCATGGATTCAAGACATTATTGATATACATGTGGTTAATATCCTAGAAACATATGGATTACTTCTAAGTAGAGAATGGATGAAATGCCTAAGGGGATGGTTTTCCACAGATTTTACTCAGCTTTGGTTACCATGGAAAGGTTTGAACAATCAAATCGAAATAGATGGAGAAACAAAGTTAAAAAAGATGATTACAGAATACAATGCTCCTAATGAGGTAGCCTTCTTACAAACAGATTTGGACTCCTACAAGGTAATGGTTTTTGATACAAATTTGATCAAAATATTAGATGACCAAGATATTTACTCCATAATTTCAACCCCAAAAGATGAGGTCATAACAAAATTCATAGACCACATGATGGCTAATTTTTAGTTTCTAGGAGGAGAAGCTGACCCCAATATCCTCCTCCTTCCAAGATTTTCTCGATTGCATAAAGTTAGCCATTCAGAGTTTAAGTGTTCATCATGTCAAGAAGTAGTTGCTGAGGTATTAACACAAATTATGGGAGTAAAGAAAGACAATGATCCAAAAAATGAACCCATAGAAAACCAAAGTTCTACAAACATGCTTGACACTATTAAAGAGACTGAAGAGGAAGTTGAAGATCTAAATGCATCATATATTGATACTTCTTTAGATGGCAGAGGCTTGTCTTCCACTCCACCTAGAATGATCAAAGTTCAAAGAAGAAGATGGTGTTTAAAAGGCCAAGGATGTACTTTGGTATTCATCCATCCTAAGCCTAAAGTGGATGAAATCAAAAAGTTGATAAGTGAAATTTAGGACAAACAAGAAAAACATACACTTCTAGTTTTGAGGAATGACAATGGAAAATCAGTAAGCCCACCCCATGAAAGACTACAATGGGTACCCAAGAGACAATCCTTCCAAGCCCAGGTAAAGGAAAAGATGAGGAAAAATAATCATAAGGTTAGAAAACCCAAGGAAAACCTAAATTGGACACTTCACTTTGATGGTTCCAAATGAAAATTAGGAGCTAGTGCAAGTATTGAGTTGATCAATCCAAAAGGTAAGTCTTTCTATGTAGCATATTGATTGTAATTTAGATGTACTAACAATGTTACAAAATACAAAGCATTGATCCAAGGACTTCTTTTTACACTCAAGAAAGGAGATACAACTCTTGTACTTGAAGGAGATTCTTAGTTGGTTATTCGACAAGTAAAATCATTATATTCCTATAATGATAAGAGATTTCTTACTTATAGGAAAAGGGTATGGGATTTATTAGATGATTTTGAGGCTTTGAATGTAAAATCTATTCCAAGAAGGAAAAACATTGTAGTAGAATGAAATTGAAATTATTTTTAGTCAATTTTTTTGCTGCTCCATCTATTCCTAACAATATCACAAACTTTCAGGTCTTTCAGGATGATCAACATATACTCAAATTTATTATGTGTAGTGGCCACTTTAAGAGACAATAAATTGATGACACTCTAGATGAAGTTGAAGCACATTTTTGATCATGATGAATCAATGTTTAATAAAAGGATCATGAAAGAGAAAGGGATTGAGGAATGCAATTCATATAATATAGGTATGGATGATGATCCTAGAATGGTAAGGATTGGAAAGTGTGAAATCCACAAGAAAGAGAAGACATGCTCAATTTTCTTATAGAGTATAAGGATGTCATTTCTTGGAGCTATGAAGAACTAAAGACATATGATCCTTAAATTATTACACATGACATTCCACTCAAAACTAATGCCAAACCTTTTTGACAAAGGTAGAGACCTATCATTCCTATCCTTGAACCTCTGGTAAAGAATTCAAGAAGTTATTGGATGCTAAGATTATTTTCCCCATGTGTCACCCTACATGGGTGGCTAATAAAGTTCTATACGAAAGAAGATCGGGGAGATTCAACTTTTCATAGATTTTCGTAACTTGAACTTGGCATCTCAAAAGGAAAACTACCCATTACCCTTACTAGATGAGGAATTACAAATTGTGAATGGTTTGAAGTTGATGCCTTTCTTGGATAAATATTTAGGATATAATTAGGTAATGGTGAAGAAGAAGATAGGCTAAAGATGGCCTTTATGAGAAAATGGGGAACCTTTGCCTATAGGAGAATGCCATTTGGACTAATTAATGCAAGTACGACATTTCAACGAGCCATGGATGAATCTTTTAAGGGATTGATAAATAAGTGTATAGTAATCTACATGGATGAATTAATTTTATTTTCAAAGGATTAATGTACTCACATAGCTGATTTAAGACAGGTATTCAACAGATGTTGTAAATACAGTATATCTCTTAATCCCAAGAAATATTCATTTAAGGGCACTAAAGGAAAGCTCCTAGGTCATATTATTTTTGAAGGTAGCATCTCCATTAATCTTGATAGCGTTGAAGCCATTCTAAAGTTATCACCTCCCCATAGTCAGAAGGAACTCAAGTCTTTCTTTGGAAAGATAAATTTTGTGCAAAAATTCATAAATGGATTTGCAGAGATAGTTCATCCCCTTAATGAGTTATTCAAAAAGGGGGCTAAAATAGAATTGGTTCTAGAGGTAAAAAAAATCATTTGAGGATATCAAAGTAGCTATTTCTATAGCTCTAGTGTTGGTAAGTCCTAATTACAAGCTTTCCTTTAAGATATATTCTTTCACTTCAAAAAATTCATGCACTAGGATCCTAACACAAAAGAAAGAAAAGTAAGATGAAAGACCTATTGATTTCATGAGTTTCCCTTTGAGAAATGCCAAGTTGAATTATTCCAACCTTAATAAATAGTCTTTTGATTTGACTAAAGCATTAAAGAAGTTTTTCCATTACATACTAAGAAGCAAGGTGTATGTTGTTGTTCCTAATCTAGCAGTGAAGACATTATTGATGCAAAATGAACTCGATGAAAGATGAGGGAAATGGATGGTGATATTTTAAGAATTTAATTTAGAGATCCAACCCATGAGGTTAGTTAGAGATCAAGGATTATTTAGCATGATAGCTAATAATCAGATTGGGGATGAAAAAAAATTCAAATTTGATGATGAAATAGATACAAAAGATCAAAAGAAGATGGTTGTATCTCTACTTGATATTGGCCAAGGTATAGTAATAGATGTCTAGTACAAGGATATCATTTGCTATCTTCTATAGAATTAGTGCCCTAGCTAAATGAATAGTTCACAACGTAGAGGACTTAAAATGAAGTGTGAATCCTATATTTTGCATGATAGCAAGTTGTACAAAAGGAACTATGAAGGAATCTACCTAAAGTGCTTAGGACGTGAGGAAGCAAAGGAAGTTTTGGAAAAATTTTATGAATAGTATGGTATAGGGCATGGTTTGATAGAAGCAACTATTCATCTGATTTTAAGATTGGGTTATTTTTGGCTGATGATATTCAAAGATACTTTTGAGCATGTATGTTCTTGTCATATTTTTCAAACTAGTGCTAACAGAGAAAGTCAACTAGCAATACCATTACAACCAATGTACAAGGTGTGCCCCTTCACAAAGTGGGGGATGGATTTCATTGGTCTAGTCAATGCACCATTTTTAACTAGACACGCTTTTGTTCTTATAGCCTTGAATTATTGTACTTGATGGACAAAAGCTGAAACTTTCAAAAATTGCACTATTAAGGTGGTAACCGACTTCTTGGAGGAACACATTGTTACTAGATTTGGGATGCCATTTTCCTTAGTATGTGGTAACAGATCAGCTTTTGCATCAATATTCTTGACTCAATGGGAATTTGAAAATTAAGTTATTATCAAGTTCTCTTCAAATTATTTCCTGCAAGGAAATGGGGTAGCTGAATCAACAAACAAGAACTTGATCACAATAATAAAATGCTTATTAAAGGAGAATCCTAAAGATTGGCATATGTAACTTAAATATTCTCTATGGATAGATCGAGTGAGGGTCAAGAATGCTTTGGTGACCTCTCCATATTTTCTCATTTATAGACAAGAGCCAATATTCGCACTTAACCTCAGGATTCCTATTTTGAAATTCATGAGTGGATACATTAAATATTCTCACAAAGTCCAAATTAGATTGATGGGTCTTTTGGAGATGGAAGAGAAATGGACAGCTACATTGGAGCACATGGCTAAACATCAAGCAGTCATCAAGAGATGGTTCAACAAGAGGGCCATGATAAAATCTTTCAAAAAATTTGACCTTGTTCTACTTTGGGATAAGGAAAAAGAAAAATTAGGTAGCCATACTAGGTTTCAATGCTTGTGGATTCGTCCATATGTGGAGATTCTCGGAGAAAATACTTTTAGGTTCAATTCCTTATAGGGGGAATTAGTTCCATTACTAGTCAATGGGAAATTTCTAAAACATTATTTTGGAGCCTAGAAGACCCAAAGAAAAAAAAGAAGTTAGATTTCATTTTTGCAAGTGTGTTTATTTTCTACAAGTGTGTTTATTATACAGTTGTATGTTTTCTTTCAGTCACATGTTTGTTTTCAAAGTTGTGTCAATCCCAAGGGTAGGTGCATTTGAAATTTTTATCTTGACATGTCTTACTAACTACTCTTTTGATTCTGATTTCAAGAAGAGGTATTTCTTTGTCAGAACATTTTGACAATCATGTGTCTTATACCAATAGAGGAACAAATGTTACTTGCAGTAATAGGGGGACTTTCAATCTTGAATTTAGGATTGTAGACCAACAAGTTCTCAACACTTTAAAAATTTAAAGATTGATTGTTTCAGTTGTTGTCAAATTAAGGTTGAAGATAGTAAGGGATGGTCCAAACCCCAATTAGTTTAAATGGAAGGGTCTTCTTGAAGGGATTGCTAAGATCATTGTTTGGCATGAGAGTTTCCAAAAGTTCTAAAAGAGGAACAGAAGGGCTATTCACAAAAGATTGAATCCAAGAAACAACATTGATGTCTTGGCCACATAGTCTAAGCATGGTCAAGATAAAAAAGAAAAGAAGGAAAAGAAAAGAGAAAGAATGGTGTTAAGACTAAAGGATTCTAAAAGGGTAATTTGATGAATAGATACAAAATGAGTTATCTAGTACTGAAACATTGCTTCATCGAAGAATCAAATGGTGACATTATAAATTACATGGAGAAAGTATTCAACAGATTGCCAAGATATTTAAAAGAAAAGTGATAGCCCACTAAGAGCCCTCAAACTGATTCTCTCATCTAGTCAGGCAAAGGATCAATAAATGATCTTCATGGAGATTCTTGATGGATGAGCCAAATGGGGTGGAAGATTGTTTCCATGTTGTTAGAAGATTTTGATAGACCACATCCTAAGATGTTGAAGGAAATGAATACATGGAGCACACATTAAACTTGGAGTTTGAAAGTTTTGAAGTTTTGAAATTTTGACTACAAAGTTACTCAAAATATGCTTGGAATGTTTGGGATTCAGTTGGTGTTTAACACATGTCGAAGGAATGTTTTCTGATGAAGAAATGCCTTTGTCATTTCTTTCTTTTGTTGGGGCTATTTTTTGTGGTTTCACAATGCACACCCCATTTCCTTTTAGAAATTGGGACCCCCTACTTTTAAATTTTGGCTTTTTAGACTCCTAGTATGGGATCCAAGCTCTTTTGAGATCTTCCCTAGCCCCTAGTTCATGTTCGAGTCTAGTCAGAAAAGCCTAGAGGTCAAAAATTTAAGAGAATTTAAAGAAAGAGCTAAGTATTCAAAATTTTGGAACATTGGGTGCACCTCGTCAGGTGCTCTAGTGCACCCAAGGTTGGAAAAAAGCTTTTGCATTTTGTTAAGTGTAGCTACACAATGGTGCACCTATGCCAAATGACACATGGTCTATTTATAGTGAGGGATTTCCTCCCTCCTCACTTTACTTTTGATTGATGTTCTTTTTTACACTCATCTCTAGAGCTCCTTTTTCGCACATCACCGCACCTCCAAGGTGTGCATCTTCTACACTACAAATACATAAACATAATCCAAAACAAGTTAAAGTGACTCCCAAGTTGGGTGCACATCAACACACCTTCTTGAGTGTGTTGATGCACACCCAACTTCCTTTGCAAAACCTAGATAAACCCATAAAAATCCATTCAAACTTAGTGTGCACTAAAATACCTAATTTAGTGTGTTAATGCACACATTATTGGTTTACAAAGAAAAGATAACAAAAAATCTAACTTTAGATGTGAATCAATACACCGAAACAAGTGCACTTGATGCACATCTCAAAATTGTGACAAAACTTGAACATTACAGAAGAGTTTTGCAAACCAAGCGCACCTCCCCAGTACACCTAATGCATATCACATTAATGGGTTTTGATTTGAAATAGGTGCACCTAATTAGGCATGCTAGGTGCACCAATTTTCTTGCCATTTAGGGTTGAAATAGGCTTTCTAGTGTTTTCAGATCAATTCTAAGGTTTAATTTATTCATTTTTTTCCCAATTTTGAATTAATAAGTGTCCTTTTGTGTAGATATAATGGCATCTTCTTCATCTTCCTTGGGTGAGAAAAGGCACTAAAACCCATTGTACTTAAGTTCCAAGGAGTTTTGAAAAAGTCAAGGTTTCAAGACAATAACTTGGAGATTAAAGATACTGAATTGGGACATATAGACTTGGAGGAATTCCTAAAGATTTGCAAAAAACCTACTAAGAGTTCACAAATGGTTTCTACACTCATCCTATCAGGACTTGTCAACATAGAATCGCAACTAGTATCGATACAATCTTAAGAGCTTGTCATGACACTTGTAGAACACTTTTACCTTGACGAGAGGATTGTGAAGAGTGCTATAGGAGAAATTGTCCTTGATCTATGCCCAAAGAATATTGAGAAAGTATTCCATCTCCCTAGGGTAGATTATTTCGTCAAGCTTACATACGAATAGGCAGAAAGATGGTACGAGAACACATTGAGGAAGCCTCAAAGATCATTCAATCATCATATCTAATATAGAAGACTCCTTTGGGGAAGAAGACTGGTAGAGTGGACATGACTAAAGGATACATTATTTAAGACATTAGATATTCAATCATACTTCTAAGTAGAGTTATGGGTTTACTTGTGGCAAGACATCTAAATATTTTCATGGTGCATTTTATTGAAACAATCAAGAAAGTAGAAATGCCACTAGATTGGACTTCCACTTTGAGTTAGAATTTGTGTGAGTAGCTGGTAGTGGCAAAGAGCCAAAGGAAGTTTTATATGAAATCTTACCTAGTATACTTGTTAGCCACAAGAGCAACTAACTATCCAAGGCTATACAAGAGAGACAGCATACAAGATCCTAATGCATGGACCTATATCATCTATCCTCAATTGGTGAAGAAGAGACTCTTAGAGTAGAGCAAAGAGTATAGAAGTGTTAATGATGCATTTATATTTTCTATAATTAGATTTATAGAAGTGGATTATGGGAAGAAATTTTCTAGTGATGTAGTGGCACAAATAATAGTACTCGGAGCATACTACATTCAATTTAGAATATTCACATATCTAAGGGTAGCAGGTACAACAATGAACCCCAAGGTTCTTTTGGATAGTTCTTGACAAATCTTGTCCACCTATAACTGAGTTAGAAGCCAACATAAAAAATGTTGGACTTGGTCATTGGTTATAGGACCCTTTTGGGTAGATCAAAGATAAGATATGCCCTCTTTTGAGTGTGAATAGGATCAATATCCCTTGGAAGAGTACAATTCTTCATGGCCATGTTTTGACAACATCAAGAGAGTACAGTATTTAGTAGGAAAAATGTTCAGACATGAAGAAGCTATTAAAGACGATTGTATGAATGCAAAAAATGAGTAAGATATCCAAATAAGGGATTATTGTAGAATAACTTTGTATCTAGTAGAAAAGGCCTTAAAAATAAAGATTCCATTGAAGATATTACAATAGGATTCCAAGGAGTTGCTTGATCCTATATTTAACAAGGATAGGATAGGTGATAGGCCTATCATGAATGCTAAAGTTAACAGGGAGGGGAATTTAGATATCAAACATTAGGTGAGGCATGTCATTAAAATGATGTAGTATTGGATCAAGAAACTATTCAAACTTGATCCAATACCTAAAACAATAATCTTTCATACGCAAGCCCATCCAACCAAAGGTAGAGGGAAGAAATTCACCATCCCTACCTTTACAGCTCAATCACTAGTGAAGCTTGAGACTATACATCAACTTTCTAGACCAGTTGGTTATTATTGAGCTTACAATGGTAGAGGCTGAGGTAAAAGGAAAAGAAGTTCCCCTCAAAGAGTTGAGAAAGAAGAGGGTGAAATATCGGCACCTCTACAACAAGGAGAAGAGAATGTATAAGGGCCAGAAGATACTAGAGCTTCACAAGCCTAGAATGACCCTCAAGTGCCAGTAGCTACACCTAGCCAAATAGAAATAGAGGTTGAAATTCAAGAATTTTCCCATCCTTAGTAGATAGAACAAGCATCCCCTTCTATGCCTACGAAGGGAAGAAATATTAAAACTCTAGTCAAAAAGAGGCAAAGCATGATTAGGAGAGTAGTTCCTATCGCATCAATCCCCAAACCTATTCTTGAAGAAGATGAAGAGGGGGAGGATGATGATAATGTACCCTTAAATAGGAGGACCAAGCTAGCTAGAGCCATAGAATTGGAAAGAAGAAGAAGTTTTATGTCTACACCACCACCAATCTTAGATGAACCTCTATAAACTACCACATCAAAGTATGAGATGCAATAGTGGATTGATGAATAGGATGTAGAAGGGACTTATGTCTTAAAGATGTCATATTTTGATTTCATGCTTATTGGAATTGAATTATTTTTGAAAAAGATCTAGGATACACCAACAAATCAACCTCAATAGGAAGATTGGACTTAGATGCCCCTAGACTCACAAGGACTTGAGATAGTTCCTATATCTATGTCCCCATTACAAGTCATGGTTTGTGTTGACAAGGGATCAGTTACTCCTCCTCCTCTAGGTATAGAAATGGAATAGGTCTAGGTAGAACCTAAAAGGGAGCCAAAATAAGTGTCTACTAATGAAGTTCCAAAAGAGAGATAGATAGGTGAACAAACTCAAAAAACTTCCCAGGACACAGAGGTGAGACCTGTGGGCTTGACTGAAATAGAGAATGTAGAAGGAGAGCCATCGTAAAGGGAGAAAACTCCAAAAAGGAGTGATAAGGGAAATGCGGTAGCTAAAGTGACTCCTTCATCCTCAAAAGGAAAAACTTCTATAGAATGGATTCCAAGATGGTTGTAGAAGGAAATGATAAGAAATAAGAAGCAACAATTCAATGTAGATGAGGAGTATATGATAGAGTTATTTGAGGTTCTTTAGAAACCTGAATCCTCATAAAAGGAGGCATGAGCATTGGCTCTCATCAATAGAGACCATAATCAAAAATTGTTTATACAAGTGGCTATACCCCCTCCTGATACAAAAGTAGAAGATTTAACTCCACAAGACTATTAAATTAGAGAGGTTATGCTTCGAAAGCCTACATTGGGTTCAACAAAGCTAATGGTCACTATGGGGATTAAAGAAGTATTTAGAAGTTTGGAATAAGAAGGGGCTAAACTAATAATTCTTCAAAGAAAAAATAAAATCCTAAAGGGATATTTAACTAAATTTTTTGGTCCCTTAGATCTTGAACACCTTGAGGAGACCCTGAATGCAACAATTGAAAGAAGAGGTAAGGGAAGGGTGCAATTAGATACGTTTTTTAATGCTTGTCAATAGTGGTGAAAAAGTTTTGAGGAGAAAAGTATTCTTATCATCCAAGGAAATTTGAAGCTACTTCATGTTATTCAAGATAATATGGATAAAATGGAAGCAATTTTTGATCAAGATTTCAGTCTTATGGATGAAGTACATACTTGGCAAAAGGGTTTTCAACTACTTTTGGCAATAAAAGGCTAGAGATATAGAGTTCTCATGGATGTATATCTAGTGGAAGAATTAGATTTAATTTATGGTTGGATAGAAAAGATAGCAAAAAAAAAAAAAGTAATGGAATCATTACATGTGTAGATCCACTAGCTCAAGGACCAAGCCTAAGAGAAAATTTTGGAAGTAGAGAAACATTATAGCGATCCACGTTTGGACATTTTTGAAGACAATGAATCGAAGAAGTTGATACCTATAGAGATAGTAGTCCAAATATTAAAAAAATTTTTTGAAGAAGTTTCTAATGATGAAGATATTCAACAAGCATTTAGAACATAGGAAGCCTTGCTAGAGCTGGATACCAAACTCAGGGATTTTGCTAAGACCTGTATAGAGTTAGATAATTATCGGTAGAAGGTCAAAGATAAATAACACCTTAGATTTACTAGATGTGGAAAAGATCACTGAGATTATTGATAAATTTAAGGGCAAGCACCCAAAGATAGCTTTGGTTTGAAGTGGGACAAAAACGAGAAGCCAAAATTTTAGTTTTGATACTCAGTGAAATTTTGTATTTTTGGACCCTTAAGGTGCACTAGTGTGTTGCTATGCTAGGTGTGTTGATGCATTTTTTTTTCACAAATTTTTGGAAGAATTTTGAAGAAGTCAAAGGTGCACAGGTGCACTAATGTTCTTTCTTCCAAGGTGTGATTTTCCAGAAGTGCACTAATAGTTAACTGCCAATTCCAAAATTAGAGCTTTCCATGCACCAAAAATGCATTCTGACAGTAGTTTAACTTTGATAGACACCCAGTGAAGGTTGAGCTTCTATTTTTTACACTTCCAAACACTTCTACATGGATTGAAGTCTCTCTTATTCTTAATTTTTTTCTTTGTTTTATGACATGTAAAGGCTTATGCATCCACTTAATGATATAAAAATGGATGGAGTCTTAATAGGCACTAGTTAGATAGTTAGTTTGTATATAATTAGTTTATTTTATTAAATTATAAGCATATGATTGCATAAATATATCTCCCACTTTCAACACAAATTGAGGAGAAAATTTCTTATAAATACGAGATTGTAATATGTAATCAAGGCCACTGATATTTTGGAATAAAATTATACTTTTGGTGCTCGCATTTGAAGTGTAGTGATTCTTGCCTAATGTGTCATATTTTTTGAATGTATGTTCATGGAATGTGATTGAGCCAAAAGTTTATTGTGTTATTTTTGGTTGTGCAATCTTTTAATTTTGGTATTTCCTACGGTTTTACAAAGTTTGCTGATGTATCTAGCTCATGGAGAGATCACCCATTTTGTTCTTACATATCTTTTTGTCTCTCATGAGAACGCTTTCCATGGCCTTGTGATTTGATGAAAATTGAAACATCTTACAAATTTTAAGAAAATCCCATTGATGATTTCATTAGTATAATCAAGGAAGTGCTACTTCTACTTTCATTGGTTACCCACTGATTTCTTTGAAAGCTTAACTTGTAGACATGTTGCTTTCATAGCTTTTGTCTATTAGAATTTTACATTCATTTTTATTTGCTTAATTTTCTCATTACCTTATCTTCATTATTTTCTTTACTAACCTCTTATTAAATTAAGAATTCATATTAGTTGCATTGTTATATTGCATTCATTAAAAAAAAATAGAAAATACAAAAACATAGTTCTTTTGTGTGTCTTGTTTTGAAGCAACAAATAGATTTTACATCTCATTTGGAATCATCCAAACTAGAAAAGCCTCCTTTTTAACACATACATTTATCTTCAACTAAGTGGATTCTAGTAGGTTTCAAGATCACTTGGAACCTTGGAGTTGATCCACAAAGATTGACTTTTCAAGTGAGGAGTTCGAAAGGATTCCTATCATTAAACATCATGCAAAATGATAGCTCAACAAGAGGAAAGCTCTTGAAATGGAAGTCTAAAAATTGGGAAAGACTATTGAGAACTAGGAGATTAAAATACATCTTATAATACATCATCTAAATAAAGCTAGAGATGCTTTAAAGAGTTCTTTGAAGAGAAGGAAAGAAATTGCTATTGCGGAGAATGACACACTATACAAAGAGATAGACACCACCAAGCTATTTTTAGATTGTAACTCCAATGAATTTGATGTAGATGTTGTAGATCTAGTGGAGAAGAACAGAATCCAAGCTGAAGAAATCATAAATTTCAAGTTGGAGCAAGAATCACAAGCTATACTACTATGTGAGGTGACTGAACAAAACAAGAAAGCCATGGAAGACAAAGCTGTGATTGAAGAAGACAAAAGAATTCTAGCAAATAGATTAGAGGAAAAGTCAATGGAGCTAACCAATATCTCCAATATGTAATTGAATACTCTAAGTCAAATGATGAATGCCAATTATGTACTGAATGTCAAAGACATTGAGATAACCACATTGAAGTTGTAGAATGAAAAATTGTAGAATGATCTAAAAAGAGAAAAGGAATTTGCTAAAAGTCTTAACAAACCAAATAAAGCCATCAAATACTTTGAGAAAATACTAAGATCCCCTAGATCTAACAAAGATACATTAGGATTGGGCTACAAAAGTACTAAAGAAGGAGAATCATCCAAAGTTGCTAAAGAAAGGAACAATAGAGGTAAGAACTCCAAACCTACTTGTCATAGTTGTGGAAACAAATGACATACTGCTAATGTGTGTAGGAGCACCAATACAGATCAAAATGTCAAGCCTAAGAACATGGTTCATTTTCATAAGTGCAACAAACAAGGTCATCAAGCAGATGAATGTAGAACTAGGACCATGAACACACAATGATTTGAAGGATATTCCTACAACTATTAGAAGTATGGACATAGAACCTTTGAATGCAAATCCAAATCCATGTGATCATCAATCAAGTTAGAAAAGGTAAGAATCTATGGAAACTCTTATAATTGGGATTACAATATAAGATATAACTATCACTATTGTCAAAAATATGGACATGTTCTTGAGAATTGTATTAGGACACACTTACAATGGTAGCTACAAAAGGTGGTTGAGTCAAACCACATGCTTTAGCTATTTGAAGACTGGCCATATTAGTAAACATTGACCAACTAGGTCAAAGGCGCCAAGTTGTGAATTTGATAAAGGAAAAGGCAAGGAAAATGTTCAACACATTAGAGATGAGATGAACAAGACATGGGAAAAGAAAGATGCTTGCAATACATCAAATGTAGAAGGGATCACTTCACCCAATGGGTTAAGTGATCACACCTCATCAAACTAAACAATCAAAAGGCATGTGGGACTGATATTTAAAGTGTTATATCATACATTAGTTTCAAAAGTAGTTAGTAGCATGAATGAAGATGCAAGATGTTATTGAAAATTTAAGATTAAATCTTAAAGTTTTCATGTTATTACTGAGCATAGAAAGTTTTCAATGGATGCCAAGCCACTAGAGTAGCTATCTGATGCCAAGTCTATAGAAGCTACTGAGTGATGGTAATATGAATGGATGCCAAATGACTTTGAAATCAAGTTGATGCCACTTTTACAACTATACAAGCACTAAGCCTTAAATGTAAGGGTTTTGAAGGGTATATGGTCATTCTTCACTCATTTTTTGTCATTTCAAATTCAAGCAAGAACAAATAGAGTAGAAGGTGACTTAGAAACTTGTTTGAAGCATTTGCAAAGATTTTAGTGATGATGTCACACTAGCATACATATTTTACAAGGTATTTATCACAAGTTGAGCTACATAGTTTTAATTTGCATAAATGCTAGTTTGACAAGAATGGCATTTAGTTCAAGGAATGTAGAAGGGAAAGAGATTTTAAATGTTTAGCTTGTAAGTAACAAAGTTAAACAACCCATATTGAAGGCCATCCCTAACATAGCATAAAAATAAGATCCCTCTGGCACACTTTGAATGATCTTGCCTAATGTTATTATAGTTTAGGATGTAAAGAAATATTATAATTGTAAAATTGGTAGCATTGGAGACCTAGAAATTAGAGAAGTTTATGATAGATTACGTGATAATGGTGTTCTAAAAGAAGAATATAAAATTGTTGAGAGAAAGGGTTTGACGTGTGCCCTAGATTTTCTTACTATTTTCAAGACTGAATGGATTAAAATTCTGTTTAGTTATATACATGATGGATCCTTATGGCTATAAGGTATTCATAGGGTTACTAGCTACCCAACCCTAGATTAGCCCAAGAATCAGAGAAGTGACTCCAAGGATGTAATAGAGAGAAACACAAGGGTAAAATGGAATAGGAGAGGGATGACAATTGATACTATCATTGATCCACTACTGGACTTTGCTATAAGGGTAATCTCACATAAATTCTATCAATCTAGTAGATTGAATAGTGTACCCTATTTGTAGTAGATGTTGGCTACAAGATTGTGAAGAAAGATCACACATATGATCTAGTAGAAATCTAGCTACAACAATTGATGGAGAACCTTGGAGCTATAAGGAAAATCAAAAGTGCACAATGCAAATTTGTTGCAACACTTATCTACATATTCTTCTATGTACAAAATGCATTCCCTTCTTTTGGTATAGTTGGATGGAAGAAAAATAGTTCAATTGCAGTACTAATCAATGAATTTATTGAATAGATGGGAGAAAATTTTGAGACATTGATGACTAGCTACTTCAAGGACTTTAAGAAGTCAATGAAGAAAATAATGAGGATATCTATTTTATTGGTTAAGAAACACTACAATGATATATGTTTTCTAGTTGATGTTGATTACACCTTTATATAGGCTACCACACCAAGGGTCAGATGGTTAAGACCAGTTGTATATGAGATCAATGTTGATGAAGCATCAACAAAAATCACAACACTCCTAGTAGAAAAAGTTGATAAGATTGCAAAAATCCTTTGGAATTATGATGTGATGAAATCAAAGTTTGAAATGGAGTTAAAAATTGCCTCTACATTTAAGAAGAAAGATAAGCTGGTAAAGAAGCTAAAGGCCAAATTTGGTGAAGTTGTAGGGGAGGAAGAAGAGGAAGAAGACGAAGAGGATGAAGAAGAAGAGAAATAAAAAACACAAGGACCTCTTGCATTGACCCAAGGCATGAGAGAGGACAAGGAAGAAGAAGAAATAGAAGGTGCCAAGGAAGAAGGATCCAAGGAAGCACCCACACAAGCTGAGCCAAAGAAGAAAAAGGCTTTATGTGATAATTGAGTCTTGGTTAGTGTAGATGAGCTCCAAAATGCAATAACTGACATCACAAGGCACAAGGTGAAATTGCAAGAACCACCTTCTACCATCCCTTCAGTTACTCAAGTGTAACCTTTGTTTCAAACTATAGTAGATACACCTACTAATTTTGATACACTTATGAAAGTTGTCACTCTTGAGAAGAAGCAAGAAGAAGAAAAAGATACAAGTGTATCGTAGGAAAAAAGAAAAATAGATTCATCTATACCTGAAGCACAAGGACCAGGTGTTGTTCATGTATTAGATAAGAGCCAATTTAAAGAAGGTGAGTAAACACCTAAGGTAAAGGAGCAAGAAGCCATCTAGGCACTGGTAACTCTACCAACATCTGACATTTCTCCTACAAATGTTCTTCAAAAGTTGAGCACTGAAGCTATACCATTGTAGATCTCAGTGCCAAGCTCAAGCTCTTCAAAAGCTAAAAAGGTAATTCACTATGGTGATATCACTCTTGATGAAGATATTATTATTCCAAAGTTTGATTATGATACAATGACATTAGATCAAATAAGCATTTTGAAACAAGCTTTAGAGAAGAAAAAGTATCAAGAAATGCTTAGGAGAGAATACATGCAAAAGCAAGCTCTTCAAGACATAAAAGACATCTTTCTAGATGCATTTAGTCTTCCTACTCTTGAAGAGACTAAGCCACTACTAGAGGCACTATCATACATAATAGAAAAGGTAAACAATGAAGACATTGATACAAATGCTAAACTTTTAGAGTGGTCAAAAAGGAAATTCTAGAGCAAGTTCAATGAGAAGATATCTAGTGAGATAATATTGACTCAAGTTGCACTAGCAACAAAGGTTGAGGATGTAAAGAAGGTACTTGAGAATATATTCTCATTGTACACTAAATTGTGTGACCCCATACTCTTCACCCAAGAGACCAGACATCATATTATGAGCCTGGAGAGAAATCTCAACACATCAGGTACAAGGTTACCTTAGAATCCATCTCAGAGTGAGAAGCATTTTCATACATTACTTCAAACAAAAAGTTAATTAGCTATGTTAACAACAAAAGAGGCTAGCATAAGAGCCAAACTAACAAGTATATAGGCATATCTCACCCCTCATATGGAGATACTACACAAGGAGCTAGGCTATGTAGAAACTTTGCTAAAGAAAGATGCCAATCTTTCTACTCTAGATGGCCTAGTACACCTTGCTACTGAGCTTGTCATCCAACTCAAGTAATTGGATGTTGCATGTGACAACTGGGATATAGCTCTTAAAATTATAATGGAGGTCCACAAATCATTTTGGACAAACACACTATACATGTATAACCCATTTGACATAAGTGTCAAAAAGGGGGAGAATGTCCTATAGGGGATACAAATAAAACATGGGAGACAATAAAAAGGGAGAAAATAAAGAAAGGGGGAGTAATAAAATGTAGAGATAGAGATAAACTAGCATGAAATAGTATAAGTGCATTGAAGGCAAAGAGTATTAGTTAGTAGAGACAAATCCACTTAGAATGTAGAACATATTTTGGATAGAGAACAGACAGATTAACTCAAGAGGAGTAATATTTAAAGGTATATAGGTTATTACAAAATTTAAATTTTTTTTGAAGTTCTATATATAAGCTAAGTCATGGATATGTTATACTTGAGAAGATTAGATTGATTATGTATATTCAAGTTCTTTTGACAATCATGTCAAAGGGGGAGATTGTTGATCTTAGATTGGTTTTGACAATTGAGTGTCAATACACTTAAACCATTTACGTAGTTCATGCCAAACTAGTAATGCATGTCGAGTACAACATTTAAATGTTAGAACATTCCAAGTTGCAATAAGTGTCAATTCACTCATGTGATGAGTCACTCAAGTGCTAAGAAAATAGACCATGTTGAATGATTCTAGTGCCAAGTGAATAGTAGATGTTGAGCAATTCAAGTGCCAAGTCAGAATAGAGTTACAGTGTATGTTGATCATTAGAGACTTCATATGCTGAGTGAAACAAATTGGACATATTTATTTGTAATGGCACAAACAACTATGTAAACTATTTTCAAGCTGGCTTAAGGATAGATTTTGATCTTTTAGAGATAAGGATGAATCTATATGCAGATTCGCTATGCAATTACATGCAGCCAATCAAAAAATGGGAAGGTTTAAGTGGAAAAATGGATGAATCTTAGTCATAGATTCATACCTAACCCTAAGCCACCTATCTTTTCTTAAGGAGGACAAAGCCCTAAATTTTTAATGATGTTGAGAGCATTGCAAAGGGGTGAATGATCAAATTGGAGGAACAAACAAGATAGTTTGCAGAGCATTCAAGGTGACTTAGTAGTAAGAGTGAATTGTAGAATTAGTTGAGTGAAGAACAGAGGATAGAGGAGGATACAACATTGATATATTAGATCATGAAGGATCAATCAAAGATTGGATAAAGGTGATCTATTATCAAGCAAGCAAGTGCTAACCACAAGATCTATACTGAGACATTTTGATAGGTGATTTTAGTTAAATCTCTTAATAGAGTAGTTGTAACAGGCTGTATGAAATCCTTTAATAGGGTGCTTACTTAATTATGAGTTGAAGTCATCTAACATAATAGTCTTTGTAAGCCTTTAACAAGGCAGGCCTTTCATAGGGTGGATCATTCATTCATGGTCAAACCATTGTAACCTTAATTGGATACACTTTATTGCTGCAATAGTGAAGATATGTGGGTGTCATCCCCACCCCAATTTTACCTTCTCATTTGGAGGGTTTCTATGTGATCATATTTGGTGTTAACTATGCATGTCTGATGACATTTTTACATGATTCAAGTGTATGTGCTTTACATGTTATTTTAGTTTATTATGCATGTGATGTATGAATGGTGAAATTTTTATGGGTCCAAGTTTAAACTCTTGATTCATGCCCCCCTTAGAATTTTACTCTTTTCCCACTTGTAATTCCAACAGATATCAACAAATGTATTATCTGAACTACTAACTTAAATGGTGGTGTTAAAGTCTTCAATATCTTCCATATAACCTCATCATCTTCTTTGGTTCCTCCTTGAGATTTGACACCTGCAGTAATTTCTGATATCTTTCCTATATATGTTCTTATAGATTCATCTTCCATCATTTTAGCATCTTGAAATGCAAAAATCCAACTTTTTAGCCTCAACTTCATAGAATTTGCATCACCTTCAAAACTAGTTCCCAAAGCTTTCTAAATCAAATGTGAAGTAGCAAGTGATTTTACCTTATTGTATTCAATTTTAGGAAGTGTAGTCAATAGTCCTTCTCTAGCTTTCATGTCACACATAAAGAGATTTCTTTCTACCTCAATACAAGTTTCCAAATCCTTTTAAAAAATGATTGTCTTCACTTATTTTGTTAAGATCCAATATCCTAGACAAATACACAACAGATGTGTCTTCATAATTTCCTTCTAGATATCATAATTCATTCCATCAAACTTCAGACTATCTTTCCTAATCAACACATTCACCATGGATCCCCAAAATTTGTTAAACTTTATCTTTAAGGACCTGATGCTCTGATACCAATTGTTAGAAACAATAGTCCACCAAGATAACTAAGAAGGGGGGGTGGGGTTGGGGTGGTGAATTAGCTGTCTAAGAATTAAAAAGTTTATCTTCTTTAAACAAACCTAGTCATTCAACCAAATTAAACAACAACCATAATAAGATGCACATAGATAATTACACTTGATATGCTAACTAGGGAAACCCTTGATTAGAGGGAAAACCCTAGTGGGAATAATGCCCACGAGATGATGTACTAATATAAATATTCCTTGCTAGAGGATGGACCATGTTAGGAGTCTATTACAACATTTAGTACATAGAGTCCCTATTAAGAGACTTTGAATCCTTGTTAGGAGATTCCAACCTTGCTAGGAGTTGTGGTACAATGTATGAAAGATGAGCCGACTGCCCAAACCTGCAATTTCAACTACAAGAAGAGCTCACTACTCAATCATGTAATTTATTGTTACATTGTTCTTTCCTTTTTTCTATCAACAAAACCAATCACTATCAGACCTTGTAGACTAGGTCAAGAACTTTGAATCACTCAACAAAACCTCGGCAATGAAGTTTCTATCACTTTTGCACTACTTTTCTCAGCTTCACATTTAGTTCTCTCTTTTCTTATAGTTCATGCCATACTTGATAAATGAAAATGTCCTTTCATTATACCAAGTCCATAAAATAATACCCTAAGTCAGCTATTAGACATTCTCAATTAATTATTATAGGACCACATTAAGAATACATTACACTTATCCATAACATTAATCTTCTACCTTTTAAGTTGAATATCTTTCCATACACATAACATTGTGACAAGTGAACTTAACTACATCACCATCAACATGTCTTCTTCATGTCCTCAACCTTGATCCTCATAATATCAAATCTGCTAAGAGATATAACAAGTTTACTAGAACATGCCTCTATAAACTCTATCTTAGAACAAACATCATCAAAACTTACATAACTTATTCTAGACTTATCATTTCTTCTTTTGACATTAATTGCATATACAAGATACTCAAAAGTATCTCCCATAACCTTGGATAGTTATAATACTCAACTATCCATCTGTACCAACTTGATCTTTTTGTTATTCTTCTATCAGATTTCATAAAAAAATGCTTTGTTGACATCAATGACAAACTTAGTTATGAATGTAGCATATCATCATAGTAACATATTTACAATACTCCCCCATAGGAATATCATTAGCATTCATGCTTGCAATACACACTAGGTAACACTTTGATCTTGGAAGGTGTATTTGGTAGACTTATTGCTTTTGAAATGTCTAATTTTGATAACTACACACATGCTACTATTGAATCTTCCCTTAAGTCATAATTGATTCTTATAAAAATGAAAGGAAAATATATGAAGAGTGACAATGATAGTTTTGATGATGAGGTTGATGAACTTGAAGCCCTTATTAAAAAACAATTTGGAAGAGGAAGAGGTAAATGCAAAGGTAAACTACACATTATTTATTTCTCATGCAACTAGGTTAGTAATATTTATGCAAGGTGTCCTAATAGAGATGATAGGATAAAAGGAGGGAAAGAAAGTCCAAATGAATAAGAGATGACATAGATTACAAGAGAAACAAAGATGACAAAGGTAAAACATCTTATTATATTGTTGAAGAAGAAACTAACAATGAATCTAAAATCAATGATGATGAAGTTTTCTATTGTGAGGTCCCTCCTCTCAAACACTTAAACAAATATTAAACTTTTGAATATTTCTTCTCATAAGAGTTAAGATTTTTTTAGAAGAGTGAGATAGGGTGTTATAAAGGAAACATTTTCCTTGTAAAATTTGATAGGAATAGAACTCTCATATATTTTTACCTTACTATATTCCGATGATAATGCATATTGTTAATAAGGTTTTGATTATTCATATAATCCATATTTTAATTTCATATCCCTTTCTAGGTTGATGTGTCTAAAGCTATACTCAAAGTTTCTATAGTTTGAATTCTCTTATAAAGTACTTTCTATTATATTCCTTATGTTTATATGTTATGAAAATTGATTTTCATCGACAAGAAATTGATATTATGGATTATGTTGAATGCTAACTTGATGTTGATGTCATAGTGATATCTCATGGTTAATTTAGGGATAATTGATTTGAATGGTTATTATGTATTATATCTTAGTAAATTACCCTCAAGAATATTATTTAAAATTAGGGATGAAACTTGTATTAAGATTAGAAATTCTCTTACAAATCTTAAGCTTAAGTACTAAATGTAAACTATTGCATAGTAGTTCCATAAGGATATTGTGTTAAATTATATTAATTTCTTTTATTATGATAGGAATTTCTCAACTAGGTTGTGATATCAATTAGAAGTTAAATGATTGTATTGGGATACCTTTCATGTAATATGTATCCTTAATATATTTAGATGTGTATTATGTTGAGGAGAAATTGCATTATTAATTTCATGATGTGATTATGTCACACAAGTGAACTTTGGTTCTAGAATAAGCTGAATGTTGATTGAATGTAGCATGATGTCCTAATTTTTCATATATACTAGGAAAACTTGTGTTTACATGTGATAATTGAATTACAATTAAATGCCTTGATATTTAGGCTCATTAAAATTGTTACACAAGAAATGTCGATAGAATTTGTATCATGACGAGAAGTGATCATATGATAATTTGTTATTAAAAGTGAAATTATTACACAACTAAATTCATGAGGTTACTTTATTTCAAGATAAAAATAAATTATATATTGTGATGAATTTTGATTGACTATGTAGAAATATGAATTAGATGATATATGATACTCTATGTGCTATTGACCAATGGATTTAGATGATAAGCATAATGGAAATTGAGCGAATAATTTTATGGACTAATCATAATTGACATGTGAAGTATGTTTAAGGAAATTGATGTTGTTGTGGTTAGTATGATGTATAATTTTTGAAAATACCTTATATGAAATTGAATTGTGAATTGAAGAGATTATGAAATATGGATTATGTATGTTTATTGTGGGTTAATTATTATGTTGATTTATATGTTTGATTTCTTGAATAGAAAATTAAATTAGGAAAAATGGTGAATTAGTCAATGCAACTAGATTATGAGTTGATTATGTTAATAATGTTATCAAACACATTATTTCTTGGGCTATTGATACTTGAATTGAGATGTGTAGGAAAATAACCATGGAAGTTTATTCAGAGAATCAAGTTTGAACTAATGTGAATCTGTGATGCCAAGGATATGTCTAATGAAGAGATGTAAACCTCATTGTATTGTGTTTATTTTGTAAATTTGTTTCAAGTATGATTGTTCTAAATGTATTTTTATGTTTAGTATTGTGTTCCCTTTCCAGATGGACATATCATGTGGAATTATTGTAGTGTCAATTGACACATGTGCTAAGTGAAGTATAAATGAGATGGCCAAACAAGGATTACTAAAAAAAATGAAACTTAACCAATATTGGAAACCTTAGGTATCATCTATTATAATCCCATCATTGAATGACCCATGATTTGAGTCAAACCTCTTGAACCCGTAGGTGAGTTGGAGGATTATATGAGACCCTAGAGGATAGCTAGGGCCAAAATAACCTACCCTACTTATGAAATCTTGGGTTGGGGGGTATTTTCTAGTCAAAAAGGTGCCCATGCCTTATTTATGATCCTTTATAAAGGGTAACTTTGAAGAGTGATGAAAATTAAAGTGTAAGGAAGCCATACCCTAGACCATACCTTTAGTGTTTATTCCTTTTATAAAGGGTGGGACAAGGAGGAGTTATGAGGGAAGGGAATGCATACCTCATTAATGGGATTAGATTGGAAGGGGGAGGACCCTTTTTAGGAAGAGTTTGGTGACACATTTGGGTGTTCACCCACTCCCCAAACATGGAGACATCTAGGAGATTAAGGAGATTTTGAAAAGAGAAAGTTGTGTGAAGATTGGTGGGAAGCCTTAAGGGAGCTCTTCTACAAGTTCATTACCCTAAGCTTGGATTCTAGGTTGGTTATTTCACTACTCTTGTGATGTAGTTTGTGTATTCTTTTTGTTATGTGTTTGTGGAAAGATTTTCTAAGTTTGTAATGTTTTCATTTGCAATGTATTTTTGGTGTTTGATGTTGAATTAAAAAGATTTTCTTTTGTAAAATTTATTGATGGTGATGTAACTATGATGTCTATATTTTTCTTGTGTTTTGTTATCAATTTGTGATTTTGGGTGTATAAGGCACACTCACCCTTGGCAAGGAAGAGTAGCCTGGGGTGAAGGGCATGTTGGTTCCCAAAACCATAGATTGGAAATCCAAGAGCCTACCACTTCTTCGACAAGATTCCACAATTAGTTCTAGCCAATGAATGAGAATCATCTTGATTCCTTTACACATTAGGGTCTACTATACCTAGGTAGGTAAACTTTCTTCTCAAACTTGATCACTTGGTTTAGAGCTTTTCTAAAGCAAATTTAAGCTTTGGAGTTCACTAGTTGGCAAGGTCCTTAAACTTGATGAAAATTGAAACTAAATGTTGAGTGTTCGAAATAGTTGAATGTTTTGTATAAGGTTTGCTAATAATGAATTTGATGCCTCTAGGGAGGAATATATAGATTTTTTTACTTCAATAATAGAAAGACTAATGCCTCGGTTCATCCAAGCAATAGAGTCAACTTTAGTGAATTTTCATGTACAACTTTATAAAGTTCTTATGCACTTGAATTGCCAACAATTAAATAATCAAGATTTGATAGACCAAATATTATGCAACCTTAAATTAGTCCACATTGAGCTTTAACTCCTCTAGTAGGGAGACAAATTGGACATAGATATGGAAACAATTTGATATTTCACAATATCTATAATGATCAAATTTAAAATGCTAAATTGCCATGTCCACTTATCTAACATTTAAATTATATAAAAAATTCAAAAAAAATTACAAAGGGTGAATTATCTGTAGTTTGAATCTCCATGCCATTTAAAAATAAACAAAAGACTTTATTTCATCATTAAAATAAAATAATTAAATTTACATTATAAAGTCATATTAAGCTCTTATTCCTCCATACAAGTAGATATTAAATACTTCTTGTTGAATATAGATGTTCGAATGTCAAATGCATCTTGTCTTCAACTTCTAACTTGCATTTATACCCTCCTAATTCCTTTAGATGTAACTTTTCAAATGAAAATCCATATTTCTTTTAAATAGATATTACACCTCCTAATTAATTAATTACATCATTACAAACTCTACAATAGTTAATAATATACTTTATCAAGTGACAATCACTTTAGTTCTGAACATTGCAGATGAGTATCATTTTAATATTTGATGATTTTCATAAGTCTCTTTATCTTGGTCTTTTGAATATTTCTGGTGATGATATTTCATTCTCCCATGTATATTTTCCAACCTCTAACAACTCCTTGGCTAGCATCAATTCAAAAGCTTGGTGAGATTTTCTTTCCAAATTCTACATCTATCAATTGATTCATAGTCAAAAGATTATAATTTTTAATTTCCAAAGGTATTTTTTGGCATTGAGTGTATGTATATTGCTTCTTACAAACCATCTGAAAGGTGGGCCAAGTTTGCAAAAGTGAAATCCTTCTTATAGTCATGCTTCCATTCTCTAGAGATTCTTGATTGTTCAACACACAAAAACTTTTGCCACTTTGCATAAACTCATATGCTCCTTGCTTGGCATGATGGGGTATCTTTCTGATTACCATTTTTGTCTTTTATGTGACTCATTTTCATTTTATAGAGGAATGTGCTTACATTTTCCAAACAAAGAGTTTGCATAGTATGACTCCCTTTATGTGTGGTTCTTGGTTTCTAGTGTTACCATCTTAATACCCCATTCAAACGTATCAAATTGTTATTGTTTCCTTGATAATATCCATTTTTATGTGTATAAAATGGTTCTAATGCATGTCATCTAGATATTGATTTTTATCATCTTTTCATATAATCATTGTAATGCATATGTGGTAGTCATTAATCCTCACTCTTTGTCCCTTGGGCCACTATTTCTATTCTAATGCCATGTAAAGGTTTTTTCTATTAGACACATGACATGTATATATTTTGATATCCAAAAACCATAGTTTTTGTGATATTTTCCATTATACTCTCCAAGTATGGCCATATTCAATAATGATTTGGGAACTACTATTGCTTGTTCACTGCTAAGGATATGTTAGGTAGGTCAATGTTTATATACATGTCAATTTGAAGCTGGAGAAAATCCCATGTTTCCCTAAATTTATCTAAAGCACTCCCACTTTCTAAGTGTGTATACAATGCTAAGTTACTCCACATTATATGGAATGACTTTATTTTAATGTCATCTTCATTTCTTCCACCATCTATGATGACTAAAGGACAAATTACCACATGTGTCACAATAAGTTTTTTCAGCCTATCAAAAAGGTAAAAATTCAGTCTTCATTTTCCATCTTTTTGAAAAGGTTGAGAACTTTAGTAGGAATAAGGTCATCCTAAACTTTATTTATGAATACTTTGATTTCCTTTTTTATGTTTTAATGTAGCTTCATATGTACCCAAACATGTCCTTCATAACAATGATTACCAACCTTAGTGTTGTGTTATAAGAAAACAAGTAAAAATACACTATTAATCAATAAAATTAAACTTTTAGAGGCTTCTTAAATGGAGGACCTAATTTGTAAAATTTTGGGCTCCATCAAGGAATTTGACAACCCATCATGTGCATAAACTCTCCTTGTGTAGGAGAGAGAAAAAAAATTGATGTATGGGCTCCATGTTGCCAAAGTGGTTTTAAATTTTGGGGGTGATAAAGGTTGATGTGAATTGGGGGTGATAAGGGTTGATATAAATGAAAAATAAAGATCGAAGTTGTTGGTATGTTGGCCTTGTTAATGGAAACATTTTTATGTTAAAATTTTTACTTTCTCCAAATGGGTACTTGGTCCACCTTCACCCAATTTTTGGGTCTTAGATAGACCCTTTGTGAACAAGCCTTGGGTACAAGTTTTGTGTAACTATTTCTTCTTCTATTTATGTTGTGTGTAAGTTTCTATGCCACCCATTAAAGTTCTCCTAGCTTGGGGGTGAGCCTGTAAAGGCCTAGGCTGGTCTTGAGTGAAAGAATGGATTTGGGGAAGAGTATGGGATAACTATAAAGCTAGCTTGCTTCATGTTAATTTGGGTTAAGATCTTTGTGTACCAAGTCTTCAAAAAAGTGTAATTTTCATTCATGTGTAAATCCATAAAAGTTGGATGTAACATGTTAAGAGGGGACTATTCTCATGTGTTGTTTTATTCCATTGTTTAGATGTTAAAAAAAGGAAGGAAAATTGTCTTCATGTTATATAAGACCAACTAGTTAAATCTTTTAATTGGTAAATCTATTTGAATGTTAATAGGCTTCTATGAAATAAATAAAATAAAAGCTTGTACTATGTTTTATCCTTGCAACAATCAAAGAAAGAAGTAATTGTAAAACTTGCATAATAAATTGAATGGCATATTTGTAAAAGTTCTCATGAAAGCCTAGTTTTCTCAAATGAAAGATCGATATATATTTTTTATTTTGATTTAGTAGTTGATTAATGTAAGGAAGACAGAAATTTGAATATTACCATGTGTAATGATGCTACTTTCTCATCTTAATAAATTAATCTATTTGAAAATGTAAGTAGAGTTTAAAACCATGATAAATGTTGTACTTAATAATGTTTTAATATAGATCCATTATGTCCTTAATGTATTATTCTAGTTTTGACCTACAAGTTTAGTTCCATTTTGTAGAATACATCCATATTATGGGAAGAATAATTTAATTCAAAATAAATCAGAATTATATCCCTTCATATCTGTGACATATAAGTAAGCATTTTTTTTTTACAATACATATATATTGAATGTTGTTTTGGCTTTAAAAAGTTGTGCATGACATCTATGTCTCTATCAAAGAAGATTCTGATGAAGATGAGAAAACCACATTAATCTCATATGTAAACAAAACTAACATATGGATAATTGATAGTGGATGCTTAAATAATATGACTCATGATAAAGATAAATTTGAGGATATTGGTCCATACAAAGGTGGATGTGTTAAATCTGGTAATGGCATCTCATGTTTTGTAAAAGGTAATGGTACTATTCAACTAATTGACAAGATAAAATGTGAAAATGTTTATTGGGTTGAAGGACTTAACTATAATATTTTGAGTGTTTCGAAGGTGAACAAATTAGGTTATAGATTTGAACCCACAATAGGAAGGCCAAGATACATGATGTTGATGGTGAGTTGATTAGAAGTGGTGATCAAACAAGAGGTAACTTGTTCTATCTAGATTTATCTAATGAGACATGTTTTTTTGTACAATAAGATGCTGGGTTATGGCACAAGATGTTATGTCATGTAAACTTTGACAATTTGGTGAATATTAGTAAGATGAAGAAAGTAGTAAGGTTGCGTAAAATAAAGAAGCCTGACAATGCTATGTGTAAACTATATCAGTTGGGAAAAATGACCAAGTCTAGTTTCAAGAGAAAAACATATACTTCTAGTGATATTCTGGAATTAGTTCATACTAACCTATGTGGATCCATTGATGTTCAAAGTTATTGTAGAGATAATTATTTCATTATATTTTTTATGAATAATCTAGGATGATGATTGTAATGTTTTTTATTAGAAAAATAGGTTTTACAGGGAACTTGAAACCTAATAGTTAATACAAAAAAAGGTTGATAATAAGTGTAAAAGCCTAGCCAAAAATGTTTAAGTTCATAGGCTGATAATAAGCATTAAGCCCAGCCAAAAAGAAGAGTTATGAGAAAAGACCAGGAAAAAAAGACAAGAAAAGCCATAGTCTAAAGCCAGAACAAAAAGCCAAAAGACAATGATAAGCAAAAGAATAGGCGAGAGTTATTCCTCATTCTTTCACTCCATATCTTGCATAACTTGAGCAACCTCAAAGGCCAGTTGATTCTCCTCCACTTCCATCTGTTGTATCCTTTGGTTCCCTTGGTCCTGATTAGGAATGGAGTTTTCCTTTGCAGGGTCATCCTCTATTCTGGCTTCATCCCTATCTTTTTGTCCCTCATCTTTGTGCATTTCTCTATCTTTGATCCAGCCCATAAGAGAGATGATGTTTTTGTTGATGGAGCTTAACAAGGAGAACATCTTATTCGTAAGGTTGTGATTGTATTTTTCTAGGTTATGTATCCTTTTTTCTACCAGATTGAGCCTATCAACCGAATCTGTCCTCCTATTAGCATCCATCCCTTTCCTTGTTGCCTCAATATGTTTCACCTGATCTTTGACCTCCTCAAGCTCATGGAAAAGCCATTTGATTGAATGAAAATTATCAATCATACTATTACAAGCATTATTCAAGAGGTTCATCCCTATCTCCTTGGCTCTATCTAAAATAGCCACAATCGTCAGATCAATGAGTTCTTCCAGCTGCTATTCTTCTTGATTTTCCATGAGGATTTGGGGATTCATGCCCTCCCTAAAGATGCCCATCTTTGAAGTCTTGACATTGAAGTTGATCCACACTTTCCTCCTGTCATTGGTCTGCACTTCCCCTTCCACATACCCAATTTTCTCCTCTTTTTGCTCCTCAAGATGGAGATGGATAGGAGAAAGGGGCAGCATAGATGCCTCCTCAAATTAAGAGTACACTTCCTCCAAACTCTCCCTCTTGTGTTTCTTTCTTCCACTTTCCTCCTTATTTTCCTCCTACATCTCCTTAACCACCTCCTTAGACTCTAGTTCCTTCTCATCATTGTTGTCTCCCTCCTTAGCCTTCTCAGGAGGCTTCTGCCTAAGATCCCTAGGGCTTTTTCTGCTAGTGGTTATGGGGGAGGGTGATTTTTTAGCATGGCAAGTCGCCACTTTCCCCAAAGAAGAGATCCCTCCTTTCTCAGAGCTGAGGTTCTGTATTTCATCCAAATCAGAGGAGTAACTAGAACTACCAGACTCCACATTCTCTATTTGAGGGGGGGTGATGCTTATAGTCTGAGCCTTGAAGTGCTTGTGGATAAGCAATAGTAGCCCCTCATGTAGAGTCAGGTTTGCGATGGGCTTCTTTTTGAAGCTATCCACCACCTTGCTCATTGAGGTTAACAGATAATATGGGAAGGAAATTTTGGCATTATTTTGGAAATGATTCAAAATGACAAAGTGGTGGGTACGAGCTCTATCAAACCTAGGGTCCAAAGTAATGTACTTGATAATAGCTTTCAGAACATACCTCCACTGCTTCTTTATGAAGTCGAGGACATAATAGGTGTCAATCTTTTTCAGTGCCTTCAATTCCTTCTCACTCTCCACAAAGTCCCTAATTGTGTTGGATGAGAGCTTCTTATCTTTGAAGAATTTAAAACCCTCAATAGGGATTTTGGTGATAGCCGCAATCACCTCCTCCATTATCTGAAAGTAGATACCACTCACCTTCACCCTGCCATCCTTCCAAGACCCCACCATACTTTTGGTCACCTCCTGATCAAATCCATGTAGCTTCATGATATAATTGTTAACCCCACCCTCTTCAAGCTTTTCCCACACTTTTGGCCTACTTCTCCATTTCTCAAAATCTCCCATCAACTCCTTTCTACATCTCTCGCCTACCATTTTCACACACTACACACCCACTTTACT
The DNA here is from genome assembly GCA_028749045.1 of Cupressus sempervirens. Taxonomy (NCBI): domain Eukaryota; kingdom Viridiplantae; phylum Streptophyta; class Pinopsida; order Cupressales; family Cupressaceae; genus Cupressus; species Cupressus sempervirens. Next base: position 483,974,305 of record CM053786.1, read on the forward strand.
CATGTGCTCTTCACTCTGTGACTGAAATGGACTTCCGAGAGTGAGCAAAGAATAGAGAAAAATAACCCTACTATTTCCCCAGAAGCAATTGCAATAAACAACCCACAAAGTGTGATGATTAATCAATAATAGATTACTACATTTATGATTTCCCATGCTTCTATTATAAAAAGTACCCTTATTTCTTAACACCTTCATATTCATAATTAAAGCTTGATTTTCTTCGTACTTCCTTGGATTTTATCCAAGTTGATTAGACTTTTAATATCCACTGGCAAACAAGTTCTGGGAAGCCAAGTCATTTTTTAGTCTGTGCTAACCCCTATATTCAAAAACCTATTGGCAACCGAGTTTGCTTCTTGGAAAGTATGGGTGATGTGGATTCTATTAAATTTGGCGAGGGTCACTCTAGTCTCATCAATATGATTTGCAATCATCCATGATGGATATGAATTGCCATTGATGCACTTTATAATGTTATTTGAGTCCCCTTTGAGCCATAAATTGGTAACCCCAATTTTGAAAGCTAGTTTTACTACATTGCACGTGGCGTTGGCTTCTGAAAAATGATTTGTTTGGAATCCCAATGGGAGAGAAAAAGCCACAATACTATCTCCATTTTTATTCCTTATCACACCTCCACTTCCCTAGGATCTAGGGTTACCCTTGGAGGCTCCGTTGAAGTTGGCTTTGTGCCAGCCTTTAGGGGAGAGGAGCCACTTGGCTTCCTATCTTTTCCTCACTCTATCTTTTACCTTCTCCTTTTTCCTACCTCCTATCTCAAAAACTCCCCCCTTCCTCATAGAAAAATTACCTTTTATGTTACTAAAGATCTTCTTCCCAACACCTAAAGCTGGCTCCTCCCTGTCTCTAAAAATTTGATTTCTTCTCTCCTTCTATATGTTCCAACAAAAAATGGGGCAGGAACCAGGAACTAAATTCTTGCAAGGCAGACCCATTGAACATGCCATGCCATTGACAAAAAAAGTCCAGAAGGTTAGAAGGAAAGCACCAACTGTGACCTAAGTCCTGGGTGAGGAAGCCCGAAACTGTCCTAAAGTAAGAACAGTGAACATTCATATGGTTACCTATCTCTGACTCTTCTTTGCACAAAACACATCTGCTAGGAATGATATGACCTCTTTTGATGAGATTTTCCTGGGTGAGAGTTTTTTCCTAAAGAGCCAACCAAAAAAATATGTTGACTTTTGGCATGAGGCCCAGGAACCAAGCCCTTGACCAAGGGGTAGACTCTTTTAAGCTTCATAAAGTAGAGTACCCAGAGGCTACCGAATAGAGCCCATTGGCAGTATCCCTCCAAACTAGTTCATCCTTATTATTGTTAAGGGATAATGAATTAAGCATGATCATAATTGGTTTGAGTTCCTTTGAGATAATGAAAAGGTCCTTCCATCCCTGTTCAGTCCTATAATTACTGACTTTGTGCCCAAAAAGGTTGATGCAATCATTAGTCCATGATCCACAGCTAGGGTTATTCATAAGGGGGCCCTGAGAAAGCCAACAATCAGACCAGAATAGGATGTTCCCCCTGTACACTCGAAAGTGTCACACTCTAAACCCTTCTATCCAAACGATTCCATGAGTTTGGAATGCTTGGATGCCGACTTAGAGCTCCCTATCCATGGAGTGAAAGAGAGTATATTTCAACAATAAGAAGGCTCTCAGATGAGCCTTAGAGATACTCTTCTTGCTAGTAAACCATGCAATGGGAGGTTCCAAAGACAAGATGCAAGAATACAAATGTCCCAAGGAGTTCCTCAAGAATGCAATGCAACTAAAGATTAAACTAGAATGAATATGAAAAGTGCAGCTATTCTAAGTATGGATGAGAGTGTTACAATCCAAATATTAAGCTATGTGAGATAGATTATTGCAAAATAGAAGCTAAACTAACATGCAACATGAATCTAAGCTTAAATGCTATGGTATGAGAGAATGTAGACAAGAAATAGAAGTTCTCCACAAAGCTCCAAAGAAACCTATTAGAAAACCTGTAGTATAACAATATTCAAAAGATGGATTGATTTAAGGGGGAAAGCTCTCTCCCTTTTAAAGATGTATGGATGGTGGAGATCAAGATGAAGATGGTGGATGATCAACGGTTGAATTCAAAAATAAGAGTGATCCATGTGCACACACAAGTCAACCAATAGAATATAAGTTGACTTGCCATATAAGACAAAAGTCTCACAAGCCTTTCCTTTTAATTGTAAAATAGAAAAAAGACTTTTATGTGTGCACTTTAAGTGGGTTAGAAGAATGGGGTCTTTTATTTAATTAAAAGGGGACATGTTCTTTTAATCAAATAATGAACTTAGGATAGCATAGTCAAACTATAGGTTATAATCAAGTAAATTGATTATTAGCAATTTGGTCTAGGTAAACGATTAAATTAATTTAACCAAAATGTTGAAAAGGGGGCTAATAGTCTAGATGACCATTTTTAGGTGATTACATTTGCCCCTCTTTGAGTAATGTGTGATTGATCTGGGAACACATTAAGTCAAAGAAGATAGAAAGCCAAGTAGGTAGTAATAGATATAGATATCTGATTTCAAAGAATGAAATGCAGAAATAGATAGCAAGTCCTAAATGTACAGCCTAATAGCAGTAGTACTGAACACTAGGAAGATGATGTCAGAATTCAAGAAGAATGTTAACACTTAGCAAAGTAGATAGATCGAGAACAAGTGAGAAGATCAAACAAATGATCCTAAGAAATAGATAGCTGTAACAATCGGCAATAGAGTATTTTTGTCCCTCGGGATCGAAATCGAAATGAGGCAAGAGGAAGTAGAAAGTAGCTAGACATGGGAAAATTAGAATAGAGCAATGTCTAATATGACAAATAAATGATTAGAACCCAAGAATGACTATAAGAAACTGATGAAATGCCCCAGTTTGACTAGAGTTGACCTTGAAGGATATAACATAAAAATTAGGTCAAAACAAGTAGAAAGGTGATTTTAGACATGAAACAGTGAATTGAAGTAGATATGAAGTATGAAAATGATGAAGACATGAAGAAATGAAGATTCCCCAGCGATGATTCAAAGATTAGACCTGAAACTATCAGCTAACTACTCAGAAGAAAGTAGAATTTTAAAAGACAATTTGACCATCAAGATGAACTCGAATTTGGATTTTGATCCCAAAAATGAATCCAGGATGTCAAAATTATTTAAGAGGTCAAACCTTTATATAATGTGATGATAAGATAGAAAAGAGATGAAGCGAAAGATTAAGAAGGTGAAAAGACATGAATAAGAAGAAAGTAAAGAAATATATGAAAGGAGTTAGCCAATATATCTATGAAAAGATTAAGAGAGAGCTCTCCCCATATGCAAGAATGCAAGACTAAGCTAGAAAATGAACCTAAAATGCAAGCTAAAATGCAAAGTGGTTTACCAGCAAGAAGTGCATAACATTTAGACTCTTAATTTCATCATTGAGCATTTATTAGGGACATCATGAGATCATACAACCATCACTAGAATAACTATGAGGATATGAATATGATCGATATTAGATAGGTATGTGAAAATCCAATCTAAGCATCAAAGACATGTAAGTCAAGATAACTACATGATTAGATTTCCTAAGTTTAATTTAGCAAGATTACACCTATATCAAGGCATAAGCGCCAGGATAAACCCTGAGTGCGATCTTGTGAAACAATCAAGGATGATACATTTTTAAGTCAAAGTGTTGAATAGGACAAGCATGCATGCTTACAACACTATAGACAAACAAAGTATACCCACAAGCAAAGATCAAGAAAACATGCCCCATGCCCTCAGTCTTCTAGTCAATGACATCCTTGAAAGACTATTAGGGATGGAACATATAGTAAATAAATTGTCATAGACAGCACACAAAGTAGATAAAGATCAACATAGCTCAGTCGTTTAAGTGTTTAAAGTGTGTGTGTGTAAGTCACTTGGCCATTTCTTCAAGACTTGATTCTAATAGTGAGAAATATCGTGACATCAGAGATCGTAGGTAAACTATCTGTAAAGTGTTGAAGAACACTTGATGTCAAGGTGGGGGAAGTGTTGAGAAACATTATTTTGTGCATTGTCAAAGAAACCCTAATGCACAAGAATACCTCAATAGGCTAAGCAGTTGTGCCCCCAAGATGAGGACAAGAAACAATTCCAAGCTAGGAAATGTGTAGCGAAGTAGGTGATTGAGACTGATAGACATAGGTGCAAGGGTTTCAAGTAGTACCTATTTCCAAGTTTTCACCACTTGACAAATTTTTTCAAGACTTTTTTCAATTTTTTTGTATTTTTGTATTTTTGATTTTTTTTTGTGATACATCAAAGTGTCTATTGCTAGGTTTTCACTAAGATGATCTTTTTTTCAGGGCATTTTCACTAAGATGCATAAGAAAGGAATGTGAAGCAAGTGAAAGTGATCCTCAAGAACTGACTGCTCAAGAGTACCCAAGCTAGGGAAAGAGGTGAAATAGTCATATGAAGCATGTTTTGGATAAGCAATGGAAGTAATGAGAAAGATAGCATGTAGGATAAGCAGTGGAAGCCAATGAGGAAGATAGCATGAAAGTGTGTAGTCCAAAAGAGTAGCCATGTCAAGAGACCTATGAGAACCATGTTTCATTTATTATGATCAAGACCAAGGGGTCAACTAGATAGGATAGTGATGGGATAGAGCAATAAAAATAAAGCTCAAGATGGAGGCTATGAGGGAATGGGAGAGCACAATATAAAATCTCATGGATAAGATAGCCAATATGTAAAGATTTCTCAACATTGTCAAGATCAAAGAGAGAAGAGGGGATAGATGGATGATGGAAGAATTACGCATGATGCCTGTTTGCCAGGTTTTCATCATGGTACTTATCCAAGGTTCCACAAGAATTAGTTTTCGCCATAGGATAAATTTATTTCTCTTTACTTTTGCTACCAAGGTGCCACAAGAAGTGGTTTTCACCAAGGCACATTTTCATTTTTTTTCATTTTTTTAAATTTTTTTTTTTGAATTTTTAGAAAGAGCTCAAGCTATTTGAATGTAGATAGTGCTCTTATAGAAAAGATAAGTCATGATAAGCCGAGACCATAGACTGGTATGCTCAAAGATGTTGATAGGGTGATGAAAGAGAAATGGTAGTAGGAAGAATATATTGAGGATAAGAGTTCATGTATAGAAAGGAGGTGTAGGCTTTAGAGGATTTCACGTGGGTAGCTAAAATATTGGACAAGATCAACATTGACACACACCTTGAAGGGTATTGGAACAATGGAGGAATCATGGATGAAATAGCTTGAGATTTAGATGTATGAGGTGGCAGAAAAGATTTGGAAAAAAGTGGAGTGGAAGGCTTTGGAATATTTTTAGGAAGATTTTTGGAAGAAGATGGAATGGAAGCCTTTGGAAGCTTGAATGTCAACTATTTGAAAAGTGTTGAAAAACACTTGATGTCAAGGTGGGGGAAGTGTTGAGAAACACTATTTTGTGAGTTGTCAAAAAAACCCTAATGCACAAGAATACCTCAATAGGCTAAGTAAGTATGCCCTCAAGAAAAAGACAAGAAACAATTCCAAGCCAAGAAATGTGTAGCAAAGTAGGTGATTGAGACTGATAGACATAGGTGCAAGGGTTTCAAGTAGTGCCCATTTCTAGGTTTTCACCACTTGATAGATTTTTTTAGGACTTTTTTCAATTTTTTGTATTTTTCAAATTTTTAATTTTTTTTGGTGATACATCAAAGCGCCTATTGCTAGGTTTTCACTAAGATGATCTTTTTTCAGGATATTTTTTGATTTTTAGGATTTTTTCAGCATCATATATGATTTTTTGGATTTTTTAGAATAATTTAGAGATCACTAGTTCTCAAGCAAGATCACATCATTTTCTCCCAATGTCTAGCGAGATATAGGACACGATGGAGAAACAAGTCGGTGGATAAGCAAAGATGGATGAAAAAGGAACATGAAGCAAGTAAAAGTGATCCTCAGGGACTGACTCCTCAAGAGTGCCCAAGCTAGGGAAAGAGGTGAAATAGTCATATGAAGCATGTTTTGGATAAGCAACGGAAGTAATGAGCAAGATAGCATGTAGGATAAGCAATGAAGCCAACAAGTGAGATAGCATGAAGCATGTAGTCCAAAAGAGTAGACATGTCAAGAGACCTATGAGAACCATGTTTCATTTATTATGATCAAGATCAAGGGGTCAACTAGATAGTATAGAAATGGCATAGAGCAATAAGAATAAAGCTCAAGATAGAGGCTATGAGTGAATGGGAGAGCACAATAGAAAATCTGGTGGATAAGATAGCCAATATGCAAACATAGCTCAACATTGTCAAGATCAAAGAGAGAAGAGGGGATAGATGGATGATGGAAGAATTACGCATGATGCTTGTTTTCCAGGTTTTCATCATGATACTTATACAAGGTGCCACAAGAAGTAGTTTTCACCATAGGAGAAATTTATTTCTCTTTACTTTTGCTACCAAGGTGCCACAAGAAGTGGTTTTCACCAAGGCACATTTTCATTTTTTTCTTTTTTTCTATTTTTTCTTCTTATTTTTTGAATTTTTAGAAAGAGCTGAAGTTGTTTGAATGTAGATAATGCTCCTATAGAAATGATAAGTCATGATAAGCCAAGACCATAGAAAGGTATGCTCAAATATGTTGATAGGGTGATGAAAGAGAAATGGTAGTAGGAAGAGTATATGGAGGATAATAGTTCATGTATAGAAAGTTAGTGTAAGCTTTAGAGGATTTCATGAGGGTGGTTGAAATATTGTATAAGATCAACATTGACACACACCTTGAAGGGTATTGGAAGGATGGAGGAATCATGGATGAAGTAGCTTGAGGTTTAGATGTATGAGCTGGTAGAAGAGATTTGGAAAAAAGTTGAGTGGAAGGCTTTGGAATATTTTTAGGAAGATTTTTGGAAGAAGATGGAATGGAAGCCTTTGGAAGCTTGAATGTCAACTTTGAAGTATTTTCAATATTCAATTCTTTTAAAAGAGACTTGGGAATCCATATAGCTTTAGATTTTCTTTTCGATACTTCAAAACACATTTCTTCAATAATGGGTTTAGGAACCCACATTTGCTTTGATTTAGCTCTCTTAATAGTGATGTAGGAGCATCCAGAGGTATAAGGGCAATCCTATTTCACCCAAAAAAATGTACTTAGACTTAGTTTCTGTTTCATGTCTTTTCATTTTTGGATACCCATTTGGGTCAAATAAAGGTTCCAACTCTCACAGTTCAACTATCAGTGTGCTAGAAAATCCCAAAAAAATAGGAACATACAATTTGGCCATCATTTTGGTGACCTAGAAGGTGTGAATTGGCCAGATGAATGGAATTGTGATTTAGAGCATTCTAGAAAAGGAATCGGGTCAAAAGGCCCCACAATTTGAAAGTTATTGCAATTTTTTGAGTTTTGGAGACCTCCTAAGAATGCTTCAAAGTCAAGTTAGGGGCATTAAATGACCTCAAAAAAGGCTGAAAATGGGGGACAAGAAAAGCTTGTGCATAGGGCTATAGAGAGTTTTGAGAGCTTTTTGAAAATGTAAACAGTTCGTCAATCAGAGTTACGGTTCAAAAGTTATGCCTCCCAGAAGTTCAGTTACTGTTTCTGGATTCTTCTAGATTTGCACTGACTTCTAACGCAACTTCTAGAACCTTCTATTTGGTTGGTGGATGCCTACTAGCACTTTCTAGAATGTACTCCTAGTCCTTAACCCTCTGGGGTCTATTTAAGGATATTTTTGGCATTGTAAAAGGCAGTTCGGAGTGGAGTTTGAGAGGAGGTACTGAAAGGAGAAATTATCTCTAGATTTATGCTATTGTAAGCCCTTAGGGCATGTTTTGAATTTTATTTTCTTTGTACTGTTTGTACTAGCTTATTTTCTTAGTTAATATAATTTCCCCTTTTCTGTTGTGTCCATTCTTTTCTTGGGTTGTGTCCCCATCAAGTGGTATTAGAGCTGGTTTTTCCTGAGTGTGTAGACAGAGCGTCAACTGTGAGGCAGTTTGCACCAGGACTGTGTGGTTGTGGGTATGAGTTAGAAGATGCCTCCATGAAGAGAGTGTGGTGGAAGGGCCAGAGCTATTAATCCTAAGGAGGTTAGAGCCCTCTAAAGGCAAGTGCAGGCATTGCAAGAGGAGCTCAGTAGAGGAGCCATTACTAAGTTTGGGAAAAGACCTACAATTGAAGTGGGTGTATTTTAAGGAAATCTGAAATCAGATGAGTTGATCAATTGGATCAATGAACTGGAAGAATACTTTGAGTATGAGGATATAAGGGACCCAGATAGGGTTAAGTTTGCAAAGGCCAAACTGAAAGGCCATGCCAAAATCTAGTGGCAAGAGGTTCAATTGGAAAGAAATAGAAGAGGAAAGGAGTAGATCACAAGATGGGATCACATGGTGGACAAATTGAAGAAGCAATTCATTCCTGTAGACTACGAGCTTGATTTGTTTAAGAAGATGCATGGGTTAAAGAAACTAGGAAGATCAGTCCAAGAATATACAAAGGAATTTTATTGACTCTTGATTAGAGCGAGGCATGCAGAAGAAAATAAGGAGAAGGTTGCGTGTTATATCAGTGGGTTGCGACCTAGCATCCAGGAGGAATTAAGTTTGGTAAGAATGACCAGGGTTGAAGAGGCATACCAGTTTGCCCTATGAGTTGAAGAGAAGTTGAATAAAAGGTTTGAAGGAAGACAAAGAGGGCATGGTCAAGGAGGTAGGGGAAGTGGTAGATCATCTGGAGCTGCAATGAAACCCAAAAGAAAAATGAAGATGTGGGTACTAGCAGGAACTAGAGGAATGAGGGTTTCAATCGCTCCATTGATCAAGACTTTGGAAATCAAAGAGGAAGAGGTAGAGGACATGGACAAGGAAGAGGAGACTTCTGTGGTACCTATTTCCATTGCAAAAAAGAAGGTCATCGTGCCTTTGAATGCCCTCAATGACAAGGAAGGATAGATAGGAGAGCTATGGGCCAAGCTAGTGTTGCTCATGTGGATGAGGATGCACAATCATCAAATTCAGAGGATGCAAAAAGAGGAGAGACCTTAGTAAATGAAAGAGTCCTACTAAGTGGTGAAATTGAACCAAGACAACAGAGGAGTTTGTTCCATACCAGATGCAAGTGTGAAAATAAATGTTGTGACGTGATCATCGATGGTGGTAGCACTGATAACTTGGTATCAGAAGAGATGGTCTCTAAGCTGAAGCTCAAGAGGGAGAAACATCCCCAGCCCTATCGGATTGCTTGGGTAAAAGATGATCATAAGGTCCTAGTAAGTGAACAATGTTTAGTGAAATTCAAAATTGGGAGTTACCATGATGAAGTTCTCTGTGATGTTATTTCGATGGATGTTTGCCATCTATTATTGGGTAGACCATGGCAGTTTGATAGAAATGCAGTACATGATGGACATGAAAACACATACTCTCTGACAAAGGATGGAGTTTGCCACAAATTAAAGCCCATGAAAAAGGAAGGTGAAAAGGTATCTAGCGGTGCTAGGATTTGTCTTGTTGATGAAAGGAAATTTTTAGATGACATGAAACATCAGCATATGTGCTATGCTTTGATTCCTAGGAAAGATAAAGAAGGTAGTAGTGAAATACCATTTGAAGTTTCGAATTTACTAGGGGAATTTGGAGATATTATCTCTGATAATGTTCCAGATGGATTGCCACTAGTAAGGCAAATCAGTCATCAAATAGATCTAATTCCAGGAGCTAGTTTTCCTAACAAGGCTGCTCACAAGATGACTCCTACTGAAATAGAGGAGCTAAATAGATAGGTTCAGGAGCTATTGAGGAAGGGCTTGATTCAAGAGAGCCTGAGTCCATGTGCAGTACCTACAGTACTCACACTGAAGAAGGATGGAGAGTGGAGGATGTGTACAGATTCTTGAGCTATAAATAGGATAACCATCAAGTACCGGTTTCCTTTGCCAAGGATGGATGATCTTATGGACTGCTTGAGTGGAGCTCAGTACTTCACAAAGATAGATTTGAAGAGTGGTTATCACTAGATATGGATTCGAGAAGGAGATGAGTGGAAAATAGCCTTCAAGACCAAGGAGGGTCTTTATGAGTGGTTAGTCATGCCCTTTGGATTGACAAACACCCCAAAAACCTTCATGCGGCTCATGAATGAGGTACTTAAGAAGTTCTTGGGAAAATTTGTTATTCTCTATTTGGATGATATTTTAATTTTTAGCAAGACTTTGGAAGAACATTTACTGCATATTCGTAGTGTCCTTGAAAGGTTAAGGGAAGAGAAACTGTTAATTAATATGAAGAAGTGTATCTTTGCAAAAAGGGAGTTAGTCTATTTGGGGTTTGTTATATCACCCGAAGGTCTCAAAATGGATTCGGAGAAGGTAGAAGCCATCTTGGAATGGCCTACTCCAAGGTTTGCTACTAAGGTAAGATCATTTCATGGTTTGGTTAGTTTTTATAGGAAGTTTATTAAAAAATTTAGTGGCATATGTGCACCCCTAACTGATACAATAAGAGGGGATAGAAAAGAGTTCAAATGGACTACAGCAACTGCAAGAAGTTTTGAATTGCTGAAGAAGAAGGTAACAGAATAACCTGTGTTGGCACTTCTAGATTTTAGAAAGGTTTTCTAGGTAGATTGTGATGCCAGTGTTAGCACTATTGGGGCTATATTAAGCCAAGAAGGTAAGCTTATTGCATATTTTAGTGAAAAATTGAATGATGCAAAGAAGAAGTATTCTGTTTATGATCAAGAGTTCTATGCAATAGTTCAGGCCTTAAAGAAATGGAGGCATTATTTATTGCCAAAGGAATTTGTTTTGTATATTGATCATTAGGCATTACAGTACCTAAATAGCAAAGGTAAATTGAATCAGAGGCATATGAAGTGGGTAGAGTTCTTGCAGAGCTATACATTTGTGTTGAAGCATAGAAGTGGAAAATCTAACAGGGTTGTAGATGCACTAAGTAAGAGATAGTTATTGCTTATAGTAATGCAGGTTGAAGTAGTTGGGTTTGATGAACTCAAAAATTTGTACCCCAAGGATCCTGATTTTGCTAAAGCATGGAAAGCTCGTAAAGAACCTCTTGCTGTAGATAGAACCAAGTGGTTAGACTATTTGATTCAGGATGGCATGTTGTTCAAGGGTAGTCAATTGTGCATTCCAAGGAGTTCCATGAGGGAAAATCTGATTAAGGAGAAACACAATGGAGGGATGGCAGGACATTTTGGTCGAGATAAGACCATTGCCATTCTTAGAGAACATTATTTTTGGCCTCAAATTTCACAGGATGTGAAGAAGTTTGTACAGAGTTGCCAGGTTTGTCAAGTTGCCAAGGGGTTTAGTCACAATACTGGCCTATATCAGCCATTGCCTGTTCCATCAAGGCCATGGGAGGACATAAGTATGGATTTTGTTCTTGGATTGCCAAGGACACAAAGGGGTAATGACTCAGTATTCATGGTGGTTGATAGGTTCTCTAAAATGGCACATTTTATTCCATGCCACAAAACTCATGATGATGTCCATATTGTAGATTTGTTTTTCAAAGAGGTGGTAAGACTACATGGTCTTCCAAGGAGCATAGTTTTTGACAGAGATACCAAATTTGTGGGGTATTTCTGGAGGACATTGTGGAAAAAGTTGAGAATAGACTTGAAATTTAGTTTCACGCATCACCCACAAACTGATGGCCAAACAGAAGTGGTAAACAGGAGTCTGGACAATTTGTTGAGATGTTTAGTTGGGGATAAGCCCAAGGGGTGGGATTTGATTCTACCACAAGCAGAGTTTGCTTACAATAACTCTATAAAGAGGAGTACTGAAAAATCACCATTCCAAATTGTATATGGGAATAGCCCAAGGACTACACTAGAATTGAGGAAGATAGATCAAGGGGAGAGGACAAGTGCTAAAGCGAAAGAATTTGCTAAACATATCAAGCATCTACATGAGGAGGTTCAGGCACACATTACTAAGATGAATCAAGAGTATAAAGCTAGGGCTGATCAAAGGAGAAGACATAAGGAATTCCAAGTAGGGGATCTAGTCATGGTGCACTTACGAAAAGAAAGATTTCTAGTCAGTACTTACAACAAGCTGAAAATGAAGAAATTTGGACTCTGCAAAGTTTTGAAGAAACATGACTCAGGAAATGCATATGAGGTGGAGCTGCTAGATCATATTCACATTTCTCCCATTTTCAACATTGCAGATTTAACAGAGTATCATGATGATGGTGTAGATGAGGAGCTGGTGTGAGAGCCATGTCCAATTCCTGCTTCTAAGAAAGAGGAGATAGAAGACATTCTAGATCATCGTGTGGGTAGGAGTACCAGAAATAGGCAGTATGAAGAGTATTTGGTCAAATGGAAAGGATGACCGATTGAGGATTCAACTTGGATTTTAGTAGCTGAGGTTTCCCATTTGGGATTTCCTCTACCATTCATAAAGTGACAAGGTCACTTTTCAATCTACCCTGGGTTTCTGATGTAGGAGCATCCAGAGATATAAGGGCAATCCTGTGTCACCCAAAAAAATGTACTTAGACTTAGTTTCTGTTTCATGTCTTTTCATTTTTGGATACCCATTTGGGTCAAATAAAGGTTCCAACTCTCACGGTTCAACTATCAGTGTGCTAGAAAATCTTGAAAAAATAGGAGCATGCAATTTGGCCATCATTTTGGTGACCTAGAAGGTGTGAATTGGCCAGATGAATGTAATTGTGATTTAGAGCATTCCAAAAAATGAATTAGGTCAAAAGGCCCCACGGTTTGAAAGTTATTACATTTTTTTGAGTTTTTGAGACCTCCTAAGAATGCTTCAAAGTCATGTTAGGGGCATTAAATGACCTCAAAAAGGGCTGAAAAATGGGGGATGAGTAAAGATTGTCCATAAGGCTATAGAGCACTTTGAGAGCTTTCCGAAAATGAAAACTGTTCATCAATCAAAGTTACGGTTCAAAAGTTATGCCTCTTAGAAGTTCGGTTACCATTTTTGGATTCTTCTAGATTTGCACCGGCTTCTAACACAACTTTTGGAACCTTCTATTTGGTCGGTAGATGCCTACTAGCACTTTCTAGAATGTACTCCTAGTCCTTAACCCTCTGGGGTCTATTTAAGGAGATTTTTGGCATTGTAAAAGGCAGTTCAGAGTGGAGTTTGAGAGGAAGTACTAAAAGGAGAAATTATCTCTAGATTTATGCTATTGTAAGCCCTTAGGGCATGTTTTGAAGTTTATTTTCTTTGTACTATTTGTACTAGCTTATTTTCTCAGTTAATATAATTTCTCCTTTTTTGTTGTGTCCATTTTGTTCTTGGGTTGTGTCCCCATCAAATAGTTGACCTTTGCGGTCTCTTTTGTAAATTCTCCTTCTTAGCATTCACATGTCGATTAGATGGGACATAGTGATCTTTATTTTTCAATGGATTCTTATGTTTATTCTCACTTCCAAAGGACTTGGGATTTGTGGATGAATAAGGATGATATGACTAGTTTAGATGTATAGATGGTTGAAAAGTCATCAAGGATGAGTGTCTTTGTTGATCTTGAGGTATTATAGGAGAGCTAGGGAATGAGCTAGGAGTGAATGTAGGAGATGGAGGAACATAAGGCCCCAATATGGATGGAAGGTTTGAAGGCTTTAGCGTTGATGGATGAGGACCAAGGATGATTTAGAAGATGCAAAGGGATAGTGGGAAGGGATATCAACATCTTTAGAATGAGCAACATGGTCAAAGCCATCAATAGACTCATGAATACCTTTGATAGGAACAAAATTTTTAATAGAAGCACTTGAAGCTTGAGCACAATTTTGAAGTGGATATGGAGAAGTAGAACATGAGGCGATGCTTTGATCTTGACAAGTAGCTTTGGATAGCATATGAAGAGAACTTTTCTCATAATATTCAGTAAGCTCAAGGGAGATAATGGAAGTGGTATCTTCATCAAACTTAAGAGGTGGAAAAGATATAGGATATGGAGGGGAAAAATCTTGAAAGAGATGAAAGGGTGCTTGATCTTGATCTTTCTTGACATTTATAGCTTTTTCTTTTTGAGAGTCCTCTTGAAATGGAGCCACTTCTAAGGACAAGGGAGAATGAAGAGTGGATGGAGTAGTGCTTGGATTAGGCATAGTAGTGCATGAAGGTTGAGGATGTTTAGGATTAGTAGCATGGAAAAGGTTTGCAGCCAAGTGAAGGTTAGCCTGAGTTTCTTTTAGAGGTAGCCCTTGAGGATACATGTAGTCAAGGTGGAAAGCATTAGGTTCTTTATTTAATGGAGGCATGTTGGAAAGATTTGAAGTGTTGGGAATGCACAAGTTTTGGAAGAAGTGGAAGATGTAATAGAGCTGCTACTAGACATAGATTCATTAATGTAATCTTCCTCAAGAAAATTATCCTCATCACATGAATCATTAGAGGTATCAATAATTCCATTATCAATAAGATCTTGTATTTTATGTTTTAGCTCAATGCAATCTAAAGTACTATGCTCATTATGTTGATGATAAGCACAATAGATATCCAAGAATGGGTTTCCATATGAGCTAGACTTTGGTAACATGATGATCTTATTGCTAAGAAGTTTTTGCAAAGTGTCATCATAAGAATCTTCCAAGGGAGCAAAAGTTCTATTAGAAGTATGTCTAGGATCTTCTTGTTGTTTCTCAAGTGAATAGAATGCATTCATGTCTTCATCATTATCTTGGTCAAAGATAGGTCCATCATGAAATTTTGGAATAGGCTCAAAATAGGTATCACTTGCTTGTCCTCTAAAGAGGTCTTTAGATCTAGAAGATGAAATCATTTGATGTCTTGACATAGAGCATGTAGACCTAGAAGAAGAGGATGACCTCAAAGAAGGTGACTCACATGCATGTAAAGATCATAAGGAGGATTCATCTAATGATGCAATCTTCTCCTTTAACCTTTTCTCAAGTTTAGAATTCATTTTTGTCATGCGCTTAAAGAAATGAAGGTAAGAAAGATCATTTTTCTCTTCTAGTTCTTTGAATTGCACATATAGATCTTGAAACTCTTTAGCGGCATGGAGGATATCATGATCATCTAGATTTGGCCAAGGTTTGATAGCACAAGGTTTAGATCCCATAGTTTTAGATGCAAAGCCAAGCATAAAAGAGCCTAGAAGATAACTTGATGTTGAAACTATAGGAGGTAGAGTGTTCACTTGCCAAGATAGCAGAGAGAGATTAACGTGACTTATCAAACAATACTTCCAAGAAACTTATGACATGAATGACTCAATTCAATAGCTAGGCAAGATGCCCAAATAGCCAAATAGATAGAGCAAGCGGGATGACAAGTGAACAACTCTCCAACCCAAGAGTGTAGTCAAGAAATCAAGGCAACCATTTTAGCAAAAAGATAACTAGCAAGTGGACATAGACCATGAAGATAGAAAGACCAAGAGAACTAAGACCAAAGAGTCACTTTAAGCATGTTCAAAAACTAGAGACATAGCAAATCAAAGTCAAATGATTAGACTCCTCTTAACAAGAAACACAAGAAAAAAAGTTAAGACTTGATGCTTTGACTTGGTTGACAAAGTTTGACAATAGTAAATAGCATAGCAAGTTTGATGTTCAAAAATAATTTCTTTTCAAGCAAGATAGTGACACATGAAGTTGTATTCAAACAATCAAGCAAGGGATAAAGAAACCTTGCATGATACAAGCATATGTGAGGTCTTAAAATAAATCCCTAGAACTATCATCATGTGTATGTTCAAAAGATTTTCACAGGTCTAGCACATTCGAGAACACATCAAGCAATATCTACCTAAAAGACATGGTTCATTACTCAACAACTTGGCCCACGCTTGATGCTCCTTTGCCTCACTCCAAGCGGTTGCCCACAAGAGATATTGGATTTGTCATGGAAATGCCATAAGCATAACCAAGGAAACACATATGGTGAGTGTAAATCTTGGGGTGATCTGGGTAGTCCACTAAGATCAATCTTTGCACCAAGAAGTTGAGTGGCTAAAAAGGGTAGTTACTAACTTAGGGTGTTTAGATAGAGCTTCCGTTCATAGTGCTCCTCTTTCTCTCAATTATGGGACATCTCACCTTGTGATGAGTAACCGATCTCACGATCACAAGAGTACCTTAAGCATTCTTGCCTAGTGATCTCCCTATGGTTGAAATCCCATAAGTGATCACACTAGGCAAAGATAAACACTACGTCTACCAAAGTTTTGTGTCTTTGATAGCCTTGAGTTTATAGTGGGTTGGAAGAGCTAGGTAATTTGCTTGTCTCCACTTGGGTCATTCCTCTCAGGTTGTCCGAGAGCAGGCCCTCTGAAGGATTCTAAGCTACACAAAGAGTGGATTAACTTTTGGAAGTCAAGATTTCTGATTCACCACAAGGGTGAAGAGCATACTCTCCTATTCCAATAATTTTCTCTCAAACATGCCAAGAAGATTCAGTTGCCTCTTACTCTTGAAACCAAATTGTAAGTCAAGATTTCTGATTCACCACAAGGGTGAAGAGCATACTCTCCTATTACCAAAAGACTTCAATCCAAGTTTTATGTGCCTATGAAAAATGAACAATTAGTCAATGCCTCACATGAAAACAAAAAATCAAGCAAGTTTGGGTTTTTATGCTTTGGGCAGCCCTGCAAACAATGTTAGTAGCCCTTGTGCATTTGAAGCTTTGACATGCGTTCTTTTCATGCAATCTTTCAATTTTTTTCATAAGGATGGCAACCTGTAATCACAACTTGTTAGCACCAAAATTTAGTGTGAAATAACATAAAAATCTGCAATAAAAAGTGGTTAGTTGCCTCAAAAATCCAATTTATCTTCCAACCAAGTGCATGCAAAAAAAATGTAAGTTAATCACAAATGCTCTCATTTTTACTCTTTCATTTTGACCTAGTCAACAAGATTGGACTTGTTTGCTATTATTTCGGATCCAAAAAGAGAAATTCAAAGAATAGAACGCTACTAAAAACTAGAGAGCTTTCGAAAAATGCAAGAAATTTAAAAAAATCTCCTCATTTGTGCCCTAGAGACCCATTTTGTCAAAATAGGCCAAATTTATCAAATTGAGTTTTTGATACTTAATACAATGTCAAAAATCAAAACACAAAAAAATTACCCCCCTTATAATTCAAAAATCTTTCCGAAACTATAAGTTTTTCTAAAAAATGTGCTGATTTGCGATCAAAAATGACTTTTTATGAAGAAAAAAGAAAAAATCATAACTCTCGCAAATCATGTCAAAATGCTTTGAAAATTGGACTAAAACATTTTGAACACATACCCAACTTGCAAAAAATAATTTTAGAACCAAACTCTAAGCAGTTTAAAAGATATGATTAAATCTTTAAACCAACTAGATTTTTGGCCTTCAAACCAATCTACTTATGGGTTGGCCTTAAAGCCCAAGTGATAATTCTACAAAAGCACTTGATTAGATCCAATATGCTGCTATAAAAAATTAGAGATGAAAAATAAAAAGTAAATGGAGCTATAAATTTGGTTCAAGCCCCACGGTGGGCGCCAAAAATGTACACTAGAAAGTGTGTCACACTCTAAACCATTTTATCCAAACAATTCAATGAGTTTGGAATGCTTGGATGCCGGCTTAGAGCTCCCTATCCATGGAGTGCAAGAGAGTATATTTCAAGAATAAGAAGGCTCTTAGATGAGCCTTAGAGATACTCTTCTTGCTAGTAAACTATGCAATGGGAGGTTCCAAAGACAACATGAAAGAATGCAAATGTCCCAAGGAGTTCCTCAAGGATGCAATGCAAATGAAAATTAAGCTAGAATGAGATGCAAAGTGGAGCTATGCTAAAATATGTATGAGAGTGTTACAATCCAAATATTAAGCTATGTGAGATAGATTATTGCAAAATAGAAGCTAAACTAACATGCAACATGAATCTAAGCTAAAATGCTATGGTATGAGAGAATGTAGACAAGAAATAGAAGTTCTCCACAAAGCTCTAAAGAAATCTGTTAGAAAACTTGCAACATAACAATATTCAAAATGAGGATCGATTAAGGGGGAAAGCTCTCTCCCTTTTAAAGTTGTATAGACGGTAGAGATCAAGATGAAGATGGTGGATGATCAATGGTGGAATTTGAAAAGAGGAGTGATCCATGTGCACACACAAGTCAACCAATAGAATATAAGTTTACTTGTCATATAAGAAAAAAGTCACAAAGCCTTTTCTTTTAATTGAAAAATAGAAAAAGGACTTTATGTGTACACTTTAAGTGGGTTAGAAGAATGGGGTCTTTTATTTAATTAAAAGGGGACATGTTCTTTTAATCAAATAATGAACTTAGGATAGCATAGTCAAACTATAGGTTATAATCAAAATAAATTAATTATTAGCAATTTGGTCTAGATAAATGATTAAATTAATTTAGCCAAAATTTTGAAAAGAGGGCTAATATTTTAGATGACCATTTTTAGATGATTACACCTATGTGGGATAAATAACAAAAATCTGGCACTTTTTTGAGTCTCCCTACAATAGGAATAAACTTGATGACTGGGAAAAATTTACTGGCAATCACTACTCATCCAGACATGGAGTCCACATAGTAGCCCCACTCTACTCCACATGGCATTATTATATTTTCCCTAGCCTACACATGTGGACATCCTCCTGATGTAGACTATATAGTTAGCACATACTTGGTAGTCAACATTAGTAATCCAACGTAATACTCTATACTCCATGGTTGACATCTGGATCCCCACTGACTCAATAATGACTATACATCCAAGTCACTAACATGTAAGAAAATTTAGTTAGTTACTATGTACCTAACATGTCATTTTTTTCCATACAATGTTGTACCTACCTGCACAATTCCATATGATGTTAACGTCACACTGATGTCATCTAAGGGATGGGTACACTGATGTCATCAAGTTCATGAGCCTAAAATTGATGGTTATTTGACCATCATTTAGGGGAAAATTTGAACTACTATGATGGTTGTATGATCATCAAATTTAACCCCATCTTTAACTGATGCAACCCCTCTCTAGATTGATTTTTGATTTTATAGTCCAACTTTGGGAGGCCATATCTTAGTCATTCAGACTCCAAATCAGGTCCAAATTTTTTTGAAATTTGGTAGAATTTTGTAAAATTTTTAGTGGTGTAGCTCTTTTCTAGTTTTGGTGCATAGATTTGTTAGAATTTGTGTGTTTTGGCAACTATACTTATTTAATCCTATATTTTCCAACTTCAAACACTCCATACGGGCTCATCTATACACAAAAATAGGTTCCATTTTTTTTTGAAAGTGCATTATTTTTCATCTACCTTCCAAATCTACAATCAAATTATAAGGTTGTGTGGAAAAAAGTGTTACTTTCATAATTAGGTCCTTTTCTGCATTGTAATACTTTGATATATCTTCAAAATTGTTATATATCTAAGATACATTGTAATGTTTCAATTTTAAACTCCATAAGGAGGTTGTAAAAGCCAAAATTAGAAGTCCACTCAAAATTGACAAGTGGCCATTGTAAAGCATCTTTTTTGGGGGGTTTCTTGATTTAGTGAAAAGGGGGGGTGTTCTTGCTATTGTGTTCCTCTTTTTTTATAGTTTTCTTTCATTTTTTACATCATGGGACATTTTACATTTCCAAAATTAACTCCACATAACTATGTTACATGGTTCATTAAAATGTAGTGTCATTTAATGCATAAAAGAGTTTCTCAATATGTAGACAATACCCTTCCTAAACTAACAGGTGATCAAGTATCTACTAGTGAAATCACTAATTGGAAAACAATGGATAGGAAAGCCCTAGGTGATACTTGTTTGGGGGTTGATGAAAAGATCATATATCAGATTCAGAAGTCTTGTACATCCAAGGAAGCTTGGGATACCCTCCAAAACCAATATGGTAAAGTGTTTGAGGAAGATGTTTTCAAAATTAAAGATGAGCGTGTTTCCTTAGATCCTAAGTCATTTGATTCCATATAGAATTTCATCATTAAGGTGAATGAACTAAGGACAAAGCTTAATGATTTTGGGAGTCCTATCAAAGATGATAGATTGATCTATCTCATACATAACAAGCTACCATGTGAGTACTCCACATTTGTTTCTACTTATAACACTTTCAAGACTACATTAGGGTCTACCTATTAGAAAGTCTCTTTTGATGATTATATTGATATGTTGGATAAAGAAGAAAAGATTTTCCAAAGTCTAAAGCATTGGTGGCCAACAATGAGGGTTTTCAAAATTCAACTAGATAATCTTCGAATAAAGGAAAGGGCAAGAATAAGAAGTGGAAGAAAAAATTAGAGGATGCAAAAAAGACAACACCACAATCCAATCAACAAGGAAAATCTTCCTCAAATTCAAATAAGAAGGGAGACAATTACAAGGACAAGAAAAAGTGTGCTTATTGCAAGAAATTGGTCATGAAGAACATGAGTGTTATCATAAAAATATTGATGAGTTAACCAATATCATGAAGAAACATAATGTTCTACTGCCTAATGCTTACAAGGAGAAAGGCTCTTCTTTAGATTCAACGGGAAAAGGACAAGCACTCATGGAAAATTCAAATTCTTCAATGGAATGGATTCTTGGCTCAAATGCCTCATATCATATGGGTTCTTCAAAAGGAGATTTTTCTTCATTGAAGTAGTCAAAGGAACCACACATCTTTGTCAAAGATGATACAAAAATGGAAGTTGAAAGGAAAGGAAATGTGGAAATGAAAATAGAGAATTTAAAGATGCTCTCTATGTTCCAAACCTAAGTTCAAATCTCCTCCTAATTTACCAAATCACTCACCTTAGAGATGGTCATAAAGTTGAGTTCCTTCTTGACTCAGCAAAGGTGCACAATCTACAAGATGATTCAGTGGTTGCAGTAGGGAAAGTTAATCATGACAAAAGGTTGTATTCTTTCTCCCATTGTGTGCCCAAGTCTACTTCACGAGCCTTGTTGACACAATCCAATTCACACATTCAATTATGACATGAGTGGTTTGATCATCTTTCCTTCCGCTATCTTTAACAACTTTGCTCAAATAAAATGGTCAAAGGTCTACCTATAATCAACTTTTCCATAGGTGAATGTTCAATAAATTCCATGGATATGCATCTAGAGGAGAAGTTACAAAAAGGTAAGTCTTCAAGAGCACTAGTTGTTCTTTAGTTGGCTCACATGGTACTAGTAGGTCCTTTTGCAGTGACATCAGTCAACCAAGATTGCTACATACTCACTTTTATTGATGACTTTTCAAGGTACACTTGGGTCTACTTTCTTTGTAACAAGAATGAAGTTTTGGACAAGTTTCTAGACTTCAAGGCTCATGTTGAACAAAAATCAAGGAAAGCAATCAAAGTTCTAAGGATGGACAATGAAAGTAGATATGTGAAAAAAAGACTGAAAGACTTTTTCAAACTTGAGGGAATTGATCTTCAGAATCCACCAACATTCAGTCCACACAAGATAGATGTTGCAGCATTGAGGATTCAAACTCTTAAGTCTATGACAAATTACATGATACAAGCCAAGTCTCTAGATCCATCACTTGAAGTTGAAGCAATCAATAGAGCCAATCACATACTAAATAAGTCTCCTCATCCTACCTAACATGGCAAGACACCTTTTGAGGTATGATGCAGTAGAAAACTAGTTGTGACACACTTTAGAGTCTTTGGTTGTCCTACATGGGCAAACATATTTTCCAAGGGGTGTAAGGCACCATCACCTAGGCCTTGTACTTTCATCAAATATGAAGACGGTGAAGGCATACAGACTTATGGATCCCGAGACACATGAGATCTTTGTGGAGAAGGATATGCACTTTGAGGAAAGTTCACCAAGCTTATCCTCTCCTTTTCTCCACACATCATACACTATGGAAACTAATAGTCACACCAGTGATAGTGCTTCAAAAAATTTAGACATGTGGGGTTCTATCGATAGTTGCACCAAGGGGTCACATCGTCAGTATAGTCCACATGCATATATTGCCACAGTGATAGGTCCATAACAATAGGGTATACCCAATCTTCCAGCTCCAACACCAAAGGATGATTATATAGCAGATATTTCAAGTTTTTTTGTGGAGTCATACATAGTGGATTTGGGGGACATCATTGATGATATACATCTTCCCTTTGATGAAGAGGATCCTTCTATAGTTGTTGTGAGGGCTCACTTTAACCCTCATGTCTATTCTCTACATGATCGATCTTTATAGGTTGATGTGATTATGGATACTTATGTACAAAAGTTGCAAGAGGTCTCTTTATTAGTTGAGGAGATAGTACATTCTTTGGGATAAGTTCTACATTCTTCATTTATAGGGACTATTGAACAGGTTTTAGAGACATTAGTGATCATCGAGGTTCTTTCCACACATAGTGGAAGCATCTCAATTGTACCTATGGTATTGATTCTTCTAAAGGGGAGGAACACTATTCTGCAGTCTTGGATCAGCTTCTACATTGAAGAAGTCACTAGTCAACATTCTTCTTTGATGGGGAGCCTATCTTGTCTCTCTTCCTCTTCTCACATTTCTCTATTGTATATACTTTATGTATGTCATAATGGGGGGTCTTGATTACTCCATTCATCCATGCATCTAGTTTTTTCATCTCTCTTCTTTATGAGAGATTGCATTTCATTATGTACATGGGTATCTAACATGGCCTAGTAGCCAGAAACCATCATG
Source organism: Cupressus sempervirens (assembly GCA_028749045.1). NCBI lineage: Eukaryota > Viridiplantae > Streptophyta > Pinopsida > Cupressales > Cupressaceae > Cupressus > Cupressus sempervirens. The sequence goes on from CM053786.1 coordinate 483,997,051, forward strand.
CATTGCATCTTAGATTTTGTGATCTTAAGTGCATTCCCCTAAGTTTCACTTAAGGGGGGGTGTTGATGTAAATACATATTTACTATTTGCACTTTACTTAATTTTACTTAGGTTAATGCATTATTTTAGTATATTTGCATTATTTTATTATTTATTTAGGTGAGACACTTAGGATTTTTTGTACTCTCATGAGTTTTCATGTTCACAACATAGAAGTACACAAATCTAATTTAGCACATGGTGTTGACAACACTAGAGCTTGCATCATTCCCTAAGTTTTCAAGTTGACAACATAATCATTCACACTCCTATTTTAGCACATGTTATCTACAACATTAATTTACATGCTATACCATTGTTGGCCTATCCTCACATCATTGCACTTACTCCCATGCTTAATGGAGGATAACCCATATCTAGTGGACATGTGCATAGTTGTATGACTTATCATGTTGTTGACTTCTATAAATTCTAGAAGCTCTCCAGAGGCCTTCATATATAGGCACTCCTAGTGTACTTTTATATAGCATATTGAATGAATATATCATCATTCTGATCATACTCTCTCTTTGGTCTACTATTATGCTTGTGGTCTTGGGTGAATTCTTCCCTAAGGAAAATTCTTACATGTTCATAATAGTACCCTTGTTATGTTGGATACAATTGTCTAATTGTGTGTTGTATTTGATGTTACACAAATGTCATATCAGTTGTCAATTAGTGCTTACCAAGCTCACTTGGTCAACAGGATAGTTTTCCTTTTCTACTAATCATTCCTAAAGATTACTCTGTGAAGACAGTGTGTACAAGCTCACTCAAGCATTGAAGGAATTCAAGCAGGAAATAATGTTAAACAAATTCACATGGTTAGCTCAAAGGAAAGTTGGACAAAGTCAGCGTTCATCGAGTTCACTCATTTGCCAAAGGATATTTTTGCAAGTTTGTAGTATTAGCCAAGCTTCTATTGGTTAACACAAGAAATCATCTCAGAACCAGTGTTTACTGAGCAGGGTTAACCAATGAGGGATTTTATTATTTTGGCATAAGAAGCTTAATTATTTTAAGTATTGTTTCTAACTGACTATTATTGGTTATTATAATTTGAATTAGAGTCAACTTGACAATCTAGATGGTATAAATGAAAGGTCAAGTTAATATTTTAGTATTTATGCAAGTGTGTTGATTGAATTGTGAAAGAAAGAGTGAGAACAAACTTGAAGGATAAGCAGGTATCTTTCTGGAGTAGAAAAGTATTATTCAATCAGGAAGGATCAAGTATGAAGTAGAATAGAGATTTTTAATTAGCAATTTAGTTGCATCACAATTAGGTCATTTCATTATTACTCTCTTACCATTTTAGTAGTGATCTAAAATCTCCTAACAAAGTTGGTTTAATAGCCAGTTGTAAATCCTCTAAAAGGTGACAATTCCATTGAATTGTTTTAAGACCTCTTGCAAGGTCACTCATTATAGGGTGATTATATCCTCTAACAAGGTCACACCTAATAGTGTTTTTTGTAACCTTTAACTAGGTTGGCTCCTAACAGGGCTCACTTCAAAAGAGTGAAAAATAGTAACTAGTTACATTGGTCTTTTTTCCCATACTATGTTTCCATGTTAAATCCTAGTGTCTCATGTGTTCATGTTAGTTCTCTTATGCCTGAAAATTAATTTCTATGAATGTTTAAGATTAGCTAAAAGTAAATCACACTCTGCATTTATCGAGTTACAACATTTTCTATGTGTTTACCAAATATTAGTAGCAGTCAGATTTCTCAGTTTAAATTTTATTGTTTTAGATTACGGTAAAAATAGGTTTTGAAGGAACCCCGAAACCCTTTAACAAAAAGTAGATAGATAAAGCATTACAGCCCAATAGGAAAAAGACACCTGCAACAAACTGTAGAACAATTTCAAAATTAGGTTTTACAGGGACCTGAAACCATTAGAAAAGTCCAAAAATAAACTAAACCAGGTTTTAGAGGAACCTAGAACCACTAATAGTCTAAATGAGAAAAACCAAAAACCAGGACTAGAGACCCCAACCAGAAACCAACACTAGATAGGAACAAAACCAGAGAACCCAACCCAGAGTGACTATTGTAGTTCTAATATCATTTTAGCAGCTTCCTTACCAATTGCTGTAGTCTCTTGAATGGTATGAGTAGCTAAAGTAGTACTAACTCTCATTGCAATCTTCCTCGAGCTCTACCTTGTTCTTTTGCTCAGACCCTCAGCCAAAGTGATTTCTTCATTAGCCCTTTTTCCCAAGCTTGTAGCGGATGCACATATACTCAAGGTGACCTACTCCATCTTGGTGCCACTCTCCTTGATTAACATTCTAAGGTTCTTCTCATAGTTGTTTATTTTGTTAGGGATGTCTCCCATCTGCCCTTCCAGTTGACTAAGTTTGGCATAGATAGTGTCCTGGTTTTGTTGTAGAATTTCCACCTTTTTCTTCAAACCCATCATTTCATTATAGATCCAAGAATCAACTTTGAGCATGGTGTCGACTTTAACCTTTGCAAAATGTAGGAAGGTGAGCATGGTATCCCTCTGCATTGAATCACTATCATCTTCAATAGTCTCATGTCTGGGGGAGAGGACATTGTCATTTTTATCCTACATTTCCATTTGATCCTCCTTTTGAGCCCCGATAGAGTCCTCTATGCTAGCAGATTCCTTCCTTTTTTCTTCCTCTATCCCCTTGATAAGAGAAGTAGTTTTAGCCATATGGTCCTCCTTACTCTTCTCAATAAGGTTCCCGACAGTGTTACCTTCCACATCACCTGCACTAGATATAGCCTGGTTACCCTCATTAATAGATTTACTCTGTTCAGAATTATCTTCACTATTGGCTTCCTCTTTCCCTTTTTCATTATTACCTTCAGTCTCTGGGTACCCATCCAAATTAGAGCTTAAATCCCCGGCATCAACACCATCCTCATTCTTAGGGTTAATATTCTCATGGCTTTCCAAATTCTCTGTCTTAGACTCCTCATCCTCATGTTTTTGAGAAGCTGAGGGTTTCAAATTCAGGGCTTTATCTTTACCTTTCACAGAGTCACCCTTCTTACTCCTAATGGAGTCTGTCTTCTTGTCCTTAGAGGAAGTAGAGGCAATGTGTTTATTTTTACAATACCCCTCAATAAGAAGAATCAACCCTTCATGTAAAATGGGTCTAGACTCCTTCTTATGGGCTTCTAAACTATGAAGTAAAGAAAATCGCAAATAGAAGGGGAAAGATATTCTATCTTTGTGTCTAAAGTGATTTGAAAAAACAAAGTGGCATTTATGAACTCTTTTACTTCTTCCATCAAGTATGAAATACTCACAGATATAGCAAAGAACATCCCTCTAAATCTCCTTTATCTGATGCACATCGAAGAAATCACCACTCTTTTCCAGTTGCTTCTCCTCATCTTCCATTTTTGGAAACTTTTTGTAGGCTGCATTTGAAATACTAGTTTTCTTGGTGAATTTTATGCCCATTGTGGGGAGCTCCGTGATCTCAGCAATAAACTCCTCCATAAGTTTCATAGTAACACCATGGAGAGTGACTTTTCCATTGGACCTGTTTAAATTTTATTGTTGACATCTAAGAGATCTGGGATTTATTTTAGTAGTAACTGATTCACCCCCCCTCTTAGTTACTCCTATATTTCCAACATGTTACATCTAATACAAGGCATCAGACATGCAACCATGAGTGCCTTAAAAAGACACACCTAATGATTTCTTAGTGGTCACAATCCCACAAGTACTCTCACTAATGGATCAATTATTATGTCTGTAAAGGATTTTTCCTTTGTAAAGGGGCTTTTAATTAAAATGGGTCAAATAGCTTGGTTTTTCTTGTTTCCTCTTGGGTCATTCCTATTAGTGTATTTCCACCAAATAGAAAGCCCTATGAAGGAGTAAATCTCAATAGGAGAAAAATGGATCCACACCAAGGAGGTCAATTTTTTTATTTTCTACAAGGACAAAGAGCATACTTTCCTAGTCCCAATACTTCTCTAAAACACATCAAGAAGATTTATTAAGAACACTTAAGGTCAAATATGCCACCCACTTTCTTGATCCAATGAAGAGTAAAGATTTCTAATTTGCCTCAAGGGAAAAGTGTATACTCTCCTATCAACAAAGGACACTTGTGAGTTTTATGTGCCTATGTAATGAAAGAGAAACTAGTATATGCAAGCACAAGGAAATGAAATGAAGAAACGATAATTTTTTTCTTCTATTTTTTTCTTGTAAAACCCTAGAAACAAGTGGTAGGTGCCCATTTTGCAATTTTCTCCTTTAGCAATGTAAGCAAGAAAATCTCTACAAAACAACAAGGTTCGGGCATAAAATAGATAATTAAAATTAAAAGTAAACCATGAAAAACTAGCATTAGAGGTTGTTAGAAGACTTGTAAATCTAAAATTAAAAGATTAAAATGAAAACTGAAACCCTAGTCTCATATTATGCAAGCAAGGAAAATTGGGCAATAATTCATTAGATAATAGAGAGTCATACAATATACCCTACTAAAGATGAATGATACTTCATCTTGGTATGATACTGGGATTAAACCAATACAATACTCTATAGGAGGTACTATTATAGACAATAAGAAAAAGTAAAGTATTCCAAACTAGTGACTATTGCATTGCAATAGAATGGAATACTATACTACAGTAGCAAAAGTGTCAAAACTTGTATGTACAAAATATCACAAAAACAAGAAAAATGGAGCTAAACTAAAGAGTCCAACCCCACTATGGACACAAAAAATGTATGCTCACACTTCTATATACCATTATACATGAGAATACCCATGATGAAGAGCATCCTAGGAAGCATCCTATAGCTTCCTATCTATGTTGTGCAAGGATTCAAATAGAGTATTGTGGCTCTCAAATGAACCTATTTATGCAAAATTTTCAAGGTACATCATAGAATGGAAGATTCAAAGAAGTAGAGACAAGAATCTCAATATCCAAGAATCAATTATGCAATGAAAATACAAGATGAGATAAAGGAGATGCAACATCTAATCTAAAAAAGAGTTATAAAACCCTTAATTAGACAATGTGAGCTAAGCTAGTGCATTAAGTAAATCTAAGCTAAGAATGAAATTAAGATACAATAAAGGAAAAGAAAAGTGAGTGTAAATGTTCTCAATATTTTGAGAAAGAAAAATGACAACATAACAATAGAGTGCAAGCATAGGGAATGAGAGAGCAAGGAGAGATCCTCCTTTTAAAGAGAAATAGATGGTAGGGAATAAGAGGCAAAACCTATGTTGGAGAATCAATCTTAAGTTAGATTTTTGTACATGAATCTCCAAGAGGGAAAATAAAGAATAGTGTCTAAGAGGTAATTATGTGGAGGAGAAAGGGGATTCCACCCACCTTGAAGAGTGTTCCCGCATATGTGTAGACAAACATGCTTTTCTTTTATTTTTAAAATAAAAATTTTCTTTTATGTGCACACATAGGAATAAAGTGGGATTTTAGAGAATTTTATTTATTTAAAAGGGTAAATGAAAATTTTAATTAAATAAGAACTTAAGAATCTTGAGCTAAATCAATATTTGAACAAAGATGATAGATAAAAGATATTTAGTCTAGAATTTAGGAGTTTAAAAATACAAATTGGGGCCTCATAGTTTACTAGACCCTTTTTGGGTGATTACATTTTCCCCTCTTTCAATAATTTATGATTGATATAGGAAAAAATTAATTCAAATAATGATGATGCCAAGATAGAATTCAAATATAGGATGAATTAGAACCCATAATGATTAGATAAGCACTAATAAGTCCAAGATGGATTGATAAGTCAAGATGAATCAAAATCCATGATGATAATATGAGGAATAACACATCAAATTAGATATAGAGAAAGTATATATATCAAGCCAAGAAAATTTAAGATCCATAACAATTAGATGAGCACTAAAAAATATAAAGTGGATAGATGCAGTCAGAATCAGTGTGCAAATATAGTGTTTCTTCCCCCTCAAGAGCAAAATCAAAATAAAATGGGGGGGATGCAAAAAGAAAATATATTTGATAAAATTGAGATAATATAAGGTCCACAATGATGCAAAGACCATATAAAAAGTATTCTTAATGGGTCTTCCACCAAAATTTTAAAGTTATAGAACCAACTCTACTCAACACTCTTTAATCCTTACTATGTTCATAGACCTAATAGGCCTAATTAGGCTTGAATTACAAAGAAAGTACCATGGAATGGGTACTTAGAATCAATAAAAAAATTAAAATATATTATTCCACTAAATTATTAGGTATGTATTCACATTTATAATATTTTCCAACCATTCAAATGAATGCAAGAATGTTGCAACATTTAAGAATAATTTCTCAATAAGGGAAGAATTTAAGCCCTTCATCAATCATTTATAAATTAAAAAAATTGAAATAATTAAACTAATTCATTTTTTCATATTCAATAATAGTGAATTACCAATATTTTCTCCAAGTTGTATTGAAGTCCAAGAAAGGAAATATAAATTATTGCCATTTCCTCAAAATTGTTCATATTATGATAGAATCTAATCAATCTTCACCGATATGTTCATAACTTCTTTCAAACATAATGAAAATAATAAAAACACAAAACAAATAAAATGAAAATCATATAAATTGTTTAAAATATCAGTTTTAAGTATGTATAATTCAAAATAAGTTCATATCAACCAAAGCATCAAAGAAATTGGAGGAAAAAACAACCAGAAAACTAAAACATACAACATTAAAATAAGTTTTCTTCCATTCCAAATCCTTCCTCTAACTTCTCCAACATTAAATTTTGTATTTTTGAGACCACATATATATAATTTTGAAGCACATTAAACTCTCTAACAAACCTACAACTACCCATTAACACCTTTAAACCAACTTTTAAAAACTTGTTACCAAGTTGTAAAAGTTGTCATTACAATTTTGGCAACTTTTGAACAACTTTTACAATTATTATCCAAAGTACATAAAACTTTCCTTAAAATTTTAAAATATGATTAAAATTAATTTAAGGCTGAAATTATATTAGTTTCACTCTATTTTTATACATTTGAGCAGTTTATCACACTTGACATTTTACAAGACCTTGTAAATCACTATGCTTTTAATGGCTTTTATAGTCTTACAAAATTATTTGAATGAATTCCAAATGGTATTTAGGTCCTTACATAATATTGAAAAAATATTAAATAAAATGTAAAATATAAATTTATCCATGAGACAGTAAATGAATGGGTGCTCATACACCATACACTTGATGTAGAGAGCACAACAAAAGTGTGCTTTTATGGGCTTTCCACAAAAGTGATATATTTTTAATTAGAAATTGGTTTGGTGCCATTTGAAATTTTTTTGGGAAATTTATTTGATGCCCTAGGTAGGGTTACTAGTTTTTATTCTATTTTATTATAGTAAAATTGGGTCTTGATATGTAGATCATAACTTGAATAGTATTTAAAGGATTTGCCTTTGATTTGCATATGTTTTATAATGCCTAATTTGGAACAATTCCTCCAAAGGGTTTGGAAGGAAAGTTTTGAGAACAAAATTTATGAATAATGGAATTAGATATATAAATCAAGATATGGAAATTGATAAAGATTGATGTTTGGTGTTGAAAAGTGTTATGAGATGCCCCTAACAACGGAACTTATTTAATGGATATTGAAGGGATCAAAATATATATCACTTGTTAGTTTTTTTAGGATTCTCTAAACCACATGATGACAAATAAAAGATAAGAGAAAAGGTTGACCACCAAATGTTGATATAATGCCCTAGTTTGACAAAATTTGATGAAAAAGATAAATCATGATAATTAGGTCAAAACAAGAAGGGTGAAAGAATGAAATAAAAGTAAATGAATGAGAAGAGAGACAAAGATATTATAAAGAAATGACAATTTCCTCAAAAAGATCAAAAGGTTAGCCTCAAAAGGGTTAGCTAACTACATAAAAAAGGAAAATTTTTAAAACACAATTTTGAGAATCAAGATGAACCAAAATTTTAATTTTGATCTCAAAATGAATCCAAGAGGTTGAATTTAGGTAATGATGCAATTTTTGAAGAAATATGAGACTTTGAAAATTTTGATCAAAATGCTATATAAGTGGTCTAAAAGGATAGATTATAGATAATTATATGATTAACTCCTTGTGATGATTGGATATAATAAAGAGATGAAAGATAAATGGTGAAAATAGAATGAGAGATGAGTAGAAGGAAAGATGATCAAGTGTAGTTGATGACATATCCAAAAAGATGAAGAAGACTCTTTTCTAACTTGAAATGTAAATTAAACTAATATAAAACTTTTTGTGGCCTCACAACATATGCCCTATTTTAAGTCACAAAATGGGGGCCCGCTAGTTTTAAAATTTCCTATGAGGCATCTAGTCTGAAGCCTTGGTCATTTTGGATCCTCTTCTAGGTCTAGGTCAAACCCTTGTCTTTGATTGGGAAGGGTTGGGTAGTCAGAAATAGATAAAAATATTAAGTTTAAGACTTTAATATGTTTAAAGTGCACACATGCACAATATATCCCCACTTCAGGGATGTGCACATGCATACCATTGAAGGCGCGCACATACAAAAGTGCACACTCTAGTCCCCTAGGGGCCTATATAAGACCTCCCCCTTCACTTGTACAATACCATAATGTGCAAGCGTGTAATTGTACACCATGCACACCTTGTCAAGGTGTGCATGTGTGTGACTATGCACTATGCCATTTCCAAGTCAAAATTAGTGCACTAGCACACCTATCAAGGTGTGCTAGTGTGTAAAACTAGCATTTGGGAGGAAACATCCACTATTTTGACTAGTGTTGACCCTTTTCTTTGGTTAGTATGAATCTTTGTAGTCCTCTTTTGGGTATTTCAACATAATATGACTAATGTTTGCTTCTTTGTGCAGATAAAATGGAATCCTCATTATCCAGAGCACAAAAAATATCCATGGTATTGTGATCTGATTAGGATCTAGGACTATTATAGAGGAATGCTAATTGATTACATAGAATTAATTTAAAACTTTTAACAAATCAAATTAACGTAAATGAAATAAGAGAACAACAAGATTAAGCTGATAAAAGAGACAATGAGAGAAAGAAGACGCAAACAATTTGATCTTGGAGTTCATCCGTATGGACTACGTCTCCGGGTCCTGCTCCAATTGGGGGACCGATCCAATTATCTCCAAAAATTAGGTACAAATGTTTACAAAGTCATTCCTTTAAAGTACAACAACATCACGTTGTTTCAAAGTACAGGAATGAGCACTTCAAAAATCTCCCTTATACTCAGCACTTGGACGTTTTCTCCTTTTTTTGAATGCCTCCAAGAGTCTCCTAAACCCCCGTTTTATACATGAAATTAGCCAAAATAAGGCTAAAACCAAATTTACAAAAATAACCCCTTCAATTAATTCCCCTCTTGAAATAACCTGTTAGCCATTTTTAACAGATTTGGCTCATGTCAATTTTGGGGTTAAAAAAAAAAGATTATAACCTTAATTTACTAAGGTTGGAAGTTTGTTTGGCCAAGGATAAAATAAAAATTGCGCAATACATTCTCTAAGCACTAAAATGGTGCAGCAGTTAACCATAATTTTATGGTAACCACCGGTCGGGGGTTCTAACCCCGTCGGCGGTCTACCTCATTTGAAATTGGCGCTAGCCAATGTTTAAATTGTACTTGCCACCCATAAGTTTAAAAAGCTATGCTTGGTGCAACAGTTGAGGCATGAATTTTGAAGGTAAAGGGTCACTAGTTCAAATCCGACCATGAACTCTCTTTTTTTCCTATTTTCCCATTTTGCTAACATCATGATGACATCAACTATATTCATCTCTTACCTTGAACTTAAAAATGGCATAACTTCCATGTACGGGCTCCGTTTTTGATGAAACAAACACCGTTGGAAAGCTCTCGACGAGTTCTTTATTTTGAAATCCATTGTTGACCACTTTGGAGATGATTATTTTTTCACCTTTTTTTATGACCTCCATTCTTAGTTTGACCAACCTTTGACTAACCATAACTTTTGCATATAGACTCTATTTTTGTCCATTCAAATTGCATTGAATTTAGAATTTTGAGAACTTTAATTTGATGTTGATTATTGGAATTTTGGAGATACTTCAATTTTGACCAAAGTATCCCCCAGATCAAGCCTCCCCACTGAGGAGCTTTTGGACCATCGAAAGTTTGGATTACTCAGAAAGAAGGTGAGGGTATAGTTCCCTCACTTTACCAGTCTCCATCCATCTTGCCTTGCTTGGATGCATCCCCTTCAATCCCACTCAGAGGTATTCAACTGGTCCTCTTCGTGAAGTTCTAACATTCCTATCTAGGATAACATCTTCTGGCAATTCTGACATATACTCTAGTGAAAGATCATCAACTGATGGAACTTGAACACTGATGTCTTCATCCAAGATCATTGGCGGCTCATACAACTTCAGATTCTCAACATTGACAACTGAGTAAATAAGCATGTATGGAGGAAGATTAAGGCAGAAAGCATTAGTACCAATCTTTTCCAAGATCTCAAAAGGACCATACCTGATAGATTTGAGCTTCCTTCCTTCACCTTGCATTCTTTCCTTGCTGATATGTAACCAAACTCTATCACCAACTTGGAATTGGTGATCAATGCGATGCTTATCATGGCGAGCCTTATATTTTGCTTGGCTCTGCTCTAATTGTGCTTCTACTGCCTGATGGATTGCTTGGACCTTCTGGATGAACTTTAAAGCCTTTTTTGCATCATGGCGTTCATCTACAATATCGTCCTTCCCAAAAGCAAAATCCATTGGTGTCTTAGGCAAGTAACCGAAGAAAAACTCAAAAGGAGACCTCTTGGTAGAAGAGTGTGTCGCATGGTTGTAAGCATGCTACACATAATGAAGACTTTCATCCCACAACTTAGGATGTTTGCTGCAGTAGCCTCTAAGTAGATGCACAATTGTCTTGTTCACTACCTCTGTCTGTCTGTCAGTCTACGGATGGAACGTTGTACTCTTCTTCAGCTTGGTGTCCATGAGTCCCCATGAAGATGACCAAAATTCCCCTAAGAATTGAGAATCCCGATCTGATACAATAGAAGTGGGTAACCCAAAATGAACCCATACATTTTGAAAGTACAAATAAGTAGTCAGTTTAGTAGTAACTTGCTTTTTACAAGGCATTAAAATACACATTTTACTGAACCAATCAACTACTACATACAAATAATCATGACCCTTCCTAGAAATAGGTAAACCTCCCACAAAGTCCATAGATACACTTTCCCATGGATGGGATGGTACAGGTAATGGTGTGTACAAACCTAATTTCCTATTACTTGGTTTACTAGTTGCACACATTACACATCCTTTTATATACTTGGTGACAGTTTCCTGCATATGAGGCTAGTAACAATATTTCTACAATTGAGCTAATGTCTTACTTACCCCGAAATGTCCTACAATCAACAAGGTGTGTGCTTCACGGATTACATGTGCTTATTCATTTCTAGGAATACATAATTTTCCCAAGTGGTACAACAAATTATCCTGCACATAGTAATCTTTCTCTTCTACATGTTTACACTGGATTAAAGCTGCATAGATATCCTTAACGTTCTCGTCATTAGCATATTGTTCCTGAAAACTTTCATGAACCATAGAACTATTTTGAAGGATTATCAAAGCATTCTGAATAGGAGGCCTAGAGAGCATATCTGCTACTTTGTTATGGGAACCCTTCTTATACTTAATTACCAAATGAAACTGTTGTAGAAAACCCATCCACCTAAAGTGCCTACTTTGTTGCAACTTAGATTGTGAGTGCAAATATTGTAGTGGTTGGTGATCAGTGTGGATTACAGTTTCCTTTCCCATTAAGTAGTGCTTCCATTTTTTAACACTCTGAACTAAAGCATAAAGTTCTTTATCATATGTAAGATAGTTACTTACTACTCTTGAAAAAGTTTCAGAGTGGTAGCAGACTGGTTTACCTCTTTGCATGAGTACAACTCCCATGGAAAATCCGCTCGCATCTATCTCAATCTCAAATGGTTGATGTAAAATAGGTAGAGCTAGAACTAGTGTGGTGCTCAACTTTTCCTTCAAAGTGTTGAAAGCCTTCTGTTGTGGACCTCCCCACTAAAAAGTTTCCTTGGTACTGGTTAATGCATGCAATGGTGATGCAATGAAAGAGAAATTTGCAATGAACTTCCTCCAGTACTAAACTGCACCTAAGAAACTCCTGATTTCTGTAACTGTACTTGGCTTAGGCCATTTTACAATACATTCGACCTTCACAGGGTCTACTTTCAGTTGACCATTCCCTACAACATAGCCTAAGTACACTAAGGATGTCTTTGCAAATTTGCATTTTGACATCTTTACATTTAGTTTTTCTTTTCTCAGTATTTCAAATACTTTCTTTACATGAATTACATGATCATCCCAAGACTTACTAAATACAAGAATATCATCTAAATAGACTATGAAAAAATCATCAATAAAGGGATGAAAGACATCATTCATGACTCTCATGAATGTAGCTAGTGCATTATGCTACAGTGGCGGAGAAGAGAAATGCTATAGGAGGCAACATTGTTGAAAATGTAATAGGGAATTTAATGTTATGTTTTAAATGCTTTTAGTTTTTGAAGTTTGTAATAACGTCCTACATGTGGTGGCATACCTAGAGTAGCAGTTCGATAAGCTCTCCAGATATAGCCACCTAGGACCAGGTGTGTGGATCTTAAATTAGAATAGTTTTTTTTTAGTTCGTAGGTGGAGTGTTTAATGATTTTTAGAATCCAATAATAGGTAGTAGGTAGTTTTTGGAATATTCCTGACTTAGAAAATGACTGTCTAATATTGGTAGAAAAACATTTCAGATTCTTATCCTTTTTTTGGATAGAAGACATTTTTCTTTTCTAAAATAAGAAGAAAATGTTTCACATCCTTTAATAGAGAAAAGAAAGTCAGTTTTAAGGGTGAGCCAGTCGGCTATGTAAGACACGAATCAAATTTGGAGAGATATGGAATGTTTTTTTATTTTGTCTTTGTGCAAGTTTTTGATGCTCTGAGTTTTGAATGGATTTTTCTTATCTTCTCACTAGAAACAAGTTGATAGTTTGCAGAAGATTAAAAAAGTTTTAGTTTTGGGTCGAATTCGGTATGTTTGCAGAAAATTAGTCTCAGTGCATGGGTAATATCTCCCAAATGCACCGTTGGATTTTCATGAGCTTTGGATATGTTATTATAGGTCTAATTACGCCCATCTTAATTAGAGTGATTGAAGAGTTTTGATCTGGTTCAAGAGTTATTCATGTCTAAGTGTAGGCCTATCTAGAGACAGCAAGAAGCAATGTTTTGCAGAAAAATGTACTCTGATGCGGGGTCAATATCTCAAGTTTGAAATGTTGGATTTCTCTCAAATTTTTATATGTTGTTTGAAACCTAGTTATGAAAAATATAAAATAGTTGGATTGAGAAAATATTGTCTGCTTCAAAATTTATACATGTCTATTCACGAGTCTATCTAGAGACAACAAGAAGCAAAGTTTTGCAGAAAAATGTACTCTGATGCGTGGTCAATATCTCAAGTTTGAACCTTTGGATATTTCTAAAAATTTTATATGTTGTTTGAAACCTAGTTATTCCAAATCTCAATGGTTGGATTGAGTAAATATTTTCTGGTTCAAAATTTATTCATGTTTGAGTGCAGGTCTATCCGGAGGCAGCAAGAAGAAATTTTTGGGGAGATTTATTTTCAAAGTTTTGTTTATTGAATCTAGTGGATGGTTATAGGAGTCTTATGAGTTGAGTCTAAGGTATCTCTAGTTGTGTTTTCATAATAATGATAATGATAAGAATAGTTGGTTCAAATCACAATGGATGGTTATAATATATCGTGTGTGATCCTGAAGCTTGTAGATGCCCCTTGAAGTAACTCAGTTGAGTGAGTTTTTTCCTCCTGAGTTTTCCAAGGTGTGGCTCTGCATCATTTTTGGTATCAAAGCTTGAGAGTTGCAGGTTGTGAAGTTATATGTTGAACGCCCCTGATCAAGATTCTTTAATAGGGTCAAACAAGATGGTGACCAATGCAGAGTTAGCAAAGAAAGTCAAGGAGCAAGAAGAACTTCTCCAGAAAGAGAATAGAGAGTTGAAGGGGATAGTGGAAGAATTAGCCAGTAAGTTGGAATATATGCAAAATGTAGTTGAGAAGAAAGAAATGAAAGAAGAAATGGAAGAAGAGGAAGACGTACCCGACAGTGAAGAAGATAAAATATCTGAGAACGAGAAGCCATTTTTTAAAGCTTTAAAGGCTTTGGGAGGAAAACCTATGGAGTTACCTATGTTTACAGGAAAGATGGACGCTTAATTAGTGTTGGAATGGATTGAAGCCTTAGAGAATCATTTTGAATGTGAGAAAGTTTCAGAGTCGCAGCAAGTTAAGTTGGCTAAGTCCAGAATGAAGGGAGCAGCCCTTACATGGTGGAATTTTGTGCAAGAAGAAAGGGTAAAGGAGGATAAAAGAAAAAATTGTTCATGGAAGAAGATGGTGTCAATGATAAGAGAGATGTATCTCCCTCAAGACTATGAGGTACAGTTGTATTAGAAAAGGCAGAATCTCAGACAAAGGGATATGGATGTCTGTACTTATACAGAAGAATTTTAGAAGTTAAGTCTAAGGTCAAAATTTGCAGAACCTGAGAGTATCAAGGTAGCAAGATACCTAAATGGTTTGAGGATGAACATACAAGAAGAGTTGCAGTTGCTGAGTCCTAACACCGTAGCTAAGTTCTATTAGTTGGCTTTAAAGGTGGAAGAGAAAATCAAAAGGAGACAAGAAAATAATAACAGAGGCAGAGAAAGACAACCATTCAGAGGAAGAGGTACATTTAGCGAAAGGAATCCAAAATTTCAGCCACAAATGGAGATGCATAATGAAGATAATAAGTTTGATGATTTCAGAGGAAGTTTCACAGATAGAAGGCCAAATTTTAGAGGAAGATCACCAGGAAGGACAAATGGACCAATAAGATGCTACAACTATAATCAGGAAGGTCATATGGCACACAAATGTCTAGCAAAAGAAAGCTCTAGTACTCATGGCGAAAGGAGAATACACCTGGCACAAGAAGTGGATTTACAAGAAGATTCAGAAAGTTATGGTTATCTAGAAAAGGGGGAAGCACTTATGATGAGAAGAACACTGTTGAAAATGCCTGTCAAAGAAGAACCACCACAAAGGAAGTCCATTTTCAGAACTACCTATAAATCTGGGGGAAAAGTTTGTAAGGTACTAGTAGACTCTGGTTCTACAAAAAAATTTGTGTCTCTTGAAATGGTGGAAAAGTTAAAGCTACCAAGAATACAACTCCTGTATCCTTACAAATTATCTTGGTTAAATAAAGGGCAGCATACTATAGTGGAAGAGAAAGCTTCGGTGGAATTTCAGATTGGAGCCTATAAGGATAAATTATTGTTGGATATTGTTAATATGGATGCATGTCATTTACTTTTCGGCAGACCATGGCAATATGATCTCAAGGCACATCATGATGGAGTGAAGAATACATATACCATTACAAAGAATGGAAAGGTCATTGAATTGATACCTTTAGTTGAGCCAAGTCAAGAAGAATCAAAAGCCGCAGAAGCCAAAGTTATGGTGATGGGTAAGAAAGAATTATTGAAAGAGGTGAAAGGAAAGAAGAGCCCACTCTTTGCACTGGTTTTGGTACTCAAAGAAAAATTACAAAATGATGCTGAAAATTAGGCTGAGGAAGAAAATTTAGAGATGGAGTCTTCAAACTTGAAGGTGGAAGTGATAGAAAAGAAGAAAATAGAGGAAGAAGAAATGAGAAAACAAAAAGAAGAGGTAAGCAAGATAGAAGAGGAAATAAAAAGTTTGAGAAGGAAACGTGAAGAGAATGAAGCTAAGTTGAGAGAAAATAAAATGTAGAAAGAAGGAGTGCAGCAAGTAAATGTTGATGAAAAGAATAAAGAGGAAAGCCCTATGGGATTTGAGTGTGATAAAGTTATGGTTGGAACAATAATGTGTCCTTTGAAAATAGAGAAGAGTACAATGTTGGAAGGTACTCCTACGCAAAAGATTTTGGAGGCAACTGATGAAGCCTTAAATATGCATAATGAAGAAAAATGTCAAGAGGAATGGCATGAAGATGAAGCTAAGGAATGTGTAATAGCAAGTTCTAAAGAAGAATCTGATTTATGGGAAAAATTTGCAGCCATTGTGGGAGAATGGAAAAGGCATGGCGGTAGTATGGAAACTCAGCTTGAAGAAGAAAGGAAAGAGTGCAATACTGTTATTGTTCTTGAGCAAAGTTGTAATAAGAAAGAGATATTTGAAAGTGAGATTACTGCAAAAGATCAAGATGGTGATAAATGTTTAATAAAGGAAGAAGAGATAAATACAATTCTTAAGATTCAAGATGTGAAACTGGTTGATAGTCAAGAAGTAGATAAGTTTATGGTTACTAATGATGAAGATAGATATGATGCAAATTACATAGTGTATAAGGAAGCTCATATTCAAAAAGAGAACTCAAATAATCTTAATGCTGATGATATGTTTTCTTCTAATAATGTTTATGCAGGGATGCAGATTTCATGTATAGTGAATCATGCTGGAGAATTTTCTGTGACATTTACAGCATTAAAGAATCAAAGCTACAAGGTGGAGAAGTTGGATATTATTTTTGTTTTTCTTGTAGATATGCTCATCCTAGTTCAAAGAAATTGGAAAGTTTGAAAGAAGAATGAGATTCATTTCTACAACACATCATCTCAAGAGGACTTGAGATTCATTCTACAGGGGAGTATGCTGCAGTGGCAGAGAAGAGAAACGTTGTAGGAGGCAACATTGTTGAAAATGTAATAGGGAATTTAATGTTATGTTTTAAATGCTTTTAGTTTTTGAAGTTTTTAATAACGTCCTACATGTGGTGGCATACCTAGAGTAGCAGTTCGATAAGCTCTCCAGATATAGCCACCTAGGACTAGGTGTGTGGATCTTAAATTAGAATAGTGTTTTTTTTAGTTCATAGGTGGAGTGTTTAATGATTTTTAGAATCCAATAATAGGTAGTAGGAAGTTTTTGAAATATTCCTGACTTAGAAAATGACTGTCTAATATTGGTAGAAATTTTTTTTAGATTCTTATCCTTTTTTTGGATAGAAGACATTCTTCTTTTCTAAAATAAGAAGAAAACATTTCACATCCTTTAATATGAAAAAGAAAGTCATTTTTAAGGGTGAGCCAGTCAGCTATGTAAGACATGAATCAAATTTGGAGAGATATGGAATGTTCTTTTATTTTTTCTTTGTGAAAGTTTTCGATGGTCTGAGTTTTGAATGCATTTTTCTTATCTTCTCACTGGAAACAAGTTGATAGTTTGCAGAAGATTAAAAAGTTTTAGTTTTGGGTTGAATTTGGTATGTTTGCAGAAAATTAGTCTCAGTGCATGGGTAATATCTCCCAAATGCACTATTGCATTGTCATGAGCTTTGGATATGTTATTATAGGCCTAATTATTCCCATCTTCACTAGAGCAATTGAAGAGTTTTGATCTGGTTCAAGAGTTATTCATGTTTGAGTGCAGGCCTACTAGAGACAACAAGAAGCAATGTTTTGCAGAAAAATGTACTCTGATGCAGGGTCAATATCTCAATTTTGAAATGTTGGATTTCTCTCAAATTTTTAGATGTTGTTTGAAACCTAGTTATGCAAAATATCAATAGTTAGATTGAGAAAATATTATCTGGTTCAAAAGTTATACATGTCTGTTCATGGGTCTATCTAGAGATAGCAAGAAGCAATGTTTTGCAAAAAAATGTACTCTGATGCGTGGTCAATATCTCGGGTTTGAACTATTGGATTTCTCTAAAAAAATTATATGTTGTTTGAAACCTAGTTACTCCAAATCTCAATGGTTGGATTGAATAAATATTTTCTGGTTCAAAATTTATTCATGTCTGAGTACAGGTCTATCTGGAGGCAGCAAGAAGAAATTTTTGGGGGGATTTATTTTCAAAGTTTTGTTTATTGAATCTAGTGGATGGCTATAGGAGTCTTATGAGTTGAGTCTAAGGTATCTCTGGTTGTGTTTTCATAATAATAATAATGATAAGAATAGTTGGTTCAAATCACAATGGATGGTTATAATATATCATGTGTGATCCTGAAGGTTGTAGATGCCCCTTGAAGCAACTCAATTGAGTGAGTTTTTTCCTCCTGAGTTTTCCAAGGTGTGGCTCTGCATCACATTAGAAAGCCCAAATGGCATGACCAACCACTCAAAAAGTCCCTGCTTTGTCTTAAAAGCAGTTTTCCAAATATCACTTTTTGCAATTCTTATTTGATGATATCCACTACGTAAGTCTAGCTTAGTGAAATAAATTGCATGTTTCAACTGATCAAGTAAATCATCAATTCTAGGAAGAGGGTACCTATTCTTTACCGTTATCTTGTTCAGAGCCTTGTAGTCAATACACATTCTCCAAGTCCCATCTTTCTTTGGAACCAACACAATAGGAGAACCACAAGGAGAAGTACTAGGACGGATAACTCCTTTCTCGACCAACTCTTGAACTTGCTTCTTGATTTCTTCATTCTACAACACTGATAAACAGTACATGCCAATATTAGGAAGTGGTGCATCTTGCTACAACTGGATATCATGTTGTATCTCTCTCTTAGGAGGCAATCCTTTCGGTTCCTGAAACAAGTCATCGTAAGCAGAAACAACTTTGACCATTTCAAATTTATGTTTTGGATCACATCCCTTAAATGCCTCAGATGTTTCATCTTTTTTGGCTTTTACAATCATAAATACAAAATTCTTACTAGAGTTGACTAACCTTTTCATTTGACCAGCATTGACTAATGCCAAATTAGTCTTAACCTTATGTGCCTGTACAATATATTCAATATTTTCTTTAAAAAAATGATACTTATTTTCCCCCCTATAGAAGATAGCTTGTCGATCATACAAATAGGGACTCCCAAGTACAAGACCAAAAATATCTAAAGGGACTACATCAGCTTCTACCTCATCCACAAAGTTTGCAGTGATAGCAAATCTTAACTTGCATTGTTTAGTTACTTGTAACTGTGCATCATCGCAAACCCATCCAAGAGGATATGGTTTTGGATGAGGTGTTGTAGTCAAGTTAAGCTTTTTAACAACTTCCTCAGATATCAAATTAACTTGAGAACCTGTATCAAATAATGTATCGATCTTAGTATGCTTGATAACAACTCGGATGTGAAATAATTCATTCCTTAGTTTATCATCCTTAGGAGAAGATTCTTTACTTGTACTTGCACTTATGCTAGAAGAATTTATAGCTGATGAGAGAGATATACCTTTTCCTTTACCTTGGATCCTAGTAGCAACAATTTTTGTCTCATCTCCAGAGTCAGATCCAAGATCTTGTTGAGTTATAGCAGCAGTCTTTTGTTTGCCTTTGTTTCCACCAAATCGCTTCAGCCTCTTTTCAGGATGCAACTTCCAACACTTAGAATCATCATGCCCTTCTTTCTTGCAATGTGAGCATGTGGGTTTGTCACCCTCTTTCTTTACTATTGCTATCTTTTTACCCTTTCCTTTTCCTTGGGACTTTTCCTCAGACTTAGATGGCTTTTTATCAAACTTATCAATGAAAGTACCCTTACCCCTTGATTCTAAATGTGTTTCCTAGACACATACTTCATCCAAATTATAAGGATTTAGGACGAGAATAGAATGCCTTAGGTAAGAATGAAGACCACCTATATACTTGAGTAAGGTATCCTGGGTATACAGTGGGACATTTAATGAAATAGCCTTTTTGCAAAATTCGTGGGTGTAATCCTGGATAGTCTGACCTTTCCTTTGCCTAAAATGTTGCCAGTTCATCATTAACTGTTGCATATGGCCTAGGGGGTAGAATTGCTTTTTTAAAGCAGTAACAAATTCTGACCAAGACAAATTAAACTTACCATGTTGTGAAGTTTCATCCCGAGACCTAATCTCCCACCAAGTTAAGGCTACACCACCTAATCGAAGAGTGGCTAACTGAATTCTGTCAACATCATCTACAAGGCTTTGAACTCTACAGTAGACTTCTACTTGCTAAATCTAGTCATCTAGTTTCTCGACATTTAACTCTCCACAATATTTTGGCAAGTCAAATTTTACATCCAACTTGATTTGAGGCTTATGTCCACCCTTAAAAATATTAGAAGACTCAGAATGGGTAGAAGAAGGAGAAGAGGGGGAAGAAGGAGAAGATGGAGGTGTCTTTGGCGGATCACGATCAACACCTTTATTTTTCCCTTTGTCCTTTCGAGCTGCATGTCTTCGCATCTTATCTTCTCTTTCTTGTACCAAAACTTCTACCATTGTCTGCAAATTCTGAAGAGTCTTCTGAATACTCTTATCTTGAAAAGCTTGTCCACCTTCGTCTGCCATTTGTGATGATGGTTTAGTCCTTCATTTTCCAATCTCAGGATTGTATTCCTCAAGCTTTCCTTCGCCTTTCTCAATCCTGGATCTTGTTAGCATTCAAATTTGCAATACTAGTCCAACAAAAGCTCTGATACCAAATTTGATCTGATTAGGATCTAGGACTATTACAGAGGAATGCTAATTGATTACGTAGAATTAATTTAAAACTTTTAATGAATCAAATTAATGTAAATGAAATAAGAGAACAACAAGATTAAGCTGATAAAAGAGACAATGAGAGAAAGAAGACGCAAACAATTTGATCTCAGAGTTCATCCGTATGGACTACATCTTTGGGTCCTACTCCAATTGGGGGATCGATCCGATTATCTCCAAAAATTAGGTACAAATATTTACAAAGTCATTCCTTTGAAGTACAACAACATCATGTTGTTTCAAAGCATAGGAATGAGCACTTCAAAAATCTCCCTTATACTCAACACTTGGACATTCTCTCCTTTTTTTGAATGCCTCCAAGAGTCTCCTAAACCCCCTTTTTATACATGAAATTAGCCAAAATAAGGTTATAACCAAATTTACAAAAATAACCCCTTCAATTAATTCCCCTCTTGGAATAACCTGTTAGCCATTTTTAATAGATTCAGCTCATGTCAAATTTGGGGTTAAAAAAAAAGATTATAACCTTAATTTACTAAGGTTGGAGGTTTGTTTGGCTAAGGATAAAATAAAAATTGTGCAACACATTCTCTAAGTGCTAAAATGGTGCAACGGTTAACCATAATTTTATAGTCTACCTCATTTGAAATTGGTGCTAGCCAATGTTTAAATTGTAGTTGCCGCCCATAAGTTTTAAAAGCTATGCTTGGTGCAACGATTGAGGCATAAATTTTGAAGGTAAAGGGTCACTAGTTCAAATCCAACCATGAACTCTCTTTTTTTCCTATTTTCCCATTTTTCTGACATCATGATGACATCAACTATATTCATCTCTTACCTTGAACTTTAAAATGGCATAACTTCCACGTACAGGCTCTATTTTTGATGAAACAAACACCGTTGGAAAGCTCTCGACGAGATCTTTATTTTGAAATCCATTGTTGACCACTTTGGAGATGATTATTTTTCACCTTTTTTTATGACCTTCATTCTCAGTTTGACCAACCTTTGACTGACCATAAATTTTGCATATAGACTCCGTTTTTGTCCATTCAAATTGCATTGAATTTAGAATTTTGAGAACTTTAACTTGATGCCGATTATTGGAATTTTGGAGATACTTCAATTTTGATGAAAGTATCTCCCAAATCATATTGCATGTGCATTTTAAAAACATGTGACTTGGGATATCAAATAGAAGAAGCAAAAGGAGTTCAATTCTATGACAATGTTGGGCTATAAAGGGGTATAAATCATTAAAAAAAGGTAAAATAAGTATACTAGAGTACTCCTAGACCTTGTTTGAGAAAAACTAAGAAAATATTTTTATAAATGAGAACTTTGACTTTTGGGTAAATTGAGCACCTTGTGCACTTTCCTGAAGGTGCACAGTTGTGTAGGTGCACTAGTGCATAGGTGCACTTTTTGAAGTTTCACTTTACAAATATATGCTTTTCTAAGAGGTGTGCATGTGTGAATGTGCATAGGTGCATAGGTGCACTTTTTAAAGGTTCACTTTGTGAAGATGCACAATTCTCTGAAGGTGTGCAAATGCAAAGGTGTGTATTGTGATTTTGAGATATGTATAATTTGAATAACTCTAGAAGGTGTGCATGTATGAATGTGTGTAGGTGCACAATTTTAGAAGTTTTCAAGAGAAAAGTATATAAATGCATAAATAGGCCTAAATTATAAAAAAGATTAAAAGATGTAGTGCCTACCCTCATTCACATCTTTTCTAGACATTGTTGTTGTTATTATCACTCTATGTTAGACTAGCTTTGTGTTGATGGATTAGTGGTATTGTTTTGAGACTATTAGACATTATGTTGTGGATTCAGTGGTTATATGATGAGATCATTTAGACTTTTCATTTCATGTATGCATGATGATCATTACATTGCTTTCAGTTATTGTTGATGATTAGTTAGATGGTTTACTATCTCATGTGTTTTATTATGGATACTTACCCCATACTTGCATGTATATGGTGTGCGTGCTTTTCTTATTGTATGACATTTTTGATGTGGTTAAGGAAGGGAGTCGTAGTCACCTGCTTAGTCGAGATCTACACGATCTACCACTTCCTGCCATTGTATGTTTAGCTTAGTATTATATATATTGTATGTACATGCATAGTTTTTCTGCAGGTTGCAGGTACCAGGTATTGACTTCCCTGAATTGCCAGGATGAGCGTACCCTATTATACTATCTCAATGATAAGAGAAGGGAGATAAATTCTCAAGTCCAAATCTCAAACCCTTAAGCCAATTGTCCTAGTGAGGTAGGACAAGTATCTGGATATTTTACCTACCGAATGTGTCGGATGACATAATTCGTAATTTTTAACCCTTTAGACTAATTTTGTGTGAATTGCTCTATGATGGGTTTTCATATTTTATCTTGGAGGTCTATGGTGAATTTTCTATTAATTAAGTCTTAATAAATAGATTTAATTAATTAATTATTTGAGAAAATTAATATAAAATATCATGATATTTGATATTTTGATTATAATTAATTAAATGAGAATTAATTGAAGAAAAAGGAATTAAATAAAAGAAAATTAGAAATTAAAATTAATAATAATTATAAAATAATAATAAAGTAATAAATAAATAATAATAATAAAAGTTATAAAAAATTAAAATGAAAGTTATAAATATTTAAATAGAAATTATATAAAAAGTAAGTTGGAGTTATAAGCTTGCATGGGAATTAATGCACCTTTCTATTTCTCATATGTTAACAACATAGGGGTTAGTACATCAATTAAGCACATGGTGTCTACAACCCTATGACTCATCTAGTAGGTTGGAAAAGACCCATGCTTAGTTGGTGACACCTTCTAGCTATTTCTAGAGACATTCTAGATGTTTCCTGAAAGCTTTTTATATTCAGGCATTCCTAAAAGCTTAGACATAGCATGGAGAGAATTTGGAGCATTGGAGGACTCGAGAACTCTGAAGAAGGGAGGAGCTTGCTCTACGGGTTTTCTAAGGAAGAGCGAATTAGCATCAGAATCCAGGTAGATTCTTGTGATTTTACTTATGCTATTTCTGCATCTTGCTTTCCCCTTGTCTTCTTCGTGTCTTCCATATGTCTTTTGAGGATTTTCCTATTTTTATTGTATGCATTCTCAATATGGGTAGTTAAATTTATTTGAGAATCTTATATGCATAGATCTAAGAAAAAAAACACGAGGCTAGGGATTAAATTGTAGCCAAGCCATTAGATAAACTATTGAGTAAATTTTGAGATCAAAAGTTTATAGGAAAATTTTGAGAATTGGAATTTATATATTGTGTATATATATGTTTATATTTTTAAATCTGAATACATATATGCATGTATATATATATATATATATATATATATAAATACAATAATATATATATATATATGTGTGTGTGTGTTTATATGCTGTGATATTTGATTAAACTCTATATATGTATATATATACACACATATATTTATACATATATACTGTTATATATATATACATACATATGTATATATACATATATATTTAATTAAAAGTCGAATAACATATATTTCGCAGCGAGCGAATGTTAAAAAAATGCATCGCGATTTACATTGGAGGGAAGCATTTTTAAAAAAATGCAATAAAAAAAAAAAAAAGTAAATTTGGAATGGGCGGGAGGGACTTATTTCCCCACCCCCGCCGATGGCAATGCCTATGTGGACTGCGGTACCACAAAGTACTTGCGGTTTGTAGTGTACTTGCAAACACAGTGTACCCTGCAATCCGCAAGACACATAGATATATGTTGTTTGTAACCGACGGTTATTGAACTCGCCATGTGTTGTCAAATGTTTTATTAATTCAATTTTTTTTTTATATAATACGTTTTATAAATTGATAATTATATATGTATATATATATATATACATTATTAATAATAAATAATTAATATATTGATAGATGATTGGAATTTAAAGAGTAATTCTTTAATAACAAATTATTTTATAATGTTGAGCAATATAGTATCAATTTAATCTTTTAATTTGGAAAGATGAATATGAAAAGAATTTCAATTATTATTTTGAAAATGATGGGGGTCATTATCATCAAAATGTGTATAAAAAAGACATTTAGAACATTCAGAAAATTGAATCTAATGGTTTTTGGGGAGAAACATTTGTCTATCAAACAAATACATGGGTTAGGTAAAACATGAAATTTCTCTACTCGATATCTAAATTGGAAAATATAAACTAAAACCTCTACATTTAATTCAAGTTGTAAATTTAGCAAAACCAAAACATGTATTTGCATTGCGTATTCTTTATGCTATTGTTTTGGATTTTGGGTTGACTAGTGTTGGCCAGTTATAGGACATCTACCAGAGGCTTGGGAGTTATGTGATTGTGATGTCATGATGATGTTTAATCTCGATCTTTATAAACTCAACCATAGTTACGTGGTGGAATGCTCTATGTATTGGTTGTAATTACTGATTGCTATAGTTGAGATTCTTATGTATGAGACACTTGACTTAACCATTTTTGGTCATCAATCAGTTATCCTTGGTTATTTTTTAGTTGCCATGATGGGACTGTAATGTGGATTTATTCTTGATGATGTCATGTTGTGACATGCTTGACTCAACCATTTTGGAGTCTTCGATCAGTATGATTAAGATATATTTTGGTTATTGAGAACCAATGGATACTTTTGATTATCAGTGATACTTCAGTTGCCAATAGAGAGTTGTTGTGATCATGATTTTCTATGGATGCTTGCTCATGGAGATTTGATGCTTTTATGCATATTTAATGATTTTATTATGGATTATCTGTTGTGATTTTGAGATTTATGATTCCATGAGCTTAGGGTAGGATATCTACATGTAGTGTCGAGAACTGGCTTGCAATGGGGGCCGAGGCCCTAAGAGGCTGCCAAGGTAACTCATTGTAAGTTGGATTAATAAGTGATAACATTCACACCTAATACTAACTAAATGAACCTAAAAATATAAGTGTTTTGGTTCTCGCCCATGCCTTGAGTGCTTGTACATGCTAGGATGAGAGTAGTGAGAATGCATGGTTGTGACCTTGTATTCCATAGTATGCCTTGTCCGTATGAGAGGATACTAGTGGCCAGATGAGATCAGTATGGACCCGTGGAGTTTAGCTAACTGCCAGGGTAACTTGCACGTGATAAATGCGATGACACTTTCTCACTTGCATAGTAGGTTCCTACATGTCATTGTGTGCCTCCAGGATTAGATGTTGGATTTTGTGTCTGGAACCTTTGAGTTAGTATACTTTTAGGATTCCTAGACTTACAGAGATTTATGCTATGTGGTTTTAGATAGCCTGTTTGGGACTTGAGATTATCTCCTAAGCACGGTGGGAGTGGACCTCTTAGGTACCATATGGTCAGGTGGTAGTTTTTTTCCACTCTTATCATTTAAGATTCATTGAGACATCGTGGCTGATGCATCCTTCGTGATGGTGGATATGTATCCTTTCATTGATGATTAGCATATGTTAGATGATGTTATCTTATGATTTTATTTGTATGTTAGATTACTTTCTGCATATGATATAGTATATGTTAGGAGTGATATTCCTACTATGTTAATACCGATGATCTCTTCGGTGATTTGGTATGTTATGCACGGAGGGATGGCTAGGATCCATGATGGTCTAATGATGCTATTAACAGTTGGGAGGAACCGTGCACTTAGTTTATTATGTTTAATTTTTATGATGGATGTATATGTCTTCTATGATGATGTATCATGTGTATCATGTGATTATCTTTACTTTGATGTATCATGGATTATAATAGGATGATGTACCTTATTCTACATATGTATATTCTTTTGAGCTTTTCATACCCTGTGACATGTATAGTGGATGATTGAGCATTTGAAATATAATGTATAAACATTGGACTTATCATTATTATTTCATGTGGATGTTGTACTAGATGGATTCATTAATGTTAGTTGACTTGGATGTAATTCAACATTAAGGGATCTTAAAGAATGTAATCTATTATGTATGTTATGTTTACATTCAGATGGACATTGCTATTGCTTTCGTTATTGTGCATAAGTTATATGTGGTATTACTTTCATGTTTTAAAAAAAAATGCTACCAAACTTAGTGAAATTCTCGATTAATTCTTTGGATCCCATTGGTGGGGCATTACATTTGGTATCAGAGCTTGAGTTTCTACATTGGGAGCTCTGGGTATTTTGGAACAACTAGAACTTTGAACTAAAGCGTATCTTTTCAAACTTGAAACTAGGTGAACTAAAATAGAACCTAAACTATTACTTGTATATTTTTCATACTTCAACACTTAGTTTTCAAAACTGGAAATTTAACTTAAACCTAAACATAGAACTGAACATAGTCTATTGCAACATGTGATTGTAATAGTACTTTGCACTATTTTAGGATGGTATCTGGGACTAGGTCTTTTATTAGAGGCCATGGTAGAGGCAGTGGTCATGGTAGAGCTATCAGTGTCCATGAGTCTTCCCATGAGGGATCGGCTCATGTAGAGAGCAAGGAAGAGCACACTAGTAGGCAGTAGGAAGAGAGCTGTAGAGAGGACCAAGCTGAGTCTGAAGAGGTTGGTTTGAGACAGATGATGCAGACTATTCTAGAACATCTACCTCCTATTCAAGAATAGCCCAAAGTGCATTAGACTGAATAAGAGCATAGACCTAGGTCTAGGAGTCCTTAGAAGGATTATCAGAGGTCTATTGTGTCCACTTAGATGAAGGATCTTTCAAGATCCAAGGTTAAGCCTTTCAATGGGCAAGGTTTTGGTTATGTGGTCGAGCAATGGCTTATTTTCCTTGACAGGATTTTTTCCATATAGGAGTTCGACAACAATGTTAAGGCAAGATTTGCGATCACTAATTTAGAGAATTTTTGGGCCACTTGGTGGATGATTGAGGAGAAGAAGCTGGGAATCAATATGAGTAGTGTCACATGGGAACTATTCTTAGAGAATTTTCATGAATGATTCCTATCAGAGGAATGGAAATAGAAAAGGGTTGATGAATTTCATAATCTTAGATAGTACACTTTGTCAGTGATCGAGTATGAGTGTAAGTTTTATGAGATCATGTCTTTTTCAAGGTTTAGTGAAAATTTAGCTTAGTTGACACAACACTTTATTAGGGGTTTGAATAACCGTATAATTGGGGGTGTCAAGGTATTTGAGCCAAAAACCCTCAAGGATGCGGTACGTCAGGCTATCCTTGTTGAGAAAAGTGTCAACCTTGGTCAAGGAGGTTTTTTAGGAGCACCAGCAGCATCAGGATCTAAAGGCAACTACAATTCAGGTGGTAACAAGAAGTTTTCTTTCTCTAAGGGGAAATAGTATCAGCAGCAGTCTCAACAGACACAGCAATAGAAGGGATCGAATTCTCAGGATCAAGGTGGTGGCAAAGGTTCTAATTCCAAGAACAACTGCAATGCTCAACGTAATAAATGAAATCAACTCAATCAGATAGCTCAGAGTAGCCAATCTTTTGTTAGCAGGAATAGTCATCAGTAATCAAATGTACCACCTATGAGTAGAGGATCTGGCAGAAATACAGAATGTTTTTCATGTGGTCAAATTGGACATTATGTAGCTCAGTGTCCACAGTGAGCACCTCAGTTTTTAGGACCTAGGCCTACAATTTCAGAGCCTACAGTGGGTGACGCAGGTAGAGCTCATAGAGTTTTTGCAGCAGTTGATCACCGTCAGGAAGATCATCAAGGAACAGTGGTTGAGACCACAACTGCTATTAGAGGTATACATCTTTTAGTATTGTTTGATTTTGGAGCTACAGATTCATTTATTTCACCATCTATAGTTTCTAAGTGTAAGCTAGATGCGGTGAAGCAAGATCATGGTTGGCAAGTGGAACTGGCCTCAAGTTTTAAGGTCTCCACAAATTCTGTAGTTCATAAGTGTAGGCTTAGCTTAGGAAGCTTTGATACTGCAGTGGATCTTTGAGTCATACCCCTTGGTTCCTATGATGTGGTTTTAGGCATGGATTGGCTTAGATCTCATAGAGCTAGTATAGATTGTAGGAAGAAGATTATTATGTGCCAAGATGACCAAGGGAATGATGTGAAGATAGTTGAGATACCAAGGCCTATATCTCTATGGATGATTTTTGCTATGCATTTGAAACAAAGTTTTCATAAGGGATGTTAGATATTTGCTGTTATGGTAAATTATCTTGATGAGGAAGATCCTATAAGGAAGACTTTAGATCACCTGATTTTATAGGAGTACGCTGATGTTTTTCCAAGTGAGATTCTGGGCATGCCTCCAAAGAGGGACATTGACTTTAGTATTGATCTAATTCCTAGAGTGGAGCCTATCTCTAAAGCTCCTTATCACATGACTACATAGGAATTGGGTGAGCTACATCTTCAGCTAGAGGAACTTCTAGCCAAAGGGAGCATTCAACCTAGTGTATCACCATGGGGAGCTCTAGTGCTCTTTGTAAAGAAGAAAGATGGTTCTTTACACCTTTGTATTGATTATAGACAGTTGAATAAGGTGACTATTAAGAATAGGTATCCTTTGCCTAGGATTGATGACTTATTTGATCACATCAAGGGAGCTACAATATTCTCCAAGATTGACCTTAAGTCAGGATACCACTAGATTCACATCAAGGAGGCTAATATTTACAAGACCACTTTTCGAATGCGCTATGGGCATTATGAGTTTACAGTGGTACCTTTTGGATTGACTAATGCTCCATCGGTTTTTATGAGTTTGATGAGTAGTGTGTTTCAATCTTATCTGGATAGGTTTCTACTTGTGTTTCTTGATGAAATATTGATATATTCTAAGACTCAGAAGGAGCATGAGGAACACCTACGGTTGGTATTGCAGTGTTTGACGGACAATCAGCTTTATGCCAATGTAGCTAAGTGAGAATTCTTCAAATTGAAGATTTAGTATTTAGGGCATGTCATTTCAGGTGATAGTATTTTAGTGGATCCTGCAAAGATTCAAGTGATAATAGATTGGCCGACACTGACTAATGTGTCAGAGATTTTTAGTTTCATGGGTCTAGCTGGTTATTATCGTAGATTTGTCTAGAACTTCTCTAGGATAGCACATTTTATCACTTCTCTTCAGAGGAAAGGAAAGAAGTTCGTGTGGATGGAGAAATGAGAGGAAGCTTTTCAGAAGCTCAAGGAGCTTTTGACCAGTACACTGATTTTAGTAGTACCGGATCTAGAAGGTGATTTCATGGTGTGTACAAATGCTTCTCTTGAAGGGATTGGGGCAGTGTTGATGCAGAATGGACGAGTGATTGCGTATGAATCACACAAGCTCAAGGATCATGAGTTAAATTATCTTACGCATGATCTTGAGTTAGTAGCAGTAGTTCATACTTTGACAAGGTGGAGACATTTCTTGTTGGGGCACATATTTGAGCTACATAGTGATCATCATAGTCTTCAGTACATTTTTACCCATCCTAATTTGAATGCTCGCCAGAGACGATAGATGGAATATCTATGTGAGTATGATTTTGAGGTTAAGTACATTCAAGGTAAGGAGAATGTGGTGGCAGATGCTTTGAGTCACAAGAGACATGTGGTATCATCGATGATGTGTGGACTTGAGGAGTCAAATTCTTCAGGCACTTCCTACAGATTCTTTGTATCAAGAAGTGTGCAGAGAGATAGATTTAGGAAGACCTTTGGAAGGTAACTTTGTAGGTTACGTTCAAGAATTAGATGGTCTTTTAAGACATTTGGGGAGGATTTGTGTGCCATTTTTGGATGAGCTTCGCACCTTGATTCTAGCAGAAGCCCATCGTACACCCTACTTAGTGCATCCAAGTGTCAAGAAGATGCATGCTGATTTCAGATGTTTGTTCTTTTGGTCTGGAATGAAGCGAGACATTGTTGATTTTGTGGCTAGGTGCCTTGAGTGTTAGAGAGTTAAGGCAGAACACTAGCACCCGGCTAGATTTTTGCAGCCAAATCTCATTCCTTCTTGGAAATGGGATATTATCTCCATGGATTTCATAGTAGGATTACCTATGACTGTTCGACATCATGATGCTATCATGGTCACCATTGATCGGTTGACTAAGGTGGCACATTTTTCACCAATCAGGTCTTCCTACACAACAGCTTCTGTAGCCAATGTCTTCATGTGTGACATTGTGAGAATACATGGTATTCCTAGAAAGATTATTTTTGACAGGGATCCTGTATTCACATCTGCATTCTGGACATCGCTAAAGCATGAGCTTGGAGCGCAGTTAAGCTTCAGTTCAGCATATCATCTAGAGATTGATGGCCAGATAGAGAGGGTGAATCAAGTTTTGGAGGATATGTTACAGATGTATGTGATGGATAGGCAGACGCATTAGGAGGACTATCTCTACCTAGTGGAGTTTTCTTACAACAATGGGTATCATAGTTCTATTGGCATGGCACCATTTCAGGCATTATATGGACATCCTTGTCATACACCATTGAGTTGGGACAGCCTTGAGGATCACATCCTATTGGGTCCTGAGATGCTTCATGATATGGAGCAACAAGTAGTGCGTATCCATGAGCACTTGACTACGGCACAGGATAGGCAGAAGAAGTATGTTGATGCTCATAGGGCTAATAAGAAATTTTTTGTGGGTGATAAGGTTTTCTTGAGAGTGCATCTGTGAAAGAGTCCAATCTGTTATGGAAAGGGTTCTAAGCTAGCACCTCGCTTTGTGAGACCATTCGAGATTCTAGAGAGGATTGGCTCGGTTGCTTACTACCTTCCTCTACTGCCCACCCTAGCTCGAATTCATGATGTTTTCCACATTTTAGTGCTTCGGCAATATATTCTTGATATTGTACATGTTCTTGATTGGAATGCATTGAAAGTAGAGGATGGGAAGCTGGCTTTGGAGCCGGTTCGTATTCTGGAGCAGTGAGAGTTGACCCTCAGGGGTCGAACCATTGAGCAGGTAAGGGTCCAATGGGACCCTACTGATGATTCTTCGGCTACATGGGAGGATGCAGCTAGACTACGGGAGTTATATCCCTACTTGTTTGTAGGCTTCCAGGAGTAAGCCTAACCCAAGGGGGGGTGGATGTAGTGCCTACCCTCATTCAAAATTTTTTTGGACATTGTTGTTGTTATTATCAGTCTATGTTAGACTAGCTTTGTGTTGATGGATTAGTGGTATTATTTTGATGGATTAGTGGTATTGTTTTGAGACTATCAGACATTATGTTGTGGATTCAGTGGTTATATGATGAGATCATTTAGACTTTACATTTCATGTACGCATGATGATCATTACATTGCTTTCAGTTATTGTTGATGATTAGTTAGATGGTTTACTATCTCATGTGTTTTATTATGGATACTTACCCCATACTTGCATGTGTATGGTGTGCATGTTTTTCTTATTGTATGGCATTTCTGATGTGGTTAAGGAAGGGAGTCGTAGTCACCTGCTTAGTCGAAATCTACACAATGCACCACTTCTTGCCATTGTCTGTTTAGCTTAGTATTATATATATTGTATGTACATGCATAGTTTTTTTGCAGGTTGCAGGTACCGGTATCGACTTCCCTGAATTGCTAGGATGAGCATACCCTATTATACTATCTCAATGATAAGAGAAAGGAGATAAATTCTCAAGTCCAAATCTCAAACCCTTAAGCCAATTGTCCTAGTGAGGTAGGACAAGTATTTGGATATTTTACCTACCGAATGTGTCAGATGACATAATTCATGATTTTTAACCCTTTAGACTAATTTTTTGTGAATTGCTTTATGATGGGTTTTCATATTTTATCTTGGAGGTCTATGGTGAATTTTCTATTAATTAAGTCTTAATAAATAGATTTAATTAATTAATTATTTGAGAAAATTAATATAAAATATCATGATATTTGATATTTTGATTATAATTAATTAAATGAGAATTAATTGAGGAAAAAGGAATTAAATAAAATAAAATTAGAAATTAAAATTAATAATAATAATAAAGTAATAAATAAATAATAATAATAAAAGTTATAAAAACTTAAAATGAAAGTTATAAATATTTAAATAGAAATTATATAAAAAGTAAATTGGAGTTATAAGCTTGCATGGGAATTAACGCACCTTTCTATTTCTCATATGTCAACAACACGGGGGTTAGTGCATCAATTAAGCACATGGTGTCTACAACCCTATGACTCATCTAGAAGGTTGGAAAAGACCCATGCTTAGTTGGTGACACCTTCTAGCTGTTTCTGGAGGCATTCTAGATGTTTCCTGAAAGCTCTTTATATTCAGGCATTCCTAGAAGCTTAGACATAGCGTGGAGAGCATTTGGAGCATTGGAGGACTTGGGAACTTTGAAGAAAGGAGGAGCTTGCTCTGCGGGTTTTCTGAGGAAGAGAAAATTAGCATCAGAATCTGGGTAGATTCTTGTGATTTTACTTATGCTATTTTTGTATCTTGCTTTCCCCT
Source organism: Cupressus sempervirens (assembly GCA_028749045.1). NCBI lineage: Eukaryota > Viridiplantae > Streptophyta > Pinopsida > Cupressales > Cupressaceae > Cupressus > Cupressus sempervirens. Next base: position 484,030,210 of record CM053786.1, read on the forward strand.
ATCTTCTTCATGTCTTCCATATGTCTTCTGAGGATTTTCCTATTTTTATTGTATGCATTCTCAATATGGGTAGTTAAATTTATTTGAGAATCTTATATGCATAGATCTAAAAAAAAAAACACGGGGCTAGGGATTAAATTGTAGCCAAGCCATTAGATAAACTATTGAGTAAATTTTGAAATCAAAAGTTTATAGGAAAATTATGAGAATTGGAATTTATATATTGTGTATAAATATGTTTATATTTTTAAATCTGAATACATACATATATATATATATATATATATATATATATATATATATATATATATATATATATATATATATATATATATATATATATATATATATATATATATATATATATATATATATATATATATATATATATATATATATATATATATAAATACAATTATATATGTGTGTGTGTGTGTGTTTGTGTGTGTATGATGTGATATTTGATTAAACTCTGTATGTGTATATATATACACACACACATATATATATACATATATACTTATATATATATATATATATATATATATATATATATATATATATACACATACATATGTATATATACATATATATTTAATTTAAAGTCAAATGACATATATTTCGCAGCGAGAAAATGTTAAAAAAATGCATCGCAATTTACATTGGAGGGAAGCATTTTTTTAAAAATGCAATATAAAAAAAATAATAAGTAAATTTGGAATGGGCGGGAGGGACTTATTTCCCCAACCCTGCCAACGACAATGCCTATGTGGACTGCAGTACCGCAGAGCAGTGTACCTACGACCGTAGTGTATGATCCACAAGACACATATATATATGTTGTTTGTAACTGGCGGTTATTAAACTCGCTGTGTGTTGTCAAATGTTTTATTAATTCAATTTTTTTTATATATAATATGTTTTATAAATTGATAATTATATATGTATATGTATTATATATATATGTATATATATATATAAGTATATATATGTATATACATTATTAATAATAAATAATTAATATATTGATAGATGATTGGAATTTAGAGAGTAATTCTTTAATAAAAAATTATTTTATAATGTTGAGCAATATAGGATCAATTTAATCTTTTAATTTGGAAAGATGAATATGAAAAGAATTTCAATTATTATTTTGAAAATGATGGGGGTCATTATCATCAAAATGTGTATACAAAAGACATTTAGAACATTCAGAAAATTGAATCTAATGGTTTTTGGGGAGAAACATTTGTCTATCAAACAAATACATGGGTTAGGTAAAACATGAAATTTCTCTACTTGTTATCTAAATTTGAAAATGTAAACTAAAACCTCTACATTTAATTCAAGTTGTAAATTTAGCAAAACCAAAACATGTGTTTTGTGTATTCTTTATGCTATTGTTTTGGATTTTGGGTTGACTAGTGTTGACCAGTTATAGGACGTCTACCAAAGGCTTGGGGATTATGTGATTGTGATGTCATGATGATGTTTAATCTCGATCTTTATAAACTCAACCATGGTTATGTGATGGAATGCTCTATATATTGGTTGTAATTACTGATTGCTATAGCTGAGATTCTTATGTATGAGACACTTGACTTAACCATTTTTGGTCATCGATCAGTTATCCTTGGTTATTTTCTAGTCATCATGATGAGACTATAATGTGGATTTATTCTTGATGATTTCATGTTGTGATATGCTTGACTCAACCATTTTGGAGTCTTTGATCAATATGATTGAGATATATTTTGGTTATTGAGAACCAATGGATACTTTTGATTATCAATGATACTTTAGTTGCCAATAGAGAGCTATTGTGATCATGATTTTCTATGGATGCTTGCTCATGGAGATTTGATGCTTTTATGCATATTTGATGATTTTATTATGGATTATCTTTTGTGATTTTGAGATTTATTATTCCATGAGCTTAGGGTAGGATATCTGTATGTAGTGTCGGGAAGTGGCTTGCAATGGGGGTTGGGGCCCTAAGAGGCTGCCAGGGTAACTCATTGTAAGTTAGATTAATAAGTGATAACATTCACACCTAATACTAACTAAATGAACCTAAAAAGATAAATGTTTTGGTTCTTGCCCATGCCTTGAGTGCTTGTACAGGCTAGGATGGGAGTAGTGAGAATGCATGGTTGTGACCTTGCATTCCATAGTATGCCTCATCTGTATGAGAGGATACTAGTGGCCACAAGAGATTAGTATGGACTCGTGGAGTTTAGCTAACTGCTAGGGTAACTTGTACATGATAAATGAAATGACACTTTTCTACTTGCATAGTAGGTTCCTACATGTCATTGTGTGCCTCTGAGATTAGATGTTGGATTTTGTGTCTGGAACCTTTGAGTTAGTATACTTTTAGGATTCCCAGACTTACAGAGATCTATGCTATGTGGTTTTAGATAGCCTGTTTGGGACTTGAGATTATCTCCTCAGCATGATGGGAGTGGACCACTTAGGTACCACGTGGTTGGGTGGTAGTGTTTTTCCACTCTTATTATTTAAGATTCATTGAGACATTGTGGCTGATGTGTCCTTCATGATGGTGGATATGTATCCTTTCATTGATGATTAGCATATGTTAGATGATGTTATCTTATGCTTTTATTTGCATGTTAGATTACTTTCTGCATATGATATAGTATATGTTAGGAGTGACATTCCTACTATGTTAATACCGATGATCTCTTCAGTGATTTGGAATGTTATGCACAAAGGGATGGCTAGGATCCACAATGGTCTAATGATGCTATTAATGGTTGGGAGGAACCATGCACTTAGTTTATTATGTTTGATTTTTATGATGGATGTATATGTCTTCTATGATGATGTATCATGTGTATCATGTGATTATCTTTACTTTGATGTATCATGGATTAAAATAGGATGATGTACTTTATTCTACATATGTATATTCTTTTGAGCTTTCATACCCTATGACATGTATAGTGGATGATTGAGCATTTGAAATGTAATGTATAAACATTAGACTTATCATTATTATTTCATGTGGATGTTGTACTAGATGGATTCATTAATGTTAGTTGACTTGGATATAATTCAACGTTAAGGGATCTTAAAGAATGTAATTTTTTATGTATGTTATGTTTACTTTTAGATGGACATTGCTATTGCTTCCTTTATTGTGCATAAGTTATATGTGGTATTACTTTCATGTTTTAAAAAAAAATGCTACCAAACTTAGTGAAATTCTAGGTTAATTCTTTGGATACCATTGGCAGGGCATTACATAAGTACACATGAGTGATCTAAAACCTCATTTGATAAAAACCCATAAACCATTTTCAAAATTGAGAGCTTTAATTTTTTGGTGAATTAAGCACTTTTCACAATTCCTGTGTGAAGGTGTGTAGAAGCGCTAGTGCCCTGGTGTGTAGGTGCATAATTTAAAGATATAGTGAATGAATTGTCTCTAAAGGTGCACAAGTGCATATAACTAAAAAATCTATAGCCCCCCCACCCTCTGAGGTCCTAAACATTACCATGGCTTCCTAGTCTTTTGTAGTGGCTAAGTCACACTCAAACCCATGACTTTCAAGCTCCAGGGAATGCCCAAGTAGTCACACTTCATGATTTCCATAGGGAAGTGAAGATAAAATATGAGGCTTTAGAATGATTATCTCCTCAATAAATCACCTCTTCCATCCAAAACATCAAAAGGGAAACATCTACAAATCATTTTGGTATTAAGGAGAAGAAAACCCAAAAGTTAGAAATCAAGTTTTGACACTTAGAAGAATTTTTGGATTTTTGGATCCTATCACCAAGGTGCACATGTGTGCTTTTTGAAGGTGTGTTTTTCAAAAGTGCACTTTTCTTAGAGGAAGAAGCAACAATACACTAATAGTTAACTGACGATTCCTAATTTAGATTATTCCATGCATTGGAAACACATTTTGATGATAGTTCAACTCCCAGAAACACCTAGAGAAGGTCGTGATTCCATTTTTAGAGATTCCAAAGACTCCTAGATCATTGTGTAGCTAGATTATTCTTTTCTTCTCATTCTTTTATTCTTTTGTTTCATGTAAAGACTCATGCACCCATTAATTGATATAGACAAGGGTGAAGACCTACTTAGCACCATTAGAGAGTTAGTTTGTTAATGATTAGATTTGTATTATTAGTTTTAGCATCAGTTTGCATTTTAAGAGCTGTCACTCTCAACACAAAAAGAGGAGATGATTTCTTATAAATACATGGATGTAATATATACTATAGGCCATTATTTTGATGCAATAATAAATGTTATTGGTGCTCTCATTCTGAGTGTATTTATTCTTGCTAGAGTGTGTCATTTTTATGTATGTGTCTTCATGAAAAATAATGGAGCTAATGGTTTTATTGTATTGTTATTATTGTGTGACCTTTTAGTTCTAGTGTTTGCGTCAAGTTAACAAATTTTACTAATTTATTGTGTTGGAGAAAAGATCACCTATTGTTCCTACAAAACATCTTGTCTCATATGAGGACACTTTTTATGGCCTTTAGATTTGATGAGACATGAAACATCTTTTAGTTTCAATTAAGTTCCCATCAATGATTACATTAGTGGAATTGAGGAAGTGTTGCTCCTATTTTCATTGGTTTCCTACCTGATCTTTTTGATAATTTAATTAGTAGAAGTGTTGTTACCATAGTTTATGTTCATTAGAAATTTCCCTTTCAAGTTATTTTATTTAATCTCTCATTACCCTATCTTTGTTATTTTATTTTCTAACAATTGGTTAAAATAGGAATTTATATAGTTGGATTGGTAAAATTGCATTCAGTATAAAATTAAAAAATACAAAAATATATCTCTTTTTTGGTTACTTGTCAAACAACAAGAAAATCAAACATCTTATCCAAAATTGGTTTGAACCAACAAAGGCCTCCTTGATAACATACACATTTATCTTGAATTGAGCAGATTCTAGTAGGTCTCAAGATCACCCAAAACCTTGGAGTTGATCTTATACTAGCTTTTTTAGAGAGGAATTCACAAGGTTCCATGTCATTCAATATCATGCACAATGATAGCTCAAAAAAACCCTAAATATGCACATTAATATGAAATGCAAAGTGCAATTGTGAGGGTCAATTAAGTAGGTCCTTATTCTTATCATCAATGCAAAATGTGGCAACCTAAGATAGGAATCAAAAGACATAAAGGTCAAGATGACTCATTGATAAATTTTCTATGTTTAATAATGCAAGATTACACCTATATTAAGGCATAAGAGCTAGGATAACCCCCAAGAATGGTCTTTCATGAGAAAAAAACAATGAAAAAGTAAAGGATGATGCCCCAAATCTTCTAATTGTCCAAGGAGTCCAAGAAAGAGACCCTTAGGATCATTAGAGCTACATCCATAATAATACCCAATCCTCTAGTTCAATGACATCTTTAGGAGACTATGGAGGGAACACTCATAGAAAATTAGAACAAGTAGCAAACAAATAAAAATTTCAAGCATGATAAGTGTTGACTTAGGATAAGGTATCTGATAAGTGTTGAGAAACACTTGATATCAAAGAAAGTATTGAAAAAAACTCTTTAGAGAGCTACCAAAGAAACACCAACACAAAAAAGAGACCTAGTAATCTATATAATTTATCTCCCCTAAACATAGAAAAGGATCAATTCCAAACTACAAAAGGTAAAGAGTTATGGGATAGATTTAGTTTAGAGTGCAAAGAAACATGCTGACAGACATAAGTGTAAGGGTCTCAAGTAGCACCTATTTCTAGGTTTTGACCACTTGGAAGGATTCTTTTTATTTTTAGGACTTCTTATGATTTTTTAGGGTTTTTTCAAGACCATATTCAATTTATTTTAGGAACTTAAAGTATGTACAAAGATCTAAATACTAAGATCATCATGAATATAAATTATTGAGATGTAGGATATTGATAGGCTCAATTATTTTCCCTCAGTATAGAAAGGTGATAGGCACCAGATCCAAAAGAAGTAGTGATTATGTAGGAACTTAGCCAATTAGGTTCAAAATTTTCCTTTTTGTTCCATATTTTGTTGATTCCTTGGATTCTCTCTAAGGACTAAGTCACCAACCTAGAATTCCCTAGGATGAATCTTCCCTTGATATTGCTATCATGATTTAACTATATGATTTTTTAGTCTAACTCATTGACCCATGTTTCATGAGTAGTGATTCAATATGAATCCATATCTCATGAGAACAAATGGAAAAATTAGCACTCATTCAATCTAGGTGATGCTCAAAGGGGTGAAGCATTAGGACTTCCCAAGAGGTCACCCATCCCAGTACTACTCCAGCCTAAGCATGCTTAACTACAGAGTTTTGTCCATGGTTAAACAAAAATCTTGCAACACCATTTGAAAAACCTTCACTAAGTGTTGTTCCTTATGAACCATTCATTAGAAAGCCCCTTAAGCTCATCAATTGATAAGTAGGAGATAATTTCCACACCAAGTCAAATTATGATATTGCTACTAGGATTTAACTATGTGATTTTTGAGTCAAAATAATTGACCCATATTTCATGAGTACTAATTCAACATGAATCCATCTCTCATGAGAATAAATGGAGCACTTAGCACTAATGTTCACAAGGGTGAATCACCAAGACTTCCTAGGAGGTCACCCATCCTAGTACTTCTCCAGCCTGAGTGCACTTAACTACAAAGTTTCCTTCATGGTTAAATCCAAAGCCTGCAACCCCATTTTCAAAACCTTCACTAAGTGTTGTGCCTTATGAAACATTCAATAGAAAGCCCCTTAAGTTCATCAATTGATAAGTAGGAGATAATTTCTACAACAAGTCAAATTGTGATATTGCTATTAGGATTTAACTGTATGCTTTTTGAGTCAAACTCATTGACCCATATTTCATGAGTAGTGATTCAACATGAATCTATTTCTCATGAGAATAAATGGAACACTTAGCACTCATTGGATCTAGGTGATTCTCATAAGGGTGAAGCACTGGGACTTCCCAGAAGGTCACCCATCCTAGTAATACTTCATCTTGAGTGTGCTTAACTACAAAGGTTCCTCCATGGTTAAACCCAAAGCTTGCAACCCCATTTTCAAAACCTTCACCAAGTGTTGTATTGATGCAGGAGCATCCAAAGGTATAAGGGCAATCCTATGTCACCCAAAAAAAATGTACTTAGACTAAGTTTATGTTTCATGTGTTTTCATTTTTGGATACCCATTTGGGTCAAATAAAGGTTCCAACTCTCACAGTTCCACTATTAGTGTTTTGGGTTAGAGTTTTTAATCACCTTAAGATACATTTAAATGAAATAAAAATAGGAGTATGTAATTGAACCATAATTTTGGTGAACTAGAATATGTAAATTGGTTGGATGATTGTCATTGTAATTTAGAGCATTCTAGAAAAAGAATCAGGTCAAAAGGCCCCACGATTTGAAAGTTATTGCAATTTTTTGATTTTTGGAGACATCCTAAGAATGCTTCAAAGTCAAGTTAGGGGCATTAAATGACCTCTAACAAGTCCAAAAAATGGGGGATGAGCAAGGCTGGTCATAGGGCTATAGATCACTTTGAGAGCTTTCTAGAAATGTAAATGGTTCGTCAATAGGAGCTACAGTTCAAAAGTTATGCCTCCCGAAAGTTTGGTTACCATTTTTGGATTCTTCTAATTTTGTGCCGACTTCTAATGCAACTTTTGGAGCCTTCTATTTGGTCAGTGGATGCCAACTAGCACTTTCTAGAATGTACTCCTAATCCTTAACCCTTTGGGGTCTATTTAAGAACATTTCTGGCATTGTAAAAGATAGTTCAGAGTGGAGTTCGAGAGAAGGTACTGGGAGAAGAATTTATCTCCAGATTTATGGTATTGTAAGCCCATCTAACATGTTTTGAAGTCTATTTTCTCTGTATTGAATGTATTAGCTTATTTACAAAGTTAATAAATTTTCCATTTCCTATTGTGTCCATTCTATGCTTGGGTTGTGTCCCCATCATGTGCCTTATGAGCCATTCATTAGTAAGCCCCTTAAGCTCATTAATTAATGAGTCAAACCTCTCAAGAAGTCCCAATGCTTTACCCCTATAAGAATCACCTCGATCCAATGAGTGCTAAGTGTTCCATGTATTCTCATGAGAGATGGATTCATGTTGAATCACTACTCATGAGACATGTGTCAATGAGTTTGACTCAAAAGTCACACAGTTAAATCTTGATAGCAATATCACAATTTGACTTGCTATGGAAATTATCTCCTACTTATCAATTTATGAGCTTAAGGGGCTTTCTAAAAAATGGTTCATAAGGCACAACACTTGGTGAAGGTTTTTCAAATGGGGTTGTAAGCTTTAGGTTTAGCCATGGAGGAAACTCTGTAGTTAAGCACACTCAAGCTGGAGTAGTACTAGGGTGGGTGACCTCCTGGGAAGTCCTGGTGCTTTACCCTTGTGAGCATCACCTAGATCTAATGAGTGCTAAGTGTTTCATTTATTATCATGAGAGATGGATTCATGCTGAATCACTACTCATTAAAAATGGGTCAATGAGTTTGACTCAAAAACCACACAGTTAAATCTTGATAGTAATATCACAATTTTACTTGCTATGGAAATTATCTCCTACTTATCAATTGATGAGCTTAAGGGGATTTCTAATGAATAGTTCATAAGGTACAAAAATTGGTGAAGGTTTTTCAAATTGGGTTGAAAATTTTGGGTTTAATCATGGAGGAAGCTTTGTAGTTAAGCACAGGCTAGAGTAGTACTAGGATGGGTGACCTCTCAGGAAGTCCCAGTGCTTCACCCGTATGAGCATCACCTAGATTTAATGAGTGCTAAGTGCTCCACTTATTCTCATGAGAGATGGATTCATGTTTAATCACTACTCATGAAACATGGGTCAATGAGTTTGGCTCAAAAATCACACAATTAAATCCTGATATCAATATCACAATTTGATTTGATGTGGAAATTATCTCCTACTTATCAATTAATGAGCTTAAGGGGCTTTCTAAATTTGTTTTCATAAGGCATAGCACTTGTTGAAGTTTTTTCAAATGGGGTTGAAAGATTTTGGTTTAACCACGGAGGAAAATCTATAGTTAAGCATGCTCAGGCTGGAATAGTACTGGGATGGGTGACCTCCCGGGAAATCCTTGTGCTTCAACCCTGTGAGCATCACCTAGATATAATGAGTGTTAAGTTTTCCATTTATTCTCATGAGAGATGGATTCATGTTGAGTAAGTACTCATGAAACATGGGTCAATGAGTTTGACTCAAAAATCACATAGTTAAATCTTGATAGCAATATCACAATTTGACTTGCTATGGAAATTATCTCCTACTTATCAATGAATATTCTAATTATAGCTTTTTAAAATTCTCTTCTAATAAGTTATCATGTGATCAAAATAAACCTTTTGACATTTATCTAGAAGCTCTACTTCTTCGATCCTATAGTCTTCATCATTAATCAAACCCTTCAAAGAGAATTGTGGGGAAGGTATCTCAACCTCAAGTGGTAGAATAGTCTTAGATCCATATACTAGTGAATAAGGTATCACCCTAGTAGGTGTGTGAATGTTAGTCATATAAGCCCATAATGTAGGATTAATCTATAAGTGTCAGTCCCTTCTTGATTTGTGAATAGATCTATGCAATATCTTTTGAATTTTTCTTTAGAGGCTTCAACTTATCCATTCCCTTAAGGATATTAGATCAAGGACTAGTGTTTTAAGATGTTAAATATATTCCATAGCTCTTGAGATCTTTCCTCTTAAAGTGTCCTCCATTATCAATGACTATGGATGAAGGAATGCCATAGTGAAAAATTATGTGTTTTAGTATAAAGATGAGAAAGTTATTTCTAGTAGTTTTAGAAAGAAGGATGGCTTTGACCCACTTTATAAAGTACTCAGTTGTTGTGATAATGAGCTTGTGCCACTAGAAGAGCTATGATGAATCTTACCCACTAAGTCAAAAACCACCTGCTAAAAATGGTAATGTGTAATAGAAGGTATCAACTCATGTCCAAGAGCATGAATAAAGTTACCATAGGCTAACATTTCTTACATGACTTATTATATTGCACAATAGGCCAGTAGTAACTAGAACTAGGTAGTTTTTGAGCTAGCACAAGGCCATTAGAGGGAGATCCGCATATTTTTTCATGGAATTAAAATAATGCTCATTAAGACTCATCCTTCTTTAAGCATCTAAGAAGCACTCCATCTAGACCCTTCCTAAACAAGTCACCAGACATGAGGGTATAGTAGGAGATGTTGCAAAATAGTCTTTTTTTCTTATTACAAATTAAGTTTTTAGGTATAATTTGATCATGTAAAAAGGAGTAGATAATGTTATACTGGGAAGAGTCATGACCAAAAATGAAAAAAATAAATTGATCATCAAGGGAGTTATAGGTAGGGTGATATATCTCTTCCATTAGGAATTCAAATATTGACCTTTATTCTACATTTATATAGTATATTCCAAAGTAGCCATAGTATCAAAAACCTTATTCTCAGCTCTAGGAGTTTTTTGGAATGTAACAAAGGTCAAGTAATTCCTCAAAGAATCAATTATTTTCTTGTAAAGGATTGATTTGTCATCTTTAGTTGGGTAGTCACTATTGATTTTATTGATGACAAGATGTGAATCTCTAAAGATGTGCAACCCTATAATCATCCATTCAATATATAGCTTAATCCCACATGTAATAACCTTATATTTATCTTTGTTATTAGTGCAAGAAAACAACAACTTGTAAGGTTTAGCAATAGTATATCCATGAGGAGTAACAAACAAGCTACTAAAACTGGTACCTTGTTAAGTGTGAGATCCATCAAAGAAGATTTTCCAAGTTCTCTTAGTTACATACATGATAGATATGTTAGGAAATTCAATTTGCATAGAAGCATCATCCTATAGCGGATAGCTAGTTGGTCACTAATAGCCTATCCTTTGATAGCCCAATGATCAATAATTGAATATCAAATTCTACAAGAATCATCTACAAATAAAGCTGACTAGTATGGGAATATTTGTTTTAGAATTACTTGAGAGGATCAATTTAACAACCAAGTGTATAGTATGAGAAACCATGCAATGTCAAAGTTTTTGAGATGCAAACACTACAACAAGGAAAGCCTTCTCAATATTTGTATAGTTGACCTCATAAGATACTAAAGTTCTTCAGATAGAGTAAATATCTCTTTATTTTATATTCTCATTCTTTTATACTAGTAATACTCCAAAGTAGCCATAGTTGAGATGTACAAAATCAAAGGTTTTCCTATGATAGGAGGCATCAGAATAGGAGGTTTAGCCAAGTAATCTTTGATTTAATTAAGATTTTTCTCACATTATTCCTTCCATATTCATGTGGATACCTTGTGTAAGTTCTTATTAAAAGGTTATGACCTATCAAGTAGCTAAGATATAAACCTATAGATTGACTGAAGGCATCCTTAAAGACTCCTTAGTTGACTAATATTGTAGGGAGGTGGCATTTCCATGATTTCTTGGACTTTCTTGGGATTGACCTCGGTCCCTTTACTAGATATTATGTCTCTAATTAGTTTACCCAAGGTAACACTAGAAGCACATTTAAAAGGATTTGGTCTAGGCTACAATTGTTACATGTGGTCCAAAATAAAGCTCAAGTCCTCTTGATGAGTGTTTCTTTTCTTATATTTAGACAAGGAATCATCTAAAAATTATCTTCCATATTCTTGTACATCATGTAATAGAAAATATTTGTCATAGTCTTTGATAAGTAACACTAGTGCTCTTTAACCCAAATGGCATGAAATTTCAAAAGAAGGTACCACATGCACATATGGAAGCAATTTTCTCTTGGGCTTCTAGAGCTATCATAATTTGGTTGTAACCTGAGAACCCATCCATTAATGATTACATCTTTTAGACCATACTCATATGCACTATCATATCAATATTAGGAAGAGGGAAATCATTTTTTGGAAAAAAAAATTTAGGTCTTAAAAATATGTGCATACTCAAATGGACTTATCATGCTTGGATATAGGTGCAATATTAGAAATCCATTCAGCATAGTGTATAACTTGTATAAATTTAGCACTTAGGATCTTTTCTAGCTTAGCTTTCACCAAGAGGGTGACATGTGGGTACATTTTTCTTAATTTCTATTTTGATGGCTTGACACCAAGAGCTATGGATAGGTGATGCATAATGAGTTCAGTGTTGAGTGTTGACATATCTGAATAGGTCCAAGAAAAGTTGATCTTTTTCTCTTGGAAAAATTTAGTGAATTTCTCTTTCTATTTATCCAAGAAAGATTGAGCTAGATGTATGATCTTAGGAGCCTCTTATGTTGTGTAGGCTCGATTAGAACTGATGATATCTTGTGAAATTATTTGATAATAATACCAAGTACCTCATCCTAAAATTCCTCAAAGGGGTTTTCACCCTTGGACACATCTTTATTTTTTCACTATTTTTAGCTCTGACACCACCAGAAAGTGGTATTTTTTCCATTAGAGTGTCTATTATATTTTGGTTTTATGAATAAGGTACATGACATATGATTTTATGATATTAATATCTAGTTCACTAGTGGAGGAAATGACAAGTTCAAAGGTATTGAGATAGAAAGCAATTTTGTAGTCATTCTGGAGAGAAGGTAGTTTGAGCTATTGATTATATAAGGACCAATCAATGAGATCAAGATACATGAGTGGGAGTGAAGTGGAATATTCTAAGGCATTAATGTGGAAGGAGTCATCTCTAATGACAAGATATTATGATTCTATAAGGTAGTATTTGAAGACACTCAAATCAAATTGATTCCTACTAAGGGAAACATGTTCCACTAAGTCAACAAGTGTGTTCCACTCATCAAGCCCTATAGGTGACTCGTCAACTGCATTGGTTTAGTTATAATAAGGGTGTTTAACATCTACCCAAATTCATGAGATGCAACTAAGAGATAATCCCATTCATATTAATCAAAATTAGTACCATGATCACATTCTATGAGATGAGCAATGTTTCTCCTAATTATATCACTGTATGGATCTTCTACATTTGATTCATCAAACTTCTAGAAGTAGACACTTCAATACTATGGTCATTTGTTTGTTCAATTTCTCCCAAAAGGATGGAGTTAGAGGGCACAATGTCCTCATCTTCTTTACTAGTATTGTTGATAGGTTATACTTCTTCTTCTAAATTTATTTTAATAAGGGGTTATTGATCATAAATAGGTAAGCCATCATCAATAGAAAAATATAGGCCACTACTATCTTTTCATTTTCATCCATTAGTGTGACTTAAGGGTTCAATTAGAGAATTTTTTTATCAGTCAAAGGACCATATCCTAGATGTCCCATTTTTAAAGGAACTCGTAACATTTTTAAAGAAAATTAGGAGAAACATGAGTAGTAAGTGTGACACCATCAATTTGTATCCCCCATACGAATGTTCATCATTTTTAGTTTCCTTTCACAATTAGCAAGTGTAGTTTTGGCTTCATCAACAAATATATTATTTGTTACCAAAGATTCAATAGTTTTAGGTGTATTTATAGACATAGATTTTTCCCTAGGAATAGATATCTTTGTACCGTTAAAAAAAAATTTAATACATTGATGGTAAGTAGAAGGAACTACATGCATATCATGGATCCATGGTCTTGCTAGAAAAATTTTGTATGCAAGAGGTATGTCAAGAACCTAGAAGACTATATCCTTGTCAACTTGACCAACTCAAATAGGTAATACTACAATTCCTTTATAAGATCTCTTAACCTTATTATAAGCATTTATTATGAATTTTTAGGGTCAATAGAAAATTTAGATAGACCTAGTTATTGAATTCCATAGAATGAATAAATTTTTAACCTAGCACTATTAGCTATTAGCACACATCTGACTCAAGTTTGATAAATTTGGACCTCAATGTGAAGAGAAAGATTATGTGGATGGCTAAGAGATTTGTTGTCTCCTTCAAAGAATGAACATAGCTTGGATTTTATCAATATCAATGTCAGTGGAGAAACTATTTGTTGAATACAATTGATTAATTGTGTATTATCTTTGATGTTATACAAATTTCATAATCTTTATTAGTCAGTATATGTTGAGCTTACTTGGGTAGTGAAGATAGTTTTCTATGTCTACTAAGCACTCATGTGTTTTCCTAGTTCAGAAGGTAGTGTCTATCAAGTTCACTCGAATGTCAAAGGAAAAGATGTAGAAAGTGAGTGTTAACCAAGCTCACTTGATTTCCAAAGGATTTTCATGAGTTTGCAATGTTAACCAAGATTCTATTGGTTAACAAAGGAAATCATTTTTGAGTTAGTTTCTACCAAGCTGGGTCAAATAACAAAGGATTTTTTTATTTTGGGATAATAAGCTTAATTGATTTATCTATTGATTTTGGCCAAATAAGGTGATGAATATTAATTATTCTAAGTTGTATTTGAGCCAACTTGATAAAATGGAAGATATAAGTATAAGGTCAAGTTGTGATTTCAAAGAGAATGAAAAATAATATGAGAAGATGAAAGATATTATTGAAGATTTAATGATGAGAAGATGAAGAAAATTTGAAGGATAAGTAGAATATCCTTGTGGAGTAGCAAAGCTATATTTGATCATGAAGGATCAAGCACAAGAAAAAAAAAAAGATCTATAATTAGGAAATCAATTGGATTCAAATTAGGTCATCCTATTATTACTCTCTAACCATTGTAGTAGTGATCTAAATCTCTTAATAGAGTTGGCTTAACAACTATTTGCAAATACTCTAACAAGGTGGCAATTCTATTAAATTTTTTCAAGACCTCTAACAAGGCAACTCCTAATAGGGTGATCAAATCCTCTAAAAAAATCACACCTAATAGTGTGTTTTGTAACCTTTAACAAGGTTGGCTCCTAATAGGGCTCACTTCAGAGGAGTGAAAATAGTAACTAGTTGCAATTGGTGGTTTTCCCCAAATTGGGTTTCCACATTAAATCCTATTGTCAAATGTGTTCATGTTATTTTATTTTATATGTTTTCAACTCAATTAAACTAATGGTAATCATAGAAAAAATCTAAAAGTTTATATGTTAAGCATTTACTGAGATAATTCAGTTATTACCAAGTTACAACATTTTATGTGTATTTACTGAGCTTTAGCAGTATTCAGTTTTCAATTTGCATTTTTGTACTAACATCTAAGGGATCTAAGATTTATTTTAGTAGTAATTGATTCACCCCTCCCCTCTTAGTTACTCCTCTTATATTTCCAACAATTGGTATTAGAGCTTTTGGTGCTTGTAGAGAAAGTTTCAAGGACCTAAGCTAAATATCAGAATGTCTTACAAAAGAGAAATTCCCAAGCTAAACAAAGACAATTTTGCAGCATGGCAAGGACTTATGAGGTTACACCTAGCTACCATCAGTGACTCAAGTTGCAAATTTCTTGATTCTAAATACAAAACTCCCACTAGAACATTATCAGTTCAAGACATTTCTGAAAAGAAGAATCATAATATCATGATGATTGATATTGCATCTACTCTTAGTTAAGTTGAATTTGATGAGGTAAAGGATTGCCAAACTACTCATGAAATGTGGACCAAACTAAAAGATATTTGTGGAGGAGATGACAATGTACGAAGAGTCAAAGAAAAAAGCCTTAGAGGACAATTTGACCAAATGAGAATGAGAGAAGATGAAAACATTACAAAATATGTGGAAAGGATCAAAGCAAGTGTAAGTGCAATCAAAGCATATGGAGGAGACATTGAAGAGAAAATAGTTGTAAGAAAGGTACTTAGAACTCTTCTTTCTATTTAAGCAATTAGAGTATTTTCTATTCAAGAAATAAGATGTGATCCAAATAATAAAATATCTTTAGATCCTTTAATTGGAAGATTGATAGCTTGTGAGTTAGATAATTTTGGTAACTATATTTCTAGTTCAAAGGTTATTGAATCTACTTTTAAAGCTAAACTCTCACTCAAAGAAAAGGGTAAGAAATCAAAGTCCAGTTAATCATGAAGTGAAGAAGAAGGAACATCAAAAGAAAGTTTAGATAGTGATCTAGAAGTTGTTGAATCCCTACTTGAAAGGAAGTATTTCAAAGGAAGAGGAAAGTACAAAGGTAAAGATCCTCTAATTTTCTTTTTTTGTAAAGAAGTTAATCACATTGCTACTAAGTGTCCAAATAAAGAAATCAAGGATGATAAGAAAAGAAATAAGCATAAAGGCAAGAAGAATTCCAAGAACTACAAGAACTACAAGGGAAAAGGTAAGAAATCTTGTTTTATAGCTAAAGAGTCTGATAATAGTGAAGATGAAATAATATATATTGCTATGAAAGATGAATCTAATGATGAAGGAGATAAGATGGCACTTATCTCTCATGTTAGCAAAAATGATATATGGATTATTGACAGTGGTTGTTCACATCATATGACTGGAGACAAAACAAAATTTGAGCACATGGAATATTATGATGGAGGTAGTGTGAGATTTGGAAACAATGAACCTTGTAACATAAAAGGAAAAGGATGTATTACATTAACTAAAGAGCTTATATGTGGTAATGCTTATTGGGTTGAAGGACTAAAGCATAATCTATTGAGTGTGGCACAGTTGAATAACATTGGATTCAAAGTAAAATTCATGTTGGATCTGGCAAGAAAACAAAAGCTAATCTATTTTATCTTGATCTCAGTGATTGTTTAGGTTTTATTGCTCAAGTAGAAGAAAGCTAGTTATGGCACAAAAGGCTATGTCATGTGAGCTTTGATAATCTAGTTAAGATAAGAAAACATAGAATAGTAAAAGGTATTCCTAGTTTGAAGAAGCCTAACATGGGTCTATGCAAGAATATCCAAATTGGTAAGATGGGAAAGACTAGCTTCAAAAGAACAAACTATTAGTTAGATGAAGTCTTGGAAATTGTTCATACAGATTTATGTGGACTTATTGGAATAGAAAGCTATAGTGGAGAAAAGATTTTCATTTTTTTTGTTGATGACTATTGTAGAATGATGACCATAATGTATCTAAAAGAAAAATTAGAAGCCTTTCAAAAATTCAAGTGTTATATAGCAAGAGTAGAAAAGGAAACTAGAAAGAGGTTGAAATTCTTAAGATCAAATAGAGGTAGTGAATTCATCTCCAATGATTTCAATCATTTTTGCATTGAAAGAGGAATCAAAAGACAAATATCAACCCCTGGTACATCATAGCAGAATGGTATAGCTAAAAGAAGAAATAGATCTAGCATAGACTATGTAGAAACCTTGATGATTGAAAAGAAGGTTGCTCTCAAATACTGGAAGGAAGCTATCAATACTATAGTCCATACCTTGAATAGAGTATAGTTGAAGAAAGATTCAAACAAAACACCTTATTAGCTATGGTATGGCTACAAACCTAATGTAAGTTGTTTGAAACTATTTGGCAGCAAATGTTATATATTGAAAGAATCTAGAAAAGGAAAATTTGATGTAAAAGGTGATGAAGGTATATTTATAGGATACTCCTACAGAAGTAAAGCATATAGATGTTTGAATTTTTCTACTCATAAAATTATAGAAAGTGCACATGTTTTGATGAGTTTACAGAAAAGAGTCAAGAAGAAAGCAACAAGGAACCAAATGATTATAGAATATTTGTTAACTATGAACTTGATACCCTACCAAATCTATCTTAAAGAAAAGAAGCTTCACCTCTTGAGTCCCCAACAGTTATCGAGTTGCAGATAGTGTAACTCGAGTTACAACCTAAAGGACCTAAGTCACAATCAGAGGCTACTGAGATACTTCAAACCAAGCTTGATGGACCTAAGTCATTGATAGAAGGACCCAAGCTTGAAACTAAAACTCAAGATGAAGATGGTGAAACTCATTCAAAAACCAAAGAGCTTGTGTCAACAAGATATGTCACAAGGCATCATGCACATGATCAAATCATTGCAGACAAATTAGATAGAATAATGACAAGAGGAAAATTAAAAGGTACATGTTTACTTGTTGAATTTGAACCTAGAAGTGTTAAGGATGCTCTAGAAAATGAAAGTTGGATTGAAAAAATGAATGAAGAGATAGAATAGATAGAAAAGAACAAAATTTGGACTGTTGTTCCTAGAGCCAAGGATAAAAAATGTAATCAGTACAAAGTGGGTATTTAAAAATAAGCTGAATGAAGATGGAAAAGTTTCAAGAAACAAAGCAAGATTGGTGTGCAAAGGTTATTCTCAAGAAGAAGGTATTGACTATGGTGAGACTTTTGCTCCTATGGCAAGACTAGAAGGTGTTAGAACTTTACTAACATATGCAACACATAGAAGATTTAAGGTATATCAAATGGATGTTAAATCTTCATTCTTGATGAGAAAGTCTACATTGAATAAATAGAAGGTTTTGTAGATCCTATTAAAAAGGACATGGTCTAAAAATTACACAAAGAATTATATGGTCTCAAGCAAGCTCGTAGATCTTGGTATAAAAGACTTCATAATTATTTGGTACATATTGGTTTTCAAAGAATAAATGATAACAATAGTCTATATATCAAGGAAGGACCAGACAAGAAGATTGGGTTGGCAGAAATATTTGTTGATGATACCTTATTTACAAGAAATGATGACTTATGCGAAGCATTTTTAGAAGAAATGAGTAAAGAATTTGAGATGTCTATAGTTGATGAGATAAAATTATTTGTTGGATTATAGATACAATAGAACAAAAAAGGTATCTACATCACTCAATCTAAGTATATCAAGGAGATACTAAGGAAATTTAGAATGGAAGATTCAAGACCAGTTGAAACCCCTATTTCTATAGACATAAGCTCTCCAAAAATGATGATTCCAAAGAAGTAGATTAGACCACATATAGATCAACAATTGGAAAATTGTAGTACATAGTACACACAAGACCTAATATTTCTCTAGTAGTTGGAATAGTGGCAAGATTCTCAGCAAATCTTAAGGAAAATCACATGATGAAAACCAAGAGAATCATGAGATATCTGAAAGGTATTGAAGATTATGGTTTATGGTATAAACTTGGAGGCAATTTGAACTTGAAAGTATTTACTAATGCTGATTGGGCAAGAAGTATTGATAACAAAAAAAATACTAGTGGTGGAGCATTCTTTCTTGGTAAAAGACTAGTATCTTGGACAAGCAAAAAGAAAAATTGTACATCTCAATCCATAGTAGAGGAAAAATATGTACCAACAATAGTTAATTGTTCTAACAATGTTTGGTTCAAACAATTATTGGAAGGAATGAAGATAGAGATCAAAGATCCAATAGTCATATACAGTGATAACACCAATGTAATTAACATATCAAAGAATCTAGTGATGCATACTAAAAAAAAGCACATTGCAATAAAATATCACTTGTAAAGAGAGTTGGTGCAAGAAAAAGAAGTCAAATTGGAATATGTTAATACAAAGGAATAGATTGTATACATATTCACCAAGACATTACCTAAGTATGCATTTTGTATCTAAGAGGTAAAGCTAGGGGTCATTCCCCTATCCAAAATTCACTGAATGAAGTATAGTGATTCATCAACCAGAACCTATTGAAGATCAATTAGTTGGTGCAAGATTAGCAAAGGGCATATTAAAAATAAATTATTACTTAAAGTACATTGGTATTTATAGAATTACTATATTTGGCATGTGTTGTCAAAGAGGGAGAAGTTTTCCAAAGAAGAAGTTTGTTGAAAGAGGGAGAAAGTTCTAAATGAACTTGGTAGTAGTTGTTGTAGATAGAAACCAGTGAAAGGAAGAGCTCATACTGACAAAGGGAGTTCTCAAGTCTAAATCCAAAATTTCATTGTTCTATGACATGTTGTGTTGCCATCAATGCCAAAGAGGGAGATTATTGGATACAATTGATTAATTTTGTATTGTCTCTGATTTTACACAAATATCATAATCATTATCAGTCAGTATATGCCAAGCTCACTCAAGAAGTGAATTTTTTTTCTATGTCTACCAAGCACTCCATTATTTTCCTAGTTTAAAAGACAGTATCTATCAAGTTCACTTGGGTATCAAAGGAAAAGATGCATAAGGTGAGTGTTAATTGGGCTCACTTGGTTAATGAAGGAAAGTTGAATGGAATCAGTGCTAACTGAGCTCACTCAATTGCCAAAGGATTTTTACAAGTTTGTAGTGTTAACCAAGCTTCTATTAGTTAACAAAGGAAATCATTTCTGAGTTAGTTTCTACCAAGCTAGGTCGGCTAAGAAAGGATTTTCTTATTTTGGCATAATAAGCTTAATTAATTTATCTATTTATTCTAGCCAACTAAGGTGATGAATATTAACTATTCCAATTGTATCTGAGCTGACTTGACAAAGTGGAAGATATAAGTATAAGGTCAAGTTGTGATTTCAAAGAGAATGAAAAGAATATGAGGATGTTATTGAAGATTTAATGATGAGAAGAGAAAGCTAATTTGAAGGATAAGCATAATATCCTTGTGGAGCAGCAAAGTAATATTTGATCAAGAAGGATCAAGCACAAGCTAGAACAAAGATCTATAATCAAAAAATTAGTTGCATTCAAATTAGGTCATCTCATTATTACTCTCTAACCATTGTATTAGTGATCAAAATCTCTTAATAGAGTTGGCTTAACAGTTATTTGCAAATCCTCTAACAAGGTGGCAGTTCTATTGAATTGTCTCAAGACCTCTAACAAGGCCACTCCTAATAGGGTGATTAAATCCTCTAATAGGGTCACACCTACCTATGTATTTCGTAACCTTAAATAGGTTTGGCTCCTAATAGGACTTGGAAATAGTCACTAGTTGCAATTGGTGGTTTTTCCCAAATTGGGTTTCTATGTTAAATCCTAGTGTCAAATGTGTTCATGTTATTTTCTTTTATATGTTTGCAACTCAGTTAATGTAATGGTAACCATAGACAACATCTAAAATTTTATATGTTAAGCATTTATAGAGTTAATTTAGTTATTATTGAGTTATATCATTTTATGTGTGTTTATCAAGCTTCAACAGTATTCAATTTTTAGTTTGCATTTTTGTACTGACATCTAAGGGATCTAGGATTTATTTTAGCAGTAACTAATTCACCCCTCCCCTCTTAGTTACTCCTCTCATATTTACAACACTATCTATGTGTAATAATTTTTCTAGGATTGCCTTATGTAAAGGTGATAACTCTACTAGCTCAAAGATAGATATCTTTATAGGGCTATGTTGCAGTTGATCCATAATATTGTAAGTAGAATTGATAATAATTGAAGATTGTATGGAATAGGAGGACCCCACTTGCTTAGGATTGGATTTTTTGGAAGAATTTGTACCTCTACAAAAAAC
Organism: Cupressus sempervirens; assembly: GCA_028749045.1. Taxonomy (NCBI): domain Eukaryota; kingdom Viridiplantae; phylum Streptophyta; class Pinopsida; order Cupressales; family Cupressaceae; genus Cupressus; species Cupressus sempervirens. Next base: position 484,051,559 of record CM053786.1, read on the forward strand.
TTTGGGTTGAATTCTTGTAATAACATTAAGTCTTTCACCATATGTTTTCACCTGTAAGCATGATCATGGGTTTAGGTTTGCTAGAAATTTGTCTTTGTGTGGAACCAAATACTCTCAAAATAACCTTAGATATTTCATCAAGATTTGAATCATATTAAGGCTTGTCATATTTTGGTTTTACCATGTGAATTCTTTCACTTAAAGGTTTGAGCATGTGAATGAAATTGTCATTTTTTTTGTGTGTCTAGTTTATTTTAGCATCTCCATTATTCTTAATTGATTTTAATGTTTCTCCTTGTTCATACTTGGTGAGAGGATCCTTGGAAGCCTTTTTTGATAATCATTTTTAAAAATTCCATCAACACCAAAATTTTCATGCTCAATAAGGTCTTGGATGATACATTTCAATTTGATGTAGTTGTCAATACTATGGCCCTTGTTCCTATGAAAGTTGTAGTAGTGATCATCTCTCCACCATGGAAGTTTGACATCAGGTTCATAGGGTCTTGAGTTTTTGAGTAGTGCGATAATCTTATTGGAAAGAAACATTTTAACGATTATATTATAAGAATTCAAAAAGGAATTGAAATCATATTTAGGATTTTATGTTTATCTAGATTTAGAATTGTTATTGTCATTAGTTTTAGCAGCCTCTTATTGTTTAGTTTCTAGGACAACATTATCCAAGTTGAAGATAGGTTCATTAGTCTTAGGCACATCGACCACTCCATCATTAACAATGTATTTGTTCTTGTTCCAAGTTTTGGTATTGTTTATTCCATTGAAATTTCTATTATTAGACCTTCCTTCATTTAAATTTATCCCTCTCATCTTGACTTCAACATCTTCTATGAAAACGGAACTCTCAATTATATTATTGAATGTGATAAATAGTCAGTTTATAGGGTTATAGTGTAGTTGTGGTATAAGGTTGTTGAAAAAAAATCAGTTTTCTTCTTCTTAGGAATTTGTAGAGGCTATCTAGAGTATGACTTCCTCCACCTTTTCAAGAAGGTGATAAAGGGTTTAAATGAGTTTTCTTTAGAGTTGCATAGATCAAGCATCATGACAGGATGTTGAATGTTATAGAAGTAGTATTGAATAAATATTTTAGCAAGCTCGTAAAAATATTTGAGTGGGTGTATATGATCTTAGTAAACTATTTCATGGCTTGACCATTTAAACTCCTTGGTAAGAGTCTCATCATGAACTAAGTATCATCCAAAATAAATTCCATACGTAGTGCATAAATTACCTTATATGATCATGTGGATCCCCATTTCTATCATATTTATAATACTTAGGGATCTTAATGTATATAGGGAAAGGCATGATCATTTAGAGACTCTTATCAAAAGGTAATTGACATATAGATTCCATATCCAAGGAATTTTTAGGTTTTTCCTTCTCTTTCTCCAAGTTTGACATTTCAAAATTCAAGTCTTGTATCTATTTTATAGAAATCTCAGGAGGAGTAGGTTCTTTCTTTGGGATCAATATTTGAATGTCAAATTTGTGTGGAAATTTAAATCCTTTAGAAGATAATTGTATGAAGTATGGATCTCCATTTTGTTCCAATTTTTTGAGCATAAGATTTTGAAAGTGATCATCTTGCTGAAATTTTAAGAGTTATGCATCGGTGACTTTATTGTCTACTTCACTTTCATTTTGAGACCTATGTGAATCATGTCCATTATTGGAAGATCTAGGTGGAGATTCAAAACCATTGAAACAAGACCTTTGAGTCATAGGAGTGTTGCTTCTACTATTTCTATTGTCTGCAAAGGGATTGAAATTATCATTGTCCCTTAAAGACATTAGATTTGTTCTCCCCATAGATGTTAGCATTGATCCTAGCAACCACAAGACTTGTTTTTTCATCTAGGTATTGCCTTTTTCTATCTTTCTATTTGTTACAATTTGTCATGAAGAGGTTTTCTAAGTGTCTATCCCTTTCCTCCCTAGACATGGTGAAAGATAAGTCATGTTTAGTCCTAGGAGTTTTAAGTGGGGGTATCCTAGGTACTACCAAAGTGGATAAGTGGATCAAACCAAGTTGTGCATTTATCTTTGTCTACATCTTCAAAGATAGGTTCAATTTCAAAGTGTTATTTAACAAAATTTCTAGTAGAGGAAGGTATTTCTTCAAAGATAATAGGAGGATGAATTCCTTGACCATTCTAATACCTAGTTGTAACTAGCATCAAAGATATAGTATACAACTATTGAGATAATACAAGATGACTTGGAGTACGAACTTAATAAATTAAAGTGTTAACTTGTTAAAGATAGAGATTGATGGAGTATCAAAGTCACTTGTCAAAAAAAGTGTCCAAGTAATTTATGACACTAGCAACTTGAGTTATGAGATAAGTGAGTAGCTAAATAGCTAAATTGATAGATAAGTGAAATGACAGGTGAATAACTCTCCAAATATTAGAATGTAACCAAGAAGCCAAAGTGATCTTTCTTAGCCTAAAGTGTCTCAAAAACAACAACAAAAAAAAAGAACAAAACCAAGGAACCAAAATAAGAAAGTATAGAAACCGTAGGGCAGAAAATATTGAGTTTGAAGCAAGGGAAACTAAGTTCAATAACTAAGAAATATAGTTTAGTATTCCAGCTGATAAAAGGACAAAAAATAGTTTTTAATGATACCTAACCAAAAGAAATTGTTGGCATGAATGTTGATGATATTCCTTTGGCAGAGTATCCTACAAATTCAATAGATAGATAGCATGATTCACATGTTGCATTAATGAATGTGTTTGTTATTGTTTCTATGAAGGCTACCAAAGTAGTAGATAGAGAACAAGATCATATAGAATGTGTATTGATGATAAGTTCAAGCATAGTTGAGGATGTATTTTACATTGCATCTTGGTTCTATGGAAAAGTGCACATAAAAAAATTCAAAGACATGTGGAAGTTATTCAAGATTTATAGAGGATAATTTGTAGATAGAGTACCTAATAAGTGATTTTTGATAGTTGGAGTGTATCTCATAACATGGATAGAATCATGTTGAGTGTATTTAGACAAACTAATGATGATGTTAGCTAATATGCAAACTCAAAGGTTGTATGTATGAGAATTTTTAAAGTTCGTGAACTAATTTTTTTTTGTAATTATAAAATGATTGTATTATCTTAATGAGCTTCTATTATAATTAATTGGGAAAGCCTCAAAGGTGACTTAAGGGAATTATTTTAAGGATACGATATAAAGGAAGGTTATTTTCCTTGTGATGAAGTGTGTAATGCAAGGAAGTGTGTATTCAAATGTGATATGCAAAGTACTTAGTAAATGTGAGTAAGCGACCCAAGGGATTATTGGATGTGAGTTTGAAGATCTAGTATTAAGATCTAAAGAGGTTTGGTCTAGTCAAGAGGATAGAGAAGGAGATAAGGTTATTTCATTCCACTATTATACAAGGAATAATATAGAGATTAGTTGGATAGTGAGTTCATTGATCTTACCCTAAAGATGTTTGGATAGTGGGTCATTTTGCCTTCTGCAACTCCTAATAGGGTTAGAATATCCTAATAGATATTCAAAGTCTCCTTAAAGGGACTGATATGTATTGAAAGTATTTCATTAGCTCCTAATAGAGTCCATCCTCTTACAAGGAACTTCTATATTAGTACATAATTTTTTGGGTACCATCCCTACCGGGGTTTTCACTCTGATCAAAGGTTTCCCTAGTTAACATATATGGTGTTATTTTGTATGTGTATCTTCTTATGGATATTATGATTATATTGCTTACATGTTTAAGTATTAATAAGGTTGATAAATGTTTCAATGATTGGATAAATGATTCATACCCCCCCACCCCCCCCCCCAACCTCTTAGTTATCTTGGTGGACTTTAATTTCTACAATTGGTATCAAAGCATTAGGTTCTTGAAGAAAAAGATTAACAACTTAAGGAGATCAATGATAGGTCACTTCAGAAAAGAAAGTCCTAAATTTGATGTAGTTACTTATGATAGCTTGAAGGAGAAGATGAAGACTTATTTTCTATGAATGGGTCTAGGGTGTTGGCTAATGAAAAAGAATGAAAAGAATATTGTGGAGGAAAGAAAACTTGAGGAATATAGTGAAGCCAAAAGAGATCTATTTATATGAAAAATGTTTTCCAAATAATCACTATTATCATCTCTTCCTAAGAATGAATATAGTCAAGTAAAATCCTTAGAGACATCTCATAAAATTTGGAAAGCTTTAGAAACTACATTTGAAGGTGATGTGCATTCTAAAATAATTAGATTACAGAATTGGATATGTTTATTTCAAGATAACAAGATGGTGGAAGATGAATATGTAAGAAGCTATATTGGTAGAATATCAAAAAAAAAATTGAGGGAATTAATTATTACAATGGATCTAAAACTAAAGATGAGGTTATCTAGAAGATCTTGAAAACTTTAACACTACCATTAAAGAAAACATCACAAATGATTAAGCTAGTGATACCAGACTACAAAGAAGTTTACCTAAGAGACACTACTTAGAAGATTGGAAGCAATAGAAGAAAGCTTAAAATAATATGGATATTTTCCCAAAGTGAAACAACCTTTAGTGTATTAAGTGTTAACCCTTCTTTATCAATAAGTGCAAGTACTAGTGGAGACTATGCTAGTAGAAATAGGTCTAAATTTAAGGAGGATAGAAAAATTGAAGTAGGAATTTCTATATTTATAAGAAGAGAACCAGATGGTAAGAGAATTTCAAAATGTTGGACTTACAATTAATTTGGTCATTATGCTTCTAAGTGTCTTAAAAGAGAGAAAATGTATAAGAAGAATTTCAAGTCTAGAAGGCTTGTATATTGTTTTATGCAAATGAAGATGATAAGTCTGAAAAAAAAAATTCAAAGTGAAAGTGATGATGAATTACGATTTGTAGCTATAAAAGAATAAAATCCTAAAATAGAAGTCAAAGAAGAGAAATGACTATTTTTTCAAGTTAAAAAGCTAATTGATTAGATTATAGATAGTGGATTTTTGCATCATATGACTAGACACATGAATAATTTTGTTAAGGTTAGAAACATGATAGAGGAATTGTTAGAATTGGTAAAAATGCAACTTATCATGTCAAGGGAATATGATCTATTATTCTTGATGGAAATATTAACATTGATGATTTCTATTTTGTTGATGGATTAAATCATAACCTATTGAGTGTTGGATAGTTGATTGAAAAAAGTTATAAGTTGCAATTCAAAGAGAAGACATGCATTATCAAGGATAAAGATGGTAAGTTGATTGTCACTAGTACAAGATCTAGAGGTAACATTTTTCAATTAAACCCTATAGAGATGACATGTTTGGTTGAAAATTTGGATAACAACTAGTTGTGGAATAGAATATTTGGTCATATAAACTTTGATAATATTGTGAAGTCTAGTAGTAAGTTTGTCAATAGAGATTTACCTAGAGTTGTGAAGTCTACTAATGTTGTGTGAAAAGAATGTAATATGGAAAAGCAGAAGAAATTTTCCTTTCCTAGCAAGAAGTTCACTACCACAATTGAATTGGAGATTGTTCATATATATTTGAGTGGTCCTACTAGAACAAGAGGATTTTATGGTGAAAATTACTTTATGATTTTTGATGAGGTAACATTTTTCAATTAAATCCTATAGAGATGACATGTTTGGTTGCAAAATTGGATAACAACTAGTTGTGGAATAGAATATTTGGTCATATAAACTTTGATAATATTGTGAAGTCTAGTAGTAAGTTTGTTGTTAGAGATTTACCTATAATTGTGAAGTCTACTAATGTTGTGTGAAAAGAATGTAATATGAAAATGTAGAAGAAATTTTCCTTTCCTAGCAAGAAGTTCATTACCACAATAGAATTAGAGACTGTTCATATATATTTGAGTGGTCCTACTAGAACAAGAGGATTCTATGGTGAAAGGTACTTTATGATTTTTGTTAATGATTTCACTAGAATGATGTGGGTAGCATTTCTTAAAGAAAAGTTTGAGGCATTTGAGAAGTTTAAGTTGTTTAAATTCTTATGACCGGATAGAGGTGGAGAGTTTAACTTAAAAGAGTTTAACACCTTTTGTGAAGAAAATGGAATTAATAGACAACTATCAACACTTAAGACACTTGAATAAAATGGGATTGTTGAAAAATGGAACTGATCTAGAATAGAAGTAGCAAGAGCCATGAGATTTGAGAATAATTATCCAAGAAATTTTGAAGACAAGCAATCAATACAATAGTATAAAATTTTATAGAGTGTAGATTAGAAAAAGTACAAACAAGACTCCCTATCAATTATGGTTTGGACATGCACCCTCAGTAAAGTATTTCAATTTTTTTTAAAGTAAGTATTACATAAAGAGAGATGCAAGAAGTGATGAAGGTATATTTCTTGGTTATTAATTGAAAAGGAAAGCTTATAGATATTTTAATCAAAGAACTAAGACTATTCTTTAGTGCACAAATGTAAAAGTGGATGAAAAGTTTGGATTTAAAGAGAGAATGTTGGATTATAATTTTAATGAAGAAGAAGATAATACTAAAATCTTTGTAGAAAATATTTAATTTTTCTTTAAAACTAACAATGATTTGCATAATGATTCTTAGAGAGAAGAACCAAGATCTGAACCTAGAGAAGATGTAAGAGTTGAAACAACAATGCCTACGCCAAATAGGAACTTGACAAAGAATCACTCTGCTAACTATATTATTAGAAGCAAAGAAAAAGGAGTTATGATAAGAAATAGAATACATGAATAATTGTGTTTTATTTATCAATTTGAACCAAAAAGTATAGATAAGGCATGGAAGGATGATCATTAGATTCAATAAATGAAGGAAGAACTAGATAAGATTATGAAGAATGAAACATGAGAATTAGTTCCTAGACCTAAAGACAAGAATGTTATAGGAACTAAATAGATTTTAAAAAACAAGATAAATCAATAAGGTGAGGTTGTAAGGAATAAAGAAAGATTGGTATGCAAAGGATATTCACAGCAAGAAGGTATAGACTATAAAGAGACATTTTTCCACATTGCCAAAATTAAAGTAATGAAAATGTTCTTGTCCTATGCAACAAAAAAGAAACTCAAAGTGTATTAGATGGGTGTAAAATCAACATTTCTAAATGGGGAACTTGAAGATGAAGTCTACATTGAGCGGCCTAAAGGATTTCTTTTGACTGAAGAAAAGGACATGGTATGCAAATTGAAGAAAATATTGTATGGTCTAAAGCAAGAACCTAGAACCTAGTATTTAAGGTTGGTCAAGTATTTGGAAAGGTTGGGATTTTCTAAAGGTATGACAGATAGTAATTTGTATTTGAAAAAAATTGAGAATGGATTGTTGATTATTGTAATATTCATGAATAACATAATCTTTGGAGGAAATGATGAAGCAAGTGAAAGTTTTGCTAATGAAATGAAGAATGAATTTGAGATGAGTATGATTGGTGAGATGAAATATTTCTTAAGTCTATAAATTATGTAGAATAGTGATGGTATTTTCTTATCAAAAATTAAGTTTTTGAATTGAAAAGATTTAGCTTGGAAAGTTGTAAGCTTATTGGTACATCTATGATAATTAGTAACAAGTTATCTAGAAAAGATGAGATGCCTATAGTTATGCAAAAGTAGTATAGATCTATGATTGGAGGTTTGCAATATCTAACTCACATTAGACCAGTCATAGAAAATGTAGTTGATATAGCAGCACAATTTAAAGAAGATCCTAAAGAATCATATTATGCAACAGTAAAAATAATATTCACATATTTGAAGGGTACATCTTATTTTAGTTTATGGTATGAAAAATCAAGTGATATTACTTTGTGTACTTATACTAATGTGGATTATACTAATGTGGATTGGCAAGGCAATATGGATGATAGGAATAGTACAAGTGGTGGAGCATTTTTTCTTGAAGGAAGATTGGTTTCTTGGCTAAGAAAGAAACATGACTATATCTCATAGAGTACAATAGAAGTATAGTGTGTAGTAGTAACAAATAATTGTAATTAGATTATGTGGATGAAGAAGATGTTGAAGGACACTGTAATATAATTTTTAGAATCTATTATCATACATTGTGATAATACAAGTATAGTAAGTAACTATAAGAATATTGTGTTGTATTCTAAGACTAAGAATATATCCATTAAGTATCATGTTTTGAGAGAGAAAGTTGTAGAGAAAGAAATCAAATTGGAATATATGAGTACAATGGAGAATATTGCAAATATCTTTACAAAGCCTTTTCCTAAAGACATATTTGAGTATCTAAGAGGTGTGATTGGGGTTATGACCTTGCCTACTTCTAAGTAGATGATGTAGAAAGTGTATTGGTCTAATGGTACATAGCACTATTATTTATCTAGACTAAATGTTGATGCTTCCTATATGGGGGACTTTTTGTGATGAGTATAGTCATTAAGGACTCTTGGTAGTTGGTATAGAATAGTGTCTTTGGGAACTTTTGCTAGTTGAATACTTGGAGAAGATGACTAACATAATGAAGTTTTTCTTATGAATTCAATGGGGGAGAGATTTCATAAAAATGATATCTTGTGTATGAGGAAGAAGTGTTTTAGATGGAGAATAACTTTTAAAAAACTCTCTAACCTTATAGTAGAGAGATTGTGTACATGAAACATGTATGTATAGGAGAGAATTACTCCTATATATATTGATTAATATCAATATGGGAGAAGCTATGAACAATTAATTTCCATCCATGTAAATTAGATAAGAATGGATACTTGCTCTTGTGAGTTAGAGTGTGAATAATTGATGTTGATCCAAAGAGTGAGAACGCATAGATATAACAATGTTCCTATGAGTTTTAGATTTGATTGATGAAGAGGATTTGAAAGGAAGAGAACAACAACAATAATTAAGTATTGATTTGGTATTCTTGGAACTTAGATGTTTTTTATTTATTTTTTTGTTAATGCCAATGGGGGATATTGTTAGCATGAATATTGATGGTATTCCCTTGGGAGAGTATCATAATCATTGGATAGATGGATATCATGATTGACATGCTACATTCATGATGTGTTTGTCATTGATATCAACATAGTATTGTTTCTATGAAGACTAGCAGAGTAGTGGACAAAGAACGAGATCATACAGACTATATATTGATGATCAAGTCAAGTACAATTGAGGATGTATTCAATGCTATGTCTTGGCTATATGAACAAGTTTTCCTACAAGAAGTTGAAGACATGAACAATTTATTTAAAATGTGTTGAGGACAATGTGCAGATAGAGAACTTGATAAGTGGTTTCTAATTTTTAGATTATATCACTTAATAGGGATATAATCATCATGAGCATAGTTATACAGTGACATTAAAAATCCTAATGATGAAATCAAAAAGTGTGCAAGGTCAAAGGTTACATGTGTGAGAAGTTGTAAAGATTGTGAGCTGACAATATTGTGTAAATACAAAATGATTATATTATCTTAATGAGGTCCTATTATAATTAATTGGGAAATCCTCAAGGCTGAATCAAGGAATTATTTTAAGGATATGGTATGAAGGAAGATTGTTTTCCTTATAATGAAGTATGTGATGCAAGGAAGTGTGTATTCAAGTGTGATATGTGAAGTACTTGGTAAATGCAAGGAAGTGATCCAAGGAATTATTGGATGCAAGTTTGAAGATCTCATGTTGAGATCTAAAGAGGTTTAGTCTGGTCAAAAGGAAAGAGAAGGAGATGAGATTATTTAATTCTATTATTATGTAAGGAATAATATAGAGATCAATTGGATAGTAAGTCCAGTGATCTTACCTTTGAAGTTGCTTGGACATTGGGTCATTCTACCTTCTACAACTCCTAAGAGGATTGGCACAACTCCTAACATGGATTCAAATTCTCCTAATAGGAACTGATATGTATTGAATATATTTAATTTTCTCCTAATAGATTTTATCCTCTAACAAGAAAATTTTATATTAGTACATCATTTTGTGGGTACCATCCCCACTAGGGTTTTCCCTTTGATCAAGGGTTTCCCTAGTTAGCATATCTAGTGTTATTATGTATGTGTATCTTCTAATGGTTACTGATTATATTTCTCACATAGTTAAGGATTAAAAGGGTTGATAAATGTTTCAATTATTGGATAACTTATTCACCCCTACCTCTTAGTTATCCTAGTGGACTTTACTTTCTAACAATAGTATGATAGTTTAGTTTAATATGTCAGACTATAAGTCTATAGTATGACAAACACTAGTGTACTAGTATGATAGTGTGAAGAAATGCAATACTTGAAAAAATCCAAAATTATCCTATGATATTTCTTACTAGTGTAGGACAACATTTTGGCAACAAAAATAGTTTATGGTGTGTTTTTCTTTTTTTCTCAAAAGACTTACTTTGACCTTTTTATATCAAGTAATCTAAAGTAACTTTTGTGAAAAAAATTTGATAGCAATAGTGGCACAAACACTTGTCTTCAAAAAATTGGACAAGGGAAAAAAGAAACCTTTCTAATAAAAGCATGTGTGAGGTCTTGAAAAAAAATCTTATATAACTACCAATTGTGTATAAGATTTATATGGATCTCTCATATTTATAAACTCATGAAAAAAGATCTAGCTAAGGTTATAGATCACTACTCAATAGTGTGGCCCATAACATGTTTCTCCCTTGCCTTGCACAAAGTGGTTGAACATAATCAATATTGTCTTTTTCCTAGATGGATTATCCACATATAAAGGAACACATATAGTGATTTTATTTGGGTGGTCTAGGTAATCCATTAGGATCAATCCTTGCACCAATATATTGAGCAAAAAAGTAGGGTAGTCTCTAACCTATGGTTCTTAGTAAGGGTTATATTCCTAACATGCCTCTCGCACCTGATATGGGATAAAGGCCTTGTAACCATAATAGTACCTTAAGAATACCCACCCAATGATTTCCTCAAGGTCACAATGCCAAAAATTCTCTTTCTAAATGGATAAATTGTTATGTCCTTGCAAGGCTTTCACCGTTGTCAAGGGTCTTGCAATTATAGTGGTCTAGATAGTTGGGTTTTTCTTGTTCTCACTTGGGTCATTCCTATTTGTATAGTTCCATAAAATAGAAAACCCTCTAAATGCATAAATCTCACTTGGAGATTAAACAAAATGGATCCAAAATAAGGACATTAAGATTTTTGATTTTTCACAAGGAAAAAGAGCACTCTTCTACTCCCCAATATTTCTCCTAAATGCAAAAAGAATATTTATTATACCCACTTTCTTGATCCAATGAAGAGATAAGACTTTTTATTTTCCTCAAGGTAAAAGAGCATAATCTCCTATCAACAAAGGACCCATACTTGTGACTTTTATGTTTCTAAGAAATGAAAGAAAAACTAGTATATTCAAGTGGAAGGAAACGAAATGGAGACATGATAACAAAGAAAATTTATTGTTCTTTTTCTTTGGAAGACCTAAAAATAAGCATTAGTAGCCCTTTTGCAGTTTTATCTTTTAGCAATGCAACCAAGAAAGCCCCTACAAAAAAATAGGGTTAGGGCATCAAATATATGTTGGAAATACAATATGGAAAAAGTAAACTCCGAGAGGGGGGTGAATTAGTTCTTCAAAACTTTAACCATAAAATTATTCACCAAACATCCATCTCACAATTGTGCATGTAAACTAAAATACCAAATTAAGAATATGCATCAATATCATGAAAACATATAATCAATTGCACATATGACACAAGATATGATTAACTAAAAACTCTCCAATGAGAAGGTAAAACTAGGGTAGGGATGATACCCACAAATATTCACTACTGTAGTTGTAAAGTGCATCCAATAAAGGTTACAATTTTTTATCATAAGACATGATATACCTTGTGAAAGGTCTACCTTGTTAAAGGCTTGTATGATTGTTAGATTTTACCCTATTAAAGGATTTCAACACCCTATTATAAGTGTGCCTTGTAAAAGGACTTTAACTTACAATAAAGTAAGCACCCTAGTAAAGGATTTATCACATCCTGTTAAGACTACTTTGTTGAGAGATTTGACCAATTCACCTATTAGAATGTCTCAGTAATGATCCTCCAATTATCACTCTTTTGCTAGATAACAGATCAGTTATTTGCATGTATTCTTGATCCTCCTTTGATCATATGTATCTCTTCTATCCTCTAACCTCTTTTATTTGTTCTCTTCTAACTAATTATGCAATGTATCTCAATTCACAACACCTTAGCCACCATGAATGCTCTATTTGCACATGAAAACTTCTCTCTTCACTCCTTCCACACATAATTTTTTTAGGGTTTTCCTCCTTAAGAATAACTTTGTGACATAAGGTTAGGTTTGGATCAATGATTATGATTTACCCATATTGCCACTTAATCCTTCCCTTTTTCTGATTGGTTGCATGTACTACATAGGGATCCTTAATTTAGATTTGTTCTTATCATCTAGGGTCACAAAAAATCCTCAAGTTAGCTCCAAAATGGTTTATAAAGTAGTTTGTGCCATTAAAAACAAATATGTCAAAACTATATTACTCAACATCTAAAGTCCTTGATGCTTGGCATCAACTACAACTTTCAATGTTGTCTCTTGGCATTTGAATGACTCAATATCCATAGGTTACTTGACATCTAAATCTCTCAAAATCATCTATCTACTCAACACTTGAGTGACTCAGCACTAACTATTTACTTGACACATACTAAGTATCTCACTCAACATGCAATATTTGACATTTTATGCTCGACATGCATTACTAGTTCAGCATGAACTAAGTATCTCACTTATAAATGACTTAAGTGTATAGATATTCATGTCCAAACCAATATAAGATCAACAATCTCCCCCTTTGACATGAATGAAAAAAACACTTGGTCATGCATGAATGATCTTAGCTTATGACCCTAACTTAGATACTCACTATATTTGTTTGACATACCTACAAAATTTCAAAATTTCAAAATTTTGCAAAACTTGATTTAATAGGCATACCTCAAAATCTTATAACTCTCCCTAAGTTGAATGTGTTGTTCTGAATCTAAATGTATACTCGTACTGAGTAAATATACATATGTTGAATTGTACTGTACTTTGTTTATATCTTTGACTCCCCCTTTATTTGGTCTCCCCCAAAGTTGTATTCATCCTTTCCTTGGAGTCATTTTCTCTATCAAAAACTTATTACTCCCCATTTTTACATTAATGTCAAAGGGTTATATATGTATAGTGTGTTTTTCCAAGAAAGCTTAATGGACCTCAAGTATGATCATCAAAGTTGCATCCTAGTTATCACAAGCTACCTCCAATGATTTGATTTGGATGGCTAACTCAATAGAAAGGTGAACTAAGCCTTCATGTGTAGAAAGATGAGGATATTGTTCTATTAATGTTTCTACAAATGCTAGATCCTTATGTAATATGTCCATGTGTGGGGTCAACATGGATTGGATTCTTATTAATGTAGCCTAAATATTTGCATCTTGAGCATACAAGGCTGCCAATTGATCTTGGGAATTCATCAAATTCCTAAAATATTTTTGACTAAGAGAAAGATAATTGGGTAGAGTAGTATCTCTCATCTTGATATCTCCCTCTAGATTTGCAATATGGAATTGCTCATCTTGTGTGAATAGATTTGTTTCACACAACTTGGTGTAAAGTGGGAAAATATTCTCTAAAACTTTCTTTAAACTGTCAATCTTGGTTGCTAACTCAACCTGACTAAGTGTAATGACAATTGATATCTTTTCATTGACTTGACTTTGAAATTTTCTCTTAGACCATTCAAGTAGTTGAACATTTGAATCTAGGTCTGTATCATTTATCAGCTTCACTATATTCACCAAAGCTCCATGATAGGCTTGTCTTCTTCAAGTGTAGGTAGGATGAATGCATCAAGAGATATTTCCTTGATATCTTGCAATACTTGCTTCTTCCTAATCTCCCCTTTGAGTAGTTCCTTTTGATTTTTCCTTGCAAGAGATTCCTAAAGTATGCTCATATGTTTAATAGTTATTTTTGCAAGATTAAACTTTGGCAACACAATAACATCATCCAAGTTAACATCACCATATGATGTAACTTTATCTACCTTGGATGTGCTAGGACTAGGCCTCGATGACTATAGTGGTGTAGCTTCTACACTCTACCTATTAAGAGATTTACTTGGAGGAGTAGTAGTTTTTGGCAAAGTAAGCAGTGTTTGTATTGCTAATTGCTCCTCAGGCTTGGTAGTCAAGACTGACTCTTTGGTCTTATCCTTTTCTTGCATGTCAATCTCAATTGCCCCTTGAGTTTTTGATGTAGGTGTAGAAGTATCTTCTTGACCTATTTGAACTAGTGTCTCATCTTTATCTTTTATAGAAAATTTTTGTCTGACACATTTTTTACCATTGTGATGATATTTTTCATTGTTGTCTCTTTCCTTCGGTACACTACAATGGGCATTGTAGGTTGTACCATAGTAAATTGAGGGGTCTTAGATATGTCTTTTTTTTCTTCCTCTATAGATGTCTTTTCTACCTTCTCAATTTCATCTACACTCACCAATATAGGATGACTGCATAGTTGTACCTTAGTGGTGGTGTTTAGCAATATATTTTTCATGTCCTCCTCTATTAGGGGATTAATTTTTTGAGCTAAAATATTAGAAACATCCTTTATCTTTACCATATATGTGTCTGTATTTATCACATTTTATGGACTGACACTCAAAATTTGTATATTAGGTATACTCTATTCTGTTTGATGTTTAACTTTAGTTGTTGCCTATGTATATGTAATATTTTTAGTGCCTTCTTTGTGCATATCTTTCTTAGTTTCTTCTTTAGTAACCTCAGTTACTTCTTGATTTCACCTTTTTATTCACCTACCTCAATAGGTGTTCCCTCAATTTCCTTAGGTGTTGTCAGTCCATATATTGACTTCCATATCTAAGTGGACTTCTAAACAACACCCTTAATGTCCTTTTTCAAAATATTGAATGGTCTATATTTAGGAGAAAATCTCCCTTTATATCTGTTAATGGACTTTGATATTGTGGCCTTATCCAACTTTGGCATCACATTAGCAAGTGTAATCTCTCTAATTTTCCTTTATGTGGTGAGACTATATTTCCATTTTTCTCAAATCTTACATATAGACTTTTAGGTATAATGTTGGCAAGCTCAATTGGAGTCTTCTTGAATATTTCCATCATGGAATATATTGACTCTTCCACTTAGTTCATCTCAATCTTTCCAATTTTGTCAAACTCAACATGTGTAAATCTAGATAGGTCAACATTAATCTTTATATTCTCAAACAAGTTGTCCAAATCTAAAGAAGGACTATGAAAACTACTTTAAATTGGTTGTTATCATCAAATTTTGTCTTCTCTTCATCTAACTTGACTGGAGCAATGTACTTTCTCCTTTTTCTCTTCTAGGACTCATCTAAATGTGTAGTTTTCCTAGTTCTCTTTCATTTTGGATTTTCCACATCTTGAACCTTCTTAGTAGTAGCCCTTGTGCTAGCCCTAGTGGTAGGAACTGTAGGATTAGCTTGTGTAGGTTTTACAACCTTCTTTGGTTTGCTAACTACTAGAGCGTTAGCTTTTCTTTTCTTCTTTTCTTTGGCTACAGGTGCTTCATTGGCTTCTTCTCCCTTGGCACCTTCATCAAGCTTAGCTTCCTCTTCACCATGGTCTTCTCCTTGACCTTGAGTTATGGCCAACGGAGCTTGGATAAGTGCATCTTTACCTTCATCATAATCATCATCATTTTCTTCTTCTTCTTCTTCTTATGCCCCTTCACTAATTTTTTATTTGAGCTTCTTAGCAATTTTTTTATTTTTCCTTATTCTAGAGGTTTTTCTTCAAATCCATAGTTATCTTTGACTTGGCTACATCATAATTACCAAAAGTTGTAGCCTCCTTATCTACTTCTTTAGCCAATAAAGTGGTAATTTCTATAGATTCCTCATCCACATTTATCTCATAACCTAGAGGCTTTAGCCATCTCACCCTTGGATTGTACCTGTAATCACCTAAAAATGGTCATCTAGACTATTAGCCCCCTTTTCAACATTTTGGCTCAATTAATTCAATCATTTACCTAGACCAAATTGCTAATAATCAATTTATTTTATTATAACCTATAGTTTGACTATGCTATCCTAAGTTCATTATTTGATTAAAAGAACATGTCCCCTTTTAATTAAATAAAACACCCCATTCTTCTAACCCACTTAAAGTGCACACATAAAGTCTTTTTTCTATTTTACAATTAAAAGAAAAGGCTGGTGAGACTTTTGTCTTATATGACAAGTCAACTTATATTATATTAGTTGACTTGTGTGTGCACATGGATCACTCCTATTTTCGAATTCAACCGTTGATCATCCACCATCTTCATCTTGATCTCCACTGTTTGTACATCTTTAAAAGGGAGAGAGCTTTCCCCCTCAAATCCATCCATCTTTTGAATATTGTTATGTTGCAGTTTTTCTAACAAGTTTCTTTGGAGCTTTGTGGAGAACTTCTCATTTCTTGTCTCATTCTCTCATTCCATCATATTAGTCTTAAGATCATATTGCATGTTAGTGTAGTTTTTTTCTTTGCAAATAATTAGATCACATAGCTTAATAGTTGGATTTGTAACATTCTCATCTCATTTTAGTATAGCTTGCATTGTGCATCTCATCCTAATATAGTTTCATTTTTGCATTGCATGATCCAAGAGTTCTTTGACACTAGCACTCTTGCTCTTGTCTAAAGAATCTCCCATTTTGTGGTTTACTAGCAAGGGCTGTATTTCTAAGGCTTAGCTGAGAGCTCCTATATGCTCATTTGTATGCCCCTTGCACTCCATAACTAGGGAGCTCTAAGTTGGCATTCGAGCTTTCCAATCTATGGAGAACCTCGGATAGAATGATTTAGAGAAGTGCACCTTTTTGAGTGTACATTTTTGGCGCCCACCGTGGGGCTTGAATCAAGTTTCTAACTCCATTTGCTTTTATTTTTCATCTCTAATTTTTTACAGCAGCATATTGGATCTAATCAAATGCTTTTGTAGAATTATCACTTTAGTTTTAAGGCCAACCCATAAGTAGATTGGTTTGAAGGCCAAAAACTTAGTTGGTTTAAAGATTTGATCATATCTTTTAAACCACTTGGAGTTTGGTTCTGAAATTTTTTTGCAGGTTGGGTATGTGCTCAAAATGTCTCAGTAGGATTTTCAAAGCATTTTGATGTGATTTTTGGGAGTTATGAATTTTTCTTTATTTTTCATAAAAAGTCACTTTTGATCACAAATCAGAAAATTTTTCAAAAAAACTTACATTTTCAAAAAGCGTTTTCAATTCTAATGGGGGTTCTTTCTTTGTGTTTTGAATTTTGAGGTCGTATTAAGGATCAAAAACTTGATTTGATAAATTTGGCCTGTTTTGACAAAATCGATCTCTAGAGCGCAAATGAAGAGATTTTTTAAAATTTTTTGTGTTTTTGGAAAGCTCTCTAATTTTTAACAGGGGTCCCTTCTTTTCATTTTTATTTTTGGATACGAAATCATAGCAAACAAGTCCAATCTTGTTGACTAGGTCAAAATCAAAGAGTAAAAATGAGAGCATTTGTGATTAACTTGCACTTTCTTTGCATGCACTTGGTTGGAAGATAAATTGGATTTTTGAGGAAACTCACCACTTTTTATTGTATATTTTTATGTTATTTCACACTAAATTTTGGTGCTAACAAGTTGTGATTACAGGTTGCCATCCTTATGAAAAAAAAAATTGAAACATTGCATAAAAAGAACGCATGTCAAAGCTTCAAATGCGCAAGGGTTACTAACATTGTTTGCAAGGCTGCCCAAAGCATAAAAACTCAAAATTTCTTGCTTTTTTGTTTTCATGTGTTGCATTGACTAATTATTCATTTTTCATAGGCACATAAAACTTGTGATTGGAGTCTTTTGGTAATAGGAGAGTATACTCTTCACCCTTATGGTGAATCAGAAATCTTGATTTGCCATTTGGTTTCAAAAGCAAGGGGTAACTAAATCTTCTTGGCGTGTTTAGGAGAAAATGATTGGAATAGGAGAGTATGCTCTTCACCCTTGTGGTGAACCAAAAATCTTGACTTCTAAAAGTTGATCCACTTTGTGTAGTTAGAATCCTTTAGAGGGCCTGCTCTCGGACAACCTGAGAGGAACAACCCAAGTGGGGACAAGCCGACTACCTGGCTCTTCCAACCCACTATAAACTCAAGGCTATCAAAGACACAAAACCTTGGTAGATGTACTATTTATCTTTTCCTAGTGTGATTGCTTATGGGATTTTGATCATAGGGAGATCACTAGGCAAGAATGCTTAAGGTACTCTTGTGATCGTGAGATCAGTTACTCATCACAAGGTGAGGTGTCCCGTAATTGGGAGCAAGAGGAACACTATGAACAGAAGCCCTATCTAAACACCCTAAGTTAGTAACTACCTTTTTTAGCCACTCAACTTCTTGGTGCAAGGATTGATCCTAGTGGACTACTCGGATCACCCCAAGATTTACACTCACCATATGTGTTCTCTTGGTTATGCTTATGGAATTTCCATGAAAAAGCCAATATCTCTTGTGGGAAATCACTTGGTGTGAGGCAAAGGAGCATCAAGTGTGGGCCAAGTTGTTGAGTAATGAACCATGACTTCTACATAGATATTGCTTGATGTGTTCTTGAATGTGCTAGACCTGTGAAAATCTTTTGAACATACACATGATGATAATTCTAGGAAATTATTTTGAGACGTCACATATGCTTGTATCATGCAAGGTTTCTTTGTCCCTTGCTTGATTGTTTGAAGAATACTCCATGTGTCACTATTTTTCTTGGAAAGAAATTTCTTTTGAACATCAAACTTTCTATGCTATCAACTATTGTCAAACTTTGCAACCGAGTCAAAACATCAAATGAAAACATTTTCTTGTGTTTCTTGCTAAGGGGAGTCTCATCATTTGACTTTGATTTGCTATGTCTCTAGTTTTTGAACATGCTTAAATTAGCTCTTTAGTCTTAGCACTCTTGGTCTTTCTATCTTCACGGTCTATGTCCACTTGCTAGTTATCTTTTTGCTGAAATGGTTGCCTTTATTTCTTGACTACACTCTTGGGTTGGAGAGTTGTTCACTTGTTACCCCGCTTGCTCTATCTATTTGGCTATTTCGGCATCTTGCCTAGCTATTGACTTGAGTCATTCATGTTGTAAGTTTCTTGGACATATTGTTTGACAAGTTGCTTTAATCTCTCTCTACTATCTTGGCAAGTGAACACTCTACCTCCTATAGTTTCAACATCAAGTTATCTTCTAGGCTCTTTTATGCTTGGCTTTGCATCTAAAACTATGGGATCTAAACCTTGTGCTATCAAACCTTGGCCAAATCTAGATGATCATGATATCCTCCATGTCACTAAAGAGTTTCAAGACCTATATGCACAAAACAAAGAACTAGAAAAGACAAATGATCTTTCTTACCTTCATCTCTCTAAGCGCATAATAGAAATGAAGTCTAAACTTGAGAAAAGGTTAGAGGAGAAGATTGCATCATTACATGAATCTTCCTTAAGGTATTTACATGCATATGAGTCACCTTCTTTGGGTTCATCCTCTTCTTCTAGGTCTACATGCTCTACTTCAAGACATCAAATGTCTTCATCTTCTAGATCTAAAGACCTCTTTAGAGGACAAGCAAGTGATACCTACTTTGAGCCTATTCCAAAATTTCATGATGGAACTATCTTTGACCAAGACAATGATGAAGAGATGGGTGCATACCATTCACATGAGAAACAACAAAAGGACTCTAGACATAATTTTGATAGAACTTTTGCTCCCTTGGAAGATTCTTATGATGACACTTTGCAAAAACTTCTTGGCAATAAGATCATCATTTTACCTAAGTCTAGCTCATATGGAAACCCATTCTTGGATATCTATTGTGCTTATCATCAACATAATGAGCATAGTACTTCAGATTGCATTGAGCTAAAACATAAAATCCAAGGTCTTATTGATAATGGAATTATTGATACCTCTAATGATTCCTGTGATGAGGATACTTTTCTTGAGAAAGATCATATTAATGAACCTATGTATAGTGATGGTTTCCTTGATACCTCAACTTCTTCCAACACTCATGCATCTCCCAAAATTTCAAAGCTTTCCAACATGCCTCCATCAAATAAAGAACCTAATACTTTCCACATTGACTACGTGTATCCTCAAGGGCTACCTCTAAAAAAAACTCAAGCTAACCTTCACTTGGCTGCAAACCTTTTCCATGCTACTAATCCTAAACATCCTCAACCTTCATGCACTACTATGCCTAATCCAAGCACTACTCCATTCACTCTTCATACTCCCTTGTCCTTAGAAGTGGCTCCATGTCAAGAGGACTCTGAAAAAGAAAAAGCTATAAATGTCAAGAAAGATCAAGATCAAGCACCCATTCATCTCTTTCAAGATTTTTCCATTCCATATCCTATATCTTCTCCACCTCCTAAGTATGATGAAGATATCACTTCCACTATCTCCCTTGAGCTTATTGAAAATTATGAGAAAAGTTCTCTTCCTATGCTATCCAAAGCTACTTGTCAAGATCAAAGTATCCCCTCATTTTCTACTTCTCCATATCCACTTCAAAATTGTGCTCAAGCTTCAAGTGCTCCTATTAAAAATGGTGTTCCTATCAAAGGTACTCATGAGTCTATTGATGGCTTTGACCACGTTGCTCACTCTAAAGATGTTGATATCCCTTTTCACTATCCATTTGCATCTCCTAAGTCTATCCTTGGTCCTTATCCATCAAAGCTAAAGCCTTCAAACCTTCCATCTATATTGGGACCTTATGTTCCTTCATCTCCTACATTTTCTAGTCCTAGCTCTCCCATCATAGCTCAAGATCAACAAAGATGCTCATCCTTGATGAATTATCACCCATCTATCCACCTAAACCAGTCATATCAGCTTTATTCATCCATAAGTCCCAAGTCCTTTGGAAGTGAGAATAAACATAAGAATCCATTGAAAAAGAAAGATCACTATGTCCCATCTAATCGACATGTGAATGCTAAGAAGGAGAATGCACAAAAGAGACTGCAAAGGTCCACTATTAAGAGAGCTAAATCAAAGAAAATGTGGATTCCTAAATCCATCATTGAAGAAATGAAATCTCAAGCACCCAAAGAACAAGGAAAATCTAAAGTTATGTGGATTCCCAAGTCTCTTTTAAAAGACTTGAATATTGAAAATACTTCAAAGTTGACATTCAAGCTTCCAAAGGCTTCCACTCCATCTTCTTCTAAAATTTTTCTACCACCCCATACATCTAAATCTCAAGCTATTTCATCCATGATTCCTCCATCATTTCAATACCCTTCAACGTGTGTTTCAATGTTGATCTTGTCCAATATTTCAACTACCCTCATGAAATCCTCTAAAGCTTACACTTACTTTCTATACATGAACTATTATCCTCCATATACTCTTCCTACTACCATTTGTCTTTCATCACCCTATCAACATCTTTGAGCATACCTTTCTATGGTCTTGGCTTATCATGACTTATCTTTTCTATAGGAGCACTATCTACTTTCAAAAAGCTTGAGCTCTTTCTTAAAATTCTAAAAATTCAAAATTAAAAAAAATTAAAAAAATGAAAAAATATGAAAATGTGCCTTGGTGAAAACCACTTCTTGTGGCACCTTGGTAGAAAAATCAAAGCGAAATAAATCCATCCTATGGTGAAAACTACTTCTTGTGGCACCTTGGATAAGTACTATGATGAAAACCTGGCAAACAAGCATCATATGTAATTCTTTCATCATCCATCTATCCCCTCTTCTCTCTTTGATCTTGAAAATGTTGAGCTATCTTTGCATATTGGTTATCTTATCCATGAGAGTTTCTATTGTGGTCTCCCATTCACTCATAGCCTCTATCTTGAGCTTTATTCTTAGTGCTCTATCCCATTGCTATACTATCTAGTTGACCCCTTGGTCTTGATCATAATAAATGAAACATGGTTCTCATAGGTCTCTTGACATGGCTACTCTTTTGGACTACACACTTCATGCTATCTCACTTGTTGGCTTCACCGCTTATCCTACACACTATCTTTCTCATTTCTTCCATTGCTTATCCAAAACATGCTTCATATGACTATTTCACCTCTTTCCCTAGCTTGGGTACTGTTGAGGAGTTAGTCCTTGAGGATCACTTTTACTTGCTTCATACTCCTTTCTTATCCATCTCTACTTATCTATCGGCTTTTTTCTCCATTGTGTCCTATACCTTGCTAGACATTGGGAGAAAATGATGTGATCTTTCTTGAGAACTAGTGATCTCTAAATTATTCTAAAAAATCCAAAAAATCCAAAAAATTAGAAAATGTCCTGAAAAAATGATCATCTTAGTGAAAACCTAGCAATAGGCATTTGATGTATCACCAAAAAAATCAAAAAAATACAAAAATACAAAAAAATTGAAAAAAGTCTTGAAAAAAACTGTCAAGTGGTGAAAACCTAGAAACAGGTGCTACTTGAAACCCTTGCACCTATGTCTATCAGTCTCAATCATCCACTTCGCTACACATTTCTTGGCTTGGAATTGTTTCTTGTCCTCATCTCGAGGGCATAGCTACTTAGTCTATTAAGGTATTCTTGTGCATTTGGGTTTCTTTGACAACTCACAAAATAGTGTTTCTCAACACTTCTCCCACTTTGACATCAAGTGTTTTTCAACACTTTACAGATAGTTTACCTACGGTCTCCAATGTCATGATATTTCTCACTATCAGAATCAAGTCTTGAAGAAATGGCCAAGTGACTTACACACATGCACTTTAACACTTAAATGACTGAGCTATGCTGATCTTTATCTACTTTGTGTGTTGTCTATGATGATTTCTTTGCCATGTGTTCCCTCCCTAATAGTCTTTCAAGGATGTCATTGACTAGAAGACTGGGGGCATCAGACATATTTTCTTGATTTTTTCTTGTGGGTATACTTTTGTTTTTCTATAGTGTTGTAAGCATTTATGCTGGTCCTATTCAACATGTTGACTTACAAATGTATCATCCTTGACTGTTTTGCAAGACTGCACTCAAGGTTTATCCTGGTGCTTATGCCTTGATATAGGTGTAATCTTGCTAAATTAAATTTAGAGAATCTAATCATGTAGTTATCTTGACTCACATGTCTCTAATGCTTAGATTGGATTTCCACATACCTATCTAATATCGATCATATTCATATCCTCCTAGTTATACTAGTGATGGTTGTATGATCTCATGATGTCCGTAATAAATGCTCAATGATGAAATTAAGAGTCTAAATGTTATGCGCTTCTTGTTAGTAAACCACTTTGCATATTAGCTTGCATTTTAGGTTCATTTTCTAGCTTAGTCTTGCATTCTTGCATGTGGGAAGAGCTCTCTCTCTTCATCTTTTTCATGGACATATCAGTTAGCTGCTTTTTTTTTTTTCGCTTCTACTTATCTTTTCACCTTCTTAATCTTTCACTACATTTCTTTGCTAACCTATCATCACAAGGGGTTAATCCAAAAAATATCACATACGATCTATCCAAGTGTCACATTTTCACAAAAACATTTAAATCTATACCACCCACATGAGAGATCAAAAACAATACACATAAGCATATACACATACATGAGCTGAAAACAAAAAAATTGAAACATCACATGAAAACTGAA
Source organism: Cupressus sempervirens (assembly GCA_028749045.1). Taxonomy (NCBI): domain Eukaryota; kingdom Viridiplantae; phylum Streptophyta; class Pinopsida; order Cupressales; family Cupressaceae; genus Cupressus; species Cupressus sempervirens. The sequence continues at coordinate 484,075,305 of CM053786.1, forward strand.
ACATACATTTTGAGACAAGTACACAAGAATATTGATAAACCCAGTATCTCATATATATATCAAATGTGTCATGTTACATATACAAATGTGAGATCCAAAATCTGGATATATGTCTCAAAAATACATAAGGTACAAATCAAAACACAATGTCATGTCTAACTGCCACCCTCTGCGGCTGGTGTTGGCCTTGGTGGAGGAGCCTGTCTCCTATCTGGTGCCTGCACTACACGCTCTGATCTACCTACTCACTCTGAATAATTAGGAAGACCCTGTCCTAGTGGTACCACACTCCTATAGGTGGCATAATAGTATGCATCTCGGGCACCATGATGCGCTGCCTCTCGTCTCGTAGTATCCTACTCTTGGCATAGCTCATCTGCTCGTGCTCACTCGTCTATCAGCTGCTGATCCTATACTACAATAGTCAGCCAAAGTGCCTGCATCTCTGCCTCCAAGGCATGGATCCTCACACCCTACTCCTCTCCTCCTGCTGGCTGCTCTACAGGTGCCTCTACCCTCACCGTTCGCTGCCTCCTCAAGGGCACCTCCTCCTCTCCCCCTGCTGACTACTTTGCAGGTGCCTCTACCCTCACCGCTCGTCACCTCCTCAAGGGCACTGCCTCCTCCTCAGACTCTGAGGACTCCTCTGCCGCATTCCTTGCCTGCACTCGCATCCTCCTTCACCCTACTCGGGAACTCTCCCCCTCCATCTGCCTCCCCCCTCTCCCTCCTCCTCCTCCTCTATTGCCATCTCCACCTCCCACTCCTATAGGTGCTACATCTGGATGTGTGAATCGGGTGATTGGGTGTCTCTACATCTCATAAAGATACCCCAGATCAACCCCTGCATCTGCCACATCTGGGCAATAATACCAAGGAGTCGCCACTAGTGCTGCGGTATCCCGAATTGCTGTATGATAGTCCAGCATCGGCAACCATCCCAATCCCTCATCTATGTGCATCCGGGCATAGGTAGTAGTCTCCACTGACACTACATGTCACTCTGCAAACTACTGCCAAGCGACTAATCACAAATCGCTCCATAATGTCTATGCTCCGACCCACCAGTGGTCTGCTATACTGCATGTAATCTAACTCCCATGAATCTGACCACCGCTGACACTCCCGGTATGGTTTCCATGTGAATGCTGTCAGCTCATCAAACACGCATCAGTAATAGGTCACATCTCCACTATGCCTCTGTGGGATGAAACCTCTATAGGAAAAAATGTATGGTTGGCTGCGCTCTCATGGCTACACCCGTGGTCAAATCACAGCAATGTGCTCCCAAGCCCAGATCTGCGCTAACACTACTCTGCATGCCCATGATCCACCCTCATGATATACTATCTCATGAAGCTTGTGGTACATCTCTACCAATATCGCGGGCCCCCATGCCATCCTACATGGTCCGAAGATCAGATCATATACCAGCCGACCCCATCCTAGTGGAAAGCCCTTCTAGCCTTGGTCTGTCACCAGGGCCTGGGCTACCAAAGAACATAACAAGTTGGGCAAAGGATAATCATATCCATACTTAGTCATCAATCTCTCCCAACTCAGGTGATGATCCAGAATGGTCACATCCTGAAAAAGCTCCTGCACTCACGCTTGCCCCTCTGTCGGGGTCGTATCATAGTACACCTATGCCATCATGAAAACTTAACATCAATACACCTGGCATCCAACATTGAAATGGCTAAATCAAAAAACTACTAACCAAGTAACTTACTGGCTCATTGTGGCATGGCACTCGCAGAATGTGATATACGTCCTCTAAGGTAATTGATGCCTCACCGGTCGGTAAGTGAAAGGTGTTATGCTCACTATGCCACCTCTCTGCTAGCACAGACAGCAAACCGTAGTTTGCCCGAATATGGGGCATCCGTACAACCCAGCACAAGCCCATAGCCACTAGTGTAGTCTGCTCCTCATCGCTCAAATGCTACACAATGTGCAAACTAACCACCCTGGGAGCTCTAATCTATAATGTCGGGAATACCTCCTGTCCAAGTAAAATAAGCAATCATCAGTAATAGTCACATGACGAAAAAAAAGCATTCAGAAAAACAAAACAAAATCTGTATGACACTTTTTACAAAGAGAGTGTGACACTTTTTTTGAAACAGTGTCGCGCGACACTTTTTTAAATAGGAGTGCGACATTTCACACCACGTCATGTGACATTTGGGTGTGGCTCGCACGACACATTTTCTTGAGCGGTGCGACATTTTTTTCGAAAAAAAGTGTTGCGCGATAATATTTTTGAAGCCATGCGATACTTTAAAAAGTATCGCGTGACTTTTTTTTTTCAAAAAACTTAAAAGTGTGCAAAAAACTCACAAAAAGCTTGAAAAAGCAACAAAAAAGCTAGTCACTTACCGATGCCCCATATCGCTCTGGCCGGTTGTGCAACCAGCTACGCTCGAAATGGTGTTGATGAAGAGGAATGTTTGCCTGAGCCATGATTCTATGTGGACCACACAAAATCTCTCAAATCACAAAAAGACAAATGAATAGTGAAAATGACACTTGGACCCCTTTTATAGCTTCCAACCTCATTTTGACCTAATTTTTAAAACTCCTCGAAATTGTGCAAAAATTGCACCCCTAGCTAATTTTGACATCCTAGATCCATTTTCAGGATCAAAATCAAAATCCGAGTTCATCTTAATGGTCAAAATCATATTTTAAAATTTTACCTTCTTCTGAGCAGTTAGCTGACCGTTTGAGGTCTAATCTTTGAATCATCGCTGGGGCATCTTCATTTCTTCATTTATTCATCATTTCTATACTTCATATCTCCTTATATTCACCTTTTCACATCTAAATCATCTCTCTACTAGATTTGACCTAATTTTTATGCTATATCCTTCAAGGTCAACTCTAGTCAAACTGGGGCATTTAATCAATTTCTTATAGTCATTCTTGGGTTCTAATCATCTATCTGTCATCTTGGACATTGTTCTATTCTAAGTTTCTCATGTCTAGCCAATTTCTGCATCCCTTTACCTCATTTCAATTTCGATCCCGAGGGGGCAGAAATACTCTATTGTTGATTGTTACAACTATCTATTTCTTAGGAGCATTTGTTTGACCTTATCACTTGCTCTCGATCTATTCGCTTTGCTAGGTGTTAAAATTATTTTTGGATCCTAACATCATGTTCCTAATGTTCAGTACTACCACTATCAGGCTATGCATTTAGGACTTTCTATCTATTTCTGCATTTCATTCTTTGGAATCAGACGTCTATATCTATCACCGCCTACTTGGCTTTCTATTTTCTTTGACATAATGTGTTCCCAGATCGATCACACATTAGTCAAAGAGGGGCAAATGTAATCACCTAAAAATGGTCATCTAGACTATTAGCCCCCTTTTCAACATTTTGGCTAAATTAATTCAATCATTTACCTAGACCAAATTGCTAATAATAAATTTATTTGATTATAACCTATAGTTTAACTATGCTATCCTAAGTTCATTATTTGATTAAAAGAACATGTCCCCTTTTAATTAAATAAAACACCCCATTCTTCTAACCCACTTAAAGTGCACACATAAAGTCCTTTTTCTATTTTACAATTAAAAGAAAAGGCTTGTGAGACTTTTGTCTTATATGACAAGTCAACTTATATTCTATTGGTTGACTTGTGTGTGCACATGGATCACTCCTATTTTCGAATTCAACTGTTGATCATCCACCATCTTCATCTTGATCTCCACTATCCGTACATCTTTAAAAGGGAGAGAGCTTTCCCCCTCAAATCCATCCATCTTTTGAATATTGTCATGCTGTAGGTTTTCTAACAGGTTTCTTTGGAGCTTTGTGGAGAACTTCTCATTTCTTGTCTCATTCTCTCATTCCATCATATTAGTCTTAAGATCATATTGCATGTTAGTGTAGTTTTTTTTTCTTTGCAAATAATTAGATCACATAGCTTAATAGTTGGATTTGTAACATTCTCATCTCATTTTAGTATAGCTTGCATTGTGCATCTCATCCTAATATAGTTTCATTTTTGCATTGCATGATCCAAGAGTTCTTTGACACTAGCACTCTTGCTCTTGTCTAAAGAATCTCCCATTTTGTGGTTTACTAGCAAGGGCTGTATTTCTAAGGCTTAGCTGAGAGCTCCTATATGCTCATTTGTATTCCCCTTGCACTCCATAACTAGGGAGCTCTAAGTCGGCATTTGAGCTTTCCAATCTATGGAGAACCTCAGATAGAATGATTTAGAGAAGTGCGCCTTTTCGAGTGTACAGTAGCCTATACATATGTGAAATCAATATAAACTAGAAAGAAAACATCATTTAAATGCTTCTCAACTAGTGACACTAGAATCCTATGTCTTTATTTCATCGACTTCTTAAAGTCTTCAAATTAGCTAATCATTATAGACTCAAGTTTTCTCCAAGTTGCTCAATGTATTCTCCTATGTGTAATACAATAGATCTATTTGCCTTCCATACAACTTTACCAAAGGAAGGGAATGTATTTTTTACATAGAAAAATATACATACAAATATTGAACCAAACTTTCACTATGCACTCTTGGTTTTGCTTATTACTCCCAAGTTTTTTGATAATTGTTGTAACTACAACTTGGCAAGGTCATAAGAGTGATCCTTCTTGACTATCTTGTAACCTATGTCAACAACAATGCAAGGTAGACTGTTTAATATGTTAGATTTAAAAAAATTATGTGCAATTATCCTTACTGCAAAAATAATTAGGGGATCTATGATGGTGTTAATTATCATTCCTCTCTTATTCTACACTACCTATGTGTTTTTCTCAATAACCTCTTTTGCATCACTTCTCATGGTCTTAGGTCTATTTAGGGTTAGATACCCTATTACCCTCTACACAATCCTCTTGTTATTATTGATATTTCCATCTTCTAACCACACTAAGTTGTCATGAATCTTTCTCAAAACAATCTTTATCCACTCTATTTTGAAAATTTGGAGAAATCTAGGGCACGAGTTAACCCTTTTCTTTTTACAATCTTATATTCCTCCTTCAATATTCCATTTTCACATAATTTACCATATAGCTATGTTATATCCATGTCACCTATGCTACTTTCCTTACATGTGTAATAACATCTTACATCTTGAATCATTAAAACTTGTGGTGATATCATGGATAACACACCAGATGACTCTTGTTTGTATGCAATGTTAAGAATTGCCTTAAATTTTGGTTGTCTGATCTCATTACTAATTAATTGAACATACAAAAATTCCTTTCCCACTTTAACCTTATAAGTAGAAGACCTAGATGCCATATTTTATACTTAGGGTTTGCAAAAATTCAAATAATGCAGCTTGGCACATAATAAATACCTTCTCAAACATGATGAATGTTATCAAAAAATGGTTGAATTTGATTTACAAACACTTGGAATGATCTCTCCACTTTTCCTTAAGCTCTTCATGCTCTATCAAAATTATAATGTTGTCAAAGAAATAAAAAATTAACCATATAGCCCTCAAAAATATATAGCTAATATTAGTGCTTACATAGTTGTAAGCTTAGCTATAATAGTAATTTTGACTCACTCAACTTCCATGCAATTTTCTTCACACTCAAAAGCCACTAAAATCTTGGCTAACACTATCACTTATGATAGATTGACATCAACTAGATTTCACTCAACAACTTATGTGAAAATTTTCATGTATGGCAGCAACATGAAAATTAACAAAACTTAAAAATTTCTACCAGGTTCTAAACAATAGTTTGCATCTTTCTTCATGCATATATAATATTTTTAGAACTAAATCCTTGGAACTAATGCATGATATATCATTTAAATATCATTCGCACACATACCTCTTGATTGCTTAATTGGGGTTGGTGTGATCACCTAACCCATTGAGTGAATTGATCCCATCTAAACTTGATTTACTATAATTTTCCTTTTTCTTCCATGTTTTCTTCATCTACACTTTGACTTCTTCAACATCTATCTTTCCTTTGCCTTTGTTGAACTCACTGCTTTGTGCCTTTGAGTTTGTTGGACAATGTATGCTTATGTGACTAGTCTTTAAGAAACTAAAATATGTAGTCTAACTTAACCATCTATTGTAATCACCTTTAAAATGGTTTTTTATGTAGTTCTAAGAAAAATGTTCATACTCTTGACAATAGTGACAACTTTCCCTAGTATTATAATCCCAATTATAAGAGTTTCTAGTGTGCTTTACCTTTGTATACTTGTTTGATGACCACTTGGGCTTGGATCTACACTCATATGCTCTATATATATACTTCTAATAGTTATAGAAGTACCCTTCAAATATTTGTGTACTTATGATCTTGGTTTTGCATTCATGTACCTGATGTCCTTGCTTGTTGCACTATTAGCAGTGACTTATGAACTTCTGCTTAGGATTATGATTTGCAATCTTACTCCTACAAACATTAGTAGTATGTCCTAATTTTTCACAATTATGACAAGTAGGTTTGGATTTTTTACCATTGTTATTCTTTTGTTCACCACTTTTAGATGATTCTCCTTCTTTAATACTAGTGTAACCCAATCTAGTAGTATCACTATTGGATCTAGGAGATCTCATCAATTGGTCAAAATATTGATGGCTTCACTAGGTTGATTGAAACTTTCAACAAATTCTTTTTCTCTTTTCTAATCATTTCTCATTTGTTTATTCTACAATTTCAGTGTTGTGATTTCAATATCTTTTCCATTTAATTCATGATTGGCAATCATAATTTGATTCAATGTTTCCAATTGCATGTGAGCTATCCTATTCACCTTTAATGTCTTCTCTTCTAGTCTATTGGACAATATCCTTTTGTCATCTTTGATCATGAGTTTATCCTCTTTAGCTTTCTCTTTCTGCTCAATCACCTCACATAGCAATACTGATTGGACTTCTTGTTCTATATTTAGATTTTTGACCTCTTCAATTAGGGTTCCATTCTTTTCCATGAGATTTGCAACTGTTGCATTAAATTCACTTGTGTTTCCATCTACAAAAATTTAGTAGTGTCAATCTCTTGGTATTTCATGTCATTCTCTTCAATAGATATATCTCTCCTTCTCTTTAATGATCACTTCAACTCATATCTTTCTTTATTTAGCTAATATAGGCAAAGGTAGATTTCAATCTTCTAGTTCTCAATAGTCTTTCCCAACTTATAGACTTCCATCTTCAAGATCTTTCCTCAAAGTTGCAAAGTTTCTCTTTCCAAAGAACCAACAATCTAATACCAATTGTTGTAAATACAATATGGGAAATATAAACTCTAAGAGTGGGGTTGGGGGGGGGGAGGTGGGGGCTTAAATTAGCACTTCAAAACTTTAACCATTAAATTATTCACCATACATCCATCTCACAATTGTGCATATAAACTAAAATACCAAATTAAGCATATACATCAATAGCATGAAAACATATAATCATTCACACATATGACACAAGATATGATTATCTAGAAACCCTACCATTAATGAGAAGGTAAACCTGGGGTGGGGATGACACCCACAAATCTTCACTACAACAATTGTAAAGTGTATCCAATGAAAATTAAAATGTTTGATCATAAAAAATGATCTACCCTATTAAAGGCTTAAAACATTGTTAGATCTTACCATGTTAAAGGATTTCAACACCTTGTTAGAAGTGTTCCTAGTAAAAGGACTTTAACTTACAATGAAGTAAGCACCCTATTATAGGATTTATCATAGCCTATTAAGACTAATCTATTGAGATATCTAACTAATTCACCTATTAGAATGTCTTAGAATGTCTTAGCAATGATCCTGAGGTTAGCACTCTACTGCTAGGTAATAGATCACTTCTTTGCATGTATTCTTGATCCTCCTTTGATCATATGTATCTCTTCTATCCTCTAACCTCTTTTCTCTATCCTCTTCTAACTGATTCTACAATGTATCTCAATTCACAACACCTTAGCCACCATGAATGCTCTATCTACACATGCAAACTTATCTCTTCACTCCTTCCACACTTATAAAAAGTTTAGGGTTTTCCCTCCTTAAGAAGACCTTTCCGACTTAGGGTTAGATTTGGATCAATGATTATGATTCGCCCATATTATTTCTCAATCCATACCATTTTCTAATTGGTTGCATGTACTATATAGGGATTCTCAATTAAGATTCATTCTTATCATCTAGGGTCAAAAATAATCCTCAAGTTAGCTCAAAAATGGTTTAGATAGTAGGTTGTGCCATTACAAATAACTATGTCAAAACTACATTACTCAACATCTAAAATCCCTAATGCTCAACATCAACTGCAAATTCAGTGTTGTCACTCAACATTTGAATGACTCACTATCCATAGGTTATTCAACATCTAAATCACTCAATATCATCTATCTTCTTGGCACTTGAGTGACTTGACACTAATTATTTACTTGGCACCAACTAAGTATCTCACTCGGCATGCAATATCTCACATGTTATGTTCAACATGCATTACTAGTTTGAAATGAACTAACTATCTCACTTGTAAATGACTTAAGTGTATAGATACTCATATGTAAAAACTAATCTGAGATCAACAATAGATAATGAAAACTAAAATTAGACCCTCCAAAACTATTGTTAGATGTTTTTAGAAGACCAATAAATCTAAGAATAAAATCTTGAAATGTAAACTAAAACCCTAGACTCACATTATGTAGGTAGATCAGATTGGATGATACCTCACCATCCAAAAGAGAGTTGTATAATATAACCTATTAAAGGAAAATGATAATTCATTCTAGTACAATAGAGGGTATCAAATCAGCACTGATGGTTTTCCTAGATCACTACAAATGTGCTAAGCATATCCTGTACCAAGATATGTGTTTTCTAATTTGCAACAATCTCTTATTTATATATAAAAGTGAGTAAAGAGTAGACATGTCACATGTCTATTCATTATTATAATCACAATATTATAGTTATGTTATCGCTAATATATATATATATATATATATATATATACATATATATATATATATGTATATACATATATATATATATATGTATATATATATATATATATATACATGTATATATATATATATATATATGTATATATATATATATATATATGTATATATATGTATAATATATACATATATATACATATATGTATATATATGTATATATATATGTATATATATACATGTATATATATATGTATATATATACATGTATATATATATATGTATATATATATATGTATATATATATGTATATATATACATATATATATACATATATATACATATATGTATATGTATATATATATGTATATATATATGTATGTATATATATATATCTATGTATGTATATATATATATATATGTATATATATATATCTATATGTATGTATATATATATCACATATAAATATATATCTTTGCTACAGTTTATCTGAGAGAAGCTACAAAACATCAACACTCACTCTTAGCTAGAGAGCATAAACACATGACATATATTACACTATTGGTAATATTAGGAATGAAAATTTTAAGGATATCTTTGATCAAAAGATATTCAATGTTTTGATTTCATATTTGGTATCAAGAGTATTGGTCTCCTAGAATATTGAAATTTGATATTCACCAAGTACTCAAATAAGGTGTGATATCACATCTGATATCACAAGTATTGGCCACCCAAAATATCATACGATATTGTAGGACCAGAAAAACGGGTTAAAATGCATAACATACTATGAGAAAATCACAAAACTCAATCGACATACGTTAGCACCCACTAGTCTACCATGAAAGCCAAACTAATAGAGAAAGCAATAGAAACCCCCTTTTTCGTTTGTAGCTCCCATGTCGTTCTTTCTTCTCCAAATGATTGTAGCTCCAAAGTTGCCTATAGTGCACACAAAATTGAAGAAAAAGTCTATGATGTGGATAATGCCATGAGAATACTTGAAGTTGTGATTTGAATGTGAGAGATGGAATGAGAAATCTAAAAGAAATTAGGACCTAAAGGCTTCCAAGACTCCAAGAAGACAAGGAACAAAAATGAGAGAAAGAGTGTCCATTTTATAATCAACACTCAGAGTGAGGGCATTGGATTTGTCACCCATAGATATGCAATGTGGCAAGAGATTCCTATGATGCATATGACAGAATATGCCAATTGTGAGATTCTATGACACATGCAAGTCAAACTTGGCTAAATGTGGAAGAGAATCTATGACGCATCATAAGATACCTCAACCCACTTAAAGCCAAGAATCTATGACAAAGAAGCCAAACAAAGACATGTGTAAGAGGTAATAATATTTGATTATGACAAATCTCAGTCAAGTGTCAAAGGAGAATCCACAAGGTGTCATATCCAAGTGTCATGATGATGGAGTATTTTATGGAATATTTGAACTAAAAATCCTCTTATTCCACAAAATAAGAATTAGTAGAAAAAGGAACTAATGATGGAAAATGGAACTTAGGAAATTAAGAATTTCCATGGTTTGTAGATGATAAACCAATTAATTAATAAAATTAATTAATAGAGGATGATAATTAGGAAGAATAATTAGAAAGAATAGGATTAAATTATGGGTTATTTAATCCTATAGAGAAAATTAGTAGATAATTGGCCAAATTGATTAAATGAATGCGACCATATCCTTTGACAAAAATGTGAGAATGATGGATATGGAATAAGATGATGAAAAGGTAGACCAAAGACATGGTAAAATTGATTGATAGATTGAAATTGATAACATTCCAAGGACACATGACATGAATAAATTGATATGTAACATTTAACCGACATTGTAAATGCTACAGGATTGAAATTGATTGATAAGGTTCGATCATAATAACAATGACAAACATTGTCAATATTATTAAAATGGTTGATGATGCCATGATCTGACATTGAAAGCCTCAAAAAAATCAAAGATTGAATGACATGAATGATATTTTGACCTAGCACTGAGAGCCGTGACAATACTAAGGCCAGATTGATAAGATTGATAAGTTGATAGGTTTCCAAGGCACTGAAAGCCACAAAAATTCCTAGGAGTGGATAAATGATGATTGATTTGAGATGTTTGATATTTTTTGGGTTGATTAGGAAAAATTTCAAGTGATTCTGAGTTGATTTGGGGTGATTTCGAGTTGATTTGATATGATTCTGAGTTGATTTGATATGATTTTGAGTTGATATGAAATTGATATGAAAGGGGATACAAATGACAAAATATGGTCAATCTGGCCAAAATATTGAAGTTAGTAGAATGAGAAAATGGGACAAATTAGTATGAAGAATTGATGAAATCATAGATGCGAACCATTTTTGAGCATCTACATTTTGCCCCTCTTTGATACAATGTGATTTAGAGCGTTGCATCAAAGAATAACTGATGAGAAAGCCACAACATGCCCCAGTAGGGATGATAGATATGGTTTCCCCCTTGAGAAATTGACTAAGATAAGAATATGATAAGTCAATTTATCGACAACAAGAAGACAAAACCATAGCAATTGACGGAATGAAAATCAAAGCTAAAATGTGAAAGTTATGAGGCCCAAAGTGCAGAACAGGGTACATCTATAGCCCAAGAATAATTGCATGGGTTACCACTCAATAAAGACAAAAAATGATGAAAATGATAGTTCATGTTGTTCATAACAAAGATATGAATCCAACGCAACTGATGGATTTTAATTCTGAGTTAAAATGCAAAAGTTATGGGCTCCAGAGTGCAACATAGGGGCTCCAGGAGCAGTTCTGGGTATCTTAAGTCCTCAACTGCGCCCAAAACTCAGCCAAGTGCATCATTGATGCACTTGGTAAGCCAAAGTGCACCATGACAGTACCAAGTGCATCAATGATGCACTTGGGAAGCTCAAGTGGTCTCAGAAAGTGAAAAATGTGCCCGAGAATGCTCTGGGGGCCAAAATCAACATGACTGGGGGCAACTAGGAGCCCAAGAGTAATTTCAAGGATTAACACTCCATATAGTACCCAAATAATGAAAATGATAGCTCTTTTTGTTCACAAGAAAAATATGAGTCCAACGCAACTAACGGTTCATAAATTAGAGTTGAAACGCAAAAGTTATGGCCTCCAGAGTGCAACCTAGGGGCTCCGGGAGTAGTTTTGGGTATCCTAGGTCCCCAACTGCGCCCAAACTCTACCAAGTGCATCAATGACGTAGTTGGAATGAACAAGTGCATCAATGATTTATTTGGGAACCCCAATTGCACCTTGACAATGCAGATTGCACCCTAAGAGGCTCTGGGGCCCAGAATCAGCCCGATTGGACTCGAAATGACCCGAAACTGTGCGTGCATGCCCAAAATGATGGAAAGATGTCATAACATGAGGGAAATCATCAAAAATTGTCATATTTGGTCAAATATGATGAGATAAATGTCAAACTAAGGTTGAACTAGGTGAAAAGTCTTAGAAAGTTGATTGACAGTGGAGGATGATGCAAGAATGCATGAATGCGAGATGAAGATGATTTGGTGAATTGGAAGACATGATTATGGTGATAGAGAATGAGATGAAGAAGAAAGATGAGATGAGGAGATGTTAGTATGATTGAAAAACTTTTTCTTCTAGAAATTGCACTATATGTCAAATGGAGCTTTATTTTGATATGGCAAATGGAATGCAATGCATCATGGCATAAAGGGCCAGAGTGCAAATGCAAGCCTTTTGCGTAAACAAGAACGATGTAGACAAAGAATGAAATTGTCTTTTCTAAGGCATATGTACATGCCCCAGACTCTCAAAGGTACATTGTAATAGACAAAAATGGAAAAATGATGACCATGAACTATCCTGGCCAATCTCATAGATTAGTTTTATATCATCGAGTGGCATAGGAACACGATCAAAGAAAAACAAAGCAAAAAATAAATGACTCACTAAATAGGGTGAGCCAAAAGCTATCCTTTTCCATTATTACACTCTTTTTAGTGTTTTAGGTGTTTAGATGGTGTTCAATAGGTTGATAATGTGATAGCACTATTTGTGGATTCAGTTGATAGGTTCATAGCGACATGTTGGATTGATTGTTGGTTCACGTTGCTCAGATATTGTGATTGGCATTGAAGTGTAGTGCTTTGATTTTCAGTCTGCAAAGTGCAAGTGTTTACGCAAAAGGGGTGGTTATCCACAGTGAACATGTACAAGGTTTATTGCAAATTTTTGATGGGTTTTGTGATTTTTAGGGTTTTTGGGGATATTTGATGTTTTTGCATGACTAGTTTCTTCAAGACATTTTATGATTTTTAGGGTTTTTTCAGGACATTTTATGATTTTTAGTGATTTTTCAGGACATGTTATGATTTTTAGTGATTTTTCAGGATCATATTTGAATTTTTAAGGATTTTTTTTTAGGACATTATGTGATTTTTAGTGATTTTTTCAGGATTGTATTTGAATGTTTAGGATTTTTTAGGACATTATGTGATTTTTATATATTTTCTTAGGACATTTTATGATTTTTAGGGATTTTTTTAGGATCGTATAAGCATATAAAAGTGTTAGCTCCAATCCATTATATGATAGATCTAATGGATAAAAAGAACTTAGGGTATGCCCCTAGTTCAAATTCAAACTTATGCACCATGTAGGTAATATGCCCCTAGACAAGATGCAAACTATGTACAAAGGCCAATGGCAGAGTGTGTGTGTAGATTGGTGATGCTTAAGCAAGGTAACGAGGGACATTAACTAGTTTGTGAGCTAGGATAAGGAACCAAGGATTTCTTACAATATGAAGGATATGGTCAACGAATGATGGAGGTGGAAAAGACCAGATGGAATCCTGATAGATGGAGGAGTAACACTAATTACACATGGCGCCTGTTTGCCAGGTTTTCACCATGGTACTTGCCCAAAGTGCCTGCTTGCCAGGTTTTCACTTTTGGACGGAATTTTTCTCTTGACTCAAATTTTTTGTGCCAAGACGCCTATTTGCCAGGTTTTCATCAAGGCATCCATTTTTTCATGACTTTTTTTTCACTTTTTTCTTTTCCTTTTTCATGACTTTTTACTATTTTTTTTTGATATTTTTTCAGGACTTTTAGATGGAATCAAGAATGTCATTGACAAATGCTGAGAAGATATCTTTTGTTGGTGCTGCTAGCTGATGAGCTCTAGATCCATGACTGACCATAACTATGGAGGATTTGTTCCAAGTCTGTAGCTAAAATCAAACCACTAAAAAGGCCTTGAGAGATACCATCGTGTACCTTATGAAAGACAATGTCTATCTCTTGTGAATCAAGGCATCTAAGGACAATTGGGTCAATAGAAATGTCATGTGGCATGTCACTGATGATGACATATGCAAAGGCTTGTTGGATAAAGGACTGATTTTGGTTATAGGACAAATTAGGTAGCTGGATTGGGGGATAAAAAAAGGGATATAAGGGAGGGTTGGGAGGGTTGAGACCAATGACCTTCTACATGAACACTGATTGAGAGAGCTCCAAAAGACTTTGTGGCATGTTGAACACTAGAACACTGATATTCATGGCATCATATTTTTCATTTTGTATCCTTGGAAGCTTCTTAGCTTTTGATTTTTTATGGTCTAATAGTGCCTTTTGATTTTCACCAAGAGACCTATGCTTGCTATTTCTTTCTCTTTTTGCTTTGTAACTAGAAGGTGGAGTGGACTCACCAAAATATGCCAATGTCTTCCCTTTAGGAGAAACTACTTCTTTATGATCTTCAGTCATAATGCCTTCAAATTCTATTATAAGAGTGCCATCATTCTCGAATCGATCAAAAATTGGTGGTTCACATTGGTCCCAATCCAAAGGTTCAGCATAACTTGAGGAGATGTCATCATCAGTGTTGAATGGGCTTTGGTTGAAGGTAGATATATGGGTAAATAATTCAAATGGGTCATTGGGGTTATGCTCAGAGGCTAGGGGATTGTTGGTTTCAAGTGGGATATCCTCAGATGCCTTTTCATCATTCAAAACATCCATAGTATTACATGTAGGTACCGTGGTACTAGGAGGACCTATTCGTAATGGTTTAAATCCAAACCCCAAACTAGGAGGTTGTACTTCTATAGTGATAGGTTCAATGATTCCTTGTTTCTAAGATCCAAGACCACTATAGCCATCATAACCTTGTTTTTGCATGATAGTAAACCCAAGTCCATACTTGCTAGGAGATATCAAAGTGGGTTCTTGTTCTACTTTTTCTTTTTCAATACATACAGATGTATTCTCATTGATAGAAGTATCATTCTTTGTATTGATGGGAGAAAGTGGTGACTCCCTAATGTGAGAGACTTGAGACATAAAGTACTCTCCACACCCATTGTCTTCAATCTTCATCTTTTCCTTGGCTTTACTTAGTAGTATATCAGCATCCACATACTTAGAGGAATTTGTGGGTTGTGCTTCATTGTTTGTTGGGATTTGGTACTCAGTAGCATCTCTTAGATTAGCACAAAATTGGAAAGGATCTAGATCATCGGGGATGGTAACCTCTATGTTGTGATAGGAAAATTTCAAACATTGATGATATGTAGAAGGGACTACTTTCATAGAATGAAGCCAAGGGCATCCTAGTATCATGTTGCAATTCATTTCGATGTCTAGGACATGGAACAATGTGTCTTCAGTAGCTGGACCAACTCTAATAGGTAATGTGATGATGCCCCTAGAGAAGTGTTCACCATCATCATAAACTTTTATTGTGATTCTTTGAGAGGGATCCACATCATCTTCAGAATAACCCAAATTGTTGACAATCTTAAGAGTACAGATGTTTAGTCCTACTCCTCCATCTATTAAGACACGTCTGAATTTGGCATTATGGATGAAGACTTCAAGATAAAGGGGATCATTATGGTTAGGTTTGTCCTTAGGAATATCTCAGGGTGAAAAAGTGATATGTTGTGATGCAAATAGGTTCCCAACCATGGCTTGGAACTGGGCAACATCAATGTTATCTGGGACTACTGACTCTTTAAGGGCTTGATCCAAGATTTTTTGATGTTGGGGGGATGCACACAGTAGGTCCAAAATGGATATTTGTGTGAGGGTTTTTCCAAGTTGTTCAACAAGGTTGTAATCAGATGAAGTAGGAGCAGTAGGTCTACTTGGGGGTGTAGGTCTAGTAGAAGTAGTAGGTCTAGATGGGGCTCTACGTAGGGTGATCTTGCTATGACATGTAGTGATAGCACAACAAGGGTCTTCATCCTTCAATGTGAATGTGGATATGTGAAAGTCAGACTCATTAAAGCAATTGATGGTGTAGTCATAGCCAGTGTGTGTGTAATTCACATTACGTTGTGAGTTTGAGTTTGAGCTTGAGAGTTTCTCTTTGTCATGATTACACAAAGGATCTTTGAAAATAGTGTGATCAGAGTTGGATGCTAATAGTGATGGATCAACTGTGATGACACCATCATCAATAAGGTCTTGTATTGCATGTTTCAGTTGGAAGCATGATGAAGTCTTGTGTCCTTTGGTGCAATGGTAATCACAATACTTTTTGTCATCCCACCAATCTACTTTAGTCAATGGTTCATCTTTGATTGGGGGTAGCTACAAGAAGTTATTACTCAGTAACTATTGTAATGTAGTCTCAAGTGGTATTCCCAATGGTGTGAATTTTCTATCCTTGGTTCTAGGATGTCTTTTGTCTTGTGTGGAAGTCTTAGTTTTCTGTTGTTGAGGTGTTGTTTGATTAGGAGTTTGTGAATTTGCGGGGTTTGTGCCTTTCAAAGTCAATTGAGGTTGTGTTGTGCTAATTGTTCAAGCATCCACAATGCTATCATTAGTCACATTCTTGTTTTTGGAGAAAAATTTTGCCTTGTCATTAGATGAGTTGGTATTTGTGTTTTCTTTGTTTACCTTGAGGATTCCCTTACGGATAAGAGCATCTTCAATACTAGCTCCTTTTTTCATTAGTTTAGAAATGGTGCTTGGACTCTTGATTTTGAGTTCATACATTATGTTTGGGACTAAGTTTTTAATGCACAAGTTTACTTGTTGTTCTTCAGGAATGTCTAGTGAGCATTGACTAACTAAGCTTCTCCAATGCAGTAAGAATGTGATGAATGATTATCTTATCTTTTGTTTAGTTGAGCACAAATCAGAAAGTGTCACCTTATTTGTAATGTTAAAGGAAAAGTGGGAGATAAACTTCTCTGCTAGTTCTGACCAAGATTTGATATTACCAAAAAGTTTGGAGTACCATTCAAGTGCAGGCCCACCTAGAGAATGAGGGAACAATCTCATAAGGTAAGTGGGCTCATCACTGAGTTTGGTACATGAAGCACATAATTCTTAGATGTGATCAATAGGGTTTCCTTTTCCTCAGTATTTTTCAAACCTTGGAACCTCAAACTGTTTTGGGAATGGAGGCATATATAGACTTTTATCAAATGGATTAGGACATAGGTCCCTTTCTGTATATAGAGCCTATTTATTTTGGACTCCCAATGCCTCGAATTGTTTGGAAAGTTGTTTGAATTGTTGTAATAGTCCTTCATTGGGGTTTTGCATGATGGTCTTTCCTTCAAGTCTTTTGTGTCTGTGAGTAGACCATTTGCTATGGCAAGAACTATGTCTACTTGATTCTTACATTTCTATGTCTAATGAATCTGATGAAGTGTCACTAGGTGGTGGAGGTATGTTGGCACCTCGAAGATAGAAAGGTCCTTGTTGTTGGGGTACTTGTTGTGGTATTTGATGTGGCACTTGTTGTGGGATTGATTGTGATTGTTGTACCATGTGTTGTTGTTGTGCCATGTGTTGTGGTTGTTGTTGGGATACCTTTGTTGGTTGTATGTGAGACCATGTGTGTGCTTGTTGTTCTAGAGGTATCTGTTGAGGTTGTTGTGGCACATGTTGTTGTTGTAACAAATGTTGCTAGTATGTGATTTTTTGCTCAAGGCATTTTTGGTATTCCAACTGTTGCTTGAGTTGCTCTTGTTGTTTAGCAAACATCATTCATTGTTTTTGGAATTTCTGCTGAAATTTTTGTTGATAAATTGTGTGTAAGTCAAGTGGGTCCATATGAGATTGCATGTTAGGAATGTTGGATGTTTGCCTCACTTTTGGTTTTTGTCATTGTGTTTGATGTTGTAGTTGATATGTGGGATGTGTGTCAAGCAGATGTAGACTTGGTTGTGCCTTGGAAGTGTTGAGTCCTTGTACCATTGTAGGTTGTTGTTGTCGTGGGGGTTGACTAAGTCCTTGAGAATTGAACATCATGTTTGTATTGTTGTTTTGGTACCTTTGTTTTTTAGATGTTCCTGCTTGCGACATCATATTGACTTGACTATGAGATGTGTCCCTATTAGGAATGGGTGCAATGTCAATAAGACTTTTCCTTTGTGCATCTATAGGGATAGTTGCACTTGATGTTTCACATGTTGTATTTATGAGAGGCTCCATAGTGTTTGATGTCGTAGCATGGGGTAAAGTTAGAAGCAAAGGTGTACTTTGTTGATTTGCCTCCAAAGAAGGTATGTCTGGCATCCCTAGAGCATGGGTCCCTTTATGTGCATCTTGTTGTTGCATCATGTGACTAAAATCAAGTCTTAATTTCCTTTTGGGGTGTTTAGGGATTGGTGGTATTTCATCAAACAAGGGGTTAACATTGATGTGTTCAAATGTACTTTGGAGGATTTCAATTATTGGTTCTTGATGGGACCTTATAGGTTCCATTATTGTGTTTGAAAAATCAAAAGGTTGTTTTCCCTTGTCTAAGTCCAAATTTATCATAGGTTGGATGTTTTCAATTATTGTGTTGGTTTGATTTTTGGACCTAGGACCTTCCAATTTTGGGTTAAATTTGACAATTTCTTGTGCTGCCAAACGTTTGAAGTTATTGTGAAAACTTTTGTCTTGACATGCCCTAGCCATTTCTTCATTAGTGATGCCATTATCAGTGTTAGAGTCATCACTTAGGTGTACAATACCTTGTTGTATGTTTGATGTGTTAGGTTGGCTGAATTCAAATGCATGTGATTGTTCATCTTCAGGTGAGGTTGGTACACTTCCTCCTCTTGGTGGCATTGGCACAAATATAGTTTCAAAGTTAGGACTCCATTGAACCATCCCATATGTGGGGGAAGTGTTTGGAGGAAATCTCATGGTAGGTGTATTGTTCAAGGTTTTTTGTGCCATAGCTTGAGGATCTTGTGGATACATGTTCAAGGGGTCTGCTAGTAATGGTTGTGATGCCTCGATTTGGTCTTCGTCAAAGGTTTGTTGGATTTTCTTGCTCTTTCTTTGTCTTGGATGAGGTTTTGGTTGTTCTTGTGCCTCAAAAAATAAAGGTTGATAGAGTTCCTCAGGTCTCTGAGCTTATTGTCTCCTAGTAAGTGTTGGCATGATACCTAAGAGTGCAAATGCAATGGAATTTTTCAATGTTTTGGGTGATTTAAGAGTGGTGGGTATGCAAGATATGAGTGCTTTTGCGATTTTTAATTGTTTAGGAATGTTATGAAATGTGAAAAAATGATAAATTAATTATGGTTTTGATGTGCAAAGTGAAAATGTCCTAGGGATATTATGCAAATGCAAAATGCAAGGTGATGTTTTGAAGTTTGACTAGAGGGGATGAAAATGACTCTAAGGTATGCAAAATGACAATTACGGTTATGTTTTGGACTTGTTAAGGATGTTAAAGGTTGATGTATGAAAGGTATATCATGCAAAGGATGATGTTCTAGGGTTCATAATGATGTTTGGGACATGCAAAATGAGGGTAAATGCTTAAGAAGGTAATTTGGTTGATGGCCAATTTGATAGGATTTGGTAGTGAAAATGATGTTAAGGATTTTGATCAATGCAATATGAAGGGGATATACCACTAGGGTAGGTCAAAATAACATTTGGGGATGCTAGGGATATGATTATGTTATGACAAGGGTATATGGAAAGTTTTGAACTTAGATAAAACCTTTTGAAAGTATTTTGCCTAAGAGTTTAACCTTGTGATAAAGGACTTTGGATCTTGACCAAAAATTGATAAAAGATGAAAAGATCAAATTGATAAAAGATGAAAAGGTCAAATATATCAATACATAGATATATTTTGACCAAATAAAATGATAATAAAAGAGGTAAAAAGACTAGTCAAGATCCATTATCCGTCAACACTAGGAGATACTCTAAGACTTATACTTTGTCTAGATTTTTGACTAAATTCAAAGGTTTTGGGGGTTCAAAATGAAATTTTGAGGACTCAAAATGATGGTGATGCTGAGTAGATATGTGATATGGATAATTTCTATGATGCAAAAGGGGATTTTGGGTGTAGGATACAGTTTTGGGTCAAGTGCAGAATGGGTAGGTCTAGAGGCTCCTAGATACAGTTTTGGGGTCCTAAAGTGCAGTTCAGAGGCCGAAAATGGTCATGCAGGTACCCAAGTGCACCCTAATAGTGCCAAGTGAGCCATAATAGTACCAACTACGTCACTGATGAACTTGGAGCCAGTTTAGGTGCAGTTGGTAGTTTCTGGGCACAGTTTGTAAGCTAGGAAGAATGTTTGTTGATTCTGAGAGGTATGGTTACCAAACTGACATGCCAGTAAGCCAGGATGCTGGGGTTGATGTTAGGATGGGTTGGGAGATGAAAAATGAAGGTTATGACATATATAATGATGTATTAAGTGAAGGTGATGATGATTAGGTGCTATAGAATGCAGATCTGGGCAAGCTAGTGCAAGGGGAGCTAACCAGGTACCTAAGGACACTGTTGAAGCCCCAAAATGTTATCTGGAAATCAAAATTGGATGTCAGGACCACCAAGTGCACCCAAACAATGTATAAATTTCAATGATGTAGTTGGGGCCCATTTGGGTGCAGTTGGTAGTTTCTGGGTGCAGTTGGTAAGCTAGGTTGAAACTGAGGCAATTCTGGAAGCTATGGTTTCAGGATTGATGTCACAGAGAGGTAAATGGTAGAGGACAGTGTTAGGGCTAGTTTGGATGCTCAAAATGATGATTAGGACAAATAAAATGATGGATAAATTGGTCAAGATGATGAATAGGTATGCAAAGATGCAAGGCAGTGAATGCAAAGTGTTGATTTTGAGATGGGAATGCAAAAACTAAAGAAAGTAAAACTGAACCTAAATGGATGCAATATGAAAATTAATAGATACTAAATGAGGATAAAAAGGTGCAATATGAATTCTATATGATGTAAGAATGAAGCTTGGACTAGGGTGAATGCAAGTGAAATCTATGCAATTGTGAGATCTACATTTTTCCAAGCACATTTAAGAGCACAAGTCGCCATGTTTTCCAAGGTTCGAGTGTGTTGAATCAAGGTTTACAAAGTTTGATAAAGGTTGAAATGTTTTGGCAATGTGTGAGGTTTTGACAAGTTCAAATGATATCCAAGGTGTAAATTTAATAGTTTGGCTTTTATCTTGATTATGTTTTACACACACGCAAGACACATTGAGACAAGAATAGCTATTGTAAAAAGTTAATAAACACACCACAACCTAGGCTTTTAGGACTATAGCCACTGAATTCCTACTTGAACCAAAGTTCAACTGTGCTTATCCAAAGTAGACAACCTAAGATCTTGGCACCACAGGCTCCCCCTTACAACACACTCACTTCTCGAGGCTACCAAGATCTGCTTCCCAAGGGGCATGACTTCCCAAGGGACTGTTGCCTCTACTAAGGACCACAAGAATGTAGGATGTCTTCACGGGCATGGGTGACCCCTTGAGCTAGTGGATAGAAAGGATTTTTGCCACTAAAACATGGTTTTTAGTAAGGGCATTCCATTCGGCAAGTTAATGATAAACTTCTGCAGAAAGTCTCCAAGCCTCGAGAATCGAGGTTTGACGCACCACAAGGGTACTGGAGGAGAGCTATCACACAGCAATACTGCCGACATAGCTTTCACCGTAATCAAATTTTATATAGAGGCTAGAACATTGACCTAGCCTTGGCCTGTTACCACTCTGAGGTCATCCCCTAGCATACCCAATATTGAGTATCTTGGTCCAAGGCAGGCCTCCTATAGAAGTTACACAGATTTCTCTTACACCCAAGATCCACAAATGGCAAGGGGAGAGGATACGTCCAATGCAACTCCTAGGGATCTAACACCGTAGACACACTAGGTAGAAAAGAAAAAGGTTCTTTTTAAGCACCAAACAAAATGTTATCTAATCTAGGAAATCCACACACATAGTTTTGAAAGACACACAAAGTCTTCGACAACGTCCTGCAAAGCACACACATTCGTAGTTTGTTATGATCATATCTTCATCCAATGATCACCACATGCTACAAATAGATCATCAATAACACAAAATAACCTAATCTATGTCCTAGAGAGTGATAGGAGCTTGAAATGCAGATTTTGATTGGTGCATGTGCTTACTATGAACCTAGGTGTGCTCCGACAGTGCAAATTGCTCCCCAGAAGGCCAAAATGGCTTTGAACATCCCCAAGTGCACCCAAATAGTGCACACTATGTCAATGATGTAGTTGGGGCCCAGTTGGGCATAGTTGGTAGTTTTAGGGTGCAGTTGGGAAGTTAGGTGTAGGGTGTGGGGAAATGGGTGCCTAGTCAAGACCCAGAAACTAAAATTTCAAAGCTACACTCCCAATTGCACCCAAATAGTGTAGATTGCATCAATGATGTAGTTGGGGCCCAGATGGGTGTAGTTGGTAAGTTGGAAAAAACATAATCAGATTTTGGTGGTTTTTGGGATCCTAAAACTACTCCTAGGGGTCCCAAGTACGCCCTGACAGAGTAGAGTGCACCCTAGGATAGAAAGCTAATAGAATGCATGGAACAATAGCATATGAGAATTTTAATGGACCCCCTAATTAATCTAGGTGTAAAAAGGAAGAGCAGATAGTTGTTATACCCTTCCAAGTGAGCTCCTTCCTTGCACCTGCAAGCACAAAACAAGAAAACACAAGTTAGATATGCATGTTCACGTCGGGTTCACCAAAAATGTAGGACCAAAAAAATGGGTTAAAATGCATAACATACTATGAGCAAATCACAAAACTCAAACAACATACATTAGCACCCACTAGTCTACCATGAAAGCCAAACTAATAGAGAAAGCAATAGAAACCCCCTTTTTCATTTGTAGCTCCCATATCCTTCTTTCTTCTCCAAATGATTGTAGCTCCAAAGTTGCCTATAGTGCACACAAAATTGAAGCAAAAGTCTATGATGTGGATAATGCCATGAGAATACTTGAAGTTGTGATTTGAATGTGAGAGATGGAATGAGAAATCTAAAATAAATTAGTACCTAAAGGCTTCCAAGACTCCAAGAAGACAAGGATCGAAAATGAGAGAAAGAGTGTCCATTTTATAATCAACACTCAGAGTGAGGGCATTGGATTTGTCACCCATAGATATGAAATGTGGTAAGAGATTCCTATGATGCATATGATAGAATATTCAAATTGTGAGATTCTATGACACATGCAAGTCAAACTTGGCTAAATGTGGAAGAGAATCTATGACGCGTCATACGACACCTCAACCCACTTAAAGAAAAGAATCTATGACAAAGAAGACAAATAGAGACATGCGTAAGAGGTAATAATATTTGATTATGACAAATCTTAGTCAAGTGTCAAAGGGGAATCCACGAGGTGTCATATCCAAGTGTCATGATGATGGAGTATTTTATGGAATATTTGAATTAAAAATCCTCTTATTCCACAAAATAAGAATTAGTAGAAATGGAATTAATGATAGAAAATGGAACTTAGGAAATTAAGAATTTCCATGGTTTTTAGATGATAAACTAATTAATTAATAAAATTAATTAATAGAGGATGATAATTAGGAGGAATAATTAGAAAGAATAGGATTAAATTATGGTTTATTTAATCCTATAGAGAAAATTAGTAGATAATTGGCCAAATTGATTAAATGAATGCGACTGTATCCTTTGACAAAAATGTGAGAATGATGGATATGGAATAAGATGATGAAAAGGTAGACCAAAGCCATGGTCAAATTGATTGATAGATCGAAATTTATAACATGCCAAGGACACAAGACATGAATAAATTGATATGTAACATTTAACCGACATTGTAAATGCTACAGGATTGAAATTGATTGATAAGGTTCGATCATAATAACACTGACGGACATTGTCAATATTATTAAAATGGTTGATGATGCCATGATTTGACATTGAAAGCCTCAACAATGTCAAAGATTGAATGACATGAATGATATTTTGACCTAGCACTGAGAGCCATGACAATACTAAGGTCAGATTGATAAGATTGATAAGTTGATAGGTTTCCAAGGCACTGAAAGCCACAACAATGCCTAGGAGTGGATAAATGATGATTGATTTGAGATGTTTGATATGTTTTGGGTTGATTAGGACCGATTTCAAATGATTCTAAGTTGACTTGGGGTGATTCTGAGTTGATTTGATATGATTTTGAGTTGATTTGATATGATTTTGAGTTGATATGAAATTGATACGAAAGGGGATACAAATGACAAAATATGGTCAATCTGGCCAAAAGATCGAAGTTAGTTGAATGAGAAAATGGGACAAATTAGTATGAAGAAGTGATGAAATCATAGATGCAAACCATTTTTGAGCATCTACAGATATTCACCAATTATTCAAATAAGGTTTGATATCAGGAGTATTAACTTCCCAAAATATTAATGATATTCATCAAATACTTTGAGTAATGGTCTCTCAAAGTGTGAGATGCAAGACATTCACCATTTACTCAATTTGTTTTCTCTCATAATAAAAGTTATTCTGATTGTCACCTTACAAAAACTTATCCAAATACAAGTGATGATAATTTGGAAGTCATCACTTGCTCATGATGTATGGGGTAGGCCCATTAAAATCACATGGTCACAATGTATGAATCATAGTCCTCTTCTGTGATAATTTATGGATCACTGAAGAATTTGTCTCATCATGGCTTAATCCTTCTGAATCAATTACCAAAATCACCAAATTTTGACTAAATCATATCATCTATCTACTCCCTCTCTTTCAAGGTTTCCCAACCTCCCTCTAAGTCAAAATCTCTCTCTTTTTCCTCTAAGAACATTCTCAAAAAAGATCAAGAAAAATAGCTCTAATAGTAATAAATAAGAATGTCAATATTAATTGCAATATTAGTAATTTTACTCATTCTCATTACTAACATCTCTCTTTATTTTCAATAATAAAATTAAGATTACACAATACTTAATTTCTAATATATATGACTTTCCCATAGAAAACATATCCTCAAAATTTAATATGTATAATTATATTTAAATTTCATTTATACATATAACTTTTAATACCTCATAATAATGTGATGAAACTTTCCATAACTCATCCACTTACCTTTAAGGGATTGATGCCCTACATAGGCAATGACACTCTGCAATAAACAACCTTCCCTCTTGTTAACCAAAATTGTTGTGGGACAATCTTCACTCTATGGCCATAATGCTAGTACACCATTTAATTCAAATTCTTTCTATAGAAAAGAGAATCTCAAAGTTAGCAAAAGGTGAATTGCAATAACTTTTTTTGATTTTCCCATCTCTAACTCCTCAAATAAAATCTTAAAGGATGGTGCCTGAAGTTCTCATCTCAAAGTACAGGTATGTCAACTAATGTTATCTTCTCTTCTTTTTCTTAAATTTATTGGAGATTTTTTTCTTACTATTCTTCTACACTACTCGACCTTGTCATTGAGAGAGGAAGTGAGATTCATTGGAATCAAACTCATGACTTACGATAGAGAAGTAAAAACTCTTGCATCCCTCCTTTACAATTGTGATGTTGATGCTAGTTTCTAGCCCTATGAGAATATTGTATAAATTTGTGTGTTCTCTCCTTATCTTCATTATTTATTAGTTTGTAACTAGAATTAGCTATCAATATGGGTGGAACACTCATAAGTGACCTTTCCAACTTGGATAAGAGTTTAGTACAACAACATTTAAATGTCCTCGGTCAATGCTAAGGTTACTTCTAATCAATTTAAAGTAAGTGATAGTGATTTTTGTCCTATCTAAGGGAATAAATTTGGTTTCTACATGTAATTAAGCACAAGTTATTGTATTACATTCTTAGATAGACTACTACCCCACTTATGCAACAATAGAACAAACTACAAAATGTATCAGCCTTGCACCATAATTTGTCCTTGATTTGCTCCTAGTGTGATGAAATTAGATGCTCCGCATATGATATCCTTTATATTGGGAAGTTTCAGTGATCAATATTCATTATTTTTTGAAGGCTACGTACAATCCTCTCAACTCTATAGTCCATAAAAGAAATTTAGAATATGAAAGCATCATTCATTACACAATTATTTTTCCATCTTAGAAAAGATTATGCCTGTAAATTTTGTCAAGTAGTGGGCTAACCACTAGGAAGATTTGAATGCTTTCAATCCAATGCACATTAATATTCCAATCAATGCCATTATTAATTTTATTCTTCTAATAGAACGATTTTATGGGAATTTCATTGATATATAAAATAAACTCATTTGTTAATCCTTTCTTACATTTTCAGTTTGGCTCTAATATTATGTTGATTTTCATATCACAACAAATGTACTAAGAACTTCCTATACCAAGGTATGTGTTTTCCAATTTGTAGAGATCTCTCATTTATACATAAAAGTGAGTAAAGAGTAGACATATCACATGTCACTTCATGGGACATGTCTATTCATTATTATAATCACAATCTTATAGTTATGTTATCTCATATATATATATATCTTTGCTATAGTTCATCTAAGAGAAGTTATAAAACATCAACAAGTACTATACTTTACAAGAGGTAGTATGATAGACAATAGAGAAAAAGTGTAATATTCCAATTTGGTAAAATATCAACCTATAGTAGAACAAAATTTCATACTTTAGTACAAAAAGTGGTTTATGGTATCTGTTGTGATTTCACAATGCACACCCCATTTCTACTAGAAATAGGGACCCCCTACTTTATTTTTTGATTTTTCTAGAACCCTAGTCTAAGCTTTGAGTTCTTTTAAAGGTTTTATCTAGTGTCCTAGTTCATGTCTGGGTCCCAACTGGTAAGCCTAGTTGTTGAATATCAAAATTCTAACAAGGAACAACTCAATTTGAAAAATGAAGAGGTGCACTAGCACACCTCCCTAGGTGTCCTAGTGCACCAAATTCCTTTAAAATATGGCATCATACATTGATGATGCACAACTACACACTTGCACAGCTCTGTAATTGCACAACATTGAGGGTCCTTGGGCCTATATAAGCCCAAGGGTTCTCCTATTCTCTTCACTTGAACTTTATTCTCCTCTAGCACCGTTAAGCTCACAACCCTACACTTGTCTAGGTGCACCTTGTTTACATGCCCCTGTACAAATACAAAGAACACACACATTACACAAAAAATAGGTGAGCATCAGTGTACCTACCTAGGTGCGCTAATGTGCACCTCTTTTTCTTTCCAAAAACTAAAAATCTTTTTTAAAAAAATCTTAAAAAGAATTAGGGTGTGCAATAGCACACCTCACTAGGTGCACTACTACACACCCTTTGCACACAATAAAATACCCAAATAAAAATAGGGCACATATTAGTGCACCTCATTAGGTGCACTAATGTGTACCCTATATTTTACAAGGTTTATTAAGGAAATGCACACTAGGCACACCCATGAGGTGTGCCTACTACACTATTTCTTAAGTTTTGGGGTGAAATTAAGGTTTTTTTTTAGATAGTCAAGTTTTAAGGTTTTATTCATGATAATCTAGGGTTTGTCATTAATCCATTTTTCTTCAATTATGAGCTAATGAACAGCCTTTTGTGTAGATTAAATGGCTTCCTCATCATCCTCATTCACCAAGAATGGTTCCAAAGCTTGTCATGTTTAAGTTCCAAGGTGTTCCTATGAAATTAGGATTTCAAGATGATCATTTAGAGATTCAGGATATTGAACTAGGTCACATAGAATTGGACAAGTTCCTAAAATTATGCAACAAACCAACTTAGAGGTCCTAGATGATATCTATGTTGATCTAATCAGGGCTTGTTAGTATAGCATCACACCCAGTATCAGTGCAATCCTTAGAGCTGATTATAATGACACTCACAGAGCATTATGTTCTTGAAGAGAGGGTAGTGAAAAGAATAACTGGAAAGATTGTCCTAGATCTCTGACCCAACAATATTGAAAAGATGTTCCACCTTCCAACGGCTGATCAATTCATCCTATTGACCTATCATCAAGCTGAGAGATGGTATAGGGAACATGTTAATGAAGCCACTGAGATCATTTAGTCCTCATACCTTATGGAGAAGACTCCCCTAGGATGGAAAGTTAGCAAAGTGAATATGATACGAGGCTACATGAAGGAGGAAATTGGGTATTCAATTATACTTTTGAGTAGAGTCATGGGATTTCCTACATTAAGAATTTGAACATTTGGATGGTGCATTTTATTGAGACCATCAAGATGACAAAGATGCCACTTGATTGGGCCTCCATTCTTAGTGAGAACTTGGGAGAATAACTAGTGACGGTAAAGAATAATCAAAGATTTTATATGACTTCATATTTGATATACTTCTTGGCTACTAGAGTGATAGATTATCTAGGGCCATATAAAACGAGTAGTATACAAGATACCAATGCATGGCCATACATAGTATATCCTTAGCTAGTAAAGAAAAAGCTTTCAAAGAAAAGAAAGGAGTATAAGATGGTGAATAATGCTTTCATCTTTGCAATAATCCAATTCATAGAAGGTGATTATGCAAAGAGAATATTAGAGGAGGTAGCTGCACAAATAACACTAGTTGGAGCTTATTATATTAAAATCTAGAAATTTACATATTTGAGGATAGTAGGTACAAATATCAACCCTAAGAAGCTCCCTAGGTACACTAGTGATAGAATTATTCTCCTGGAGATCTCTTGACAACTCTTGTCTACATATGATAGAGTTAGAAAGCAACACAAAACATGTGGCCTATGACTAGGACCTTTTTAGGTGGATCAAATACAAGAAATTTAATCTTTTGAATGTGAATGGGATAAATATCCCTTAGAAGAGTATAATTCTCCACAGAATTATTTTGAAAATATCGAGAGAGTGCAATACTTAGTGGGTAAAACATCTAAGCATGATGATGCAGTTGAAGATCATTGGATGAATGCAATAGACGACTACAATGTATGAATAAGGGATTATTGTAGGATGACTTTATATTTAGTAGAGAGGTCTTTAAAGATAAAGATCCCATTAAAGCTTGTGCAACAAGACTAAAAGGATCTGACTGATCCATTGTTCAATAAGATAGGATTGGTGATAGGCCTATCATGAATGTTGAGATAGATAGAGAAGAAAACTTGGACATCAACCATATGGTGAGCCACATCATTAAATTGATAGGATTGGATCAAGAAACCATTAAAACTTGATCCAATTCCTCAAATAGTAGTCTTTCATGCTCAAGTCCACCCAGCCAAAGGTCAAGGAGTAAAGGTCATAGTACCTACATTTATAGCCTAGTCACCAGTAAGACCAAAAATAGTGCACCAACTAGATAGGCTAGTTGGTTATTATTAGGCTAAAAAATGTAAAGGTAAAAGAAAAATGAAGAGGAATTATTCTCAAAAAGCTAAGCTAGAAGAGGGAGAAATTTTGGCACCTCTATAGTAAGGAGAGGAAAATGTACAAGGGCCAAAAAATGGAGAAGCTTCATAAGCTTAAGGAAATCCCCAAGTGCCATTGGCTGAATAGGGCTAAGGGGAAGTATAAACTAAAGTAAAAGAAGTTTCCTCACCTCAACAAGTAGGGAAAGCCTCCACCTCTACACCTAAAAGAAGAAATATTAAGACTTTGATCAGAAGAAGACCAAAGGTGTTCAAGAAAGTGATTCCTTTCCCCTCATTTCCTGAACCAATTCTAGAAGAAGTAGAAGAAGAGGGTGATGAGGAGGAAGAGGATAGTCTACCTTTGAGTAGGAGAACTTGGCTTACTAGAGCTATAGAGTTAGAGAGGAGGAGAAGTTCCATGATCGCACTACCATCTATCCCTGATGAATTGATTCAAACTACAACATCTGAAGATGAGATCCAACAATGGATAGATGAGTAGGATGTGGTAGGCACTAATGTCATTCAGATGTTAGATTTTGAATTTATACCCATGGGTACTAAGTTGTTCAAGGATAAGATAAGAGAAACTCTAACTAATCAACCTCAATAGGAGGATTGGAGTCAGAGTCAGATGCCCCTTGAATCACAAGGACCCAAGGTAGTTCTAGCATCCCAAATACAAGTCACATTCTATGTAGACAAGGGATTGGCTACCCCCCTTCATCCAAACAATGAAGAAGAGCAAGTTCAAATAGGACAAGAGGGGGAGCCAAAACAAGTATCCACTAAAGAAGTGTTGGAAGAAGGATAGATAAGTGAACAACCATAGCAAACTTCCCAAGACACCAAGGTGAGAATTGTTAGCTCCAAAGATACAGAGACTCCTGGTGTCGATATCTCACAAAAGGAAAAGACTCCAAAAAGGGGAGATAAGGGAAAGGGCATTGCAAAATAGACTCCTTCATCCTCTAAAAGAAAATCTCCATTAGAATGTATCCCAAGGTGGCTAAGAAAAGAGGTAATAAGAAATAAAAAGTAGTAATTCACCAAAGAGAAGGAAGATAGAATGGAATGGATTGAAGTCCTAAGGAAGCCTGATTCACCTCCAAAAGATGCATAAGCATTAGCCTTTATTATAAGTGATCAAAACTAAAACTTGTTTTCTCATGTGGCTATCCCTCATCTACATTTTAATGTTGAAGAATTGACTCTATGAGATTATTAGATCAGGGAGGTCATGTGTGGAAATCCAATCTTGATACCACTAAGCTAATGGCTACCATAGGGATAAAGGAGGTATTTAGGAGCCTAGAATAGGATGGAGCAAAACTAATAACACCTTGGCATCAAAATGAAATCATAAAGGGATATCTAAGTGAAGTTTTTGGTCCCTTGGACCCTAAACATCTTGAGGAGACCTTGAACATAACAATTAAGAGAAGAGATAGGGGTACAACCCAATTGGATCCATTTTTGAGAGCTTTCAAATAGTGGAAAGAATGTTTTGAGGAGAAAGGTATATTAATTATTCAAGGAAATCTAAAGTTATTACATGTAAATGAAAAAAAATGCAGATAAACTAGTATCTATTATAAATCAATATTTTGGTTTAATGGATAAAGTGCATACTTGGGGAAAAGACTTGCAAGCATTATAGGCAATAAAAGGCCAAACGTATTGAATGCTAATGGATGTATATATAGTTGAGGAATTAGATAAGATGGATGATTAGATAGAGAATATTGTAGCTAGTAATGGAAACATTACACATGGAGATTCATAGGCTCAAGGACCAAGCATAAGAGCAAATTTTGGAAGCTGAGAATCATTAAAGTGATGCAGGTCTAGACATTTTTGAAGATGATGCATGGGAAATGTTAATAACAGTAGAGGTAGTATTTGAGAAATTTTGGATAACTTTTGAAGAAGCTATGAATGATGATGACATTAGGCAAGCATTTAGAATAGACAAAGCATTGTTAGAACTAGATGGGAAACTTGGAGATTTTGATGAGACTTGTATTGAAGTGGACAACTACAGGAAAAAAGTGAAAGATAAATATAACTCCTTAGATTTTCTAGATGTAGCTCAAGTCACTAAGATAATAGAGGAATTCAAGGGTAAATATCTAGACATAGCTCTAATATTAAGGGGAATAAAACCTAGATACCATAATTTCAATTTTGACACTTAGTGAAATTTTGCATTTTTTGGAGCCTGCTTCTAAGGTGCGTTGCTGTAGTAGGTGTACTGCTGCATTGGTGCACTTTTTCAGTAGTGATTTGATTGATTCTAAAGAACTCATAGGTGTATTGATAGTTAACTACTAGTTCTAAAATTAGAGCTTTCTATGCATTATAAATGCATTTTGACGGTAGTTTAACTCCTATAGATGCCTAGTGAAGATGGAGCTTCTATTTTCAGCACTTCCAATCACTTCTACATCAACTGAAGGCTTTCTCTTTCTTATTCTCTCATGATTTCTTTGTTTTATGAAATGTATAGGATCATCATCCAATTAATGATAAAAAATGGACGGAGTCCAACTTAGCACTAGTTAGATAGCCAGTTTGTAAATAAATAAATTTTTTTTATTAGTTTAGAAGCATATGATTGCATAAAGATATCTCTCACTCTCAACAAAAATTGAGGAGAAGATTTATTATAAATATTGGAATGTAATATGTAATTAGAGCTATTGTTATTTTTCAATAATGTATGCTTTTGGTGCTTGCATATGGAGTGTAGTGATTCTTGCCTAAGTGTGTTATATTTTGTGAATATATGTTCATGGGATGTAATTGAGCCAAAAGTTTATTGCATTATTTTGGTTGTTTGATTAATTAATTCTAGTGTTTTCTATGATTTTATGAATTTTTCTGATGTACTTAGTTTGAGAAGAGATCATCATCTTGTTCCTTCATAGTTTTTTGTCTTGCATGAGCATACTTTTGGTAGGTTTGCCTTCTAATGAAAAGTGAAACGTCTTATGGTTACTAAATTCTCCATCAACAATTATATCAGTAGAATTAAGGAAGTACTATTCCTACTTTCATTGGTTACCTACCAATCTTTTCAAAAGCTTAACTCATAGACGTATTTTTTCATAGTTTATGTCCATTAGGATTTACTTTTCATGTTATTTGCTTGAATTTATTGTTACCTTACTTCATTATTTTCTTTACTAACCCCTTGGTTAAATTAGGAATTCATATAGTTGCATTGTTAGATTGCATTCATTAAAAAAAATTTAAAAAACAAAAATGTAGTTCTTTTTTATGTGTTTTATTCTTTTGATAGTAAGAAGATTCTACATCTTATCTAAAGTTTTTGAACCAGCAAAGGCCTCCTCGTGAACATTCACATTTATTTTAAATTGTGCAAATTTTAGTAGGTCACAAGATCACTCAGAACCTTGGAGTTGATCCTCAGATTAGCTTTTCAAGAGAGGAGTTTGAAAAGGTTCCTACTATTAAGAATTGTGCAAAATGATAGCTCAACAATATCTTCAATTGCAAAACTGAAGTCAAAACTTACAAGTACACAATCTAACCAAAATAAGAAAAATGGAGCTAAACTAAGGAGTCTAGCACCATGGTGGGTGCCAAAAATATATGCTCAAAACATAAACATGTTAGCATGAATGCTAATGATATTCCTATGGGGGAGTATACTAGTAGTGTTGGAGATGTGATTCATTGGTTATATGTTGCATTCATGATATATTTTTCATTAATGTCAACATACTTGTTATTATATGAAAACTGGTAGTGCATCACACATAGATTGGCTTTGCACTGTTAAAGGATTGAAGATTGGCTTATGCACACTTTGGATTATTTTATAGAGTATTTATAGATGGTACATCTAATCTTGAGTGTATACAAAATATGAAGACTAGATAAAGTTATGAAGAATTTAGTGAAGGCAACTTTCAAATAGATTTTTTTAGAAAGTGGGTACTTTTGTTTGTATTTTATCTCAATCAAGCAGGTACTTGATTGAGATGAGAAAGAGGTTACAAATATTTTGAAGATGACTTGATTAAATATTCATAGTTTGATAATCAATGAGTGGAAAGCTATGAAGACTGTGAGTTAACAAATTTCTTGTAATTGTGAAAAGATGTAATATTATAATGAAACACATATTGTAATATCTTAAGTTGTTCCTATAATATTATTTTAGATTGGGAAAGCCTCAAGAATTATTGTATAGATTTTTTTAGATCTTGGCATAAAGGAAAGGTCATTTCCTTGTGGATAAGTATCCAGTGCATGTTTTGTAATCAATGAGATCATATTATGATATGCAGCCTTGAATGTGAATATCTTTTGGATTAGAGTAGAGATTAGTGCAGTTGAGGCATAGTAAGATTATGAGGAGCTATATTTGGAAAGATAGGTTATTTTTGGACAATTATTGATGTAAACTTGTATTAGTATAGAAGCTACTTGGATAGTGAGTCTATTTGCCTTCCTTTCAACTCCTAATAGGGATTCAAAATCTTTTAATAGGGACTCATATGTACTGATTGTATTTCATTAACTCTTAATAGGGTCCATTCTTTCATAAGGAACATTTATATTAGTACATCATCTTGTGGGCATAATTCCCATCATGGTTTTCCCTCTGATCAAGGTTTCCCTAGTTAACAAATCTAGAGTTATTATGTATGGTCATCTTTCTATGATTGTTGCATCTACTATTTGCATATTTCAAAATTAAAGAATATACTGAAAGTTGTTTTAAATGTGTAACTAATTCACCACCTCCTCCCTCTTAGTTATCTTGGTGGATGTTACTTTGTAACAATTGGTATTAGAGCATTGTGTCCTTAAAGGAAAAGTTGAATAGCTTAAGGAGATCTATGGCAATTCATTTTAGGAAAGATAGTCTAAAGTTTGATGGAGTTACCTATGATATTTGAAAACAAAAGATGAAGACACATCTTCTATGCATGAATCATGAATATTAGTTGATTTCTAAAATTAGAAAGGATATTATTGAAGAAAATACCTTGAGCGTTGTAAAACAACATAGAAAAATGTTCATCTCTCTAAGTTTTGTTGTCTATTAGTGTCACACACTTAATCATAAATAAGGCAAAGTCAGTTGGTCATCATTGTGACCAAGTCATGTAAATACTTATAAATGATCATGTATATCACAAGATAATTTATAAGAGCCGAGAAAGTCTTTGGTCATTAAGTACTTTTAGTATAGGTCAAGTACAGGTATGTCAATATAATAGAGCACATAGATGTCGAGTCTTACAGAAGAAGCCGAGTCAGTTAGGACTGAGCAACAATAGGAAGAACACTTATGATCAAACATTGGAGACATTATGTGTCGAGTAACATCAAATTATTAGGAATGATTAGAGGACTCCACCCAACTTCAGAAATACAGTTAACATTGAAGCCCATGTTGATGATGTTAGATATTTGTCATCTTTTCCACCTAGAGTCTTGACTATGCAAGACATCAGATCATGCTACCAATGCAATATTGGAGAGATTCAAGATTTCAAAATTAGTGAATCATATGACAAGCTATGCATTGATGGAATTTTGAAAGATGAATTCAAGATTGTTGTTGAAAAAGGGCTTATGCATGCCCTAGGATTTTCAAAAGTTTTCAAAGTTGAATGGATCAAAATTGTGCTCAACCAAGTTCATGACATGAAAGTTTGGTTGGAAGGTGGGTCAATAAATAAATAAAAAGAAATGATTCAAAGGGTAACTAGATACCCTACATTGGATTGACCAAAGAGAATAAATAGCAGAACCAAGGATGAAATTGAGAACCTAACTAAGGAGAAATGGAATGGTTGTGGAATGTTAATAGATAGCATTGAGGATCCACTAATTGAATTTATTGTTCATGTGATTGCACAATTTTTTTATCAATTGAACATATTGAATAGTGTACCTTGCATTGTAGGAATGTTACTAGATGGCATTGAGGATCCACTAATTAATTTTTTTGTTCATGTGATTGCACAAATTTTTTATCAATTGAATAGTTTTCCTTGCATTGTAGTTGACTTTAGATACAAAATTATAAATAAGTATCTTCCATTTGATCTTACCAAGAAATATTTGCACCAACTCTTAGAGAACCTAGAAGCAATGATTCGTGTAAGTTTAGTTCATCGCTAGTTTTTATATTCTTCTATGTACAAAATTATTTTACTATTATTGGAAGGATTGGATGGGACATAAATATGAATGCTATGGAGAAGATAAATAACCTAATAGATAGGTTGGGAGAGAATTTTGAGGTAGTAATGGATAATTACTTTAAAAAGTTCAAAGTTAAAATAAATAACATAATGAGAATTCCAAAATCAGTCGCAGATAGATATGATGATGAAATATGTTTCATAGTGGACATAGATTTTGTGTATGCAGATGTATTACCAATGGTATCATGGCTAAGGCCAATTCCCTATGAGGTAAATGTTCATGATGTAACCACAATAGTTACTTCACATTTAGTAGAAGACATTGAAGCTAATGCCGAGAAATTTGGTACATATGAGACTATCATTGCCAAGTTGACTATAGAATTAGGTACACCAAAGATAGAAAAGAAAAGGAAGATAATTTTTTTTGAGGCTAGTATGAAGGAACTAGGAAAAGGGTTTGGGAAACCCTCAAAGGATGAGGAAAGAAAAGAAAAAGAGCTTGCAATTGTGAAACCAAAATCCACTAGACAAAGAAAGGTTGTTATCATTGAACCTAAGGTGAAAGAAGACCTCCAGAAAAACATGCAAGAAATAGTGACACTACAAAGGCCAAAGGGGAAGGTTATCATCACCAAAAAGAGGTTAGTGTAGCCTCCTACCAAGATTTACCAAGAAGTCCATCAAAGAAAATAAAGTAGGTAGATGATTAAAAAAATCCAGAGAGAAATTTTCTTGTTGCACAAGAGGAGGAGGAAGATGAAGAAAAGACCAAGTCTAATGAAACCAACAAACTATGAGTGGTAAATTGACTCCCTTAAATGAATGTAGATTATTTATGTGTAAAATTAGAAAAAAATGAATGCATTCTAGGATTCAAAGACATTCAATATGATTCTTTGAGTGATGATGATCAAGTTAAACTTGAAGGCATAGTGATTTATTTGATGATCAAGTTCAAGCATAGACCGATAGAATTAGGAATAGGATTTCCAGTGGAATTATATAATAGAGTGGATGTTGAATATAAATGGTCATTGTTCACTAAAAATAAAATAAGAGAAACTAAATTGGGACAAGTTATGCCATATTTAGGGAAGACACATATGACTATATCCCTTAAATATTTTGTTAAGAAGTTTATACCAAGGACAGGGCATATAAAATTTTGAAGTATAAAGCTCATGAAGTTGAGCATGACAATATAAGAGATTGGAAAGAAGCATTTGGAGTGCTTACTCTTATATTAAAGGGAAGGCCAAGATGGTATTGAATTTGAAGATGACTATAAGCAAGAAGTGGTAAACCTAAGAGAGGAAATTCAGCAACCTGTCAATGAGTATGAACAAAAAGATATAGTAACAATTGAAGAGGAGGAGGAAGATGAAGAAAAGACCAATTCTAATGAAACCAATAAACTACAAGTGGTAAATAGACTCCCTCTAATGATTTTAAATTAGTTATGTGTAAAATTAGTAGATTCTAAATGCATTCTAGGATTCAAAGACATTCAATATGATTCTTTGAGTGATGATGATCAAGTTATCCTGAAGGCATAGTGATTGGTTTGATGATCAAGTTTAGGCACAGATCCCTAGAATTAGGAATAGGATTTCTAGTAGGATTATACAATAGAGTGGATGCTAGATGTAAATGGGCATTATCCATTGAAAATAAAATAAGAGAAACTACATTGGCACAAGTTATGCCATATTTAGAGGAGATACATATGACCATAGCCCTTAAAGAATTTGTTAAGAAGTTTATGCCAAGGCATAGGGCATATAAAATTTTGAAGAATAAAGATCATGAAGTTGAGCAAGACAATATAAGATTTTGGAAAGAAGCATTTGGAGTGCTTACTCTTATAGTAGAGGAAAGGGAAGGCCAAGATTCTATTGAATTTGAAGATGAGTATAAGTGGGAAGTGGTTGTTGGAATGTTCAAATGGTAAGAGTACTTATAAGAGTGGGGGGGGGGGGGGGGGGGGTGTGAATCAAAAGTACACAATATTCATCCTTTCAAACCCTTAATAACATATAATTAAATATTTTTTTTGCATGCATATAAACATTTAAACAAACATGAAATGAAAATATGCATCAACACATAACACAAAGATTTGGTAACCCAGAAACCCTCCAGGAATTAGAAGGTAAAACTAGGGAGGGGATGACACCCACAAAAATCACTGTAGCAATGAGTTCAACCACTTTTGATGGTTTTCCCTATTAAAGGCCTACCCTGTTAAAGGCTTTACTCTATGTCAACAGTGACCTAGTTAAAGGATTTACAAACACTTACATGAAGTGTCACCCTATTAAAGGATTTACAATAGGTTGTTAAACCCACCTAATACATAGGATTTTCTTGACCTTCTCTGAAAGCATTTTCTCCTAGCTGTTAAGCTAACCTATCATGATAGGATTTCAACCTCTAATACAATTGTGAGAATATTATAACTTTTAACCTGATTGAATACAATCTCAAATTGTTGAATTTAGGCACTTGATATGCTTGTGCTCTTTTGATCCTTGTTTGATCTAATCTTTGAATATGTCCCCTATTCTATTCTAATTAATTGGATGTATATATGTTGTTCTTTCCACTAAGTCTTTTCTCTTCACACTAAATTTTTTCTTTAATCTCCCCTTTTACTATTTTCTTCCACACATACAATGGTGCATTCATTCTCCTTATAAAGAATGTGAAGACTTAGGGTTAGGTATGGATCTACAATCCATAATGAATCTCAAATTCCCACTCATACTTTGTATTTTTCTTATTGGTTGCATGCAGATTGCATATGGAATGTAAATGATTCATCCTTATCCTTTTTCTCCTTCAAAATTCCTCTAAGTCAGCTCCAAAAATGGTTTACAACTTAGTTTATAAGGGCACAAACTCATATGTTGATCTTGCATTGCTTGGCACATGAAGTATTAT
Organism: Cupressus sempervirens; assembly: GCA_028749045.1. NCBI lineage: Eukaryota > Viridiplantae > Streptophyta > Pinopsida > Cupressales > Cupressaceae > Cupressus > Cupressus sempervirens. Next base: position 484,114,072 of record CM053786.1, read on the forward strand.
TGATGCGCAGCATATACTATTTATGGATTAGTCTGCATCAACTACATTTTCTAGTTTTCTCAGCACCTGTTATATCCTATATTGCTTAGCATATGTTGTTCTGAGTTGCTTGGCATCTGAATGATTCTGTTAATCAGCACATGAACAATTTTGTATCACTTGGCACCTATTGAAATTCTACCTTGGCATCTCTTGTGTACTTGGCATACATAGTGAAAATGGTTAAGTGTGTTGACACTCATTTTCAATATTATTTATTTGACCAACAATCTCCCCCTTTGACATGAGTGTCAAAAACACTTAACTAAACATTAGTGATCCTAGCCTTATTGAGTACATTCTTCACTTACTCAACTTACATGCAAAATTTCAAAAATTGTGAGTAGCAATATACCTTATGATTCCCCTAAGTTGATTATGCCTTTAAAATTGAAATTCTATACCAATGTGCCTGATCCTCCCTATCCTTTGACCTATTTCTACATTCTGAGCCTATATGCTATATCTGATCTATGTAATGTCCCTGTATTCCATGTGATTACTAAAATTTTACATCTCTACTTCGCTCCTTTATTCCTTGTCTCCCTTTTTTGGCTAATTACAATCATTCCACTTTATTCTCAAAATGAATGAAAAAATGGAGTGAAAGATTGTAATCAAAATGATCAAAATTTGTCAAAATATGGTAATTACCCATAGTATCTACATATCTCCTCCTTTTCTTACTCCCCCTATAATATATCTCCCCCTTTTTGACATTGATGTCAAAGGGTCCTTTGAAGTAATACCATGTTCAGCCAAAAATGAGCTATTAACCTCCAGGAGTATCTTCAAAGCTGCATCCCAGTTGTTTAATGTAATATTCAATGACTTGTGTTGAAGTGCAAGCTCTACTACTAGGTCTACAAGTCCTTCATGTGTTGAAAGATTGGGATCTTTCTTTGGGACTGTCTTGCATATATCTACTCCTTGTGAAGTACTTCCAAGTGAGGGGTGATGGAGGATTGAATTTGCATTAGCTTGGCTTTTATGTTAGCCTCCTCTACTATTAATATAGCTAGTTCCCTTTGAGTGTGAAGTGTCTGAGAAAAATGCTTCTTACTTTGAGCTGGATTGGTAGGAAGTTGCATGCTAGAAATCTTTAGATTTCTCTCCAAGCTCAATATCTTCTGGCTAATCTCTTGTGTGAAATTGGAAAAATCACACAATTTATTGTAAAGGGAGAATATATTTCCAAGTACAATTTTAACTCTATCTAATTTCTTAGCTAGGTCAACTTGTCCCAAAATGATAGTATTTGATATCTTCTCATTGACATTACCTTGGAATTTATTCTTTGACCATTCCATTAGTTTGGCATTGGTGTCATGGTCCTCATTTGTTACCTAATCAACTATATCTAATAGTTTCTCTATAATTGGTCTTGATTCATCTAGAGAGTGTAGGCTGAAGGCACCCATGAATATGTCCTTGATTTCATTTAATTCTTTCTTGTATTTATAATCCTTTCTAAGTGCCTCTTGTCTCCTTCTTCTATCCAATGCACTTTGTATCTCATTCATCTTTTCTTCTATGAGAGTGCTAGATTCATAATAGGGTATCTTTATTTCTTCATCAAGCTCAAGAATTCCATAATGAATTGTTTTGGCTACCCTAGTTAAGCTTGAGCCTGGTGTTCTAATTTGCAATTCTAGCATTCCAGTGCTCGACCGTTGAAGAGTTTTTGTAGGAGTACCTATTTTGGGTAGTTCAACCAAAGTTTGTATTGCAGATTCCTCCTTATCTTTTGTCTCTTCTTTTTCTTTATTTTTTTCTCTTCTACTATCATTTTGGTTGGGGTGTACTTATTGATTGTACTAATTTGTCTTTATCATCCCCTTCTACTGCACTCGGCTCCTAAAGTTCTTTTGTGATTGCTTTTGGTGGTGATGGAGGTGGAAGGAGTAGAAGTCCAGTAGATTGTGTGGTCATAGGTGGTTCTTGTGTTTGCACCTTGACTTCTTTTAATTTCACTACTACCTTCTGCAACTCATCAACAATGACCAATATTGGGCTTGAGCATAGTCTAGCTACTTGTGTTGATTGGACAAGGATCTTTGCTAGATCTTCTATAGTTAATGGATAGATGTTTTGACTAGAAGTATCAACAACATCCTTTATCTTGATTATCTTTGCAGGTGTGATGGTAGAATGAGGAGGGCTAGGAGGTGGCAGTTGTGTGTCCTGCACACTTTGTTCTTGTTGCTCATCTATCCCCTTTTCTTCTCCTTACTCATTTCCTCCTCCTTTTCTTCTTCATCCTTCTTTTCTTCTTCTACTTTCTTCTCTTCTAGTTTCTTCTCCTCTACCTTCTTCCTTCTAGCTTCTTTTATTTCCTTTTTTTTGGCACTTGCTTCTACCTTGTATTCTTCATCAAATACATCATTAATTTTCTTGTAAATAATCTTCCATACTTTTGTGGTTTTTCTCACAACCTCTTCAATTTTATTTTTTAAAATGCTAAATGCCCTATATTTGGGAGTAAATCTACTATTGTGCCTTTTGACTGCATTTGTTATTTGACTTTTAGTCAAATTAGTCAACATCCTTGCTAAGATAGACTCCCTTATTTCCTTCTCAGTTTGTAGACAAAAATGCCATTTATCCTCTACAATCTTATATAATTCCTTTGGCAATGAGCTATCCAATTCAAGAGGTGTATGTTTATATTCTACCATCATACTATAGATAGATTTCTCTATTTTATTCTACTCATCCTTTGTGAGCTTACTAAAATCTACATTCTTCAAGTCATTAATGTCACCATTCCTAATCTTATCACATAATTTGTCAATAGAAGACTTAGGTGAATGACTTACCACTTTAAACTGACTATGGTCTTCTGATTCTATCCTTTCTTCATTTGAATTAGTTTGAGCCACAAATTTTCTTCTTTTCTTTAGCTCTTCTTTAGTCTTCTTAGTAGATTCCTTCCTCTTTGTTGCCTCTTCCTTTTCCTTTTGTGTAGTAGTTCTTGTAGTAGCTCTAGTAGTAGGCTTCTTAGGTGTAGAATTTGTCACTTTCTTTGGCTTGGGCTGAGGAGCAGGTGATGCTTTTTCCTTTCTTTTGATGAACTTGGTTTGGATGGATGTTTCCTTGGCTTGTTCTTCCTTGTCACTCTCATCCTCATCTTCACCTAGGCCTTGAGTAACCTGAAGTAGCCCTTGCTCTCGCTCATATTGTCATCTTCTTCATCATCATGTATTTCTTCTACTTCTTCTATATTACCTATCTCTTCAACACCAAATTTCTTCTTAAGTTTATTTACAATATTGTCCTTCTTCTTGACTACTATTGATGTCTTGAGGTCTATGACCACCCTTGATTTGACAACATCATATGTTCCAAAGTGCTTTGTAGTTTTATCAATTTCCTCTATAAGCAATGTTGTACTATCTGTTGAAGCCTTATCCACATCAAGTTCATAACCTAGTGGTCTAAGCCATCTGACTCTAGGGATGAATACTTGTATGTAAGTATAATCAATATCTACTAGAAAGAAAATGTCCTTTTCATGCTTCTCAACCAGTGAGACTGGTATCCTCATTCTTTGTTTCATGGACTTCTTGAAATCCTCAAAATAACTGGTCATTTGAGCATCAAAATTTTCACCCATTTGATCAATGAATCCATTTATTTTGTCAACAATAGTCTTATTTGGATCCCATTTCACCTTTCCTACTAAGGGGAATTCTTTCATAATGTAGAAAAACATGCAAATCAAGACTGAGCCAAACTTGCATTGAGCCCCTTTTGATTCCCTTATGGCTCCCAAGTTTTCATTGATTTGCTACATCATCAACTCTACAAGATCATAAAAATGATCCTTTTTCACTAGCTTGTAAGCAACATCCACTGCTATGTAGGGTACATTGTTTAACCTGCTAGATTGGTAAAATTTGTGAGATAAAATCCTTAAAGAAAAATCTAGTAGGGGTTCTTTGATGGTGTCTATTGTCATACCCCTATTGTTCTAGTTGGCACCAGTGTTTTTCTCAATTGCCTCCCTCTTATCACTCCTTAGGGTCTTGGGCCAATCTAGGTTGGAATACCAGTAACCCTATGTACAGTATTCTTCATGAACTTAATTGGTCCTATTTCTAGCCAAAAGGCTCCATCATGGATTCTTCTCAACACAATGTGTATCCATTCCATTTTAAAGACAACAGGAAAAACTAAGGTTTTGGTTAAACCCTTCTTCTCAACTATGGAGAATTCATCTTTAAGTTTCCCATTTTCATAGAGCTTATCAAATGCATTGAAAATCTCTAAATCTCCTATTGCTCCAATTTTATAGTTGTAGCATTTGCATACATCCTGAACCATTACTACTTTATTAGGAATCACATATAGGGCATGAGTGGGCTCATTTCTTTAGGCAACCTCTAGAATTTGTTTGAACTTAGGTGTTTTAACTTTTTTGCTAACTAATTGAATCTCCAAACCTTCCTTTCCTTTTGCAAACTTAGAAACAAATGCCATTTATAACCAAACTAGGGTTTACTATTTAAACTAACTTTTCAAACTGTGTAACTCTGTACTTGAATTAAATACCTAGTAAATCGATGAAATGGAGTTGGGTTGCTATTGAATCACTGTAAATCACCTTTTGATCTCTAGGAAATCATTCAATCACTCTGCTCATCTTTGCTCTTTGTTCAAATGAACAAAAAAGGGAATGATTTTCACTTTTATTAGGCTTGAAACCTAGCATTTATTGCATTTTTTCTTATAGCTATACACTCAGCTTCCAAAGGATTTTTCAACTTGGCATCAATTCTACTACATTCACTTGGAAGCTACTAATCTTGTTAATTTTTCAGTAGCCACTATCTTATTTTACTTGTCATCCACTGAACCTTTTTTCAATTACTTAGCAGCAACTAACATTTCTTTACTCAACATTCACTAAACTATTCAACTCGGCATGTACTAGAGTTTTACTTGGAAACCAAAGATAGCTTGGCATCATCTTTCAACTTTTATCTTGACATCTTACCTTATGCTAATTTCTTCTTTGTAGTGCTCCTATGTTCTTTTGGGCTGATGTATGATACATCTTTATATGTATCATCCCCATGTGCCTTTCTAGTGCTTAATTTGATGAGGTGTGATCACTTGACCTCTTGGGTGAAGTGATCTCTCCATTTGATGTGTTGTATTCACTTTTCTTCTACCATGTCTTTTTCATATCTTCCTTGATGTGTTCCACGTTAACTTTTTCTTTGCCCTTGTTACCTTCAATCTTGGGTGCTTTGACCTTTGTTGGAAAGTTCTTGCTAACATGTCCATTCTTCAAGAAACTAAAATAAGTAGTTTGATTTAACCATCTATTGTAGTTTCCCTTGAAATGTGTCCTTATGCAATTTTCAGGAATGTGTCCATACTCTTGACAATAGTTATAGCTATACCTAGTGTTGTAATCCCACTTGTAGTGATGTGCATGATTAATTCCTCTTGTAGGTTGATTAGGTGTCCACATAGGCTTTGATCTACATTTAAATGCTCTATGTCCATATTTTTTGCAGTTGTAGCAATGACCCTCAAATATTGGTGTCCTCATGGCCTTGGTTCTGTAGTCTTGTGTTAAATGTCCTTGCTTTTTACACTTGTGACAAAAATTTGCATTTGTAGGCTTATCATGATAATGGCTATTCTTGCTTCTGCACACATTAGAGGTATGTCCCTTTTTACCACATAAATGAAAAGTAGGTTTAGTGTTCTTACCTTTGTTGCTTCTTTCTTCTACAACCTTGGATGATTCTCATTGTTCAGTGTTGATGTAGCCAAGTCTTGTAGTGTCATTACTAGCCCTTGGTGATTTCAACAATTGCTCAAAGTACTTAATTGCCTCATTAGGTTTTTTGTAACTTTTTTCCATTTCCTTTTCTCTCTTCAATTCATTTTGCAATTGTTCATTCTATATCTTTAAGGTGGAGATCTCAATATCCTTCATGTTTAGCTCATGATGAATATTCATCATCTAACTTAAGTTGTCTAACTACATGTTTAAAATCTTTTCAAACTCAATTATCTTCTCTTCTAGCCTATTGATGAGATTTTTTTTGTCATCTTCTACCATGGCCTTGTCTTCAATTTCTCTCTTCTTTTGTTCAGTCACTTCACAAAGCATTATGGCTTGTGATTCTTGTTCAAGCTTGAGTAATCTGATGTCTTCAACTTGTGCTTTTTCTCCATTAATTTTGCTATTGCTACATCAAATTCCTCAGAGTCTCCATTGAAAAACACTTGTGAGTTGTCAATCTCCTTGTAGTGTATGTCATTTTCAGCTATGGCTATCTCCTTTCTTCTTTTCAAATATTTTCTCAGTTCCTCCCTAGCTTCCTCTACTTTGTGTAGAGATAGTTTCACATTAAACACTTAATTATCAATGATCTTCCCAAGTTTGAAAACTTTCTCTAAGCTATTAGGCTTCTTCTTGAGATAACTAGTGCTTTGATACTAATTGTTGGAATCTTCAAATGGGAAGAGTACTTTTGAGAGGGCGGGGTGAATCAAAAGTACACAATATTTATCCTTTCAAACCCTTAATAACATATAACTAAAAGAACAATTTGCATGCAAATAAACATATAAAGAAACATGAAATGAAAATATGCATCATCACATAACACAAGGATTTGGTAACCCAAAAACCCTCCAGGAATTAGAAGGTAAAACTAGGGTGGGGATGACACCCACAAAAATCATTGTAGCAATGAGTTCAACCACTTCTTATGGTTTTCCCTGTTAAAGGCTTTACACTGTGTCAATAGTGACCTAGTTAAAGGATTTACAAACACTTACATGAAGTGTCACCGTGTTAAAGGATTTACAATAGGTTGTTAAACCCACCTAATACATAATATCTTCTTGACCTTCTCCAAAAGGCTTATCTCCTAGCTATTAAGCTGACCTATCACCATAGGATTTCAACCTCTAATACAATTGTGAGAGAGTATTAGAAATTTTAACCTAATTGAATACAATCTCAAATTTTTGAGTTCAGGCACTTGATTTGCTTGTCCTCTTCTTATCCTTGCTTGATCTGATCTTTGAATATGTCCCCTATTCTATTCTGATTAACTTGATGTATATATGTTGTTCTTTCCACTAAGTCTTTTCTCTTCACACTAAAATTTTACTATAATCTCCCCTTTTACTATTTTCTTCCACACATACAATGGTGCATTTATTCTCCTTATAAAGAATGCAAAGACTTAGGGCTAGGTATGGACCTATGATCCATATTAAATCTCAAATTCTCGCTCATACTTTGCATTTTTCTTATTGGTTGCATGCAGATTGCATAGGAAATGTAAATTATTCATCCTTATCCTTTTTCTCCTTCAAAATTCCTCTAAGTCAGCTCCAAAAATGGTTTACATCTTAGTTTATGAGGACACAAACTCATTTGCTAATCCTGTATTGCTCAGCATATGAAGTATTACTGATGCTCAGCACATACTATGTTTGGATTGCTTAGCATCAACTACATTTATTGGTTTTTTTGACATCTGTTATATCCTATATTGCTCAACATATGTTAGTCTAAGTTGCTTGACATCTGAATGATTATGTTACTTAGCATATGAACAATTCTGTATCACTTGGCACTAACTATGACTTGGTACCTATTGAAATTTTGGCTTGGGATCTATTGTGTACTTGACATACATGGTGAAAATGGTTAAGTGCATTGACACTCATTTTTTAATACTATTTATTTAACCAACAATGGCCAAGCTAATAGAGGAAATTCAACAACTTGTCAATGAGTATGAACAGAAAGATATAGTAATAATTAAAGAGGACACTGACACCCCTCTACCCAATCCTAACATATTTATTGGTGTAGGAGAACCTACTCTAGACTCATTAAATAAGGCACCTAAGAGTTCTAAGTAATCTACTTAGGATAGTTTGGCACATTCATCTAGTTGTAAGGCCTAGTTCTAGGATTAGGCATAATTATGAGCCCCTGGGTAACTAAGGTAAAGAATGGTCAATAAATCCTAAAAATGATAGGATTCTAGGTTTTTAATTTTTTTAAATATTTAGATCCATTTTGGATCACTTTGATAAGGTTTGGACCAAGTGTGGTCACTAGTTTTGCATTTTTGCAAATTTTGCAAAAGTTGTCAGCAACTTTTGAGAAACTTTCCTAAAAAGTTGTCAAATACTCCTAAAATATTCTCCCAATGGCTAGATAGTTTGAACTAGCCATGTACCCATTGGTAATTCCCTACAAAGCCTCATAGGCTGATGGTAGGAAGATATATTTTATTTTGTCATTTCAATCAATAAAGAGATCAACATTTTCTCTACAAAAACTATGGTTCTAGCCAATGTACAGATTTGTAAAGATGAGAGGGCATGTGTCAGTAACTCTAGGAGTTGGGGAATTGAATCTTCTTCCTTTTGCAATAAGTCTCATGTATTTATCTTTTATATTTTGAGAGATCTATTGAATTTTTACTCTCATTTCCTAGAACTCGGTCTAAAAATCAGCATTTGCCTAGGGCTGGGTTGTTTTGGCACATTCCACCATGGGAAATTGATGCACTTTGGTGGAATGCAAGGTATAATAATGTGCTTTGATATTTTGAAATTTTTTTACTTTCAAATGCAGAGGGTTAGATTTTCCACCATACCCTAGGTGTGCATCTCAATGTGTACACCATACAACATTACGAATAATCCTTAGATTTTGATTGGGGATTCCCCAAAGGTTAAAACCTTAGATTTTAGACTATTTTTCATGCCCACAAATGTCTCCATACTTGGGTGAGTTTTACCATACTAGAAAGAGTACTTGTAATATAAATGGAGCTCTAAGTAAGCATATCAATCTAGTCTAATTTTGCAACAGCAGTAACCTTTGTTCATTTCCATCCTTTGGTTCTATAGCATGTTTCATAAACCTAAAAAGGGTATCAAAATCTCTAGTTAAGTTACCATCTTGTCTGATAAAATTGAAACTTATGTTCCATTTTCATTCTAGGAAGGGCTATAAGCCAAATCCTTGGTTTGCAAAGCAACTTGATTTCATAAGTTGTTTTTGATGGAAAGGATCATTGAATCCTCATGCATAAGACCTAAATAAGCTAGAATGGTGATTTTGGGCCACCCCTAGTCTTTGTATCCACTTGTTGGGGTTTGATCCCTCTTTTTGTTAAGGGAATCCAATAGTGCAATTTGGTGTTTTTGGTGCTGAGAACTTTGTTAAGCCTAGTGATTAGGTTACCTTTTCTTGTGGGGTTGTGATAACCTTCCTTTAAGCCCTTTTCTATACCTATGATAGATATTTGGAACTATGACCCTTCACCTTGGGTGTTGAGGGTTTTGGAAACTTTCATCATTTGTTCTTGTTTTAATGCTTCTACTATCCACTACTACATCAAGTGGTATCAGATACATTTCTGATCCTCAGAGTGAGGAGATCCCTACAAAAGTCAAAAATAGTGAGATGGAAAAGATGGTGAGAGAAAAAAAGGCTACAAATAAGGCCTTAACTCAAAGGCTTCAAAAACTTGAGAAGAAGCTTGATAACAAAGACAAACAAAATAGGTCTGAAGATGAAGAAGGGAGTGATGAAGAGGAGGATGGCTTTGAATAACACATCCATATAGACCAAAGGCCTCTCATTGATGCCTTTAAATCCATGGGAAGGAGAACCATGGAGGAGAAGATAGATTTTCTAGTTTTTAATGGAAAAATGAATGTAAATTTAGCCTTGGATTGGATAGAGGCTTTGACCATATTCTTTGAATGTGGGGACACCCCTCAAAAACAAAGGGTAAAGATGGCAAGATCCAAGTTGAAGGGGGCAACCCTAACTTGATGGAACTTCATCTAGATTAAGTGGGTGAAGAATGGAAAGATAATGATCAATTCATAGAATAGGATGATAGCTTTGATCAAAGAAACATATGTACCTAAGGACTATGGAGTACAAGTCCATAGGAGCAAGAAAAGTCTGAAACAAAAAGATATGGATGTAGGCTCATATATTGAGGAGTTCCTAAAACTATGTATGAAGAATAATATGGTAGAAGATGAGGAAGAGAAATTGACAAGATACATGAATGTCTTGAAGGTGCCCATTCAAGAGGAACTAATCCTACATTTAACTACCACGGTCAATAAGTGTTATAAAATGGCACTCAAGGTAGAGAAGAAATGGAACAGAAATCAATAATTTGGTAAAGGAAAGAGGAATGATAGTGGGAAGAATTTGAGAGGCAAGGGAAACTCTTGGAACAAGGGATAAAGTAGTGGTAGAAATAACAAGACCTCTAACCAAGGAGACAAAGTAAATAGTGACTCTAATTCAAGAGAAAACTATAGATGAAGAAGGTCTTTCAATAGAGAAAGGAAAAATGTAGGAAGAGGTAATGGACCATTGAAATGTTTCAATTGTAACCAAGTGGGACACCATGTAGGAAGATGCCCTAAGAAGAAGAAGAACAATAATCAAGGTGAGAGGAGAGCAACATTTTTCGAACAAGATAAGAAAGAAGACAATGCTAATGCTAGATAATTGGAACTAGAGAAAGGAGCATGCTTGATGATGAGGCAGGTCTTCCTTCAAGTACCACAAACCCAAGAACCTCCACAAAGGAAGAACCTCTTTAGGAAAAAGATCAAATTTCATGGAAAGGTATGTAATGTTCTTGTAGATTCTAGTTCAACTAAAAATCTTGTGTCTTGTGAAATGGTTTAGAAGTTAAATCTTCCTAAGAAGCCACACCCTTACTCATATCATGTTTCATGGTTAACTTTGCCAAAAAAATCTAGTCATAGCAAAAGCTTGGGTAGATTTTTCTATTTTTGATAGGAAAAATTCCTTTGTGATGTGGTTGAAATTTATGCATCACACATCCTTTTAGGTAGGCCCTAGAAATTTGATGTTGATGCCATACACCATTGTATGAAGAACACCTAATCCATCACTAAAGATGGAAAGACCTTCACTATGAAGTCTTTGCCTGATAACAAATCTGAAAAGGAACCAACTATGATTATCACAAGAGAAAAGGAAATGTTAAAAACCATGAAATAATTTTATATGGATCCATTTATCTTAATCTCAAAGCCCAAAGATAACATCAAGTCTGATCAAAAGGAGCCCATACAAAGATGTCACTACTAGTGACCTACCCACTAGCCTACCTCCCATTAGGGACATTAGTAATAAAATAGACCTTATACTAGGCTCATCCTTGCCTAATAAGGCACCATATAAAATGATGCTATTGCAACATGCAGAGATTACAAAATAGGTCATTGAATTGTTGGAAAGAGGGCTCATACAAAAGAGTCATAGTCCTTGCATCACACCTTTAGTTTTGGACCCTAAAAATGATGGAAAATGGAGGTTATGTACTGATAGTGAGGCTCTAAAAAAAATAACAATAAGGTAGAGGTTCCCCATGCCAAGGATTGAGTACTTATTGGGTCAACTAGGAGGTTCTTGCTACTTTACCAAGATAGACTTAAAGTCTAGTTACCATCAAATCAAAACTAAGCTAGGAGATGAATGGAAAACAACATTCAATACTACTAAAGGTTTGTTTGAATGGTTAGTAATGCCTTTTAGTTTAAGCAATGCCCCTACTACTTTAATGAGGCTTATGAATGAGATATTCATAGATTTTATTAGCAAATTTTTTGTAATTTACCTTGATGAAATACTAATATTCAGTCATAGCAAGGAAGACCATATTGATCATGTGGAATAGGTACTAAGAAGACTCCATCAGCACAATGTTGTAATCAACTTGGAAAAATGTATGTTTATGAAGAAGGAACTTGTGTTCCTAGGTTTTGTAAATTCACAAGGTACCCTCAAGATGGATCTTGAGAAGGTAGATGCAATAATTAATTAGCCTCCACCAAACAATCAAGGTTATGTAAGAAGTTTCATGGGCTTTCAACTTTCTATAAGAAGTTTATTAAAAATTTCAATCATGTCTGTCCACTAATGTTGGAAACAATAAAAGGTGGGAAGAAAACCAAGTTTTCATGGACAAAGGAAGAAAATGATGCATTCCAATACTTGAAGAGTAAAGTCTCTCAATATCCTATCTTGATTCTCCCTAATTTTAGCAAATTCTTCAATGTGGAGAGAGATGCAAGCAATTTGGCGATAAGTGTTTTCCTAAGCTAAGAAGGCAAACTAGTTACTTTCTTTTTAGAGACATTGAATGAGGCTAAAAGAAAGTACTCTACATATAACCTAGAGAGCTATGCCATGGTCTAAGCCCTCAAGAAATGGAGGCACTATTTAATTCCAAAATAATTTGTTGTCTACATGGACAATCATGCATTAAGTTTCCTAAATTCACAAGAAAAAATTTCTGTCAGGCATCTTAAATGGGTAGAACAATTGTAGGCCTATACCTTCAATATTAATCATAAAAAGTGTGTAACAAACAAGGTTGTTGATGCTTTAAGTAGGAGGATTTTTCTTTTTGAATAAGTTCAACCAAAAATTGTTGGAATTGAGTTTCTCAAACACCTATACCCAGATGACCCTAATTTTGTAGAAGTATATCAGATTTGCACAAAGATGGAGGGTAAATATCATACTAATTTTTTTGAATATCTGATTGAAAATGGGCTTCTATTCAATGGAGCACAATTATGCATACCAAAGTTCTCATTGAGAGAAAATACAAGTAGCAAAAAATATTGCGGTGGCCTACTCACTTTGGTATTGACAAAACAATAGACATTGTGAAGAGAAGTTTTTTTTGGCCGAAGATGAACAATGAAGTTAAGAAATTCATTAAATGTTGTATGATTTTCCAAAAAGCTAAAGGGATGACAATAAATCAAGGGCTTTACCAACCTTTACCAATCCCTTCAATACCTTGGGAATCCATATACATGGATTTTGTCATGGGACTACCCAAAACCAAACAAGGATGTGATAATGTATTTGTCATAGTGGATATATTCAGCAAGATGGCCCACTTTATGCCATGTAAGAGCACAAATTATGCATCTCATATACCCAATCTCTTATTCAAAGAAGTAATTAGAATTCATGGTTTTCCTTAAACAATTGTACTAAATAGAGATGTAAAATTTCAAAGGTATTTTTGGAGGACGCTCTTCAAGAATTTGGGTACAAATATCACCTATAGTTTTGCCTATCATCCATAGATAGATGGACAGACTAAGGTAGTTAAAAGGTCCTTAGGAAATCTCCTAATATTCCTAACCAAGAAATATTCATAGAGTTGGGATAAAATTCTCTCCCAAGAAGAGTTTTCCTTTAATGAATATATCAATAGGTCAATAGGTAAAACTCCATTTCAAGCAATATATGGTCTACATCCCAAGGGACTTTTGGATCTAATGGAACTTCCCTCTAATTTTAAACTCAGTTCTCAAGGCCAAGAATTGGAAAAAATTATCACAAAGGTACAATAGCAAGTAAAGGAGACTTTGCAAAAGTCTAGTTTAAAGTACAAAGAAAATGCTGATAAGATAATGAGAGAGGTCCACTTCAAAGTGGAAGATAGAGTTTGGGCTTTTATAAGGAAGGAGAGACTACCTAAGGGAAGGTACTCCAAACTATTGATGAAGAAATTAGGCCTCTATTGCATACTTAACAAGATAGGTGACAATGCCTATGAGATCTCCCTTCCAACTTTGCAGATCTCCCCCATATTTAATGTTGCAAACCTCACACCAGATAAGGTTGCTACAGGTTCATCAAATCATCAAGATGAAGAGATCAAAAATATTTCACTAAGAAAATAGTGGAGTTAGAAGAAATATTAGATACAAAGCTACTAAAGCAAACCAACATAGATTAGTTAAATGGAACTTCCTCCCCAACATAGATGCTACTTAGCTAACAGAATATCAAATCAAGCAACATGGTACCTTAGTGGATTTGCTACCCTCAAGTAGGGAATTGATTTTTAAAACTCAATGGGAGTATGGTATAGGAGTACCTACTCTATATTCATCAAATAAGACACCTAAGAGTCCTAAATAATCTACTTGGGATAGTTTGGCACATTGATCTAGTTGTAAGGCCTAGTTCTAGGATTAGGTATAATTATGAGCCCATGGTTAACTAACGTAAAAAAGGAACAATAAAGCTTAAAAATCATAGGATTCTAGGTTTTTAATTTTTTTAAATATTTAGATCCATGTTGGATCACTTTCATAAGGTTTGGACTATGTTTGGTCACTAGTTTTGCATTTTTGCAAATTTTGTAAAACATTGCTCAAAAAGTTGTCAGCAAATTTCCTTAAAAGTTGCCATATAATTCTAAAATATTCTCCCAATGGCTAGATAGTTTGAATGAGCCATGTTTCCATTTGGAATTCCCTAAAAATCCTCATAGGCTGATGGTAGGAAGATATATTGTACTTTGGCATTTCAATCAATAAAGTTATCATCATTTTCTCTACAAAAACCATGGTTTTAGATAGTGTATATAGTTGTATAGATGAAAGGGAATGTTTCAGTGACTCAAAGATTTAGTGAATTGAATATTATTCCTTTTGAACCAAGTCTCATGTATTGATCTTTTATAGTTTGAGAGATATTGAATTTTTACTCTCGATGCCTAGAACTTAGCCTTAAAATCAGCATTTGCCTAGGGCTAGGATTGTTTTGGCACATTCCACCATAGGAAATTGATTCCTTTTGGTGGAATGAAAGGTATAATAATTTGATTTTATATTTTTCAATTTTTTTTCTTTCAAACATAGAGGGTTGGATTTTCCACCATACCTTAGGTGTGCATCTCAATGTGTACATCATATAGCATTAAGAATAGTCCTTCTTAGATTTTGATTGGGGATTCACCAAAGGTTGAAACCTTGGATTTTAGACTATTTTGCATGTGAAAACATGTCTCCATACTTAGATTGAGTTTTTTCTTAGTAGATAGAGTACTTGTAGTGTAAATGGAGCCCTAATTAAGCCTATCAATTTGGTCTAATGTTGCAACAGCAACAACCTCTGTTCATTTCCATCCTTTGTTGCTTTGGTATGTTTCATAAAACCCAAAATGGTATCAAAATATTTGGTCAAGTTACCATCTTATTTGAGAACATTTAAACTTATGTTCCATTTTCATTCTAAGAAGGGCTACAAGCCAAATCTTTGGTTTGCAAAGCAACTTGATGTCATAAGTTGTTTTTGATGGAAAGGATCACTGAATCCTCATGCATAAGACCTAAATAGGCTAGAATAGTGATTTTGGACCACCCTATTCTTTCTATCCATTTTTGGGGTTTGATCCCTTTTTTTTTAAGGGAACCCATTAGTGCATTTGGTGTTTTTGGTGCTTATGACTTTGGTAACCCTAGTGATTAGGTTACCTTGTCTTGTGGTGTTGTGATAACCTTCCTTTAAGCCCTTTTCCATACCTATGAAATGTATTTGGCACTAGGACCCTTCACCTTGGGTGTTGAGGAATTTGGAAACATTCATCATTTCTTGTTATTTAAGGCTTTCACTATCCACTGTTACATCATTGATTGAAGAGGACATTCAAGGTTTAGTGAAGGATTCAAGAAAACTCTATACAAACCCAATTATGTTACAAATAGTTGAATATCTAAAGCTCTAAGTCAAGAAGATTAGTGATGTTACAGTCACATTAGTTACAAAGGCTACAAGTGTTAAGCCACTTGGTAACACATTAATTGTATGGGGATAAAAATATCTCTTGAGGAAATAGAGAAAATAGCTTTTACATGTGCATGGGGAACCTTTTTCTAGAGCATCATGCCTTTTAGTCTCAAACATGTAGGAGACACATACCAAAGAGTTATGAACACAATATTTCATGATATGATGCACAAAAACATGGAATATTATGTTGATGATAACCTCAAAAAATCTAAACAACAAAGCACTCACTTTTTTGACCTAAGTTTGATACTAGACTACATGGAACAATTTCAACTTAGGCTTAATTCTAAAAAGTTTTCTTTTGGTGTCCCATCTAGAAAACTTTTAGGGTACATAATCTCGATTAAGGGAATTGAGTTTTATCTAGATAAGGTTCAAGCTATCATGGAGATGTCACCTCCCAATAAAATTAGTCAACTAAGAAGCCTACAAGGATAAATTCCTAAAAATAAATCTATTTGATTTTAACCTATTAGTTTGACTATAATATCCTAAGTCCATATATCAAAAGAACATGCCCGATTTTAATTAAATAAAAGACCCCATTCTTTCAAACCATTCTAATGTGCACACATAAAGTCTTTTTCCTATTTACAAATTAAAAGAAAAGACTTTGTCTCATATGAAAAAGTCAACTCTTTCTCATTGGTGGAAATGATCTTGCACATGGATCATGCTAAAAGTCAACTCCTACCCTTGATCATCTACTTCTTCATCTTGATCTCAACCATTCATACACCTTTAAAAGGGAGAGCTCTCTCCTCCTCTAAGGATCCTAATTTTGAGCTATTGTTATGTTGCAGGTACTTGCATATTTTCTTGGAGCATTTATGGAGAACTTATGTCTTCTTATCTCATTCTTTGCATATTCATACTAGATTAGTTCATTTGCATTATCTTAGTATCTTTTTTGCAATAGTATAGTTCACCTAGGTTAATTAGACTGGCTTGGTAATACTTTCATGTAGTTAGCATAGTTGCATTGTTAATCTCAATAGCATAGTGCATACTCAAGAGTTCTTTGACACTAGCATTCTTTCTTTTGTCTAAAGAATCTCCCATCCCATGGTTTACTAGGATGGGTTGCATCTCTAAGTATCAATTGAGAGCTATTTTTATTCTTATGCATACACCTTTACACTCCATGACTAGGGAGCTCTAATCCAAAATTAAATCTTTCTAACTCATGGAGTAACTTTGATAGAATGGTTTAGATAAGTGCACAATTCTAGTGTAAATTTTTTGCGCCCACCATGTGGTAGAACACTTCTATTTTTCCTCTCTAGCTTATTATTCTATACTTTTTTTTCTTTATAGTTAAAATTATCATGTGATACTTTATCAGTATTGTACAATATTTTTCAATACTATAGTGTGATACTTTACTAGTTAAATGGTCACACTAGTATTATGAGTTCTATCAAATGGTTATATTAAGAAGTATAGCATAGAGGAAAAATATCACGTCTGTATACTGATAAGTATCGTATGATACTCTATTAGCAAAAGAAATATTGCTATGTCCAAAACTAACTACTATTTGAGTTATTTGATAAATTTTGAGTCTTTAGCATTAGTTTTTTGGATTTTTTAGGTATATTCACTATCTAAGAGAGGTCTATTTTAGGTTTGGTCTCATTTTGGACTAACCCTTTGATGGACCAACACATTATTTTATAGGGTTGCTCTAAAATTTCTTGAAAATTTGCCATAAAAAAGCACATGTCAAAGACCTTATGCTAAAAGGATACTAACTCTTGTTTATAGGGCTTCCCAAAATAAAAAAAAGGAAATAACCAAGTGTTCTTGTATTTCTTTCATTTTATATGTGGCAATATACTAGTTGTTCATTTTGCATGGGTACATAATCACTTGTTCTGCTAAAAGCTTGTCACTTAAGTATGAAAGTATGCTCTTCAACTTTAGGTGAATTAGAAATCTTTACCTATTTGATATGCCAAGGTGAAGTAAGGGGTAAATGAACTTTCTTCGTGTTTTTGCGGGAAGTGATTGGAATAGGAGAGTATTCTCTTCATCCTTGAGGTGAATCAAAAATCTTAACTTCTAAAAGTGGATCCATTTTGTTTCTATCTAGATATTACCTTTAGAAGACCTTCACTTAAGATATCAAGAGGGACAACCCAAGTGTGGACAAGTGTACCCATCTCTTCCAACCCACTATAAACTCAAGGCTATCAAGGACACAAAACCTTGGTAGACATAGTAATTGTCTCCATGTAATGAAGGTACTTGTGGATTCGTGACCATGAGGAAATCACTTGGTGGGAATTCTTAAGGTACTTTTGTGGTAGTGATGTCCATTACTTGTCGTCAGGTAAGGTGTCCCATATTGGGAGAAAGGGGAGTGCTATGAACAAAATCCCTTTCTAAACACCATAGGATAGATGCTACCTTATTTATTCACTCAACATCTTGGTGCAAGGACCAATCCTAGTGGACTACCCAGATCACCCCAATATTTTACACTCACCATTTGTATCCCCTTAGTTGTGCTAATGGAACCTCCATGACAAAGACAATATCTATTATAGGCAAGAACTTTGTGTGAGGTGAAGGGACATCAAGCATGCACCAAGGTGTTGAGTAATGAACTGCAACCTTAGGTAGTTCTGCTTGGAATGTGTCTTCGAATGTGAAAAAAGCTATGTAAACATTCTCAAACATCAAACATGACATTACCATTCGTACAATTTTTACTTTGACATCCTAGTTTCTTGTGTTGGCAAGGTTTATTTGTCCCTTGTCCAACTATTTTGAGAAATGTTCATTTCCCTTACTAGTTTCAAACCATGGTATTTTTTGCTATAAAATAAAGTCCTAAATTTTCAATACTATATTCTGGTTTGAGACATTCAAGAAATCAAATTAAAAAATAGGTTTTTCAAGATTTAAGTTGCATTTTACATAGTTTGCTAGCCCTTTATCACATGACCTTTTAAGAAATGTCGTACAATACTTTATACTTGCTAAAATATTGCATATACGTGAGAAACTTTATCGCACTCTACTTACCAAGTCTATTGCACTACTTAATAAAAATTATTGCACAAGTCAAAAGTATTGCTTGACCATATAAAGGTTTATTGTATGATAATTATTGTTGATATTATATCACCTAGTTTTCCAAAAAGTATCACCCAACCTCTATTACTTACAAAACTAAGTCAAAAATGCATCATAGTTGATTTAGGGGTGCTATCAATTCATCCTACCCAGGTCTGGTTTACAATATTCATGTAAAGTGTGTTGTTCTAAGTTGAAGGGATGGATCTAGTTTGTCACATATGAGCTAAAATATCACTAATGATCACTTGTCAAAATCTGGTTACCTTGTTATTCTAGCTATTTGATATTGAGATTCTTTCTAAACTTTTGGTCTCAATTCATTAGTGTTGTAAGTTTTTGATAAGATAAATAGATTTTAAGGGATCCTGAAACCCATAAGTTTTACAAAAACAAGGCTGATAATAAGCAAAAGAAGCCCAGCCAAAACAAAGGTCCAATAGCTAAAATCAAAACCTGAAGGCCCAGCCCAAAACAAAGGCCCATAGAAAGGCCAAAAAACAAAAAAACTAAAATAGACAACAGAAAGCCTATCCAAAAGCCAGGAAGACAAAAAGACAAAAGACAAGAAAACTTGTCTTCAGTTATCTTCTCCATTTCTTGCATAGTCTAAGCTACCTCGACTATCTTTTATTGCTCCTTTGCCATTTGATCATGGACCTTCTCCATGCCCTAATCCATACTGGTAAACATACTGATTGTGGTCTTGTCATCATCCAGCCTGGCCTTATCCCTATTCTGTCCTCCCTCCTCCACCAACAAGCCCCTATCCTTAAGTTTACCAGCAAGGGATTGGATGTTTTCATTCATCAAACTCAGGAGAGAAATCATCTAACTTGCTAGGTTGTGGTTGTATTTTTCAAAATTTCTAAGTCTCCTTTCGTTTAAGCTTTCTCTGTTATCCTGGTCCTCCTGGTTGTCATTACCTGTCTTATTCTTAGCACTTTCCATCTGGGATACCCTTTCTCTAGCTTCCTCCAACTCATGGAAGAGCCATTTGATTGATCTAAAGTTGTCAATCATACTACTTCGGGCATTATTCAGAAGGTTCATTCCAGTCTCCCTTGCATTGTCTAAAATGGCCAAGATAGCAGGGTCTATGAGCTCATTGAGCCTAGGCTGCTCCAAGTTGTCTACCAAGATCTGAGGGTTCATAACTTCCCTATAAATCCCCATAGTAGCAGTTCTTACATTGAAATTTTTCTAGGCCTTTCTTCTATTTTTGACCTGCACTTCCCCCTCATTCTAACTAGTGATGACATTCACTTTTTCCTTCGAAGGAGGCTGAGACTAGACAGGGGAGAGGGGAAGAGGAATGGCATCCGTCCTCTAGTTTCTAGTCTCCTCAACTCTCCCTACCTCCCTCTTCCATTTTTTCCTAGGTTTCTCCTCTTCCAAATCCTCCTCTGACACTTTGTCAGAACCTTCCGTATCCATTTCCTCCTCATCCTCAGCATAACCCTCTTTTTCCTGAGCATGGCCATGATCCCTAGGGTTTTTCCTACTGGGAGTTGTAGCAATGGATTGTTTCCTATCTTGACCTTTTTTCTTCTTTCCTGAGGAAACATTCTCCTCCTCCGAGCTAATGCTCTCGATGTCATCTGAGTCAGAAGAAAAGCTAGAGCTTCCTTTGTCAACATCCTCAACTTGAGGAGGGTTATTGCATATAGACTGAGCTTTGAAATGCTCATGGATGAGGAGCAATAATGCCTCATGCAAAGCAGGGTTAGTTGTGGCTTTCTTCTTGAAACTAGAGATTGCCTTGTTCATAGAATTGAGAAGGTAAAAGGGAATGGAAATTCTACTCTTATGGCGAAAATGATTTAAAATCACAAAATGGTGAGTTCTAACCCAATCAGACCTAGGGTCTAGGGTAACATAATCAATGAGGGCATATAAAACATACCTCCAAAACTTCTTTATAGTCTTTGTCACACAGAAAGACTCTTTCTTTTCTAGCTTGTTCATCTCTGCAAAATTTTTCATGAACTCCTTGACTGCATTGGATGAAAGTTTCTTGTCCCTGTAGAATTTGAAACCCTCCATAGGGATACTAGTGACCTCTGCAACCACCTCCTCTATGATTTGGAAAGAAACCCCGTTCACCTTGACCTTTCCATTATTCCATGAGTTCACCATGTTGTTGGTGACCTCAAGGTCAAAACCATAAAGTTTCTCGAAAAAATTTGCAACCCTGCCTTTTTCCAATTTTTTCCAGACTTTTCCCATATTCTTCCACTTCTCCACTTCACCCACCAGCTCCTTTTTGCTTCATTCTCCAGTCATGACATCCATTTTTTCTTCAACTATTCTCATGAGCCCCAATCTTTGCAAATTTTTTCCAGCCAAGATTTTGGCTATGTTTCTATTATTGGGTTCGTGATCATTTGCCACTCTAATACAATAGCAAGTGAAAATGATAATGATCCTCCAAACGTGTCTAAATGATGGAAAAAATCCCTTGAGATTATGAAAACTAAGAAAATTATTATGACTCGTGCCGTCATCCACTCTTTCTTTATTAAACATGATAACAGTTAGATTGACCCGTACTTTCATGGATTTTATCCAACTCAACAAGTGACTTAGCCTCCATCGAAAAATATTTTTTGGAATGCCAGATCATCTCTTTTTCTGCTCCCACCCCTTTGTTAGTGAACCAATTAGCAACTGGGTTTGCCTCTCTAAATGCATGAGTGACGTGGACCTTCTCAAATTTTGTGGGGGTAGCACATGTCTCATCAATTATATTTGCAATTGACCACAAGGGGGGGCAGATTCCATTAATATTGTCAATTATGTTTTTGGAGTCCCCTTCAAGCCAAAGTTTGGAAATGCTAGCTTCAAAAGTTAGCTTTACCACACTACACGCGACTCTGGCTTTGGCCAAATGGTTGGTCTAGGTTCCAAGCAGGAGAGCAAAGGCTGGAATCCCCTCCCCAAAACTGTTTCTTATAATTCCACCACTTCCAAAGGGGCCAGGGTTACCCTTAGAAGTTCCATCAAAGTTGGCTTTTGACCATCCTTCTGGGGGTAGAATCCATCTAGCATCCTATCTTTTGGGATTCCTATCTTTTTCTTTAACCGTCTTCCTGTCCCCTATATCAATTTCCCCCTCCTTCATCACTATAAGGTTTTCTTTTATGTTATTCAATATCTTCCTTCCCAGAATTATTATTGGCTCCTCTTTATCCCTGAAAATTCTATTGTTCCTTTCCTTCTAGATGCTCTAGCAGAAGTGAGGAAAAATCTAGGCATAATTATCCTGTTGGCCTGCAATTTTACAAAGGCTTTTCCAATGACTGAAAAAGTTGATAAGGTTATTTGACCAACACCAGAGAATCTCCATTTCTTGATTAAGAGAACTCCACACCTCCCTAGCAAAGTCACCTTGAATGAAGATATGATTTGCTGACTCATACTGGTTTTTACAGAGCGGGCATCTACTGGGCATAACATGGCCTCTCTTCATGAGATTATCTTGCGTTAGGATTTTGTTCTGAAGGGCCAGCCAATAAAATATGTTAATCTTTGGAGTAAGGCCCATGATCTAGGCATCTACCCAAGGGGGTTTCTCCTTTAGACCCCAGAGAGAGTTGTAGCCAGAAGCAATAGAATAACATCCATTGGGATTATCCCTCCAGACCAGCTCATCCTTATTATTACTAGGGATCAAAGAATTAAGCATATTCATAATTGGTTTCAAATCCTCAAAAATGAGGGAAAGGTCTCTCCATTCCTAACCAACCCTATAATTGCTTACTTTAAACCCATATAGCTCTATGCATTTTTGCACCCATCTCTCAAAAATTGGGTTGTTAGAAAGTGGGCCTTGACATAACCACCTGTCAGACCAAAACTGAATATCCTCCCCATTGTCTAGTTTCCAAGAGACCCTCGCCTTAGCCAGGTCCCTGGCCTTCAGGATACCATTCCAAATAGTTGACCCTTTAGGGATGTTCTCATTGAATAAAATAAAATGAAGAGAGGGTCTTTTGAGGTATTTATTTTCTAGAATGTCTCTCCATTCACCAGTGTTATTGAAGATTCACCAGATTTGTTTTGCAAGAAGTTCCTTATTGAGATGGGTAAGCTTTCTGATGCCTAGACCACCATACCTCTTGGGGAGGCAAACCTTCTCCTAGGAAACAAGAGGGTACCTTTTCTTTCCTTCAAGTCTGGTCTGTAGAAAGTCTCTTTGGATTTTCTCCATTTTCTCTGCAAATTTCACAAGAATTCCAAACAGGCTCAGAGCATAAATGGGAAGGTTCTGAAGAGTGGATTTGACCAATAAACATTTCCCAGCCTAGCTGAGAGAGGCACCTTTCCATCCAACCATCTTCTTGTTGAATCTATCCAGAATACCATTCCAGAAAGAGTTAGGGGGAGAGGAGCCCAAGGGGAGCCCAAGATAGGATGAAGGGAGAGAGCCCACCCCACAACCAAGGATTCTGGCAATTTTTCTTTGTCTGACTTCAGGGGTGTTAAAAAAGGTCAAACTTTTGTTCTAGTTAATCAGCTATTTGGTCCCTTTGGAGTAAGTATCAAGAATCTCTTTCAAAGTCTTAGCTTCTTTCACAGAAGCTTCCCCCCCATTATAGTGTCATCCACAAATTGGTAGTGAGTGAAAGGGACATTTCTCGAAGAAGGCTTAATCCCTTTAAGACTTCCTTCAAACTTTTTACATTCAATAAGCCTCCCAATGCATTTAGCTAAAATAATGAAGAGGATAGGAGAGAGGGGGTCTCCCTACCTGAGACCTCTAGAAGGTTTAAAGAAATCAGAGGGGGCTCCATTAATTAGAACAACAAGAGAGGAGGTAGACACCAACTGAGAAATGAGTTTACACACTTTATAGTCAAAACCAAAGGCCTGAAGGACCTTCCCTAGAAATGAATAGTCCACCCGATCGCAGGCTTTTGAAAGATCTAGTTTGAGCAACATACCTTCCCGCTTTGAAGCTTCTAAAGAATGAATAACCTCATGAACCTTCAGCACCAAGTCCAAGGTTTGTCTCCTAGGAACAAAGCCAGATTGTTGCTGCGATATGATCAGATGTAGGATTTTAAGCATTCTAGAAGTGAGAACTTTAGAGATGATCTTGTAGAAAGAGTTAAACAAACTGATAGGGCCTAAACTCATCGAAAGAGTCAGCCTCTAGGGATTTAGGGATAAGAACCAAGAAGGTAGAATTTATCTCCTTAAGAATACTTCTAGCTCTGAAGAACTCTTGAACTGCCTTAACCACATCCCCCATGACCACCGGCCAGTACATTTGGAAGAAAAAGGTGGGAAACCCATCTGGACCAGGTGATTTGTCACCAGGTAGGGAGAAAAGGGCCTCTCTAACTTCCAAAGCATTAGGAATAGCATAGAGAATTTTATTTTGGTGGGGTTGAATAATCTAAGGAATACAAGAGATGATATCCTCTTGGTCCACCTTGGAAAGAAGGGGGTCCTCGGAGAGAAGAGAAGAGAAGAAGGAGACCGCTTCAACCAAGATATCTAGATCTTCAGACAACAACACCTGCCCCTTCCTGATTCCAAAGATCCTATTGTTAGCCCTATGTCTTAGGGTGGAGAGATGAAAGAACTTCATATTCCGATCTCCATCCTTAAGCCATGTGATTCAAGATTTTTGCCTCCAAAAAATTTTCATCACCAGCAACTTAGCCTCCCTATTACTCTCATCATATCCTTCCTTTTGAATACTATCTTGGATAATAGATAGATTTTCAGAAAACTCCTCCTTGTCATGGAAAATATGGCCAAAATTAGACTTGTTCCAAATTTTTACCATCCTCTTCACATTGTTGAGCTTTATGGTGATCTGAACATGGCTGAGCCATCAACACCAATACCCCACCATCTTTTGACATTTTCCAATAGGTTAGGGTGAGTAGTCCACATTTTCTTGAACCTAAAAGGGAAATTTCTCCTGGGCTCAAGAGGGGACACCAAAAGAGAAATGGGTGAGTGGTCAAAACCAACTCTAAGAAGTAGAGATAATCTACAGCTAAAAGAGTGCAACCAATTCAGGGAGATTAAAGCTTTGTCCAATCTGACTTGAATGCAGTCCTGACCAGCTCTCTTGTTAGAACAGGTAAAGGTACCCCCCAAGAGCTCCAAATCCATTAGGGCTAGGTCATTGATGAAATTGGAAAGATCCTGCTTACTTTCCCAATTCGGGGGAAAACCTCCCATCTTCTCCTTGTCCTCCAATGGAGAGTTGAAGTCTCCCAAGATTATGTCTTTCTTAATGTCACTGGCTTTCACCAACTTTCCAACTTTGACCCAATAATTTTTTCCATCTCTCTTGTTGTTGGGAGCATAAATGTTCACTAAAAACCAACAATCATTAGTTTGCAAATGATGAAATCTACATAAGAGGATGTTATCCTCATCAAACTCAGGCACAATATTGAAATGTCTATTATTGAATAATAGCAGTAGCCCTCTAGATGTTCCTTCTAAGTTTGAGGAAATTCCATTCATGTTACTATTGAATCTAATATTTTCCAAATTTTCTTTCTTCATCTTCATTTCCTAAATAAGAAATATATCAGGCCTATGATCCCTTATCATATTCCTTACAACTTCTTGCTTGTGGATTCCATTGAGTCCATGAATATTCCATGAGAGCTTTAATTGATGAGCAGGCTTCCTGGATGGTGTGCTGCATTCCATCCATGATGTTTCTTCTTGCTTCCTCCTTCTTGATTTCATTCTTGTTTTTCCTTCCCACCGGGTTGGTTTTATGACCAAGATTTGCCTTGTCCTTGCTTCTAGTTGAAGTAGGAGAGGTAGGAGAGGGGTCCTAGCTATTCTTCTTCTTTCTTCTTATGACTTCTATCCAGGGTGGCTCTTCTTCTTCTTTACATAAATCAAACAAAGCATCAAGCCTGGCCAGTTGTTCCGATGTTGAAACAGACAGCCGTTCTAAGATTCTATTCACTATAATAGGGGGTTCCCTACTAATTAGGTTTTTGGAGTTTTCAGACATTGGTTCCCCTTCCATTTGTTCCTCCATAGAGTCTAGGACAGAGGATAGGTTCAAATCAACCTCCTTAGAACTCTCAAGGATTTGAGACTCCATAATGGTTGCCTCTTCGATATTATCCTTGGTTTCCTTCATTTGGGAGGGGTTGGTTTTGTACTTAGTTGTCTCTTTCCCTTCTCCTTCTAGTGCTTCCACTACAACCTTGAGGTCTCGAGGTTCTTCTTGGAGATCAGAAATAGAATCATTAGCTTTTCCTTCAGCCTCTCCATTTTTCTTGACTTGCATTTCTTTCTTCTTCCAAATCTATTTGGGAACATGAGCAGCTTTCTTCCCACCTTGAGAGCAGGCCTTTCCCCCCATTCCCTTTCCTTTGAATAGTGGGCAGAATCCAGCCTTGTGGTTTGCCTTCTTACAATGGAAGCACACAAAAGGCACACTTTCATAGTCAATCTTTTGGATTCTTCTTACCAATCGAGATTGAAATTCTATAACTTGAGGCATATCCTATCCTTCGGTCACTCCTACACATATCCTTGCATGGGTAAGTCTCTTCTTAGCTGTCATTACAAGATCAATGGAAAGAAGCTCTCCAAAAGACCTGGCAATGCCATCAAAGACATCCTCATGCCAGTATTCCATGGGCAATTCTGGGAGTCTAATCCAAACTGGAGCCTGGGATAGGAAATCATTGTTCAAGTCCAGATTGGAAGACCATTTCTGCAAGATTAAAGTAGATCTTCTCAAAGACCAGTTCCCTACGCACAGGATTTTGGAAAAGTCTTCCAAGAAAGAAATTTCAAAAGTCATGAAACCTTTAGCCATTTCTATCATGTCTACATGCCCCTTTAAATCCCATTTGTTTCTAGTAAAAACCCTCACAACATCAATATTGGGCCTTGGCCCTATGTATTTTCCCACTAGAGTATTCGCCATACTGGGGATATTGTGGTTATTAGTGTTGTAAGTTATTGAGCACTCTTGACATTACTTATTTTATCTTTGACAAGTGATCTTTCTTGACCATATAAACTCTAAATTTGAAAATCTTTATTTTATCCCATTAGATGAAGATATATCCTTACGTGTCAAAGGCTCCAAGTTGTTAAAGGAAGTCATCCTTCATTCACCTTTGAACAATTGACATCTCTAATTAGGCATCATCATGGAAAACCTTGCAAGGAAGAACCCATCTCTCATAAGCCAAAAGAGGGTAACACTTAGCATAATCCACTTTATAGCTTTGATAACCCTTTCTACACTCTATTTGATACTCCTAGGTTTGAGGAAAACATTTCGCTCACCATGCATCATGGAGAGAGGAATCATCATTTAGAACAACTCTTTTCACATAAAGAAGAACAAGAATGCTTAGAAAAGGAAAGACTACAAGGCGCTATATGCATGACCACTAGGGAGGGATCTTATCATCAAGTTGAAACTAATACACATACACTTAATGCTGAAAATATACATGTGCATGGTTACTATTAGTCCTTTTGATAGTCATCCTACTAGTGGTAATAATGAAAACAACACACCACCTAGATCTCCAAGGATAAATGTAAGAGCATGTCCATCACCACCTAGACACTCATCACATCATGAAAGTGAGGAAAATGATGAAATCACTAGCAAAGATCTCATGTGATTTGAACAAGATGAGGTTTCCCATAGGTTTATGCTAAAAGCATTACAAAAAAATTGTGATCAATATTTACAATATATAAATTCTAGGGGATGGAAACATCCCCATGAATTTGATATCCAAAGAATCATTCAAAAGAGAGAACCTACTGAGGTTGTTTGAGAGAAGAAATATGAGAGCTAAAAAACCAATGTGCTCAATTATAAGTATCCAAAGAATAACCTAAGACTTATTTTGTAGAATCTATATGTGCTCTTCTATTTGATAGAAGTCTTTACATGGTCCCATTTCCTAGGGATATAGATGTTCCTAAATATGGAAAATATGATGGAAATGGAAATCCCCATGACCATGTATGACACTTCTATGCTCTTAGCATGTATTTTATGCACAAAAACACTTATCTCATGAGGTTTTTTCCTAGGAGCTTGATGGTCCAAGCTACAGAATGGTTCACAAAGTTCTCACCTCCCATCAAGTGATTTGATGAGCTTGTACAATGATTTGTTCAAAAATATTCTTACAATATTCAACTTCCTATCACTATGTTGGACCTGTGCAACATCAAGTAAAAATGTGGTGAATCCTTTGTTACATACCTCCAACTTTGGAGATCTATACATTCAAGGGAAGCTTGATATATTCCTAAAATTGATAGAATTTATATCCTTGTCAATACTTTTGTACCATATTGAAGATATTTTTCATTAAGTAAAATAGGTTTTACAAGGATCTTAAAACCCAAATGTTTTACGTAATATTTGAAATCTTAATAAAAAGTAAAGTCCAACTAGTATGCATCTGCTTATAAAAAGCCAAAACCAAAAGATAGGCCTACAGCTAGGAAATACAAACCAGTAACCCTAGATAAGGATGAAACAAAAAATGAAAACTAAAACTATTAGTTCTCCCTATCTAGAACCTACAGAGTCTCTGTAGCTTCATTGGCTCTCTAATTGTCCATGCCCACTTGGTCCTAGTTCTGATCATCCACTGATCCCCTAGTTTCTTTCTTTTCTCCCTTGTTTTTTCCATAGTCCATACTAGCTTTATCTTCTTTTTTCCCACCAAAGCTAGCTTCCTTCAGTGATTCACCCAAACTATTAATATTCTCATTTAGGGTGTTCAAATTTTCCATCACCTAATTAGCTAGGTTCTAATTAGAAGTTCCCATTCTTAGAACTCTTTTTTCAACCATTGAGATATGATCCTCCTAGTTAGCATCGTGTCCCTAGTTGTTGCTTCTCATGTGGTCATCCTTCTAGCTCGTTTTCTCCTTGAGCTCTTCTATCTCATGAAATAGCCATTTCATAGAACAAAAATTATCTATCATCCTATTTTTAGTGTTTTTGAGTAGGTTGAGCCCATATTCTCTCGCATTGTTAGAAATTGCAACAAGAGTCGGGTCAACAAGTTCATCAAAATGGACTTTACCATATTTTTCCTCCATCACTTGGGGGTTCATCATCTCTCTAACTATCCCCATCTTCACCATTTTAGAGTTAAAATTTCTCCATGACCCCCTCCTATCTTTCAAAACCACCTCCCCACTATCTTCCACTAGAGAAATTATCTTCCCTTGTAGTGATGAAATAGAAGGGACAGGGCCTTAGAATTAAAGAGTTTGGTCTTTTGTTTCTTCCAGTAGCGAAGCCTCCTCAACCTTCCTTTTCTTGGGGTTCCTTGGTATAACTTTCGTGTCCTCCTCAAAGTTCTCACTGTCCTCCCCCTTCACCTCTTCCTCCAATTCCATATCCTCTTCTTCAATGCTATGCTTCTCCTCCTCTTTTTCCTCAATCTTGGGGGGGTTAGGGGTTAAACCCCTAGGGCTTTTTCTACTAGGAGCAATGCGGGTAGAGGGAGAGACTTTCTCCCCTTCCCCTAGTTTCTTTCCTTTAGAGGGGGAAGTTTCCTCATCTTCCAAATTTATGCACTGAACTTCCTTAGAATTTGAGCTCTCAATTTCCTCAGAAACATTCTTAGATTTGCTAAGGGATTTTCCCCTAGTCTAAGTCTTTAAGTACTCATATACCAGAAGGAGAAACCCCTCATGAAGGGCTGGGTTAGTAGTAGGTTTCTTTTAAAAGGAAAATAAATCTTTATTCCATGCCTAAAGTGATTTAATAGAACAAAATGATGAGTTCTAACCCTATCAAATCTAGTATCTAGAGATATATATTCAATAATAACCCTTAAGAATACCTGCAAAGTTTTTTAATGGCCTTTATTTCATAGTATGTCTCAATCTTCAAGAGTTTTTTCCTTTCATCTTCATCCTTCACAAAGTCCTCAACTACATTGGCTGACATTTTTTTTGTCTCTAAAAAAAATTATCTCCTCCAAGGAAATCTCCATGACCTAGGCAATTAGTTCCACATTAACCTAATGTGTGATCCTGTTGATTTTAACTCATCCATCCTTCCAAGATTCCACCATTGTCTTTGTGACCTCATTATCAAAACCATGGATTTTTTCCATAAATCTCATAATGCCACCCTTCTCCAATTTATGCCATACCTTTAAGTTATTTCTCCAATTTTTTGCCTCCCCCATCAGCTCCTTCCTGCTTCTTTCCCCAACCATAATGTCCTCTGGTTTGAAAAACCTACACTTGCTTCCTATTCTCTCACAAACTTCAGCTTCCTTTTTTTTAAAACCCCAAAAAATATTTTACATTTGGCAAATAAAATGGTAGAAGGAAAATCGATCCATAAAATATGCCACACATACTTGATATGATGGAAAATTAATAACTTCACATGATTCTCATTTACAACTTGTCTAACATGAAATCTTACAAATCTTTCCATAATTATAAATGGATTTCCTTCATACTTCCCTGGATATGTTCTAGTGATATTAATTCCTTCAAAGCCCTAGAAAGCTTTCGTCGGTATGCCACATCATCACTATGTTTCTTATTACTACTTCATTTGCAAACTAGTCTGTGGCTAAGTTGGCCTCCTTATACACATGTCTTATATGGACCTTTTTAAATTTTCCCAAGTTAGTTTTGGTCTCCTCCACCACATTTGCAATGGTCCAAGAGGGCAATGATTGACCAATTAAACAACTAATAATATTTAAAGAATCCCCCTCTAGCCAAAGGTTGTCGATCCTAGAAGCCAAGGCCAGTTTAACAATGTGACAAGTTGCATTGGCCTCAGCAAAATGGTTTGAATGAGTCCAAAGAAGATAAGAAAAAACTGCAATGCTACCCCCATGAATGTTTCTGATGATTCCTCCATAGCCAACAGGACTAGGATTCCCTTTGGCTACCCCATCAAAGTTGGTTGTATGCCAGTCTTTAGGGAGAAGAAGCCACCTAGCCTCTTGTCTTTTCCTATCCCTATTCTTTTTCTTTTCTATGTTGTTTCCTCCTTCTTCTATATCTCCTCCCTTTTTGGTAGCAAAATTCTCCTTCATTAATCCTTCTATTTTTTTTGCAATAATAAAAGCATGGGATTGCCTATCTCTGAAGATATGATTATTTTGCTCTTTCCATATTCCCTAACAAAAATGCAAAAGAGACCAGGAGCATAGCATTTGAGTGTTCATTTCAATGTGCACACTATTTTATTGTCCAAAGAACTCTTGGATGTTAACCGGGATGCACCAACTGACCCCATAGTCCCTAGTCAAAAGATTCTAGACCTCAAAAGAGTAGGGACAATGAATAAAGAGGTGGTTAACCATTTCCAAATCATGCTTACAAAGGCTACACCTATTAGGGATAATCTAACCTCTCTTTGCCAAGTTATCCAAGGTAAGCACTTTGTCTTGGAGAAGCAGCCAAAAGAATATATTAATTTTTGGAGTAAGACTAGGAGTCCAGGACTTAGCCCAGATGGGTTTCTCCAATCTGTCCCACATCGAGAAGCAACCTGAAGTAATCAAGTATTTCCCATTTGAGTTATCTCCCCAAATGACTTTTTCCCTCTTGTTATTTAGGATCATTGCATTCAAAGTGATCATCAAAGGTTTAAGGTCTTGGGAGATAAAGGACAGTTCTTGCCATCCTTGACCAACTCTATAGTCACTAATTTTTAGACCAAATCTTCTTATACAAATTTATGTTCATCTCCCATAATTAGGGTGTTCAATTAGAGGTCCCTAGCATAGCCAATTATACTACCAAAAAAATATGTTTTCCCCATTGCCTACTTTCAATTTTTCCTTAGACTTGGCCAAATATTTTGCCTTTAAAATCCCATTCCATATGTAAGATCCTTGAGGTATCTCAGCCTCACTAATAAAAAAATTGAGTGATTACCTTCTCATATATTTCTCCACTATTATGTCCCTCCATTCTCTTAAGCTCTGAAAAATGCACCATATCTACTTGACCAATAGGGCATTATTGAGATGTCTAATTTTTCCAATGCCAAGACCATGATAGCATTTAGGGAGATAGATATGATCCCAAGAAACAAGATGATATCTCTTATTATCTTCAACACCTATCCATAAGAAGTCTCTCTAAATCTTCTCCATTATGTTAGCATGCTTGATTAGATAAGAGGTTGAGGGTATAAGAAGGGAGATTTTGAAGAGTAGATTTTACCAAAGTACATTTACCTACTTGACTAAGGGTGGCTCCTTTCCAACCAGCTAACTTCTTGTTGAATCTGTCAATGATACCATTCTAGAAGGATTCCAAAGGTTTGGACCCCAGTGCCATACCAAGATAGTTTGCTAGAAGAGACCCAACACCACATCCTAGAATACAAACAATTTTCCTCTATCTCTCCAAAGGTGTGTTGATAAAGAATACTGAGCTTTTATCCCAGTTAACAACCTAGCCTAAACCACTCCTATAGGATTTCACCAAGCCTTTAAGCACTCTGGCCTCCTAGATTGAGGCATCTCCATGTAGGATAGCATCATCCACAAATTGCTGATGGGTGAAAGAGGTTTGCCCAAATGAAGGCTTAAGGCCATGCAGGCTCACATCCTTACTTTTCCTTAGAATTAACCTCCCCAAGCACTCCACCATAGTAATGAAGAGAATAGGGGATAAAGGGTTGCCTTTTCTCGACCCTCTTAAGGGGAAAAAGAAATTTAAGGGGGAGCCATTGACCAAAATAGACAAGGAAGGGGTTGAGACAAGCTAAAGAATAAGTCTACAAACCTGGGCATCAAAGCCAAAAGCCTAAAGGATAGCCAATAATAAATTCTAGTTGGACTTGGATGCAGTCCCCACCCACTCTCATGTTAGACCAAGTGAAACTACCCCCTGAAAGATCAACATCCATGAAAGCCAGATTGTTAATAAAATTTGAGAGGTCTAATTTACTTTCTTGATCTAGGCCCAGCCCTCCAGCTTGTTCATCATCTATAAGGGGGGAGTTTAAATCCCCCATAATAACCCCTTTTTTATATTTCAATTTCATATAATATCAAGGATTTTAGCCCAAAAATCCTTCTCTCACTTTTAGTATTGGGTGCATATTGATTTAAAATAAACCAAGAGTCACCACTATGAACATGGGAGACCTTACAAAGGAGAGCATTACCTTCATTATAAAAAGAATAAATCTAAAAATCCTTATTTTTGTAAATCATCAACACCCCCCCTACAACTCCCTCTGAATCTGTAGCCTCACTACTCATGTTTCTACTAAAAGACAACTTACCAACCACATCTTTTTGCATTTTAGTTTCTTGGATTAGTAAAAAATTAGGTCTTTGGTCTTTGATCATATTCCTAACTATCTCCTTCTTGTGGGTGTCATTTAGGCCCCTAATGTTTCAAGATATGATCCTCATTTCTTCTTTCCAGAGTATTCCTTGATGGTTCTCTGGCTCCCATCTTCCAAGTTCTTTTTGGTCTCATCCTACAGTGTTTGATTTAGGCTTCTCCTACCTAGAGACTTGAACTTTACCCCAACATCAGCCTTGACTTTTCTTCTGGTCATTTCTGGAGATAGAGGAGGATGGTCTTGATTTTGATTCTTCTTCATTTTAACCGCACTCCAATTACCTTTACCATCTTGAGGGCAACTATTAATCCATTCCTCTAATTTTGAAATCTATTCTAGGGAAGAATTGTTGATAAGTTCTAAAGCTTCATTCCCACACCTTTAGAGACAGACAAATTCACCAAGGGAAAAATAAGTAGAGCCTATTCATTCCTAACTAATCCCATCATCAATGCTTATGTCTCTTAGACTAAGTTCATCCATCCTTGGGGGACCACCAACATTCAGGGTTCTTGAATCAATTTTTGATGAAATCTCCATCTAGGGGGTCTCTGACCTACTAATATCCTGCTCTTCCTCAACCTATAAGGATTTTCCTACCCCAACTATGGCTTCAGCAACTTTTCCCTCAACATCAATCACATTTGGTCCTATATCTCTATCATTTCTCTGGTCTCCTTCCTGGCCAAAGTCATTCCTCTTTTCCTTATCAAAGACTATATTTCATTTATTTCCTTCAATGACTTTCTCTCCTTCCTATCAAAGGGCTTTTTTCTTATCCACAAAGCCATCTTGGTTCTCAAAGAGCTTCAAATCTTTCTATTTCCAAATCATTTTCTTCCCCTTGATAGTAGTACTCGTTGACTTAATTTTTTTCTTTTCTACCCTAGGGCATTGATTTTCCTTGTGCCTTGATTTTAAACAAAGGAAACATGTGAATGGCATGGTCTCATAAATTATTTTTTGAACATGCACTCCCAGTTTGGAATGAAATGCCATAATTTTTGGCATATTAGTGCCTTCCCTTACCTCAATGTAGATAAAAGCATAAGTGAGACATCTTTTAGAGGTAGTAATTAGATCTATGGAAAGAAGCTCCCCAAAAGAGATAGCTAGCTCCACAAAGACATCCTCATTTTAGAATTCTAGGGGTACCTCGGGTAGCCTTACCTAGGTAGGGGCTTGCACATAGAAAGAGTTGTTTAGATTCTAATTTGATGACCACTTCTAGAGAACCAAAGTGGACCAACCAATAGCCCATGTTCCCTTACTCAAAATGTTAGAAAGATCTTCCAAACATGGGAAATCAAAGGACAGAAAGCCCTTAGCCATGGCTATTACTAAAACTTGACCTTTGAGGGCCAATTTCTTCTTGATGAATGATCTCACAATGTTGATATTTGACCTCGGCCCTTA
This sequence comes from Cupressus sempervirens, assembly GCA_028749045.1. Classification (NCBI taxonomy): domain Eukaryota; kingdom Viridiplantae; phylum Streptophyta; class Pinopsida; order Cupressales; family Cupressaceae; genus Cupressus; species Cupressus sempervirens. The sequence goes on from CM053786.1 coordinate 484,148,631, forward strand.
GAATTTACCAACTAGGGTGGAAGCCATGGATTTAATAATATGATCCATGAGCTTTTCTAGAATGGAAATGGTGCAAGAACCTTTCTCCATCTTAGGTAGAATCTTAATAGGTGGGAAAGAGGACTTACCTATAGGCTTGACCCCAAAAAGAGATGACAATTTAGTAGGGCTGGGAAGACCCACTTTGGGACCCGAAGGAATCTTGACCACCACTTTGGGGGACCATCATCTTTCTTCAATTGATCACCTATACTAGAGGATCCCTAACTAGTCTCCTTTTGTGACCCATGCTCCAAGCCAGGGATCTAATTCTAACAGTCCAGAGGAATCCTGCTCTTCTCAGGATTCAAATTTTGAAAATCACTCTTCCCTCCCTTTCCAATGTTTGCCATAGTTTTTGTACTGTATTGAAGATGTTGTAATTAAGAAGGGTGGCATTATGTTAAAAAAAGACAAAAATGGAAATAGCAATGGCAAGGAAAAGAATAAACCATGGAACAAGAACAAATATGCCATCAATGATGGAGTAGTGGACATTCATAAAACTAAGGAATCAACCTTCAACCTCTCTAATGTTATCTATGCTTCCCAACAACAAGAGGCTTCAAAGTCTTGACGCTTTGACAAAACCAAAAGGTCTTCTAAACCAATAATAGAATTATATGAGGTGGTCCTAAAAATATTTCTTGTAAACAATCTTATCACACTATTAGACAACTCCCAAAATTATGACTCACCTGTCAAGCCTACTTGGTGGAGGGATGAGCTCTTTACTATCATAGGAGTAAGGGACATAAAACCAAAGATAAATTCAATATTAAGGATGTTATTCAAGACCTCATTGATGGAGAAAAGATTGTTATGGGTGGCTTATTTAAAAATTATTATCATTAAACCTTTAAGAAACCCTTACTTGAATATGGAAAAGGGGAATCATCCCATTCTAACAAGAAAAATCATGATGCCAAGATCAATTACACTTACACTGATATAGAAAACATCATCAACATGTTGGAAACTGTCGAACATATCCACGTGATGGATCCTAAATTTGACAAGGAACCCAACTATGAAACTAATGATGAAAAACCTAAGGTAGTCTTGAAAATACACAATACTCAGCAAAACTATAGAGACACTAGGCCAAGGGAAAATCTTAAGGTAGAAGAACCATCATCTTTGCATGGTGAGACACTCAACGTTGTCACTAGAGGGAAATCCAAGGTTGTCCTTAAAGTATCAAATGATCCTAAGAACATCTCCTCCTTCAAAAAAGTGGCTACTCCAACCATATCTAGTTAGGATCTTGTCACTTAGTTGAAATGAACTCCTACTTAGATTTCCATCTTTGACTTGCTAGAATTGTCTCCTTTGCACAAGGAGATTCTTGATAAAGCTTTACACACATCCAAAATTTCTATGGATATTGACAGTGAGTGATTCCAAGCTTTTGTTAACCATATTTCCTCACCTCACTATCTCACTTTTTCTTAAGAAGATGACAAGTCCCTTAGTCATCCCCACAACCTAACCCTCCACATTAAAGTCCAAATCTTTTGTACTCAAGTTTGTTAAGTCTTGATAGAAAATGGTGTTGGATTAAATATTGTATCCTTCAATGTCATCCAACAACTTAGAATTTCTAAGTTTTCTATTGATCCTAGATGGAAAATCACCATCAAAGCATATGATGAATTTGAATGGTCCTCTAAAGGCCTAATTGTGTTTCCTATCTATGTGGGTCCTATGGAAAAATATGTGGTCTTTCAAGTCTTAGACATCCTGCTTACATATAATTTGTTGCTAGGAAGACCATGGATCCATGACATGCAAGTTGTGCCATCAACATATCATCAATGTATAAAAATTCCATTCTATTACCTAGGATTTTGAAATCCTAAGTATCCCCTCTTCACTCAACAATGTGAGAGATTAGCAACTTTTAAAATTTACAAACTATTTTGCATTTACATTATATTTAATGAATTAATGAATTAAATATCATTCAAGTTAAATAAAAAATAATTAAATATTAAACCATTAATAGGTCATGCTAATTTCCCATATAATTAAATTCTATCAAGAATTAATTATCAATATTGAAATATTGAAAATAAGTAAATTGATAAGTTGAAGGGGGTAAGATAAATGTGAAAAAGGATTTGAAATAATTAATTCTTTAAATAATTAATTATTATTGTAACATGAGGAATTTGTGGAAAACTTGTACATGGAGAAATTCTTGGGAAATGGGTTAAATTGGAAAAAGAATGTAAAATATTTAATTCTTTAATAGAATTAATTATTATTGTAACGTGCTTAAGAAGATAAAGATTAGTAACAAGAAGTTATGGGAGTTACCAACTTCTTTGGGGAAATTATTTAATGAGGGAAAAGGTATTGTAAAAGAGTTCTTCTTAGGTTTTGACATGCATGTAAATTTTTGAAGTAAAGGGAAGGCATTTTGTAATAGAGAAAGGGAAAGGGATTGAATTTTTAATTGCAGTTTGTTTATGGTGCAAGAACAAAGTAATCATATGGTTATTTTGTTTATTTGAAATAACGAGAAATTTACTTTGAGATATTTTGATTTGAATTTATTTTTCTCAAGTTGGCAATGATCTTATGGTTGCTCTAATCACATTTGAAATAATACCTTGCTCTCATTTATCAAGGGTTTTTGGTGTGTGATTAAATCAGTTGGTTTTATTCATTCAAATATGCAAAACCAGTATCAGACCTCTATTTCATTTCTCTGTAGATGGGAAGATTGATTATATGGTCTATGTGCCATAGATTTTATTTTATTTTAAAGTTATTTAATCAAGATTTGCATTCATATCATGTTGATGAATGGATTTTAGTGTTTCTACTTTGTCTATTGGTTAAAGGAATATCTAAAAATTATTTATTAAAAATCAAAAGAAGGGAGTTGTACCTTCATTTCAAAATTCAGAGAGCACTTGAAAAAATAATTGCAAGTGGTCCAACTATTGGTTTGAGAGTTTTTTTTTTTCAATTTGGGCATTTCAGATTTATTTGTGAAGGATTTTCATAGAAGAAAAATCCATTTACTGGCATATTTTTGCTGACTCTGCTAGGGAAGTGATCAGTTCCTTGTGCAATTGATTTGTTAAAATTTTGAGGTACCTCCCCAAGAATGGAGGTTGGCAGCTCTATTGAAGAAAAATACTAGAAGGTATTCCATAGATATCTAGATATTTTGAGGGATTGGACACCTGTAAAAAATGGAAATAATGTGGATGTCTTTATCTTTATATCTCCATAAAGAGAATCCAATTAGAGAAGTCACAAGGGATTTGGAAAAACAAGTGGAATTTCTCAAATCTTTTTATGGTGCTATCCTCATTCAGAAGAAACCTCTTATCTAAGAGCTAGAAAAAGTAGAAGAAATATGTGAAGTTAAAGAAATTGGAGGGATGGCCAATGAACAAGAAAAGGATCTTGAAGAGAAATCGGGTGATAACCAAGAGGTAGAAAAATATTCAAGTATTCTTCATCCTCTTACAAATATTTGCTATTATCCTCCTTTGGAGGAATCAATGCAGTAGTTTATAGTGGAAATATCACATAAGAAATCAAAAAATTAAGAGACTCAACGTATGCAAAAGGCTATTGATATTTCATCTATCCTTGTGAAAGATAATGTTCATATAAAAAATGTGGAATAAAATCTTGAAGATGTATTTATTTTCCCTCATTTGCATACATTTCTATACATGGGAAAAAATCACATTCTCCATGTTGCTTACTTCTATGCAAAGCCTTCCACCATTTTACCAAATTGATTGCAAAAGGCTCATACTTTTTCCATCCTATAAATGGTCACTTTTAGTTTTTAGGTTTTTCCCTCTCCATTGTAAACAACCACCCCATTTTATAATTTTATGTTGCTTTATTTCTATTTTTTTTTAAGCTTGTTGTTTCCCTCCAAAATTTGCATCATCTTTGAACCTTTCCCTTTCCTTGACTCAATCCATATTGTGAAAATTTCAAGAAATAAAGGCCTTGTTAAATTTTTTGGAAAATACCCTATCCTCATCTAGTTTCAATGTAAAAAATTCCAAGATTCAAGTCTTTACAATTTTATTATATTTCTGAGAGACATATGTAGAAATATAATGACATTATAGTGAAAGGAGAATGAATCTTGAAGTACAACATGGGCATTGGATTTTAGGTAGATATTTTGGAGTGTGATGAGGATAGACTCACATTTATAAACTTACATTTCAAGAAGTTGGTGTTTGAAAAATAAATGATGAGGGTCTGTATGATGGAATTATTTTCATCTTTTGTCATTGATAAAATATATACTTTTCATTAATGTTAGCATTTGTGGGGACTTTTCCAATGTTTTATATATGTAATAGTTTAAATCTCACAAAAAGACTAAAATATGTGGACAAGTATTTAGTGTTAAACTACAATCAAAATTCAATATTTGGTAAAAGGAGTTTCCTCATTGGTTGTAGTACTTTTGCATTTAAATATCCATGGGTCAAATCTCACCTACACTTGGATATTATCCTTTCATTTAATTCAAGTGTTTGTGGTCATGGATCAAAGGTAGACACCCAAACTTGAAAAATGTACATTGCATGTGAAATGGAGGTCAATTGTTCACAGATAAAATAATTCTTTTTGGAGAGGAATGTATGATAGGTCATAGGAATACTTTATATGTACAACTTTTGTTTTCTATTAAAGAAGTGTCTGCTTATCTGTATGAGCTTAGGCCTTTCATTTTTTCTTTTACACTAGCAATAAAATGGTGACCTAATATTTTCCTCATACACAACTCTTTACTAATGGATATCATTGAAAATATTAGTGGGGCACCCATAGTCATAATACATGATTATGCCCAAATATTACATGACAAAAATACATGTTATTATTTCACTTTTCATTTGTATTTACAAAATGATGCTTGCATATTTCTCACCCACAAAAGGCAAAATATTGGAGCTCAAAGATCTAGGTAAAGATCACAAAGAAATAACATTTTGACAATATGTGTGAGGATTCACTTTGAACCATGGGATTCCTAATGCATTGACAAAAGTCATCCAAGGAGATCATGCTAACTATTACTTGGTCATAAACAATCACTTGCTGCTACTAAGCAGATCAGCCTCCTTCAGCAAAAATTGATGTAATACTATACTGTGTTTGCATGAAGACATTTTGTGCATTGGTGAATGATTATGGATCAGCCCTCCAAAACATAATGATTTGAAATAAAATAGATGATGTCAAGCTTCATCTTGTAGTGGTTTCAAAGCCCTAGGTTTGTTTTGATGCTAGTCTTCAACACTATCAATGTTGAAAAATGGAAGTGTCATCCTATCATGATACTTTATACTACCTAGTGGGATCTATATTGCTTCACAAAATGATGTGATGTCATCCCATGAAAATCTAGAAGCTCTAGGTGGGAAGGAGGTTTATGCATTTTGAGTAGAATGCATACTTTTGGTGTATTCCATGAATTTCAATTCAAGATTGACTGGTATATTAAGGAGATTAACTTCTCATTTTCAAGAAATTGAAAAGGGGAAATGTCACAGAAATGATGGAGTGACAAGAGTTAGTGAGTTAGAAACATCAGTAGGAGGAGGAAGCTTGTCAAATTTAAAAACTTCAATGAACATTTCTCTTTTGAATCAACCTCTCATTCTAAGTCAAAGAAGTACATTTTTGGATGTTGCTCTTACAACAATGGGCTTTTGAATGCCTCATATCTACAATGCAACTACTATCTCTCTAGTTAATACACTTATATATGTTCTTCTATTAATAATTATTTGTAAGTTCCTTTCAAAAACTTCATACAGCGCCATGAAGGATAATGATTTGAATAAAAGTTATCATCCATTTCACACGACATGGTGAAAGGAAACTATGAGTAGGATTTTTTATTCTTAGCCACTACTTGATCAAGGGTTCCTACAAATTGGAATTTTTTTTATCATTTAATGATTTTTCTAAACTTTTGGAAGCTTGTGAGAACATATTCATAAACTTGGAAGCATAAGGCTATCTTTCCTCATTTTTAATGGATGCACTTTTGAGAGTAGGTACATCAATGACCTCTTTCAAACTATAATTGCCATCATTATTTACAACCTATAAAAAGTTCTTGAATGATAAATATTCCCCTATGAAGTTGCTAAATATATTTTTGAAGGAAGAAGAGGTTGTTGATCAAAGTCATAACTCATTTATTAGAGTTTTAAGGAATAGTTTTGGTTGGCAACAGATTTCATGCATGGCACTTCCAACCTTCTCTTTTAAAGAAGGATATGGAAAACTTTTTGATGGAACCCATGAAAAGGCCACTATTATAATTGAATCATGAACTACATCATAGAGATTCTTGGTATTCAATGACCCTTAACTTGGCAGTTGCTCAAGATATTTCAGTGGAAGCAAGGTCCATCTTTCATAAGTGGTTCCTACTTGTAGGTGCAAAGCACATAGTATAAGTGCATATCAAATTGGTTTTTGTAATTTTTGATATAATTTTACATCCAAGTGCTTGGGGTATATCATTAGATAATGGTGTCAAGATTTCTATTTCACATGTCTTCTTCAGCCATTGGAGACAACCATTGATTTCAACTTCCGAATACTATTGTACTAACATGGAGAACCTCATTATTGAGAAGAGATGTCATTTAGAGGAGGTTGAAAGACTTCCAAGTACCCTTGAGATTTCTCATGAAGGAATTGATAGGTTCAAGGAGGAGAAAAAAAATTGCTTGTCAAGATGGTTATTGATGCTATGATTTTAATTGATTAAGAATATTGAGGTTATTGGGACTTGTGAAATTTTGAGGAGAATTAGTTAGGAAGAGAGATATCCAATGTGTTTAGTGGGTACACATCTAACTTGACTAGAACCATAGTTTTATGTGGTGGGGTAGATAAGTTTAGTAATGAAATCTCTAAATTAAGCTCAAACAAAATCATGCATTTCCTTGTAGTGAGGGTGCACCTCATGGTGTGGATATAAATAGAGAATGTAAAGTTGATTCTCTTGCTAACTAATAAAATAGATATGTCTTCTATGAAAATCCTTCACAAATAACTTTGAAGTGCCCAAACTAAAAGACAAACTTTGAAACCAATAGTTGAGTCACTTGCAATTATTTTGCAAAGGATTATGGATCCACTAGGTATTATAATATATCATGATAGGATGGCACTTCCATTTCTCAACATTGATAGTGTTCAAGAATGAAATCAAAATAAACTTGGGTTCTAAAACCTCTACAAGATGAAGATGGACATAATTTGTTACATTTTGAACCAATATTTTTCAAAGGGCTAAACCATAGTCATTCGCCAATGCACAAATGCCTTCATATAAACACAGTAGCCTAGTCTACTTAGTAGTGACAAGTGATTGCACCTTTATGGATAGGTAATAGTTAGCATGATATCCTTGGATGACTTCTATCAGTGCATCAAGAATCTTGTGGTTCAAAGTGAATCCTCAAATAAATTGTTACAACATTATTTCTTGTGATCTCCATCCAATAGAGATCATCATTCCAAGAGATAATTTAATGTCCATTTTCATGTTCACTATTTTTGAAACAATTGTCCCACATAATCACTCTTCTTCTAAGCTCAAACCATTCCTCAAGGCATGTGAACAAAAGGTAAAAATGATGAGCCTAGATATGGGAGAATACACTCTTGATTATATTGTTGCATTGTTGGTTTCTGCAAGATATTATGGGAAACCTTCTGAGAAAATGAACCCCCTAGCTTCTACAATGACAATATTTGGGATGTTTGTCCAGTCATCCATTCCTTTAGAAGTAGAAAAGGAAGATCAATCTATAAGGGACTAGATTTATGGGGAGGAAGAAGGTGCCGAGGAGGTTACTGTCATTACTCCTATTTCTCTAAAATGCTATGGAAAAGATTATAAGTTCTAGAAAAACATGGGCTATCATGGCCAAGGATTTCTGAATGGTGATAAGAAATCTCTTATAAAATGCCTAAGTTATACTAAAGGATGAAAAAATAGAGATACTACTAGTCTAGGATTTGGGGTAGATGAGGAATTATTGAAGTTTGATAGGGTGCTAGGGTTAGATAATATTATCCCACTACACCATTTCATGTATAGAATTTGGTGCACCAATCTCGATAATAATATGAATGGGGGCACACCTATATTAGAAAACCTCTTCTACATTATTGTAGGGAATTTTAATGAAATGGAACTCTTATTCTATATTTTTAGTGCATGAATATAGAGGGAGTGGTGGGTTACATATTGAGTTTGATAGTTAGAGATGGGGGGGAAAATTTGACTACATCCTAGTGCCATTATAGTGTAGGGGCCTAGTTCTATTCTACCCCTACTATTATTTATCCTAGACTTGCATGCAGGGAGCCCATATAAGTCGTAGGGCCACCTTAGAAAATAGCAGGACCCCCTATAGGCCTATTCTCACTAGATCTTCATTAACATGCACCTAGCCCCTGCATTTAGGGCCTAAACCTTACTTAGCCCTACTCTACATGTAGATGCAGGGGTTGACCTGTAGTATAGTATGCTCCCTCCTTGATTCTTGACTGAATCAATTGAGTCCCCACCCCCCCATATAGACATAGGGAGATGGGGAGATATAAAGTTCCTTTCCCTAGATTTGATCCCATATAGTTCTATCTAGCCCTGGATAAGGTATAGCACGAATGGAATGAAGTATGGTTGCCTCTTCATGAATAGGGCAGGAGGTGGAGGGGTTGTGAATGACCTAAGTTTAGGTGGGGTCGATTCGATATCCATCCAACTCAATACAATATATGGTCAGAGCTGAGCTAATGGAAGGCCCCCATAACTAGTGAATCAAAGGATGATGATCCACCCTTTTCTACTTTTACTACACAAGAAGGAGACTCCATGCCTCCTAATTTCCTCCTTTGGTAAGAAGAACCTATGATCACCAATAATGATGTTGAAAATTCTATGTCTAGACAGCATGATTCTAATGAATCTAATAATGAAGACCCTAACAAAGGAAGGATAAGAGAAAATATTACTTGATTGCTAGCCCAAAATAAAAGTATTGATTCTAGTGAATATAAATGGGAATCTCTTTTAGATGCTTCTTGTGAATTACGAGTGGATTTCATACATTCCTATATCATTGAACCCAACATAGTTGATGAATCTAGTCTAAGGTTTGATGTCTTTGGCTCAGAATTTGCTTTAGTGGATCACGTTGATCCCTCTAGTCTTCCTGATTTGAATCCCTTGTTGGAAATATAAGATAGGAAAGGTTACTAAGAGGGAAGGGGTAAATCAAGAACCAATAAAACTTTATCTTACTTCACCAATTAATCCTCATATAATATTATGATCTAATCACATACGTGAAAGAACAAAAGCATTTAAAAAATTTATAACATTTTGACACAAGATATGGTGACCCAAAAACCTTCCAAATAAAAATTAAAAATAGGGTAGGGATAATACCCACAAGTTTTAGTACTATAGTATAAAGTTAACCTATCAAGGCTTATAATTGACCACTTCTAGTGATCTTCCCTATTAGGAGCAATAATAATTATGAGGTCCACCTTGTTAAAGGATTTATAAACATAAAATAAAATATGCGTTCGGTTAGAAGATTTAGAAAAGACTATTAAGTCTACCCTATTAAAAGATTTGACTAATGCACCTATTAGGATGAACATGTGGTTGATCTCTGATCTACAACTTTGATTTTCTAGTTGAGATTCCTTGTATTTCAATGATCACTTGACTATGATAGATAAATTTATGTTGTCCCTTATACTTCTTGTAGCCTTCTTTAATTCACACTTCTTCTCATCATATACTCTTCACTATTATATTTGGATATGATATAATCCATGAAATATATACTAATCCAAATCACAACTTATTGGAAATGGCTAAAATACCAATTTCATCATAATTCACAAAGTTGGCCCAACTGATGTAGCTCTAGTTCTAAAGACAAACTTGGTGATGTTTTGATACACAAAAAACACTATCAATGATAAAAAATATTTGGCATTTTTGTGAACTTGAAGCTCATTCCATATTAATCACTTCCAAGTAGCTTGAACTCAGTCAACACTGTGTAACTTGATGAACACTAAGAAACTCAGTGGCTACTAAACCACTTGGTTGACACTACATGACTTGGTCAACACTAGATTCATATTGTCAAAACAATGAGCTTGGTAGATATAGTTTAACTTGATTAACATACCATAGTTTGGTTAACACTATGGTCTACTTCACTTCCCCTAAATAGCTTGGTAAACATTGTGTAGCTTAGAAAACACTGCAAACTAACACCTTGGCTTGAGAGTAACTAAAACACTTGGTTAGCATTACAAACTAAATAATAAGCTCAATAGCAATTATAAACTAAATCCTTGGCTCGGGAGTATTTGAAACACTTGGTTAACATTGTAGAGTGAATGATAAGCTTAGTAGCAATGTAACCATTTTGACAAAGTTTTGAGTCTTTGATAGACAAATAGACATTAATGTCAACAATCTCTTCCTTTGGTACTAGTGATAAAAATACTTATCAAATCAAAAATTTGAACTTCAAAACTATAAGTCAAAAACTTCCCTTACCATCATTCTGTATCTTCAATTTAGTTTGATTTCCTAAAGTTATAGCTCGATAACATACTTTATTTTTCTAATTTTTCAAATTTACTTTTGTAAAGATATTTTATTCTTAATTGTACAAATGTCTACATATTACTATATTACTCCCCCATACATATTTATATACAACTAGAGTATAGTATACTTTCTTCCTCTTTACATATTACTACTCCCCCTTTTTTACATAAATGCCAAAGGTGTATATAATATCTATATGTTAATACCAAAATGTGGCAAGAAATCAAAATGTAGCTTCAAAATAAGTACCATTTTCTTGTCCCAATTCTCTTGTAGTACCTTACTTGCACACAATGCAATCTAAACTTCTGCTGATAATTCTATCATGTGATCAACTATGGAGAAGTTGTAATCATGGATGAGTGTCTTTAAATTTATAATGTGTTTTTGCAATACATCCATGTCTGGAAGAATCATGCCCTAGATTTCTACAAGTGTGGCCCAACTCTTAGCTTCTTCCTTTAATAATTTTGCTTGCAAATTTTTCAGATATATGATCTTTGTGTAACGTGTAGAACTATGGCTTGGGTCAAGTGATAGTTGGTGAGAACTTGCCTTTATATCTTCATCTATCTTGGATAGTTTATCCTTGATATATTTTGTATGTATCATTCAATTTAATAAATAATGACAAAAAATTATTAATAGAGGTTTCTGGCGAACCAAGAATAGTAGCTAACTCTACTTGATCTATTGTGATTCTCTGTGCAACTTGTTCCTACACTTTTTTCTCAAATTTGATTTCATCTCTTTGTAGCAATTTATCATGCCCATTTAAGTCTTCAATGATTTTTTGAACAATTTCTACTAACTGGTTTAGAATGGGTTGTTTTTTATCAACCTCAATATTTAGAGCATCAATAAATATGCTCTTTATTTATTTAAGAAAGTTAGAATTTCTTTCTTCTTTTCTTCTCTAAACTTTTGTTGCTTAGCTCTCTTCTTTAATAGTTCACCCATGGTATCCATTTGATCAGGGGTGAGAGTAGATATATCCTAATTTGGAATAATTGTATCCTCATCCAAATCAATTCCTTCTACTTCTTCTTTACCCTTTTCTTTCAAAATGGTAGAAACAATTTGTTTACCCTTCTCCAAGACTTTAGTACTTGGCTAAGATTGGTTCTCACTTGTCATTGTACTAGCTATGGATACATTTGGAATATAAATAATTTTATAAATTAATGAAATAGAAACAAGTGTACAAATAGTACTAACAATAGGAATACATTGATGTTGCTTGGTAAAGCCTGATGATGGAGGATCTTGCTACTTAGTAGATGAAGTGTTGGTCACTTCAGTCTAAGTAACACTTAGTTGAATAGATTTAGAGCTTGGTTGGGTGCTTTCTGTAGTAGTGGTGTCCATAATCAACTCAGTAGAAGATTTCTCTAAGCTTGATTGCACTAAGGCATTTCTCATAGAGTGAGGAAATGACTGCTACTAAAACTTTCTCTACATTAGTTTCCTTGATGCTTTGTATCTCTAGAAGGCTTCCTCTAGTAGCTTCCTATTCTTCTTCCTCATCATCCATATTGACATCATCTAACTCATCATCTTTTATTTCTACATCTTCTTCCTCATCTTCATCATCCTTGTCATCAACATTTACAACAAAGTCACTAGGTTTGTGTAACTTATAGATGTTTTCCACTTAGTAGTAGTTGTATTCAACATATATTCAATGTCCTTAAGAAATATCATACATGTGTTGAATTTGAGAGTGAACTTATTCTCATTTTTCTTCAAGGATTCCTTCACTTCCTTATCACTAAGATTTGACATGAGTTGCCTCAAGGTTTGTTAAAAGATGTCCTTGACAGTCTTTGTTGCACTTTCTCATCTAGGTTTAATTACTTATAAAATTTCATTAGGAATTTTTGGTGCAAGCTCATCCATTAAGTACTTCCATTTTCCGAATTTTGTCATAAGCATATCCTCAATCTTCTTTTTCTCTTTTGCATTTCTAGTCTCATACTTAAGAGATTTGAAGTTTTCCATACCAGATCCTTCTTCCATTCTTTTCAATTTTTATTAAAGTGTACGTTCATCTCCTTTGAAGATAATTTTCTCATCTTCATCTTCACCTAACTTCAACTTCTTCCTAGACTTGGTTGTCCTTCTTGTGAATGCAATAGGAGAGGACTTGGCAGTTCTAGTTATGATAACCTTGCTTTTCTTCCTAATAGGATCTTCTTCATTAGATTTGGCATCCTCTACTTCATCCTCTCCATCATCATCTTCTATATCATCACCTTTTCCCTCGATAAGAATTAGAAGAGAATTTTCTTGCTTTGTTCTTTTTAGTAGTTTCTCTACTATTTTCCTTCCTTTATTCACTATTTGAGGTACCTTGATATCAAGATAAATTCTTTCATTTACCTCATCATACATTCTAAAATATGTGGTTTTTGGATCCATAGGCTCATTCAACAAAGCCTCTATGATATCCTTAGTGTCATCAATGTTAACCTCATACTTTAGAGGCTTAACCCATGCCACTCTAGGTCCTATTGCCTAGATATATACTTTGTCATAGTCTACCATGAAATATATATCATCCTTGTAATCTTCTATGAGTTTCTTAGGGATCTTAAATCTATAATGCATCTTCTCTTTAAATGATTCAAAATATTTATCCATGATGATATCAAAATTTTCACTCATTTCTACTATATACTCATTGATCTGATATAAAATAGGAACATCCTTCCTCCATACTACTATACCTTTGGAAGGGAAAGACTTATAAAAAAAGAAGAATAAACATGTAAAAAGAGATCTAATCTTAATGGGTTATTCTTTAATCCTCTAATGCTCTACATGTTCTTGTTGAACTGATTCAATAGCAACTCCGCAAGGTTAAGGATAGGTTATTCTTCACAACCTTGTATGCAAGATTGATAGCTTCACATGACACATTATTTAACCAACTAGAATTTTATATTTTGTGTGCAATTACATGAATGTCAAATTTTAGCTCCATGTTTGTTACACCATTCAAATTCATGCCTCTTCTATCCCACTCGACGAGAGTCTTCTTAGTCAATTCGACCCAACCTAGGGTTTTGGTTGTCTTAGCTTTGTTTAGCATTGGAAGACCAATGATTCTGAGAATCATTTTCTTTGTAATTTTAATGTGGTGTTCTAACCATAAATTCCCATTGTGAACACAACTTAGAATAAATTTAATCCATTTGATATGAAATTCTCTTGGCATATGTGAAATGTGGGTCAAACCCTTGGTTTCCAAATGTTGATGCTCCGGTTTCAATGCACCATCCACACATAATTCCTTGAATGCTTCATTCATCTCTAGGATTCTAAGTTCCTAAATATAATAGTGGTAAAATTAATGGATTTCATTTATGAGCAATACCTTTGGTGGAATTTGAGACTGTGCATCAGTTGGGTCAAATGCCTCTGTAATTGTTGGACTCTACTTGAAATTAGGTGCCTCGCAGTCAACTCCATGAACCAACATTTTAGAACCTTTCTTCACTTTTCTACTTAAAGATGACATCCTTATTAAGGTTTTAGAAAACTTGAGAATTCTTTTTAAAAAAACACTCAAATCACTTGGGGGCTCTGAATTCATTCTTTACAAATAGCTCTAGAAATTTGCAGTGAGATAATGCATTCGATTTCTTCCTTTTAACTAATTTCCTCTTTCTAATTTCCATTAATGCTTAATACTTCATACTCACTTAGTGACATCATGTCCTCCACTTAGCTTAGTTTTTAATGCTCAAAAGATGTCTATAGCTTGGTAGAATTACCATCACTCAATAGGAATGACCAACACTTTGTCTGCAACCTAAAACAAAATACAACCCAATTTTTCTTGGTAAGGTCTTACAACCTAACCTTACTTGGTAAGGTCTTCTACTTTGATCATGCTTGGTGAACCCTTTACATCTTGAATGTTGTTTTGGATCTTTCATCTTGTTAGTTAGAATTTATATTAGATTACTTCTTCTAAATCATAGTTACAATGATCTCCATAAGGAACTAAGTTGAAATAATTGAGCCACCCAACTCATTGACTTAAGTGTCATTCACTTCATGATTTTGGTTTTCATTCTCTAGAGATTTTGGTACCCATTGCTACCTCATTTCTTTTCTAATATTGTCATTTTTTCCTTTCTTTTCATCTTCAATTCTACTTGTGTTCATACAATTCTTAACAAGATGACCAAGTTTTGTACAAATAAAACATATTTTTATAGTATCTCTTTCCCTCATGTGATGTTTCACACAGTTCACTCCAATGTGCCCAAATTCATGACAATAGTGACATCTACACCATATGTTGTAATCTCATCCAAATATTGCTTTCACAATTTGTTCCACTAGGTTCCACTACTTAGTTTTGCACTCTAAATATTTTTGTCCTTGTTTCTTGCAATTGTGACATTTTCCTTCAAACTTAGGTTTCTCTTTGCATTCACTTGCTATATGATCATGCTTATTGCAACTATAACAATTTTCATTGAATTTGTCTTTATCATTGCTCCAACATTTGTTTGATGTATGACCTATCTTACTACAATGATTGCAAGTAGGAATTTTATTCTTTTGAGCTCCTTGTTGAGATGATTCATCTTCTTAAGTGTATCCTATTCCATCTTTGCCTTTTTGTATATACTAACTTTGTTCACTCGATTGAGTTAGTCTTTCCTGAGATTTCATCATTCTTTCATAGGTTTTCTTTTCAATGTTGAGATCATTCTATAGTCTCTCATTCTTTGTTCTTATATTCATAAGCTCTTTGTTTGCATTGGTAAGTTGATCAATACAGTTTTCTTGTTGAAGGGGTAGTTGTTGAATTTCATTGTTCTTTTCTTCTATCTCTTCTTTGGCTTTGTCTTTTTCTTCCATGACTTCACATAATTTAACTAATTAGATTTCTTGTTATCTTTTCAGCTTTCCAATTTCTTCTTGAAGATTGGAATTCTTTTCTAATAGGTCTTTGATTGTTGCATCAAATTCATGTAAATTTCTTTTTGGACATATGTCTTCAATTCTTTCTTTGCTATAGAGATTGTCATTTATTTGTATTGCAAGATCTTTCCTTATTTTTAATGACTAAGAGAGTTGCTCCTTTGCTTTCTTGAGTTGTCCAATGGCCAATTCTAGATCCAACTTTTCATTATCAATAGCCTTATCTAGCTTATATACCTCCATGGCCTCTGATCTTTATCTCAAGTTATTAAACTTCTAATGTGAGAACCAAATAGCTCTGATACCAATTGTTGGAAATATAATGTAGGAAAGGTTTCTAAGAGTGGAGGGTTGAATCAAGAACCAATAAAAATTTATCTTTCTTCACTAATTAATCCTTCATATAATATTCTAATCAAATTGTATGCATGAAAGAATGAAAGCTTTTAAAAAATTCATAACATTTTTACACAAGATATGGTGACCAAGAACCTTCCAAATAGAAAGAAAAATTGGGGTCGGGATGATATCCACAAGCTTTAGTATTGTAGTATAAAATTAACATGCTAAGTCTTATGATTGACCACTTCTTGTGATATGCCTTTTTAGGAGCAATAAGGACTATGAGGTACACCTTGTTAAAGGATTTACAGACATAATATGAAGTATGCACTCAGATAGGAGATTTAGCGAAGACTATTAAGTCTACCGTGATAAAGGATTTGATTGATGCATCTATTAGGATGAACCAATGGCTGATCTTTGATCTAAAACTTTGATTTTCTAGTTGAGATTCCTTGTATTACAATGATCACCTGACTATGATAGATAAATCTCTACTATCCCTTATACTACTTGTAGCCTTCTTTAATTCACACTTATTCTCATCATATACTCTTCACTATTATATCTGGATATGATACAATCAATTA
Source organism: Cupressus sempervirens (assembly GCA_028749045.1). Lineage (NCBI taxonomy): Eukaryota > Viridiplantae > Streptophyta > Pinopsida > Cupressales > Cupressaceae > Cupressus > Cupressus sempervirens. The sequence goes on from CM053786.1 coordinate 484,165,227, forward strand.
CATATATACCAATCCATATCACAACTTATAGAGTTGGCTACAATATCAATTTCATCATAATTCACAAAGTCGGACCAACTATTGTAGCTCGGGTTCTAAAGACAAACTTGATGATGTTTTGGTACATGAAAAATATTTTTAATACTCAAAAATATTTGGCACTTCATTGAACTTGAAACTCGGTCCATACTAATCACTTCCACGTAGCTTGAACTTGGTCAACATTGTGTGACTCAGTGAACACTGAGAAACTCGATGGCTACTAAATCACTCAGTTGACATTGCATGACTTAATCAAAACTAGATTTGTATTATTAACATAGTGAGCTTAGTAAATGTAGTATAACTTGGTTAAGATACCATAGCTCAATTAAAACTATGATCTACTGCACTTCCACTAAATAGCTCGACAAAAACTATGTAGCTTGACAAACACTACAAACTGACTCCTTGGCTTGAGAGTAACTGAAACACTTGGTTAACATTGAAAACTAAATAATAAGCTTAGTAGTAACTATAAAATGACTCCTTATCTTGGGAGTATTTGAAACACGTGGTTAACACTATAGAGTGAATGATAAGCTTGGTAGAAATTTTAGAGCTCAGTAGCAATGTAACCATTTTGACAAAGTGTTGTGTCACTGATAGACAAATTGACCTTAGTGTCAACATCCCTTTGGATATTTCTCTATAGGTTCAACTTTTCTTGTCACCAAAGATAATTCCTCCCACATCAGTAATTGTGAGGCTTCCACTTCCCTCTCACTCATACATCTCAACCTCATAGATTGATTTGTTCAACATTAGATACTAGAGCTACCAACTTTTCAAAATGACTATGAGATCACCTTCTATCTCAATGTTATAGAACCCATGGTTTGTGTCACCAAAAAACTAGTGACCTTGATATGATAGAGATAGATATCAAGTACTTCAGTCAAAAAATAAAGAAAAAAAATGTTTAGATGGCAAAAACCACATTGTGGTAGTGTTTGAACCTCAAAACAGTAAAAATAAAGACTTATGGAAGGGTGAAAACCTCTTTGAGACACCCAAGGATGAGGTGCTGGGTAGTATTCTAGTCTATTCTAAGATTGATCATTATTTTTAATTAAACCAACATAGCCAATTAATCTAGGTACTAAGGATTCTACTAAAATCATGCATGTGGCACAATCCCTATTATTAGAAGAAAGTGATCAATTTACAAAGTTCTTTAAGGAGAAGAAAATCAATTTTGCATGGACTTATGCTAATATGCCTAGTCTAGATACAAAACTAGTCATGCACCATCTTTCCATAGCTGCTAGTGTCAAACCAGTTACACAAAAACTAATAAAAATGCATCCTCATGTGGTATTGCTAGTAAAAGATGAGCTCAAAAAACTTGTAAGTACAAACTTCATCCAAGATATTGACTATGTGGAATGGATCTCCAATATTATCCCTATGTCAAAAGATGACAAATCCATCCATGTATGTACTAATTTTAGGGATCTTAATAAAGCATTCCCAAAGGATGACTTTCTACTACCTAACATTGACATGATTACAGGTTATGAAATGTATTCCCTAATGGATAGTTTCTCTGGGTACAATCAAATTAAGATCACTTCAGAAGACTAGGAGAAAATAACTTTTACTTATGCATGGGGAACCTTCTACTAGAATGTGATGCCATTTGGACTCAAAAATATTGGAACCACCTATAAATGAGTTATGACAACTATCTTCCATGACATGATGCACAAAAACATGGAAAATTATGTTGATGACACTTTGACCAAATCCAAACAAAGAATCACTCACCTATCAGACTTGAGTCTGCTATTGGATTGTATGGAAAAATTCCAAATTAGGCTAAAAATGTTTTCTTCATGTCACATTAGGAAATTTTCTAGGATATATCATCTTAGCTAAGGGCATAGAGGTAGACTCAAAAAAATTCAAGCTATCATGGACATGCCACCTCCTAGAAATATTAGTCAACTAAGGAGTCAACAATGATGCCTTCAATCAATCAAGAGATTTATCTCTCAACTTATTAATAGGTCACAACTCTTGAACAAGAATATAAATTAGGGTGTTTCTTATACATGGAATGAATAATGTAAGAAAAGCTTGACTCAAATCAAGGAATACCTTGCAAAACCTCCTATTATCATGCCTCTAGTCTAGGGGAAACCTTTGATCCTCTATATCTTAGCTATGGAAAATTGATTAGGATCATTGTTGGCACAACAAGATGAAAATGGGAAAGAAGTATCAACTTATTATATTAGTCATACCTTGGTAGCCTATGAGCTCAATTATAAAAAAAATTGAAAAGTTTTGCCTAGCAATAGTATTTGCATCCCAAAAACATAGACATTATATGCTTGCACATACCATGCATCTAGTTGCAAAAATAGATCCTTAAAAGTATCTCTTAAGAAAATATAGAGTCATAGGTTAAATTACCAAATCAATGATGATTCTTTCTAAATTTGGAATTCAATATATCAAACATAAAGTTATTAAAAGACAAGCAATTGTAGATCAACTGGCTGAATTCTCAATTATAGATAATGCTCGAATGAAAATTGATTTTCTAGATGCCTCTATTATGTATGTCACTTAGAGGACATGGAAAATATTCTTTGATGGCTCATACACTCAAAATAGAGCTTTTTTAGGATTTTTGTTTCTTACACCTCACAACTACACAATCCTAAAGTCTTACAAACTATTATTTCCATGCACTAACAACATAGTTTAGTATAAGGCTTTGAAAAATAGGATTAAAATGGCTCTTGAATTGCACATCTATGGAGACTCCTAGCTTGTCATTAATCAAGTCAATAATTACTATCAAACTAAAGATGAAAAGCTAGTACCTTGCACTCAATTGACACCCTAAGGCACTATTTCACATTTGTAACATTCCAATAGATTCCTAGGGTAGAAAATAAGGTTGCAAATGTTATGGCCACTTTAGCATCTATTCTGAAATTGCAAGAACACAAGTCTCACTTTGAGTTCCTAATGGAAGAATTATGACACCCTACCTATGACTCACCTAAAAAAAATGTGATTTGTACTATTATTAGCCACAACTACTTTTTCTATTCCACCATCTTTTCCTAGTTGTGTGACCAAATAATTCCTAAAAACCTCATTCGCAACTAAAAATTCCAACTTAATCACAACGCCTCACACTATACCCTTGTCTTTGATAACTTGTATAGGAAGGTTCTAGGAAGAAAAATTCTTAGGTTTCTATAGGTAGAAGAGTCTAAAAAGACATTAGTCAAAGTCTAGGATGGCATTTATGGGGCACACTCTAATGGCCTTACACTTACTCAAAAAATTCTTAGGGTGGGTTACTATTGGCCGACTATGTAGGCTAATGTTATTTGATATGCCAAATCATGTAAGAACTGTCATTTACACAGAAACTTAATTCATGCTCTTAAGCATGAAATTATCCCTTCTATCACATATTATCCTTTTTAGCATTGGCACTTTGATTTGGTTGGTAAAATTCACCCAAGCTTGTCCAGTAGACACAAGTTTATCATTACAATGACTGAGTACTTCATGAAAAGGGTTGAAGTTGTTCTATTATCTTCTACTATAGGAAAATATGTTTCCTTGTTCATACTTAGCCACATTATCTATCACTATGATATCACATTTTATATTATCGTTGATAATGGAGGATAGTTCAAAAAAAAGGAACTTAAGCAACTATGTAAGAAATTCAAAATCAAGCAACATTGGTCCTCTATATACTACCCTCAAGGGAATGGCTAAGATGAGGCCTCAAGAAAAATAGCATTAAAAATATTCCATAGAATAGTTCACAAAGTAGCTAGGGATTGGCATCTACAAATCAATCTAGCACTATAGGCTTACAGGACTACTATATGCATTCCTACAGGTGCTACACCTTTTTCACTAGTCTATGGTTTTGAAGTTGTCCTCCCTCTAGAAGTTAAAATTCCATCTTTATTATTCTCTCTACATGGATTAATTACTAATACAGACCATAGAGCTATTAGGATTCATGAGCTAGAAACCCTAGATGAATGACACAAATCAACATTTGATGATATGAGGGCTTATCAAAAAAGAATGTCTACTAGCTATAAAAAAGTTGTCAATCCTCGTGGGTTTCAAGTGGGTGAACTCATTCTTCAAGAAAATTTGAAGAATCAATAGAATAGGGAACAAAAAGGAAATTTTGAGCCTAATTGGTTAGTTCCTTACATCATCACATCAACATTTGGATTAAGGGCCTATCAGATTTCTACTCCTGAGGGGGAACAACTCTAGGCCCATCAATATCTTACAACTGAAGAAAATCTATGTTTAAGGCTCTAATAGATTAGCTATTTGTACACATCTTATGATCCTTAAAAAATCCAAAAAATCATATGTGATGCTGAAAAAAATCCTAAAATACGGAAAATATCTTTTAAAAATTGATCATCTTAGTGAAAACCTAGCAATAGGTGCTTTGATGTATCACCAAAAAAATCAAAAAATCAAAAATACAAAAAAAAATATTCAAAAAATCTTGAAAAAAAATACTAAGTGATGAAAACCTAGAAATAAACACTACTTGAGGCCCTTGTGCCTATTTCTATTAGTCTAAATTTATGCTAATTCATTTCACAATACATTTCCTAGCTTGGAGTTAACTATTTTCCTTGTCTAGGGGGTACAACTACTTGGCTTATCAGGTTCCTCTTATGTGTTAGGGTTTCTCTAGAAACTTTTCTAAAATAGTGTTTCTCAACACTTCCCCCTTGACATTGAGTATTTCTCAACACTATTTAGATATCTTACACATAGTCTAGGATGCTACAATATTTCTCACTATCATATGTGAGTCTTAAAGAAATGACCATGTGACTTACACATACACACTTAAACATTAAACTTTCTTAGACATTATAAACTTTATTTTTTGTGCTATCTATTAAATTTTCTTTGCTAAGTTTTCCTTCCCTAATAAGTCTTTTAAGGATTTCATGGACTAGAAGACTGGGGACATGGGGCATGTTTTACTTTTTTCTGCTTAAGGGTATTTTTTCTTAGTCCAAGGTGTTGAGAGCCTTTGTGCTTGTACCACTTGACTCTTTGGGCCTATAATGTATTATCCTTGTCTATTTTTGCAATACCACACTCGAGGGTTATCCTGGTGCTTATGTCATGATACAAGTGTAATCTTTCTATACTAAAACTTAGGAAATCTAACTGCATTAGTCATCTTGACTTACATGTCTTTAATGCTTAGGTTGGATTCCCACATATCTATCAAATATAGATCATATTGATATCCTCATAGTTATACTAATAAGCATTGTATGATCTTTCAATGTCCTAAAATAATGCTCAATGATGAAATTAAAGTCTAAACATTATGTATCCCTTACAAGTAGACCATTTTTTATACTAATTTGCATTGTGGGATCATTCTATCTAAGTCTTGAATTTTGCATATGGAGAGAGCTCTCTCTTCATCTTTCATGGAAATATTAGCTAACTATGTTCATCTCTTCTCATTTTTCTTTCAATCATGTCTTTCATTCCTTGTCAATCACATCCACTATCTAACTTCTTCTATACTTGCCATCGCAATGGGTTGATCTGATCATCAACTCTAATCTATTTATGTATTGCATTTTTAAAACATGAGACTACATCAGAAACATGAGAGATAAAACATCTATAAGAGAGATCCATGAGCATAATTAAGAAAACATAAGTACTAAAACATCCATATGAAACCATGACATGAGCATAAAATGAGACAAATACACAAGGAAGATCAATCAAATCCAATCTACATACATATACATACATATATATACATACATATACATACATATACATACATACATACATACATACATACATATATATATATATATATATATATATATATATATATATATATATATACATATATACATATATATATATATGTATGCATATATATATATATATATATATGTATGCATATATATATATATGTATGCACATATATATATATATATGCATACATATATATATATGTATATATGTATATATATATATATATATATATATATATATATATATCAAATGAATTAGAGTACATGTACATGTGAGATCCAAAATCTAGATAATTGTCTCAAAATACATATATACATTATTATGTGTCACAAGGACATCAACCTAGACCTAATTCTACACCTAAGATTGACTCCCCCTCATGAATAGGTTGTGTCTGAGGAGGAGCCTCCAATATCCTCAATGGTGGCTAGTCTGATCTACTAGCTCTGTCAAAATATATAGGCACTCACTAACCCATAGGAATTGTAGTAATATAAACTCCATGATAGTATGTTGCTTGTGCTCCTTGTCACTCCACTTCATCTTGGGCCTCTTCTAGATCCTCTCTCAACACCCTCTTCCATCTATTGGCCTCTATCTGTGCATTTACTAGTTGTTGGCCTTTGACTATAATGGTCATCCTAAACCCCTATATCTTCACCTCCAATGCTCAAATCCAAGCATCCCTAGGATCCTCCCCATCTCCCCCCATTGGCTGCTCCTATTGAGGCTCTACCCTCTCTAGCCTCCTCCACCTCAATGGTTTCTCTACTTCCCTAGGGTCCTCCTCCTCCTCCATCATAGTCTGACTTTTTAATAATGCTCATCTCCCTACAACTCATATAGATAGGTTAGATCCACACCTATTTCTTCCCAATATAGATGGTAGTCCCAAGGCTCTCATTGAAAGGTCTCAAAGTTGTCTGATAGTCCAGCTTTTGCAACCATCTCTAATCCTCCTTGCCCCTAAAATGAGCATATGTAGTAGTCTCTATGGATATCCCCTATCTCTATCCAAATTGCCTTCAAAAATTTTTTATCACAAAATGCTCTACAATATAAAAGTATCTCCTAATGAGTGATCTATTGTACCAAAAGGACTCCAACTCCCATGCATCAACCCATCTCATGCACTATCAATATGGCTTCTAGAAAAATGATGTCAACTTATCAAAGAGCCTCCTAAAATATGTGACATATCCACTATGGGTTTGTGGGATGAAACTTGTATATCTATAAATGAATGGATGACTCTACTTTTGTGGGTTTACTCAAGGTCACACCATTACTATGTGCTCCCATGCCCAAATATTGGCCAAAACTACACTGCAGGCCCATGTTCTCCCCTCATGGTATGCAATCTCATTGATCTCATGGTACATATCCTTAAGGATCATGTGTCTCTATGCCATCCTTTGAGGTTGTCCAATAAGATCTACCACTAATTGACAACATCCCAAAGGGAAGCCCTTCTAGCTTCTATTTGTGACCAAGGCCTAGGCAACTAGTGAAAAAATAAGGTACGCTAAGGGAAAATAATCCTCATACTCATCCATCAGTCTCTCCCAACTGAAATGGTGGTCTATGATGGTGACATCCTCAAAAAATTTATGTATCACTAATCTCCCCTCTGTCAATGTCTAATCATTAAAAAACCTAACATGCAAATGCTCCTATTAGTACACCTCATATGGAAAATCAAAAGCACAAAAGTCAAGACATATCAGTCATACTCACTAGATCACCATGGCATGTGGTATGTGAAGGATGCAATATACATCCTCAAGAGTGATCATGGCCTCACTAGTTGGAAAATGAAAGGTATTATGCTCATTATACCACCCATTAACCAGTGCTATTAGTAACCCATGGTTTATCTAGATATTGGGCATGTGCAGCAACTAACCAAAACCCATACTCTCTATTGTTGCCATCTCATCATCATCTAAGTGTCAAACAACATGTAATCCCACCACCTTGGGGGCTCTAATCAGAAAACACTAGAAAAACTATCTACATAACCAAAATGAGAAACAAAAGTGCATCAATACCAACTATAATGAATCACAAAAATATCTAGACAACTAAGCACAAAAGAAAACAATAGTCACATGCTCAAATTTTGCCTCTAAACATGACAAATTTCCCAATAACAAGTTGTATGATACTTTTTATAATAGTAATGAGATTCTTCTTATTGATATAATATCATTTGATATTTCTCATAACAAATGTGTGATACTTTTGTGTCATCCAATACTTTACATTGTGTCATAGGAGATTTGGGTGTCTCCCATACGATAGACTCTTTAATGGTTATGTGATACAATGTAACCATCAGAAGTGTTGCACAATACTTGTCATAATATGTGTGAGATAATTTTGAATTATTGCATGATATTTTGTACAAAAGGAATTATAAAGCATAAAAACATGTCCAAATATGCAATAAATGACTTCAAAGCATGAAATTTTAAAAATTTACCAAGGCCTTATACTCGGGTGGCCCGTTGTGCTTGAAACAATGTTGATGGGTTGGAATACCTACTGAAGCCATCAATCTCTCTCAAACCACTCAAAACCTCTCAAATTCACAAAAGAAAAAATGAGTTGAAAATGACCCTTGGACCCCTTATATAGTCCTTTGACTCAATTTTGACCCATTTTTCAAACTCAAAATTTTGCAAAAATTGCACCCCTAGCTAATTTGGACATCCTAGATCTATTTTTGTGATTGAAATCAAAATCCAAGTTCATCTTGCTGGTAAAAATTGCATTTTAAAATTATGTCTTCTTCTACATAGTTAGGTGACCTTTTGAAGTCTGATCTTTGAATTTTCATAGCAGCATCTTCATTTCTCCATGTCTATACCATTTCAACACTTCTTACCTATCCCAATTCACCTCATATCATCCTTCTACTTGATTTAACCTAATTTAATACTTCACCTTTCTTGGTCAACTCAAGTCAAACTAGGGAACTCTATCACTCCCTCATAGTCACTCTTGGTATCTAATCACTTATCTATCATCATAGACCTTTCTTTATCTTGATTTGATCATATCTTGCTCATTTTTTCATTCCCTTTACCTCATTTGGATTTTGATCCCAAGGGGGCAAGAATAATCTACCATTGCTTGCTTATTATAATTGTAGTGCCTGCCCCTAGGTCGCATTTTTGTTATCATTGTCGAACTCTATTAGACTAGTTTTGTGTTGATGGTTAGTAGCATTGTTTTGATACTATCAGATATTATGTTATGGATTCATTTGATGTATGATGAGATTACTTAGACTCTACATTTCATATATGCATGATGATTATTACATTATTTCCAATTATTGATGATGATTAGTTAGATGGTTTATTATCACATGTGTTATATTATGGATACTTACCCCATACTTGCATGTGTATGGTGTGTGTGTTTGTTTCTTATGTATGGCATTTCTGATGTGGTTAAGGAAGGGAGTTGTAGTCACTTGCTAGTCAGGATCTACATGATGCACCACTTCCTACTATTGCCTGTTTAGCTTAGCATATATATATATATATATATATATATATATATTGTATGTACATACATGGATTTTATGCAGGTTGAAGGTATCGCGTATCGACTTCCCTGAATTGCCAAGATGAGCGTACCCTATTGCACTGTCTCAATGGTAAGAGAGGGGAGATAAATTCTCAAGTCCGAATCCTAAACCCTTAAGCCTTTTTGTCCTAGAGAGGTAGGACAAGTATCTGAGATATTTTACCTTTTGAATGTGTCGGATGACATAATTTGTGATTTTTAACCCTTTAGACTCATTTTATATGGATTGTTCTATGATGGGTTTTCATATTTTATCTGGGAGGTCTATGGTGAATTTTCTATTAATTAAGTCTTAAATAAATAGATTTAATTATTTGGGAAAAATTAATATAATATCATGACCTTTTGATATTTTGATTATAATTAATTAATTGAGAATTAATTGAGAAAAGAATTAAATAAAAGAAATTAAAATTAATAATAATAATAAAACTAATAAAATAATAAATAAATAATAATAAATAAAAGTAATAAAAGAATTAAAATAAAAGTTATAAGCTTGCCTAGGAGTAAATGCACCTCTTGATTTCACATATGTCAACAACTCAGGAGTTAGCGCACAAATTAAGCACATGGTGTCTACAACCTTGTGACTCATCTAGAAGGTTGGAAAAGAGTCATGCTTAGTTGTCAACACCTTCTAGTTGTTTCTAGAGACATTCTAGGTGCTTCCTGAGAGTTCTTTATATTTAGGCACTCCTAGAAGCTTAGGGAGCGTGTTTGGAGGACCCGAGAACATTGGAGAAGGAAGGAGCTTGCTCTACAGATTTTGAGGAGAAGGGATTTAGCATTAGTGTCCAGGTAGACACTTGTGATTTTGGCTTATGATATTTCACTTCTTGCAATTCCTATCTTCTTCGTGTCTTCTGAATGCTTCCTAAGGATTTTCATATCTTGGTTCTATGCATTTTTCACGGGTAATTAAATTCCATATAAGAAATTTTCATATGCTTAGATCTGAGGAATCTATGGGGCTAGAGTTTTCAAATATGTATGGACAAACCTATTAGAAGAATTAATAGGTTAATTTGTGAACAATTATTTGAAAAGGAAATTCTTAAGAATTAGAAAGCCCTTTTTGTATTTGTCCTCTTTTTAAATATACAAATCTGTGTGTATATATATATATATATATATATATATGTTTATTATTGAAATACTATAGTGCTTAATAATATTCTGTGTGTGTGTGTGTGTGTGTGTGTGTGTGTGTGTATGCATATATACATATATGCATATACATATATATACATATATTTAAAAATGTTGTTTATAAATTAATCGTAGTTGAAAAATTAAATCTGAATTTGCGAAAAGTGTTTCTTAAGAAAAACATTTATAAAAAAAAAAAAATTGAACATATTGGGGAGGTGCGGGATTACCCACCCCCTACCCCCACCTTTTATATATTAATGGCTTGTGGCCGACGGTCGCCCATACTGTTGTCGCAAGTATTGCGACTGCCGTCACAGGCCCTGCAACAAGGTACAAGGCTACACGACACTTTTAACAACGCCGATAGTGATAAATATATCACTTCAACAAAAAAACTTTATAAATCACTTTCCTTATTTTTTTTAAAGCGCAATAATATGATTCAAATTTTATAATTCAATTTTATATTAATAATTTTTATATATTGATTATTATATGATATATATATATAATATTATATTAATGAAATTTGAACATTCAAGCTAATTAAATTTTAAGTAAATAATATTGTTTTATATTTAGATTTAATAAATTTATTCAAATAACGTTATTGGGATTTTAAGTTACCAATTATTTTAGGGTTCTCAAAATAATAAATGATTTAAAAGTATTAATAATAATTTGACAATTATTATTAAAAAAGGAGAGATTAATATAGCTTTTATATATTTAGAATTTAATAATTAACTTAATTAAATTTAGTTTAATTAAAGTTAATCAATAGAATATATTATAAGTCAAAGTTTTTGAATTATGCAATTATTGTTTCGATAATATTGGGTTCATTAGAATTGCTAATTGATTATTGGAATTCAATGGGTAAGTTATTTATCGGAGATCGAAATTAAATGGGGAGCGATAAATGGAAATTAACTCATTTTATAATGCTGATGTTTAAGCAATAAAATCAAAATTTAATCACTAAGAGATTATCAATTATATCTTAATGATTTAAGTAATTCAAATATTTACCCCTAGTTGATTTCTAGAAAGGTTGATGGGGTTAAACTTTAATTAAATCAACAAGCATTATCTGATATTATATAGTTAACTGTTGACTACTGAGAAGTTAATATGGATATTATATAGTTATTAATTAATTTAATTAGTTATTAATTAATTTAATTAATTATAAATTAATTAAATTTAATTGATAATTAAAGGGTTTTATTTTTATTTGACAAGGTTAACAATGATACCGACTTTAAGGAAATTATAAATCATTTGAAAGTTCATAGGTGTTAAATTTATTCTTTAATTAAGTCATTGATTATTATATCTTGATAAATCAGTGAGTAGTATAATTTAAATAAATTATTATCTTTTGATTATTTTAGGAAATTGTTTTAAAATAATAGAGAGATAAATCTATCCTTAATTCAAAGAGATAAATGGGTTGACTTGTACAAAGAACCTTATACACTTGAAATATATATTTGAAAACAAAAACTGAAACCACACACATTATTCAACTATTTAATTTTAGTATACCAAAACATTTTCTTGCATTGTGTTTTCTCTATGCTTTTTGTTTTGAGTTTTTGGGTTGACTAGTGTTGACCAGTTATAGGACATCTATCAGAGGCTCGGGTGTTATGATTGTGATGTCATGATGATGTCTTTGATCTTGATTCTTAATAAACCCAACCATGGTAATGTGATGGTATGCTCTATGAGATGTTTGTATTTACTGATTGTTATTGCTCATCAGTCTTCTTGAGTGAAGCTGAGTTATATGTATCTAAGACACTTGACTTAACCATTTATGAGTCATCAATTAGTTATCCTTGGATTACCTTCCAGTCGCCATGATGGGACTAAAGTGTTGATTTATTTCTTGATGATGTCATGTTCTGACATGTTTTTGACTCGACCATTTTGGATTCTTTGATCAGTATTACTCTGAGATACTTTTTGGTTTCTTATTAAGAACCAATGAGTATTTTGATTATCAAGGATACCCTCAGTTGCCAATAGAGAACTATTGTGGTCATGATTATCTATGGATTCTTTTCAGTTGACTCATGGAGATGTGATATTTATATTGTGGATTATCTTTTGGTATTTTGTGATTTATGATTCCATGAGCTTAGGGTAGGTTATCTACTTGTAGTGTCAGGAAGTGGCTTGCAATGGGGGTTAGGGCCCTAAGAGGCTGCCAGGTTAACTCATTGTAAGTTGTCTTAATAACTGAAAACATTCACACCTAATAATGACTTAATGAACCTAAAAAAAAAATGTTTTGTTCTCGCCCATGCCTTGAGTGCTAGTACAGACTAGGATGGGAGTAGAGAGAATGCTTGGTTGCAACCTTGTATTCCATAGTATGCCTCATCTGTATGAGAGGATACTAGTGGTTGCATAGGGATCACTAAGGGGTCGAGGTCTATTGGGAGACTACCAGGGTAATTCTAGCGTGATCCGTGCGATGACACTTTCTTGCTTGCATAGTAGGTTTCCTATAAGTCTTTGTGTGCCTCTAGGATTAGATGTCGGCTTTGTGTTGGAACCTTTGAGTTAGTATACTTTTAGGATTCCTAGACTTAGAGAGTATTTGTACTATGTGATTTGATATCCTATTTGGGACTTGATATTATCTTCTCAACACGATGGAAGTGGACCATTAGGTTCCACGCAGTCGAGTGGTAGTGCTTTTCCACTCTTATCATTTGAGATTTGTCTAAGACACCATAGCTGATGCATTCTTGGATTATGATGGTGGACATTTATCCTTATATTGATGATTTTCATATGTTAGATGATGTTATCTTATGCTTTACTTTGCAAGTTAGATTTCTTTTTTGCATATGATGTAGTATGTGTTTATGAGTGACATTCCTACTATGTCAATATCGATGATCTCTTCAATGATTTGGGATGTTACGCACGGAGGGATGGCTAGGACTCACGATGGTCTAATGATCTTATTTATGGTTGGGAGGAATCGTGCACTTAGTTAGCTATGTTTGTAATTTATAGTTATCTATTATGATGGATGTTTATATCTTTTATGATGATGTATCATTTATGAGATATGGTTTCATTTACTTTATAGCATTTGCATCATGGATTTAGAATAGGATGATGTACTTTGTTTTCACCTATGTATATTCTTTTAAGCCTTTCATACCCTGTGGCATGTATAGTGGATGATTAAGCAATCAGAAATGCAATTTAAGAATGTTGAACTTTTCATTATTATTTCATGTGGATGTTGAATTAGATGGATTCATTAATAGTTAAGTTAGATGTAATTCAACGTTAAGGGATCCTTAAGAATGTAACCAGTTATGTAAGTATGTTCATGTTTACTTTCACTTGAATTTTTACTATTGCTTCCGTTATCATGTGTATGATGTGGATGGATTTAATTTTATGTAAAAGAAAAATGCTACCAAACATAGTGAAACTTTAGGATTAATTCTTTTGATCCCTTGGCAGGGCATTACAATAACTATATATTTCTTAGGACTATATGCTTGACCATTTCATTTTCTCTTGATACATCTATTTTTTTTTTTATGTTAGTACTCTTATTGAATTCTGACATTGCCTTTCTCTCCTAGTGTTTAGTACTATTTCTACTAGGTTGTGCATTTTGGACTTTCTATCTCACTCTGCATTTCATTCTTCAAAATTAGATCTCTTTATCTACGACTACCTACTTGGCTTGTTTATTCTTTGATGTAATATTTTCCTAGATTGATCATACATTAGTCAAAGAGGGGAAAATTTAATCACCTAAAAATGGTCACTTAGGCTATTAGCCTCGTTCTCAGCATTTTGGCTAAATTATTTAATCATTTGCCTAGGCTAGTTTGTTAAAAATCAATCTATTTTATTTTAACCTATAGTTTGACTATAATATCCTAAGTCCATATTTGATTAAAATAGCATGTCCTCTTTTAATTAAATAAAATACCCCATTCTTTCAACCCATTCTAATGTGCACACATATAGTCTCTTTCCTATTTACAAATTAAAATAAACTACTTTGTCTCATATGAAATGATCTTGCACATGGATCATGCTAAAATTCAACTCCCATCATTGATCATCTACTTCTTGATCTTGATCTCAACCATCCATACACATTGAAAAGGGAAAGCTCTCTCCTTATCTAAGGATCCTAATTTTGAGCTATTGTTATGTTGCAGGTTTACTTATAGGTTTTCTTGGAGAATTTGTGGAGAACATCTATCTTCTTGTCTCATTATTATAATATTCATACTAGCTTAGTTCATTTTCATTAGCTTGGTTTCTTTTCTCAATAGCATAGTTCACCTAGTTTAATTAGAATGGCTTGGTAATACTTTCATGTTGTTAGCATAGATGCATTGTTCATCTCATTCTAGCATAGTTTCATCTTTGCATTGCATACTTAAGAGTTCTTCGACACTAGCACTTTTTCTTTTTTGAAAAATCTCCCATATCACGATTTACTAGCAAGGGTTGCATCTCTAAGGCTTAGTTGAGAGCTATTTTTATGCTTATGCATACACCTTTTCACTCCATGACTAGGGAGCTCTAATCCAAAATTCAATCTTTCCAACTCATGGAATACCTTGGATAGAATGGTTTAGAGAAGTGCACAATTCTAGTGTATAGAATTAAGAATGTGAGAAAAATTATTCTCTACATCTCAGCTACTACCAATTCTCTAGGATCCCTATTAGCACAACATGATGAAAATGGGAAAAAAAGAGTCATATACTACATCAACTACACATTGGTTACTAATGAAATTAATTATAACAACATTGAGAAGGCTTCTCTAGTTGTAGTGTTTGCATCACAAAAAAATTTCCACTACATGCTCACACATACCATGAAGTTGGTTGCCAAAATTGATCCTTTAAAATATCTCTTGAGTAAGGTTGTACTCACAAGTAGACTAGTAAAATGGTTGTTGATTCTTTCAGAATTTGGCATTCAATACATTGAATGTAATGTCATCAAAGGATAGGTTATTGCTAACCAACTGGTTGTGTTCCCCATCATCGATAGTGCTCCTATACATATTGACTTCCCAAATGCTTCTATCATGTATGTTACAAAAAGAATTTGGAAGATGTTCTTTGATAGGTCATATACTCAAAATGGTGTCATTGTTGGAATTTTGTTTATTAAACCTCATGGCTACACTATCCCAAAATCTTAAAAATTATTATTTCCTTGCACAAATAATATAGTTGAATATAAATCTCTTCTTAATGGAATCAAGCTAGCTCTTGAATGAAAAATCAGAAAGCTACATATCTATGGAGATTCCCAACTTGTCATCAATCAAATGAATAATGAGTACAAAACTAAGGATGAAGAGCTAGTACCTTACAAGAAATTAGTTGATGTCTTGAGGAATTACTTCACATTTTTTACATTCTGAAAAACTCCTATGGTAGAAAACAAGATTGCTAATTCTATGGAACCTCTAGCATATATCCTACCACTAAAAGTGCATGAATCTTGCTTTGAGTTCTTTGTAGAGGAATTGTGCCATCATGCTTATTACTCCCTTGATGATCACATAATTTTTATTATTGTTGATCATTATTCCTCCTATTAATCTACCATTTTATCCTATTTGTGAGACCAAAAAATCCTTGAAAACCTTACATGCAATGAAAAATGCCAACTTATTCCCAACTCCTCTCACTACACTCTCATATTTGGTGACCTGTATAGAAAGGGCTTAGATGGAACACTCATTAGGTGTTTTGAGAAAGATGAGTTTGAAAAGGCATTAGGTGAAGTCCATGATGGAATTTGTGGGTCACATTCTAATGGCCTTGTACTTGCTTAGAAATTGCTTAGGGTGGGCTATTATTGGCCAAATATGCAAGCTGGTGTTGTTAGATATACTAAATCCTGTAAGAAGTGTAGATTACATGGAAAATTGATTCATACTCTTGGGCATTAATTCATACCTCCTATCACACATTGGAATTTTTAGTAATGGACCTTTAACTTGGTGGGAAAGATCCATCCAAGCTTGTCTAGCAAGCATAGTTCATTATCACAGCTACTAAGTATTTCACTAAGTGGGTTGAGGTTCTTCCTCTATCTGTTGCTATAGGAAAACATATTGTTGTGTTCATACTAAATAAAATCATTTTTCACTATGGTATTCCTTCATCCATACTCACAAATAATGGGAGGCAATTTAAAAATAAGGACCTAAAGCAACATTGAAAAATGTTTAAAATCAAGCAACATTGGTCCTCAATATATTATCCCCAAGAAAATGGCCAAGTTGAGGCCTTGAACAATACATTGTTGAATATTTTACATATGATGATTCAAAAGTTAGGAAAGGATTGACACTTATAGATTAATCTAACATTATGGGCTTATAGAACTACCATAAGGCCTCCTACTAGGGTTACACCCTTTTCTATAGTTTATGTCTTTGAAGTTGCCCTCCCATTAGAAGTCAATATTCCCTCTCAATGAGTCTCTTTACATGGATTAATAATTGATGAGGACCATAGGGATATGATAATTCATGAGCTTGAAGCTCTAGATGAATGCCAAAAGGCCACTTTTGACCATATTCAAGCTTATTAGAAGAGGATGTCTACCAGTTATAACAAGAAAGTCCTTCCTCATGAGTTCCAAGTGGGTGAACATGTTCTTAGAGAAAACACAAAGAATCAGTAGAACAAAGAGAAAAAGGGTAAGTTTGAACCTAAATAATTGGGACCCTACATTTCTATAGATGCATTCAGATCTAGTTCCTATCAGCTTTCTACACCTAAGGGAGAAAAACTCTCTAAGCCTATCAACATTCTGCATTTGAAGAAGTTCTATGCCTAAGGCTATTGTGGGTCAACTATTTGTACATATTTTATGACCCTAAAAAATCCAAAAAAAACATATATGATGCTGAAAAAATCCTTTAAAATATAAAATATCCTTAAAAAATTATCATCTTAGTGGAAACCTAGCAATTGGCACTTTGATGTATCACTAGAAAAATCACAAATTTCAAACATACAAAAAAATCATAAAACTTCCTTTAAAAAATAGCCAAGTGGTGAAAACCTAGAAATAAGCATTTCTTGAGACCCTTGCTTTCATTTGCTTCATTCTCATTTTGCCTCACCTAGCTTGGAATTAATTATTACATCTAGGTCTAGGGGGCACAAACTGTCTTTCCTACCAGGGTCTCCTTGCACATTGGTGTTTCTTTGGCAACTTGTCTAACAATGTATCTTAATACTTCCCCTTGACATTAGTGTTTCTCAACACTTTTTGGATACCTTAGTTATGGTCCAGGATGCTATGATACTTCTCACTATCATATATGAGTCCTAAAGAGATAGTCATGCGACTTATACATATGCACTTGAATCTTAAATGTGTTGAGACTTGATTGAATTTATTTTTCTTTGAGTGTTGTCTATAATGATTTATTTTTTGAGTGTTACCTCCCTAATAGTCTCTCAAGGATGTCATGGACTAGAAGACTAGGGCATGGGGCATAATTTACTCTTTTTTTGCTTGTGGGTGTACTTTATTGATCTAAAGTGTCATGAGCAATCAAGGTTGTCCAACTTGACATTTTGGATCTACAATGTATCATCCTTGTTTGTTTTGTCAAGATCACACTTAGGGGTTATCCTTGCACTTATGCTTTGATACAAGTGTAATATTTCTACATAAAACATAGTGATCCCTACTGCATTAGTCACCTTGACCTATATTTCTTTGATGCCTAGGTGGGGTTGCCACATCCTATCTAATATAGATCATATTCATATCCTTATAGTTATACTAATGATGATTGTATGATCTTAGGATATCCCTAAATAATGCTTGATAATGAAAATTAGAGTAAAATTATGTGCCCTTGTAAACACACCTTTTTGCATACTAGTTTTCATTTTATGGTTAATTCTAGATTGAGCTTTTGCATCTTGCATGTTGAGAGAGCTCTCACTTTATCTTCATGTACATATCAGCTAGCTTTGTTCACCTTTACTCACTTCCTCTCAATTACATATTTCACTTCTTATTGGTAATGTCAACTTAATGCTTCTATTCCTACCATCACAAGGGGTTAATCTCATCATCATATCTAATCTATCCAAGTACCACATTTTCAAACCATGAACCTACATTATAAATATGACAGCTAGAACATCTATAAGAGAGATACATCCATGATCATATAAACATAAACATGAGCATACATGGAAATATTATATTGATACTTAAAGGACAAGTATTGAAACATCCATAAAACATCCTTTGCGTGAGAACAAAAAGAGAAAAGTATACAAATTTCATAGATTGAATAAGTATCATATATATGTAAGAATGAATCAAATACATGTACAATGTGAGATCCAAAATCTAGATATTTATCTCAAAATATACATCAAAAATGTGATAGAGGCATCAAAACCTATATCTAACCTTAGACCTATGACTGACTCTCTCCCTCATGATTAGCATGTGGTGGTTGTGGAGGGGGTGTCTATATCCAATTTGGGGGTTGTACTACTCCCTTGGATCTCCCCACTCTCTCTAAATAGAAAGGCACCCATTGTCCTATCAAAATTGTTGTAATATATACTCCATGATAGTATGCATCCTACACTCCATATCTCTCTGGCTCCCACTAAGCCTATGATAGATCCTCATGTAGATATCTCTCCCACATGTCTTCCTCTACTCTAGCATCAACTTGCTTTTGGTCCCTAACTACAACTATTGTTCACAATTTTGGTATCTTTTCTTCTAGGGCTCATATCCATGCATCTTAGAGATATTTTCCCTCTCCACATAAGGGTTTATCTAGTCTTAGCTCCTCTCTAGATTCCTCATACCTCTCCACCCATGGTCATTTGATCATCTTGTCCTCCTCCTCCTCCCTCTTCTCATTCTCTTCCTCCTCCATCTCCACTTAACTTTATTCTTATGTCCTACTAATCGATGCACCTTCCAATCTATCACCCCTCTCCCTCCTCTACACACCCATTTATCTGGGCCCCCCTCGGCAATGCATCTAGCATAATGAACCTAGGCAAGGATTACCTCTATGTCTCCCATGCATAAGGATGATCTACTCCTACATCTCCAATATCTAAGAGGTAGTCCCACCTTGTTGTCTCCTTCATCATTTCTCTATAGTCCAACATTGAGAGCCTCTAAGGCACTCCTCTCCCCTAAACCTTGCATAGGTGGTCATCTCTATCAACAATACCTACCACCACCTAAATTTCCTCCACACCTATGTAATGAAAATCTCTCCACAATGTCAAAGTGTCAGCCTAGTAATGACCTACTGCAACACATATAGCTAAGCTCATCTCTGGTGTCTTTGTAACTCTCACATAACATGCACTCTTAGTATAATCACTATAATATTATCCTAGCTCCATATCTATGCTAGTACACATTATGTATTCCCATGTACATCCCTCCTAATAGATGATATCATGAAGCTCATGGTACATGTCTACTAGGATTACTAGCCCCCGTGCCATCCATCTTGGGTGTCCCACCAAGTCCATCATCGATCACCCCCAACCCAATGGGAATCCCTTTTGGCTCTTGTCAGTAACCAAATCCTTCACCACCAGGGAGCATACTATACATGTCACTAGATACTACTCCCCACACTCATCCACTAACCTCTCCTAGCTCAAATTCTTGTCTAGGATAGTGATATCCTCAAATAGTGATTGCACTATAGTCCTCCCCTATGCCAAGATCTGATCATAATATAGCTCAACACTCATGCTAATGGAAAAAATTAAATACAACAAAAAATCTAAACATACTCAGCTCACTCATCGAGTCTCTATGACATACCACTCAAAAGAATACATACATATCCTCCAAGGTAATCACAGCCTCTCTGGTAGGAAAATGGAAGGTGTTTATATGCTTGCTATGTCACCTCTCTATGAGTGTTGTTAGAATGTTTTGGTTTTCTTGGATATAGGGCATCCCTAGAAACCACCCAAAACTCATAGTCACCAGTGCTCTCCCTTTTTTAGTACTAAAAAATTGTACTAATCTTTGCCCCACAAGCTTGGTGGCCCTAATGATCAAACATAGAAACATCATAAGTGCAAACAAAACCATGTAAAAATACATTATTACCTATGATGATGTATCAAGACAAGATCATAAATACACTTACTCTACAATGCAAGTGCAAAAACTAAACTAAATGACTGAAACATGAAAAAAAAATGATCAAAATTGCATGGTGTGATACTTCTTCCTAATTATATGTGATGCTTTTGGCTATTTTTTATCGTGTGATAATTTTCAAAGTACCCATGTGATAATTTGAAAAGTACTCTATGAAAATGAATAATAAACCTCAATAAAATTGTTAGAAATAGGGATTACTAAGAGAGGGGTGAATCAGTAATCTACAAACTTTAGTTGCCAACTGGATATTATTACTTACTTTAAATCATGCATAAAAAAGAAACAAATTGATGTTGAATAGATAGTAACAATGCATAAAGAAAACTCATAACACTATATTTTGTTAACTAGGGAAACCCTAGCCAAGGGAAAACCCTAGTGGGGATGATACCCACTAGATAATATATTGATATATAAGTTCCTTGTTAGAGGATGGACCCTATTAGGAGATAATGAAAAAGTTCAGTATAAGGAGTCCCTATTAGGATACTTTGAATCCATATGAGGAGATTCCAACCTTGTTAGGAGTTGTGGTATAGTGTATGCAAGAAGAGCCCACTGCCCAAACATGCAATTTCAACTACAAGAAGAGCTCACTACTCAAACAGGTAATTTACCATTATCTTCCTGCCTTCATTGATCTTTGATCTTCAGCTAAATCTTGGATCACCAAATAGCTCATATAAAACTTTGCATCTATCACTTTCATAGAAGTTCACATATAGTCTTAATTTGTATTTTTACAATCTCTCACTTCACAATCTTAGTGCAAAATATCCTTTGCATAAACACAATGCCTTTACACAAATTATGATTGGGTTGGCTAAGACCACAATTCACATTTCCAAGTTAGAGTAAACATCTAGGATGTTGGCCCTAATTGGACAAGTAATTATTTTGTGAACAAAACAATTCTTTCCTTCAATTCCATTGTCTTACTTCATCAAAACATGATTATCTTTGTTCCATGCAGTCTGTAAAAACTTCTAAGGTTATACATGCCATCACCAAGATGTATACTATCTCCATGTAACTTTTCTTGTCATAATATGATGTCAACAACAAATTATAAACAAAATAATAGACTGTTGTAAACCAAATTCTATACTTAGACAATTTTCTGATTATCAAACACTAAGTATCTTTATTTTCAAAGTTTCATGTGAACATGTACATCATGTGTTGCCATAAATGACAAAAATTACATATCACTATTATCCAATTGTCAACAATCTCTTTGGCATTGATGGCAACAAAATAGGTGAAATTGGCTAAGTGATAAAAACAAAAATAAATAATACCTTACATCTATTACAATTTGTTCAACTTTACATATATGCTTCCCTTTAAAATATACTTTACACTTCTACAATTTCCACATGTATCTCTCTCCATTATATTAATCTCTCCTTTTGACATGTATACAATTTTCACATGTATCTCTCCCCTTTTGACATCAATGATAAAGGTCAAAATGTCAAGATTTTCTCCAAAAATTTTCCAAAACTAATGTCCTTCTTATGCTGAAATAATCTTCATACAATCATCAAAAATAAATTTTAGATTATCCATAACTTCAGTCCATGTCTCTTTGGTAGACTCAGCTAAGATGAGAATTGCACATAAAGCATATGATGCAATCTCAACTGCATTGATATCTGAATAAAAAGTTTGAATATGTGTCCTTGGCCTTGACACATTCCTCTAGTTTTTTCTCAACAAAAGATAATTCTAGAGCAATGGATTCTTTGAAATTGGATGTCCTCTTCAAGATATATTCTTTCTGAAGTTCTAGTTTCTTGATGTTGTTGTGAATACTGGCAACTTGACTTTCAAAATCATCTACTTTACAAGATGGATGCTAGATTTGGTTGGATAAAGCCTCTAGCTCACTCGTCTTAGACTCTATCTAATTTTTGATGTCTTTAGCTAGCTTGTATGATAAGGTACACTTAACATACAAAGTTTTCCCTTCCTGCTAGGATTTCTAAAGTTATTTTATACAAGTATCAAGATTAACTAAGTCATTCTTGATATTCTGATAGATGGTGTTGAATAGGGAAATTTGAGCCTTTTCCTCTACAACATCCAACAAATTTGTAAACTCTTCATCAAATAATTTTAGCACTATTTGTTCTCTTTGTTGGGGATCTAGTTCAACGTACTATGTAGTCTGTCTATCACTTCCATTAATGTTTTCTGCAAACTTTTCACTTTCTTGTTCTTCTATATAAGTTTGGATAAGGATGAGATTAGATATGTTTGATCATCATCATTAGTAGCTTAACTAGAAAGAGAGAGTGAAGTAGATGAACTAGATGGTTTAGTCTCATCTTGCCTCTATTTCTTTTCTACTTCTTGTGTTCTTCTCTCTTCTTCTTCTTTCTTTTCCTTTTCTTCTCTTTCTCTCTTCTCTTCAAATCTTTTCTTTTCATCTTCTTGAATTTTCTTTTCCTTCTCTTAATCTATAATTCTTCTCTTTTCTTCATCTTCCTTTCTTTTCTTATCTTCCTCAAGTAAATTTTTCTTGGCTTCCTCTATGTTTTTCTTTTCTTCTTCTAGTAGCCTCTTTTCTTCCTTAATTTGTCTCAACTTATCCTCAATAACTTTGGTGTTTGGTTCATTTGGTTTGGAACCACCAAATGGATTGGTATCATCAATGTTAATGGTAACATTGGTTTGATCAATCTTCATAGTTTCACCACTTACTAACACTTCTGAGGTTCTAGGAGTTGGAGGAGATGATGTCTTTGTCAACATTTTACTGATCATTATTCTAGTCTCACTTCTTAACTTATCCTTTTCTCCAAACATAAATAAAATGGCCTCAATTTATTCCTCAAGTATGGTGCGAGGTTAATCAATAGTCTTTTAATTTCTTCTTCATCATCAGTCTTGCAAATGGATCTAAGCATAGACTTTCAAAGTTCAAGGTCTTCTTCCCTTGTAGAAGCCTTCTTCTCATTGAGTCTCTCATAGACTTTCTAGTCTATAATGCTATCAAGGTCCTTCAATTTTAGATTATTTAATACAATATATCTCACAGTAGATATATATATCTGATCTTTCTCAAAATTGTTGTATAAATCATAAAACTTGTTCATCTAAACAAAGTTACCTTCATTTTCAATCATTGTATTGATCTTCTCAATCTTTGGCATCTAAGGTTGTTGAGATTTTCCTACTACTTGCTTAGGTGGAGTCACCTTTTCTTCTTGCTTGGTTTCCTGCTCCTCATCCTATTCATCACTAGAGTCAATTGACAACAATATTTTCTATCTCTTTCCTAGTCTTGTGGCCAATTATTTGACTCTCTTTGTCTTTGTCGACACTACTTCCACCAATCTTTTAGACTTTCTCTTCTATTCACTAGGTTGAACATCAGACACTTCTGCATATAGAATGCTCTATTCTGAAGATGTCTCAACAACTAATACTAACAAAGGTTGTATGTTTAGTATGCCTTGCTTCATTGTCTATATTACAGCCTTAGATTCACTCTCTATCATTTTGGGTTCTGATTTTGTCTTCTTCATTATTGATTAAAGATTATTATGTGATTTCTTCTCTAAGTTTGCTTGATGAGCATGCTGAGTGATCTCATCATATGTGCCAAATCTATACTTTGCTTTATCTCTATTTGAATTCAGCAACAAATTAATGTACCCAATTACTACATCATCATTCAATTCATAGCTCAAGGGATCAAGAAATGTCTCCCAAGGTTCCACTACTTGAATATATGTATGATTTGTATCAACCAAAATAAAAATATCTTCCTTGAATATGTCCACAAATTCTAATTTTTTTTTTTCATTCCATTCTAAAATGTCCTCATTATTAATTTTAGACTATCCAATATCTTGTCTATAGGGTTCCTTTTACATACCTCTAAAATCTTCTCCATTATGCATTTGTCACTACTCATTATATTTGTGACTAATAAGTAAGGAAATCTCTTAAGTACATGAAAGACTATGTGATTGATCAATGACTGGAATCTAAACATGCCATTCTTTATTGCCGTAATCTTTTCAAGGTTTTCTAGGAGTTGCATTCTCAGTATTTCACTCAGATTCACTTTTTCTTTCTCTACACATTTCTTATATGCTACATATATGAATCCTACTAAAATTTCATCAATCTTAGAACTTGCACAAACTAAATAAGCAATAATTCTACTTAGAAATCTCACATCATCTTGCTTGATGGTGTTGATCACCATAGCCTTACCATTGTACACTACCTTTGTATAACTTTCAACTTTCTTCTTGACCATTTTCTCTCCTATAGGTACACTACCTTGTTTACTAAGACTAGTTACCTCATGAATAAGGTTGGTAGAAATGT
This sequence comes from Cupressus sempervirens, assembly GCA_028749045.1. Classification (NCBI taxonomy): domain Eukaryota; kingdom Viridiplantae; phylum Streptophyta; class Pinopsida; order Cupressales; family Cupressaceae; genus Cupressus; species Cupressus sempervirens. The sequence goes on from CM053786.1 coordinate 484,190,430, forward strand.
TAGTTACATTGTCTTGCATCCATAGTTTACCATCATGTGTCCTTCTCAATATGATTTGAGTCCATTCATCTATGTCTAACTCATGATAGAAATGATACTTTAAAAAGTATAATTCCCTTAGATGTTCAAATCCAAGCTTCACACTCATGCCAATGAAAACTAGTTCCATAGCTTTGTTCATGAATTCACTACCAATCGACTCAAACGTGCAATTCAAATAATTTTATATGTCATCAAGATAAACTACATTGTTTGGAGTGATAAGCAACACCGAGTTAGGGTTTCCTTCATTAGGTTTTACGAAAAAAATCTTAAACTTAGGTCTATCTTCATTCTCAACACTATGTACTATTGATATATCCATGATCTTATCAAATAATATCTTTTACCAAATAAATTTATAGAAAAATGATAAAATACCTCTTTCCAAAAATAGGGTTTTCTTCAAGATCACTATGACAAGTCACTTTTGAATTCTCTTTGCTTTCGATGTGTTTTTAATGAAGTGAAAAGTTAATTATGTACTCTATTTATTCATCAACTTGAACTTTCATTAATTACATACTTCAAAAATATGAAAAAGCTATCAATTATGTATTGTAATCAAATAACTATTCAAAATCATCTATTCAATCTTGATATGTCACCCAAGGTTTACTATAGCCTTTGTTCATCATGACAAACATTCTCAAGACTTTGCATCATGAAATTCTCTATAGAAACATACTTTTCATCTTTTGTTATAGAATTAACCTTTATTGCAATACCAATAACTTTGAATTTCCTCATAACTTGTTTAGATGAGCTCCAAATCATAAGCAAGCTTAGATACCATCTAAACTTAATTAGACACACCTTTTCCCAACTTTTCTACCTCTAATTTGGTCTTTGACTAAGGTTCTCAAATTCAAACATTGTGAACAAACTTAATTCAACTTAATTGAATCAAACTCAACAACTGACTTTGATCTTCTTATCTCATCATCATATAGCTTTTGTTTTGAGATATCTACTCCTTTCACAAATGCCTCATTAAGTTCTTCCTGAAGTTTACTAACAATGTTTCTTTGTTCTTCATTGTCTCTACTAGTTTTGGAGTTCCTTTCATGATTCCTTCTGTCATTCCTTCTATTCTTGAAGTTTATTCCATTATTTCTTCTATCTCCAAAGTTTCTATCCATTCTGTAGTACTTTTCTATGTTTCCAAAGTTGTTTCATAATTGACATATTGGTGCTCTACTTCTAGGATTCTACTGATCATTAGGTGCATGACAATTATGAGCAATTTTTCCTAAGTTGTTACACTTATAACATATAATGTATCTTCTATCTTCATAAGATATTCCTTCTCTCATTGTGATTTCATTAGATCCTCTTCTATCTATAGGGTTAGTATATATAGACATTCTACTATTTCTTCTATCATTATCATACTTAGGTTTCCTGAAATCAATTTCATTATGACCTATACCATGACAATTATGACACTAAAAGTCCTTAACATGATTGAATGACTTATTTGTACAATCCCTTTTCATATGACCTATTTCATTGCATTAAAAGTAGTTGCCTTTAAATTCATATTTGGTTGTCTTAGGAGTCTCCACTTTCTTTGGTTCGTCCAAGATTTCAACTTCCTTTTCTTGCTCAACTTCTTTAGGTTTCTCAAAAGATTGATTAGATTCAATCTTACCATCAAATTTTTTTCTTTCAGATCTGATCTAATCTCAAGTTTCTTTTTAGACATGTTAATTAGATGACCAAGACCAATCTTATCATAAGTAGGCTTCTGTATTGACATAGAATCGTCAAGCTTTTCTCTACTAGAATAAAGCTTCTCAAGTTGTTGTTTGTCTCGTTTTAATTCACCTTTCACAATAGTATTATACTTATGGAATTCATCATGATCTTCTTTCAATGTTTCAAACTCAAATGTTCTTTTTGCCAAACTTGCTCTCAAACCTACATTTTTAGTCTTCAAATCAGATTCAACTTTTCTAGGATCAATTCTCAAAGTCAACTTCAGATTTTTAATCTTCAACTCATGCTTCAAGATCTTGTACTCTATCTTCAACTTTGAATAGTCATCATCACTAGCTCTAGATTCAGTAGATTCAGGCTTGGATTTGAGATGTTCAATATTTTCCTTCAATTGACCAATGTATACTTTGGAGTCTTCATATTTTTTCTTCAATTTATCTCTTTCTTCAATAAGGAGATCAATTTGTTCAAGAGATTCTTCAAGGTTCTTCATCAACTATTCCATATCTATAGGGATCTTACTTAAGTTGTTAAGCCTCTTCAAAGTAATCGAGCTCTGATACCAATTGTTAGAAACATGGATTACTAAGGGGGCGGGGGGGGGGGGGGGGTGAATCAATAATCTATAAACTTTGATTGCCAACTAGATATTATTACTTACTTTAAACCATGCATAACAAATCAATAAAGTAATGTTGAATAGTAATAGTAATCGTGTACAAAGAAAACTCATAACACCATTTTTTTAAACTAGGGAAACCATGACCAAGGGAAAACCCCAATGGGGATGATAACCACTAGATAATATATTGATATATAAGTTCCTTATTAAAGGATGGACCTTGTTAGGAGTCAATGAGAAAGTTCAATATAAGGATTCCCTATTAGGAGACTTTGAATCCCTATTAGGAGATTCCAACCCTATTAGGAGTTGTGCCAACCTTGTTAGAAGTTGTACCAACCCTATTAGGAGTTATGGTATAAGAAATGGAAGAAGATCCCATTGCCCAAACATGTAATTTCAACTATAAGAAGAGTTCATTGCTCAAACAAGTAATTTACTATTATCGTCCTTCCTTCATTGATCTCTGATCTTTAGCTCAATCTCGGATCACCAAATAGCTCATATAAAACTTTGCATATAGTCTTAATTCACATTTTTACAATCTCTCACTTCATAATCTTACCACAAAATTTCCTTTGCATAAATACCATGCCTTTACACAAATTATTGTTGGGTCGGCTAAGACTAGAATTCACATTTCCAAGTTAGAGTAGATATCTAGGATGTCGGCCCTAATTGGACAAGTAATTGTTTTGTAAACAAAACAATCATTTCCTTCAATTATGCTATCTTGCTTCATCAAAACATGATTATTTTGGTTTCATACACTCCATACAAACTTATGAGGTGATACATGTCATCACCAACATGTATACTATCTCCAAGTAACTTCTCTAGTGATAATATGATGTCAGCAACAAGTTATAAACAAAATAATACATTGTTGTAAACCAAATTCTATACTTAGACAATTTTCTAATTACCAAACACTAAGTATATTTATATCAAAGGTTTTCTATGAATATGTACATCATGTGTTGTCATAAATGACAACAATTACATATCACTATTAGCCAATTGTCAACACAAATGACCTATAAATCTTAGAAAAACAAAACTTATTGGGGCACTATAGTTAGCAAGCTGATTATGCAATCAGTTGCCCTTGAAATGATGTCTCTAGGTTGGAATCCCTGACTATGTCATCACTATCTCTCTCAAATGCACAAAATATCTCAAAATCACAAGAAGACAAATGAATTGAAAATGACACTTGGACCCCTTATATAATCATTTGACCCAATTTTGACCTAATATTTGAACTCCTTGGAGTTGTGTGAAGATTGTACCTCTAGTTAATTTTGACATCCTGGATCAATTTTCAAGATTGAAATCAAAATCTAAGTTCATCTTGATGGTCAAAAAAATATTTTAAGATTCCCTCCTTATTCTATGAAGTTAGTTGACCTTTTGAGGCCTAATCTTTGAATCCTATTGGGGCATCATCATTTCTTCATTTTTTTATCATTTCAACTCTCTCTCTCACTCCTTACTCATTTCATTATGTTACAATTTTCCTCCACATCATCTTTCTCCTTGATTTGACCTAGTTCTAACACTTTATCTTCCTTGGTCAAACTTAATCAAACTAGGGCATCCTATCAAATAATAGTGGTCATTCTTGGGTTTTAATCACTTATTTGTCATCATGAACCTTAATTTATCTCTATTGTATCATATTTCACTCATTTATGCATCTCCTCTACCTCATTTTGATTTTGATCATGAGGAGGTAGGAATATTCTATCATTATTACTAATTGATTGCTTGCTATGGTTACTTATTTCTTAGGAGTGTATGCTTGACCTTTTCATTTGCTCTTGATCTATCTAGTTTTCTTAATACTCTTCTTGAGTTATGATATCATCTCTCTCTCTCCTAGTATTTAGTATTGTCACTACTAGGATGTATATTCAAGATTTGTTATCTCACTCTATATTTCATTCTTTGGAAGCAAATTTCTCTATCTAATGCTACCTACTTGGCTTCTTAATCTTTTGACGTAATGTGTTCCCAAATCAATCACACATTAGTCAAAAAGGGGAAATTTTAATCACCCAAAAATGGTCACTTGGACCATATCCCCCTTCTCAATATTTTTACTAAATTATTATATCATTTTCCTAGATTGTCTTTAAAATTTAATTTATTTGATTATATCCTATAGTTTGACCACTTTATTCTAAATTTCATATTTAGTTAAAATGAATATGTCCTCCTTTTATTAAATAAAAGACCCCTTCCACCTCTTATCCTAAGTTGCACTCATAAAGAATTTTCCTCAATTTAGAAATAAAAGAAAAAACCTTTTGTCTCACATGGAGATGCAAAAGTCAATTCTTTCTTATTGGTGGAAATGATCTTGCACATGGATCATGAAAATTTAGACTCCTCACCTTGATTTGATCTTCTTTCCTCATGATCCCCACCATTTGTAATTCTTTAAAATGGAGAGCTCTCTCCTCATCTAGCATGAATCTTCTTTGCATTAGTGTTATATTGTAGGTTTTTCTATAGGTACTCTTAGAGCTTGTGGAGGATCTTGCAACTTCATCTTCATACTTGAAAAGCATTATAGCTTAATATCATATATCATTAGCATAGCTTCCTTTATGCATTAGAAAAATACACTTAGCTAATTAGAGGAATTGTAATACTTTTATGTTATTAGCTTAATTTGCATTCTTTACATTTTGTATAATCTAGTTGCATTTTGCAAAGAATTCCATGGTATCTTTTGGACACTATAATTATTTCTCTTTTCTTTGAACCATCCATTTCATGTTGTACTTGCAAGGGGATGTATTTATTAGGATCAGATGAGAACCCTTTATTCATATTTGCATTCCATTGCCCTCTATGCCTAGGGAGATTTAGGTCAACATTTGGGACTATTAATCCATGAGTTCTCTCAAATAGAAGGACTTAGAGAAGTGCACATTCTAGTGTGTACAAAATAAGAAATTTCAAAAACATGGTAATTTGATACATGCTCTAGAAAGGGAGTTTATTCCTTGTTTCACACACTAGCCTTTGTAGTAGTGGGCCTTTGACTTAGTAGGCTAGATGTGTCTTAACTTATCAAGAGGATACAAGTTCATCATTTTGCCTACTTAGTATTTCACTAAGTGGGTGGAAGTTGTACCACTTTTTATATTCTATGACAAAATAGGTGTCCATGCTAATCATGAATTACATCATTTTTCACTATGGTGTGCCTTCCTTTATAGTAACTAATAATGGATGACATTTCAAGGACAAAAATCTCAAAAAAAATATGTTAGAAGTTTTAAATCAAGAATCATTGGTCATCCATCTACCATCCTCATTGAAATGGACAAGTTGAAGTATCAAAGAAGATAATCTTAAGATCTTACATAGAATAGTAAATAATTTTGGGAGGGGTTGGCATCTTCAAATGAATTCTTCTTGTAGGCTTCTAGAACAAGCATCCATACACCAACCAAAGATACTCCTTTTACCCTTTTCTATGGGGCTAATTTTTTCTTACCTATCGAGGTAGAAATACCTTCTCTTAGAATCTCCCTAAAAGGTCTTGTAACAAATGAAGACTACATAGTATCTTACATCCAATAGCTTTAACTTGTTGGAAATAATAATGGAAAAGTAAGTTCTGAGGGGGAGGGGGTGTGGTGGGGGTGTGAATCAGTACTTCAAACTTTTGCCTCTAAAACATATCACCAATATCTATCTTATAACTTAATATGTAAACTAAAATAAATTAATCATGCATCAAATTCATAGCATAAAGTAAAATAACACATAGCACAATAAATTAGTTACCCAAAAACCCTCCAATGATAAGGTAAAATTGGGGTGGGGATGACACCCACAAATCTTCACTACTACAGTTATAAAGTGTGACCAGGTATGGTTACAATGTGTTTGATCATAAACTATGATCTACCCTACGAGGGGCCTACCCTATCAAAGTCTTAGGATATTTACTCTATATCACTTGTTAGAATGATTCAGCACCATGATCCTTTGATTAGCACATTTTTTCTTGATGTCATATCTTCTCTTTACTTATAAATCCTTGATCCTTATGATTAGATATGTCTCCTCTTTCCTCTTTCTACATTGCTATGTTCTCTCTAATTGATTCTACAATTCATAACACTATCATAATATCCATAGCAACAAGAATTCTCTATCTTCACTTAGCATTCATCTCTCACATATGTTACAAAATCTTTAGGGTTATCCTTCTTAAATAAACATATGTGGAATGGGCTAGGTTAGAATCAATGGTTGTGTTTGATCCATATTTCTAACTTATTCATCCCTTAATCTGATTGGTTACATGTGCTACATAGGGATTCACAACATGGCTTGACCCTTATCTTCTACAATCGCAAAATAATGCTTATGTTAGCCCAAAAATGGTTTACATAGTAGTTTGTGCTATTAAAAATAGCTATGTTTTTCACTAATTACTTGACATCCAAAGACTATGATGCTCAGCCAACATTGTGCTCTAAATGTTGTAACTCAACTTTAGAATAGCTTGATACTCACTATTTACTTGACACTTGAATCACTTGGCACATACTAACATGTGTGGATCCTAAATTGCTTAGCATGCATAGATTACTCAGTACCAACTAGTCCTCAACACTAACTAGTCATATTTCTTGGCATGTATTGTTTAGAGACTTATTAGCTCACATTGTTTGATTGGATCACTTTGATTACTTGGCATGCACTATAATTTTTCTAGAGAATGAATACGTATTTTTTCATTACCTTGTCAAAACCAAAATGAGATCAACAATCTCCTCATTTGACATAAATGGAAAAAAAAATTTGTCATGCATATACAACCTTATTATTAGCATAACTCAAACAATATATATTCATGACTCAGCTCTCATACAAAATTTTCAAAACTTCAAAATTTGCAAAATTTTGACTATCCATCATACCTTTTAACTCCATTACTCCCCTTGATTAAATTCTTCTTTTCTATTTCTTCTTCTATTACTCCCCCTAAGTAAATATCTTCCTCATGCCTCATCAAAACTTCATATTCCCCCTTTTTTTACACTTATGTTAGCTGGGTGGTACACTTATAGTGTGTTTATCCAAAAATTATTTATGGATATCCATAATTATCTTCAATATTATATCCCAATTGTTGTTGGCTGCCTCTAAAGATTGATATTAAATGTCTAGCTAGGCAGCAAAGTCAACTAAGTCATCATGTGTTGAAAGATGAGAATCTGTCTTCATCAATTTCTCTACATAGGCTAGTTCCTTATACAACACTTCTATGTGTGGATTCAACATGGATTGGATATTGAACAAGGTAGATCTTATGTTTGCATCCTGTGCTTGTAGCTCATAAAGCCTACCTTGAGTGGACAACAACATCTAAAAGTGTGCTTGACTTTGGCCAAGAGATAATTTTAATGTAGTTCTTGTAAGTTTTAGATCTCCCTATAGGTGGTCAATAGCCCTTTGAACTTCCTATGTGAATGGATTAACATCATATAGCTTAGTGTATAGAAAGAAAATATTCTCTAGCACATTTCTCACACTTTCCATTTTGGTTGCTAAGTCAATCTATCTAAGTGCAATTGCACTAAATATCTTGTCTAAGACCTTTGTATGATTTGTTTTTTTGACCATTCTAAGAGTTTAACATTTGAATTTAGATCTTCATCCTTTACGTTATCGATAATGTTTACAAGTTTCTTAATGATAGGTTTGTATTCATTTGATTATAGAAGGCTAAAGGAATCAATGAATATGTCTTTTATCTCATGCAAAACTTTCTTTTTCTTGTATTCCCTCCTCAATATTTTTTGCCTCTTTTTCCTTTTTAGAGCTTCATGTAGAATACTCATCTTTTCAATAGTGATTGTGTTGAGATAAAACTTTGGGATCTCAATCAATTCATCTAGACTTACATCACCATATGATGCAGCTTCAACACTCATGGGTGTACTAGAACTCAATCTTGATATTTGTAGTGGGGCCTCTTAGGTACTCAGCCTATGAAGAGTTTGACTAGTAAGAGGAGATGTAGAAACTAGTAGTGAGACCAGTGTCTTTATAGCAATTTTTTTCCTTTAGCCTAGTAGTTAGTTCTAACTCTCTAGTCCTATTATCCTCCTTCTAAGCTTCACCCTAAGATGGTGGATTAGGTATAGGACTTTATTCCTAACCTATGTGTTTTTTAGTTCCATATTTATCAATTATCACCAAGGTTGGTAATCTTGGACTATTTAGGCTTGGCACTGATGTATCTACATTTTGTACTTCTACCTCTTTCGTCTGAAATACAACTATGGGAATTGTAGAAGGATCTTTTTGATCTAGGCTTACTCTTTGATCTTTTGAAAGATCTTGTGATTCCATTTCTCTCACCTCTATGGCTTGTGGAGGCACATTTGATGTTTCTTTTGGTTTCTCCCTTGCAAATGCAAGTTCTTCCTTTTGGATCTCATCCACTTTCACCAATATGGGATTTGTGCATAGTAGGGTTGTATTAGTGAAGTCCTTTAGGATTTTCTTCAAGTCATCCTCACTCAAAGGATTCACATTCTATGCTAAATTATTAGAAACATCCTTGATAATTATAATTTATTCTTATTGACTCTCTTGATGTGCATGTGGTGGACTGGCACTCAGCACTTGTACATCTTGTACATTTTGTTACTCATCTTTGGCTATGGCCTCCTCTCTTTTTTCTCGCTGTTCCTTCCACATAAGCTTCCTTCATTGGGTTTTCATCCTTATATTTCTCTCCTTCCTCATTCTTATCTTGCTCTTTCTCAGCTTGATTAGCTTGTTTATCAATTTCCTATGTGGATAGTCCATATATGACCTTCCATATCTTAGTGCTCTCAACTACCACATCCTCAACTTGTTTCTTTAAAATCTTAAAAGCTCTATGCTTAGGGAAAACTTCCCTTTGTATCTATCCATAGCTATCATTATCATCTACCTATCTGAGGAAACTTAGGCTAAAGTAGCCTCTCTTATTTGTCTTTCAATTTTCAAACTAAATTTCCACTTTTTCTCAACTTAATCACATAGACTTTTAGGTAGTGAGTTGGCAATATCTAGGGGAGTAGTCTTAAATGTAGTCATCATGTCATATGTGACCTCCTCAACTTTGTTCTTGTTAATTTTTCCTAGCTTATCAAAATCTACATGTGTGAACCTAGATAAATCTACATTTGTAATGATATTTTCATACAAATTATCTACATCGAAAGAGGGATTGTGGCTTACCACCTTGAATTAGCTCAAGTCATCTGACTTTGTCCTCTCCTCATCTAAATATTCCTTATTTTTCTTCTTTCTCAACCTCCTATAGGTCTTCTTTGTAGGTTGCCTTAGCTCTATTGTGCCAATTTCCCTTTTTACTTTAGGCTTTGTAACTTCAATATCTTGTATAGTGGCTACCCTTGTGCTTGACCTAGTTGTAAGTACTATGGACTTTTGTTGTGGCTTCTTCACAAACTCCTCTATTTTCTCCAATTTTTATTCCTTTTCTTTTCTCTTTTTTTCCTTCATTTCATTAGGTGCTTCCTCAACTTCTTCTCCCTTGGCACCTTCTTCATCTCCACCTTTATCCTCTCCTAGGACTTGTGTTAATTTCAATGGATCTTGGCCTTTTTTTCCCTCTTCATCATCATCATCTTCTTCTTCTTCACCAAATCTCTCCTTCATCTTCTTAACTAGTTTGTTCTTCTTCCTAAGAACTATAGTTGTCTTTAAGTTAATTGTGATTCTAGATTTGGATTCCTCATAATTACCAAATGAGATGGCACTTTTGTCACTATCTTCTACTAATAGAGTAGTTATTGTGTAGAGGCCTCATCTACATTGATTTCATATGGAAAGGGTTTCAGCCATCTATCTCTAGGTATTGTTGCTTGCACATATGTGTGGTCTGCATCCACTAAGAAATAAACACCTCTCTAATGTTGGTCCATTAGTGATACAAGGATCCTCATCCTTTGTTTCATATATTTCTTAAAATCCTCAAAGTAGCTAGTCATTACTAGCTCAAATTTCTATCCAAGTTGTTCAATAAACTCTATTATTTGATGTGTGACAGGATTTTTTGTCATCCACACTACTTTACCAAATATAGGAAATGTGTTTTTCACATAAAATAATATGAAAACCAATAAATAACCAAATGTGCATGATGGTCTCTTTGCTTTCGTAATGATGGACTCTTTGCTTTCGTAATGGCCTCCAAGTTTTCTGATAACTATTGTAGTTGCAACTCAGCAAGCTTTACTATCTTGTAACCCGAATCTACATCCATACATGAAATGTTATTTAGTTGGAAAGACTAAAAGAATTTGTGAGCTATTGCTCTCACTATAAAGGAAACTAGGGGGTCTGATATAGTATCAATAAATATCCCTCTTTTATTCCACATGTCACATGTATTCTTTTCAATCACTTCCTTTGCATCACTGCACATAATATTAGGTCTATCTAAGGTAGGGTATCCTGATACTCTATTTATAATCCTCTTAGTGATCTTAGTTGGTCCATTCTCCAACCAAATATAGTTATCATGTATGTGACTTAGCACTATTTTGATCCATTCCTTCTTGACTACTTGGGGAAAATCTAGAGCATGGGCTAACCCTTTCTTCTCTATAATTTTATTCTCTTCCCTCAATGCCCATTATCATAAAGTTGATTGTATATATCCCTAATCTCCATATCTTCTACCTCCAATTTTACATGTGTAACAACACCTTACATCCTAAATCATTAAAACTTTTGGTGGTATCATTGATAACACACCAAATAGGTCTACTTTCTATGAAATTTCATGAATATCTCTGAAAGGGGGCTGCCTAACATAATTACTTGTCAATTGAACATTGAAAACTTCCTTCCCCTCATTCCTAACACTTGCAAAAGAGCTAATTGCCATTTTGACTACTTATAGTTTGTGAAAAAATAAATAGTATAACTCAGCAATAGCTAAATACCTTTCAAATTTGATGAATGATATTGAGTAGTAGTCAAATCTAGTTTGCAAACACTTAAAAATATTTTTTCAATTCACCTTTGTGCTCTTCGTGTGCTTTATAAACTCTGGTAAGTGAAAATGAGTCAAAATTCAACTATATAACCCTTCATATTTGGCATTAAATACTTAATACATAGTTGTAAGCTTAGCTATCATAGGATTTTTTTACACACTTAGCTATCATAGAAAGCTTAACACTACCATGTCTCCTTAACTTGAGAACAATAGTAAAGTCTTCCATGCTCAGCAACAACATGGAAAAAAAGAAGAAGCATATTTTCTCTAGATTCTAATCACCTTATTATATCTTGATTCATGCATATATAATGTTTTTAGATCTTAGATTGTTGGAACTAATGCATAATATAACTTTTCAAATATTAGTCACATACATACCTTTGATTTCCTAGTTGGGGGTGGTGTGATTGCCTGATCCATTGGGTGAAGTGACCTCATCTTGACTTGATGTGTTGCAATATTCCTTATTTTCCATGTCTTGTTCATCTACACCTTTACCTTTTCAACATAAATCTTCTCTTTATCTTTTTGAAATTCACTGCTCAATATTGGTGACCTTGTTGGATAGTTTATGTTGACATGACATGTTTTCAAACTAAATCATAAAATCTTATTTATTATTGTATTTACCTTTGAAATGTGTTCTAATGCATTTTTTAGTAATGTGACCATACTCTTAACAATAGTGACAATTTTACCTTGTATTGTAATCCCAATCATATGAATTTCCATTGTGGTTTCCCTTTGTTTGTTTTTTTGATGCCCATTTAGATTTGGATCTGCATTCATATGCCTTGTGTCCATACTTTTGATAGTTGCAACAATAGCCTTCAAATATTTATGTGTTGGTAGTCTTGGTCCTACATTCATGTGTCTAATATCCTTGTTTCTTGCATTTGTGACACTGACCCTTGAATTTCTAATTAGGGTTATGATTTCCATCTTTTCTCCTACAAACATTTTCTATGTGACCCAATTTTCCATAGTTATGAAAAGTGGATTTTCTATTCTTAAGTTTGTTACTCCTTTTTAAACCACTTTTAGATGATTCTTCTTCTTTAGTAGTAGTGTATCCTAGTCTAATAGTATCATTCTTAGGTCTTGGTGATTCCATCAATTTCTCAAAATACTTTATGGCCTCACTTGTCTTATTAATATTTTCTCTTTCTTCTCTCAACCTATTTTGCAATAGGTAATTCTATTTCTCCAAAGTAGCAATCTCAATGTGTTTCCTACTTAGTTCTTGATTTACAAGCATCAACTGATTCATTGTATCTAATTGCATGTTTACATGATTTTGCACATTCGATGTCTTTTCTTCAAGTTTGTTAGCTGGAATTTTTTTTTCTTCTTCAATCATGGTTGTATCTTCTTTAGTTTTATTTTTTAGTTTAGTTGTCTCACACAATAGTATCGATTGTGCATTTTGTTCCCTTTTGAAATTTTTGACTTCTTTATTTAGGGTACTGTTCTTTTCCATCAGATCTACAATTGCTTCAATTAACTCTCTAGAGTTTCCATCATCAAATAGTTTATTACTATCAATTTCTTGATAATGAGTGTCATCTTGTTGAATGTCTATATATTTCCTTCTCTTCAATGAGTGTACTAGTTCATCTCTTGCCTCCTTGAGTTGATGTAGAGAAAGTTGTATTTCAATCTTCTAGTTATCAATAGTCTTTCAAAATTTGTAGACTTCCATCTTCAAGAGCTTACCTCTAGATTTATTAGGCTTTTCTTCAAGAGAACCATGCTCTGATACCAATTTTCAAAAATAACAATAGAAAAGTAAGTTTCAAGAGGGGGGTGAATCAGTACTTCAAACATTTTCCTCTAAAATATATCACCAACATCCATCTCATAACTTAATGTATGTAAACTAGAATAACTTAATCATGCATCACATTTATAACATAAATTAAAAAACACATAACATGGTAAATTGGTTACCTCAAAATTCTCCAATGAGAAGGAAAATTTGGGGTGGAGATGACACCCACAAATCTTCACTACTGTAGTCATAAAGTGTGACCAATTATGGTTACAATGTGTTTGATCATAAACTATGATCTACCCTGTGAGGGTTCTGCTCTATCAAAGGCTTACAAAGAATGTTAGGTCTCACCTTGCTAGAGGATTTAAACTCACAATTAAGTAAGCACTTAGTTAAGAGATTTACAAGAGCCTATTAAGACTACAAAGCATGTAAAGACTACTTTGTTAGGAGATTTACTCTATATCACTTGTTAGAATGATTCAAGACCATGATCCTTGGATTAGCACATTACTACTTCATGTTAGATCTTCTCTTTACTGATAAATCCTTAATCCTTTTGATCAAATATGTCTCCTTTGTCTTTTCTCTTCTTTTCTTTGTTCTCTCTAATTGATTTTGCAATTCATGACACTATCATAACCTTCATAGCCACCATGAAAGCTCTATTTGTACTAGCATTCATCTCTCATGCATGTTACAAACTCTTTATGGTTTTCCTTCTTAAATAAACATAGGTGGGATGGGCTAGGTTAGAATCAATGACTATGGTTTATCCATATTGCTGCCTAATTTATCCCTTAATCTAATTGGTTGCATTTATTACATAGAGATTCACAATGTGACTTGATCCTTATCTTCTAAAATCACAAAATAATATGTTGGCCAAAAATGGTTTACATATTAGTTTATGCTATTACAAACAATGATGTCTTTGACTAGTTACTCAGCATCCAAAGCCTCTGATGCTTAGCCAAAAATATGCTTTTAATGTTATAATTTAGCTTCTGAATAGCTTGGCACTCACTATTTACTTGGTACCTAAATCACTTGGTACATACTAACTTTCTTAGCTCTTGAATTACTCAACACACATAGACTTCTTGGAACCTACTAGTGCTCAACACTAACTAGTTATATTGCTCAATGTATATTGTTTGGAAACTTATGCTTAACACACTTTGATCACTCATCTCACACTAATTACATGGCTTACTCTAATTACTCAACATGCACTATAGTTATGCTAGAGAATGACTAAGTGTTTTTTACTACCTTGTCGAAACCAAAATGAGATCAATAGAACTCTTGGATAAACATCAACAAGCCATATTCGATCACCTTAAAGTTTATTAAAAAAGAATGAAAAGAGATACAAAAAGAAAGTACACCATCATACTTTTAATATTGGTGATCCTATTTTTAGAGAGAATCCTAAAAATCAACAAAATCATGTATAGAAAGAAAAGTTTCAATCCAACTAGTTGGGTACTTACATTATCACAACTTCCTTTGGTTCATGTGCTTATGAACTATCTACACTAGAGGGAGAATAACTCTTGGAACCTATCAACACCATCCATCTAAAGAATTTATATGCATGACATTTTATATACCTTGAGATCTTGTACATAGAATATATGATCCTAAAATGCTAAAAAGAAAAAATTGATACATGATCTTGAAAAAATGTGTATCTTCGTGCTTATCTTTCAGCATGCACCTTGATACCACCAAAAAACTCATAAAAAGTCCTTAAAAATTATCATCATAGTGAACACTTTCAAAATAAGTGCTTTGACGTGCCCAAAAAAATTAAAATTCAAAATATGAAAAAAAATAGAAAATCAAAAGAGCAAAAAAAATGAAAAACAAGAAAAGTGCCTTGGCAAAAACTTAGATACCAACACCATGGTAGAAAAAATAGTCCTACCAAATGATGAAAGCTTGGGAACATTCACTACTTATAACCTTTGTACTCCATCTATCAATTTGTGGCTTCAACCATGAACCATTTGACCTTTGCAACACACCTTTGTGATTTGGAACTGGTCTCTATCTAAGTCTAACTAGGGGGTATATTATGTGCCATCATTGTTTCTAGGACAAATAGGTATTTCTCAAGTAGGGTGTTTTTTAGTGGTGAATATTCATAATTTTGTAAATTTTAGATTTTTTTTGCTAGTAATTTGGCTATTAATATAAAATTTAATACAACCTAAATCGCTGCATTTTTATTAAATTTATTTCTAAAATATTTAAAATCACACAATAATTTATTCTATTAAAAAAATTAAATTCAAAGATTCACCACAATATTCGATACATGATTAGATTTGATTCACCTAAATATTATATATTATTGAAGAAATTAAAATTAATTCACCAATAATTATCATATTTATTAGTTACTTTAGGGATATATTACCAATATTTAGTTTTCACTATTCATTTAAATATAATGTAATTATCCTCATAATTTCCATGAGATAAAACATATTCAATTTTTGATTTGTAATAGTCCATGATAATTAGTAAACTTCCTATTATTATTGAGATTCACCAATATTTTCTACTCAAAAATTATGATTCCAAAATAATTACCAATGTAAATAATATTTAAAATTAAAAAATTGAGAGATTCATCAATAAAAATAATTTATTTTTTCAAAATAATGAAAGATTCACCAACAATTTATATCTTTTTTTGGAGGGGGTTTTCTTAAAGTTTACCCTATTCTTAAGACCACCCCAACCAGTGTTTCATAACATTGTTACTTTTGACATCAAGTATTTCTTAACAATTATCAGATAGCTTATCTCAAACTAACATTTCATTAGTAGTCCAAGTCATACGCTTACTTGTGAGAAGAATTCTTAGAAATATTAGTGATGACTAAGCTATGATTAATGATATGTTATTTGTATATTATCTTTTGATTATTGTTATTATTATTCCTCCTCATTCTTTCCAATATGTGACTCAACTAGATGACTATGTGCATGGGGAATATTTTCTTTGTCTTCTACTTGTGGGTGTGGTTTCAATTATCTTATGTGTTTAATGCATCAAGTGTGTATGGTAAGATATTCTGTCATGATTGAAATGTTGCATATACCTTGACCTAATTAATTTTGAACACTTAGGTGATTTTTAACTATATCCTTCACTATTATCAATGTGTTTATTTTACACAATACCATACTCATGATTATCTTGGCATCTATGCCTCAATGTTGGTTTAATCTTGCAACATTGCCCAAAAACTTAATCAACATTTTCTTGATGTCTATGTCTTTGACACATGCATTAATTCCTACATCTTATCCAATATGGATCATATGAATATCTCCGTAGTTTCACTCACACTAGTTATGGTTATATGATCTTTTTATGCCCCTTAATAAAGATTTGTGATGAAAATAATGACCAAGATTCCTACACTTTGCACATGCATTTTTCATCCTAGATTGTGTTTTAGCTTTTGCATCTTGCATTGAGAGAGGAAAGAGTCTTTGTATTGGATGCATATTATCATCATGTGTCTCATGATCTACTAATTTTATCTCATTCTTCATCCTTCAACTTCTTCTACCTGTCAATAATCACTTAATCACCTCTTTCTATGTAAGGCCCACACTAGTACCCTATTAGGATCTCGATGAAATAAATATGATTAGGAGTTAATTAAATTATGATTAACATTTTTATTACTAATAATGATTTATGAGATCCTATTAGAGACAAATGAAGATTTTTATTATTATAAGGTTGATACCATATCCTGTAACATTAGGTCGATAAGATAAGATCACATGAAAAATGAAACTCAACATGTTCAAGCTAAGAACCTAGTCATGAGATTTGAGATATGATTTACTAGACACTTAGGGGAGATGAATTAACTTCTGCTCTCATAAGAAATAACAATTAGTATAGATCAAATGTTAACAAAACATAATGGTTGCACTCATAGATTGGTTTTAAAATATGAAGACATAAATTGGAAGCATTCAATGGCATGAGAAAATTAACCCTAGGGGCACACACACCTCGTAATGAGATAAAAGGACATAGTTAGAAATATTACCTTGGTCAGTTGATTTGAAAGGATACTAGTAGCAAGTTTGCACAATAGTGATTTTCACTTATGACATATATACTAAGATCCATTGTACATGTTTTAATGATTTAATAGATATTACTTTGGTGTTTCATTATTATGATAGACAAGGATTGCGATGGTATTTAGAATGGTAATTTTGTTATGATTAGAAAGATTAATGTTATACATATCTTGATATTTCAATGTTTTGAATATTTTATGAAAATGATTAGATGGAAGATAACTGAATATGTTGATACAATTAAGTGATATTGGATTATTTTACACTCATTTGCAGGTATTTCTATATTATTTCATTGGGCTACTGACATTAAGTTGAGTGTGTAGGAAAGGGTGGAAGCATAAACCTGTGTCACCCTTTGTGATATTCTTAGGTGTTTCAGCCGGAAGGCTTTCGGCTATAACAGTTTCGATCGAAATGGTTTTGGCCAAACATACATGGAAATTTCGTGTGGCTATGTGGCTCATACCATTCTGGCTGAAACCACAAGCCACAATAAAACTGTCGTAAACCTCTTGCGGCTATCATTTTCACTGTTACGGTTTCTAGGTTCCTGGAGAGCGAGTCAAGTTTTTCGGCCGTAACCGGTTAGTGGCTTTTTCCTCCCCACTTTTTAATAAATTTTTAATGTGTTTTTTGATTAATAGATGTTAATTGTACTTAAAGTAGTTTTTTTTTACCTATTTTGTGAGTATAATATTTAAAATTGTTTATTTTTTAATATGTTTAAATTATTTTAATTATTTTAGATTGTTTTAGAATGGTATTTAAATTAATTTATTAGCAAAAATGTAGTTAAACATGAGATAAAAATGTAGAAAAACATTAGTTAAAAGTGTAGAAAAACATTAGGTAAAAATATAGAAAAACATTAGGTTAAAATATAGAAAAACATTAGGTTAAAATGTCAAAAAAAAATAGTTAAAAAATATAGAAAAACATGAGGTAAAAATGTAGGAAAACATTAGTATAAAATGTAGCAAACCTTTAGGGGACATTGTTCAGTTTCTAACATAACTTGATGGATCTAGAGGTGAAACAATAATATCTTATGGTAAAATTAATTTTGACATTAAATACACCTTCTAACATAACCCTATATTAACTACAATCATAACCCATACCACATTCTAACCATAACATAGGCCCTCTACTAACTGAATGAACCACACTTAGCTATTGATGATGTTCATTTTAACAACTAGTTATTGTTAGGTAATAATGAGTCTTACATTACCAAACAACACATTAAGATCATTTAAATGATATTTTTTTAGGTACGTTATCCATGCATCTATGTCTTAAGGGGACAGAGGAGTCGTAATAGGTCATACTATTTTTTATAGGTTCCAATAAGTCTTAATATGTATTATTAGGATGTAATAGGTCTTATTAGGTAATGATGATTCTTACATTACCAAATGACACATAATGACTTCATGATACATTTTTAGGTATTTTTATCCATATATATGTTAAGGGGACCTAGGGACTCCTACTAGGTCATTATGTCTATTATACGTTCCAATAGGTATTCATATGTTTACTAGAACATAATAGGTATTGTTAGGTAATAATGAGTCATACATTACCAAACAACACATTAAGATCACTTATGCATTAAATTTTTTGGTATGTTATCCATACATGTGTGTCTTAAGGGGACATAGGAGTTGTAATAGGTCATACTATTTTTTATAGGTTCTAATAAGTCTTAATATGTATTATTAGGATATAATAGGTCAAGTATTAGGAAATGATGATTCTTACATTACCAAATGACACATAACGACCTCTTATGATACATTTCTAGGTATTTTTATCCAAATATATGTTAAGGGGACCTAGGGACTCCTACTAGGTCATTATGTCTGTTATAGGTTCTAATAGGTATTCATATGTTTACTAGCACATAATAGGTATTTTCAGGTAATAATGAGTCTTACATTACGAAACAACACATTAAGATCACTTATGTTGCATTTTTCAGTACGTTATCCATACATGTGTGTCTTAACGGGACATAGGAGTTGTAATAGGTCATACTATTTTTTATAGGTTCTAATAAGTCTTAATATGTATTATTAGGATATAATAGGTCTTATTAGGTAATGATGATTCTTACATTACCAAATGACACATAACGACCTCTTATGATACATTTCTAGGTATTTTTATCCATGTATATGTTAAGGGGACCTAGGGACTCCTACTAGGTCATTACATCTGTTATAGGTTGTAACAGGTATTTATATGTTTACTAGCACATAATAGACTGACCTTACTATCAACCTTAATAAAACTATATCCCATTTACTTTATTAACATTCTTAACTCTAATTCAAACTACTAAATTAAGTCATGAGTTCTAAATTGTAAACTAACATTTGCTAACTAAACTCATTTACTTATCTAGCAACAAATTTTTCAGTCCCTATGTCCTAACTCTCATCTACACTCCCCATAATCATCAAAGCATTTACATCAAAATCTAGAATTTAGTCAAGAATTATATTTTTTTATTGCATGTATACATGTGTACACTTAGTTATCATTTAATCAAGAAATTTTATTTTATTTTTATTGCATATACACATGTACATGTACCAATATTTATTTTTCACATTTGCATGAGCACGTTACAATGTACATTAGATATGGTTTCTAAGATAATTTTTTTAAAAATACATATGTATGTTACATGATTGAATTTAGCACCATACATTTAATGTTGTGTATTTATATGTATGTGTGTTTCAAATTAAATTTAACTTTTAATTATTTTAATTTAAATACACTTGTATGTTTATATTTGTATATATATGCATGTGCAAATCTCTAGATATTTATCACTTTTGTAGCTTCACATTCATATCCTCATATTTATTTTCATATATACATTATGGCATCCAGTTCTAAGGATTTTGATCCTACATCCTTAGGGGATGCTAGTGTTCATGGTGGGGGTCAGAGTGTTGAGTCTGGTATAGCATGCAAATCGACCTCCTCCACTCATGATAGATAGCAGTTATTTAGAGATATAGTTGCAAGATTATCTTGTGCTATGTAGGTTTTGGATACCTCACTTTCCTCTTCTACCACCATCCCTAATAGGGAGAAGGTCATAGCGATGTGAGAGGATTTATTTCATATGATTCAGACAGTTGAATCATACAACCCTTTTGATGATATGAGCATTGAGACATTTTATTCTTCTTTATCTCACAATGTCACTGGCACTATGAAGTACACACAGATTGACACTGAGGTTTCCAATGGCATGGTGAAATCCATGTTTCCATCTTATATAGATCATCACAGAGTCAGAATCTACTCTGCAATAAAGTGTACTGATCCACTCATCGCACCATTGATGTATCCTTGTTGGTTGGCTACTCATCATAGATGGCCACAGAAGGATGAGTTCCCTCTATATTTCTGCAAACAATTGTTTGTAGAATTTTATTTACACTATGATGTTGACTATATAGATTATCCAGGGCATGTTGGGGTTAGGGGAGACTTTCTGATAGATTTAGACCCACGGACACTCTTGTGCCCATTAACAAATGGGCAATGGTGGGTCCAAAACCTTTTGGTTATGCCGAGAGGTCCACAGATGGCTGCTACAGGTGAGAGTGTTCCTGATGATACAATTAGGACACAGATTTTTTCAAGCATCACCACTTTTGCCACATAGTTAAATGATATTTCTTCTAATCCATGTGGTAGATATATGCTATGGTCTCAAGGTACCGCTCCCATGGCTACATCATCTAACACACCTGTTGATGATGATTATGGAGTTGCAGACATACCTTCTCATGTAGACATTTTTGCAGTCTTAGAGGTGGATGCATTGCATCATTTGGCATCATATTTAGCATCTAATCCTTTAGATACATATCAAGCATTATCTACACTCTTAGGGATTCCACTTTGTGACATGAGCTCTCAAATTAGTCATATTTTGTCATGTACAGTAGTCCCAGAGGATTCACAGAGGCAAGAGGACATTCCTGCACCTTCTACTAATCCTACTACTACACAGGCCTAGGCTACAACACTAGCCCCAGCTACTTAGGACCCTACAACACCCCCCCTACTCAGGATCTCAATGCCAGATAGCTTGGTCTTTTTACTTTCATGCTTTCAGATCAGGGCCGCACTATTGACTTGGACACTGATACTATTTTCTCATTACATGATTCATATATTAGTCAAATCAGCAGAGCATTACATAATGCTACGATAAATATCTCTATATGTTTATATTTATTTTTATTATAGTAAATAATATGTCTATATGTTTAAATTTATGTATATGTGTGTGTTTTTGTATGTGTTATAGGGTTTGAGTGATAGTATGTTACGTTTTACTGATCTGTAGACACTGACAAATCCTACACGTTGTGAGTCCCAGGTATGTTACAATTTAAATATATATATATATATATATATTTGATTTATATACATGTAGATCTTGATATAATTTGTTTGTACACATAATTAAATGGTTCAATTTATCATTTGACATAGGGTTCAGATGCAGATGATAGACCCTTTTGGGGACAAGGCCCAGGATCAGGAGGGGGGATGTAGCTGATTAGATCATATGTGGCCTTTTATTTTATTACATACATGTTATGTCTAGATACATATTTATATGGACACTTTGATGTTTTATATGTTATTTCTAGATATGTTTTTATATCATGGACACTAAATGATTTCTTATATGTTATTTCCAAACATCTGATACATGATCTATTTTTATACATTTGATATGGGTACATTATATTCTCCAGACATATGCACATGTATGTTATTGATCTTTTAATGTACACATCTATCTTATTGATCATTTTATGTCTTAATCTTTTATGTAACTTATGTATGTGTTATGCACATGTTTCTATATGTTATTCATCTTAATGCCTTATATTCATGTTTTCAATATTCAAGTTTACATGTATATGTATAGTTATTCATCTTAATGTCTTAATTAACTGTATAATTAACTATATTTAGTCTAATTATATTTAATGTAGATCATGTATTAACTATATTTAATGACATGCCTTAATTAACTATAATTAACTATATTTAATCTAATTATATTTAATGTCTTAATAATTAACTCTATTTAATGACTTAATTAACTCTATTTAATGACATACATTCTTAATTAACTATAATTAACAACATTTAATTAATAAAATATAATGTATGTAATATGTAACATAGTTCATATAACATATACATGTAAGAACATATAAAGAGTATGACCTAAAGAATGCATGTTACAATATTTAATTAGTAAAAGTTAATACATGCAAGAACATAATGATTATATACAAACATAAGGAATGTATCATATAAGAACATATAAAGATTATATGTACATAAATGCATAACAACATTAACAATCATATGTAAGAAAACATAAACAATGTACATATAAATACATACAAATACTAAAGGGGTTGTCTGAAGGAGAGGTCAGGTAAAAAGTGGTACTAAGGGGATGTTCTAATAGGTGGTCTTAAGGGGAGGTCCTAATAGATTGTCTTAAGGGGAGGTCCTAAGAGACCTAGTCTTAAATGAGATATCCATGTCGAATTTAAATAAAAATAACAATACATGTCTAATTTTGCATATCCAAGATAAATGATCCAATGTACAAAAATTTATAAAACAAATATCTTGTCAATATTAAATATGAAAGTATAAGAGCTATACAGGCATAGCTCAAATAGAGCTCCACAATAAGTAGATAGGTAAACTAGAGCTCCACAAACAATTTATTGTTAGGATCTTCTCTACTTTTTATTATCTCTAGAAGTTTTTCATGTTCTTCAATAGGTAATTTCCACTTTTGATTTCCACGACTTCCTTTTCTTTGTACTGCTTCAAATTGTAATTTGGTTTCTATAACATGGTTACTGTAGTGTAAAACCTTTTCTCCAGGCTTGTATTCAATAAATTCAATACCACTATTAATTACCCTTGTTTGTTGATAATATGTTCCTTCAATAACAACTGATCCAATTGGATATGATTGTTGATCAGCATCTATAATTCCTTCTAGCAACTTGTGTTTTGCTTTTGTGCATCTTAAAAGATAATAGTCCACATTTTCCACATTATCTGGTAAGGCTTGAACTGCAAAAATATCTCCTGCATGTATATAAAAATATAGATAAATATAAATTAATTTTAAAATAAATATACATGTATATTAATTTATATATACGTATATATGCACACAAACTTGCCATAACTAAATCAGAAATGCGCTCATAATCAGCTGAATATACAGGATCATGAATGTCAATGTCAATGTCAACATCTTCAAAAGGAGGCTTTCTAACTATCTCCTTCAAATCCCAATGTGAAACATACCCATTCCCAATATTTTCACATGCACTCACTAGATTGTCCTTAATGCAGTCATCACAAAAACATGTTTTCTCTCTTACTTTAATTATTGGAGGTTTATGGTTTCCTGTAGTCATCACTTTATGTAAACTTCTAATAATCATTTGACAATTGTAAGGATTAGATCGATCTATATATGTTACAAATACAAAAAATAATTGTCATATTTCAAAATAAATATTTAATTAAAAACTCAACTTGATTTGAAAAATACATTAAAAATAAATATAACTTAGTTCACCTTTCACCTACCAAAAGTAACGGTTATTATATTTAGTATCTCGAGTAGCAAAATGAACTTTGCACCATTCAACAACTTGATTTACGCTCTCTATCCTATTCCCTATATGTACATACAATATGAATGTATATATAAAATTTAAAATATATGCTACTAGAGTATTAAACATGCACATTTAAAAAATGCATATATTTACTTGCAAGTTCATGTTGTCGAAGCGCATTTTTTATACATGCTCCTGCTCCATCATGCTCCCCTTTTTCATGTCCACTTTCAAAGAAATTCCATACAAACCTAACATTGGTTCTAGCATGTTGCATTGCTAACCAATTAAATGCTTTTGCAGATTTGAATTGTCCTATGAACACGAAACATGATAAGTATCTACAATTATCTATGTACATATATCAAATAGAAATAGACATGTCCAAATAAATATAAGTTAAAATAAAGTTAAATAAATGTGTAACTATTTCATTTATACTAACCTACACATCCATCAGACCAAATCCAGTGCTCTAAAACATTTATTCCATGATTTCTGAGATCTTTAGAGAACATTGCAAAACAATGAGCCACATAACTCCTATCATGAACTCTATCATCACTAATATAGAAATGAACCTCTTTGATGATGATGCATTCATTTTCATCCAATCTTTCTATCTGATCCACCTCAAATTGTTCATGTCTATAGGTCACTTGCACAAATATTGCAACTTGTTCAAAATGATAATATTAGCCTTGGAGCTCTGTATGAGGTACAAATGTATAATTCTTAGAAAAATCTACAACTGAAAGTATACAAATAGGTGGAAAACAATTTTTGGAATCACAAAATAGTTTAGCTTGCCATCATGCACCATGACAATGTTGGATATGTGGATATATCAATGGACAGAACTTGGTCATTAACTCATCATAATGCAATTCACTCTCCTTCAATACAATTTTTTTGGATTCATCTCCTCTATTATTTTGGTATGTCTCATATTCATATCTTATCCATGAAACTGGTGTGGATTCATTAATATTCTCAACTTGCATAATTTTAGAAAATTTGTGTAAATCTCCACAATCTTCACATTGATTTTTGATGCATTGCACTTTGAATTCATCTAAATCTTCTAATTTATCACATAATATGGATCTCACAAATTGTGTTGTACTTCTAGGGATGACCAAATTAGGATCAAGTACTACCATAACTTTTTTAAATGATTGCAAGTGTAGACCAAATTCAACATGATTTCTACAACAAGAAGTTTCATGCATCTTATTTATGCGTACAAAGGAAGTACGTAAACTCTCAAACATTCTTTGACATATTTTTACATTCAAAAATTCTTGTTTGAATGCTTCAAATAATTCACTTTGAGATATATCTATGAAATGTTTTGGATGTTCAATTTTGGCCCCTGTTTCTTGATCTTTAATTTGTATAGTATCATTTTTTTTGGAAGAAACATGAGAATGTGTGGTCCAAAATTCAATAACCTGTCTTTTTACTTCTTTAGAAATCCTATCTTTTCAAGGAACTCTACAAATATTCACCCAGTTATTCTCAATGTTATCATCTAGCATATTTCTTCTCTTGTTGTATCTCTGGACAGTTCTTCTAGATATATGTAGTACATCAAAAATTGCACGTACCTATTTTCTATGTGTCAATTTTCTACTAGATATAGTAGTCATCAATGCTCTGCGTGCATTACTCAAATCACCTCCTTGAGTTGTGTTGTCAATTTTATTATAAGAATTTTGCAAGTTTTCAACTATTGTATTATTAATATTATGGGCATGGCTTTTCCTATTATCAACACCCAACAACTCTAAAATAGGTCTCATATCTTTTCTCCTAAATAACTTGACAAATAATTGTGCCTGTCCAAATATACTTTTATCCTTGAAATATTCATCCCACATGTTTTGATAGTGCTTTATGATAGTGTTATCATTTATCATATCTTTAGATGGAATTTGGTTAAAAAGTAGTTCTTCATCCAAATCCATCAAATTTTTTATGCTTTCTAATTTGTCTCTATCAATAAAACTGCCAATTTCTTCCTCTTCATTACTTTCATTTTCTTCATGAATTTCATCTTGTTCAAGAATTTTAGTAGGTTGGTTTTTATTATATTTTGTATGGCCTTTCATTTTGTCATCTCTTTTTCTATCATATTTCCTTGATCTTTTCCTTTTACTACCCATTGAATATTTCAATCTATAGAAACAAAAATAAATAAATTTAGATTTCACTAAATATCAGCTAATGGTTCAATATATAATACATAAAAATAAAAATAAGTAGACAAGAAAAAAAAGTACCTTCAAAATATTCGATCCTTTGCAATATTGATTAAATCCGCAGCATAGTCATTGAAAATTACTTCAAAATTAATTGTCTTTTGAAAATCCTCTTCCAATTTTTGTTGTCTCTATATATTTAATTTTTTTTAAAAGAAAAAACATTTTTTTTATATCAAACAGTGACATTAACTGCTTGTGGTTTAATCTACTAATAGGGGTTTTGGCCAGAGCTGTTTCGGCCAGAACTATTCCAGCCGAAACAATTTCGGCCGAAACAGTCTATGTGGCAGCCAAACAAGCAAAAATTAAAAATTTTGTAAACATCTCACTTTGAAGGCCAATTTGACCTACTAAAATGAAGTCTTTTTAAAAACTAAAAATATACTTTTGTAGTCTCAGAGTCACGATTATGATCATATAATTTTTTAAAATTTTGATTATGAATAATATGTTATAATTTGAAAATATTACAAGTAGGTATCTTAAGATTCAAGAACATGTCTATTCAAAAATAAGAAAAAAATAGTAAATCATGTTAAAAATTTATTTATTTTTATGCTGCACTAGAGGAGAGAGTCTTCTTCAAGAATATGTAATTTGTTTTAAAAAATATGTAGATTTGATGGGAAAAGTTTGATAGGAGAAAAAATTGTCAATTTCTAATAACTTTGACTTTGACTAGTTATAACTTCAAAAATATTAGTTGAATTTCAATTTTTCTTTTTCAGTGCACTAGGTATACATGTTAACTCTAACATATTCCAAAATCAAACCAAAATATGAATATTTGCATATATTTGTTTGACAAGAAAAAAACTCTATATTTTTAGTATTTTTAAAAAATTCAAAAATACAATTAAAAAATTCAAAAATAAATAAAATTTTTACTCAATTTAAAAAATAAAATTTATAGACATAAACTTCATCCAGTTTTACACATTTCATTAGTTTACATCATCTTCAAATTCTAAGCACAAATGCCACTTTTATTTCGTTAAAGTGGAAGATTTTAAATTCTGATATCACTTCTCCTTTATAAAAGGTGACACAGGTTTGTGCTTTTACTCGAAA
This sequence comes from Cupressus sempervirens, assembly GCA_028749045.1. NCBI lineage: Eukaryota > Viridiplantae > Streptophyta > Pinopsida > Cupressales > Cupressaceae > Cupressus > Cupressus sempervirens. The sequence continues at coordinate 484,217,839 of CM053786.1, forward strand.
GTTGAACCATGGAGATTATTTGGGGAAATAAGGTTCAAACCTATGTGAACACGATAAAGCCAAGGTGAATCTTTGGAAGATTCAAAACCTCGTTGTATTGTATTTTTTTGTAATGTGATTTTGCATGGGTGTTATAAGTTTAAAGATCATGATTATTTAGAGACATGTCATTGTGATGTGTAAGTATTTTAATGTGTGTGTGTGTGTGTGTGTGTGTGTGTGTGTGTGTGTGATTTGAAACTTGTGCTGTTTACATGTAAATGACATGTCATATAGGATTTTTTGGGCATGAAATCAGTTAACCTGAATTTAATGCCCCATTATGAAATTAAGTTAACCCACCTTGGAGAGTGTTAGGATGAGTTACCTTCATGATGGAATTCAAATTTAAAATTTAGTAGGAACTTTAGAGAGCCTAAAAGTGGTTCCCAAGAGATATTTTGGTGAAAATAAGTCTTCCACATGGTGGTAGTATAGATTGGGGGTCTAAATATACCCATTAGTTGGTCTAGGGGAGTTAGAAGACCCTCTAAAATAATCATTTTCAAGTCAATTCGAAAATCAGAGTGTCACATGACTTTTTTCCTCATCCCACCACTTCGTTAAGTTCTATTGGTAGAAAGATACAAGGGTGTAAGAGGGATAGGTGGGGATGGAAGTGGAGGGCCTTTTAGGGAGCTTGTCCCAAACTTAATGGTTGTTCACCCACTCTCTAATTGTAGAGACACTTAGGTTTTGGGAGAAGAAACTTGGAAGCCAAGGAAGGAAATCTCTTCATCACCATTTCATAGCCATTAGCTTGGAAGGAGGTTAGTTCTTCAAGCCATCTTTCTCTCATCTCTTGAAAGTTGAAGGATGGAAAATGTAAGAGTTTTCTTGTAGGATTTATGTGTTGCATGTGGTGCATGTGGTATATGTTAGTGAATGTGAGTGTGTTTTTTGAATCTATCTACCTTTGGTTTTGTTTCTTGAAATGTTGTGGTGGATTGAATGTTGTGTTGGGTGTGAAGGCTTCACTCACCCTTGGGAGGGAAGAGACGCCTTGGGGTGAAGGGGTTAGTTGGGCTTGACATTGGAGTTGAGAAATCCTTCTCTTGGAGAGGGGATAGATTTCATGGAGTATGGGCTCCATTGAAGCCATATGCATTTCTATTGTTCTATGGGAGGTATAAGTGAGGATATGTGAAGAGGAATAAGTGTTGATAGCCTTGTTGAGGGATGTGTTATTGATAGCCTTGTTTTGGCATGTTTCTTGGAAGCCTTATTGAAATATTGCAATTTTTTCTATGGGAGATATAAGTGAGGATATGTGAATAGGAGTAAGTGTTGATAGCCTTGTTGAGGCATGTGTTATTAATAGCCTTGTTGTGGCATGTTTATTGCAATTGCAAGATTTTTTGTTTCACAAGGATATGGTATTCTCCTCCTTGAAGAGCCCACCTTCACCCAATGTTTATGATTCCATCTATGAATCATTGTGCAAGCCTTGGTTGGGGATTGTAAATGTGTTGTTAAACTGCGATATCCATGTTGGTTCTTGTTTTTGTGATGTTGTTTGTATGTATCCTAGTTGAGCCTTGTTTCCACTAGCATGAGGGTGGCCTCCTTGAGGCCTAAGTTGGGAGGTGAGCCTCCATGGTTCCAAGTTTGTGTTGTGTTGCAGGTTTTGTAAAGATGGATCCCTTGGAGATATTAGGCTTTATTCTTGACAATGCTGGAAAATCAAGTGTGAAGAGAGAGACCTATCCCCCCATGAAACCCTAAAATGTGTTGTGATGCTATGTCTTCATTTTATGTTTCAATGTGATGTAAAATGAAACTTTTATAGGACTGCATATTGCTGAAATATTGTAAAGTTGAGAAAATTGAACAAGTAGCCTTTGCAAGGAAATGTTGATTATGAGTTTCGCCATATGTGATCTGATGTATTATGAAGTTATTAGATGAGATCATTTCCTTATATTAATTGTGAAGCAATTGGTGAAAATATTTCATAGTAGTTACGTTCATTTGATATAGTTGATTTAAATCAATACATAGATGATTGCAGTGTATGTTTATATGTTGTACTTCCATATACTGAAGAAAATTATCATATTGGATAGTTCATTCATGAGTAAGGAAGTTATCTCTTTTGGATGCCAAAGTCCTAATAAATTCCTAGGAACAACATCACATCATCAACATACTCACTAAAATCCTATGGTAAGGTTAAAAGAAAATTAGTTCAAAAGAATACATAGTTCAAAGGCATAAGAGGACAATCATGTAGGTGCATATTAGGCCTCTGAAAAATGTATGGGGAAAGAAATTAATTCTCCCCAATATTACAGACCATTAAAATAATAAGGGAATATGCCTTGATTCTCTCATTAGGAGCCAATAAGATAATAGATTTATCATATGGATTAAAAAAAAAGTGTGCTTCCTAAAAACTTGACCCAAAAAGATTTCACATGATCCTAAGGAAGATGTACAAAATATAATCATAGTACATTGCAAGGAAAATAGTAATAACAAATTAGATAATCTTAAATTTTAATTCAAAAAATGAATTACCTAGGCATCACCTTTTAAAATTGAGGATACCATGTTTAAACAACAAAACAAACTTCTATGGAAATGGGGCAGCGGTCCCACTAGGCATCCATTCCTTAGCAAAACCTTGGACTTGGAGAAAAGAATGTTAATGATGCTCCTTTTACTGACATATGTCAGCAAATCCTCCTTATCACCTAGCCTCCTTGGAAATATAGATGGGAAAGGACTTACACATTCCACCAACCACCCTATGCTTGAAAAGAGTGTCCAGTGCATGGACAAGACCTAGTCACCTAGGAAAATGGATTAGTCTAGGCATGTAGGGGGAGGGGAATGTTAGGAAATCATGTGGGAAGTATAGTGAAAAAAAAATTTAATCACTTACACATGGTATGGGGTAGGTTAGAATTATTCATGGTTAGTTTAATATATAAACAATCATGTGTGGTAGTAAAGGTTAGGGGTTAAATAGTATATTTAATAGAGTTGAGGTTTGGGGAAAGACATATGAGAGTAGTTAGTGATAAAGTTTAGAATATGTAGTGTAGTTTAGGATTTCTTTTTTCAAATTATTAGAAAAAAAAAAAGGTTGATTGTTTAATTATTAGTATTTAGTAAACATTTCCTGTTAGTGAATAATTGTAGGTTAATAGAAAGAGTAATTAGTGATTAGTATATGTTAGGAATTAATAAAGGGTTAACAATATAGCTGACAATAGTTAGAACTAGATAATGTTAATGTTTGAATAATTAGAGGATACTTGAAATATATTTATAGATAGATAGTATGACTATTGGAGGCAAGTTAAGTAGTTAATGATGATACACATAGATATCAATTAGCGGAATGTGCTAAAATTGTATGCATAACAAATTTTATATATATAGAATTTTCATGTAAATTTTATCGTCCCATAAGACATAGTTAACACATGTAATATAAGGAATGTGTTGATGGAATTATCTAGGATCATTTAGAATTTTAGGTTGCATAGAAGTTATGAATTAAGTAATTACCTTAAATAAGAGTGTAATAGTTGGTAATGTTAAATTATATAAGTTGAAAATCATATAATTTTGTGGAAGTTAGGAAGAAGTTGGTAAAGGTAGTGAGGTGAAATTTTCTTTTAGATAATTTACTTTGTAATCAATTTTAATAATGTGATTGGCCACCTTGGAGGACTTGAAGACCAAGGTTTTCAAAAAAAAATTTAAAAAAAAAATTATAAAAAAAAAAAAAAATATATATATATATATAGACACACACACACACACACATGAGTTGAATCACAAAATTATGAGCCCTCCAAAATTAGGTTGGAAGAAGTCGATTAAAAATGAAATCTATACGTCGAATAATATAAAAGAGAATAGCGGTGATCCCTATTAGTAAAAATGAAGAATTAGAAACATGATAGCCTAATGTTAGTAATATTAAAATGTTAATTATTGATAATGGACTAGAAGGTATTCATGCATGGTAGTAGGCTCAAGGGAATAAATAATTGATCGTCAATCTAGTTCATAAACCTTCATTATAGTTGGAGATGATAAATGATTGGATGCAAGATTTCTTTAAGTGTCATACATATATCATTAATAAACTACAATGGAGTTAGGTATAGAACATAACAAGTTAGGTTCTATATACCTAAGTCAATTATTGTATATCTTTGTCTCATAGGAATATGGAATTATAATAACCACTTGGACCCAGGATTTGTACTTCACACTTGCAACTCAAAGGAAAAATTGTGAATGAAACTAATTACCGAACAAAGCAACATTATTATAGCCTTGATAAACACAAGTCATATGGACACATAGACATGTATATAGATCTTCCTTGGTTTTCTTTAAAATAATAATAATAATAATAAATTTTTTAAAAAAATTGTGTGTTTTTTCCTGAGATTTTGGGCACGACATTATAGTCTTTAGATCATTGATCATAGTTATTTCTTCTATCTCTTTCATCCTATAATTAAGGGGTTAATCATATCAACATATCTAATCTATCTACATGATAAGCTTTCACATCATTTTTAATTATCTTGTATTTCTACAAAAATTACACCCTTATCTATCTACATGATAAGCTTTCACATCATTTTTAATTATCTTGTATTTCTACAAAAATTACACCCTTACCTAATATTGATGTCCTCAATCCATTTTTGGATTGAAATTGAAATCTAGTAGATTCACCTTTCTTGTTAAAGATGCAATTTAAAACTCCTTCCACTCAAATGTAGTTGACCACCTCTTCAGGCTTATTCTTTCTTTCCAATGAGGAAAACTTAATATAATATCATCGAGATCATGTGTTTTAATCTATTAGAACTTTTGTATATTTATGGTCAACCTTGGTCAAACTAGAGCACAATTCTCATTGGTAGGTGGTCAAACTTGGTCCAAATGCTCTTTAACCTTTTCTAAATTGATTATCAATCATCTTGGACCTTACATAAAGTTCATTTGATCAAATCTGTTCCAATTATGCATCTCATTTATATCATTTTTTTAAAAATCCTGATGGGGCAAGAATACTCTATTATCAAAAGCTACAAATTGATTGTGGTGTCATCACTAGGGGCATCTTAGTTTTTTCACTTCACATCAAGTTGAGATTGTTCAAACCTTTCTACACAAGTGATTTTATCACTTCACATCAAGTTGGTCACTATAGGTGCTTAATTTGGTTTCAAACATGTTGAATCTCATCACTTATCTATCATCAACTTAGACCTAATGTTTAGTTTCATTTATTCACATAAAACTATTCATTTAGGATTCTCTCCTAGTTTGTGTTCAATCAAGATTAGAATCAATTATTCTAATATTCATTTGATTGAGCTTGGATTGAGTTATCCATTAGCTCAAGCTCATTATACTTCGTTTGATCAAGTTTGGAGTTGGATCTTTCACAATAATGTATTGATTCATATGAAATGCTCAAAATTATTATGTTCTTTGACTCTCACTCATGCACTAACTCAAAAAGGGGAAAATTTAATCACCCAATTTTGGTTTGGAAAATTATAAGCCCCCTTTATGAGTATTTTTAATTCAAATTCTAGACCATTATTATGCATTAAATCAAATTTTTGTTATTAATTAATCAAAGAATATTTGATCAAATCATGACATAATCATTTATTTTATTTTTCCCTAGAATCTGACAACTTTATCTCATGCAGAAGCATCCTTGGGTTGTGGTAATCTTGCATCCATAAAAATATATTTACTTCATTTTGTGTTTTCTAGTTATCTATCTAACAACTTCATTTGGCAAATACTTTTTTTCCTTTCTAGATTCAATAGGATTGGCTTCTTATTATGGATCTATCTAGGATCACTATCCTATATTCATAAAATTTAATGTTGCACTTTGTTGGAGTTGTGTTTCATCTTCTTAGGTGATGATTTCCTATGTTGTTCTTCATGTGATTCTTGGTATTTGTTTCAGCAAGGTTTCCTATTTAAGAGTTATCTTACATGCTCTTTGATCTAGGTACTTGGATAATGTGTGGACCTATATCTAAGGCCACCAAAGATATTATAATGTATTATGTATTTAGCTATTAATTCGTTGAGGGTTAGTCCTATACTATACATATTTCCTATCATTGGATACTATGAACTCAAAGTTGACTTATGTGTCTAGATGGATATATATGAAATATAATTAAGTCAATTATAGTAGCATGGTTGATAAAGAGAGAGTAAAGAAAGAGGATAGCTCATGAGTTAAGTATATCTCATGAGTTAAGGGTTTTGTTTTTAATCTAGAATGTATGGGTTGTAACAAGAAAGGACTTACAACCTGACATGTATATAGTTCATTTGATGTAATTTATTGGTTATTGTCAATAAAAGATTTTTTTCTCAACCATATCTTGTTATACTTCTACTATGTTGTATTTTTTGAGGGCCTGGTCATAACTACTTTAGGGATACACCTTCCTTGTACTCCATTAGATGCATGGTATCAAAGAGAGGTTGCTTGATTGTCACTAATTTGATCACAGTTAAGCTTAGTGGACTTATTAGGACCTAGACTTCTTGGCTATGAGGTGGTAAATTGTGGCTTAGGCTTGTAATTATAGAGGACATGCCCAAGTGGGTTTATAACCTATTAAACACCTTTTAACTTATTTTTAGTGGATGGATTGTTGACGATTGAGGAAATTGCACCTTGTTATGATTCAATATGTCACCTAGAAGGATGAATCCAAGGAAGTTGGAACATATGTTTGAAGAATTTAAGAAATAATTAAGTAATACAATTTGTACTATCTTGAATGAATTCAAAAGAAATTCTAAAACATAAGATGAATGTGTAGAAGCTATTAAAGATCTTCAAGAACCTTAAGTATAGATCCATGTAGAAGAAGAAATATTGTTGAGGTCTATGGCACAAGTAAGTAGAGTCATAGAATGGAAATATAAAATTATTTGTGTTCTTTAGGTCATCAAGAATTGGTAGATTGGATTAATGAACTTGAGAATCATTTTGAGCTTGAGAATATTGTAGATCCACATATGGTTAGGTTAGCACAAACTAAGTTGAAAAGTCATATTTCCTTATGGTGGAAAGAATTAAAAAAAGATAGAGAAGATAATGATCAAGCTAATATTGGTAGATGGAAACCCACAATTTCTATATTGAAGGATAAATTCATTCCTAAATATTATTAACTTGAATTGTTTAAGAAGTTGTAGAACTTGAAATAGAAAGATATGTTTGTAAAATAATATACCAAAGAATTTTACAAGATACAAATCAGATTTGGACATCATGAATCTTCTAAGGAAAAGGTTGCAAGGGATAATAATGGTATGAAATTTCATATTTAGAATGAATTGAGTATGTTGAAATTTAATTCAGTTGAAGATTCTTATCAATATGCATTGAAGGCATAAGATAAGTTAGGAAGAAAGAAATATAAACAATTCATAAAAGGGTATAAGGGTAAGTAAGAGGTTTTTTATAGGAAAGATGTGTTCAAATGTACTTTTTAAAAATGTGGTAAAGATGGAAACTAAGCTTTTGAATGGCTTGGTGTGAAGGTTGACAAACAAAACTTGGAAGTATAGACAGAACAAAAAGTGGAAACTTTTAATGTTGATTTAGTTTGACCTAAAGTTGGAGAATCTCTTTTGATGAGAAAGATCATGTTGGCTAAGCATGATGAGGAACCAATACAAAGAAATAACTTATTATGAATTATTTTCAAGTTTGGAGGTAAATATTGCAACGTTATTATGGATTGAGGTAGTACTAACTTGTATTTGAGGAAATTGTTAGAAAACTGGGATTACAAATATTGAAACATCTTACTCTTTATGGTATTAATTGGTATCAAGATGATCATTGGATGCATCTTAGAGGAAAATTCTTCCTTGATTTTTATTAACCTTTTAAGGATAAACGTGATGTGGTTGACATGAGTGCCTATCATGTTTTACCTTGTAGACCTTGGCAATTTGATAGAGGATATATACACAATTTCAAAAAGAATAATATTATAGTTGAGAAGGATAGAAAAAAAAAAATTTGATTCCTTTGAAGGATGAGGGAGGAAAGGAAAAGAATGTAAGTGTTTTTAAGACTTTCAGTTTGAGTAAAATAGAACCTGTGGTTAAGGTTAGTATTGTTGAGGGACAATCTAACTTGAGGAAGTCATCTAATCATATGACTAAGAATAGAGGTAAAGGAAGAAGACTTCTAGTTAGATGAAGACATGTAGTAGGTATGATTCATTTGATCTTGGAAGTACTAGCAGTAGAAGATCTAAGATATTTGATGAATTGTTTGTTGCAGTAGTATGTTGAGATAGACTTCTATGTTGATTAATGAAGATAATTTATGGGTTAGAGAATGAGATTTATATTTTGAACTATTTTAGATGTTCATAAGTTTTTATGGAACATATTTTGTCACCTTGGGTGTCCAATGCAAGAGCATCCTTGGGTTGTGATAATATTGCATCCCCAAAAAGATATTTTCTTTGTTTTCTAAATTTTCTAGTTTTTTGTGTGAAATTTTTATTCAGCGAACACTTGTTTTTCCTTTCCAAATTCTATAGGCTTGGCTTCTTATTGTGGACCTATCTTGGATCACTATCCTATGTTCACAAAATTTAATGTTACACTTGGTGGGAGTCATGCTTCATCTTCTTGTATGATAATTTCATATGGTGTTCAAGTGATGCTTGGTATTTGTTTCAGTGAGGTTTTTATATTTAAGATTTATCTTATGCACTTCTGGATCTAGATACTTGGATAATGTGTGGACCCATATCTAAGGTCACTAAATATCTTATAATTTATTATGTATTTATTCATTTATTCATTAAGGGTCAGACCTATATTTTATAATATTTTTCCTATTACTGGAGATTATGAACTCAAAGCCAACCTTTGTGTCTAGATGGTTATGCATGTAATATAATTAAGTCATATGAGTACAATAGAATGGTTGATCAAGAGAGATCAAAGTAAGAGGATAAAGAATGAGTTAACCTAGCATGTGCATGATTCATTTGATATAATTCAAGTTTTTTGTCAATAAAAGATTCCCATTTTAATTGTATGTTGTTATACTTTTTTGTGTTGTATTTATTGGGGGCTTGGTCATCTCCTTTTGGGATACACCTACCTTGTACTAAACCATTATCCTAATTTTATTTAATTAAAATAACATATCATTTTTAATTAAATAAAAAATCTCCTTTATCCTAAGTTCACATGAAAAGATATATTTATAAAATAAAAATAAAAGAAAATGACACTACTTAAAGTGTAATTTCCAATGAGTGGAATCTTTTGACTTTTAAAAGGGATTTTTCCACTTTATCTCCATTGCTCATTTTTTTCTCTTAATCTTTTTCTTTTATTTTTCCCCCTAGTATATGAGAACATTGATCAACCAAGAATCAATCTCCATTGTTTCTCATTCTTTTGTCTCTTAATCTTGATTGCCTACTTATTTCCTAGCTCTTTAATTTGAGGTTCTCTCCTCACTCTTGCATAGATCTAGAGTTCGTTCTATTATTATGTTGTCACTTTATCATTTTCTTTCTTGAGCTTACTTGTATCCCATCTAGATTAGTTGATATTAACTTTCTTTCATCTTGCATAGAACATATATTCAAATTATGAAGGAATAGTAATCTTTCATTCTTTCATAACATCTAACTTAGATTTTCATTTGCATATCATCATGGAGATCTTGGATACTAGTTTCCTTATTAATCGATATCTTTTGAATCTTCCATTTTAAGGTGCACTTTGCAAGGTTCTTACTTATTTGGTTGATTTGAGACCCATCACTATTATCACTTACTTGATTCTTGCACATCATATATAGGAAGTTATAAGCCTCTATTTGGGACTCCATACTCATTGGATCTCTCAAATAGAAGGGCTCATAGAAGTATCCATATTTTTGGTATACACTCATCATGTATAATTGTAATGAATAATTAATTAATTGAATGAATTAAACACAATAAGAATTTTCCAAATAAATATTGACTAACCACAAACTCAAATTAAGAGAAAAATAAGGCTATTAAGCTTTTATTGAAAATACAAATAAGAGGAAGTGTGTATGTGTATTTTTTTATGTCTATCTATGTACCTATGTAAAGATCAAGGTTCTTAGCCCTATTGGAAATGTAATGATGATTGTGTGACTGAGAAGGGGGTGAGTGAATCAGGAACCACTTAAAAATTCTTTCACTTAATCCCACTTTATTAGATTATCTAATCTACTTGCATGCATGGAACATAAAATAATAAAGTAACAACAACATAATACTTTGACATAGTAGTTTGTAACCTAGAAACCCTCCAAGTAGAAGGTAAAACTAGGTTGGGATGACACCCAAAATGCTTCACTACTGTAGTAATAAATTTGGTTAGTTAGGGCTTACAATTGATCACTTCTGGTGACCTAATTAGTTAAGAGTAAGTAGGATTGTTAGGTCCACCTTATGAAAGGATTTATACAATACAATTATGTACTCTATTAGTATTTTCTACAAAGGATTGATAGATCCACCTTGTTAGAGGATTTGACTTATGTGTCAATTAGGATGAATTGGTGGATTGATATTTGTTGTGGAACTTGATTTGCTAAATAAGATCCTTTGATGTAAAATGATAAATTGACTATGATAGATAAGTCTCTGCTTTTCCTATATACTACTTGTAGCTTTCTAATTACTCTACTTTGTAGGACTAGAAAATGGGTTAGAACCTAGCATATGAAGAGCAACTACAAAAACTCAATAAGGATACACTAAACCCTCCTAATATACCATGAAATCCAACTAAAATAAACAAATAAAAATAATTGAAACTTACTCTTTAGTTATATATCTTATGTCCTTTCTTCTCCATTTGATGTAGCTCCAATTACCTATAGTGCATATACAATTGAAAGCAAATGACTATGATGGGATAATGCTATTGAGAGTACTAGAAGTGTGACTTAAGAATGATGTGAGAATAGAGATTCTAAGATCACCTAAGAGATTGAAAACTCTAAGAGAGGTCCAAGGATAAAAAATGAGAGCAATGTGGCTCAATTTATAACCAACATTCGAGAGAAGATAATTGAATGAGAGAATAGACACTTGTCACCTCAAATGTGACACTTGCAGAATCTATGACATAAGATGTCCATGTGTCAATATTATGGGTAATATTTGAATTTAAAAATCATAATTCCATATAAATAGAAATTAGAAGTGGAAAATAGGACTAGGAAATTGAGAATTCCCATAGTTTGTGAAGATGAAATCAACTAATTAATAAATATCAATTAATTGAGAATGTTTGGTTAGCAAGAATAATTAGTAATTTGGGGTGAACATAATTGAAATGACATAGGATTAGATTATGGGTTATCTAATCTTATAGGATAAATTATTAAATGATTGGCCAATTTGATTAGATAAATGCATGATTATCCTTGTGATGAAATGTGATGATTAGGCATATTGACTAGGATGATGGTGGGTAGATCAAATCCATGATCAAATTGATTGATTGATTAGGATTATAACATGCCAAGGACATATAATATGGATTAAGAACACATGACATTTTATGAACCTTGTAAATGCTATGTGATCGAAAGTGGTAGATGGGATTGATCATAATAACATTGACAAACATTATCAATATTATTAAATTGATTTCATGATGTCAAAATCTAACAATGGGGGACTCAACAATTTCAAAGATTAGATGATGTGAATGATAATTTGACCTACCACTGAGGGACATGACAGTGTTATGATCTAATTTGATAGGTTTGATAGGTTTCCAAGGTATTGAGAGACATAAAAATACTTGGGGGGTTGGATAGATGATGATAGATTTGAGACATTTGGCACATTTTAGGTTGATTAGGGCTGATTTGTGGTGATTCTAGATTGATTTTGGGTGATTTCAGGTTTGCTTGGGATGATTCTGGGTTGATTTAGGATTATGTCAAAAATATTGTCAAATCATGGTCAAATGATAATAAATTTGGCCAAAATATCATAATTAGTGAAATGAGAAAAATGAGATGAGTTAGTATGAAAATGCGATTAAACTATAGACGTGAACCATTTTTTAGTGTCTACATTTATCCCCTCTTTGATACAATGTGATTTAGAGCATTGTGTTAAAGAATATTGATGAAAAATCTATAAAAGCATGCCCTAATAGCGGTGGTGTATATGGGTGCCCCCTCAAGAAATTGACCAAAAGGTGCATATGATAGGTCAATTTGTCAAAAATGAGAAGACAAAGCCATAGCAACTGACGGATCACAAATTGGAGCTCAAACGCAAAAGTTATGGGGTCTGGGGTGCAAAAAGAATCATGACCAACATAAAATATGCCTCTTCCACATCCATCTACGTAATAATAGGACTATAAAAGGTCTTGGAGAGGATTTTGAAGTCATTTTCACCCTCTCATTTGGAAGAAAAGAGCTTTGGAGCAAGGAAGATGGGCTGACTATCTAGGGAGAAACATCGAGGTGAAAAAGTGTGTACCTATTAATGTAAGGAAGAAATAGGACCACCAATGAGTATATTGAGGCATTCATTGTGTATTTTATGCTTTTGATACATTTTTTTATTAGTTAGGGGTCAAACAGGGCCCATTCGAGGTCCTAGGGGTCAATTAGGGCATCAAAACACCCCAAGTTGACTCAAAATGCACCCAAGTATGCACTAAGAACACTTTGGAATGTCAAGTGCATACTAAGCATACTTGATCATGCCAAGTGCACACTGAGTGCAATTGGGGGCCCCAACTATGCACCAGGATGCTCTGGGGCTTTGATAAGGGTCAAGATGAGCCTAGAATGGCCTAAAACTTGGAACACATGTCCATAAATATATGAAAAAGTCAAAACATAGGTTGACTTGGTCAAAAAGGTCATAAGTGGTCAAAATTGGTAAAACTTAGGTCAGATTTAGGGCAACTTCGTAGAATATTAACAGGGAGCGATGCAAAGGGGTGAAAAGAGTGCAAATAGACTTAGAATGTCTCAGAATTTGGTCTACATTCTAAAAACCCTAGGAAGAGTTCAAAACATAGGTCAACCTAGGTCAATATGATAAACCTTAGTCAAACTTAGTCAAACCTAGGCCAGATGTTGGAGAAAATTGACAAAGAGGTAGATCAAAGGTCAAAAATAGGGCAGATGAACTTGGAATAACCTAAATTTTGATAGTTATGTTCAAAACCCTAGAAATAATCTAAACCAAAACTTAATCTAGTCAAAAATAGGAAAAATCAATCAATCTTAGGTCAAACTTGGTCAAACCTAATCAAAATTGGATCAAATTGGTTAGACTTGGTAGAAAGCCACAAAAGGTTGGCATACAACATATGGTTATGCAAGAGGATCTTCCCTTGTTGTGGAAAAGGGGGCACAGACCATAGATCTTGGCTTTACATCATCAAATGACCATTGGCAAGTAGGAGATTTTAGTAAGACTTAGACTATACCATATTACATTCATGCCTGAGGTTAGAGGGAACATGGGTATGTTGTAGACATTAACTAAGAGATGACACTAAGTGACTAGTTCATTCTATCTTCCCATAGGAGAGGCTAGGTGACCTTAGAGGATGTATGGTGCATCCTCTAGATTTTGATCCATAGGGAGTTGATAGTGTATGATCTGGCTATTGGGTGAGCAACATTGCACTACATGTTTGGCTACTTGGATGCAGAGCTTGGGATCCAAGATTATGAAATTGGATGGGAGCTACTAGTATCATGACATGAGTGTCTTATTTTTGTGATAAGTTGAGTCATTGGTGGACTACTGATACTGGATAGATGAGGGTATGGATTCCCTATTAGATGGGGATGAGTGTTAGAGAGGATGGTTATGGATAGGATCATGTTTGCATGGGGGTCTTGTATGCTCAAGATGCTATACTACTATCTACACCAAATGACATATAGAGGTGGACTAACATTTAGTACTAGATGTACATTATTGTAGATATGGGCTTATGAGTATATTGTTTTATTTAGGCTACTTATAAAGAGAGAGTTGGTTGAGGATATACCTTATGCATATAGTTACAGGGGGATATTGGCATATGGATAGCTAGGGTACACCTGGTTCTACAGACATCAGTTGGATATGATGACATAGTGCATATGGAGACCATATAGAGATTTCCTAGGGTGGGATGATGATGAGTTCCACCTTCTATACTATAAACAAGAGCACTATCTGATAGGGCACATAGTGATTATACACTTGGTGATTGAGATGTACCTACCAAAGTGAGTACACCTATATTTTAGTGAGAGATAGGATGTGCCTATAGGGCTTGCGTTGTTTTCTTGATCAATGGCAGAGATATGAGGATAGGAAGCATCAATTAGGACATAGCTAGCCTATGCACAATCAGAGGAGCTATAACCTAGTTTATGGGAAGTAGTGATATATGTGTTAGATGTGGGTATGACAATAGCATATGCTAGATTATTTTCTTAGTATTGACCAAGGTTGTGGATAGATCTGGCAGTGCCAGTACCAAGGGCCAGACCACAAGTAGAGTAGGGTGGGGAGGAGGATAACAAGGAGGATGTGGATGGTGAGGAGGAGGAGGAGGAGGAGGGAGATGAGGAGGTGGGGGATGATGAGGATGTGGAGGATGATGAGGAGGATGGGGAGGATGCAAAGGAGGGAGACGGTGATGAGGGGGATGGGGAGGGTGAGGGTGAGGGAGATGGAGATGAGGGAGATAATGATGAGGGAGATGATGATGGGGGAGATGATGATGAGGAGGGTGGGGATGATTATGGGGGAGAGGATGACTAGGGGGATTGACAGGAGGATGGAGTTGACAAGGATAATGAAGAGGGAGGAGGTGATGAGGGGGATAGAGGTGTGGATGTTGCAATGATGGATGTAGAGGATGATCTAGTGGATGACACAAGGGGATGCTAGTACTAGTACAGGAAGGGCCTAGCCAATTTGAACTTATAAAGATGATCAGAGGGCTATGGAGTCAGTTAAACTAGGTTATAGCAAAGAGGGATGCAAGGATAGTAGCATGGGACCAAGCTATGGAAGAGAGGGATGCAGTGGTGCAAATGATAAAGAGGGTAGTCCAAGAGTCTCAGGATTTTTTAGCAATGTCAAGGATCCATCATTTTGAGAGTTAGCCACAATGTTGGTGGAAGCATATGCAGAGCCATAGTATTATAGGGATCAATATCAGATGGTAGTGACACCAAAGCAGAGGTTGGAGAGTTATCAGGCACCAAGGTCTCATTCTCAATAGACATAGAGTAGTGGATGTTTGATAAGTCCTATGAGGCCACCACAGATAGGCAAGGGGTTATCCTTGAGGCCATGAGGCTAGGGACAATATAGGTTGACATAGAAACACTCTTGTATAGAGGGGCTTCTTTTGCTTTTGTTATGCTTTTTCATGGTTCATGCCTATAGGCAGATAGTATTGATGTAAACCATGATCATGTACTCTAATATTTTTTGAGACATTTATGAGATGTAGTTATGTTATGATGACTATATGAGATGGAATATGCCCATGTTTTTATGCTTTATATGGATGTATTTATGCATTTCCATGTGGACTTTATATAATGATATCATGGGTTTATTTAGTACATGTTATGTTTAGGA
This sequence comes from Cupressus sempervirens, assembly GCA_028749045.1. Taxonomy (NCBI): domain Eukaryota; kingdom Viridiplantae; phylum Streptophyta; class Pinopsida; order Cupressales; family Cupressaceae; genus Cupressus; species Cupressus sempervirens. The sequence goes on from CM053786.1 coordinate 484,233,576, forward strand.
AATGATATCTGTATTTGTTCCACATGGTTTTCTCATGAAATGAATGCAAATGAAATGTAAAATAATATGGAATGAATGCCAATGAAGTGTAAATGATATGAATGTTATATTTATGTATGTTGTGTTTTTTTGATTTTTGACATATACAAGAATGCATGATGATAATGCTTTTGGTGTATTAGATTATGAGACCATGTAGGTGATGAGTGAGATAGATATTAGAAGAGATATGAGGTGAGGATCAGCTAATAGGAGGTGAGGACTTTTTCTTTTAGAAGGTGCACTATATGTTAGAGGAGATTTATTTTGATATGGAAAAGGAGATGCAATGCATCATGGCATAAAGGGCTATAGAGCACAAATGCAAACATTTTGCATAAAAAAGTACTATGTAGAAAAAAAATGACCTTGTCCTTCTTGAGGCATATATACATGCGCTAAACTCTTGAAGGTACATTTAATAGACAAAAAAAAAGATGACCATGAACCATCCCGACCACTCTCATGGATTGTTTTATATCATTGAGTCACATAGGAACATGATCGAAGAAAAACAAAGAAAAAATAAATCACTCACTAAACATCATGAGCCAATAGCTATTCTCATCCATTATTACTTGCTTTTTAGTGTATTTTGGTTTGTGTCAGAGTTGTGATGTAATAGGTTTGATTGTCAGTTCACTTGATAGTGATAAGTTGAATTGATTGTTGGTTCACATTGCTCAGATTAAGGTGTGATTGTCATTGAAGTGTTGTGCTTTGATTTTTTTCTGTAACAGTGTAAGAGTTTAGGCAAGAGGGGTGCTTATCCACAATGACTATTTACAAGGTTTATGGCAAATTTTTAGTGGATTTTGTGATTTTTAGGGTTTCAGAATATTTGATGTTTTGTGTTACTCATTTCTTCAAGAAAATTTTTTTTAGGGCTTATTTCTGGACATTTAATGATTTTTAATATTTTTTTTAGGACATTTTATGCTTTTTTTTGGATTTGTTCATGACATTTTATGATTTTTATGGTTTTGTTTAGGACATTTTATGAATTTTGTGGGTTTGTTTAGGTTTTTTTTTTTTTAAAGATCATGTCTGAATGTTTAGGATTTTTTTAGGATCATATCTAAATTTTTAGGATTTTTTAGGATCATATATAAATTTTTTGGATTTTTTCAAGATCGTATTTGAATTTTTTGGATTTTTTTTAGGATTGTATTTAAATTTTTTGGATTTTTTAGGATCATAAAGGATTCACAAGTGTTAGCTCCAATCCATTATGTGATAATTCCAATGGATTCCATGTGCTTAGGGGCATGCCCCTAGTTCAATTTCAAACTCACACATTATGTAGGTAATATGCCCCTAAACAAGATGCAAACTATGTACAGAGGTCAAAGACTAAGTATGTACAGACTAGTGACACTTAGGTATGATAACAATGGATATCAATCAATATGGGCCATGATCTAGAACAAGGGATATCTTGTAGTATGAAGGATGTGATTAGGAAATGACTAGGGGAGAAGAACCAGATATAATCTTGATAGATGGAGGAGAAATAACTAATTGCGCATGGTGTCTATTTGCTAGGTTTTCACCATGGTACTTTCCCAAAGCATTTTTTTGCCATGATTTCAATTTTGGATAGATTTTTCCTCTTGACTCAAATTTTTGTGCCAAGATGCCTATTTGCCATGTTTTCATCAAGGCATCCATTTTTTCATGACCTTTTTTTGTATCTTTTTTCATGACTTTTTGCCATTTTTTATATTTCTTTATGACTTTTTTCTATTCTTTCTATTTTTTATGACTTTTAGAAAAAATCAAGTAGAGTACTTGCAAAGATATATGTTGTTGATGGATATAGGAAATGGTTCACCCTTTGGTATTGCAAGGTGATATACATCAGACCCAAATGTGGCAGTGACAACATAGGCCCCTTCTTAATTTGGTTCAAGTTTGTGTAGTTTCTCTCTATGATGTTGAGTCTTGTAGTTCATTTTCAGGACCAAGTCACTGACCTCAAAATAACAACCTTTAACTTTCTTATAACTCCTTTTAAGTCAATTTTGGTAAGCTTGCAGATGGGTCAAGGCAACTCGCCTCCACTCATCAAGCATTTCAAGTTCATGTAATCTAGAGACTATGTAGTTATCATCATTAACAACATTTTGTAGGGATACTCTCAATGATGGAATTTCAATTTCAATAGGACATGTGGCCTTAGTACCATAAACTAGAGAAGATGGTGTTGTACTAATAGGAGCATGCACACTTGTTCTATAGGCCCAAAGAGTTGGATTTAGTTGTAAGTGTTGGTCTCAACCATAGTTATTAATAGTCTTTTGGAGGATCTTGACAATAGTCTTATTAGATGCTTAAGCTTGGTCATTGCCTCATGGATGGTAAATACTAGAATATCCATGGTAGATGTTGTACTTCTCACAAAGCTTATCAACATCTTTATTTTGAAATGAACTACCATGATTAGAACTAATAGCCAAGTGACTCCATAACAACATATGATATAGTTCAGGATGAATTTTGAAATCTTCTTTCCAGTAGTGAAAGTTAGAGGGATGGATTCAATTGACTTCGTAAAGTATTCAATTTCTATGATAATGAACTTATGGCAATCAGAGGAAGGAGGATAAATATCTTTGATGAGATCAAATGCCCACTATAAAAAGGCCATGGAGAGATAACTGGTTGAAGTTATTGCACTAATGCATGCATTAGATTATTTTGTATCTGGCACTTATGACATGTCTTGGTAAATTATGGGCATTTTGTTCCATGGTTAGCCAATAATATCCATCTCTGACAAGTTTATTTGCTAGACTCAAACCATTAAAATGACCTCCATATATACCTTTGTATACCTCATATAAGGCAGTTGTAACTTCTTGTGATTCAAGGCATCTAAGAAGGGTTTGGTCAAAGGCTCTGTTATAAAGGGTGTCACTAATGATGATGTATCTAGTAGCTTGATGGATAAAGGCTTGACATTCATTCTTGGATAAGTTAGGGGAAAGAATTTGGGCATGTAGATAATCATAAATGTCTTGATACCAGGGGGAATTGGGACCAACAAGTTCACACTCAAAATTTCAATTGAGAAAGTTAAAATGCCAAAATTAAGAGTTTCTCAACAAGAAATTCACAATGTTCCACATTTTGAAGTATATCAACCATAGAAGCAATAGTAACCATATAGTCATCTTGCTTGTTATGTATTCTTGGGAACTGAAGAAAAGAGATAGTAACTAATTTAAATTTGAGAAAATCTACCATCTGTTTGTAAGGCATCAACTTATCATCTTTGGTTTCATAGTCATCATTAAATTTCGAGATGACTAACTAAGAATCACCAAATACTTGTAAATTTTGTATGTTCCATTAGATGGCTAGCTTTAATCCAGTTATCATTGCCTCATATTATGCCATGTTTTTTGTATGGCTAAATGTTATCCAGTATGAATTGGGGATTATATCTCCTTGAGGTCTGGCAAATATAATGCCAGCTCCTAAACCATTTCTTGTATGTGAGCCATCAAAGTAGAGCTTCCATTTATTAGCTATATCAATGTTAAATATGGCTTCATCTAGGAAATCTATTAACATTAGATGATCATCTATCATAGGTGCTTCTGATAACTAATTAACTATTAGTTGTCCTTTGATTTCTTTTCTATCCACATATTCTATGTCAAATTCACTAAGGATCATAACCCATTTTGCTAAGAGCCCTGTGAGATCAGATTTACTTAGGAGATACTTTAATGGGTCAATCTTGGATATAAGCATTATTTTCTAATGTAGCATGTAATTTCTAAGCTTTTGGGAAGCAAAGACAACACCAAGGCATGCTTGTCCAAAGAGTAAATAGTTTATTTCATATCCCACAAGTATTCTACTAATGTAATAAATGGCTCCCTCTCTCCCTTGTTCATTAGTTTCTACTAAGAGAGTTTCTAATATATTTTTTGTAGTGGTTATGTACAAAATGGAAGGCTTTCCCAAAATAGGAGCCATTAACATTGGAGGATTCAAAAGATAGTATTTGAGTTGTTGAAAGGACTCATCACACTAGTTGTTCCATTTAAATGATAATCCTTTATGTCATAGATGTTGAAAGGAGTGTCATTTATCTTCTTGTTGTGTAATGACTCTACAGATAGATTTTAATCTCCCTTGTAGGCTTCTTAATGTTTTTAGATTTTTTGGGGGAGGCATTTCAAGTATTTCTTTTACTTTTCTAGGATCAACTTTGATGCCTTGTTGAGAAATATTATAACCTAGGATTTTTCTACAAACAACTCCAAATACACACTTTTTAGGATTCAACCAAAGCCTATAACTTTCCATTTTGTTGAATATTTTGTCTAAGATGCTCAAATGATCACTTCTTCTAAGGGATTTGCAAAGTAGATCATCTACATAGTCTTCCATTAAGATGTGCATGAAATCATGGGAGATAGTATTCATTTCTCTTCATATGTTGCCTCAGCATTTTTAAGGCCAAAAGGCATGACATTCCAGCAATATGTTCCCTAAGGGCATGTGAAAGTTATTTTTTGTTGATATTCAAGAGCTATTTTTATCTAGTTGTATCCTAAGAAGTCATCCATCAGTGATAACATCTCATAACTAGTTGTCATGTCCATAATGATGTCTATATTTGGTAAAGGGAAATCATCTAAATGGGACATGCTTTGTTGAGATCACAGAAGTCTATGCATATTTGGATGCCCCTGGAGTATTTTCTTACTGGTACTAGATTGGATATCTACTCTTTGTAATCAATGGGCCTTGTGAATCATGCATCCAATAGTTTCTTTAATTCTTCTTTGAGAAGGAGAGTTACTTGGGGATGCATCTTTGTCAACTTTTTCTTTACTAGTTTCACTCTGAGTTTTAATGGCAAGTGATAAAGGACTAGCTCAAGATCTACTCCCAACATCACTTCATAAGGACTAGGTGAAGTTGATTTGCTTCTCTAGAAATAATTTGACAAACTCATCCTTTTCCTCTTTTGATCATGAGGCTACAAAATATATGATCTTAGGGTTGTTAGGTGTTCCTAGATTTGTCTCCTATGTCATTCTACAAGCAAGGTTGATCTCTCTTTCAGTGGGGGTATGTCCATTCTTCTATCCTCGGGTGCTCAAGGAGGTTTTTACCCTTGGATACATCCTTTGTTTTTACTTCTTCAAAATCTAATAACACCTTTTTATTTTCACCAAGAGACCTATTTTTATCATTTTTTTCTATTTTTCCAATTTTAAGATTGGAAGATGGAGTTAACTCCCTAAAGTATTCCATAATGTTTAAGTCAATGAAAAATCCTAATTTGTGGTCATCGCTTGGTATATCTTCATGAAGCTCAAAGAATTCCACAATGGAATCATCATTTTCAAATTGATCAAAGGTTGGTGGTCCTTGTTGATCTCAATTGATAAGTTCAAGGTAGACTAGGGAAATGTCATCATTGGTGTTAAATAAGCTTTAGTCGAAGGAAAAGATGTGGGTATCACTATCATAAGGATCATGGGCTCCATGTTCAGAGGTAGGGTGGTTGGGGTCCCATCATATCTCATCACAAGATTTTGGATGAGTTGAAAGGCTAGGAGAAGTTTCAATGATGTGCTTATCCTATATTGGTACTTAATCAAAATCAAAGATGCTATCAAGGAAAGAAACATAAGTAAAGATCCCTCTTCAGTTGTACCTCTTGTGTCCTTTCTTCTCCATTTGATATAGCTCCAATTGCCTTGTTGAAAACAGTTAGTTAATTGTGTATTGTCTTTGATGTTACACAAAATGTTATATCATTTTCATTTAGTGTATGTTAAACTCACTTGGGTGATGAAGATAGTTTCCTATATCTACCAAGTATTCCAAAGTTTTCTAAGTTTAGAAGATAGTTTCTATCGAGTTCACTTGGACGTCAAAGGAAAGTTTGCAGAATTTGAGTGTTAACCAGGCTTACTCAATTAATAAAGGTAATGTTGGATGGAATCAATGTTAACTAGGCTCACTTGATTACCAAAGGAACTTTGTGAATATGTAGTATTGACCAATTTCACTTGGTTAACATAGGAAAATCTAATTTGAGTTAGTGTCTACCAAGAAAGATCAGCTAAAAAAAGATTTTCACATTTTGGCATAGTGAGTTCAATTGATTTAATTATTGGTTCTAGATTACTAAGGAGATGAATATTAAGCATTCTAAGTTGTATTCAAGTTGTCTTGATAATGTGTAAGATATAAATATAAGGTCAAGTTGAGATATTGTTAGGTTTCTTCAATTTAGGTAAACCTCTAACTCTTCTCATGTTACTGATACTAACCAAGTTATCAAAATTAACATGACATAACCTCTTGTTCCATAGCCATACATCATCAAATTCTAAAATTAAAAAATTAGAATATGTGGAACATAATAGAATATTTTAATATGCTTAGAGGAAGCAAATTAGAAGGACGAAAAAAATATCCTTATTGAGCTACAAAGATACATTCAATCAGAAAGGATCAAGTATACAAGCCAAAATTGAGATCTATAATTAGAAATTTAGTTGCATCAAAAATCAAATCATTTCATTTTTACTCTCTAACCATTGTAGTAGTGATCTAAATCTCTTAACAAAGTTGGCTTAACAACTATTTGTAAATCCTCTAATAAGGTGGTATTCTAATTTGAAGTGTCTTAGAGACCTCTAACAAGGTCACTCCTAATAGGGTGATCAAATCCTCTAATAGGATCAAACCTAATAGTGTTGTTTATAACCTTTAACAAGTTTGGCTCCTAATAGGGCTCACTTCAAAAGAGTGAAAATCAATAACTAGTTGCAATTAATGGTTTTTTCCAAATTGGGTTTCTATATTAAATCTTGGTGTCATTTGTGTTCATACTATTTATTTTATGTGTATGCAACTAAGTTAAATTAAGGTTAATCACATTAAGATCATTTTATTTAGTTATTTCCAAGTTAAAGTTGATTCTTAGTATTTGTTGAGTTACATTATTTGCTAGTGTAAACCAAGTGCATATGTGTTTTCCAAGTAATAATTGAATACAATTTGATCATAGTTTATGTTTTGATTTGTATTGACATCTATGGGATCTAGGATTTTTTTTGTAGTGATTAGTTCACCCCTTCCCTCTTAGTTACTCCTCTCTTATATTTCCAACAATTGGTATTAGAGCTTTTGGTGTTTGCAGAGAAGGTTTCAAGGACCTAAGCCAAAGATTAGGATGTCTTACATAAGAGAGATTCCCAAGTTGAATAGAGACAACTTTGTAGAATGAAAAGACCCTATGAAGTTACATCTAGAAAGCATGAGTGATCTAGGTTTGAAATACTTAAACATTACTTACACAGCTCCTACTAGAACAATGACCATAGAAGAAAATGCATCATATCATGATGATTGATACAACATCAACTCTTAACTATGTTGAATTTGATGAAGTCAAAGGATGTACACACATGTGGAGCAAACTAAAGGATATCTATGGAGGTAATGATAACATAAAAAGAGCTAAGGCAGAAATCTTGAGAGGCCAGTTTGATCAAATGAAAATGAGAGAGGATGAAAACATTGCAAAATATGTTGAAAGAACCAAAGCTAGTGTCAATTCTATCAAAGCCTCTAAAGGAACAATTGAAAATGTAACAGTCATAAGAAAGGTACTCATAACCCTTCTTCCTATCTATGAAATTAGAGTGTCTACTATTCAAGAGATTAGATTTGATCCAAATGACAAGATAACTTTGGATGCTCTATGGGGAAAGATTATTAGCATTTGAACTAGATAACTATGATAATTATACTCTTAGTTATAGCAATCTTGAGTCTGCATTTGAAGCCAAGGTATCACTCAAGAAGAAAGCTAAAAATTCTAAAATAAAATAATTTAAAAGTTAAGAGGAAGACAATTTTGATAGTGATCTTGAAGCCATTGAAGCATTTCTTGCAAAAATGTATTGCAAAGGCAAAGGAAAGTATAAAGGTAAAATGTCTTTAATCTATTCCTCTTGTGAAGCAATTGGACAAATTGTTGCAAGGTGCCCAAATAGAGAAGATAGAGATGAAAAGAGGCACAACAAGTACAAAGGAAAGAGTGATTTCAAGGATTACAAAGACAAAGGTAAGAAATCTTGTTTTATAGCTAAAGATTTAGATAGTAGTGAAGATGATGAAATGGTATATATTGCCATAAAAGATGAATCTGATGATGGAGATAAAATGGAACCAACCTATCTCTCATGTTATCAAGAATGGTACATAGATTATTGATAGTGGCTACTCACATCATATGACTAGTGATAAAAAAAAATTGAACACATTACATTATGACGGTGGTAGTGTGAGATTTTGAAATAATGAACCTTGTTGCATAAAGGGAAAAGGTTGCATCTCACTAACCAATGAACTTAGATGTGATAATGCTTCTTAGGTTCAAAGGACTAAAACATAATCTAATGAGTTTGGCACAGTTGAATAACATTGGATTCAAGGTAGAATTCATGAATGGGCAAGCCAATCTACTAGATGGAAACGGAAATCTAGTTGGGTCTAGAAAACAAACAAAAGGTAATCTATTCTACATAGATATCAATGAAATTTCATGTTTTATCGTTAAAATAGAAGAAAGTTGGTTGTAGCATAAAAGGTTATGACATGTAAACTTTGAAAATCTAATCAAGATAAGAAAGAAGAAAAGAGAAAGAGGTATTCCTAGTTTGAGGAAGCATGACATGGGTCTATGCAAAAATTATTAAATTGGAAAGATGGGGAAGACTAGTTTCAAAAACAAGAACTATCATTTAGAAGAAGTCTTCGAGTTGGTTCATATAGACTTCTGTGGACCTATTGGAATAGAGAGCTAAAATGGAGACATATTTTTTATTCTATTTGTTGATGACTATTCCATAATGATGACTGTAAAGTATCTAAAAGAAAATTTTGAAGCTTTTCAAAACTTTAAGTGGTATTTGAAAAGAGGAGAGAAAGAAATTGGAAAGAAGCTGAAATGTTTGAGATCAAACAGAGGTGGTGAATTTATTTCAAATGAGTTTAATGAATTTTGCATTGAAAGAAGAATTAAGAGATAAGTATTAGCCCTTGGTACACCATAGCAGAATGGTATAGCTGAAAGAAGGAATAGATCCATCATGGATTGTAGACAAACCTTGATAATAGAAAAGAATATTGCAATCAAATACTGGGGGGAAGCAATCAGTACTATAGTGCATACCTTAAATAGAGTACAGTTGAAGAAAAACTCAAATCTAACTCCTTATGAATTATGGTATGACTACAAACCTAATGTAAGTTACTTGAAAGTGTTTGGTAGCAAATGTTATATCTTGAAAGAATCTAGGAGAGGTAAATTTGATGTCAAAGGTGATGAAGGAAAATTCCTAGGATACTCCTACAAAAGTAAAGTATATAAATGTTTGAATTTTTCCACTCATGAGATCATACAAAGTGCATATGTGATGATTGATGAGTTTGTGAAAAAGAGTGAAGAGAAAAGCAACAAAGAACCTAAGGATTATAGAAGGTTTATTTACTATGAACCTAATACATTGCCAAATCTACTTGGAAGTTAGAAGGCCTCACCTCTGGAGTCCCCAAAATCTCCAAAAGCTACTGAGTTGCATCTAGTGCAACCTGAGTCATATTCTAAAGGACCTGAGTCATAGTCAGAAGCTACCAAGCTATTGCTAAAGCAAACTAAGTCTAATGGACTCGAGCCATATATAGTGGGACTCGAGCTTGATATGGAAGATCATGAAGAAAGTAGAAAATGTTCTAAATCCAAAGTACCTATGTTAGCAATATATATTAGAAGGCATCATGCACTTGATTAGATCATTGGAGACAAATCAGATGGAACAATGACAAGAAACAAATTGAAAGGTACATGTTTGCTTGTTGAATTTGAACCTAAAAATGTTAACGATGCTTTGGATACTAAAATTTGGATTGAAGCTATGAATGAATAAATAGAATAGATAGAGAGGAATAAGACTTGGACTATTATTCCTATACCCAATGGTAAACATGTAATTGGCACAAAATGGGTTCTTAGAAATAAGCTAAATGAAGATGGAAAAGTTTTAAGAAATAAAGCAAGGTTAGTTTGTAAAGGTTATTCTCAAGAAGAAGGTATTGATTATGGTGAAACTTTTGATCTTGTTGCAAGATTAGAAGGTGTTAGAAATTTATTAGCATATGTAGTACATAGAGGATTTAAACTTTATCAAATGGATGTAAAATCTGCATTATTGAATGGAATTCTTGATGAGGAATTCTACATAGAACAACCTGAAGGTTTTGTGGATCCTAGAAAAAAGGACATGGTCTAAAAAATACACAAAGTATTGTATGGTCTCAAACAAGCTCTTAAATCTTGGTATGAAAGACTTCATAACTACTTGATAAATATTATTTTTCAAAGAACAAATAATAACAATAGTATATATATCAAAAAAAGGACTAGACAAGAAGATTGTGTTGGCAAAAGTCTTTGTAGATGACACTTTATTTATAGGAAATGATGACTTATGAAAGCCATTTTCAAAAGAGATGAGTAAATAATTTGAGATTTCCATGTTTGGAGAAATAAAAAAAATTGTTGGATTGCAAATCTAGCAGAAGAAAGATGACATCTATATTACTCAATCCAAATATATCAAGGAGATACTAAAGAAGTTTGGAATGGAAGATTTGAGACCAGTTGGAACACCTATGTTTTTTGGACATAAGATTTCCAAAAATGATGATTTCAAAGAGGTAGATCAAACCACATATAAATCAATGATTAGAAAATTGCAATATCTAGTGCATACAAGGCATGATATTGCATTAGCAGTTGGTATGGTGGAAAGATTCTCAGCAAATCCCAAATAAAATCACATGATGGAAATAAAAAAAATCATGAGGTATTTGAAGGGTACTCAAGACTTTGGATTATGGTACAAAAAAGGAGGAAATTTGGATTTGAAAGCATTTACAGATGCTAATGGGATAGGAAGTGTTGATGACAGAAAGAGCACTAGTGGTGGGGCAATTCTTTCTTGGTAAAAGACTAGTGTGCAAGAAGAAGAATTGTATTTCTCAGTCCATAGTAGAAGCAAAATATTTGGTAGTAGCAGTTAATTGTTCCAATATTATTTGGTTCAAAAAACTATTGGCAGATATGAAGGGAGAGATCAAGCATCCAGCGGTTATCTTTTGTGATAACACTAGTACAATTAATATATCAAAGAATCCTATGATGCATACCAAAACCAAGCACATTTCTATAAAATGTCATTTTTTGAGAGAATTGGTACAAGATAAAGAGGTAAGACTGAGATATGTGAATACTAAAGAACAAATTGTAGACATATTCACTAAGCCATTATCTAAGGATGCATTTTTGTATCTAAGAGGTAAGTTAGGGGTTATTCCCCTATCTGAAGTTCACTAAATACAATTTAATGATGCATTAACTAGAGAATGTTGAAGATTATACAATTGATGTAGTATTGACAAGGAACATTGCAAATGAAATAGTACATGGGGTATATTGATAGTCACTAAATATTATCTTTGGCATGAGATGGAAAAGAGGGAGAAGTTTGTTATCATATCTTGCTGAAATTTTCTAAAGAAGGAGAATATATATTTTATAGAAATTTTGTTATTTCTAGAGATGTCAAAGAGGGAGAACTTGGTTTGATATCAAAGAAGGAAAGTTTTCTATCAAAAGAAGATGTTGGAGACAAAGTTTTACTGACAAACGGTGAAACTAAAGGCAAAGAGAGTTCATACTAATAGAGGGAGTTCTCGAGGATGGGAATCAAAATGAAACTAAGAATATTTTTCTTAATTTATTTTTCTCTAAAAATTTCATTGTATTATGACATGTTGTGTTGCCATTGATGAGGCTAATTATTGCCTCTATTTTATGTTAATTTTAATACTTTGTTTTAATACTACCAAGACATTTGTGAACTTATGCTTAGTTGGACTTATGATAAAGTCCAAATAGAACCATTAACCCATGGGTAGATAGTTATGTCCTATTTTTCCAATATTATACATATAATGCAGTATTTCATATAGCCAACAAAATGTGTGTTCTAATATTTGGATTTAATTTGATTATGTTTATTTGAAAATATTTCTACATCATAACTAACTTGTTAGGGAAGAAGCAAGATGATGGTTGATAGCATTCAAGGAGGAGCATTAAGGCCTACTTGTAATGGAGGAACTATAACAGTACCAAGAGACACGGTTGCTACAAAGGAGGAGCTATTATTTTAGGAATGTAGGGATGAAGTGTTTCTATATTCCGTCTACATTTATTATTGTGCTAAATTGGTGTTCCAAACTTTATTGCTTATGTCGTGAGCTATTATATTTCCTTCTTCTTCTCTGGTGGATTTATAGTTTGTTTGTTTTCTTTCCTATTTTAGAATAAGTGTTGATCCTCTATTTATAGGGATTAGGTCAATAGTTTTGGTGTTAGGGAAAATTTTATGGAAAAACATTGTTGACTCTCATAGTGAGTTGTTTTATAGTTTTATGCATTGTTCTTATGTAAGGAGTTTTGAAATATAATGAAGTAATTCTTGGTTTACATTCTGTGTTAGTAGATTAGTAGAAGCCAACCAAGGGGGACCACTTGTGAGGTGGATTAAATTGAAGTAGAATAGATTTACTTCCAGCATTTCTAGTATTTCATGTGGAAGTTATAATTATTTTTCTATGGTATCATACTTTGTGAGTGTTCCTACAGCATCTCCAAGAGCAGTTATAGTGAATTGTCTGAGTTGAAATATAATTTAATGTATAGTTGTATTTCTATCATTCATTTCAGTAAAGATTTAGGGGTGTTACTTTCCTACAATACTAGTGCACGTTCTTTCTTTGCATTTTACTTTCCTGTAGCATAAGCATGATGACTCCTTAAGAAACCTAGTGCACATACCATGCTAACCATTTCAAGTATACATCCCTGGATTGACAAACTAAATGTACCTCATGGTGGGGGAAGTAATACTTAGATTGAATAAACTATTCCTAACTAAGGCCTTGAGCATGATTATCACACACCTATTGTGAGGTAGACAATTTTTGGTGTCATTGCCAGGGATGGTGTCAAGCTAGGAACATCTTTTTGGGTCATAGTTTTTTAAAGTTAAGTTTTTAGAGATTTTTAGTCCTAAAAATTGCTCCATAAGTGTGAAGAATTCAATTCCATGCATCAAAGAGCAAGACAATGAGATGAATATGGTAGATTTCTTCCACAAGAGTCTATTAATTTGAATGATGGATTGAAGAAGAAGTTGAGTTGCCTCTTGAGGATGCAAGCCCTGATTTTCCTATAGGATCTTCCTCCAAAGTAGAACCTTTGAACACAAGTAGTCTTCATCCTTTTGCTGAAATTTTGGCTAAATTTCTTGATAGTTCTAGTCCAAATCCACCTATTGTTAACAATTTCATCCTTTTCAGCAGCAACCCCATAATCAAATACCTCCAACAATGGCACATCCTACCTTTCCATTTCCTCTCCCGAGCCTCATAACTAATGTTAATCTCAAAAATATACATGTAGCTACTCTTTTAAAGGTTTATGGCTTTGTAACTAAGGATCTTGATACTTTCTTGTTTGATTTTGACATACTCTACCATAGATTTGACTATAACACTAATTACCACAAGCTCAATTTATTTCCAGCAACACTAAAAGAATTAGCCTATGATGGTTCATGGACTTAGGAGCCAATGTAGTAGGTACCTGGGATGAAATGAAAACTCTATTTCTGAAGAAATACAAGGATTGCTACAAGGGGAATGGTCCAAGAGGAGATGACATTTTAGAATATCACAAAAGGAGGATGGAACATTTGAAGACTATGTTTCATGTTTCTTGTACATAATGCAGAAGAACCCCCAACATGTATTAGCAGAGGATTCATAGAAACTAGTCTTCTTGAGAGGGATAAATGATAATTTTCTAGAAGCACTAGACCTGATGGCTGGTGGTGATGTATACCAATCCTCTTGGGATGACCTCAAGAAAATATATCTTAACTACTCAAGGTCAATTGTGAAGAAAGGTAGAGGATACCAGTTCACAACCACTAAAGGGATCAGTCAAAGTATTTCAAAGCTCAAGATATCTAATCTACTTTTAGATTTCAAGCAAGACATCATAAATTATCTTGCTACACATCTCGACACAATGACTACAAAGAAGAAGCATGCAGAACCTTAATCATTATTGGTGGAGTATTATCCTTACTACCACAAATAGAAGCAATACTACGCATGTAAACTAGTAGCCAACCTAGAGAATCAACATTTTCCAATGGAATACATGAAGATGCACTGGGACAATGATCAAATGTTCTTCATTGCTCAATGTTGACCATGGGCTTCAAGACAAGGTATGCCTTAAGATTATTTACAATTTTCAAATCCTTACAATAGTCAATGGAAAAACCAAAGATATCAAAATCCTTCTCAGTACTCCCAACCTTCCTAGAAAAATAAAAAAAACAACCAATGCCCTAACTAGCAAAATAACCAATGATAAAACTAGCAAAATAACCAATGGTAGAATTAGCAAAATCAATGGCAACCACCTCAAGGAAATTGGCTAGAAAACAAGCAATGGAGGGGGCCTCCAAAATGACCTAAACAAAATCCTAGTAACCCTCAACTACCACTTCCAGCCCAACAACCTGCAATAATGCCACCTCCTATAACAAATAATACTAATCCTAAGCCTACCTAATTGCCTACTCAATCTCAATCAAACCCAAACAAAAAGAAACAACAGTAGCAAATGTATACTACAAATACTCAGTATTGCCCTACATATTCACTCAAGGTATCTAATATCCATTTGAAATTGGGTACAATTTTACTTATACCAAAATACCCTATTATCAAAAAAGTTATAAACACTCTTGTAGCACCCCTTCCAGAAGCTACATTGCCAAATACCAACCCACCAACTGATGTACCCAGTAGGAATATTGCCCATATGACCATGAATCCTTCCTTTCCACATAGGCTAAATAAAGATAAATCTATATCCCAAGAGGAAGAGACATTTGACATTGTTGAGTAGCAAAAAAAATATGCACATCCACATTCCTTTGTTCCAAGCTATCAAAGATGTCCCTCTTTTTGGAAAGGCCATTAAGGAAGCATGCCTTAAGAAGCCAGTGCGGAAGAAGAAAGATCTTCAAATAGTCCATGTTGTTGGGAAATTAGTAGACATCATGTTAGGAAAGGTAGCGATACCAAAGTATTTAGATCCTGGGAGTCCAGTAATTAACCTTCTCATTAATGAGCAGGCTATGAAAAATGCTTTAGTTGATCTAGGAGTAGCAATAAATGTGATGAGTAAAGATAAAATACATAGGTTACATATGGAAGGCTTAAGAACATCACCCACAATGTTACCTTGTAGATAGTTCAACTATCACTCCAGATGGTCTCATAGAAGATGTGATAGTGACTTTAGATTCATTGAAATATCCTACTAATTTTCTTATCATATCACCCAAGTAAAACTTGTTGGCTATCTTGTCATCTTAGGGAGACCCTGGTTAGCCACCACAAATGCTAAAATTAGTTGCAAATTAGGCAGTATGAAAATTTCAAATGGTCAAACCATAAGGAAGCTAGAGGTATATCCACCTGCCCAACCCCAACTAGACTTGGGAGAACCTATTTGGCCAAATTTAGGAGATGAAGAGGAAGAACTTAATTCTATAGCTCAGCTCATGATGTTGCATAGGAAATATTTTTTGAAAATGCAGGAAGAAGATGATTTAGTACAAATAATTCTTACAAATGAGTGTATAATGGCTAGAGATATTGTTGAAGGTTCTATCTTAAAGCTATGTACCTATGAAGATTGTCTACCTAGAAAATCCTAAGATAATTGACCAATTACTGACAAGTGAAGTAGCTACAAGTCCAATAATGAAAGTGTCAATGGTAGAATTAACAACTACTATGGAACTTTGTCCTATTCATAATCTCCATGTGAACAACAAGTTGCCCCTACAATAGTAGTTATAGTGGATGGTCTGAGTTGAAATATAAGTTAACATATAGTTGTATTTCCAGGATTCATTTTAGTAAAGAGTTAAGTGTGTTACTTTCCTGCAACACTAGTGTAGGTCATTTCTTTTCATTTTACTTTTCTAGAGCATAAGCACAATGACTTCTTAAGAAACCTAATGCACATACTATGCCAACTATTTCAAGTATACATCCCTAGGTTGACAAACTAAATCCAACTCATGGTGGGGGAAGTAATCCTTAGATTAAATAAACTATTCCTAAGGCCTTGGGCAATATTATCACACACCTATTGTGAGGTGGACCATTCTTAATTCTTTGGATGAAATGCACAAGTCTACCCTAGAATGCACAGAAATCATACATAAGCAAAGGAAACAATCGCATGACTCCCACATTAAGAGTAAGCAATTTTGAATTGGTGACTAGGTATTGCTTTATGATTCTAAATTTAAAGACATATCTGGCAAGTTGCAGACACGATGGTTGGGTCCCTATGAAATAAGCCATGTATTTGAAAATGGAGCTATCTAGTTAACCATAATTGATCCAATACATTTCAAGTTATTATTCATTGGACATTGGCTAAAGTTGTCTAAATAGCTCCAAACAAAAGAAAACTTCCTACAACAATTTCAATAGTCAGCTTCAAATGCACAATAGGTAACACTTCCTACAGTAGAAGGTGTCAACCTTCTTTTTGCATCTCTTCAATAAAAATTCCCTCAAGCATGCCCATAATAAAAACTTTATGTCCACATAAAGTTCAAATTCTCCATTCACTTTCTAATTTCTTCTTTTTCAACTCATCTCATTTCTTTCTCTACCACCCACCCATCTTCCATGTCATCATTTTATAATGCTTTCAATAACACAATGAGTTGACTAACATATGTTGTTTTTGTCAATGTTCAACTCTCATCACCTTTATCTAGCATGTGCAATGATCAAATTGGAAGATATAAGCGTTTCAAATTTTATTCATTTTTAGTGCATAGATTTCATTGGTTATATTTATTACTACATTAAATATATTTTTGCGGTGTTATGCCAGTTATGTATCTCATGCCAAGCATGACAAGTGAGGACACTTGTTCATGTTTCATAATAGTTAGGGAAGGTTACTAATTCCCAATGACATTTCTATTTATTCATTATAGATCATGTCAAGTGTCGTACCTTTATTCTCAAATAATTCCTCATTGTTAGACTAACATGTGACCAAAGTTAAATTTTGGAATGATTCTTGCATATATATGATTTATTTTCATTAAAACCACATTATTATTACTCACGATGTATTTCTCATGATGGAAATTCACAGAAAATAATGTGAAAAGGGTTTATGGTTTTCAAAAAAAGAGTGTCTAAATTCATAGAAGGGAAGAAGGTAATTGTGCAAATAGAGAGTAGAGGTTGAAATTAGTAAGCACAAATGGGAGCATAGTTGTAACAACAAGAACCAGTAGAGCATAGTGTTTTACTTTTTGATGTGCAAGCAGTAAGAAGATTTAATGCATGTGGTTGGCTAGGATATTTCTTGAAACTAATAGAGTTTGATAAAGAAGTAGCTACTTAATTTATACATACATTTGAGGAAAATGAAGCAACAGTATGGGGATTGATAGTTGTTGCCATAGAGGAGTAGATAGCTGAAGTAATTGGGCTGCCAGTAGTAGGAGAACACTACCCCAATGCACATGATGCTAGATCAGCTAGGGCCTAGTTTTTCATACCAAGTGACTCTCCATTGGATATTACTAAGTAGGGATGCAAAAGAATTTATCTTCTACCATTTTACAATGAGTTAGCCATACATATTATCAGGTATTTTACTTGTGAAGGAAGATTTTCTAATTTGCATGCACATCATTTTAAGTTGATCAATTATGTAAGACATAATTTTCAAGTAAATGTCCCCAATTTATTATGCATATGTTATGTATTAGTGCTAAGGAAACCCAGAAAGGAAAGGACAATTTTTTTACTCACCATGTCCTAATCAAATTGCTCATAGAGAGATCTCTCAAGGATTCTTCTCCCATGTCATGGGTAGAATTTGTCTAGCATAAAACTCTACAGCCTCAAACTGCCCCTAATGAACAACCCAATAAAGATAATGCAATCCCTACTATCACAACTACTGAGCAAAGCACCCAAGGTGCAAAAACTAAAAATGTGCAAGAAAATGTGTCTTTACTTGCTCAAATGAGTAATGTACCTACTTCTACCCAAGAAAAGAGAAAATAGAAGTTACAAGAAGAAACCTTAGCTCTAATACTAGAAAAACAAAACCCTACAATCTCAAAGAAAAAGAAAACAAAGTTAGTTCCTATAGTAGCTTCTCCTATAGTAGAGACACTAAAAAGGGTTAGCGGGAAAAAGGTTTTGGTGCTTGAAGAAAACCCTATGCAAAGAAGCCTTAAAATAAAAGGGAAAAATCTCAAATTGTTTGCAGAAACCCAGTCCACTTCACCTAGACAATCTAATGAAAAATTTCCAATAAAAGACATCCCAAATGATTACCACAATCAACCTAAAATTCTAGACATTCCTCAAAACCCTAATGAGGAATGTAAGGTTGAGACAAATGAAAGCCAAAATAATTCCCCTACAAGATAAAAGGATACTCTAGGCTATAAAGAAGAAAAATCCCCAATAACACATTAGTTAGCTTGAGAACAAGGATATGAAGAAGCTAATAATAGACCAAGGTGAAGAAATTGAATACTTAAAAGAGAAATTAGAAAAATAGAAGCAAAAGATGGATCATGCCCTTAAATTGGCTGACCAAATAATTACTTATAGGCCACCACCTAGGATCTATGCGATTTGTTTAAAAGAATAATTCCTTTTATTCCAACTCATGATGACCCTCAAAGATATAAATACAGAATTCAAGTCAGCTCAAGAATTCTATGGTTTGTACCAAACTCTTCCATCATGGAAGAAAAATTTACTCTGTAAATTGTATGTGCACAATTTCATTATCCCTATTGAAACTCAATAGAATCCTTTACTTTACATAGTAGATATACACCTCAGGGCCCTAGTGTCTTGGATGAACAATGAGGCCAATTATGATAGGAAGTTTAATAGTTAAAGAGATGAGGAAAGAATAGAACTCGTGCCATTAAGAGTAGAGAACAATAAATCAAAAGAAATTCTTAGGGATTGGTTCAAGTTGACCTATGGGGATGTTCACAAGGAGATAAGAAATCAAATCTTTAAGGTCAAAACAAAGGTATACATAGAATATGATAACATGCCTTACTTTTTCTTTCAAAGAACCATGGCTAGTGTTAAAAGCGGATGGGGTAGACTATCTAAGGGAGTCAAAAGATCATAGCCACATAGTCCTATCAACCTAGAGGTAGCCCTTCATCGAGCTCCAAAATACATACAGTTGGGAAGGTAGACTACACTAGAATTTTGGTGTCCATTAACAATGTAGCCACCTATGCTCCTTAGCCCTTGTATGACATCAACTCTAAATGACTTGATAGGTTGCAGGAGGATCATATCAGGGAGGTTTGGGAAAGAAAAAGAGGATTGTACTACACCTTCAGTAGTAACAAACAAGGGAGGACTGAGGTTGGAGACTTTTGATCAATGGCTAGAAGATACAATACTTGAGGACAAGCATTAAACTTACCAAGGGGCAGATGATGAGGCTAATTGTTTCCTCTATTTTATGTTAATTTTAATACTACCAAGACATTTGTGAACTTATGCTTAATTGAACTGATGATAAAGTCTAGATAGAACCATTGACTCATGGGTAGATAGTTATGTCATATTTTTCTAGTATTATACATATAATTTAGTATTTCATATAACCATTGAAATGTGTGTTCTAATATTTTAATTTAATTTGATTATATGATTATTTGAAAATATTTCTACATCGTAACTAACTTGTTAGGGAAGAAGCTTGAGGATGGTCGATAGCATTCAAGGAGGAGCGTTAAGGCCCAGCTGTGGTGGAGGAACCATAACAATACCAAGAGATATGACTGCTACAAGGGAGGAGCTATTATTCTAGGAATGCAGGGATGAAGTGTTGCTATATTCCCTCTATGTTTATTGTTATGTTGAATTGGTTATCCAAACTTTATTGCTTATACCATGAGTTGCTATATTTCCTTCTTCTTCTCTAGCAAATTTATAGTCAATTTGTTTTCTTTTCTATTTTAGAACAAGTGTGAATCCTCAATTTATAGGGATTGGATCAATAGTTTTGGTGTTAGAGAAAAGTTTATGGAAAAACATTGTTGACTCTCATAGTGAGTTGTTTTACTACCAATAGTGGCATGTTGTGATGGTTAAGTTGTTGTGTTTTTATCCTTGCCATCAAGGTTCAAATCTCATGGGGATGAGGTCCCCCATTTGTGGCCTCACTGGTTCATAGCTCTAGGTCAAAGCGTTTACCCCTTAGAAAAAAAAAAATTGTTTTACAATTTTATGTATTGTTCTTATGTAAGGAGTTTTGGAATATAATGAAGTAATTCTTGGTTTACATTCTATGTTAGTATATTAGTAAAAGCCAACCATGGGAGCCCACTTAGGAGGTGGATTAAATTAGAGTAGTGTAGATTTATTTCCAATATTTTAGGTAGAAGTTATAATTATCTTCCTATAACATCATACTTTGTAAGTGTTCTTGCATCATCCGCAAGAGTAGTTATAGTGGATGGTCTGAGTTGAAATATAAGTTAATGTATAGTTGTATTTCTAGCATTCATTTCAGTAAAGATTTAAGTGTGTTACTTTCCTATAGCACTAGTGTAGGTTCTTTCTTTGCATCTTATTTTTCTATAGCATAAGCATAATGACTCCATAAGAAACCTAGTGCACATATCGTGCCGACCATTTCAAGTATACATCCTTGAGTTGAAAAACTAAATGCACCTCATGGTGGGGGAAGTAATCCTTATATTGAATAAACTATTCCTAATTAAGGACTTGGGTATGATTATCACACACCTATTGTGAGGCAGACTAGCCATCAATACCAAATAGGGAGATTGTTGAAAATAATTGGTTATTTGTATATTGTCTTCGATGTTACAAAAAATGTCATAGCATTGTTAGTTAGTGTATGTCAAGTTCACTCAAGTGATGAAAATAATATCCTATTCTGACAAGTATTTTAGAGTTTGCAAAGTTCAAAGGTTAGTGTCTACCGATTTCACTCAGGTGTCAAAAGAAAGTTTGCAAAAGTTGAGTGTTAACCAAGCTCACTTAATTAATGAAGGAAATGTTGGATGGAGCCAATGTTAACCAAGCTCACTTGGTTACCAAAGGAAATTTTTGAATATGCAGTATTGACCGAGTTCACTTGGTTAATATAGGAAAATGATTTCTGAGTTAGTGTCTATCGAGCAAGGTCCACTAATGAAAGATTTTCTTATTTTGGCATAGTGAGTTCAATTGATTTAAATATTGGTTCTAGCTGACTAAGGAGATAAATATTAAGTATTCTAAGTTGTATTCAAGCTAATGTGACAATAAATAAGATATAAATATAAGGTTAAGTTGAGAATTGAATGTGTCAAACATAATAGAAGATTTGAAGATGCTTAGAGGAAGTGAATTGGAAGGATAAGAAGAATATCCTTGTTGAGCTGCAAAGATACATTCGATCAAAAAGGATCAAGTATAAAAGACAAAATTGAGATCTGTAATAAAAAATTTAGTTGCATCAAAAATCAAGTCATTTCATTGTTACACTCTAACCATTGTAGCAATGATCTAAATCTCTTAACAAAGTTGGCTTAACAGCTATTTGTAATTCCTCTAACAAGATAACATTTCTATTTAAAGACCTATAAAAAGGCCACTCCTAATAGGGTGATAAAATCCTCTAACAACGTCAGACTTAAAAATGTTTTTTGTAACCTTTAATAGGGTTGACTTCTAATAGAGCTCACTTCATAAGAGTGAAATTCAGTAACTAGTTGCAATTGATGGTTATTCCCAAATTGGATTTCCACATTAAATCTTGCTATCATTTGTGTTCATGCTATTTATTTTATGTGTATGCAACTAAGTTAAAGTAAGGTTAATCACATTAAGATCAATATTTTTAGTTATTGCCAAGTTAAAGTTGATTTTTAGTATTTATCAAGTCACAACATTTGCTAGTCTAAACCAAGTGCATATGTGTTTGCCAAGTAATGAAAAATACAACTTCATTTGAGTTTATGTTTTGATTTGAATTGACATCTAAGAGATCTAGGATTTATTTTTTTAGTAACTAATTCACCCCTCCCTTCTCAGTTACTCCTCTCTTATATTTCCAACATTCCTATAGTGCCTATACAATTGAAAGAAAAATCCTATGATGGGATGATGTTATTGAAAGTACTAGAAGTTTATTTCAAGCCTAATGGTTCTAAGGGATGGTCTAAGGATAAAAAATAAGAACAATGTGGCTCAATTTATATCCAATACACAACAAAAGAGAATTGAAATTGTAGGAGTAGAAAATGGGTTAGAACCGAGCATACTATGAGAAACTATTAAAATGAAATAAACATACACTAAACCCTTTTAATCTACCATGAAAGCCAATTAAAATAAAGAAAGCAACATAAGTAAAACTCCTTCTTTAGTTGTAGATCTCATGTCCTTCTTTCTTCTCCATTTGATATAGCTCTAATTTCCTATAGTGCCTATACAATTTAAAGCAAAATTCTATGATGGGATGATTCTATTGAGAGTAATAGAAATGTGGTTCAAGCCTAATAGTTCTAAGGGATGGTATAAGGATTGAAAATGAGAACAATGTGGCTCAATTTATAGCCAACATGCAAGAGAATAGAATTAAATGAGATGATGGACACTTGTCACTTGAATATGCAACTTGGCATGATATTCCTTAGAATATCTATGACACATATGACACAAGATGCAAAATGTTGGATTATATGATACATGGAAGTCAACATGGCTAAATGTGGTTGGGAATCTATGATGTACATATGAAACTTCAAAGACACTTGTATCCAAGAATCTATGATGATGGAGACTTATTATAGCCATGTGTAAGGAATTAAATATATCAAATATGACATATTTTAGCCAGGTATAAATGGAGAATCTATGAGATAAGATGTCCGTGTGACAAGATTATGTGGAATATTTTAGTTAAAAATTCATAATTCCACGCAAATAGAAATTAGTAATTTAAAAATTAGAGGTGGAAAATAGAAGTTAGGAAATTGAGAATTCTCTTAGTTTATGAAGATGAATCAATTAATTAATAAATATCAACTAATTGAGAATGTTGGTTAGAAAGAATAATTAGTAATGCGAGATGAAATTAATTGAAATGACATAGGATTGGACTTTGGGTTATCTAATCCTATAGAATAAATTAGTAAATGGTTGGCCAATTTGATTAGATAAATGCATGATTATCCTTCTGATGAAATGTGATGATTATGCAAATTGACTAGGATGATGGTGGGTAGATCAAAGCCATGATAAAATTGATTGATTGATTAGAATTTATAACATGCCAAGGATAGATGACATAGATTAAGAACATGTAATATTTAATGGATATTGTAAATGCTACAGGATCAAAATTGGTAGATAGTATTGATCATAATAACATTGAGGGACATTGTCAATTTTATTAAATTGATTTGATGATATCATAATCTAATACTAAGGGACTCAACAATGTCAAATATTAGATGATGTGAATGATAGTTTCACCTAGCACTAAGGGACATGGAAGTGTTACGGTCAGATTTGATAGGTTTGATAGGTTTCTAAGGTACTAAGAGACATGACAATGCCTAAGGTTGGATAGATGATGATAGATTTGAGATGTTTGGCACATTTTGGGTTGATGTGGAATGACTTTGGGTTGATTTTGAATGATTATAGGTTGATTAGAAAGGATTTTGATGATGTTGAAATGTTTTGGAGTCAATTCTATGAAGTTTGGATTAAACAAGAATTGAGTCCAAAAAGATTTGAGATGTTTGGCACATTTTGGGTTATTAGGGCTGATAAGAGGTGACTCTAGGTTGGTTTGGAATAATTCTAGGTTGATTTACAATGATTTTAGGTTGATTAGAAAGGATTCTAATTATGTTGAAATGGTTTCAAGTCAATTCTGTGAAGTTTAGATAAGACACAAATTGATTCGGAAATGATCTAGAATTGACATGAAAGGGGATATGAATGATGAAGAATATTATCTAATCATGGTTGAATGATAATCAAGTTGGACAAAAGATCAGGATTAGAAAAATGAGAAAATATGATGATTTAGTATAAAAATAGATGCAAACTATTTTGAGCATCTACATTTTGCCCCTCTTTGATACAATGTGATTTAGAGTGTTGTGTCAAAGAATACTGATGAAAAAGCCATAAAAGAATGCCCTAGTAGGGATGGTAAATATTGGTGCCTCCTCAAGAAATTTACTAAAATATGCATATGATGGGTTAATTTTTTGACAATGATAACACAAATCCATAGCAATTGATGGATCACAAATTGGAGTTCAAACACAAAAGTTATGGGGTCCAAAGTCTAAAATAGGCTTCATCGAGGCCCCAAGAGTAGTTTCAAGGGTGCCTCCTTGATAATTTGACCAAATAATTCAAATGATAGGTCAATTTTTGGGCAAAGATAAGACAAATCCAATGCAATTAATGGATCATAAATCAAAGCTCAAATGCAAAAGTTATGGGCCTCTGGAGCAATTTTGGGCATCCAACTACCCCAAGTGCACCCAAAATGAACCCAAGTGTACATAGGGCACACTTGTTAATTGAAAAGTATTCCCTAAGATGACTATGTATGCCCTATGCACAATTGGGAAGCCCAACTACACCCGAACAGTGCAGACTGCACCCTGGAAGGCTCTAGGGGCCAAAATCAGTCTGACTAGATTCAGAATGGCCTCAGACTTTGTGTGAATGATAAGAACCATAGAGAGAGGTCAAAAAATAGGTAAAATTAGTAAAATATGGTAAAATGTGGCCAAATATAGTCAAACTTGGTAGAAAGTTGATAGACAATTAGGCAAAGGATCAGAAATAATGCAAATGAACTCAGAATGACCCAAAATTTGGTGTGCATGTTCAAAACCCTAGAAAGAGGTCAAAACATAGGTCAACCTAGTCAAACATAATTAGATGTTGTAAAAATTGGTCAAACCTAAGTCAAACTTAGGCTAGACTTGTTTGAAAAGAGGTTGATAGCAATGTATGAATAAGTAGGAATGTAGGAATGTAGGATGAAGATTCTTTTAGGAGCATCAAAGTACATGATTATGGTGGTGGTGAACAAGATGGATGTTAGAAGATAGAGGAGATGAGATGAGGACTAGTTAGTATGAGGTGAGGACTTTTTCTGTTATAAAGTGTACTATATGTCAAAAGAGCTTTAATTTGATATGGAAAATGGGATGCAGTGCATCATGGCATAAAGGGTCAAAGCATAAATCAAAACCTTTTGTATAAACAAGCACAATGTAGATAGAAAATGACCTTATCCTTCTTGAGGCATATTTACATGCCCCAAACTCTCAAAGGTACATTAATAGATAGAAAAAAAAAGATGACCATGAACCATCTTGACCACTCTCATAGACTAGTTTAATCATCAAGTGGCATAGGTACATGATCAAAGAAAAAAAAGAAAAAGAAAATCACTCACTTAACATTGTGAGCCAATAGCCATTTTTGTCCACTATTACTTGCTTTTTAGTGTTTTTGGTTTGTGTCAGAATTGTGATGTGATAAGTTTGATTGTTGGTTTAGTTGATAGTGATAAGTTGAATTCATCATAAGTTCACGTTGCTCAGATAGTGTGATTATAATTGAAGTGTAGTGCTTTGAGTTTTAGTCTACAAAAGTGCAAGTGTTTAAGCAAAAGGGGTGATTATCCACAATCACTATTTACAAAGTTTATTAAAATAATTTAGTGGGTTTTGTGATTCTTAGGATTTTTTAGAGTATTTGATGTTTTTGCATTTCTCATTTCTTCAGGACATTTTATGATTTATTAGGATTTATTTCATGATATTTTATGTTTTTATTGGTTTTTAGTAATTTGTTCATGATGTTTTATGATTTTTACAGGTTTGTTCAGGACATTTTATGATTTTTATGGGTTTATTCAAGACATTTTATGATTTTTAGTGATTTTTTAGGATCATGTCTAAATGTTTAGGATTATTTCAGGATCGTATCTGAATTTTTAGGATTTTTTTAGGATCATATCTGAATTTTTTGGTTCTTTTAAGGATTGTAAAGGATTAAAAAGTATTAGCTCTAATCTAATATGTGATAATTCCAATGGATGATATGTGCTTAGGGACATGCCCTTAGTTCAATTTCAATCCTGTGCATAGGTAATATGCCCCCAGACAAGATGCAAACTATGTACAAAGGCCAATGAAGGAGTATGTACAGACTGGTGATGCTTGTGTAAGATAACAATGGATATTAACTAGTTTATGGGCCATGATCAAGAACAAGGGGTTTCTTTCAATATGAAGGATTTGATCAAGGAATGACAAGGGGGGAAAACCAAGTAGAATCTTGATAGATGGAGGAACAAAAATTGATTATGCATGTCACCTATTTGCCAAGTTTTCACCATAGTACTAACCCAAAGCACTTGTTTGCCAAGTTTTCACTTTTGGATGAAATTTTTCTCTTGACTCAATTTTTTTGTGCCAAGACACCTATTTGCCAATTTTTAATCAAGGTGTCCATTTTTTCATGACTTTTTCTCTCTTTTTTTGCTTCTTTTTTCATGCCTTTTTGCTCCTTTTTTTATATTTCTTCAGGACTTTTTGCCATTTTTTTACTTCTTTTTTCGAGACTTTTAGACATAATCATGAGTTTTTCTAACAAAATTCTAACATGAATCTATTATCAATGCTTCTAGTTGATAAACTCTAGACCCACAAATGACTATTACTACATAGTATTCATTCCAAGTTTGTAGCTAGATTCAAACCACAAGAATGGCCTTGAGATATACCATCATGTATCATCTATGCCTCTCACAAATCAAGGTATCTAAGGATAATTGGATCAAAGGATAATTTGTATAGGATGTCAGTAATGATGATGTTCTAAAAGGATTTTTGGATTTGATTTTGGGTGTTGAACAAGCTAGGTAGTAGGATTTGGGTATAAGTAGCTAGATATAAGAAAGAATTGGGAGGATTGAGACCAAAAACTTTCCACATGAAGGTTGATTGAGAGAGCTCAAAAGACTTTGTGGCATGTTTAACACTTGGACACTTATATCCATGGAATAATCTTGTCTTTTTGTATCATTGGTATATGCTTATCTTTTTCATTTTCACAATCTAATGGCACCTTCTAGTTTTCACCAAGAGACCTATTCTTGTTATTTTTTCCTTTGTTTCTAGTTTTTCAACTAGAAGATGGAATTAACTCACAATAATATGAAAATGTGTTCAATTTGGGAAAGATTTATTCTTTATGGTTATCAATTTATAATGTCTTCATAGAGTTCAAATACTTTTACAAGAGCATCATCATTGTCAAATTGATCAAAGATCAGTGGTCCAGATTGGTCCCAATCCCAGAGTTCAGGATAACTTGAGGGGATGTCATCGTCAATGTTGAATGGGATTTTGTCAAAGGTACATATGTGGATATTTTATTTAGTGGTATCATTAGGGTTATGTTTAGAAGCTAGATGACTTGGATCCCATAATGTTTTGATCCAAGGTACAGAGTTGGTTTGAGTGATAGGTGGAGTTATAGTAACATATTCTCCACAAATAGGTTATTAGGGTCAACAAAGATATGGTCAAGTGCATAAGGATTATCAAGATTTTCATTTTTAGGTTGGGTATCCTCATATGCCTTTTGATCATTTAAAACATTCACAGTCTCACATAATGGTACCCTACTATTAGGAGGACCTATTCGCAATGGCCTAAATTTGAGACCTTGGAGAATCACTTGCCATCATCATAAGCATTTATTGTGATTCTATGGGAGAGATCCATATCTTCTTCAAAGTAACCAAGACTCTTGATAACTTTAACAGTATAGATGTTTAGTCCTGCCCCTCCATATATCAAGACACATCTAACTTTGGCATTATGGATGAAGACCTTGAGATGAAGGGGGTCATTATGGTTAGGTATGTCTCTAGGAATATCTTAGGTTGAAAAGGTGATATATGTGATGTGGATAGGTTCCCAACCATGGCCTTGAACTAGGAAAAATCAATTTTGTTTGATACCACTAACTCTTTTAAAGCTCGATCAAGATGTTGGGGTGATGTACACAATAAGTATAGAATAGATATTTGTGTGGAGGTCTTTGCAAGCTAGTCTACAAGGTTATAATCTAAAGTAGGAGCATTAGATCTACAGGTTTAGCTAGTGAAGTTGGTTGAGAAGGAGCTCTAGGTAGGGTGATCTAAATGGGTGGTGATAGTACAATGAGGATCTTTAACCTTTAAGGTGAATGTGGATACATGGTAGTCAAACTCATTGAAGAAATTAATGGTGTAATCATATCCAATGTGCATGTAATTCATATTAGGCTATGATTTTGAGTTTGAACTAGAGGATTTACCTTTTTCATGATTATCTAAAGGGTCTTTAAAAATAGTATGATCTGAATTAGATGCTAGTAGTGAAGGATCAACTATAATCACACTGTCATCGATAAGGTCTAGTATTTCACGTTTCAGCTAAAAAAATGAGGTGGTCTTATGTCCTCAAGTATGATGATAATCATAGAATTTTTTTATCTCACCAAGAGGATTTTCTTAATGGTTCATCTTTGACTGGGGGTAACTACAAGAAGTTATTGCTCATTAATTATTGAAATGCAGTGTCGAGTGGTATCCCCAAGGGTGTAAATTTTCTATCTTTGCTTTTGGGGCATCTTTTTGGTCTGTCTTTCATGGAAGTCTCAATTTTTTTTTTTTTGAGATGGCATTTGATTAGGATTTTATGGTTTTTTAGGGTTTTCACCTTTTATGGTTAGCTGAGGTTGTGTTTTACTGATTTTTTGTGCATCCACAGTACCATAATTAGTTACATTTTTCTTCTTGGAGAAAACCTTTGTCTTGTCATTAGACAAATTTTGTATTGATCTTTTCCTTGTTTTTTTAGGATGCCTTTATGAATGAGGGCATCTTTAATGCTTTCTTGCTTTTCCATTAATTTATAAATGGTGCTTGGACTTTTGATTTTAAGTTTGTACATAAAGCCTTCGACAAAGTTTTCAATGCATAGGTTGACTTGTTGTTCTTAAGGAATGTCTAGTGAGAATTGACTAACAAGGTTTCTCCAATGTAATAAGAATGTTATTAATGGCTCTCTAGTATTTTGTTTCATTGAGCATAAATTAGACAATGTCACCTCAGTTGGTATGTTGAAGGTGAAGTGAGATATGAACTTGTCTACTAATTCTAACCAAGATTTGATGTTTCTAGGTAGTTTAGAGTACCATTAAAGAGTCATCGCACCAAGAGAGAAAGAGAATAGTCTCATAAGTTATGTGGGCTCATCATTGAGTTTAGTACAAGAGGCACAAAATTCTCTGATTGGTCAATTGGGTTTCCTTTTCCTCAATATTTTTTGAACCTTGGTGCCTCAAAATGTTTGGAGAATGGAGTCATATACATACTTTTGTCAAAGGGATTAGGACATAAGTCCATTTTGTTGTATAGAACCTATTTCTTTTAGATTCCCAATGCCTCAACTTTTTTTGGATAATTGTTTGAAATTTTGTAGCAAGTCCTCATTAGGGTGTTGAGTGGTATTCCTTTCTTTGAATCTCTTATGTCTCTAAGTCGATCTTCTACTATGGCGAGAACTGTGTCTACTCAGTTCTAACATTTCTATATCTGAAGAATCAAATGATGTATCATTAGGAGGTGGAGGTATGTTTACACCTCATAGAAAAAAAGGTCCTTGTTATGGTACTTGTTGTGATACTTGTTCTGATAATGATTGTGATTTTTGTACCATGGCTTGTTATTGCATCACTTATTATGGTAGTTGGTGTTCCATTTGTTGTGGTTGTTATTAAGATACATCTATTGGTTGATTATAAGGCCATGTATGGGATTGTTGTTGTGGATGTTTTTGTTGAGTTCATTGTGGCACATGTTTTTTTGTAACAATTGTTGTTGATAGGAAATTTTCTACTCTAGGCATCTTTGGTATTCCAACTATTGTTTGAGTTGCTCTCATTGTTTAGAAAACATAGCTTTTTTTTTTTGAATTGTTCTTGGTACATTGTTTGTAAGTCAAGTGGATTTAGACTAGCTTACATGTTAGGGACGTTAGGCCCTTATACCACTTGAGGTTTGATATATTCCAATGGGAGCTATAGGTTTAGTAGTGCTATGATCAGTCTCCAAGTGGAAGCTTATTGTTGTAGAATCTGATCAATCTCCAAGCGGGAGATTGTTTTGATGTGGAGCCTAATCAGACTTAGAGGTTTATTAGGTGTAATTTTCTCCCTGTATTATTCCTATGAGCGTTTAGGGGTAGCACCCCCAAGATGAGGTCAAGGGGTAATGCCCATGTGAGGTCTTAGGGTAGCACCCTAGGTGTGATCCCTATTGTAGTACAGGGTGGGGTTGAGGGGAAATTCCCCCGCAAGGTTTTTAGGGGCAATGCCCCCGTAGCCAAAAATGCCCCTATATTGTAAAAGGCATCGGCTACTATTTTTCCTGTTGGATGACTTATTCTAGCCCTATTTTGTAAGTGGAAAAAAAAGGCTTGTATAAAAAGGCTTAGGGATAGGGATTTCATAATGTAATTGTAATATTGTAGCTTCTTATGGCAGTATTGAGTTGTAAGGGATTGTGGATTATAATCATTGGATAATAATAATATTGGACTTGTTTGTGGATGTAGCCTAAGGATTAGGTGAACGACATTAAATCTTGGTGTCTTGTGTTCTCTTATATGTGATCTACTATTTTCTAGTATTGGTTATATTTGCATGTAATTTTTATCTAAAGTTAATCCTAATAAGTAGTATTATAGCTAGGTTGTCATCATTTTTTTTAGCTAGATCATCATCATTTTCTTTTTTTAGCAATCTTTTGCAAGAAGGTTTCACAATTGAGTGGAAACAATGGTAGACGAGGGTAAGCTAAGGGTTGACAAGTTTAATGAGAAAAAAATTCAGTTATGAAAAATGAAAATGGAGGACTATCTTTATCAAAAGGATTTATGGAAGTAGTTGGAAAGAAAAACCAAGAATCAGGGATACATGACAAATGATGACTAGGATCTTTTAGATAGAAAGGCACTTAGAAGCATTCAATTATTCCTAGAACCATTAGTGGTATTTAATATTACAAAAGTGAAGCTGACAAAAGAGTTGATGCAAACCCTAGAAAAATTGTAGGAAAAGCCCTCTACTTTAAACAAAGTATTTCTCATGAAGCATTTATTTAATATAAAAATGACAAAAGGTGGATCTT
Source organism: Cupressus sempervirens (assembly GCA_028749045.1). Classification (NCBI taxonomy): domain Eukaryota; kingdom Viridiplantae; phylum Streptophyta; class Pinopsida; order Cupressales; family Cupressaceae; genus Cupressus; species Cupressus sempervirens. Next base: position 484,265,170 of record CM053786.1, read on the forward strand.
TTGTAGATAATTTAAATGAGTTTAATTACTGTTACTAGTTAGTTATCTTCTATAACTATTAATTTTGATGAAGAAATTGGGGCTCTCTTGATTTTGTGTTCTTTTCTTGAAAGTTGGAATGGCTTGGTAATGGTTGTAAGTAATTCTATTTATGGATCTAATACTCTAAAATATGATGATGTAATTAGTGTTATTTTGAGTGACAAAACTCATAAGAAAACCTCATGTGTATCTACATCAAGAAGTGCTTTGAATGCACAAAGAAGAAGTAAAATGACTGAGAAATGAACTAATTCTAGAAATCGTGAAAAATCAAGAGGAAAGTCATAGAGGAAGAGCTCTCAATCTAGAGGACTAAGAGATTGTTGGTACTGTGGGAAATCAAGGCATAAGAAGAAATATTTTTGGACTCGAAAGAATAATGAAGGAGATATACTAGAATGGAACAAGGAGGCAAATATGGTAAGCAACAAATTTGAAGAGGATGCTTTTCTTTTTTTTTTAGAAAGGATTGATGATTCATGTGTTTTAGATTTTGGTGCTTCATTTCATGCTACACCTCATAGAGGTCATTTAATTGATTATGTCCAAGGGGATTTTGGGCTTGTTTATTTGGGGGATAATGAACCCTATCAGGTTATTGGACAGGGAAAAGTTAAGATTAAGTTGCAGGATGGGAAACATTGCCTACTACATGAGGTAAGACATGTTCCAAGGCTAAGTAGGAATTTAATTTCAATAGGGAAACTTAGTAATGAGGGTTGCATAGTTATTTTTAATGATAAAAATTGGAAGGTTTCAAAAGGTTTCTTTGTAGTAGCAAAAGGTGTGAAATTAGGCACCTTATATCTTTGTACAAGTCATATTGTTCCTTCTACTTTGATTGTTTCATAGAAAAATGAATATTCAGGAATAGTTGTTGCAGTTAAGCAAGGAGAACAAATAGCTATTGTAGATTCTAATATAGTATTGTGGCACAATAGACATGGGCACATGAGTGAGAAAGGTATGAAATTACTTCATTAAAATAAAGTTTTACCAGGTCTAAAATGTGTTAATATAGATTTTTGTGAAATTTGTGTGTATGGAAAAAAAAAGAGAGTGAGTTTTGTGAAGACTAGGAAGGAAAATAAAAGTGATAAATTAGAGCTTATGCATACAGATGTATGCAGACCAGCTCATGTATCTTCCCTTGGTGGCTCTCATTATTATGTTACATTTATTGATGATGCAACTAGAAAAGTATGGGTTTATTTCCTTAGGCAAAAATTTGATGTATTTCAAACTTTTACAAAATAGAAATGCTTGGATGAAAATGAGAGTGGAAAGAAATTAAAATGTCTCTAGTCTAATAATGGTGGTGAGTATTGCATCATGAATTTGAATATTATTGCTTTGCTAAAGGTATTTGTAGATGGAAATTTGTTCCAAGGACTCCATAGGAAAATGGAGTGGTTCAATGCATGAAAATGGCTATAATGGAGTGTACAAGAAGCATGAGGTTGTATGAGGGTTTCCCTTAAACATGTGGCTAGAGGTTGTTAATACCATTGTATACTTGAGCCTCTACTTCTTTAGGTTGTGGTATTTTAGAGGAAGCATGGATTGGTAAAAAGGTTAGTTATTCTTTTCTCAAAACCTTTAGTTGTGAAGCATTTGCTCATATAGATTTTAAAAATAGAACCAAAATGGAAGCTAAGTCAAAGAAATGCGTATTTGTTGGATATGGAATTAACGAATTTGGTTATAGGCTTTGGGATTTTGAAAATTATAAAATTGTAAGAAGTAGGGATATCATATTCAAAGAAAAAGTGTTGTACAAAGATCTATTGTAGCAACATGAGAAGAAAGAAGATGATTATATAGTGTTGGATGATACTCCAAAAGCTAATGCTCTAGCAATTCCTCATGATCTGAAATAACCACAACAACAAATACGACACAATCCAATGAATGTTAGATGGTCAACAAAGCTAAGTAGACTTCTAGAAATATTTTTTCCTTCCTTGTATTTTATTATGCTAGTGAACCTAAATGTTATGATGAAGCTATGTAGGTTGGTACAAAGAATCAAGGAGAGTATACAATGCAAGAAGAAATGGACTCTTTGTTGAAAAATAAGACATGAGATTTACGCAAGTTGCCTGTAGGTAAAAGGGCTTTGTTGAATAAGTGGGTTTACAGGTTGAAATAAGAGGATGGATGTAAGAAAAGATTTAAAGATAGGTTAGTGGTAAAAGGATTTGCATTTGGAGTAGCTTGATATTGAAATAGCCTTCCTCTATGGTGATTTAGATAAAGAGATATTTATGGCTCAGCCACAAGGACTTGAGATCAAAGGTAAGGAGAACTTAGTGTGCAAATTGAAGAAAATTTTATATGGCTTGAAGCAAGCACCTCGGCAATGGTAGATCTAAAATTTGATAGTTTTATGCATGAGCATGGATATAGTAGGTGTCATTCAAATCATCATGTTTATTTATGAGGTTCAATGCTAGTAGCTGCATTATTTTTTCTTTATATGCTAATGATATGCTTGTAACTGGGTCTAACATGGATCACATTAAGAGGCTAAAATGCCAATTAGCACATGCATTTTCTATGAAAGATTTAGGGGTAGAAAAATAAATCCTTGGTATGAAGATTTGTAGAGATAGGAAGAATAGGAAATAGACATTATCTCAGGCTGATTATATTGTGAAGGTTTTGCAATGTTTCTATATGGAGAATGCTAAAGCTATCAACACCCGTTTACTTGGTCATTTGAAGTTGACTAAGGAGATGTGTCCCAAGACACAAGAAGAGGAGGATAAGATGTCTAAGGTATCTTATACTTCAGCTGTAGGAAGCCACATGTATGCTATGGTATGTACTAGGCCAAATATTGCATATGTGGTGGGATTTTTTAGCAAGTATATGAGTCATCCAAGAATTAAGCATTGGAATGTAGTAAAATGGATTCTTAGATATCTAAGAGGAATATCTAGTAAGTTTTTACACTTTGGGGGCTCTACTATAGATTTATAGGGATATGATGACTCAAATTTTATAGGGGATATTGATACTAGGTGGAGTACCATAGGTTATGTATTTACTATTGGTGGGGCAGTAGTGAGCTAGGTTTCTTGATTACAAAAGGTTAATGCTTTATCCACTATAGAGGCAAAGTATGTTGCTACTATAGAGGTAGCCAAAGAGATGATATGGCTTTAGTTCTTCTTGTAAGAATTGGGACCCCCTTAGAAGGATAGTTGTTTTTTTATAGATATTCAAAGTGTCATTCATCTTGCAAAGAATTTAGCTCTACATTCAAAGACAAAACACATTCATCTACCAGACCATTTCATTTATTCAATTTTGGATGATGCATAGTTGAAGCTATACAAGATGCATATAGATGATAATCTACCGAATATGTTTACAATGGTAGTGATAACTAAGAAGTTGAATTCCTCTTCAACTTTGGTTGGTCTTCTTGACTGAACAAAATAAAATAACAAGAGAGTCTAGGGTGGTTTGATATATTCCAGTGGGAGCTACAAGTTTAGCAATGCTATGATCAGTCTCCAACTAGGAGGTTATTTTTGTGGAGTCTGATTAGTCTCCAAGTGGGAGATTATTTTGATGTGGAGCCTAATCAAACTTGAAGGTTTATTCAACATGGTTTTCTCTCCATATTATTTCTATGAGGGTTTGGGGGTAGTGCCCCCAAGACAAGGTCAAGGGGTAGCACCCTTGCAGGGTCTTGGGGCAACATCCTAGGTGTGTTCCCCATCATAGTATAGGGTGGGGTTGATGAGAAATGCACCCATGAGAGTTTTTAGGGGCAATGCCCCTAGAGCCAAAAAATACCCCTATATTGTAAAAGACATTGGCTATTGTTTTTCCTATTGGATGACTTATTCTAGCCCTAATTTTGTAAATGGAAAAAAAGGCTTGTACAAAAAGGCTTAGGGTTAGGGATTTCATAATGTAATGGTGATATTGTAGCTTCTTGCGGTGGTATTGAGCTATAAGAGATTATGGATTGTAATCACTAGATAATAATAATATTAGACTTGATTTTGGTGTATCCCAAGGATTGGGTGGACCACGTTAAATCTTGGTGTCTTGTGTTCTCTTTTATGTGATCTACTACTTTTTGGTATTGGTTATATTTGCATTTAACTATTATTTATGTCTGAGGTTAATCCTAATATTTGATTTCATGGTATTTGGTAAGGTTAGGAGCAAGGGTGCACTTTGTTGACTTTCATCCAAAGGAGGCATGTTTGGCATCCCTATAGTACGAGTCCCCTTGGGCATCTCTTGTTGTTGCATTATTTGATTGAGATTAATTCTTAGTGTTCTTTTGGGATACTTAGAAAGAGTCTTCTTTTTGTTGATTGATGGAGGTTCAACAAGAAAGGGGTTGATATTAATGTGTTCAAAAGTACTTTGGAGGATCTCAATGGTAGATTCTTGGTGAAACCTCATGGTGTTATCTCCATGTTTGAAAAATCTAAAGGTTATTTCCCCTTTTCTAATTATAAATTAATAATAGGATGTATATGTTCAAATATGGGGACATTTTGATGTTTAGACTTAGGCCCTTCCAAGTTTGGATTAAATTTAATGATTTCTTGGGATGCCAAGAGTTTAAAATTCTTTCAAAAAGTTTTATCTTGACAAGCCCAAGCCATTTCTTTGTCAATGATGCCATAATCTATGTTAGAATCATCACTTAGAAGTACAATACCTTGTTGTATGTTTGAAGGATTGAAGATACTTGTATTGGGTTTGTTGAATTTGAAGGAGTGTATTTGTTCATCTTTAGGTGTGGTCAGTACACCTCCACCTCTAGGTGGCGTCAATAAGAATATGGGTTCCAAATTAGGGCTCCATTGAACCATTCCATGTGTAGGGGAAGTTTTTAGAGGCAACTTCACGGTAGATGTACCATTAAGGGTTGGTTATGTCATTTTCTATTGGTTAGAGTTTAGTGGATACATGCTCAATGGGTCCACAAGTAATGGTTGTAAGGCTTCAGTCTAGTCTGTGTTAAGTGTTTATTGAGGTTTCTTAGTATTCTTTTGTCATGGGTGAGCTTTAGGTTGTGCTCTAGGCTATGTTTGCACTTCAGAAAATGAGGGTTGGAATGATTCTTCTAGTATGTGGGTTGATTGTGTCCTTGTAAGTTTTGGCATGATACCTAAAGATGTAGATGCAATAGGAAAATGTAAAAATGGGTTTTCTATATCCCTAGTGTGCACCAAAACTACCAACTATGCTCTGACAGTACCAACTATACCCTAACAGTACCAACTACACCCCTATTACACTTGGTGACCAAAAGGTATGCAGTTGGTAACCAGAAGGTATGTAGTCGGTAACCAAAAGGTATGTAGTTATTAAAAGAGGTGTTTTATAGTGAAAAAATGCAAGTTATGAATGATCTAAGTGTTTTTAGGTGGTTTCTAGGGTTTATGGATGTGGTGCAAGGTGTGGAGATGTAGTTTAGGGTTATAGAACCTAAGATGAACTTCCCAGTTACCAAGTGTTAGGAATAAGGTGTCTCAAACTTGGATAATTCCTATTCTTATTATTTGTTTTGTAAAATGTATTTATTGCAAATAATGTTGATGTGTCGGCATCTTAAATTGTGTATAAGGAGATCATGGCTAAAATGGCTAAGAAAGATTCCTATGACACGTAAGAGCTATGTCAGGAAGATTTAATGACAGGTGAAGACATGTTGCAACTGATAAATTTGAGTACTGTACACTCTACCCAAAAAAATTTGGGGTTCCCATTTTCTCAAAGAATGGTAAAAACCCTAATACGATTACCTTTGGGAGTAGCCCTAAAGTGGAGCACATGTTACAAGCATTTTTAGGGTTGCAAAGAGATGCAATGTGAGAAAGTGTATTGTTGGTACTATGAGTTGCTACTGGATTCTTCTATTGTCACTGTTGAACTTGCATTGCAAGTGTATTGTAACCTTGTGTTGAAGATAATACATTGTGCAGGTTCTGGAGGGGTTGGCTTGTTTTATCGAAAGGTTTTTCTCCACCAAAAAATCTTTGTGTTATGTGTTTCTTTCTCTATCTATTTTCTTTATGCTTGGTTGGCTGAAATATTGTTGTTTACATGATATTGAATCTGTAAGTGTAAAATATTTTAATAGGATTTGCACCATACTTCTCTTAAGAGATTAGTGTAGGAAGCTATTTCTGCACCTGAGTTTCCTTACAAGTGGTATCTAAGCCTGATCAACTTTTGATCCTAGTTGTTGGGTAGGGTTTTTTGAGCTAATCTCAAGTTGAGTGGGAGTCTTGTGCAGAGCATCCTAAATCTTATTTGTAGATTGAGATGGCAACTTCATCATATGGAAGAATGGATGTGGAGAAATTTAATAGCACTAATTTCAAGTTGTGAAAACTCAAGATGGAAGACATGTTGGAAGATCATGACCTATGGGAAGAAAATTCAAGCAGTAAAAAACCACCAACTATAGCTCAAGAAGATTAGGATATCAAAGATCGTAAAGCTAAGGGTCTCATAAGACTCTATTTAACTAATGCAGTTCTTCTAAATGTTCTAGATGAGAAAATTGCATATAGTCTATGGGAAAGACTTGGGGCCATGTATCAGGCCAAATCTCTGGTGAACAAGTTGTTCTTGAGGAAGAAGTTGTACTCTCTATGAATGGAGGAAGGTGGATTCTTAACGAATCATTTAAATGCATTTAATCTATTGGCTACATAGTTGACATCAGCTAGTGTCAAGTTAGAGGAGGAGGATCGTTGCTACACACTTTTGTGTTCTTTACTAGATTCATGGGACCATCTTGTGATGGCTCTCAGAAGCATGTTAGTCACCTTCTAAATGGATGATGTGGTGTCTTTGTTGCTATTAGAGGAGATGCGGGGAAAGGCTTCCATTTCAAAAAAAGAAGCCCTTGTTGTTCGTGGGAGATCCACTGAAAGAGGGAAGAAAAATGACAATAAGGGTAGATCCAAATCCGATGGAAAGTCAAAGACTTCCAATAAGTCCATGGTAAAATGTTCGAACTGTGTTAAATCTAGGCACTTTCGTAAAGACTACAAAGAGACGAAGAAGAAGAAGAAAGGTTCAGATTCAGCTTCAAAAAGATCTCAAGAAGATGGCGATGCATTCATCACAGCTTTGGCAGTCCATGCATCTAATGATGTGTGGTTGGTTGAGTCGGGTGCATCTTTTCAAATGACCTCTCATCAAAATTGCTTCTCAAAATATGAAGAGTTTGATGGTGGAAAGGTGATGTAGGAGCATCCAGAGGTATAAGGGCAATCCTGTGTCACCCAAAAAAAAAATATACTTAGACTTAGTTTCTATTTCATGTGTTTTCATTTTTGGATACCCATTTGGGTCAAATAAAGGTTCCAACTCTCACAGTTCAACTATCAGTGTGCTAGAAAATCCTGAAAAATAGGAGCATGCAATTTGGCCATCATTTTGGTGACCTAGAAGGTGTGAATTGGCTAGATGAATGTAATTGTGATTTACAGCATTCCAAAAAAAGAATTAGGTCAAAAGGCCCCACGGTTTGAAATTTATTGCAATTTTTTGGGTTTTGGAGACCTCTTAAGAATGCTTCAAAGTTAGGTTAGGGGCATTAAATGACCTCAAAAAGGGCTGAAAAATGGGGGACGAGTGAAGCTTACCCATAGGGCTATAGAGCACTTTGAGAGCTTTATGAAAATGTAAAAAATTTGTCAATCGGAGCTACAGTTCAAAAGTTATGCCTCCCAGAAGTTCGGTTACCATTTCTGGATTCTTCTAGATTTGCACCGACTTCTAATGTAGCTTCTAAAACCTTCTATTTGGTCATTGGATGCCTACTAGCACTTTCTAGAATGTACTCCTAGTCCTTAACCCTTCGAGGTCTATTTAAGGAGATTTCTAGCATTGTAAAAGGCAGTTCGGAGTGGAGTTTGAGAGGAGGTACTGAAGGGAGAAATTATCTCCAGATTTATGCTATTGTAAGCCCTTAGGGAATGTCTTGAAGTTTATTTTCTCTGTACTATTTGTACTAGCTTATTTTCTTAGTTAATACAATTTTCCCTTTTTTATTGTGTCCATTCTATTCTTGGGTTGTGTCCCCATCAAGTGGTATCAGAGCGGGTTTTCCTGAGTATGTAGATAGAACACTGACTGTGAGGCAGTTTGCACTAGCACTGTGTGGTTGTGGGTTCGAGTTAGAAGATGCCTCCATGAAGAGAGCATGGTGGAAGGGCCAGAGCTATTAATCCTGAGGAGGTTAGAGCCCTCCAAAGGTAGGTGCAGGCATTGCAAGAGGAGCTTCGTAGAGGAGCAAATGTTGTCACAGGTGACAATAGTGAGGATGACAATGAAGAAGAAGTAATGGGACCAGAAGAGGAATTTAACAAGGAAGTTATGAATCATGCAGAGGAAAGGCTTTTTAGGGCCATTACTAAGTTTGGGAAAAGACCTACAATTGAAGTGGGTGTATTTTCAGGAAATCTGAAACTAGATGAGTTGATCGATTGGATCAATGAACTGGAAGAATACTTTGAGTATGAGGATATCAGGGACCCAGATAGGGTTAAGTTTGCAAAGGCCAAACTGAAAGGCCATGCCAAAATATGGTGGCAAAAGGTTCATTTGGAAAGAAATAGAAGAGGAAAGGAGAAGATCACAAGATGAGCTCGCATGGTGGACAAATTGAAGAAGTAGTTCATTCCTGTGGACTACGAGCTTGATTTGTTTAAGAAGATGCATGGGTTAAAGCAAGCAGGAAGATTAGTCCAAGAATATACAGAGGAATTTTACTGACTCTTGATTAGAGTGGGGCATGTAGAAGCAAATAAGGAGAAGGTTGCTCATTATATCAGTGGGTTGCGACCTAGCATCCAGGAGGAATTAAGTTTGGTAAGAATGACCAGCATTGAAGAGGCATACCAGTTTTCCCTACGAGTTGAAGAGAAGTTGAATAAAAGGTTTGAAGGAAGACAAAGAGGGCGCGGTCAAGGAGGAAGGGGAAGTGCTAGATCATCTGGAGGCTATAATGAAACCCAAAAGAAAAATGAAGATGAGGGTACTAGTAGGAACCAAAGGAATGAGGGTTTCAACCACTCCCATGATGAAGACTTTGGAAATTAGAGAGGAAGATGTAGAGGATGTGGACAAGGAAGAGGAGGCTTCTGTGGTACCTATTTCCATTGCAATGAAGAAGGTCATCGTGCCTTTGAATGCCCTCAATGACAAGGAAGGATAGATAGGAGAGCTGAGGGCCAAGCTAGGGTTGCTCATGTGGATGAGAATGCACAATCATCACATTCAAAGGATGCAAAAAGAGGAGAGACCTTGGTAAATGAAAGAGTCCTACTAAGTGGTGAGATTGAACGAGGACAATGGAGGAGTTTGTTTCGTACCAGATGCAAGTGTGAGGATAAATTTTGTGACATGATCATTGATGGTGGTAGCACTGATAACTTGGTATCAAAAGAGATGGTCTCTAAGTTGAAGCTCAAGAGGGAGAAACATCCCCAGCCTTATCGAATTGCTTGGGTAAAAGATGATCATAAGGTCCTGGTAAGTGAACAATGTTTAGTGAAATTTAAAATTGGGAGTTACCATGATGAAGTTCTCTGTGATGTTATTTCGATCGATGTTTGCCATCTATTGTTGGGTAGACCATGGTAGTTTGATAGACATGCAGTGCATGATGGACATGCAAACACATACTCTCTGAAAAAGGATGGAGTTCGCCACAAATTGAAGCCCATGAAAAAGTGAAAAGGTATGTAGCAGTTCTAGGATTTGTCTTGTTGATGGAAGAAAGTTTTTAGATGGCATGAAACATTAGCATATGTGCTATGCTTTGATTCCTAGGAAAGATAAAGAAGGTAGTAGTGAAATACCACTTGAAGTTTCAGATTTACTAAGGGAGTTTGGAGATATTATCTCTGATAATGTTCCAGATGGATTGTCACCAATAAGGCAAATCAGTCATCAGATAGATCTGATTCTAGGAGCTAGTTTGCCTAACAATGCTGCTCACAGGATGAGTCCTACTAAAATAGAGGAGCTAAATAGATAGGTTCAGGAGCTGTTGAGAAAGGGCTTGATTCGAGAGAGCTTGAGTCCATGTGCAGTACCTGCAGTACTCGCACCAAAGAAGGATGGAGAGTGGAGGATGTGTACAGATTCTCGATCTATAAATAGGATAACCATCAAGTACCGATTTCCTTTACCAAGGATGGATGATCTTATGGACTGTTTGAGTGGAGCTCAGTACTTCACAAAGATAAATCTCAAGAGTGGCTATCATCAGATACGGATTTGAGAAGGAGATGAGTGAAAAATAGCCTTCAAGACCAAGGAGGGTCTTTATGAGTGGTTAGTCATGCCCTTTGGATTGATAAACGCCCCAAGCACCTTCATGTGACTCATGAATGAGGTACTTAAGAAGTTCTTGGGAAAATTTTTTATTGTCTATTTGGATGATTATTTAATTTTCAGCAAGATTTTGGAAGAACATTTACTACATATTCGTAGTGTCCTTGAAAGGCTAAGGGAAGAGAAACTATTAATTAATCTGAAGAAGTGTATCTTTGCAAAAAGGGAGTTAGTCTATTTGGGGTTTTTTATATCACCTGAAGGTCTCAAAATGGATCCAGTGAAGGTAAAAGCCATCTTGGAATGGCCTACTCCAAGGTTTGCTACTGAGGTAAGATCATTTCATGGTCTGGTTAGACTATTTGATTCAGGATGGCATGTTGTTCAAGGGTAGTCAATTGTGCATTCCAAGGAGTTCCATGAGGGAAAATCTGATTAAGGAGAAACACTGTGGAGGGATGGCAGGACATTTTGGTCGAGATAAGACCATTTCCATTCTTAGAGAACATTATTTTTGGCCTCAAATTTCAAAGGATGTGAAGAAGTTTGTACAGAGTTGCCAGGTTTGTCAAGTTGCCAAGGGGTTTAGTCACAATACTGGCCTATATCAGCCATTGTCTGTTCCATCAAGGCCATGGGAGGACATAAGTATGAATTTTTTCTTGGATTGCCAAGGACACAAAGGGTTAATGACTCAGCATTCTTGGTGGTTGATAGGTTCTCCAAAATGGCACATTTCATTCCATGCCACAAAACTCATGATGTTGTCCATATTGCATTTTTTTTTTTCAAAGAGGTGGTAAGACTACATGGTCTTCCAAGGAGCATAGTTTCTGACAGAGATACTAAATTTGTGGGGTATTTTTGGAGAAAATTGTGAAAAAAGTTGAGAACGGACTTGAAATTTAGTTCCATGCATCACCCACAAACTGATGGCCAAACAGAAGTGGTAAACAAAAGTCTAAGCAATTTGCTGAGATGTTTAGTTGGGGATAAGCCCAAGGGATGGGATTTTATTCTACCACAAGTAGAGTTTGCTTACAATAACTCTATAAATGAGTACTAGAAAATCACCATTCCAAATTGTATATGGGAATAGCCCAAGGACTGCACCAGAATTGAGGAAGATAGAGCAAGGGGAGAGGACAAGTGCTGAAGTAGAAGAATTTGTTGAACATATCAAGCATCTACATGAGGAGGTTCAAGCACACATTACCAAGATGAATCAAGAGTATAAAGCTAGGGCTGATCAAAGGAGAAGACATAAGGAATTCCAAGTAGGGGATCTAGTCATGGTGCACTTACCAAAAGAAAGATTTCTAGTCGGTACTTACAACAAGCTGAAAATGAAGAAATTTGGCCCCTACAAAGTTTTGAAGAAACATGACTCAGGAAATGCATATGACGTGGAGCTACCAAATGGTATTCACATTTCTCCCATTTTCAACATTGCATATTTAACAGAGTATCATGATGATGGTGCAGATGAGGAGATGGTATTAGAGCCATGTCCAATTCCTGCTTCTAAGAAGGAGGAGATAGAAGACATTCTAGATCATCGTGTGGGTAGGAGTACCAGAAATAGGTAGTATGAAGAGTATTTGGTCAAATGGAAAGGACGACTGATCGAGGACTCAATTTGGATTTCAGCAGCTGAGGTTTCCCATTTGGGATTCCCTCTACCATTCATAAAGTGACAGGATCACTTTTCAATCTACCCTGGGTGTCTGATGTAGGAGCATCCAGAGGTATAAGGGCAATCCTGTGTCACCCAAAAAAAAATGTACTTAGACTTAGTTTCTGTTTCATGTGTTTTCATTTTTGGATACCCATTTGGGTCAAATAAAGGTTCCAACTCTCATAGTTCAACTATCAGTGTGCTAAAAAATCCTGAAAAATAGGAGCATGCAATTTGGCCATTATTTTGGTGACCTAAAAGGTGTGAATTGGCCAGATGAATGTAATTGTGATTTAGATCATTCCAGAAAAAGAATCAGGTCAAAAGGCCCCATGGTTTGAAAGTTATTGCAGTTTTTTGAGTTTTGGAGACCTCCTAAGAATGCTTCAAAGTCAGGTTAGGGGCATTAAATGACCTCAAAAAGGGCCAAAAATGGGGGATGAGTGAATCTTTTCCATAGGGCTATAGAGCGCTTCAAGAGCTTTCCAAAAATGTAAACGATTCATCACTCAGAGCTACGGTTCAAAAGTTATGCCTCTTGAAAGTTCGATTACTGTTTTTGGATTCTTCTAGATTTGCACCGACTTCTAACATAGCTTTTGGAACCTTCTATTTGGTTGGTGGATGCCTACTAGTACTTTCTAGAATGTACTCCTAGTCCTTAACCCTTCAGGGTCTATTTAAGGAGATTTTTGGCATTGTAAAAGGCAGTTCAGAGTGGAGTTTGAGAGGAGGTACTGAAGGGAGAAATTATCTCCAGATTTATGCTATTGTAAGCCCTTAGGGTATGTCTTGAAGTTTATTTTCTCTGTACTATTTGTACTAGCTTATTTTCTTAGTTAATACAATTTTCCCTTTTTTGTTGTGTCCATTCTGTTCTTGGGTTGTGTCCCCATCAAAAGGTGTACTTGGGTGATGATTCTCACCTAAAGATAGTTGGACGTGGAAGGGTCACTATCAAATTTCCTAATGGATGAGTAAAGGGAATCAATAGAGTTATGCACATTCCAGGTTTGGCATGAAACCTATTATCTGTAAGTATGCTAAATGATGTAGGTGTGCAAGTTGTTTTTTTGAAAGAAGGATGCAAGATGATGAGAGGATCAATAGTGCTTGCGAGGGGTACTAGGAGAGGTACCTTATTTCAGCTAGATGCATGTATTTCTCTATGTAATAGTGCTGCATCCTCACCATCTGTACGAATAGTGAAGAGTTCTACGATTATTGGTTCCGATGGTAATGCAAACACTTTGGAAGGTAAGCTTCCTACAAAAAAGACAATGTTGTGGCATATGAGATTTGGCACATTGGTGAAAAGGGTCTTAGAATCTTGAAAAATAAAAAATCTCATTGAGGGGTTAAATGATTGCAATCTCGAGTTTTATTTCTGTGAACACTATGTCTATGGTAAACAAAATTGTGTTTAGTTTTACTCTAGTTCTCACAAATCTTCTGATGTTTTGGATCTTATTCATTCTTATGTATTTGGTCCTGTAAAAGTTCCTTCAATCTCCAATTCTATATTTTTTTATCTTTCATAGATGATTATAGTAGAAGGACGTGGATTTATTTCCTTAAAATTAAGACACAATTCTTTAGTCGATTCAAGGAATTTAAAGCCCTTGTAGAGAATCAGACTAGTAAGAAGATTAAGTGTGTGAGAACTAAAAATGGTGGTGAGTTTTTCTCAGCATAGTTTGAACAATTTTGTAAAGAACAAGGTATCGAGAGGCATAAGATAACTCCTTATACCCTACAAAAAAATGGAGTTGTAGAGAGAATGAATAGGACAATGATGGAGAAGGCTAGGAGTATGCTTAGTGGAGCTGGTTTAGAACAAAGGTTTCTTGTTAACAGATCTCCTACATCAGCCCTTGTTGGTAAGACACCGATGGAGGTGTGGTCTAGTAAGAAGCCTTCAATTAGACATCTTTGTGTGTTTGGTTGTGAAGCTTATGCACATGTTCCAAAGGGGAAAAGATCTAAGTTGGAAAACAAAGTTGTTAAATGTATTTTCATTGGATACAATGCTAGTGTGAAAGGATACAAGCTTTGGAATCTTGTGACTAGTAAGGTGTTGTATAGTAGAAATGTTATTTTTAGAGAGCTAACATCTTCTCCTATCATGCTACAACTAGATGAAAAAGAAAAGGAAAAATATGTTGTTCAGTTGCCTCCTACCCTTGAGAAGATTGGACAAAGAGACCATGTTCGGTCTAATGATGAGGAGAGCTCTAGCAACTCTGATAGTTTAGAAGAAGAGGAAGAACAACCTCAACCACAACCCTTGAGGAGATCCATAAGAGAAAGAAAGAAACTAGAAAGGTTTGGTTATTCTATGTTAGATTCTAGTTGTGCTTTTTCTTTGATTACTAACACTGATGAGCCTAGATCTGTGAAAGAGGCTTTGGGCATGGAAGATGCAGGTTCCTAGATTGAGGCTATGGATTATGAGATGGCTTCATTAGAGAAAAAAAAAACTTGGGACCTTGTACCTTTACCTAAAGGGAGAAAAATTTTTGGCTATAAATGGGTGTTCAAGAAGAAATTTTGTGCAAATGGAATTGTTGAAAGGTACAAAGTTGTATTGGTTGTAAAGGGGTATTCACAGGTAGAGGGAATAGATTATGGTGAAATATTCTCTCCTATTGAAAAGTTGACATCCATTAGATTTCTATTATCTATTGCTATATCATATGATTTAGAGATAGAATAGATGGATGTGAAGATAACTTTCCTTCATGGTGATTTGGAGGAAGAGATTTATATGTCATAGCCTGAGCACTACATTGTTAAAGGTAAAGAATCCTTAGTTTGCATATTAAAGAAATCTCTATATGATTTGAAGTAATCTCCTAGGATGTGGTACCTTAAGTTTGATGCCTTTGTGTTGTCAATTGGATTTGTAAGATTAAAATGAAATCATTGTGTTTATTTCAGAGTTGAAAATGATCACCTTCTTATTGTTGAATTATATGTTGATGATATGTTGTTGTTTGGGAAGGGTAAGGGTATGATTTTTTATTTTAAATCTCATTTGTCAACACAGTTTGAGATGAAAGATCTTGGGGCAGCTAGGTACATCTTGGGTATGGAAATTAGTAGAGGCAGGTCTAACATAAAACTTTGGTCAAGTCAGAGTAAGTATGTGAAGTCTGTGTTGGACAGGTTTAGCATGGCAGATTGTAGACCACTATGTGTTCCTATTTCTATGGGAACAAAGTTATCTGTAGATGATTGTCCAAAATCTCCTAGTGAGGTGGAGGACATGAGTAGAGTACCTTATGCTAGTGCAGTTGGCAGTCTTATGTATGCTATGGTCTGTACTAGACCAGACATTGCCCAAGTAGTGGGAGTCCTGAGTTAGTTTATGGCTAATCCTGGACGGGTGCATTGGGATGCAGTTAATTGAGTATTCAAATATTTGAGGGGTACATTAGATTACTCCATATGTTATCATGGTAACTCTTCTAGATCTTTGCATTTAGTTTGTATTCATCGGTTTGTGGATTCAAATTGGGTAGGTGATATTGATAGTAGGAGATCCACTAGTGCTTATGTGTTCACTATGTTTGATGGTGCCATCAGTTAAATGAGCAAGTGACAACCTGTGGTTGATTTGTCCACTATAGAAGCTGAGTACATGGCTGCTACTCATGCTTGTAAGGAAGCCATTTGGCTTAGGAGATTGCATTCTAATGTTGGTGTTGATGCAGAATAGATTACTATTTGGTGTGACAGTCAAAGCACTATTTTCCTTGCGAAGAATCCAACTTTCCATGCTAGAACAAAGCACATTGATGTGTAGTTTCACTTTGTGAGAGATATGGTGGAAGATGGAAAGGTAAATTTGGAGAAGGTAGATATTGTGAAGAATTTTGCAGATGCATTAATGAAACCAATGGGCACTAAGAAGTTCAAATGGTGTTCGGAGTCTATGAGCCTTTTGGCCTATAGTAGTTAGTTCCTATTATATTCTTGTTGCTCTTACAAGGTGTTCGACAAGTGGGAGAATGTTAGGAATAAGGTGTCTCAACCTTGGATAATTCCTATTCTTATTTTTTTTTTGTAAAATGTATTTCTTGCAAATAATGTTGATGTGTAGGCATCTTGAATTGTGTATAAGGAGATCATGGCTAAAACGGCTATGACAGATTCCTATGACACGTAAGCACATGTTATAAGTGTTTTTTGGGTTGTGAAGAGATGCAATGCGAGAAAGTGTATTGTTGGTACTGTGAGTTGCTACTAGAGTCTTTCGTTGTCACTGTTGAACTTGCATTGCAAGTGTATTGTAACCTTGTGTTGAAGATAATACATTGTGCAGGTTCTAGAGGGGTGGGGTTGTTTTACCGAAAGGTTTTTCCCCACCAGAAAATCTTGGTGTTATGTGTTTCTTTATCTATATATTTTCTTTATACTTGGTTGGCTGAAATATTATTGTTTACATGATATTGAATCTGTAAGTGTAAAAGATTTTAATAGTATTTTCACCATACTTCTCTTAAGAGATTAGTGTAGGAAGTTGTTTTCACACCTGAGTTTCCTTACACCAAGTGTGCTTTAAAATTACCAATTGTGCACCTAAGATGTGTAGTTGGTAAAATAGGGGTGCAGCTAGTAAAATAGGGTTATGTGTTTCTTTCTCTATATATTTTCTTTATACTTGGTTGGCTAAAATATTATTGTTTACATGATATTGGATCTGTAAGTGTAAAATATTTTAATAGGATTTGCACCATACTTCTCTTAAGAGATTAGTGTAGGAAGCTATTTTTGCACCTAAGTTTCCTTACACCAAGTGTGCTCTAAAATTACCAATTGTGCACCTGAGATGTGTAGTTGGTAAAATAGGGGTGTAGCTAGTAAAATAGGGAAAAATTTGATAAATTGGAAGTAGGCATGCAAGATATGAATTTTTTTGGATTTTTAAGGTCTTAGGTATGTTATGCAACCTAAGTAAGTGCAAAATGATCTAGATTTTTGATATGCAAGATGAATATGACCTAAGGGAATGATGCACAGTACAAATGTGAAATATGTTTTGAATTTTGACTCTAACATATGCAAGATGGAGGTTAGGGTTGAACTTTAGACATGGGAAGGATATCAAAGGTTGATGTATGCAAGGTGGGTTATACAAATTGAGGTTTTTCAAGGTTGATAATGACATTTGGAATAAGAAAATTGATAGGTTTGACAAATATGTGGATGAATTGATAGTTGGACAAGTTGATGGGATTTTGATATTTGGAGGGAATGTTAGGGTTTTGGACTATGCAAAGTGGAGTGATCATGCAATTAGGGTTAACCATAATGACATTTAGGAAGACTCAAGATATGATAATGCTATGACAAGGGTGTATGCAAGGTTTTAAACTTAGGAGAAATCTTTGAAAATTATTAACCTAAGAGTTCAACCTTATGACAATGGACTTTGGATCTTGACCAAAGGAGATTATTTTTGTAAAGATCAAGTTGATAAAAATGACAATGTCAAATCCATGAAGACATAGATGGAGTTTGACCCAAGAAAATGATTTTAAAATGACAAAAAGACTATGATCGAGATCCATCATCTATTGACATAATGAGATACTCTAGGGTTCATACTTTGTTCAGATTTGTGACAAAGTTTAAAAGGTTTTGGGTTCAAAAATAGGTTCATGGAGCATTAAAATGAGGATTATGATGATTGGATGTGCAATGTGCAAAGTTCCTAGGATGCAAGATGATGTTGCAAAATGATGTTTTGGGTTATGTTCAGATTGAGGACCTTTGCAAGCTTTTGGAGGCAATTCTGTGGTCCCAAAATGTAGTCTGGAGGTGCAAAATGCTAACTCTAGCCACCAAGTGTTATATGGTAGCACCTAGTGCACTCTAACAATATCAATTGTGCCTAGGGTGTAGTTCAAGATAGTTTGAGAGTAGTTGGTAGTTTCATAACATAGTTGGGAAGCTAGGTTAAAAGTTTGCTAATCCTAGACTAGGTGACTAATATATTGTTATAATAGAGAGCTAGTTGGTTGGGAATGATGTTATGATCAGAATGGAGATGAAAAATGAAGGTGAGGACAAGAGGAATGAAGCCTAAGGTGTGAAAAGTGAAGGTTGGGACATGTAGAATGAATTTTTTAGGACATGAGTAGAAGGAGGGCCTATACAAACATTTGGTGATGGTTCTAGGCTCCCAAAATACTATCTAGAAGTCCTAACTAGTTGTTTTGTAGACCAAGTGCACTCAAATAGAGCTAACTACACCCATGGTGTAGTTGGAGATGGTTATAGAATATTTGATAGTTTCAGAGTGCAATTAGTAAAGAGGTCTAAAACTAAGCTGATTTTGGGCTTGGTGACTTCCACACTATTGTTCCATAGACCTAGTTGACAGGGGACAATGTTATCATTAGAATGGAAATAAAAAATGATGGTTAGGTCATTAGAGATGAGGGCTAATATATGCAAGATGATGGTTAGGGTATGCAAGGATGTAAGGTGGGGAATACAAGATAAAGAATGAGGATTGAAATGTAAAGATTAGGAGATGCAAAGTGAGAAATACTAAGGTAAAAAATGAGGCCTAGAGAATGCAAGAATGAAGCTCAAAAGGTGATAAATGAAAGGGGATTCTATGAAAAGGTCGAATATAAGTCATGCCAAGTACTCCTAAGGTTACAAGTCTCAAGTGCTTTTGACAAAATTTTACAATGTGTTGACAAAGGTTGTAATGTTTTGAGAAAGTTTGATAGCATCCAAGGTTCAAGGACTATTTTGGTGTGAGTTTGTAGACTTTTCTTTATCTTGATTAATGTTTTGATTACATAAAAATTAGTTTTAAAGGACCTGATACCTTTAACAAAGTATTAGAGAAACAAGAACATAAAATTTTAGAGAATAGAAGGCCTCAAAGCCAAATGAGAATAGATAGAAAAAGCCAAAAAAACATGAGGCCAAAATAAAACTATATAAAAAAAGATAGCAAAAGAAAACAAAAAAGATAGCCACTAGATAGCTACAAAGTCTTCAAAAGGTTTGTTGCTTGGTCTACCAGAATGTTCATATTTTCCACATAAACTTTCATGAAATCCAACTTTTTTTTCTTCCACTCATTCATTCTTCTTGGAATTATCCCTTGTGCACTTTCTCAAGCCCTAGTACTCATTCACAACATGGTAGTCTCAATCTTTACTCTACTCCACTTGTTCAGTAGGGTGTTAAAGTTGTCAGCCGTGGTTTTCAAAATAATACAATTTTGATCAGCCAATTTCTTCACTGTTTTCTCCATGTTACTTACTCTAGAATCTAGATCATCCATCCTTTTTTAAAGATCTTTACCTAATTGATCTAAATTCCTATTCTGGATTTCAAGTTTTGGCACACACTTCATCAAATTCTTTACCTCTTTTGTATTACTAATAACCTAAGAGATTTTATCAATGTGTTGACCCAGTGTTCTCTCCCCCCTTGTTGTCTTGTTGAACTAATAAAAGTCTCTTGATATATCTTGTATTTTCTATTTTATGGTACCAATATCCTTCATCATTGTCCTCAGGTTACCAATGATTCCCTTTAGGAACCCCTGGTCATCCTCGTCCCTATTATGCTCAAAGTAGTTCTCATGCTCCCACTATTTGTTACTATCCAAATCCATCTCCTTAAATTCATTCTCATCACCCATGTCTTGAGCAAGCACCATTTTTATTTTTCTTTCAACCCTCTTAATTAAGAGTTTATCATCAAAGGGGTTAGAATCTCTTTTAGCATTATTTCCCCTATTTCCCAAAACCTTTCCCAAAGATCCTCCCTTCTCAAAACCTTTTTTCTACTCCTCATAATCATTCTCTTCTTTTTATTCACTCTTCTGTTCCTTACTTTTCTTCTTGGAATAGCTTCCAAGATCACCTTTCTTCCTTTTCTTCATTTAAACCTCAACCACCACATCCTTTATTTCCTCATCAAAATCATCCTCAAATTCACTACCCTTTGTCTCATAATGTAGAGATTTCTTGTTGTTCCTGGGCCTATCCACCTTTTTTGATTTTAGAAGGTTCATTATTAAGACCATTAACCCCTCATGATAGGTGTGATCTCCCTCGGGATCATTTTGAATATCTAAAAAGGAATTACCCAAAGATTGTCTAAGGTAAAAGGATAAATTCATCCTAACCCTATGCTTAAATGGTTAACCAACATGAAATGGTGACCATATATCTTAGTGAAGTGACCATCTAAGGTAAGATACTCAATCATGACAAACATAACAAATCTCTAGGGCTAGAAATGGAACTAGGGCTAAAGTAAGAATTACCTATTTTCACCAATCTATTGCATTCCTTAGCCGAGTTCACAAACTCTTCAACTGCTCGATCTGAGAGCTTCTTGTCCCAGTAGTAGTTAATGCCCTCTATGTCCAGCCCCATTGCTTTAGTAATGATATCTTTAGAAATATACATCCTCTAATTCCCAACCAACACACTCTATATTTCCATGTTTTGATAAATTATCGAGTAATGGCAGGGTTACTTCCTTTCAATTTTTCTATAAAACAAGTAAAATTCCCTTACTCTTATATGTCCCAAATAAAGATACTCTCTTCTCAAGAAAACCCTTTGCAAAAGAAGACCAAAATAGAAATCACAACCAAGGATTATTGTGATAAAAAAGACCCTTAATCCATGTGGTATTGAATGGTAATACATTGTCCTTCTCATAATTTCCTTTTGCTTCCCTACCCTACCCATATAATAATTACTCCTTACTATCATATTCATCATTAATGAAGCATTTTTGTTTACTTCTAGCTTTGTCATGCTTGATCGATAAAAACCTCTCAATAGGGATGATATCATTATAATTCCAAATTAACTTTTCATCACTCTTGCATGCCACATTAGCTGTCTAGTTAGCAACTTGATTTGTTTCTCTGTACTTGTGAGTGACAACATGCATTTCACAAGAATTGATAAGATCTATGGCCTTACCTATAATATTGTTAATAGTTCAAGAAGGATTAATAAATTTATTAAGATAATTAATTATGCTAAGTGAGTCCCCCTCAAGCCATATCTTATTCAAATTCAAACTTTTTGCATGGCTAAGACCATAGAGGGTCACACTTTCTTCTACTATATGGTTAGTTTGAACCCCAATGGGAATGGTTATTCCACCCACTCTATCCTCATTCATATTCCTAACGATGATACCATAGCCAATTCTTCTTGGGTTATTCTTCGAGGCCCCATCAAAATTAATCTAACTAATCCTTCGGAGGACAATCCCATCTTTCTAGATCCCTAAGGTTAGGACCATTTTGCACCAGAATAAGACCATTCAAATTCCAATTCTGAAACACTGATTTTTCCCAAACATTCTAAATTGTGTGTCCTTTTCCATAGGATTTGATATTCTCAGACATCATATTCTTAATCTTACAAAATAACTGACCTAGATAAGTTTTTATACCCCTAAACACCCTATCATTATGTTCCTTCCAAACACCCGAGCAAAGGAATGGGAGAATAAAATCCCACAATCTCATAACCAAGGTATTACTAAAGGGAGACTTCCAACCATTAGAAAAATCTTGAATTGTAGTAGGGAATACCCAGGTAATATTCAAAAAATCACAAACCTTTTCCCATATTCTTCTAGTATAAGAACAATGAATAGTCAAATGATTAATTGATTCATCAGCATCCTTACAAAGATAACATCTATTAATAATGTTGAACCCTCTCTTCAAAAAATTATCCATTGTCAAAATTTTATCCTGTAGAAGAATCCAAAAAAATATGTAAACTTTGGGAGTCATACCTTTAAACCAAGCTTTTTAGCCCAACAAGGCTCATAATGCTCTTCAAAAGCATTAGCATACACCAAAGACATAGAAAATAATCTATTAAGATTATATTTCCATATTAGAGCATCCTCCTCATGGCTTAAAAAGATAGTATTCAGAATATTTTTGAGATCATTAAGGTTTTAATCCACTCTATTGAGGTTCAAGCAATTATTCTCCTCCCAATAGTCTCTTACAAAAATCTTGAAGAGATCCTTGCACTACTCCATAAAACCATTCCACCTTTGATTAGCACTGGGGAGTGATCAAGAATCCAAATATCATCCCAAAAAAGAATAGTCCTCCCATTTCCCACCTTCCATCTAACCCCTTTCTTAATAATATGCTTATTTTTTATGCAAGTTTCCAAATCATTGAACCCCCTTGTAAAGTCTCATTGTTAAGGAAGTGTTTAAGATATTGATTCTCCTTATTATACTTATCATTCCAAATATCTTTCCATTCTCCTTCATCTTTATTCCATCTCCATATCAGCTTGGCAAGCAAAGAATCATTCATAGGGGCAACTCTTCTTAGACCAAGGCCAACTTAATTGAAAGGAATACAAACTTTCTCCCATGCAATCAAGGCCAATCTTTTGTTTTTTTCCATACCAGTCCATAAGAAAAGCTTCTAAAAATTTTTAATTGCCAAGGAAAACTTTCTATGGATCCTAAAAACACTCAAAGCATACAATGAAACATTTTGTAATGTCAATTTGAGAACAATAACCTTAACAGCCTGGCTATGGAGGGACCCTTTCCACCCTACTAACTTTGAATGGATTTTATCAAACAACAAACTCAAAAAAAACTCAAGTGGGTCTAGACAAAGGGGTGATCCTAGATAAGAGCCTGGTAAGGTGCCAATCTCACAACCATTAATTCTTTTAATTTTATTCTACCTATTATCATTAACATTGATGAAATATATAACACTATAGTTCCAATTCATAATTTGACTAGAAGCTTTCCCATAATCCTCTAAAGCATTATTTATATTTCTAGAATTCCTCACTAAAGCTTCTCCCATCACTATAAAATCATCCATAAATTGTTCATGAGAACAAATCAGCTCTTTAGATGAGGGTTTGAGACCAACAAAATCCCCAACAGACACCATTTTCTTCACAAATCTTCTGAAGCATTCAGCCATTAGAAAGAAGAGGATAGGTAACAACATAACCCCTTTCCTCAAACCATGAGAAGTTGAGAAAAAAGGAGTTGGAGATCCATTCACTAGAATAGAGGAAGTGGTAGAAGAGACCAACATAAGGACTAGCTCCCTAAATCTCTCATTAAAACTAAAAGCTTCCAGCCCTCTTTGTTAAAAAGCCTAATCCACCCTGTCATAAGCTTTAGATAATTCAAGTTTAAGGAGTAACCCCTCTCTCTTGGATAAGGTAAGGGAGTGAATGTTCTCATGCACCAAAATGATAGAATCCAAAATTTGCCTACCAAGAACAAAACCATTCTACTATCTAGAAATCAAACTAGGGAGAAAAGACAAAATTCTAAGAGTTAACACTTTAGAAATAACTTTATAAAAAGAGTTACAATGACCGATTTGTCAAAATTGGTCCATGTTATCAACACCCAACTTTTTTGGAATCAAAGCAAGGAAGGTACCATTTAGGTCTTTGAGAATTTTCCTAGATCCAAAGAACTCCTTAACCCCATTACAAACATCTTCATGGATGATATACCAATACTTATGGAAGAAAAGGAAAAGAAACCCATTTGGCCCTAGTGCCTTATCTCCATCAAAGGAGAAGATAACCTTGGTTATTTCTTCATTAGATAGAATAGCAGTGAGGAATTTATTTTGATCCTCTGATATACAATTTGGGATATAGTCCAAAAACATATTCTACTTATCCTTGTCCAGATTGGGATCACCTTGCAATAAATAATTGAACACATACATGGCTTCCCTTTTTATAATATCCTCATCCTTAGTAGGTGTACACTAGAAAAGGTGCACTTCTCTAAATCATTCTATCCGAAGTTCTCCATAAATTGGAAAGCTCGAATGCCAACTTAGAGCTCCCTAGTCATGGAGTGCAAGGGGCATACAAATGAGTATATAGGAGCTCTCAGCTGAGCCTTAGAAATACAGCCCTTGCTAGTAAACCACAAAATGGGAGATTCTTTAGACAAGAGCAAGAGTGCTAGTGTCAAAGAACTCTTTAGATCATGCAATGCAAAAATGAAATTAAATTAGGATGAGATGCACAATGCAAGCTATGCTAACAATGAGATGGGAATGTTACAAATCCAACTATTAATCTATGTGATCTAATTATTTTCCAAGGAATCAAAGTTAAACTAAAATGAAACTATGCTAAGAATGCCATATGATCTTATGCTAATGTGATGGAATGAGAGAATGAGACAAGAAATGAGAAGTTCTCCACAAAGCTCCAAAGAAACCTGTTAGAAAACCTGCAGCATAACAATATTCAAATGAGGATGGATTGAGGGGGAAATCTCTCTTCCTTTTAAAGATGTATGGATGGTAGAGATCAAGATGAAGATGGTGGATGATCAACGGTGGAATTCAAAAAGAGGAGTGATCCATGTGCACACACAAGTCAACCAATAGAATATAAGTTGACTTGTCATATAAGACAAAAGTCACAAAGCCTTTTCTTTTAATTGCAAAATAGAAAAAGGACTTTATGTGTGCACTTTAAGTGGATTAGAAGAATGGGGTATTTTATTTAATTAAAAGGGGACATGTTCTTTTAATCAAATAATGAACTTAGGATAGCATAGTCAAACTATAGGTTATAATCAAATAAATTGATTATTAGAAATTTGGCTTAGGTAAGTGATTAAATTAATTTAGCCAAAATGTTGAAAAGGGGGGCTAATAGTCTAGATGACCATTTTTAGGTGATTACATTTGCCCCTCTTTGACTAATGTGTGATCGATCTAGGAACACATTATGTCAAAGAAAATTGAAGCCAAGTAGGCAATGATAGATATAGATGTCTAATTCCGAAGAGTGAAATGTAGAAATAGATAGCAAGTCCTGAATGCACAGCCTGATAGTAGTAGTACTCAACACTAGGAAGAGATGATGTCAGAATTCAAGAAGAATACTAACACTTAGAAAAGAGGATAGAGTGAGAGCAAGTGAGAAGATCAAACAAATGCTCCTAAGTAGTGATAGAGTATTTCTGCCCCCTCGAGATCGAAATTGAAATGAGGTAAGGGGGTGCAAAAACTGGCTAGAAATGAGAAAATTAGATTATAGCAATGTCCAAGATGACAGATAGATGATTATAACCCAAGAATGACTATATAAAAAAATTGATAAAATGCCCCAGTTTGACTAGAGTTGACCTTGAAGGATATAGCATAAAAATAAGGTCAAAATGAGTAGAAAGGTGATTTTAGACATGAAATAGTGAATTTAAGTAGATATGAAGTATGGAAATGATGAAGACATGAAGAAATGAAGATGCCCCAGTGATGATTCAGAGATTAGACCTCAAAAGGTCAGCTAACTACTCAGAAGAAAGTAGAATTTTAAAAGACAATTTTGACCATCAAGATGAACTCGAATTTGGATTTCGATCTCGAAAATGAATCTAGGACGTCAAAATTATTTAAGAGGTCAAAACTTTATATAATGTGATGACAAGATAGAAAAGAGATGAAGCGAAAGATTAAGAAGGTGAAAAGACATGAACAAGAAGATGTTAGAATCTTTTAGAATAACTGAGAGGGGGGGTGAATCAGTTATTCAAGGTCCCAAATGCCCTAATAAAAGGATTTTTTTTTTTTTTTTTTTACCAAATGTAGGGAACTCGTAAACCTTTTAACCATCCAAGCTTAAATTAATCATATTAGCAAGTTACAGTAAATCAACATGCAAAGGTAAAACATGCAAGATCAACACATGACACAATGATTTATGTGGAAACCCAATTTGGGAAAAACCACCAGTAACATGCTACTTGATTCTCACTCTTCTGAAGTGATGCCCTATTAAAGGCCTGCCCTGTTAAAGGCTTACAACACACTGTTAAATGTGACCTTGTTAGAGGATTTCACCAAACTGTTAGGAATGGGCCTGGTTAAAGGACTTTAGAACATTCACTGGGAATGTCACCCTGTTAAAGGATTTATCTCATGGCTATCAAACCAACCTAAGTCCATAGGATTTAAACTAATTGTTACAATTGCTAGAAAGTAACAACAATAAACTTTTGATCTGATATAACTTACAACATACTTTGCATATTTCAGATCACACTTTCAGTTTAGTCCTTATGCTTGGCTTTTATCTCTTCAGCTCTGACTGCTTGTCACCTATTCAAGCTTCGTCTCCTTGAGTCTTCTAACTCACTGTACTAATGCATCCATATCAGGGGTCTTCTTACTGAAATAGAGTAACTATGCTCTCTTTCCTCTTTTCCACCTTCTTCAGCACTTTACACTTTCATGCTTAACCACCCCTCTCTCATTTTTTCATTAACTAATGACTCCTTATATAGAGATCTGATATGCCTTTGCCACTCAATTCTCCCTCTTCACTTTTAGGGTTTCAATATGGATTAGGTAAAATACAATGTATCTACCCCATATCTTGTTCTCTTCTAGAAACTTTGCTAGCTATATCCTCAAAAATGTTTTGCATGGTGTTCTGTGCCACCAACTCATCATTCTTATCTTCTATTTAATTTACAAACTTCTAAGTAATAACCTTGTCGGCTTAGTTCTAGCGAATCTTTGATCTTCGAAATAATGTAGCAACTCGACATTATTTGTTTTACTGATGCTCGACATCTCAGTGTTACTCGGCATCTACACAAAACTGTGTTACTCGGCACTTACAGAAAACTATGTTACTCGGCACCTACTCTTTACTCGACACCTGAAGATCACTCGACTTATATGATATACTCGGCACCTTCTCTTAGTTGAGCTTTGTAAAAGACTTAGCTAACACCTAACCTCTTTAATATGTTTCAGTGTGCCCTTTTTTTCTATATCTTATAGTATGTTATCAAATACACTTTTTCATCAATGGCTTAGCTGATCCTAGTACTTCATTACAACATCATAACTTCAACCTTTCTCTAGGTGTTCTAGTTACATCTTATTGATTGCCACCACCTTGTCAACCAACTAATTGATAGTATTTGGATCACTAAAGCAATTGTCATTCCTGCAAGTAGCAAGTTTGACATCAATGAAAAAGCAATGATTGAGAACATTCTTTATCATTCCAACAACTCTTATTATCAATTCAATCATTTCTAACAATCTCCCTCTTTGGCATTGATGGCAAACCAAACTGATCAATGGATCAACTTAGTTACCACCAAAACTAATTGTATATATTATCTGCTTCTTTTCTGTGTTGCTGCATCTTTACTACTGATCGCATATATCTCCCTCTTTCGTATATATATCTATATCTCCCTCTTTCATATATATCTCCCTCTTTCTTTGCATAGATCAGTTTCGTCATATTTCTCCCTCTTTGACATAAATGCCAAAGATGAAGCATCTTTATCATGCAAAATATAAGCTTTGGCTTTTTCTTTGTCTTTCTCCCTCTATCACCATGCTTGTGACTGATTTGGAGTTTCTGTTCCTATTGTCATCCTTTGCATCAACCTGTTACTATTCCAATTTTTAATTTCTGTTGATGCAAGGTAGCTTCCTTGTTGCCTTAAACTGCTTGAGTTAGGGGTATTACCCCCAACTTGCTTCTAAGACATTCATAAGCATCCTTGGGCAATGGTTTGGTGAAAATATCTGCAATTTGTTCGTTTGTGTGAATGTACTCCAACTTCACTTGTTTATCTTCTACCAATTCTCTGACATAATGATACTTGATTACAATGTTCTTGGTTTTTGCATGCATTACTAGATTTTTGGATATGTTTATAGCACTTGTATTGTCACAATACAATATCACAGGTTTGGTTACCTCTTCTTTCATTCCATTCAATAGATGTGTGAGCCATACAATGTTTGTGCAATTAACTGTAGCTGCCACATATTCTGACTCTGCAGTAGACTGGGATGTGCATGTTTGTTTCTTACTAGTCCGAGTAACTAGCCTTTTTCCTAAAAATAATGCACCTCCACTTGTGCTTTTTCTGTCATCAATGTTTCCTCCCCAACCTGCATCAGTGTATGTATTGAGTTCAAATTTCTCACTCTTTTTGTAGTATAGACCAAAGTTATCATTTCCTTTGATATATCTCATTATTCTTTTTACTGCTATAAGATGGTTTTCTTTAGGATTAGCAGAGAACCTAGCCACTATTCCAACTGCTAATGCTATGTCTGGTCTGTTGTGTACTACATACTGTAATTTTTCAATCATGGATCTGTACATTTTTTGATTGACTTCAGCTGACTCATCATTTTTGGACAGCTTATTTCATGTGGCCATTGGTGTGATGACTGGTTTGGATTCCTCCAATCCAAACATTTTAAGAATCTCTTTGATGTACTTTGATTGTGTAATAAATATTCCATTTTTGAGTTGATGTACTTGTAAGCCAACAAAAAATTTGATTTCTCCAAACATAGACATCTCAAATTCATGTCTCATTTTGTCATCAAAGCCTTTGCAAAGTACTTCCTTTCCACCAAATACTATGTCATCCACAAAAATTTTAGATACAATAATGTCTTTACCTTCTTCTGCCTTGATGTACATGTTGCTATTATCATCAGTTCTTTCAAATCCAATTTGCACTAGATACTTGTGAAGTCTCTCATACCATGCTCTTGGTGCTTGTTTCAAACCATAAAGTGCTTTGTGTAGTTTACACACCATATCCCTGTTGTTTTTATCAACAAATCCTTCTGGTTGTTCAATGTAGACTTCTTCTTCTAGTATACCATTCAAGAAAGTAGATTTTACATCCATCTAATAGACTTTAAAAATTTTGTAGGCAGCATATGCAAGCAAGGTTCTTACTCCTTCCATCCTAGCAACAGGAGCAAATGTTTCTCCATAGTCTATTCCTTCTTCTTGAGCATAACCTTTGCATACTAGTCTAGCTTTGTTTCTGGTAATCTCACCATTCTCATCTAGCTTGCTCTTGAATACCCACTTGGTGCCAATCACATTTTTGTCAGTTGGTCTGGGAACCAAACTCCAGGTTTTGTTTTTCTTTATTTGATCAATTTCTTCTTCCATAGCTTTATACCAGTCATCATCTTGTAATGCAACATACACTGTCTTGGGTTCAGATGTGCTTATTAGACATGATTCATGTCTTAGTTTATTCCTTGTCATTGGTCTTGCATCTTTGTCACCAATTATTTGTTCAGCAAGGTGATGTCTTTTTACATATTTGGATAATTTTGGCTCTGTCCTTGTTTCCATGTTTGATCTTTCATATTCTGGATCACTTTTCACTTCGTTGTCTAGTTGTTCTTCATCATGTATTCTGTCTTCAGAATCAGATTTTTCATTTCCTTCATTCTGCAACTCGCTTCTGAATGCAGCTCGGCATTCACTGGTTGAGACTCGGCTGAGACTGATACTTGTTGTTGAATTTCAATTGGATTGACATCATCCTCCTCAACAGTCATTCCTTCATAAGAGTACACAAAGGTTCTGTATTCTTCCATTTTCTTTGGTTCTTCAGCTTGAACTTCTCTATGCTCATCAAAATATACATTTGTACTTTCCACAATTTTGTTAGTGTTAACATTTAAACACTTATATGCCTTACTTCCTTTGGAGTAACCAAGAAAAATACCTTCATCACTTTTTGCATCAAATTTTCCATTTCTAACATCTTTAAGAATAAAACATTTACAACCAAACACTTTGAAATGTTTTACATTGGGTGAGTGAGTATACCATAATTCAAAAGGTGTTGCATTTGTACCTTTCTTGATTTGTACTCGGTTTAGTGTATGAACAGCTACACTTATAGCTTCTCTCCAGTATTTTAGAGCAACAGTCTTTTCCATCATTAATGTTCTGGCACAATCAATTACAGATCTATTTCTTCTTTCAGCAATTCCATTCTGTGGGGGAGTTCTAGGAGCTGACGTTTGTCTTTTGATTCCTTTGTCATTACAGAATATCTCGAATTCATTTGATGTGAATTCACCACCTCTATCTGATCTTAGACATTTCAAGCTTTTTCCTGTTTTCTTTTCAACTCTAGCCACATACCATTTAAACATTTGGAAAGCATCAGATTTTTGTTTTAAGAACATGGCAGTCATCATCCTGGAAAAATCATCAACAAATAACATGATGTATTTATCTCCTCCATAGCTTTGTACTTCCATTGGACCACATAAGTCAGTGTGAATTAACTCAAGTATCTCCTTAGATGTATAGTTTTTGCTTTTGAAACTTGACTTTGTCATCTTTCCTAGTTGACATTGTTTGCACATAATATTATCAGGCTTCTTCAATTTTGGTAAACCTCTGACTTTCTTCATTTTACTAATGTTGACTAGATTATCAAAATTGACATGACATAATCTTCTATGCCATAACCATTCATCATCAAATTTTGAAATAAAATAAGAAACATCATCCATATCAAGGTAAAACAGATTACTCTTCGTTTGATCTCCTTTTCCTATTAGTTTACCATCAGTATCATAGATTTTTGCAATTTTGTTTCCAAATTCCACTTTGCATCCTATATTGCCTAACTGTGAGACACTCAGTAAATTGTAGTTTAATCCTTCAACATAGTATGCATTGTCACATGAGATTTGTTCTGTGAGCTTGATGGAACCTTTTCCTTTGATTTGACAAGGGGCATCATTACCAAATCTAACACTATTTCCATCATACTGAGTAAAGTTAAAAAACTTACTTTTGTCTCCTGTCATGTGATGTGAGCATCCACTATCTATGATCCATTTGTCATTTTTGTTTGTACAAGTCATTAGTGTTGTGGCTTCTTCTTCATCAGATTGGTCCTTCATGGCTACATAAACAACTTCATCATCATTGTCATCAAAATTTTCTTCAACAATATAACACTTCTTACCTTTTTCTTTGTAATCTTTCTTGTCATCATCTCTTCTATTCTTGTATTTGTTTCTTTCCTTGTAATCCTTTTTCTGTGGACATCTTGCAACAATATGACCTACTTCATTGCAATTGAAACAAATGATAGGCATCTTACCTTTAAATTTTCCTTTACCTCTGTGAAATCTTCTAGCTAGTAAAGCTTCTAATTGATCCACATCTTCCTCATCTGTGCTGCTATCACTGGATACATATTTCATCTTTCTTCCCTTCTTAGATTTTACCTGTTCAGCATCTTTCAGTGATAACTTGGCCTTGAAAGCAGATTCAACATTATCAGGTCTATAGTTGTCAAAGTTAGATAACTCAAATGCAGTGAGTCTTCCTATGATACCTTCAAAACTTAGATTGTTTACTGGCACACATTTTAGTTCCTGTATTGTTGATACTCTAATAGAATAGATAGGGAGCAAGGTTCTCAAATACTTACTGTTAACAGTATCTTCATCCAATTGACCACCCAAACATCTTATCGCACTTACCACTTCTTTTATTCTTGCACCGTACTGAACAACATTCTCATTTTCTTCCATTCTCATATCATCAAATTTTCCTCTGAGACTTTCTCTTTTTTCTCTTTGTACATTCTGATCTCCTCCATAGATGTCTGATAGGGCTTTCCACATTTTGAATGCGGTATCACATCCTTTGACATCATCAAATTCAGCATAGCTAAGTGCAGAGGCAATCTCCAGCATTGTCTGGTTATGTTCTTTCTTGTTTTTCATATCTTCTGCAGTAGGAGCACTTGTTGGATCGACATGTTCAGTAATAATTGATTTTTGGGCATAATCTCCTATAGATCCAAGATGTAGTTTCATCAAACTTTTCCATGCAACAAAGTTGTCTTTGTTGAGCTTGGGAACTTCTCTCTTAGGCATTTTGATCTTTTCTGCTTCTAGTCCTTTTAAACTGGATCAACAGTCTGCCCTGATACCAATTGTTAGAATCTTTTAGAATAACTGAGAGGGGGGGGGGGGGGGGGGGGTGAATCAGTTATTCAAGGTCCCAAATGCCCTAATAAAAGATTTTATTTATTTTATTTTATTTTACCAAATGTATTGAACTCATAAACCTTTTAACCATCCAAGCTTAAATCAATCATATTAGCAAGTTACAGTAAATCAACATGCAAGATCAACACATGACACAATGATTTACGTGGAAACCCAATTTGGGAAAAACCACCAGTAACATGCTACTTGATTCTCACTCTTCTGAAGTGATGCCCTGTTAAAGGCCTACCCTGTTAAAGGCTTACAACACACTGGCTAATGTGACCTTGTTAGAGGATTTCACCAAACTGTTAGGAATGGGCCTGGTTAAAGGACTTTAGAACATTCACTGGGAATGTCACCCTGTTAAAGGATTTATCTCATGGCTATCAAACCAACCTAAGTCCATAGGATTTAAACTAATTTTTACAATTGCTAGAAAGTAACAACAATAAAATTTTGACCTGATATAACTTACAACATACTTTGCATATTTCAGATCACACTTTCAGTTTAGTCCTTATGCTTGGCTTTTATCTCTTCAGCTCTGACTGCTTGTCACCTATTCAAGCTTCGTCTCCTTGAGTCTTCTAACTCACTATACTAATGCATCCATATCAGGGGTCTTCTTACTGAAACAGAGTAACTATGCTCTCTTTCCTCTTTTCCACCTTCTTCAGCACTTTACACTTTCATGCTTAACCGCCCCTCTCTCATTTTTTCATTAACTAATGACTCCTTATATAGAGATCTGATATGCCTTTGCCGCTCAATTCTCCCTCTTCACTTTTAGGGTTTCAATATGGATTAGGTAAAATACAATGTATCTACCCCATATCTTGTTCTCTTCTAGAAACTTCGCCAGCTATATCCTCAAAAATGTTTTACATGGTGTTCTGTGCCACCAGCTCATCATTCTTATCTTCTATTTAATTTACAAACTTCTAAGTAATAACCTTGTTGGCTTAGTTCTAGCGAATCTTCGATCTTCAAAATAATGCAGCAACTCGGCATTATTTATTTTACTGATGCTCAGCATCTCAGTGTTACTCGGCATCTACACAAAATTGTGTTACTCAGCACTTACAGAAAACTGTGTTACTCGGCACCTACTCTTTACTCGGCACCTGAAGATCACTCAGCTTATATGATATACTTGGCACCTTCTCTTAGTTGAGCTTTGTAAAAGACTTAGCTAACACCTAACCTCTTTAATATGTTTCAGTGTGCCCTTTTTTTCTATATCTTATAGTATGTTATCAAATACACTTTTTCATCAATGGCTTAGCTGATCCTAGTACTTCATTACAACATCATAACTTCAACCTTTCTCTAGGTGTTCTAGTTACATCTTATTGATTGCCACCACCTTGTCAACCAACTAATTGATAGTATTTGGATCACTAAAGCAATTGTCATTCCTGCAAGTAGCAAGTTTGACATCAATGACAAAACAATGATTGAGAACATTCTTTATCATTCCAACAACTCTTATTATCAATTCAATCATTTCTAACAGAAGAAAGTAAAGAAATATATGAAAGGAGTTAGCTGATATGTCCACAAAAAGATGAAGAAAGAGAGCTCTCCCCATATGCAAGAATGCAAGACTTAAGCTAGAAAATGAACCTAAAATGCAAGCTAATATGCAAAGTGGTTTACCAGCAAGAAGTGCATAACATTTAGACTCTTAATTTCATCATTGAGCATTTATTAGGGACATCATGAGATCATACAACCATCACTAGTATAACTATGAGGATATGAATATGATCGATAATAGATAGGTATGTGGAAATCCAATCTAAGCATCAGAGACATGTAAGTCAAGATAACTACACGATTAGATTCCCTAAGTTTAATTTAGCAAGATTATACCTGTATCAAGGCATAAGCACCAGGATAAACCCTGAGTGCGGTCTTACAAAACAATCAAGGATGATACATTTATAAGTCAAAGTGTTGAATAGGACAAGAATGAATGCTTACAACACTATAGACAAACAAAAGTATACCCACAAGCAGAAATCAAGAAAATATGTCCCATGCCCCCAGTCTTCTAGTTAATGACATCCTTGAAAGACTATTAGGGAGGGAACACCTGGCAAACAAATCATCATAGATAGCACACAAAGTAGATAAAGATCAGCATAGCTCAGTTGTTTAAGTGTTAAAGTGTGTGTGTGCAAGTCACTTGGCCATTTCTTCAAGACTTGATTATGATAGTGAGAAATATCGTGACATCGGAGACCATAGGTAAACTATCTATAAAGTGTTGAAAAAAACTTGATGTCAAGGTGAGGGAAGTGTTGAGAAACACTATGTTGTCAGTTGTCGAAGAAACCCTAATGCGTAAGAATACCTCAATAGGCTAAGTAGCTATGCCCCCAAGATGAGGACAAGAAACAATTCCAAGCTAGGAAATGTGTAGTGAAGTGGATGATTGAGATTGATAGACATAGGTGCAAGGATTTCAAGTAGCGCCTGTTTCCAGGTTTTCACCACTTTGACAGATTTTTTTCAGGACTTTTTTCAAATTTTTTTTAATTTTTTTTAGGTGATACATCAAAGTGAAGTTTTCACTAAGATGATCATTTTTCCAGGACATTTTTTGATTTTTAGGATTTTTTTCAGGCTCATAGATATGATTTTTTGGATTTTTTAGAATAATTTAGAGATCACTAGTTCTTAAGCAAGATCACATCATTTTCTCCCAATGTCTAGCAAGGTATAGGACATGATGGAGAAACAAGCCAGTGGATAAGCAAAGATGGATAAGAAAAAAGTATGAAGCAAGTAAAAGTGATCCTCAAGGACTGACTCCTCAAGAGTACCCAAGCTAGGGAAAGAGGTGAAATAGTCATATGAAGCATGTTTTGGATAAGAAATGGAAGTAATGAGAAAGATAGCATGTAGGATAAGCAATGAAGCAAACAAGTGAGATAGCATGAAGTGTGTAGTCCAAAACAGTAGCCATGTCAAGAGACCTATGAGAACCATGTTTCATTTATTATGATCAAGACCAAGGGGTCAACTAGATAGTATAGCAATGGGATAGAGCAATAAGAATAAAGCACAAGATAGAGGTTATGAGCGAATGGGAGAGCACAATAGAAAATCTGGTGGATAAGATAGCCAATATGCAAAGATAGCTCAACATTGTCAAGATCAAAGAGAGAAGAAGGGATAGATGGATGATGGAAGAATTACGCATGATGCCTGTTTGCCAGGTTTTCATCATGGTACTTATCCAAGGTACCAAAAGATGTAGTTTTCACCATAGGATGCATTTATTTCTCTTTACTTTTGCTACCAAGGTGCCACAAGAAGTAGTTTTCACCAAGGCACATTTTCATTTTTTTTTGAATTTTTAGAAAGAGCTCAAGCTTTTTGAATGTAGATAGTGCTCCTATAGGAAAGATAAGTCATGATAAGCCAAGACCATAGAAAAGTATGCTCAAAGATGTTGATAGGGTGATGAAAGAGAAATGGTAGTAGGAAGAGTATATGGAGGATAATAGTTCATGTATAGAAAGTCAGTGTAAGCTTTAGAGGATTTCATGAGGGTAGTTGAAATATTGGACAAGATCAACATTGACACACACCTTGAAGGGTATTGGAATGATGGAGGAATCATGGATGAAGTAGCTTGAGGTTTAGATGTATGAGGTGGTAGAAGAGATTTGGAAAAAAGTGGAGTGGAAAGCTTTGGAATATTTTTAGGAAGATTTTTGGAAGAAGATGGAATGTAAGCCTTTGGAAGCTTGAATGTCAACTTTGAAGTATTTTCAATATTGAAGTCTTTTAAAAGAGACTTGGGAATCCATATAGCTTTAGATTTTCCTTTTGATACTTCAAAACACATTTCTTCAATAATGGGTTTAGGAACCCATATTTTCTTTGGTTTAGCTCTTTGAGTAGTGGACATTTGTGGTCTCTTTTGTGCATTCTCCTTAGCATTCACATGTTGATTAGATGGGACATAGTGATCTTCATTTTTCAATGGATTCTTATGTTTATTCTTACTTCCAAAGGAATTGGGATTTGTGGATGAATAAGGATGATATGACTGGTTTAGATGTATAGATGGGTGAAAAGTCATCAAGGATTAGTGTCTTTGTTGATCTTGAGGTATGATGGGAGAGCTAGGGAATGAGCTAGGAGTGAATGTAGGAGATGGAGGAACATAAGGCCCCAATATGGATGGCAGGTTTGAATGCTTTAGCTTAGATGGATATGGACCAAGGATAGATTTAGAAGATGCAAAGGGATAGTGGGAAGGCATATCAACATCTTTAGAATGAGAAACATGGCCAAAGCCATCAATAGAATCATAAGTACCTTTGATAGGAACAACATTTTTAATAGAAGCACTTGAAGCTTGAGCACAATTTTGAAGTGGATGTGGAGAAGTAGAACATGAGGGGATGCTTTGATCTTGACAAGTAGCTCTAGATAGCATAGGAAGAGAACTTTTCTCATAATTTTCAGTAAGCTCAAGGGAGATAATGGAAGTGGTATCTTCATCACACTTAGGAGGTGGATAAGACATAGGATATGGAGGAGTGACATTTTGAAGGAGATGAAAGGGTGCTTGATCTTGATCTTTCTTGACATTTATAGCTTTTTCTTTTTGAGAGTCCTCTTGACATGGAGCCACTTCTAAGGACAAGGGAGAATAAAGAGTGAATGGAGTAGTGCTTGGATTAGGCATAGTAGTGCATGAAGGTTGAGGATGTTTAGGATTAGTAGCATGGAAAATGTTTGCAGCCAAGTGAAGGTTAGCTTGAGTTTCTTTTAGAGGTAGCCCTTGAGGATACACATAGTCAATGTGGAAAGCATTAGGTTCTTTATTTGATGGAGGCATGTTGGAAAGCTTTGAAGTGTTGGGACGTGCACGAGTGTTGGAAGAAGTGGAAGATGTAATAGAGCTGCTACTAGACATAGGTTCATTAATGTAATCTTGCTCAAGAAAAGTATCCTCATCACATGAATCACTAGAGGTTCCAATAATTCCATTATCAATAAGATCTTGGATTTTATGTTTTATCTCAATGCAATCTGAAGTACTATGCTCATTATTTTGATGATAAGCACAATAGATATCCAAGAATGGGTTTCCATATGAGATAGACTTAGGTAACATGATGATCTTATTGCCAAGAAGTTTTTGCAAAGTGTCATCATAAGAATCTTCCAAGGGAGCAAAAGTTCTATTAGAAGCATGTCTAGAGTCCTTTTGTTGTTTCTCAAGTGAATGGTATGCATCCATATCTTCATCATTAGCTTGGTCAAAGATAGGTCCATCATGAAATTTTAGCATAGGCTCAAAGCAGGTATCACTTTTTTTCTCTCTAAGGAGGTCTTTAGATCTAGAAGATGAAGACATTTGATGTCTTGAAGTAGAGCATGCAAACCTAGAAGAAGAGGATGACCTCAAATAAGGTGACTCACATGCATGTAAAGACCTTAAGGAAGATTCATGTAATGATGCAATCTTCTCCTCTAACCTTTTCTCAAGTTTAGACTTCATTTCTGTCATGCGCTTAGAGAGATGAAAGTAAGAAAGATCATTTGTCTCTTCTAGTTCTTCGTATTGTGCATATAGATCTTGAAACTCTTTAGTGACATGGAGGATATCATGATCATCTAGATTTTGTTGAAGTTTGGTAGCACAAGGTTTAGATCCCATAGTTTTAGATGCAAAGCCAAGCATAAAAGAGCCTAGAGGATAACTTGATGTTGAAACTATAGGAGGTAGAGTGTTCACTTGCCAAGATAGTAGAGAGAGATTAAAGTGACTTGTCAAACAATATGTACAAGAAACTTATGACATGAATGATTCAAGTCAATAGCTAGGCAAGATGCCCAAATAGCCAAATAGATAGAGCAAGTAGGGTGACAAGTGAACAACTTTCCCAACCCAAGAGTGTTGTCAAGAAATCAAGGTAACCATTTTAGCAAAAGGATAACTATCAAGCATGCATAGACCATGAAGACAAAAAGACCAAGAGCACTAAGACCAAAGAGCCACTTTGAGCATGTTTAAGCACTAGAGACATAACAAATCATACCCAAATGATGAAACCCCCCTTAGTAAGTAACACAAGAAAATGTTTGCACTTGACATTTTGACTTGGTTGACAAAGTTTGACAATAATTGATAGCATAACAAATTTGATGTTCAAAAGCAATTTCTTTCCAAGCAAGATAGTGACACATGGAGTATTCTTCAAACAATCAAGCAAGGGACAAAGAAACCTTGCATGATACAAGCATATGTGAGGTCTTAAAAGAAATCCCTAGAACTATCGTCATGTGTATGTTTAAAAGATTTTCATAGGTATAGCACATTCGAGGACACATCAAGAAATATCTACCTAGAAGTCATGGTTCATTACTCAACAACTTGGCCCACACTCGATGCTCCTTTGCCTCACACCAAGTGGTTTCCCACAAGAGATATTGGCTTTTTCATGGAAGTGCCATAAGCACAACCAAGGGAACACATATGGTGAGTGTAAAATCTTGGGGTGATCTGGGTAGTCCACTAGGATCGATCCTTGCACCAAGAAGTTGAGCAGCTAAAAAAGGTAGTTACTAACTTAGGGTGTTTAGATAGGGCTTCTGTTCATAGTGTTCCTCTTGCTTCCAATTACGGGACACCTCACCTTGCGATGAGTAATCGATCTCGCGATCACAAGAGTACCTTAAGCATTCTTGCCTAGTGATCTCCCTATGGTCAAAATTCCATAAGCGATCACACTAGGTGAAGATAAACACTATGTCTACCAAGGTTTTGTGTCCTTGATAGCCTTGAGTTTATAGTGGGTTGGAAGAGCCGGGTAATTTTCTTGTCCCCACTTGGGTCGTTCCTCTCAGGTTGTCCGAGAGCAAGCCCTCTAAAAGATTCTAACTACACAAAGTGGATCAAATTTTGGAATTCAAGATTTCTAATTCACCACAAGGGTGAAGAGCATACTCTCCTATTCCAATCATTTTTTTCAAAACATGCCAAGAAGATTTAGTTGCCTCTTACTCTTGAAACCAAATGGTAAGTCAAGATTTCTGATTCACAAGGGTAAAGAGCATACTCTCCTATCACCAAAAGATCCCAATTATAAGTTTTAATGTACCTAAAAATAAAAAACTAGTATGTGTCGCACATGTAAAAGTAAATAACAAGAAAAATTGAGTTTTTATGCATTGGGTAACCCTGCAAACAATCGTTAGTAGCCCTTGTGCATTTGAAGCTTTGACATGCGTTCTTTTTATGCAATGTTTCACTTTTTTTTTTTGATAAGGATGGCAACCTGTAATCACAACTTGTTAGCACCATAAGTTAGTGTGAAATAATATAAAAATATGCAATAAAAAGTGGTGAGTTTCCTCAAAAATCTAATTTATCTTCCAACCAAGTGCATGCAAAGAAAGTGAAAGTTAAGCACAAATGCTCTCATTTTTACTCTTTGATTTTGACCTAGTCAACAAGATTGGACTTGTTTGCTATGATTTTTTATCCAAAAATAAAAATGAAAAGAAGATACCCCTATTAAAAATCAGAGAGCTTTTAAAAAATGCAAGAAATTTAAAAAGATCTCTTCATTTGCGCTCTAGAGATCAATTTTGTGAAAACAGGACAAATTTATCAAATCAAATTTTTCATCCTTAATACGACCTCAAAATTCAAAAAAAAAGGAAAGAACCCCCATTATAATTGAAAACCCTTTCTGAAAATGTAGGTTTTTTTGAAAAATTTGCTAATTTGCGATCAAAAATAGCTTTTTATGAAAAATAAAGAAAAAATCATAACTCCCAAAAATCATGTCAAAATTCTCTAAAATTCGGACTGAGACATTTTGAGTACATTCTAAACTTTTTTTAAAAATTTCAGAACCAAACTCCAAGCGGTTTAAAACATATGATCAAATCTTTAAACCAACTAAGTTTTTGGTCTTCAAACCAATCTGCTTATGGGTTGGCCTTAAAACCAAAGTGATAATTCTACAAAATTATTTTATTAGATCCAATATGCTGCTGTAGAAAACTAGAGATGAAAAATAAAAGCAAATGGAGCTAGAAACTTGATTCAAGCCCCATGGTGGGCGCCAAAAATGTACACTAGAAAAGGTGCACTTCTCTAAATCATTCTATCTGAAGTTCTCCATAAATTGGAAAGCTCGAATGCCAACATAGAGCTCCCTAGTCATGGAGTGCAAGGGGCATAAAAATGAGTATATAAGAGCTCTCAATTGAGCCTTAGAAATACAGCCCTTGCTAGTAAACCACAAAATGGGAGATTCTTTAGACAAGAGCAAGAGTGCTAGTGTCAAAGAAATCTTTAGATCATGCAATGCAAAAATTAAACTAAATTAGGATGAGATGCACAATGCAAGCTATGCTAACAATGAGATGGGAATGTTACAAATCCAACTATTAATCTATGTGATCTAATTATTTGCAAAGGAATCAAAGTTAAACTAAAATGCAACTATGCTAAGAATGCCATATGATCTTATGCTAATGTGATGGAATGAGAGAATGAGACAAGAAATGAGAAGTTCTCCACAAAGCTCCAAAGAAACCTATTAGAAAACCTGCAGCATAACAATATTCAAATGAGGATGGATTGAGGGGGAAAGCTCTCTCCCTTTTAAATATGTATGGACGGTAGAGATCAAGATGAAGATGGTGGATGATCAACGGTGGAATTCAAAAAGAGGAGTGATCCATGTGCACACACAAGTCAACCAATAGAATATAAGTTGACTTGTCATATAAGACAAAAGTCACAAAGCCTTTTCTTTTAATTTCAAAATAGAAAAAGGACTTTATTTGTGCACTTTAAGTGGGTTAGAAGAATGGGGTCTTTTATTTAATTAAAAGGGGACATGTTCTTTTAATCAAATAATGAACTTAGGATAGCATAGTCAAACTATAAGTTATAATCAAATAAATTGATTATTAGCAATTTGGTCTAGGTAAATGATTAAATTAATTTAGCCAAAATGTTGAAAAGGGGGCTAATAGTCTAGATGACCATTTTTAGGTGATTACAGTAGGAAACCCATTAGCAATGAGTTTGGAGATTCTATCATACATTCTATGCTTCAAAGTGGTCATGTGAAAGTACTTAGTATTTTGATCCCCTTCAAAAAACTTTTCTAGATCACTGCCTCTAGAAAATATCCTCCTTAGTAATAATATCATTCACCTCAATCAATTTCACACTCTCCTTTTCCCTAGAGACTGTCCCATATTCATCAACCTGAATATTATCCTGAATATATTTAAATTCCTTCAAAACCTTCTTTTTATTGTCAAAAATGTTCCCAATAGTATCTGTATTCCATCTTTTGATATTACTTTTAATATTTTTCAACTTACAACTTTGAGCATGCCAGTACCCTCCACTTGAATGCTCCACCAATCCTTAACAAGGATTTCCAATCTTAGATTGAGAGTTCACATTTTTTCAAACCTAAAGGGATAATTCTTCTTAAAGATTAACAAATAAGCCACAAGGAAAATGAGGTAATGATCTAAGCCAACACAAACCTTAGCATAAAGATAGCATTTATATTTTAAAAACCATTCACTACAAATAAGAACTCTATCCAACCTAACTTGGATGAGGTCCTTCCCAACTCTTCTATTGGTCCAAGTATTATCAACCCCATGCAAATCCATATCATGCAAGATATGAATGTCAATAAAATCGATTAAATCCAATCTATTATCCCAGTTAGTCTGACTTCCCCCTATCTTTACATTTTCTTTCAATAGAGTATTAAAATCACCCATGATGATCTAATTCTCATCCACAAATTTTTTTCTTTGATTGGTAATATCTTCCCATAGTGCCTTTCTACCCCATTTATAATTGGGAGCATAAACATTAGTGAGCACCCATATAGAGCCATCCTTAATATTGGTAAATCTAATGTTCATCACATTTCTATTCTGAGAGATAATTCCCCCATTAATAGATTTGTCATTCCAATAAACCACCATACCACCTAAGGCCCTATTAGAATCATTCCCAATAATCTTACCTCCCCAAAAAACCAAAAAACCTTCCACTTTATCCTTTAACAATTTTGTTTCTTAAATTAGAACAATTTCTAGTTTGTTATCCCTAATCATATTTTTCATTATATCTTGCTTGGGAGGATTATTTAATCCTTTGATATTTCATGATATAAACTTAATTTCTTATGAAAAGATTTTGATTCTAAGATAATCCTCTAACTACCATTTTCTATGCTTCTATTAGTCTCAACAATTCTTCTCTACACATTTGATGGTCTTCCTGCAAAGGAAGGAGATGGACCAACATCTCCAGCCTTGATACCTTTACCAAATAGTGTTGAAGGTTGACAGTAGTCCTTGGCCTTGTTGCTCTTAAAACCACCTTTTTTTATACCTTTTCTCAATGGTTTGATAGGGATATCTCCTTTCTTATTACTCCTAGTTTTTAACAAAGCATTCACTTTATTCTTTTTAGAAGATAAAACCCCATTTTTCTTTTTCGATTTAGTGATTCTTTTTCCCTCACTTGTGTCTAATCTACACCAGAGTCATCCTCTACCACCTATAAAGCTTTAGAGATTTCCTCAATATCCCCCCACTTTTTATTACTCTCTATAGCTATAACATCTATAAGAGGGTTAACCATACTTTGAGTTTTTTTTCTTGTAATGATATAGTCACATTCCTCATATGATTCAAGATCATCTTCATTAATATTTTCCATCTAAATATCCCCATTTTCTTCTTCATCCCCTTTATTAGGACTAATCACACCACTTTCTAGAGCCAATATATTAATTTTAGTAACACTACTATGGTCTAAAGGAACATGTACCTGATTCTCCACTTTAGCATTCACCTTTGTCTGAGATGCTTTCACCTATTTAGATTCCTTAACCACCAAGGTTACCTTCACCAAACCACTTACCTCTTGGGTATTCCCTTCCTTACAACTACTTTTCTTAGCTTCATCCTGATCATTCAAACCTTTGTGAACCCTTTTTTTTTAACCTT
This sequence comes from Cupressus sempervirens, assembly GCA_028749045.1. Taxonomy (NCBI): domain Eukaryota; kingdom Viridiplantae; phylum Streptophyta; class Pinopsida; order Cupressales; family Cupressaceae; genus Cupressus; species Cupressus sempervirens. Next base: position 484,308,162 of record CM053786.1, read on the forward strand.
TTTGGGAGCTCCATTCAAAGATGAGAATTTTTTCCCCGAATGACCAAATTTTTTGCAATGAAAACAAGAAAAGTGAATTGACTCATACTCTATTTTTTACTTCCAGATTCCTAATTTAAATTTAAGAGAAATAACCTCTAGCATATTTGAACCTTGAAGAACTCCCACAAAAATTATAGTGTAGGTCATTCTTCTTCTCGACACTATAACTGGGTCCATAGAAAGGAGTTCACCAAAGGTATTAGAAATACCTTGAAACACATCCTAAACCCAAAATTGTAGAGGTAACCATGTCAATCTAATCCACAGTGGAGATTGAATCCTAGATTCATCAAGAGAGTACAAGTTTGGTGCCTATTTCTACAGAATTAAAGGATGTTTACCCACAACCTAGGGACCATTGCAAAGAATCTCTCATTTATCTTCTTTACAAGAAAAACAAAAGGATAGGCAACCTTTCACCATAGCAACAATGTCAACATGACCTTTTAGAACCCATTCCTTTGAAAAAAGGCATGAAAAACCTTGATGTTGGGCTTGGCACCTAAAACCTTCCCACTAGAGTCGAGTCCATCCTAGAAATATTTCTATTGATGATTTTATTTGGGATTTCCAGTGTTAACATACCCTATTCATTTGAAGAAATATTCTTTACCAATAGAAAGGAGGATTTTCCAGGTGGCTTGATGCCAAATAGATTGGACCACATTTTTGTTGGAATAGTAGCCAACTTGGGACAACCCCCCCCCCCCCCCCCAGCTCAGATCCTTAATTGTCTTGCCATCATTGGGATCCTTCCCCTCTTCAAAGTTGTCCCCAATTGTCCCTGCTTAAACTCCTAATCTAGAAAATTATGTCCCACTCCCCCCTAAAATTTTGAATCCATCCTTCCTACTAACCACACCTACTCTACGCCTACTCCCATTCATCTTCAATCCCTTCAAGGTGGCTTCCTTATGTTATTTCTGAATTACCTTATCTTGATTGATGTTATTTACACATGCAAGACATAATAAACAACAATAGATATTGTTAAACTTAATAGACACATCACAACCTAAGCTTTAAGACTGTATCCATTAAATTCCCACTTGAACTGAAGTTCAATAACACTTATAGAGTAGACAAGTTAGAATCTTGGTACTACAGGCTCCCCCTTATAGCACACTCACTTCTTGGGGCTACCAAGCTCTACTTCCCAATGGGCATCACTTCCCAAGGAAATGTTGTCTCTACTAAGGACTGTGAGAATGTGGGATGTCTTCACAGGCATGGGTGACCCCCTAAACCAGTGGATAGAAAGGTTTTTGGCATCTAAGATAAGGTTTCGAGTTTAGGCATTCCATTTGGCAAGTGAATGATAAAATTCTATAGAAAGTCTCCCATCCCTAAGAACTAGGGTTTGACACACCACAAGGGTATTAGAGGAGAGCTATCATGTAGCAATACCATCACTGTGGCATTAACCATATTGATTTTGTTATAATAGCTAGAATTTTGACCTAGCTTTGGCTCATTACTGCTTTGACGTTGATCCTTGGGACTCACCAAGTGGTGAGTCTTGGTTCCAAGTTAGGCCTCTCTAAAGAAGTTATATGTATTTCTCTTACACCCAAGATCCATGAATGGCAAGGAGAGAGGATATATCCATGTAACTCCTAGGGTTCTAAATAATGCACAAACACCAAGTAAAAAATAAAATGCATTATAGAGAACCAAACAAAATGTTATATAATCTTGAAAAGTTCCACAAACAAAGTTTGAACAAGCACATATCTTTGACAACGTACTGCAAATAAGGATTAGTAGTTTTCAATGAGTAAGTCTTCTCCCAATAATTTCTACATGCTACAAACATATCATCAATAACACAAAAACATCTACTCTAGGTCCTAGAATGAGATTGAAACCCTAGATGCATATTCTAATTAAAATAGGTGTTTTTTGGGAACTAATTGTGCCCTGATAGTGTAGACTATGCCCTAGAAGGCTAGAAACCCTCAAGAGGTCTCCAAGTATGCTTAGATAGTGAAAAGTACACCATTGGTGTAGTTAGGGCTAGTTAGAGTGCATTTGGTAGTTTCATAGCACAATTGGGAGACTAGGTGCAAATTATGGGAAATGAAACCAAAAAGATACCTAGAACATGAATAACTAAAACCTATGCTACCAAGTGCACTAAGCCAATGTAGAGTGTGTGCCCCTAGTACAATTGGGGCCTAAAAGGGAGAATTTTGGGGTTTTGGAGTGTAGTTGGTCAAGTGTGAATAATTGACAGAGGTTAAACTAACTCCTATAAGACAAAAGAAATGGGCTAATATCTAACATACTATAAGAAAATCACAAACTCAATAAGCATACATTGATACCCTCTAGTCTACCATAAAATCCAAATAAACAAAAGGAAGCAACATAAAGTTAAAAACCCCCTCTTTCATTTTTAGCTCCCATGTCCTTCTTTCTTCTCCATATGATGTAGCTCCAATTGCTTGTAATGCACATAATTAGGAATTAAAAGCCTATAATAATGATATGAGAGTACTAGAAGAAGTGATTTGAAGAATAAATAGACTAGGAAGTTATGACCTCAACACTTAAGACTTAAGACTTGAAGGACCTGAAGGACCTGAAATGAGAGGAAGAATTCTCAATTTATAATCAACGTGCAAGATGAGAGCATTGGACTTGTCACCTTGGATATGTGACTTGGCAAGAGATTGCTTTGAGAATCCATGAAACATATGACAAAAGATGCCAAATGTAGGATTGTATGATACTTGGAAGTCAAACATGGCTAAAAATGGTTGAGGATCTATGATGCATCATGTGACTCCTACAAACCTGCTTGAAGTGAAGAATCTATAACAATGGAAGCCAAATATAGATATGTGTAAGGGAATAAGAATATATGAATTATGACATATCTTAACCAAGTGTCAATGGAGAATCCAAGATGTGTCATGCCCATGTGTCATGATAATGTCAAGATTATGGAATATTATGTGGAATATTTGAATTAAAAATTCATATATCCACACAAATAGAAATTTGGAATTTGGAAATTATGAGTGGAAAATGGGACTTAGGAAATTATGAATTTCTATGGTTGGTGAAGACAATCAACTAATTAATAAAATATCAATTAATTGAAAAGGTTAGTTAGGAAGAATAAATAGTGAAATGACATAGGATTAAATTATGGGTTATTTAATCCTATAGAGAAAATTAGTAGATGAATGGCCAATTTGATTAAATAAGTGCAATAGTATCCTTTGATGAAAATACGATGATTATGCAGATTGAGTAGTATGATGATGGGTAGACCAAAGCAATGGTCAAATTGATTGATTGATTATAATTGATAACATGCCAAGGACATATGAAATGAACTAAGGACATGTAACACTTAGCCGATATCGTAAATGCTACAAGATCAAGATTGATTGAAATGGTTGATCATAATAACATTGATGGATGCTACCAATGTTACTAAAATAGTTTGATGATTTCATGATCTAACACTGAGGGACTCAACAATATCGATGATCAAATTACAAGAATGACAATTTGACCTAGCACTAAGAGCCATGATAGTGCTAAGGTCAACTTGATAAGTTTGATAGATTGATAAGTTTTTGATGGACTGAAAGCCACAAAAATTCCTAGGTTTGGATAGATGATGATTTGTTTAAGGTATCTAACATATTTTAGGTTGATAATGGTTGATATTGGGTGATTCCATGTTGATTTGGGGTGATTTTGAGTTGATTTGATATGATTCTAAATTGATTTGATATGATGTAAAAGAGAATATGAATGCTGAAGAATATTGTTGAGATATAATCAAGTTGGCCAAAAGATTAGAATTAGTGAAATTGGAAAATGGGATGAGTTAGTATGAAGAAGTGATGAAACTATAGACATAAACCATTTTTGAGTGTCTACATTTTGCCCCTCTTTGATACAATGTAATTTAGAGTGTTGTGTCAAAAAACACTAATGAGAAAGTCATAACAACATGCACTAGTAGGGATGAAATATATATATATGGGCATACATATATGGGCGCCCCCTCAAGAGATTGATTGAGATATGCATATGATAGGTCAATTTATTGATAATGAGAGGGAAAAGCCGTAGAAACTGACGAGTCACAAATCAAAGTTCAAACATGAATGTTATGGGGTCTAGAGTACAAAGAAAGGATCAATCAAGGTCCCAAGAGTAGTTTCAATGGTTACCACTCAAAAAAGTAACAAAATGTTCACAAAAAAGACACAAATCCACGCAATTGACAGATTGCAAATCGAAGTTGAAATGTAAAAGTTATGGGCTCTAGAGTGCAACATAGGAGCTCTAGGAGTAGTTTTGGGCATCTAACTGCCCCAAGTGCACTATGACAATACCAAGTGTGCCTTGGGTGCACTTCATAAGCCCAACTATGCTCTAAAAGTGTAGACTACACCCTAGAAGGCTTTGAGGGTCAAAATCAACCTAGTTGGACTCAAAATGACCTGAAAATTTGTATGCATGCCCAAAATGATGGAAATATCTCATAACATGGGTGAAATTAGTAAACCATAGTTATATTTTGTTAAAAAAAGCTCAAACTAAGGCAAGACTTGGTGGAAACCCATAAAAGGTTGATAGATAGTGTAGAATGATACAGGAATGCAAGATGAAGATGATTTGGTGTATCAAAATACATGATCATGATGATGGATGAAGAGATGAATGATAGAAGACTGAGGAGGCAAGATGAGGACCAGTTGGAATGAGGTGAGGACTTTTTCTTTCAAAAAGTGCACTGTATGTCAAATGGAGCTTTATTGTGATATGAAAAATAGAATGAAATGTATCATAGCATAAAGGGCCAGAGTGCAAACGCAAACCTTTTGCGTAAAGAAGCACGATGTAGACAAAAAATGACCTTGTCCTTCCTGAGGCATATATGCATGCCCCAAACTCTCAAAGGTACATTGTTTAATAGATAGAAAAAGAAAAAGATGACCATGAACCATCTCATCCACTCTCATAGATCAATTTATATCATCAAGTGGCATAAGAACATGATCAAAGAAAAAAAAAGCAAAAAAAAAAGAACTCACTAAATAGCGTGAGCCAATGGCTATTCTTGTCCATTATTACTTTCCTTTTAGTATTTAAGGTCTTTAGATAGTGTTTGACAGATTGATCATGTGGTAGTTTTGTTTATGGATTCAATTGATAGATTCGCAGTGACACGTTGGATTAACTATTGGTTCACATTGCTTAGATAGGTGTGATTATCATTGAAGTGTAGTACTTTGAGTTTTAGTCTACGAAAGTGCAAGTGTTTATGCAAAAGGGTTGATAATCCATAATTACTATTTAAAAGGTTTATTATAAATTTTTGATGGGTTTTGTGACTTTTATGGTTTTTTGAGGGTATTTGATGTTTTTGTGTTACTCATTTCTTCAAGACATTTTATGATTTTTAGGGTTTACTTTAGGACGTTTTATGATGTTTAGGGATATTTTTAGGACATTATGTCAATTTTATTGAATCTTTTAGGACAATTTATGATTTTTAGTGAATTTGTTCGAGACATTTAATGATTTTTAGTGAATTTGTTTAGGACATTTTATGATTCTTGTGATTTTTTCAGGATCAAATTTTAACTTTTACAATTTTTTCAAGATTGTATTTGAATTTTTGAGATTTTCTTAGGATCATATTTGAATTTTTAGGATTTTTTTAAGGATCATATTTGAATTTTTTATGGATTTTTCAGGATCATAAAGGATTCCAAGTGTTAGCTCCAATCCGATATGTGATAGGTCTAGTGGATAAAAAGTTCTTAGGGCTATGCCCCCAGTTCAAGTTCAAAATCATGCATTATGTAGGTAATATGCCCCCAAACCAGATGTAGACTATGTACAAAGGCCAAAGAAAGAGTATGTATAGACTAGTGATGCTCAAGTAAGATAACAAGGGATATTAACCACTTTGTGGGCCATGATGAAGGACTAGGGATGTCTTACAATATGAAGGATATGATCAAGGAATGGCAAAAGGGGAAAAATTGGATGGAATCTCAATAGATGGGGGAGCAATAACTGATTACACATGGCACCTGTTTGCCAAGTTTTCACCATGGTACTTGCCCAAAGCACCTATTTGCTAGGTTTTCACTTTTAGGTGAAATTTTTCTCTTGACTCAAATTTTCATGCCAAGATGCCTATTTTCTAGTTTTTCATCAAGTTCTCCATTTTTTCATGACTTTTTTCATTTTTTATTTCTTTTTTCATGACTTTTTTCTATTTTTTAAATATTTTTTTAGGAATTTTTGACGAAATCACAAATGTTGTTGATGAATGCTAAGAAGAAATATGTTGTTGGTGCTACTAGTTGATAATCTCTAAACCCACAATTGGCCATAACTACGTAGGATTCATTCTTAATCTCTAGCTAAAATCAAACTATTGGAAAGGCCTTGAGATATACAATCATGTATAGTATGTAAGATAGTGTCTACCCTCGCAAATCAAGGCATCTGAGGATAATTGGATCAAAGGATTTATTGTATGGGATGTCATTGATGATGACATATTCAAAGGTTTTTTGGATAGAGATTTGAGTTTGGGTGTTAAATAAAGTGGGTAATCTAGATTTGGGGATAAACAACTGGATATAAGGAAGGATTGGGAGGTTTGAAACCAATGCCTTCCCACATGAAGGTTGATCGAGAGAGCTCAAAATGACACTGATATTCATGGCATCATCTTTTTCATTTTGTAACCTTGGAAGTTGCTTAGCTTTTGATTTTTTACGGTCTAATGGCACCTTTCAATTTTCACCAAGAGACCTATGCTTGTCATTTTTTTACTTTGTTTTCAATTTTGCATTTGGAAGATAGGATTGACTCTTAAAATATGCCAATGTGTTCTCTTTAGGAGAAATTACTTTTTTATGATTTTCAATCATAATGCCTTCATAAATTTCAAAGTCTGGTACAAAAGCAATATCATTGTGGAATTCATCAAAAAATGGTAGTCCTCATTGGTCCCAATCCAATAATTTAGGATAACTTGAGGGGATGTCATCATTAGTGTTGAATGGGCTCTAGTTGAAGGTATATATATGGATACTAGATTCATTTGTATCATTGGGGTCATGCTTAGAAGCTAGAGAACTATTGATTTTAGGTTGGGTATCCTCAGATGTCTTTTCATCATTCAAAACATTCATAGTCTCACACGTGGGTATCTTAGTGTTGTACCTGTGAAATATGGGCCTTTGAACCTCACAAACACTTCAACATAGTCATTACCTATGAAATCATCTTGGAATAAACATTGAGTTGTTTATCCAAGAGGTCTGACAGAGTGACCTGTCGCCTTCTATCTAGAAGGATTTTCCTAATTAATGTCCTCAAATTTGAGGTGTACACAACTAGACCTTCGAAGAATGAAGGATTTGAATGCAATTAATCTAGATGATATGCAGGTAATCTAAATGAGATATGCAATATATTCTAAGAACATATAAATTAAATTAATCTAAATGTATGCAAGGTTAAATCTAAATGACAATTAAGCTAACAATGAAAAGATGTAATAATATGCTAAAGCAAGGTGAGTGCAAAATGAGACAGCAATTCGATAGCATGAAAATTCAACCTCTATAATGAGGAAATGAGGGTCTCTTAAATAGACTTTCCTAAAATCCATCAATGGTTGAGATCAATTTCAATCAATAGTTAGGATTAAAGATGAAGTTCAGTCATAAAGGAAGATTCCCAAATCAAAGGGAGTTAACTGGCTTAGATCTGAGTGTAAGAGTCAATCAACTCAGATAGACTTCAGTGTAAAAGCCAGTGATCTGGGTCACTTCTAATTTGATCAGCAGTGAACTGGGAAATTCCTTTTTGAACTAAAGAGAGATTTTGGAGAGATATTTAATTTAATAAAATGAGATATGCTCTCATAATTACCTTTTTCATTTAATTAAATAGTTCTATTTAATTAATTAGAAGCACTTTTCTTATTTAATTAAATAACTTCATTTAATTAATTAGGAATGATTTCCCATTTAATTAAATAACTTTTTTTAATTAATTAGACGTAAGTTCTCCATTTAATTAAATAATTTTATTTAATTAATTAAAATAGGCATATTTATTAAATTTAATTTCATAGTACATTAGCCTTAGGATATAATTTAATTTAATTAAAGTATAAGTACTTAATAATTAAATGAAATATTAATCAATAGGTTTAATGTGACTAATATGAGTAAATACTATAGGAATTAAATAATAAGCATGATGAATGCAGATTAGGGTTTTCTGCATCTAACAATTAAGTCAAGTAGCGAGTAGCAGAATAAGAATTGCCTAATGACATAGGACTTGAGATTGATCAGAAATAGACTAGAATTGGTATCATGGCAATGAGCCAATTTTGGGGTATTACATTTTGCCCCTCTTTGAATGAATGTGCGAGCAGCATGTTCAATTCAAAGAAAAATTAGAAAGCATGATGCGAAGATGAGATTGGTTTCGAAGGCGATGACACAGAGACCAATTGATAAGCTTTTAAGGGCCATCTCTAGAACAAAGCTTAATCCTAAGGAATCCAAGTAGAGCACTTAGATACCTAAGATTCATAGCATTTAAAAGACTATCTCTAGAATGGAGCATAATCTTTAAGGATCCAAAAAGAATGTCTAGATACCTGAAATTGATAAGCATTTAAAAGGTTTCTTTAGAATGAAGTTTAACCTTTAAGGATTCAGATAGAACACCTAGATACCTGAAATTGAAAGGATTTAGAAGATTATCTCTAGAATGGAGCATAACCTTCAAGGATCTAGATAGAACACCTAGATACCTGAGATTGAAAGAATTTAGAAGACTCTCTCTAGAATGGAGCATAACCTTCAAGGATCTAGATAGAACACCTAGATACCCAAGAGTGATAAGCATTTAGAAGATTATCTCTAGAATGGAGCGTAACCTTCAAGGATCTAGATAGAACACCTAGATACCCAAGAGTGATAAGCATTTAGAATATTATCTCTAGAATGGAGCATAACTTTCAAGGATCTAGGTAGAACACCTAGATACCCAAGAGTGATAAGCATTTAGAAGATTATCTCCAGAAAAAAGCATAACCTTCAAGGATCCAAATAGAACACTTAGATACCCAAGAGATTGAAAAAAAGATAACAAAGTCCAATCATGAGTCATAGAATAATCCCCAGAACGAGACTTGACCCTCAAGAGTCAAGGTTTAGACTATCCCAATACCTGTCCATCAAACTTTGAGAAGAGTTGTTATAAGGTTGATCAATTGATGAAAAGATAAGATAGATAGCAAAGATGCCAGATAGAAGGGAACAAGATGCTCTAAGTGATAAGGACATAAGATGGGAACCAGATGCCCCAAGCAATAGGTATTCAATGATGTAATCATCCTGCCCCCTCGGTAATGAAATCGAAAGATGACACACCAAAAATAGATGTGAAGCAATATAGTAATAAATACAAAAGAAATTTGAGATGTAGCAGAATGTAGAAGAGATCAGAATGATCTGAAGAAAAGAGAAGAGATTAGAATGATCTAAAGAAAATTCAAAGTTGTTATGTAATGATTGCAAGGTTGCAAAGACCGAGTTTGACCAAAAGTTGATCAAATTTAACCATGGTTGTCTTCAGTTGACTTTTTCCAAAAGGAGGTGTGAAAACATGGAGAATGTAGAGTTGAAAGGATTCCAAGAATCACAAAGTATCAAAAAGATTTGGGCTGCAAAAGCGTTTGATCACGTTGGTCCCCAAAATTTTAAAATACATTTTTGAAGCTCTTAGGTATGTCAGATTTTGAATTCAATCCCGAAAATAGATTCAGAACGGTCAAATTAGCTAGGGTGTGATTTTCATGCAAATTTGAGCACTTCAAAAAATTGGGTCAACAGCTATATAAGGGCCCAAGGGGTCATTTTCAATTCATTTGTGCTTTTTGTCTTTTATTGATTTGAGCTCTGAGAGAGACATTGTACTGAACGTGAGATATCATTGATTTGAGCACTCTAGATGACACAGCCGATTGGCAGACTACGAACCACTGATTAGTCATCGATTCCCTTCCTTTTTACTTTCACTTTCATGTATTTCAATGTCATTCATTGCACTTTTTAGCATGTTTTAGGATTGTTCAATTTCTCTTCGTGCAAGACCTATCTCTTTTCACACAAAGATCTTCTTTCTTCACACATGGCGGGAGGATCTTCGCATGGGAAGCATTATGTTTTGCGCAAAGATTGAGATTCTTCATGTGAGGTGATTCATTTCTTGTACAATGATGTGATTCTTCGTGCGAAGAAATAATGATTTTGCACAAAACTGTGAGAAATTCGCACGAGATTTCACAAATTTTGCATGAAATCCCATGACAGTCATGTTTAAAAAAATTATTTTTGTGCTCAAAAATTGCATTTTAATTTGTTTCAATGCACCATTTTGACTTGATACTGATTATTTCATTTTTCATTTTATTATTGTGCGTGCAAGAGGTTTTTGGTGACATCACATTCAAGTCTCATTACCCACCATATGGGGAGTTATTACGAAGTCTCGATGACATTTATTGGACACACATTGCTCGATTGGGTTTGTCTTCTTTGTGCCGAATTCTAGCTGTGATGGTGAATCACGGCCTTCTCACTGCATTGGTAGAGCATTTCCATTCAAAGATGAACACATTTCATTTGCTAGTGGGCGAGGTGACTATCACTCCAGACGATATATGGACGATTTTGAGGATTCCATTTCATGGCACTAGGTTCATCTATGATATAGTGCCTCAAGTAGGGACAAAGGCACTATCTATTATTTTTGGGAGAGAGCTACCAAGAGGCAAGGCTATCAGCTAAGATGAGTTGATGCACACCTATGGATCGATGCACAAGCTAGCATCTATGCTGGCTATATTTTTGAGTTGTTTCTTATGTCCTAGCAGAGGACAACATGGTTTGGAGTGTGGGTGGGGTGCCATGCTTCGCAGGATGTTGGAAGCACCTGAGATCTTTGGGTGGGGTCAGTGTATGTTGGCTCACCTTTTTCATGAGATGCATGAGGTCATCTTCCATGAGAAGAAGACCATGGCAGTGGGAGTATATGTGTTGTAGATCTAGGCCTGGGAGCATCTTCTCATATGTAGGCCAATTTTTGAGGATGCTAGAGAGCCTATATAGCCATATATATGGAGATATAGAGGGCACATTACCTAGGTCCACCTGGGTAAGACTGAGCATTGGCAGACACATCTTGATGACCTGGTATCTATTTTATGGTGGCCTTGAGAGAGACAGAGGACTGGGTCGATGCCCCCAGAGAGCTACCATGGATGTTTAGTTCTCAACCTCTAGCGAGAAAGACTAAATCAGTTATTGAGAGATTTGTGATATCACAAGTGTGGCAGAAATATGACCAACCACAGGACATTTTTGCTGAGTATGACACCTATGCCAGGTTGCAAAAGGACATTGAGTGGGGATGGCCACCACGGATGGATCCAAGGTGGTCCCTAATAGATATTTGCAGCCTAGCTATAGTTTAGTGGGACTACCTACCAGCGATAGTAGATGTCAGGATGACGCCTGCATAGCAGGCATTTTTTATCATATTTTTGTTCCCACATTTTACAGATCCACTCGGGATGGTAAGGTAGGGATAGAGGTAGGTGCCCTAGTAGCAGCAGGCATAGCCATAGCTGGTAGGTCAGCCACAATAGTAGCCACAGGTCTGGTAGCAGGTATAGCAGATGCTGATTCCTCCACATCAGATGGGATCAAAAATAGGTGTTGGGGGTAGTGGGACTGGATAGAGTCGATGCTGCAGGCAGAGGACAAAGGAGGAGGCCCCATAGTAGGAGGCTCCATAACAGTAGGTGCCACCATAGCTATAAGCACCTCCACAGTGGAAAGCACCAGAGATGCTAGATGAGGATATGCCAGATCAGTCGACAGTTGGGGTGTAGGACATAGTACGATGATACCGAGAGCAAATCCATCAGGCCTCCCGATAGTTGGGGGACCTGCAAATTTTAGTGGCAGTCTGAGATGCGCAACTTGTGGAGAGACAACAGGAGATAGACTAATGGAGAGAGTGTGTAGAGATTGCAAAGCAAAGACTAGAGCTAGCGCAGGATGAGGTCTACTTCTAGCCAGCTCAAGCAATGTACTATTATGCTACATATATGAGTCCAGTACCTGATGAGACACTTCAAGTTTAGCACTTTTCTCAGTATACCCGAGAGTCTGGAGGTGCACAACCTCTTGTCATACCAATATGCCACCACCACCTACTAATCCTGCTCCTCCTAGAGGAGAGGGTACAAGATAGAGTTAGACATGTTGTGCTTGACTGTGATTTTGATCTCTGGCTATGTATCGACTAGTATGCCAGCACCACATGTATCATTTTTTATCGATTGCACTTGAGTAGCACCCATTTTTTGTACTGATCCATTCTTTTGATATATATATATATATATATATATATACATACATATATATACAAGATCTTGAGCTGAGTATTCCTATGTACATGTCCTTGTCTATTTTTGCTTTACTTTGATTCACATGAGATGCATGTTGTACTTGGATAGAATGCATATGTATGGACTGACAATTCATGTAGTGTTGCATGTTTGTTGCTTGACAGTGATAGGTATTCCATTGAGGAGTGTAAATCAATAGACCAAACGCTTGTGTAGCCATGGAGGAACCTGATATATGTGGAGATGCCCCCAATCCTTCATCACAAAGGGTAGGAATAGAATGACCATCAAATTGCATGCTTATGCAAGTGAAGAATGTAATGCAAGACTATGTTAAATGTAACCCTAGGTCTGGTTACCAAGCCTCAATATTTAATCATCATCGGATATAGAACAAAGCTCATAGGTCATACAATTCCCACTGACATTGTAATCATGGAAATATGAATATAAGATACGTTATTGGTTTTTTGGGATGGAATATAAGCATTCGAGGCACAAGAAGCCAGAATGACCAGAACATTTGTCCCTTTTAATATAGCAAGTTAACATAAGCATCAGAGCATAAATGCTAGGATGACCTGAATGTTGCTTGCATGACAGACACACCAAACACATGGGAGATCCCTCTTATGCTAAATATTTAGTATTCATTCTGTTTGCAACAACCCTTGCATTCGTAACCTGAGATAGAAGTGTGTTAGATATACTCGCAGTGACTCATATATTCACTTAGTGGGACGAGTATCCGTATTTAATATAGCATGAAGAGTTCACTCCAATAAACAAGGAGAAGAACCAATGGTATTGGTGTATTCATATAAAAAGAGTCGAGGTACACATGGCCATCCAATACGAGATGGAGGCTCTTATAGTGGACACCCCTTTTATAAGAATAGATCAACTTATTGGAACTAAACTACAAATAGAAAGCAAAGAAAAAGATCATGCCCCCAGTCATTGCTTCTCTAGTCAAAGATGACATCATCGAGTTGCTCAAGGACATATAATAAAGCAAAAACAAAGAAACAAAGAAAATGCTCAGCATATCCAAAAAATTATATCATTTTTGAGTTCAATGTTTTGGAATTGATGTCAAGTGTCAGTGTTCGAAACATGTTTGAAAGAAATCTCTTCAGTAGGTTGACGACAGTAGGCAGATGCAGTCAAAACAACTGGTGACTGAGGTCAAAGAGGAATCTTCATGATGAAGAACCTAAGAAGGACTAAGCAATAGTAGATAGACACAGCCAGGACGACTGGTGACTGATGCAAGAGAGATCTTCCATAAAGGAATCTAGAGACAAGACCCAAGAAAAACAACTAGTGACTGTTGTGAAAGAGATTCTATGAGGAGAATATTGCAGAGAGTGACACTAGCGATAGTAGGTAGACGTAGTGAGGACCACTAGTGACTGTCGTGAAGGAGATTCTATGAGAAGAATCTCAAAGATAGTGACACTAGTGACAGTAGGCAGACATAGTGAGGACTACTAGTGACTGTTGTGAAGGAGATTCTATGAGGAGAATCTCAAAAATAGTAACACTAAAGGGGGAATGCCCTCGAGCTATGACAAGACTCAATCCATGGATACATGAGTAGAAAGTAGGAAAAGTAGGAAAGTGAAAACATGAAAACAACTGTATAGAAAGCCTGAAGGTGCATTATAGGATGGAGCATTGGGAACAAGATGTGCCTATTTACTAGGTTTTCACCTTCTTGGTAGGATTCTCTTTTTTTTTTGCTACCATGATGTCTGTTTCCAAGTTTTCACCAATGGCACTTTTTTTGTTTTTCAATTTTTTTGTATTTTTTCTCTTTTTGATTTTTTTTGTATTTTTGAGATTTTTCACTTTTTTTGGTGTTACCAAGGCACCTATTGCTAGGTTTTCACCAGGGTAACAATTTTTTCAGGACTTTTTCTGAATTTTTAGATTTTTTTTAGGACATTTAGATATGTACAAAGAGCTTGCTGAGATTAAATCAACTGTAAAACCACTTCAAGTGGAGAGTGTTGATAGGCTCTTTAAGCACTTCCCCTTCGGTTGTGGAAAGCTGATAGGTGCCAGATCCATATACTGCAATAATGATGTATGGACCAAGCTAGTTTGGTTCAAACTTTCCTTTGTGTACTCGCTATTGTTGATTCTTGGGGTTCTCTCTCAGGACAAGATCACCCAGCTAAAAGTCACACGGCCCAACCCTTCGATTGTAGCTTCTTCCCATTTGTTGTTGATATGCTCGTAGATTATCACATGCCACTTGTCATCGTTCATCCAGTAATACAAGCTCTTGAAGCTAAGCTATCCTGTAGTCATCATCAGTGATAAGGCCTTTCATAGATATTCTCAAGGTAGAAATCTTGACCTTTATTGGAAGCACAGCATTTGCCCCATAAACCAATGCAAAGGGAGTTGTGCCTATTGTAGTCCTGATGCTTGTCCTATATGCCCACAAGGCTAGATTGATCTAGAGATGCCAGTCTCTCCCTAACTTACTGACTATGCGATGAAGAATTTTGAGGATCACCTTATTGGATGCCTCAACTTGGCCATTACCCTAGGGGTGATAAACGGAAGAACAATGTTGTGTGATCTTGAATTTCTTGCATAGTTCCTTGAGGTCTTTATTCTTGAATTGTCCTCCATTGTCATTAATGATTGAGGATAGTACACCATATCTACAGATGATGTAGTTTTTGATGAAAAGTGCTATAGTTTTTCCATCAGTAGCTATGAGAGGTACTGCCTCTACCCACTTTGTGAAATGATCTATAGCTATAATGATGAACTTATGTCCATTAGAAGAGGTTGGGTGAATTTTCCACACCAAGTCGAAGGCCCATTTTTGAAATGGCCATGTTGTAGTAGAGGGAATCAGCTCTCTGGCTAGAGTGTGAATGAGATTCTCATGTAGCTGACACTACTTGTAGGACCTAGCATACTTAATAGCTTCTTGCTCCATTTTAGGCTAGTAGTAACTAGCACAAAGGCATTTGTGAGCTAGTGTCAAGCTATTGGAATGAGATCCACAAATGCCCTCGTGAACGTCAGTCAATGCACATTTGGACTTGTCAGGTTCTAAACACCTAAGGAGTGTTCCATCGAGACCTCTCCTATACAGATCATCAGCAATAATGACATAACGTGAAGCATTATATATTAGGGAATGTTTCTCATTCTGGGTCAAACCTTCTGGAATGGTTTGATTACGAAGGTAGGAATAGATGTGATGGTAGCGAGATGATTCTTGTCCTATAATAGAACAGATCATCCTGGAATCAGGGGTGTCATAGGCTAGGTAATGTAACGCTTCCACCAAGAACTCATGTCGAAGATCATTTTTTGGCATTTGTAGCAAGGAGGCTAGAGTGGCCATGGCATCAGCCACTTTATTATTTGCTCGTGGAACTTGCTGGAAGGTGATGTGTGCAAAATACTTCTTCAAGTCATCAACCATGTGCTTGTAAGGAATTAGTTTCTCATCCTTTATCTGATACACATCATTTACTTGGTTGATAACAAGCTGAGAATCACCAAAGATGTCTAACTGATCCACTCTCCATTCAGCTACAATTTTCATGCCACTAATCAAAGCCTCATATTCAGCAATGTTATTTGTACAAGGAAAAAAAATCTTGTATGCTTTGGGAAATGAGTATCTCTATGGTGTAATAAAGAGTAACCCAGCACCTGATCCCTGTTGCGTGAAGAACCCATCGAAGAACATAACCCATGTATGGTGCGTGAGTGTCAGAATTGACTCATTTGGGAAATCAATGTTCATTGGTAGAAGAATCTATATGGGTGCCTTGGCCAGTTGGTCTACAATTGCCTATCCCTTTATAGCCTTGCGTTCAACATATTGGATGTCAAACTCACTAAGTATCATGACCCATTTAGCCAATCTTCCTGTGAGAGCTGCCTTACTGAGCAAGTACTTTAGTGGATCTATTTTAGCCACAAGCCATGTACTGTGAGCAAGCATGTAGTGTCTCAACTTTTGGGAAGTAAAGACAACCGCCAAGCAAGCTTTCTCAATAATGTTGTAGTTCTTCTCATAAGAGACCAATGTTCGGATCAAGTAGTAAATAGCTCTTTCTTTATTGTCATTATCTTCCTAAGCCAATAAGATGCCTAGAGATGTTTCAATAGCTGAAATATATAAAAGCAAAGGCTTCCCATGAATAGGAGGCATAAGAATTGGAGGATTGACAAGATATTGTTTTATCTATGTTAAGCTTTGCTCACAATCTTGGCTCCAATTGAATTTCACACCCTTGTGTAAAGTCTTTTTGAAGGGTTGTGATCTATCCGCCAATTGTGAAATAAACTTGCAAATAGATTGAAGCCTTCCCTATAGTCCTCTCATCTAATTGAAATTCTAAGGTGGTGGCATTTCCATTATCACTTGTACTTTCTCTAGATCTACTTTAATTCCTTTTGTAGAAATAATGTATCCTAGCAACTTCCCTGATGTGACACCAAATGCACATTTCTTAGGATTGAGCCGAAGACTGAATTTTTCCATACGATCTAGGATGGGTCCCAAATCTTGCAAATCAGTATTGTGTTTAGCACTTTTGACCAAGGTGTCATCGACGTAGTCCTCCAAGGTTCTATGCATCATGTCATGGAAAATTATAGTAATAGTTCGCTGATATGTAGCACCAAATTTCTTCAAACCAAATGGCATTACATTCCAATAAAAGGTTCCCCATGCACATGTGAAAGCCATTTTCTCCTGGTCTTCTCATGCAATTTTTATCTGATTGTATCTAGAAAAATCATTCATGAGTACATCTCATAGCCAGCCGTCATGTCTACAATCATATCAATATTAGGGAGTGAAAGTTCATCTTTAGGAAAAGCCAAGTTAAGATCACGAAAGTCTGTATAAACCCTGATAGATTTATCATGCTTGGAAACTAGAACAATATTGGATATCCATTCAACATAATCAATTGCATGAATAAAACCAGCTTTTAGAAGTTTTTCCAATTCTTCTTTAACGAGAAATGCAACATGAGGATGTATTTTTTGAAGCTTCTATTTAACTGGTTTGATGCTTGGTGCTATGGACAAATGATGCATGATAAGATCAAGATCCAATCCTGGCATGTTAGAGTATGTCCAAACAAAATTTATTTTATTTTCCTTGAAAAAGGCAATGAATTGTTCTTTCTCTTTAGGTGACAGTGACTGTGCCAGATGTATCAGATGAGGATGTTCTTCTGTGCCTAGATTAATTGGTTGCATCAGATCTATTAACACTGATGATCTCTCCTAGAAGTGACTAGGAAGGACATCAAATATCTCATCCGTGGGCACCTCAGAGAGGTTTTCACCCTTGGATACATCTTTTGTTTTTACTTTTTTTAATTCTGACACTGCCACAATGTGGTTTTCACCATCAGACCTCTTGCATTTTTTCTTTTTAATTGTATGACTGAGATATTTGATGTCAGCCTCAGTCATGTTGATGCTCTACTCATTGGTGGAAGACATTATGGGTTTGATAGAATTTAGGTAACAGGCGAGAGTATAGTCATTTTAGAATCTGGGGACTTCACTAGATGTATTGGGGTTCCAGTCTATAAGCTTGGGATGTGTGAGTGAGAGAGTAGTGGCTGGTTCAATTGCATTCATAGTATATTCATTAAGTGCATGGACCAATAATTCAAGACCTAGGGGGATTTCATCCATAGGTGTGTTCAAACACCTCAAAATACTAACATCAGGAATTGATGACTCTAGGACAATAGTTGGATTAGACCCCCATGGCCTAACCCTAGATGTTTCACCCACCTCAATTTGGTTTTCATAGACATGCACTTGGTCAATGTCTTTATCAGTAGTAGCTTTTGAAAGAGATTCAAATTCATATTCATGAGAATCGGTGCTACATGGTGAGAGACTATAGAACTCCCCAACAATGATAAGGACATACTCTCCTTCAGCCTTTGGGTTCTTACACAAATACTCAATACGGCATGACTAACTAGATTCTCCCTTTTCTAAATGATATTTGAGTTGTTCAGTATTGTCCTCAAAAGAATCACTAGTATCATCCTCAGTGCTAACACATGGCACAAAGTTATCTGGCTTAGCAAAGAATTTAGCAAGATAATAAGGAATAGGATGAGGGTAGGAATCCTCATCATTAGATTCTTTCTCTTGAGTGCCTAACTCAAATTGTGACACATTTTTAGATGAACTCACAGGTTTGGGGATGAATTTATTCGATCCCAAATGGAAAGGGACCCTCTTAAATCCTAGGCTAGTTGTATCACTATTGCTTTGAGCTTTTGCTTTGATAGGATTGATTAGGCCATTGTTATTGCACCCAATAGGGCCAGTTCCCTTGTAACCAAAATGCTTCATAAGCTTAAGGCTAGGTCCATATTTCTCAAGAGTGATTTCTTGAGCTTGCTCTGTTAGGTCCACTAGAGCCTCTTCTCTGTAAAGCCATGTAGCAATGGCTCTATTTTCACTTTCATCTTCTAAGGGAACTATAGCCTTGATAAAAGTACCATTAGAATTGGTCTGAGGTGTCAGCGTGAACAACTTCTTTGCCTCTAAGGGTCTCCCATAATGTCGAGGAGACTCTAGGAGAGATGTCAATGATAGCACTAGTTCAATGTGATACTCTCCCATGCCAGTTTCTTTCAGTTTGAATGATTGCTCAATGTATTTCAGCTTATTATCATGATAATCAGTAGACTCACAGTTAGTAGGGATGAAAGTTTCAGCAGCTTTGAGCATATTGTAGGTGTAGCTAGTAGTGGCAGGAATAGTAACTTTAGAGCCATGAAATGGGAATTTGATGCATTGGTGGTAAGTGGATGGCACAGTGTGCATCTCATGTATCTATGGTCATCCTAAAAGGATGTTGTAAGCCAAGGGAATGTCAAGCACCTAACAAGTGACACCCCTCTCTATAGGACCGACATGAATGGGTAAAACCACAAGGCCTAGAGACTTTCGTTCCACTTCATCATACACTTTGATAGTGATTTTTTGTCAAGGATCGATAGAGTCCTCAGAATAATTCAATTGTCTAAGAAGAGTAGCAGAGACAATATTTAGGCCAGCACCATTATCAATGAGTACCCAACAAACACATGTCTAATGGATCATAACCTCGATGTGTAGAGGTTGATTGTGTGGGTGACTCAGCGAGTTGTCATCCTCCTTAAAAAAGTCATAAGATATGGCAAGGTCAGGTGACCTACCATGGATTGGAATCACTCAAGATCAAGATCTTGAGGAACATTTGCCTCAGCAAGGGCTTTGTTCAAAATTTTCCTATGAACAGGCGAGATTTTAAGCAGCTCAAAGATGGAAATCTGAGCATTAGTTCATTTTAGTTGATTGAGAACACTATAACTGGTTGCTATCAAGTTCATTGTGGGTTTTGCACCTTTACCAGACAGACTAGCAAGGGCTTTGTCTTTGTGTTGTTCAAGATCTAAAGTAGGAGGTGCAGGGCCTTTGAGCACCAACTTGGCACAAGAGCAAGTAATAGCATTAGCATAGTGTTGCGAAGGTGCATTATCCATTTTATCAAAAGTAGGGCCCCTATAGACAAATGGTGTTTTGGGTTTGTTGTTATCTTGCTTGCCCTTAATGGTAATAACGTTGCAATATTCAGAATCCACAGGTTCAACCATGTGAATGACATTGTCATCATTGGAATATGTATAGTTGACCTTGTTGTAAGGTTGAGATTTTGAAGTCTCTCCTTTTTCATAAGCTGGGAAAGGTTCTTTGAATGCCTTGTGGTCCAAGTTTTTGTTATGTCCATCTACCACAAGATCACCAGCATCAATCATGTCCTGGACTTTATGGTGCAAGTTTATACAGTTGCTAGTTTTGTGTCCCTTTTTTTGGTGATACTCACAAAATGAGGTCTCATTCCACCATGGTGGACATGGTTGTGGATCATAGGGACGAGGGTTATCCATTGGTAAAATAAGCTTCTGTTGTAGCAATGTTTTGTAAACCACATCCAGGGGTTCTCCCAAAGGCATATATTCTTGCTTGGGGCGTGTTGTCCAAGAGTTTCTTGGTTTATTCCTAGATGTCTTATTGTCAAGAGGAGGTTTCTAAGCATTTTTGGGTTCTTTGAGGCCATCTGTGAGATTAAATGCAGCTTTAGCAGGTTTGGGTGTGACATTGTCAACAACTCCATCATGTACAATTTCTCGGTTCTTGTTGACATGTTTGGTTTTATCCCTGTTGGAAGTGTAACCTTGTTTTATGTCTCTCTAAAGAGTGAGTTCACCTTTCTTGGCCATAAATTCCTTGATACAGATAGCCTATGTAATCATGTCTTCAAAGGTACATGGACCTTGAAGTTGGACTCTGTATCTAAAATCGGGTAGGAGGTTATCAGTTAAAATGTCAAGCTTCTCCATTTCTAGAATTTTGCAAGAATACTTAGTGTATAGTTGTCTCCCTATTGGAGGAATGTGAGAAAAAGCTCACCCACTTTCTGTTTAAGGTTTCATAGATCTCAAATATTGATAGGATGTTGAATGTTATGAGAATATTGTTGAACAAAGAGATTGGCAATTTTGTCAAACATCTTGATACTAGGAGGTAAATTTGAGAACCACTCCAAAGCCTGACCACCTAGGCTTCTAGGGAATAAATGCATGAGGTAGGTTTGATCATGTATAAACTCCATAGGCAAAGCACCAAATTCTTGCAAGTGATCTTGGGAATCAGTAGTACCAAAGTACTTGTCATATTTGGGTAGTTCTATGCCTCATGGGAAAGGCAGCATGTTTATGCTTTTGTCAAATGGAAATGGACAAAGAGCATCCAATGTGTATGTTTTTGTGGGTTTCTCTTTCTCATGCATCATCTGAGCCAATTGGTCTTACATAATTTTTAGTTGTTTTTGGAGTTTAGAAGTCTCAGTTTCTTCTTCAGGTGTGAGGATGGTTTCCACATTGAAATGAGAGGGTAAATTTGCTCCCTCTTGGGCAAGTTTGAGAAAGTACTTTTCTTTCTCTTCGTTGAGTAGGATTCCCATGACCTTTTGGAAGTTTTTGTCTCTTCAACATTTTGCTATGTGTTCAGGGAGTATTTCCACCTCTTCCTGTTCCTCATTAGTGTCATAGTCTTTTTCTTTCTCTTTGTCATTCCTAGGTGGTTCTTGATGTTGACTATGACTAATATGTTCAGGTTCATGATCAATCATTATAGGAATGTGTTCTGTTTTAGTGTGTCATGTTTCAAAAGGTCCTCTAAAAAAAGATCAGACATCGTGTTTGGTAATGCAAGACCTCTTCTTATCTCAGTATCTTCTTGATACAAAGGATTTCTAACTTGTTGCAGGTTTATGGAAAATGTTTGTTGAGTTTGAGGTGACCTGGCAGGTGAGGGGGATCGTGAAGATGCCTCACTAGCTGAACTAGATACAAATTGTGTAACAAAAGGTAAGCAACCTCTACTATGATTATGACCCCTGGCATGACCACATCTAAGTCTAAGACGATAAAACACATTGCCGCTTCTAGTTGCGACAGTCATAGACAAGGACAAGAAGCTAGAACCTAGACAAGGACTACACTAAGATTGAGTCTCAAAAAGGACAAGATAATAGCAAGAATGCAGTACACTAAGGTACAAATGGTTTGATTTAAAGGCTAGAATAGCTAGAGATTATGACCAATGTGACACAAAGTGTGACAAGAATTAAGAAATGAAGACAAAAGGTAACTTAAGAGACGAGACTAATCAAAGTACAAGACACAAGTCTTCAGCTAAGTGAAGTGTCACTATTTTAGGACTATTTGTAGATAGAGAGTGATAAACGGATGCAAAAAAAGATAGTGTGCAAGCCATAGATAGCTAAAATAGAACCAAATTGGTAATGCTGACAAAAAGTCTCACGGGAGAAACTTTTACAGGCCGCGCAAAGAAGTTTTATAGGCCACACAAAGAAATTTCCTGGTTCACGCAAGGCTCAATGATAGTCTTTTAATTTCATGCGAGAAAGTTCATAGGGTTGCACAAAGACTCATGACAGAAGTTTAATTTTATGCAAGAACAAAATGATTTCGTGTGAGGACTAGATGATTTTGTGCGAGACCCAAATGATTTCGCACGAGAAGGCAGACCAGTTCTACAACAGCAACTAATTTTGACAAGGTTTTTGGACTTTTTGGATAGATTGGGAAAATTTTTGAGACAAGTTCAATTGCACAGACAGCAAGATTGACCTCACAAGATGTTTGGACAAAGTTTCAAGTTTTCAATTCAGGCAAAGTGTTCAAAGAAGACAATGGGAAGCAAGCAGTAGTCAAAAATAGTCCTGCCGAGGATAAGGCAACTCGACAGGATAGGGGAGTCTTGACTTTTGTTTGTTGTAAAATGGTTTGGAATTTGTTGATGACTTGATAATGGAAATGCTTTATCCCTAGAAATAAAAATTGGTAGAGAAGGAAAAACCTTTGTCCCACATCTTATGCGCATGCGTGTACCTCACACAGCCATGTCACCCCCTAGAGGGCGCCTGTGTTTTTGGTATATTCAAAGGACTTAATAGTATATTCTGAATGAGAACCCTTGTGGTAGGGGATGAGCACATATACCACCTTCAAATGTCTAGTAGCATGCCTTTGGTGAGTTTTATAGGAGAGATTCTTTCCCCTCCTTGCACAATGATTATGCCTCCTTTCAGAGGTGAATCAGGTAGCTTCTAACTAGGAGGTTTTTACTTGACTTCCGTTCAAATTAATCTCCAGTGGCTCTGCAAGTAGAGTTGAGGCTAGTGGCCCACACTAGCATCTAAAAGTGCACACTACTTTCTTAATAAGCCAGGGGCCAGCGCTGACCAATGCACAGACAGAGCTTCCCCTTGATATGCGATATCAAGAATTAAGGGGAAGAAATTAATCCAACTTTGGAGTCTTTCGCTCTACAAAGCATCTTGATTATAGTGAGTTGGAATCTCCAGTGAAAGGAGTGTGCTCACTTGGGTCATTCCCAAAGGTTGGATCAGTCCGACAGGCCCTCTAAAGGATTGACACAAACTGGTGGTTTAGATCTAAGGGTTCAAGTTTCTAATTTCCCTCAAGGGGAAAGAGCATAATCCTCTACCTTATTTCCTCGCCCAAACATGCAAGACAAGTTAATTACCAACTTGGTTTAATCAATCCAAACTCATTCTTCCTTAAATATTTTAATTCCCTAAAAGGAAATCATTGTCTTATCATAAAAGAGAATAAGCGTTGGAGAACCACCAAGCTGCTTGCCTTCTTCGAAATGCCATCTTTCGAAAGTGTCTATGTTTTTTATTCACTCTTGGTCATGACCTCCAAGAAGTGAAGAGCATATTCCCCTATTCTTCCATCTTGCACCCTAGCAAGTTTGCAAGCCCCTAATTAATCTAATTTTGAAAGTAGAAAAGGAAGAAACACATTGTTTTGTGGGTTTGAAATATTGTCTTTGACAAGCATATCTTTGACAGCATCCTACAAGCAAACTATCACTCTATTTTCAAGTGAGTTTTAAAAGGAATCTTCAACAATACATCCTACAAACAATGGTTAAGTTGCAAGAAATTAAAGAATAGATTAAGACAAGTATGTTAGCAGAATTAGATAAGTTGAAGATCGAAAAATAATGCTAAAAATTGAAACTACTGTCATAGGATTTTGCACGAAATCTCTGTTCAAGCTGCGTGAAATTGTTCACAGCCCACCTAAAATTTTTTTACGACCCGCGCAAAGAAATAGGTGCCCCGCAAAATTTTGTGCACTTAGACACTTTCTTGCATGACTCAAAGAGAATTTTTGCATGAAGATTTTGGATCCTTGTGCAAAAATAAATAGTCTCACATGAAGATTCCCAAATCTCTACAAAATCATACAGACAGAGAATTTAAAATTTGATTTAAAAAATGCAAAGAAGCCCTAAGAAATTAATTTTCTAGCGCCCCACAGTGGGTACCAGAAATGTACCTGTGAAAAATGGGCCTCTGAACCTCACAGACACTTCGACATAGTCATTACCTGTGAAATCATCCTGGAATAAACATTGAGTTGTTTATCCAAGAGGTCCGATAGAGAAACCTATCGCCTTCTATCTAGAAGGATTTTCCTAATTAATGTCCTCAGATTTGAGGTGTAGGAAACCAGACCTTCTAAGAATGAAGGATTTGAATGCAATTAATCTAGATGATATGCAGGTAATCTAAATGAGATATGCAATATATTCTAAGAACATATAAAGTAAATTAATCTAAATGTATGCAAGGTTAAATCTAAATGACAATTAAGCTAACAATGAAAAGATGTAAGAATATGCTAAAGCAAGGTGAGTACAAAATGCGACAGCAATTCGATAGCATGAAAATTCAACCTCTGTAATGAGGAAATGAGGGTCTCTTAAATAGACTTTCCTAGAATCCATCAACGGTTGAGATCGATTTCAATCAATAGTCAGGATTAAAGATGAAGTTCAGTCATAAAGGAAGAT
Source organism: Cupressus sempervirens (assembly GCA_028749045.1). Lineage (NCBI taxonomy): Eukaryota > Viridiplantae > Streptophyta > Pinopsida > Cupressales > Cupressaceae > Cupressus > Cupressus sempervirens. The sequence goes on from CM053786.1 coordinate 484,333,201, forward strand.
TCCCAAATCAAAGGGAGTTAACTGGCTCAGATTTGAGTGTAAGAGTCAGTCAACTCAGATAGACTTTAGTGTAAAAGCAAGTGATATGGGTCACTTCTAATTTGATTAGCAGTGAACTAGGAATTTCCTTTTTGAACTGAAGAGAGATTTTGGAGAGATATTTAATTTAATAAAATGAGATATGCTCTCATAATTACCTTTTTCATTTAATTAAATAATTCTATTTAATTAATTAGAGGCACTTTTCTTATTTAATTAAATAACTTCATTTAATTAATTAGACGTAAGTTCTCCATTTAATTAAATAATTTTATTTAATTAATTAAAATAGGTATATTTATTAAATTTAATAAATTTAATTCCATAGTACATTAGCCTTAGGATATAATTTAATTTAATTAAAGTATAAGTACTTAATAATTAAATTAATTATTAATCAATAGGTTTAATGTGACTAATATGAGTAAATACTATAGGAATTAAATAATAAGCATGATGAATGCAGATTAGGGTTTTTTGCATCTGACAATTAAGTCAAGTAGCGAGTAGCAGAATAAGAATTTCCTAATGACATAGGACTTAAGATTGATCAGAAATAGACCAAAATTGGTATCATGGCAATGAGCCAATTTTGGGGTATTACAAGTACTAGGAGGACCTATTCGCAATGGTTTGAATCTAAGCCTCAAACTAAGTGGTCATCCTTTTGTAGTGATAGGTTCAATTATTCCTTGTTTTTGATATCCAAGACCACTACATCTATCATGACCTTGTTTCTACATAATAATAAACCCAGGTCCATACTTGCTAGGAGATATCAAAGTGCATTCTTGTTCTACTTTTTCTTCCTCAATAGAGATAGATGTATTGTCATAGAAATGTTCTTGATGTAGGCCACTACCATTAAGAAAATTGGTAGAAGTGGTATTTTTTTACTGATCTCAAAATGTTGTGCTTGCAATATGTGAGGCCTCACCCAATCTGTTGTAGTATAGATGACAATTGCATTGTGGTAATTTTAAATTGATGTTTTGTTATAGTTTCGAGACTATAGGGTTATGTTATTTTAATATCAGCATTTTAATGTTTTGCAATTATTAAAATCTATTTGATATATTTAACGGTTTCATTTCATATTCTAAATTAATTTAGTTGCTTAAATGGAAACTAAATTGCATAAATACTTGAATGTCAAATTGTAGTGTTCAAATGAAAATTAGCACCAAAGGATAGATTTAGATATGAAAATGAACCCAACTCATATGTTTGATCGTTTAATGATTATAAGAATGGTGATAGTACTCAGAACGGTAATTTTGTTAGGATAAGAAGGATAAATGTTGATACCCATATGTTGATATTGTAATGTTTTGAATATGAATCAAATGAAAGTTAATTATAGATGCACTTAGATGAAAGTTAAATGAAGATGACATTGCAATGATTTTTTCATAGTATTTAGAATGGAAATGATTAGATGGAGTTAAATGTATATGTTAATATGAATTCTAAGACATTGGATTTATTATGAACTTATCTATATGTATTTAGTTATTACTTTATTGGGCTACTAATGTTTAAGTTGAGTGTGCAGGAAAGTTGAACCATGGATATAATTGGGGGAAACAAGGTTCAATCTCATGTGAACACAATAAAGCCAAGGTGAATATTTGGAAGATTCAAAACCTCATTGTATTGTGTTTATTTCGTAATGTGATTGTGCATGGGTGTTAGAGTTCGAAAGTGTGACTAATTAAAGACATGTAATCGTGATGTGTAAAGTGTTTTAATGTGTGTTTGTGTGTGTCATTTGACACTTGTAATGTTGATGTGTAAATGACATGTCCAATAGGATTCTTTGGCATGAAGTCACTTAACCTAAGCCTAATTATCATTATGAAATCACTTAACCCACCTTGGAGATTGTTAGGAAGAGTCACCTTCATGATGGAAATTCAAGTTACAAGTTGATAGGAAATTTAGAGAGCCTAAAATGATTCCCAAGTGTTAATTTTGTGAAAATAAGTTACTCACATGGTAATAGTATGGGTTGGGGGTTTAAATATAAACATAAGTTGGTCTAGGGGACCTTCAAAAAAAGTCACTTCCAAGCCAATTCGAAAATCATATTGCAACATGAATTCTTATCTCATTAAACCACTTCGTTAAGTTATCATTGGTGAAAAGATACAAAAAGTAAGAGAGGTAGGTGAGGATGAAAGTGGAGGTCTTTATAGGGAGCTTGTGACAACCTTGGTAATTATCCACCCACTCTCTAACTTTAGAGACAGATAGGGATTGGAAAGGAGAAGTATGGAAACCAAGCAAGAAGAAGTCCTCATTTCATTACCATAGCTTGTAAGAAGGTTAGTGCTTCATGCCATGCTTTCTTTCTATCTTATAGCTGAAATTGGAAATTGTAAACGTGCCTCTGCAGGAATGTTCTTGGGATTCTTGTGTTGTGAAGGTTTGTTTTAGTTTATGGAATTTCTTGGAGTTTTCTTTAAGATTTTCTTGTTTTGTTGGATGTTGGAATTTTTTCATGGGTGTGAAGGCTTCACTCACCCTTGGGAGGGAAGAGCAAGCCTTGGGTGAAGGGGTTAGTTGGGCTTGAGATATAGTTGAGAACCTTGGAGTATGGTCTCCATTGTATGCCATATGCTTGCATAATTTTTTATGGATAGTAAGGAGAGTGATGGTGTGGTAAGAAGGTTGATGAAGTATGGTATTCAAGGTGGCTATAGTTGATGGTAGTATTATGGGAGAATGCTTGTGAATAGCCCCGAAAGGGCATGAAATTATTGTTTTGTGAAAGCCTGAAAGGCATGGAAATTATTAATTTCTAAAAGCCCATAAAAGGCATGGAAATTATTTTTAAAAAATTTATATGATATGGCAAGTCTCCTAATTGAGAGCCCGCCTACACCCAATGTTTATGATTCCATGTGTGAATCATTGTGTAAGCCTTGGTTGGGAATTGTAAATGTGATGTGAAACTGAGATATTCATGTTGTTTTTTTGTTATTGTGATGATGCTTGAGTGTAACCTGGTTGAGCCTTATTTCCCCTAGCGTGGGGGTGGTCTCCTTGAGGCCTAGGTTGGGAGGTGAGCCTCCATAATTCGTCATTTTTATCTCTCAATTGCAGGTCCTTATTGGATGGTCTTGAAAACTTGGATCTCTTATTGTCTTTCCATGTGCATAAGAGATGAAGGCATTTTCTTTGCATTTGAGCTGAGGCTATGAGCAGAATTCATCTTGTTGTGTGCATTTAAATGTAAATAAAAAGTAGTGTTATTGCTTCTCATTGACAAGAGATTTAGTGAAACACCTATGATTAATGAATGACATATCCAATGTGTTGTTATACTATGCAAATTCCACCACCTTTTAAGAATTGTAAGAAATATTGTAGTAAGCACATATTGTGTAGGAAAATAAGTTATCTTAGTTCTTAAGGATATTGAGCTCCTTACTTCTATGAAGGTTGCAATATTGAGTTAAATTATTATGGAAGAATAGCCATGTCAGAAGAATTGGTTTCATGGACTAATATCCTCAATTCAGCTCTCTTGAACAATCAGTGTATATGCATCATTTAAATGGATTATTGCATGTGAATTCAATGTTTAGAACTTGAGCAATAATTTACCATATTTCAATATTCATAGATAAGAATAGTCAGGTTGTATTGTATAAGAATATTGTCTTGTTAACTATATGTGCATTTGTATTGAATTATTGTTAAAATAAATTAATGAGTTCATTAATGTAGATTTTCATAATATACTTAATAACTCCTATGTATCCTTGTAATAATCCATTACTAATGCCCTAGACCTTAGAAGGGAAGTAGAAAATATAAGTTTATAATCTGCAAAAGATGTGTAGGTGCTTAAACATCTTGCTGGAAAATGTATGAGCAAGCCTAGTATTTCCTTATTTCATTACAGTGCATAAAAATATTAGACTGGAATAAAATATTAGTATTTGGGGTTGACAAGTTGAAATACATAAATTGCATAATCTTCCTTAATAAATTAATGTTATACTTGGTCCTAGCCCATGATATGACCCTATGCAAGAAATATATACATAAAATAATCAAGCAAAGAAAAAAATGTTTTATAAACTTCTAAATTAATCAACGCAATAAAGGGGGAACGATATTATATTCAAGTCTTTTCCTATCATCTAGGCTTGGGAGTTAATGAATAGGAATTAAACTCATTATTTAACCCACCTAGCCACTCACTCTCACCAAACAAGAAAAGTCTCAGACAAGAATATAATAGTAAAAAAAGAAAATGAAGCCATCTACCCACTTAGGCGTCATATTTCTTATAAAATGTAAATAACACCACTCTTGCCAAATCTTATTAGAATCTGACAAGAGACAAACAATAATCCCATATCCTTTAAAGAGGTCTTGTCCTCTTCCAAGATTTAACATAGTATATTGTATACTTTATATTACCATGACATCTCACCTAGCTAAGAACTTGCTATAGCAATTATGAGATTGGTTGGAAGTCAATTTGAAGGAAACAAGGTGAAGTGACTGAAATTGTACAAAGTACCTACCTTGTGTTGACTTTTGGAAGCTTACATGGCTTGGAAGGGATTGTTAATGTCTCATTAATTTCAACTTACAGGCATACACACACATGGAGAAATTTGAATGGCAGCAAGGCAGGCATGTTGCAAGGAAAATGCAAAAGACTTAATTAATTTTGGGTCTTGTCACTACCCACATCATTCTAGGGACCTAGCATGGGCTAGCATATAAAAGGCTAGCTTAGTAGATCTCCTCACCCACACTTAGCTTATAGCATTGAGTGGGCTTAGAATTAAAAATTTTAGTATAGGATTAGTTTAGATAGATTATGATAATTATTATTATTGTGATGTAAAATGTTTAGTAAATGGGTCTTCTAGGAACATAGAAAGTAGGGAATGCTTTAGTACATCTATAAAATATAAAATGGTTCATGCCACTTAGATATACTTATTGATGACTAAATTGAATATTAGAATAGTGTTATGAGACAACATGTTAATGAGTACATCTAGCATAGATTAATATGCACTAAATGCCTTAAAGGTATAAATTATGACTTAGTATAAGATGGTAAGGAATTAGTATAGGATTGATTTGTAATTAAGTTTTGAGATATTTATTTAAGATTAGTTCATGCAAACAAGGATTAGTGAGTGTTAAGAAAGAACATAATCTTAAATTAGGGATTCAATATTGTTTAAAACAATCATTACTCTTTAGTAGCAGTGTGAAGATTTGAGCCACAAGTCAGATGGGATGATTTTAGAAGAGGAAAGTAAAGGAATATATGATAGAATTTATAAATAATTAATCAGTAAATATGGTAACTTAATAAATTCATAAATACTTATAATGTTCTCATATAAAATTAAGGTATAAATTAAGAATGGTAGGAACAAATAATTTCTAGTGATATTATGTATAGATGATAATAGTAATACAATAACATTTTGTTAAGATGGGACATGCAGAGTATTCATTTGATATGCATGCTATTTGATGAAATTGAGCACGTGTTTAATGACATATTAGGGTTATCAAAGAGTAGCATAATGAAATCTTAGAGGCTTAAGTAATCTTTATTAAATTGAAAAGCTAAGTCAAAAGACATCGAGTTAGTTATAGCTAGTAAAGATTAATCCTAATAATAATGTTTATAATGATATCATGATTTAAAAAAAAAATTGGTGTGGTTCACCTGGTAAAATTAGGCATGACAAAATAGTTGTGATTTACCATAATATTGGAGAGAAACTGGTGACTCCCTAATGTGGGATACTTGAGACATAAATTATTCTCCACACCCTTTGTCTTCAATCTTTAGCTTTTCCTTGGCCTTACTGAGGAGTATATCATCATCCACATATTTAGAGGAATCTGTGGATTCATTGTTTGTTGGGACTTGGTATGCAATAGCATCTCTTAAATTAGCACAAAACTAGAAAGGGTCTAGATCACTAGGGATGATAACCTCCACATTGTTATAGGAAAACTTCAAACATTGATGATATGTAGAGGGCACTACTTTCATAGCATGAAGCCAAGGGCATCCTCATATCATGTTGCAATTCATTTCTATATCTAGGACCTAGAATAATATATTCTCAGTAGCTGGACCAACTCTGATGGGTAATATGATGATGCCCTTGGAGAAGTGTTTTCCATCATCATAGGCCTTCATTATGATTTTTAAAGAGGGTTCTATATCTTCTTCAAAGTAACCCAGACCCTTGACAACTTTTAAGGTACAAATGTTCAGTCCTGCTCCACCATCTATCAAGACACATTTGACCTTGGCTTTATGTATAAAGACTTTGACATGAAGAAAATAATTGTGGTTGGATTTTTCTTTAGGAATATCCTAGGGGACAAGTGATATGATGTGATGTGGATAGGTTCCCAACCATGGCCTAGAACTGGGCAACATCAATGTTATCTAGGACTACTGACTCTTTTAATTCTTGGTCAAGGATCTTCTGATGTTAGGGGGACACACGTAGTAGGTCCAAGATGTATATTTGTGTAGGAGTTATTCCAAACTAGTCTACAAGGCTATAATTTAAAGAAGGGGGATTAATAGGTTTATCAGGGGCCATAAGTTTAGTAGAGATGGTAGGTCTGACTAGGGCTATAGGTCTAGAAGGAGCTCTAGGTAGAGTGATCTTAGTATGACATGTAGTGACAGCACAATGAGGTTCTTTAGCCTTTAAAGTGAATGTGGATATGCAGGAGTCAGACTCATTGAATAGTTGATGGTGTGGTGTAATTCACATTAGCTTGTGAGTTTGAGTTTGAATTGGAGGCCTTTTCTTTGTCATGATTACCCAAAGGATCTTTAAAAATAGTATGATTAGAATTGGATGCTAATAGTGATGGATCAACTATGATCACATCATCATCAATAAGGTCTTGTATTGCATGTTTTAGCTAAAAAAATGATGAGGTCTTATGTCCTTTGGTGTTGTGGTAATCAAAGAATCTTTTTTCATCCCACCAAGATGCTTTAGTTAGTGGTTCATCTTTGATTGGGGGTAACTATAGGAAGTTATTACTAGGTAATTGTTGAAGTGTGGTCTCAAAGGGGTATCCCCAAGGGTGTGAATTTTCTATCTTTGGTTCTAGGATGTCTTCAAGGTCCATCCTATGGGGAAGTCTCAATTTTCTATTGTGGAGATGGTGTTTGATTTGGAGTTTGTGAATTCATAGGGTTCACATCTTTCAAAGTCAGTTGAGTTTGTGTTGTGATAATTGTTCATGCATCCACAATGCCATCATTGGTCACATTCTTGTTTTTGGAGAAAATTTTTTCCCTATCATTAGACAAGTTGGTGTTTATGTTTTCCTCATTCATATTGAGGATTCCCTTATGGATAAGAGAATCTTCAATACTAGCCCCTTTTTTAATCAGTTTGGAAATGGTGCTTGGACTTTTGATCTTGAGTTCATACATTAAGTTGGGGACTAGGTTTTCAATGCACAACTTTTTGTTATTCAAGAATATTTAGTGAGAATTGATTGACTAAGTTTCTCCACCATAATAAGAATGTGATAAATGGTTCTCTTGTCTTCTATTTAGTTGAGCACAATTAGAAAGTGTCACCTCATTTGTAATGTTGAAGGAAAAGTGGGAGATGAATTTTTCTGCTAGTTTTGACCAATATTATATGGTAATAGGGAGTTTGGAGTAACATTCAAGTGTGCGCCCATCTAGAGAATGAGGGAATAGTCTCATGAGATAGGTGGGCTCACCACTGTGTTTGGTACAAGAGGCACAAAATTTTGTAGTGTGATCAACACAGTTGCCTTTTCCTCAATATTTTTTGAATCTTGGAGCCTCAAAGTGTTTTGGGAATGGCGGCATATGCAGACTTTTATCAAATGGATTAGGACATAAGTCCCATTTTGTATATAGAGCATTTCTTTTCTAGACTCCCAATACCTCAACTTGTTTGGAAGGTTGTTTGAACTTTTTTAGTAATTCTTCATTAGGGTTTTGCATGATAGTCTTCTCTTCAAGTCTTTTATGTCTATGAGTAGATCATTTTCTATGGCAAGAACTATGTCTACTCAGTTCTAAAAAATTTGTCTGAAGAGTCAGGCAATGTGTTACTAGGTGGTGGAGGTATGTTAGTACCTCAAAGACAAAAGGGTCCTTTTTGTGGTACATGTTGTGGTATTTGTTGTCATATTTGATGTGGCACTTGTTGCAGTACTGACTGTGATTTTTGTACCACATTTTGTTGTTGCATCACTTGTTGTGGAAGTTGTTGTGTCATTTATTTTGGTTGTTTTTGAGATACCTTTGTTGGTTGCAATTTATTGTGGTTGTTTTTGAGATACCCTTGTTGATTGTATGTGATACCATGTGTGTGAGTGTTGTTGTAGAGGTATATGTTGAGGTTGGTGTGGCACATGCTATTGTTGCAACAAGTGTTGTTGATATGCAATTTGTTGCTCAAGGCATCTTTGGTATTCTAACTATTGTATTAGTTGCCCTTGTTTTTTAGCAAACATTGCTTGTTGTTTTTGGAATTGTTGTTGGAATTTTTTTTTATACATTGTGTTTAAGTCAAGTGGATTAATATTGGATTGCATATTAGGGACGTTGGATCTTTGCACCACTTGAGGTTGTTATTGTGGTTGATGTTGTTGCTGATATGTTGAATGTGTGTTAAGTGGATTTAAAATTTGTTGTGCACTAGAAATGTTAAGTCCTTATACCACTATAGGTTGTTTTTGTCTTTGAATTTGGTTATGCCCTTGAGAATTGAACATCGTGTTTGGGTTGTTGTTTTGATACCTTTCTATGTTAGATGTTTCTTCTTGGGACATCATATTGATTTGATAATAAGATGTGTTCCTTTTGGGAATGGGTGAAATTTCAATAAGAATTTTCCTTTGTATGTCAATAGGGATTGTTGTAATTGATGTTTCACATGGTGTACTCATGGGAGGCTCCATAACATTTGACATCATAACATTTGGTAAAGTTAGGAGCAAGGGTGTGCTTTATTGATTTTCCTCCAAAGGAGGTATGTTTGGAGGTATGTTTGGCATCCCTTGAGTAAAAGTACCTTTAGGCATGCCTTGTTGTTGCATTATGTGATTGAGATCAAGTCTTAAGCATCCTTTTTGGGTATTTAGAAAGAGTATGTGATTATGGGTTAATTTGGGGTGATTCTGAGTTGATTTGATATGATGTGAAATAGGATATGAATAATGAAGACTATTGTGGAGATATAATCAAATGATGATCAAGTTGGCCAAAAGATCAGAATTAGTGAAATGAGAAAATGGGATGAGTTACTACGAGAATGTGATGAAACCATAGATGCAAACCATTTTTTAATGTCTACATTTTGCCCCTCTTCAATGCAATGTGATTTAGAGCATTGTGTCAAAGAATCCTGACAAAAAAGTCATAAAACTCATAGTATCACTATCAAAGTATCAGGTTGGGTTCACCAATTGTAGGACCAGAAAATGGACTAATATTCAACATACTATGAGAAAATCACAAACTCAATTAACATACATTGATAACCTCTAGTCTACCATGAAAGATAAATAAACAAAAGGAAGCAACATAAAGTTAAAAAAACCCTCTTTCATTTTTAGCTCCCATGTCCTTCTTTCTTCTCCATATGATGTAGCTCTAATTTCCTATAATGCACACAATTAGGAAGAAAAAGTCTATGATAATGATATGAGAGTACTAGAAGAAGTAATTTGAAGCATAAAGAGACTAGGAAGTTAGGACCTCAATACTTAAGACTTAGGACTTGAATGACTTGAAGGACCTGAAGGACTAGAAATGAGAGGAAGAATGCTCAATTTATAATCAACACACAAGATGAGAGCATTAGACTTGTCACCTTGGATATGCAACTTGCCAAGAGATTCCTTTAAGAATCCATGACACATATGACACAAGATTCCAAATGTAGGATTGTATGATGCTTGGAAGTCAAACATGGCTAAAATTGTTTGAGGATCTATGACACATCATTTGACACCTCAAAACCCACTTAAAGCCAAGAATCTATGACAATGCAATCCAAGTATAGATATGCATAAGGGAATAAGAATATATGGATTATGACATATCTTAGCCAAGTGTAAATAGATAATCCAAGATGTGTCATGCCCATGTGTCATGATGATGTCAAGATTATGAAATATTTGAATTAAAAATCCATATATCCACACAAATAGAAATTTGGAAATTGGAAATTATGAGTGGAAAATGGGACTTAGGAAATTGAGAATTTCTATGGTTGGTGAAGACAAATCAACTAATTAATTAAATATTAATTAATTAAAAAGGTTATGTAGGAAGAATAAATAGTGAAATGACATAGGATTAAATTATGGGTTATTTGATCCTATAGAAAAAATTAGTAGATGATTGGCCAATTTGATTAAATAAGTGCAACATTATCCTTTGATGAAAATCTGATGATTATGCAGATTGACTAGGATGATAAAGGTTAGACCAAAGACATGGTCAAATTGATTGACTGATTGATTAGAATTGATAACATTCCAAGGACATATGAGATGAATTAGGGACATGTGATACTTAACTGATATCACAAATGCTATAGGATCAAGATTGATTTAAATGGTTGATCATAATAACATTGATGGATGTTACCAGTGTTACTAAAATGGTTTGATGATGTCATGATCTAACACTGAGGGACTTGATAGTTTCAATGATCACATGACAAGAATGACTATTTGACCTAGTACTAAGAGCCGTGATAGTGCGAAGGTCAAATTGATAAGTTTGATAGATTGATAGGTTTCTAAGGCACTGGAAACCACAAAATGCCTAGGTTTGGATAGATGATGATTGATTTAAGGTATCTGACATGTTTTGGGTTGATTATGGTTGATTCTGGGTGATTCCATGTTGATTTGGGGTAATTTTGAGTTGATTTGATATGATTTAAGTTGATTTGATATGATGTGAAAGAGGATACGAATGATGAAGAATATTGTTGAGATATAATCAAGTTAGCCAAAAGATCAAAATTAGTGAAATTAGAAAATGGGATGAGTTAGTATGAAGAAGTGATGAAACTATAGATGTGAACCATTTTTGAGTGTCTACAACTCCTATGCCCCTACAAAAAATTCCTAAAGGCCCCAAGTGCACTCTGACAAAGCAGAGTGCATACCTAAGATAGCAAGCTACAAAAATACATAAATGAGAGCCAAAAACATGTTATTGTGCCTCCTAATTATACTAGGTGTGATAATAGAGATAAAATAAGCATTATACCCCTCCAAATGAGCTCCTTTATTTCACCTAAAAGCACAAATCAAAGAAACCCAAGTTAGTTAAGCATGATCTTCACATCGGGTTCGCCAATTGTTGGACTAGAAAATGGGTTAGATCCTAGAATACTATGAGCAACCACAAAAACTCACATACACTAAACCCTTCTAATCTACCTTGAAAGACAATTAAAATAAATAAATTTACATAAGTAAAACTCCCTCTCTAGTTGTAGCTCTCATGTCCTTCTTCCTTCTCCCTTTGATATAGTTCCAATTGCCTATAGTGCCTATACAATTGAAAGCAAAAGCCTATGATGGGATGATGCCATTGAGAGTACTATAAGTGTAGTTCAATACTAATGGTTCTAAGGGATGGTCCAAGGTGTTACAAGCTAGAATTTTAATTGCACAAAAAGATCAACCTATTAATGCCTGATACAACCACTAGACTTATAGAATATAGGAGGTGGTTAAACCATGTCATGAATCCCAAAGGGTAATGTTGATAGTTATTCCAACAATCCCCCCCTTAGCATTACCCAAGGAGATTTGAACCTATTACCAAGCTTTGATACCACTTTTTGCAAGCTAGAGTTGTCATTGCACCAAAATATTGACCTATTAATGCTTGATACAACCACTAGACTTATAGAACACATGAGGAGGTTAAGCCATGTCACAAATCTCGAAGGGGAATATTGGTAGTTAGTCCAACACAAGGATAAAAAATGAGAATATTGTGGCTCAATTTATAGCCAACATGCAAGAGAAGAGAATTGAATGAGAGGAGGACACTTGTCACCTCGAATGATATTCCTTAGAATATCTATGAACAAGATGACAAATGTAGGATTCTATGATGCATGAAAGTTAACATGGCTAAAAGTGGATGGAAATCTATGATGTGCATATGACACTTCAAAGCCACTTGTAGCCAAGAATCTATGACAATGGATACTTATAATAGCCATGCGTAAGGAATCAAAAATATCAAATATGACATATTTTAGCCAATTATAATGGAGGATCTATGATGTAAGATGTCCATGTGATAAGATTATGTGGAATATTTGAAATAAAAATTCATAATTCTACACAAATGGAAATTTGTAATTTAGAAACTAGAGGTGGAAAATAGAACTTAGAAAATTGAGAATTCCCTTAGTTTATGAAGATGAATAAATTAATTAATTAATATCAAATATTCAAGAATTTTGGTTAGAAAGAATAATTAGTAATGTTAGATGAAAGTAATTGAAATGACATAGGATTATATTATGGGTTACCTAATTCTATAGGATAAATTAGTAAATGATTGGCCAATTTGATTAGATAAATGCATGATTATCCTTGTGATGAAATGTGATGATTATGTGGATCAACTAGGATGATGGTGTTGGATACAATTGATTAATTTTGTATTTTCTTTGATGTTACACAAATTTTATATCATTAATAGTTAGTATATGCTGAGCTCACTTAGGCAGTGAAGACAGTTTTCAATGTCTACTGAGTGTTCCTATGATTGCCTAGTTTAGAAGGTAGTGTCTACCGAGTTCACTCAAGCATTAAAGGAAAGTATGCAAAAGATGAGTGTTAACTGAGGGAAAGTTGGATGGAACCAATGCTAACCAAGCTCACTTGGTTGCCAAAGAATTTTTGCAAGTTTTTAATGTTAACTAAGCTCCTATTAGTTAACATAGGGAATCATTTCTAAGTTAGTTTCTACCAAGTTGGGTCAACTAACAAAGGATTTTATTATTTTGGCATAATAAGCTTAATTGATTTATCTATTGATTCCAGCTAACTAAGCCACCTTGACAATGTAAATGATATAAGTATAAGGTCAAGTTGTGATTTCAAAGTGTGAAAGTATGAAGATGTTATGAATGTGTTGAAGATGAAGAGAGGAAGAAAATTCAAAGGATAAGTAGAATATCCTTGTGGAGCTGAAAAGCTATATTTAATCAGGAAGAATCAAGTACAAGCTAGAATAGAGATATGTAATCAAAAATTTAGTTGCATTCAAATTAGTTCATCTCATTGTTACTCTCTAAATATTGTAGCAGTGATCTAAATCTCCTAATAGATATGGCTTAACAACTATTTGTAAATCCTCTAACAAGATGGCAGTTCTATTGAATTGCCTCAAGACCTCTAACAAGGCCACTCCTAACAAGATGATTAAATCCTTTAATAGGGTCAAACCTAATAGTGTGTTTTGTAACCTTTTACAAGGTTGGCTCCTAACAAGGCTCACTTCAAAAGAGTGAAAATAGTAACTAATTGCAATTGGTGGTTTTTCCCAAATTGGGTTTCCACATTAAATCCTAGTATCAAATGTGTTCTTGTTTTCTTTTGTGTATTGATAACTAACTTAAAATAATGGTAATCACAGATAACATCTAATGTTTTTATGTTAAGCATTTACTAAGCATATTTAGTAATTACTGAGTTATAGTAGTTTATGTCTATTTATCAAGCATCAATAGTATTCAATTTTCATATTGTATTGTTGTACTGACATCTAAAGGATCTAGGAATTATCTTAGTAGTAATTGATTCACCCCTCCCCTCTCAGTTACTCCTCTTATATTTCCAACAATTAGCATCAGAGCTCTTGGTGTTTGCAGAGAAGGTTTTAAGGACCTAAGCTAAAGATCTTAGTGATTATCTATTTTATCTATTTTATCTTGATCTCAGTGATTGTTCATGTTTTATTGCTCAAGTAGAAGAAATTCAGTTATGGAAAAAAAGGCTATGTCATTTAAACTTTAATAATTTGGTCAAGATAAGAAAACATAGAAGAGTAAGAGGCATTCCTAGTTTGAAGAAACCTAATATGGGGCCATGCAAGGATTTCCAAACTGGTAAGATGGGAAAGACTAGTTTCAAAAGAAAAAACTATTAGTCAGAAGAAGTCTTAGAAATTGTTCATACAGACCTATGTGGACCTGTTGGAATAGAGATTTATAATGGAGAAAAAAATTCATTCTTTTTTTTATGATTATTCTAGAATGGTGATTGTAATGTATCTAAAGGAAAAATCAAAAGCCTTTATAAAATTCAAGTGGTATCTAGCAAGAGTAGAAAAAGAAACTAGAAAAAGTTTGAAATGTTTAAGATCAGACAAAGGTGGTGAATTCATCTCCAATGAATTCAATAATTTCTACATTAAGAGAAGAATTAAAAGACATATTAGCTCCTGGTACACCACAATAGAATGGTATAGTTGATAGAAGAAATAGATCTGTCATGGATTGTGCACGAACCCTAATGATTGAAAAGAATGTTTCTCTTAAATACTAGAATGAAGCTATCAACACTATAGTTCATATCTTGAATAGAGTACAATTGAAGAAAGACTCAAACAAAACTCTATCAACTATGGTATGGCTACAAACCTAATGTAAGTTATTGGAAAGTATTGTTAGCAAATGTTGTATTTTGAAAGAATCTAGAAAAGAAAAATTTGATGTAAAAGGTGATGAAGACATATTTCTAGGATACTCCTATAGAAGAAAAGCATACAAATGTTTGAACTTTTCTACTCATGAAATAATAAAAATTGCACGTGTTAGAATTGATGAGTTTGCAGAAAAGAATGAATAAGAAAGAAACAAGGAGCAAAGGATTACAAAAGATTGTTTACTATGAACATGATACCCAACCAAATCTATCTGAAACAAAGGAATCTTCATTTCTTGATTCTCCAAGATCTCCAATAGTTATCGAGTTGCAGAGAATGCAACCTAAGTCACAATTTGAAGGACCTGAGTCACAATCTGAGGCTATTGAGCTAGTTCAAAATGAGTCTAATGGACCTAAGTCATAGAAAGAAGGATCCAAGCTTGAAACTAAAGTTCATAATAAAGACAGTGGAACTCGTTCAAATCCCAAAGAACCTATTTTGGAAAAATATGTTAGAAGGCATCATGCACCTGTCATTGGATAGAAATATGAAAGAACAATGACAACAAGAAAATTAAAAGGTACATGTTTACTTGTTGAATTTGAACATAGAAATGTTAAAGATGCTTTGGAAAATGAAAGTTGGATTGAAGCAGCAAATGAAGAGATAGAACATATAGAAAAGAACAAAACTTGGACTCTTGTTCCTAGACTCAAGAATAAGAATGTAATTGGCACAAAGTGGGTATTCAAAAAAATCTGAATGAAGATGGAAAAGTTTAAAGAAACAAAGCAAGATTGGTATGCAAAGGCTATTCTCAAGAAGAAGGTATTGATTATGGTGAGACTTTTGTTCCTGTAGCAAGACTAGAAGGTGTTAGAACTTTACTAGCATATGCAACACATAGAAGATTTAAAGTGTATCAAATGGATGTTAAATCTACATTCTTAAATGGAATTATTAATGAGGAATTTTACATTAAACAACCAGAAGGTTTTGTAGATCCTAGAAAAAGAGACATGGTTTGAAAATTACACAAAGTATTATATGGTCTCAAGCAAGCTCTAGAGCTTGGTATGAAAGACTTCATAATTACTTGGTATAGATTGGATTTCAAAGAACAAATGATAATAGTAATCTATATATTAAGGAAGGACCAAAAAAGAAGATTGTGTTGGTAAAAATATTTGTTGATGATACTCTATTTATAGGAAATAATGACTTGTGCAAAGCATTTTCAGAAGAAATGAGTAAAGAATTTGAGATGTCCATGTTTGGTGAGATAAAATTCTTTGTTGGATTGTAGATACAATAGAACAAAAATGAAATCTACATCACTCAATCTAATTATATCAAGGAGATACTAAAGAAATTTGGAATGGAAGATTCAAGACCAGTTGGAACCCCTATGTCTACTAGACACAATCTCTCCAAAAATGATGATTCCAAAGAAGTAGATCAGACCACATATAGATCAATGATTGGAAAATTGTAGTACACAGTACATACAAGGCTTGATATTGCTCTAGAAGTTGCAATAGTGGCAAGATTCTCAGTAAATCCTAAAGAAAATCACATTATGGCAATCAAGAGAATCATGAGATATCTAAAAGGTACTAAAGATTGTGGCTTATATGGTACAAACTTGGAGGCAATTTGGACTTGAAAGTATTTATTGATCTTGATTAGGCAGGAAGTATTGATGATAGAAAAAGCACTAGTGGTGGAACATTCTTTATTGGTAAAAGACTAGTGTCTTGGACAAGAAAGAAGCAAAATTGTACATCTCAATCCACAGCAAAGGCAAAATATGTGGCAGCAGCAATTAATTGTTCTAACATTGTTTGGTTCAAACAACTATTGGAAGGAATAAATATAGAGATAAAGGATCCAATTGTAATATATTGTGATAACACTAGTTCAATCAACATATCAAAGAATCTAGTAATGCATACCAAAACAAAGCACATTGCAATAAAATATCACTTCTTAAGAGAATTGGTGCAGGATAAAGAAGTTAGATTGGAATATGTTTATACAAAGGAATAGATAGTAGACATATTCACCAAGTCATTACCTAATGATGCATTCCTATATCTAAGAAGTAAGATAGAGGTCATTCCCTATTTGAAGTTCACTAAATAAAGTTTAGTGATGCATCAATAAAAGCTAAGTTGAAGATCGATTAGTTGATGTAGAGTTGATAAGGGCATATTGCAATGAATCAGTACTTAAGGTACATTGATATTAACAAAGTTGTTGTCTTTGGCATGTTTTTTCAAAGAGGGAGAAGTTTATTGCCATATCTCTAAGAAATTCTTGGAACTAGAATAAAGTAAGGAACTAAAAGAGGGAGAAGTTTACTATCATATCTTTGAGAAATTTTTATCATTCAAAGAAGGAAAGGTTTGTTGTAAGAGGGAGGAATTTTTGTGAATGAACTTGGCAGAATTTGTTGCAAATAGAAAAAGAATCTAGTGAAAAGAAGAGCTCATATTGAGAGAGGGAGTTCTCAAGAAATAAACCAAAGTTTCATTATGCTATGGCATGTTGTATTACCATTAATGCCAAAGAGGGAGATTGTTGGATACAATTAATTAATTTTGTATTGTCTTTGATGTTACACAAATGTCATATCATTATCAGTTAGTATATGTTGAGCTCCCTCGGATAGTAAAGATAGTTTTCTATGTCTACTAAGTGTTCCTGTAATTGCCTAGTTCAGAAGGTAGTGTCTACCAAGTTCACTTGAGCATTGAAAGAAAGTATTCAAAATATGAGTGTTAACTAAGCTCACTCAGTTAATAAAGGAAAATTTCATGAAACTAGTGCTAACTAATCTCACTCAGTTGTCAAAGGATTTTTTCAAGTTTGTAGTGTTAACCAAGCTTTTGTTGGTTAACATTAGAAATCATTTCTGAGTTAGTTTCTACCGAGTTGGGTTGGCTAAGGAAGGATTTTCTTATTTTGGCATAATAAGCTTAATTGATTTATCTATTGATTCCATCCAACTAAGGTGATGAATATTAATTATTCAAAGTTGTATTTGAGCTAACTTGATAATGTGGAAGATATAAGTATAAGGCCAAGTTATGGTTTCAAAGTGTGAAAGTATGAACATGTTATGAATGTGTTGAAGATGAAGCAAGGAAGTAAATTTAAAGGATAAGCTGAATATCCTTGTGGAGTAGAAAATCTATATTTGACTAGGAAGGATCAAGTAGAAGCCAGAACAGAGATCTGTAATTAGCAATTTAGTTGCATTCAAATCAAGTCATCTCATTGTTACTCTCTAACCATTGTAGTAGTGATGGCTTAACAGCTATTTGTAAATACTCTAACAAGGTGGCAGTTCTATTGAATTGTCTCAAGAACTCTAACAAGGCCACTCCTAATGGGGTGATTAAATCCTTTAATAGGGTCACACCTAATAGTGTGTTTCATAACCTTCAACAGGGTTGGCTTCTAACAAGGCTCACTTCAAAAAAGTGAAAACAATAACTAGTTACAATTGGTGGTTTTTCCCAAATTGGGTTTCGACATTAAATCTTGGTGTCAAATGTGTTCATGTTATTTTCCTTTATGTGTTGGAAACTAAGTTAAAGTAATGGTAATCACAGATAACATCTAAAGTTTTTATGTTAAGCATTTACCAAGCATATTTAGTAATTACCAAGTTACAATAGTTTATGTGTATTTACCGAGCATTAGCAATATTTAGTTTTTAGATTGTATTATTGTACTGACATCTAAGGGATTTGGGATTTATTTTAGTAGTAACTGATTCACCCCTCCTCTCTCAATTACTACTCTTATATTTCCAACAAATGGTAGGCAGATCAAATTCATGATCAAATTGATTGATTGATTAGAATTGATAACATGCCAAGGACACATGACATGGATTAAGAACATGTAACATTTAACAGATGTTGTAAATGCTATAGGATCAAAATTGGTAGATAAGATTTATCATAATAACATTGATGGGCATTATCAATATTATTAAATTGATTTGATGATGTCACAATTTGATACTTGTACACTTGATTTGTGTCACACTCTAAACCCTTCTATCCAAACGATTCCATGAGTTTGGAATGCTTGGATGCCGGCTTAGAGCTCCCTATCCACAGAGTGTAAGAGAGTATATTTCAAGAATAATAAAGCTCTCAGATGAGCCTTAGAGATACTCTTCTTGCTAGTAAACCATGCAATGGGAGGTTCTAAAGACAAGATGCAAGAATGCAAGTGTCTACAATGAGTTCCTCAAAGATGCAATGCAAGATGGAAGCTAAGCTAAGATGATAATGCAAAATGAAGCTATGCTAAAACATGTATGAGAGTGTTACAATCCCATTATTAAGCTATGTGAGATTAAGCTACATGTAAAAATGAAAGCTAAGCTAAGCTAGAATGCCATGATTCCATGGAAGAGAGAATGTAGACAAGAAATAGAAGTTCTCCACAAAGCTCCAAAGAAACCTGCTAGAAAACCTGCAGCATAACAATATTCAAAATGAGGATGGATTGAGGGGGAAAGCTCTCTCCCCTTTAAAGATGTATGGATGGTAGAGATCAAGATGAAGATGGTGGATGATCAACGGTGGAATTCGAAAATAGGTGTGATCCATGTCCACACACAAGTCAACCAATAGAATATAAGTTGACTTGTCATAGAAGACAAAAGTCTCACAAGCCTTTTCTTTTAATTGTAAAATAGAAAAAGGACTTTATATGTGCACTTTAAGTGGGTTAGAAGAATGGGGTCTTTTATTTAATTAAAAGGGGACATGTTCTTTTAATCAAATAATGAACTTAGGATAGCATAGTCAAACTATAGGTTATAATCAAATAAATTGATTATTAGCAATTTGGTCTAGATAAATGATTAAATTAATTTAGCCAAAATGCTGAGAAGGGGGCTAATAGTCTAGATGACCATTTTTAGGTGATTACATTTTTCCCTCTTTGACTAATGTGTGATCAATCTAGGAACACATTATGTTAAATAAAATCGAAGCCAAGTAGGCAGTGATAGATATAGATATCTGATTTTGAAGAATGAAATGTAGAAAAGATAGCAAGTCCTAAATGTATAGCCTGATAGTGGTAGTACTGAACACTAGGAAAAGATGATGTCAGAATTCAAGAAGAATGCTAACACTTAGCAAAGTAGATAGATCAAGAACAAGTGAGAAGATCAAACAAATGCTCCTAAGAAATAGATAGTTGTAGTAATCAGTGATAGAGTATTTCTGCCCCCTCGGGATCAAAATTGAAATGAGGTAAGGGGATGCAAAAACTGGCTAGACATGAGAAAATTAGAACATAGCAATGTCCAAGATGACAGATAGATGATTAGAACCCAAGAATGACTATAAAATTTTTGATAAAATGCCCTAGTTTGACTAGAGTTGACCTTGAAGGATATAGCATAAAAATTAGGTCAAAATGAGTAGAAAGGTGATTTTAGACATGAAATAGTGAATTGAAGTAGATATGAAGTATGAAAATGATGAAGACATGAAGGATGAATATGCCCTAGTGATTATTCAGAGATTAGACCTCAAAAGGTCAGCTAACTGCTCAGAAGAAAGTAGAATTTTAAATGATAATTTTGACCATCAAGATGAACTCGAATTTGGATTTCGATCCCGAAAATGAATCTAGGATGTTGAAATTACTTAAGAGGTCAAAACTTTATATAATGTGATGATAAGATAGAAAAAAAAATGAAGTGAAAGATTAAGAAGGTAAAGGACATGAACAAGAAGAAAGTAAAGAAATATATGAAAGGAGTTAGCCGATATGTCCACAAAAAAGATGAAGAGAGAGCTCTCCCATATGCAAGAATGAAAGACTAATCTAGAAAATGAACCTAAAATGCAAGCTAATATGCAAAGTGGTTTACCAGCAAGAAGTGCATAACATCTAGACTCTTAATTTCATCATTGAAAATTTATTAGGGAAATCATGAGATCATACAACCATCACTAGTATAACTATGAGGATATGAATATGATCAATATCAGATAGGTATGTGGAAATCCAATCTAAGCAGCAGAGACATGTAAGTCAAGATAACTATGCGATTAGATTCCTTAAGTTTAATTTAGCAAAATTACACCTGTATCAAGGCATAAGCGCCAGGATAAACCCCAAGTGCGATCTTGCGAAACAGTCAAGGATGATACATTTGTAAGTCAATGTGTTGAATAGGACTATCATAAATGCTTACAACACTATAGACAAACAAAGTATACCCACAAGCAGAAATCAAGAAGACATGCCCCATGCCCCCAGTCTTCTAGTCAATGACATCCTTGAAAGACTATTAGGGAGGTAACACATGGCAAAGAAATCATCATAGACAGCACAGAAAGTAGATAAATATCAACATAGCTCAGTCGTTTAAATTTTAAAGTGTGTGTGTGTAAGTCACTTGGTCATTTCTTCCAGACTTGATTCTGATAGTGAGAAATATCGCGACATCGGAGACCATAGGTAAACTATCTGTAAAGTGTTGAAAAACACTTGATGTCAAAGTGGGGGAAGTGTTGAGAAACACTATTTTGTGAGTTGTCAAAGAAACCCTAATGCACAAGAATACCTCAATAGGCTAAGTAGCTATGCCCCCGAGATGAGGACAAGAAACAATTCCAAGCTAGGAAATGTGTAGCGAAGTGGATGATTGAGATTGATAGACATAGGTGCAAGGGTTTCAAGTAGCACCTATTTCCAAGTTTTCACCACTTTGACAGATTTTTTAAGGACTTTTTTTTTTTTCAATTTTTTTGTATTTTTGTATTTTCAATTTTTTTGGTGATACATCAAAGTGCCTATTGCTAGGTTTTCACTAAGATGATCATTTTTTCATGACATTTTCTGATTTTTAATATTTTTTCAGCATCATATATGATTTTTTGGATTTTTTAGAAGGTTTTAGAGATCACTAATTCTTAAGCAAGATCACATCATTTTCTCCCAATGTCTAGAAAGGTATAGGACACGATGGAGAAACAAGCCATTGGATCAGCAAAGATGGATAAGAAAAAAGTATGAAGCAAGTAAAAGTGATCATCAAGGACTGACTCCTCAAGAGTACCCAAGCTAGGGAAAGAGGTGAAATAGTCATATGAAGCATATTTTGGATAAGCAATGTAAGTAATGAGAAAGATAGCATGTAGGATAAGTGGTGAAGCCAACAAGTCTGATAGCATATGAGATAAGCGATGGAAGCCAATGAGTAAGATAGCGTGTACGATAAGCAGTGGAAGCCAATGAGAGAGATAGCATGAAAGCGTGCAATCCAAGAGAGAAAACATGTCAAGAGGCCTACGAGAACCATGTTTGATTTATTATGATCAAGACCAAGGGGTCAACTAGATAGTATAAAAATGGGATAGAGCAATAAGAATAAAGCTCAAGATAGAGTCTATGAGTGAATGGGAGAGCACAATAGAAAATCTGGTGGATAAGATAGCCAATATGCAAAGATAGCTCAACATTGTCAAGATCAAAGAGAGAAGAAGGGATAGATGGATGATGGAAGAATTATGCATGATGCCTGTTACTTATCTAAGGTGCCACAAGAAGTAGTTTTCACCATAGGATAAATTTATTTCTCTTTACTTTTGCTACCAAAGTGCCACAAGAAGTGGTTTTCACTAAGGTACATTTTCATTTTTTTCATTTTTTCATTTTTTTTTTTTTTTTTTGAATTTTTAGAAAGAGCTCAAGCTTTTTGAATTTAGATAGTGCTCCTGTAGGAAAGATAAGCCATGATAAGCCAATACCATAGAAAGGTATGCTCAAAGATGTTGATAGGGTGATGAAAAGGAAATGGTAGTAGGAAGAATATATGGAGGATAAGAGTTCATGCATAGAAAGGATGTGTAAGCTTTAGAGGATTTCATGATGGTAGTTGAAATATTGGACAAGATCAACATTGACACACACCTCGAATGGTATTGGAATGATGAAGGAATCATGGATGAAGTAACTTGAGGTTTAGATGTATGAGGTGGTAGAAGAGATTTGGAAAAAAGTGGAGTGGAAGGCTTTGAAATATTTATAGAAATATTTTTGAAAGAAGATGGAATGGAAGCCTTTGGAAGCTTGAATGTCAACTTTTAAATATTTTCAATATTCAAGTCTTTTAAAAGAGACTTGGGAATCCACATAGCTTTAGATTTTCCTCGTTCTTTGGGTGCTTAAGAGTGCTTTTGTATAATGATGGATTTAGGAACCCATATTTTCTTTGGTTTAACTCTTTGAGTAGTGGACCTTTGCAGTCTCTTTTGTGCATTCTCCTTCTTAGCATTCACATGTTGATTAGATGGGACATAGTGATCTTTCTTTTTCAATGGATTCTTATGTTTATTCTCACTTCCAAAGGACTTGGGATTTGTGGATGAATAAGGATGATACGACTGGTTTAGATGTATAGATGGGTGAAAATTCATGAAGGATGAGTGTCTTTGTTGATCTTGAGGTATTATAGGAGAGCTAGGGAATGAGCTAGGAGTGAATGTAGGAAATAGAGGAATGTAAGGCCCCAATATGGATGGAAGGTTTGAATGCTTTAGCTTAGATGGATAAGGACCAAGGATAGATTTAGAAGATGCAAAGGGATAGTGGGAAGGGATATCAACATCTTTAGAATGAGTAACATGGTCAAAGCCATCAATAGACTCATGAGTACCTTTGATAGGAACAACATTTTTAATAGTAGCACTTGAAGCTTGAGCACAATTTTGAAGTGGATATGGAGAAGTAGAACATGAGGGGACACTTTGATCTTGACAAGTAGCTTTGGATAGCATATGAAGAGAACTTTTCTCATAATTTTCAGTAAGCTCAAGGGAGATAATGGAAGTGGTATCTTCATCATACTTAGGAGGTGGACAAGTTATAGGATATGGAGGAGAAAATTTTTGACAGAGATGAAAGGGTGCTTGATCTTGATCTTTCTTGACATTTATAGCTTTTTCTTTTTGAGAGTCCTCTTGACATTGAGCCACTTCTAAGGACAAGGGAGAATGAAGAGTGAATGGAGTAGTGCTTGGATTAGGCATAGTGGTGCATGAACGTTGAGGATGTTTAGGATTAGTAACATGGAAAATGTTTGCAGCCAAGTGAAGGTTAGCTTGAGTTTCTTTTAGAGGTAGCCCTTGAGGATACACATAGTCAATGTGAAAAGTATTAGGTTCTTTATTTGATAGAGGCATGTTGGAAAGCTTTGAAATGTTGGGAGATGCACGAGTGTTGGAAGAAGTGGAAGATGTAATGGAGCCACTACTAGACATAGGATCATCAATGTAATCTTGCTCAAGAGAAGTATCCTCAGCACATGAGTCACTAGAGGTTCCAAGATCAACAATCTCATCATCAATGAGATCTTGGATTTTATGTTTTAGCTCTATACAATCAGAAGTAGCATGGTCATTAGATTGATGATAGGCACAATAGGTATCCAAGAATGGATTTCCATAGGATCTAGAATTAGGCAACATGATGAGCTTGGTGCCAAGAAGTGTTCTTAAAATGTCATTATAAGAATTCCCCAAGGGAGTAAAATTTCTCTCAAAAGTATATCTACAGTCTTTTGGTTGTTTCTCAAGTGAATAGAATGCATCCATGTCTTCATTATTATCTTGGTCAAAGATAGGTCCATTATGAAATTTTAGCATAGGCTCAAACGAGGTATCACTTGCTTGTTCTCTAAAGAGATCTTTAGATCTAGAAGATGAAGACATTTGATGTCTTGAAGTAGAGCATGTAGACCTAGAAGAAGAGGATGACCTCAAAGAAGGTGACTCACATGCATTTAAAGACCTTAAGGAAGATTCATGTAATGATGCAATCTTCTCCTCCAACCTTTTCTCAAGTTTAGACTTCATTTCTGTTATGCACTTAGAGAGATGAAGGTAAGAAAGATCATTTGTCTCTTCTAGTTCTTTGTATTGCACATATAGATCTTGAAACTCTTTAGTGACATGGAGGATATCATGATCATTTAAATTCGATTGAAGTTTGGTAGCAAAAGGTTTAGATCCCATATATTTAGATGCAAAGCCAAGCATAAAAGAGCCTACAAGATAACTTGATGTTGAAACTATAGGAGGTAGAGTTTTTACTTGCCAAGATAGTAGAGAGAGATTAAAGTAACTTGTCAAACAATATGTCCAAGAAACTTACGACATGAATGACTCAAGTCAATAGCTAGGCAAGATGCCCAAATAGCCAAATAGATAGAGCAAGCAAGGTGACAAGTGAACAACTCTCCAACCCAAGCGTGTAGTCAAGAAATCAAGGCAACCATTTTAGCAAAAAGATAACTAGCAAGTGGACATAGACCATGAAGATAGAAAGACCAAGAGCGCTAAGACCAAAGAGCCACTTTAAGCATGTTCAAGAACTAGAGACATAGCAAATCAAAGTCAAATGATGAGACTCCCCTTAGCAAGCAACACAAGAAAATGTTTGCATTTGATGTTTTGACTTGGTTGACAAAGTTTGACAATAGTTGATAGCATAGCAAGTTTGATGTTTAAAAGCAATTTCTTTCCAAGAAAGATAGTGACACATGGAGTAGTCTTCAAACAATCAAGAAAGGGACAAAGAAACCTTGCATGATACAAGCATATGTGAGGTCTTAAAATAAATCCCTAGAACTATCGTCATGTGTATGTTCCAAAGATTTCCATAGGTCTAGCACATTCGAGAACACATCAAGCAATATCTACCTAGATGTCATGGTTCATTACTCAACAACTTGGCCCACACTTGATGCTCCTTCACCTCACACCAAGTGGTTTCCCACAAGAGATATTGGCTTTGTCATGGAAATGCCATAAGCATAACCAAGGGAACACAGATGGTGAGTGTAAAATCTTGGGGTGATCCGAGTAGTCCACTAGGATCAATCCTTGCACCAAGAAGTTGAGCGGCTAAAAAAGGGTAGTTACTAACTTAGGGTGTTTAGATAGGGCTTCTATTCATAGTGTTCCTCTTTCTCCCAATTATGGGACACCTCACCTTGCGATGAGTAAGCGATCTCGTGACCACAAGAGTACCTTAAGCATTCTTGCCTAGTGATCTCCCTATGGTCAAAATCTCATAAGCAATCATACTAGGCAAAGAAAAATACTATTTATACCAAAGTTTTGTGTCCTTGGTAGCCTTGAGTTTATAGTGGGTTGGAAGAGCTGGGAAATCTGGTTGTCCCCACTTAGGTCGTTCCTCTCAGGTTGTCCGAGAGCAGGCCCTCTAAAGGATTCTAACTATACAAAGTGTATCAACTTTCGGAAGTCAAGATTTCTGGTTCACCACAAGGGTGAAGAGCATACTCTCCTATTCCAATCATTTTCTCCCAAACATGCCAAGAAGATTCAGTTACCTCTTACTCTTGAAATCAAATGGTAAGTCAAGATTTCTGATTCACCACAAGGGTGAAGAGCATACTCTCCTATCACCAAAAGATCCCAATTGTAAGTTTTAATGTGCCTAAAAATAAACAACTAGTATATGCCACACATGTAAAAGTAAAGAACAAGAAAAATTGAGTTTTTATGCATTGGGCAGCCCTGCAAACAATCGTTAGTAGCCCTTGTGCATTTGAAGCTTTGACATGCATTCTTTTTATGCAATGTTTCAATTTTTTTCACAAGGATGTCAACCTGTAATCACAACTTGTTAGCACCAAAAGTTAGTGTGAAATAACATAAAAATATGCAATAAAAAGTGGTGAGTTGCCTCAAAAATCCATTTTATCTTCCAACCAAGTGCATGCAAAGAAAGTGCAAGTTAATCACAAATGCTCTCATTTTTACTCTTTGATTTTGACCTAGTCAACAAGATTGGACTTGTTTGCTATGATTTTGTATCCAAAAATAAAAATGAAAAAAAGAGACCCCTATTAAAAATCAGAGAGCTTTCCAAAAATGTAAGAAATTTAAAAAAATCTCTTCATTTGTGCTCTAGAGATTGATTTTTTCAAAATAGGCCAAATTTCTCAAATCAAGTTTTTGATCCTTAAGAATACCTCAAAGTTCAAAACACAAATAAAGAACCCCCATTAAAATTGAAAACTCTTTCTGAAAATGTAAGTGTTTCTGAAAAAAAAGCTGATTTACGACCAAAAATGACTTTTTATGAAAAAACAAGAAAATATTATAAATTTCGCAAATTATATCAAAATTCTCTGAAAATCGGATTGAAACATTTTGAACACATACCCAACTTGAAAAAAAAAATTCAGAACCAAACTCTAAGTGGTTTAAAAGATATGATCAAATATTTAAACCAACTAGATTTTTGGCCTTCAAACCAATCTACTTATGGGTTGGCCTTAAAACCAAAGTGATAATTCTACAAAAACACTTGATTAGATCCAATATGCTGCTGTAAAAAACCAGAGATAAAAAATAAAAGCAAATGGAGCTAGAACTTGATTCTGCAATCACCTAAAAATGGTCATCTAGACTATTAGGCCCCTTTTCAACATTTTGGCTAAATTAATTTAATCACTTACCTAAGCCAAATTGCTAATAATCAATTTATTTGATTATAACCTATAGTTTGACTATGCTAT
Organism: Cupressus sempervirens; assembly: GCA_028749045.1. NCBI lineage: Eukaryota > Viridiplantae > Streptophyta > Pinopsida > Cupressales > Cupressaceae > Cupressus > Cupressus sempervirens. The sequence continues at coordinate 484,360,560 of CM053786.1, forward strand.
TCTAAGTTCATTATTTCATTAAAAGAACATGTCCCCTTTTAATTAAATAAAAGACTCCATTCTTCTAACCCACTTCAAGTGCACACATAAAGTCCTTTTTCTATTTTGCAATTAAAAGAGACTTTTGTCTTATATGACAAGTCAACTTATATTCTATTGGTTGACTCTTGTGTGCACATGGATCACTCCTCTTTTTGAATTCCACCGTTGATCATCCACCATCTTCACCTTGATCTCTACCGTCCATACATCTTTAAAAGGGAGAGAGTTTTCCCCCTCAATCAATCCATCTTTTGAACATTGTTATGCTGTAGGTTTTCTAACAAGTTTCTTTGAAGCTTTGTGGAGAACTTCTATTTCTTGTCTACATTCTCTCATCCATGGCATCATGGCATTCTAACTTAGCTTAGCTTTCATTTTTACATGTAGCTTAAATCATATAGTCTAATAGTTGGATTGCAACACTCTCATACATGCTTAGCATAGCTACACTTTACATTTCATTCTAGCTTAATTTTCATTTGCATTGCATTCTTGAGGAACTCCTTGGGACATTTGCATTCTTGCATCTTGTCTTTGGAACCTCCCATTACATGGTTTACTAGCAAGAAGAGTATTTCTAAGGCTCATCTGAGAGCCCTTGAATTTGAAATACACTCTCTTGCACTCCGTGGATTGGGAGCTCTAAGTCAACATCCAAGCATTTCAAACTCATGGAATCGTTTGGATAGAAGGGTTTAGAGTGGGACACTTTCGAGTGTACATTTTTGGCGCCCACCGTGGGGCTTGAATCAAGTTTCTAGCTCCATTTGCTTTTATTTTTCATCTCTGGTTTTTTACAGCAGCATATTGGATCTAATCAAATGCTTTTGTAAAATTATCACTTTGGTTTTAAGGCCAACCCATAAGTAAATTGGTTTGAAGGCCAAAAACTTTGTTGGTTTAAATATTTGATCATATCTTTTAAACCGCTTAGATTTTGGTTCTAAATTTTTTTTTGTATGTTGGGTATATGCTCAAAATGTCTCAGTCCGATTTGCAGAGCATTTTGATGTGATTTTCGAGAGTTATGAGTTTTTCTTTGTTTTTCATAAAAAGTCATTTCTAATTGCAAATCAGTGAATTTTTTTTAAAAACTTACATTTTCAGAAAGGGTTTTCAATTATAATGGGGGTTCTTTCTTTGTGTTTTGAATTTTGAAGTCGTATTAAAGATCAAAAACTCGATTTGATAAATTTGGTCTGTTTTGACAAAATTGATCTCTAGAGTGCAAAATTGCAAATGAAGAGATGTTTTAAAATTTCTTGCATTTTTGGAAAGCTCTCTGATTTTTAATAGGGATCTCTTCTTTTCATTTTCATTTTTGGATACAAAATCATAGTAAACAAATCCAATCTTGTTGACTAGGTCAAAATCAAAGAGTAAAAATGAGAGCATTTGTGATTAACTTGCACTTTCTTTGCATGCACTTGGTTGGAAGATAAATTGGATTTTTGAGGCAACTCACCACTTTTTACTGCAGATTTTTATGTTATTTCATACTAACTTTTGGTGTTAACAAGTTGTGATTACAAGTTGCCATCCTTATGAAAAAAAATTTGAAACATTGCATAAAAAGAACGCATGTCAAAACTTCAAATGCACAAGGGCTACTAACATTGTTTGCAGGGCTGCCCAAAGCATAAAAACCCAAAATTTCTTGCTTTTTTGTTTTCATGTGTGGCATTGACTAATTGTTCATTTTTCATAGCCACATAAAACTTGTGATTGGAGTCTTTTGGTAATAGGAGAATATGCTCTTCACCCTTGTGGTGAATCAGAAATCTTGACTTGCCATTTGGTTTCAAAAGCAAGGGGTAACTGAACCTTCTTGGCGTGTTTGGGAGAAAATGATTGAAATAGGAGAGTATGCTCTTCACCCTTGTGGTGAACCAAAAATCTTGACTTCCAAAACTTGATCCACTTTGTGTAGTTAATATCCTTTAGAGGGCCTGCTCTCAGACAACCTGAGAGGAACGACCCAAGTGGGGACAAGCCGATTACCTGGCTCTTCCAACCCACTATAAACTCAAGGCTATCAAGGACACAAAACTTTGGTAGACGTAGTGTTTTTCTTTGCCTAGTGTGATCGCTTATGGGATTTCGACCATAAGGAGATCACTAGGCAAGAATGCTTAAGGTACTCTTGTGATTGCGAGATCGGTTACTTATCGCAAGGTGAGGTGTCCCGTAAGTGGGAGCAAGAGGAACACTATGAACGAAAGCCCGATCTAAAAACTCTAAGTTAGTAACTACCTTTTTTTTAGCCACTCAACTTCTTGGTGCAAGGATCGATCCTAGTGGACTACCCGGATCACCCCAAGATTTTACATTCACCATCTATGTTCCCTTGGTTATGCTTATGGCATTTCTATGACAAAGCTAATATCTCTTGTGGGAAACCACTTGGTGTGAGGCAAAGGAGCATCAAGCGTGGGCCAAGATGTTGAGTAATGAACCATGTCTTTTAGGTAGATATTGCTTGATGTGTTCTCAAATGTGGTATACCAATGAAAATCTTTTGAACATATACATGACGATAGTTCTAGGGATTTCTTTTGAGATGTCACATATGCTTGTATCATGCAAGGTTGCTTTGTCCCTTGCTTGATTGTTTGAAGAATACTCCATGTGTTACTATCTTGCTTGGAAAGAAATTGCTTTTGAACATCAAACTTTCTATGCTATCAATTATTGTCAAACTTTGTCAACGAAATCAAAATGTCAAGAGCAAACATTTTTTTATGTTACTTACTAAGGGGGGTTTCATCATTTGGCTATGATTTGTTATGTCTCTAGTGCTTAAACATGCTTAAAGTGGCTCTTTGGTCTTAGTGCTCCTGGTCTTTTTATATCTTCATGTTCTATGCATGCTTTCTATTTATCCTTTTGCTAAAATGGTTACCTTGATTTCTTGACTACACTCTTGGGTTGGAGAGTTGTTCACTTGTCACCCTACTTGCTCTATCTATTTGGCTATTTGGGCATCTTGCCTAGCTATTGACTTGAGTCATTCATGTCGTAAGTTTCTTGAACATATTGTTTGACAAGTCGCTTTAATCTTTCTCTACTATCTTGGCAAGTGAACACTCTACCTCTTATAGTTTTAACATCAAGTTATCTTCTAGGCTCTCTTATGCTTGGCTTTGCATCTAAAACTATGGGATTAAAATCTTGTGCTACCAAACCTCAACTAAATCTAGATGATCATGATATCCTCCATGTCACTAAAGATTTTCAAGATCTATATGTGCAATACAAAGAACTAGAAGAGACAAATGATCTTTCTTACCTTCATCTCTCTAAGCGCATGACAAAAATGAAGTCTAAACTTGAGAAAAGGTTAGAGGAGAAGATTGCATCATTACATGAATCTTCCTTAAGGTCTTTACATGCATGTAAGTCACCTTCTTTGAGGTCATCCTCTTCTTCTAGGTCTACATGCTCTACTTCAAGACATCAAATGTCTTCATCTTCTAGATCTAAAGACCTCTTTAGAGAACAAGCAAGTGATACCTCCTTTGAGCCTATGCTAAAATTTCATGATGGACCTATCTTTGACGAAGATAATAATGAAGACATGAACACATTCTATTCACTTGAGAAACAACAAGAAGATCTTACACATGTTTTTGAGAGGACTTTTACTCCCTTGGAACATTCTTATGATGACATTTTGCAAACACTTCTTGAAACTAAGCTCATCATTTTGCCTAAGTCTTGCTCCTATGGAAATCCTTTCTTGGATGCTTATTGTTCTTATCATCAATCTAATGACCATGCTACTTTTGATTGTATAGAGCTGAAACATAAAATCCAAGATCTCATTGATGATGAGATTGTTGATCTTGGAACCACTAGTGACTCATGTGCTGAGGATACTTCTCTTGAGCAAGATTACATTAATGAACCTATGTCTAGTAGTGGCTCTATTACATCTTCCACTTCTTTCAACACTCGTGCATGTCCCAACACTTCAAAGCTTTCCAACATGCCTCCATCAAATAAAGAACATAATGCTTTCCACATAGACTATGTGTATCCTCAAGGGCTATCTCTAAAAGAAACTCAAGCTAACCTTCATTTGGCTGCAAACCTTTTCCATGATACCAATCCTAAACATCCTCAAACCTCATGCACTACTATGCCTAATCCAAGCACTACTCCATTCACTCTTCATTCTCCCTTGTCCTTAGAAGTGGCTCCATGTCAAGAGGAATCTCAAAAAGAAAAAGCTATAAATTTCAAGAAAGATCAAGATCAAGCACCCTTTCATCTCTTTCAAGATTCTTTCCCTCCATATCCTATAACTTGTCCACCTCCTAAGTATGATGAAGATACCACTTCCATTATCTCCCTTGAGCTTACTAAAAATTATGAGAAAAGTTCTCTTCATATGCTATCCAAGGCTACTTGTCAAGATCAAAGCATCCCCTCATGTTCTACTTCTCCAGATCCAGTTCAAAATTGTGCTCAAGCTTCAAGTGCTACTATTAAAAAATTTTTTCCTATCAAAGGTACTCATGAGTCTATTGATGGCTTTGACCATGTTGTTCATTCTAAAGATGTTGATATCCTTTCCCACTATCCCTTTGCATCTTCTAAATCTATCCTTGGTCCTTATCCATCTAAGCTAAAGCATTCAAACCTTCCATCCATTTTGGGGCCTTATGTTCCTCCATCTCCTACATTCACTTCTATCTCATTCCCTAGCTCTCCCATCATACCTCAAGATCAACAAAGAAACTCATCCTTGATGACTTTTCACCCATCTATACATCTAAACCAGTCGTATCATCCTTATTCATCTACAAATCCCAAGTCCTTTGGAAGTGAGAATAAACATAAGAATCCATTAAAAAATAAAGATCACTATGTCCCATCTAATCGACATGTGAATGCTAAGAAGGAGAAAGCACAAAAGAGACTGCAAAGGTCCACTATTAAAAAGGCTAAATCAAAGAAAATATGGGTTCCTAAACCCATTATTGAAGAAATGTGTTTTGAATTATCCAAAGGAAAATCTAAAGCTATATGGATTCCCAAGTCTCTTTTAAAAGACTTGAATATTGAAAATACTTCAAAGTTGACATTCAATCTTCCAAAGACTTCCATTCCATCTTCTTCCAAAAAAATTTTTAGAAATATTTGAAAGCCTTCTACTCCACTTTTTTCCAAATCTCTTCTACCACGTCACAAATCTAAACCTCAAGCTACTTCATCCATGATTCCTCCATCATTCCAATACCCTTCAAGGTGTGTGTCAATGTTGATCTTGTACAATATTTCAACTACCCTCATGAAATCCTCCAAAGCTTACACTTACTTTCTATACATGAACTATTATCCTCAATATATTCTTCCTACTACCAAGTCTCTTTCATCACCCTATCAACATCTTTGAGCATACCTTTCTATGGTCTTGTCTTATCATGACTTATCTTTCCTATAGGAGAACTATCTACATTCAAAAAGGTTGAGCTCTTTCTAAAAATTCAAAAAAAAAAATTTAATTAAATGAAAAAAATGAAACTGTGCCTTGGTGAAAACCACATCTTGTGACACCTTGGTAGCAAAAGTAAAGAGAAATAAATTTATCCTATCGTGAAAACTACTTCTTGTGGCACCTTGGATAAGTACCATGATGAAAACCTGGCAAACAGGCATCATGCATAATTCTTCCATCATCCATCTATCCCTTCTTCTCTCTTTGATCTTGATAATGTTGAGCTATATTTGCATATTGGCTATCTTATCCACCAAATTTTCTATTTTTCTCTCCCATTCACTCATAGCCTCTATCTTGAGCTTTATTCTTATTGCTCTATCCCATTTCTATACTATCTAGTTGACCCCTTAGTCTTGATCATAATAAATGAAACATGGTTATCATAGGTCTCTTGACATGGCTAATCTTTTGGACTACACACTTCATGCTATCTCACTTGTTGGCTTCATTGCTTATCCTACATGCTATCTTTCTCATTACTTCCATTTCTTATCCAAAATATGCTTCATATGACTATTTTACCTCTTTGCCTAGCTTGGGTAATCTTGAGGAGTCAGTCCTTGAGGATCACTTTTACTTGCTTCATACTCTTTTTTCATCCATCTTTGCTTATCCACTGGCTTGTTTCTCCATCGTGTCTTATACCTTGCTAGACATTCAGAGAAAATGATGTGATCTTGGTTGAGAACTAGTGATCTCTAAAACCTTCTAAAAAATTCCAAAAAAAATCATATATGATCTTGAAAAAAATCCTAAAAATCAAAAAATGTCCTGAAAAAATGATCATCTTAGTGAAAACCTAGCAATAGGCACTTTGATGTATCACCAAAAAAAATCAAAAAATTCAAAAATACAAAAAATTGAAAAAAGTCCTGGAAAAATCTATCAAGTGGTGAAAACCTGGAAACAAGCACTACTTGAAAACCTTGCACCTATGTCTATCAATCTCAATCATCCACTTTGCTACACATTTCCTAGCTTGGAATTATTTCTTGTCCTCATCTTGGGGGCATAGCTACTTAGCCTATTGAGGTATTCTTGTGCATTAGGGTTTCTTTGACAGCTCACAAAACATTATTTCTCAACACTACCTCCACCCACTTTGACATCAAGTGTTTTTCAACACTTTACAGATAGTTTACCTATGGTCTCCGATGTCACGATATTTCTCACTATTAGAATCAAGTCTTGAAGAAATGGCCAAGTGACTTACACACACGCACTTTAACACTTAAATGACTGAGCTATGCTAACATTTATCTACTTTGTGTGCTATCTATGATGATTTCTTTGCCATGTGTTCCCTCCCTAATAGTCTTTCGAGGATGTCATTGACTAGAAGACTGGGGGCATGGGGCATGTCTTCTTGATTTCTGCTTGTGGGTATACTTTTTCTATATTGTTGTAAGCATTTATTCTGGTCCTATTCAACATGTTGACTTACAAATGTATCATCCTTGACTATTTTGCAAGACCACACTCAAGGTTTATCCTAGCGCTTATGCCTTGATACAGGTGTAATCTTGCTAAATTAAACTTAGGGAATCTAATCGTGTAGTTATCTTGACTTACATGTCTCTGATGCTTAGATTGGATTTCCACATACCTATCTAATATTGATCATATTCATATCCTCATAAAATTATACTAGTGATGGTTGTATGATCTCATGATGTCCCTAATAAATGCTCAAAGATGAAATTAAGAGTCTAAATGTTATGTGCTTCTTGCTAGTAAACCACTTTGCATATTAGCTTGCATTTTAGGTTCATTTTCTAGCTTAGTCTTGCATTCTTGCATATGGGGAGAGCTCTCTTTCTTCATCTTTTTGTGAACATATCAGCTAACTCCTTTCATATATTTCTTTACTTTCTTCTTGTTCATGTCTTTTCACCTTCTTAATCTTTCGCTTCATCTCTTTTCTATCTTGTCATCACATTATATAAAGTTTTGACCTCTTAAATAATTTTGACGTCCTAGATTCATTTTCAGGATTGAAATCCAAATTCGAGTTCATCTTGATGGTCAAAATTGTCTTTTAAAATTCTACTTTCTTTTGAGCAGTTAGTTGACCTTTTGAGGTCTAATCTCTGAATCATCACTGGGGCATCTTCATTTCTTCATGTCTTCATCATTTCCATACTTCATATCTACTTAAATTCACTATTTCATGTCTAAAATCACCTTTATACTCATTTTGACCTTATTTTTATGCTATATCCTTCAAGGTCAACTCTAGTCAAACTGGGGCATTTTATCAAATTTTTTTGTATAGTCATTCTTGGGTTCTAATCATGTATCTGTCATCTTGGACATTGCTATATTCTAATTTTCTCATTTCTAGCCAGTTTTTGCATCCCCTTACCTCATTTCAATTTCGATCCCGAGGGGGCAAAAATACTCTATCACTGCTTAGGAGCATTTGTTTGATCTTCTCACTTGCTCTCACTCTATCTGCTTTTCTAAGTGTTAGTATTCTTCTTGAATTTTGACATCATCTCTTCCTAGTGTTCAGTACTACTACTATTAGGCTGTGCATTCAAGACTTGCTATCTATTTTTGCATTTCACTCTTCAAAATTAGACATCTATATCTATCATCGCCTACTTGGCTTCAATTTTCTTTGACATAATGTGTTCTCAGATCGATCACACATTAGTCAAAGAGGGGCAAATGTAATCACCTAAAAATGGTCATCTAGACTATTAGCCCCCTTTTCAACATTTTGGCTAAATTAATTTAATCACTTACCTAAGCCAAATTGCTAATAATCAATTTATTTGATTATAACCTATAGTTTGACTATGCTATCCTAAGTTCATTATTTCATTAAAAGAACATGTCCCCTTTTAATTAAATAAAAGACCCCATTCTTCTAACCCACTTCAAGTGCACACATAAAGTCCTTTTTCTATTTTGCAATTAAAAGAGACTTTTGTCTTATATGACAAGTCAACTTATATTCTATTGGTTGACTTGTGTGTGCACATGGATCACTCCTCTTTTTGAATTCCACCATTGATCATCCACCATCTTCACCTTGATCTCTACCATCCATACATCTTTAAAAGGGAGAGAGCTTTCCCCCTCAATCAATCCATCTTTTGAACATTGTTATGCTGCAAGTTTTCTAACAGGTTTCTTTGGAGCTTTGTGGAGAACTTCTATTTTTTGTCTACATTCTCTCATCCATGGCATCATGGCATTCTATCTTAGCTTAGCTTTCATTTTTACATGTAGCTTAAATCATATAGTCTAATAGTTGGATTGCAACACCCTCATACATGCTTAGCATAGCTACACTTTACATTTCATTCTAGCTTAATCTTCATTTCCATTGCATTCTTGAGGAACTACTTGGAACATTTGCATTCTTGCATCTTATCTTCGGAATCTCCCATTGCATGGTTTACTAGCAAGAAGAGTATCTCTAAGGCTCATCTGAGAGCCCTTGAATTTGAAATACACTCTCTTGCACTCCATGGATAGGGAGCTCTAAGCCAACATCCAAGCATTCCAAACTCATGGAATCGTTTGGATAGAAGGGTTTAGAGTAGGACACTTTCGAGTGTACAGATTTAAGCCCCACGGTGGGCACCAAAAATGTACACTCGATTTGTGTCACACTCTAAACCCTTCTATCCAAACGATTCCATGAGTTTGGAATGCTTGGATGCCGGCTTAGAGCTCCCTATCCATGGAGTGCAAGAGAGTATATTTCAAGAATAAGAAGGCTCTCAGATGAGCCTTAGAGATACACTTCTTGCTAGTAAACCATGCAATGGGAGGTTCCAAAGACAAGATGCAAGAATGCAAGTGTTTACAATGAGTTCCTCAAAGATGCAATGCAAGATGGAAGCTAAGCTAAGATGATAATGCAAAATGCAGCTATGCTAAAACATGTATGAGAGTGTTACAATCCCATTATTAAGCTATGTGAGATTAAGCTATATGTAAAAATGAAAGCTAAGCTAAGCTAGAATGCCATGATTCCATGGATGAGAGAATGTAGACAAGAAATAGAAGTTCTCCACAAAGCTCTAAAGAAACCTATTAGAAAACCTGCAGCATAACAATATTCAAAAAAATGAGGATGGATTGAGGGGGAAAGCTCTCTCCCTTTTAAAGATGTATGGATGGTAGAGATCAAGATGAAGATGGTGGATGATCAATGGTGGAATTCGAAAATAGGTGTGATCTATGTGCACACACAAGTCAACCAATAGAATATAAGTTGACTTGTCATATAAGACAAAAGTCTCACAAGCCTTTTCTTTTAATTGTAAGGACTTTGTGTGTGCACTTTAAGTGGGTTAGAAGAATGGGGTCTTTTATTTAATTAAAAGGGGACATGTTCTTTTAATCAAATAATGAACTTAGGATAGCATAGTCAAACTATAGGTTATAATCAAATAAATTGATTATTAGCAATTTGGTCGAGGTAAATGATTAAATTAATTTAGCCAAAATGTTGAAAAGGGGGCTAATAGTCTAGATGACCATTTTTAGGTGATTACAATACTAAGGGACTTAACAATGTCAAAGATTGGATGATGTGAATGATAGTTTGACTTAGCACTGAGGGACATGATAGTGCTATGGTCAGATTTGATAGGTTTGATAGGTTTCCAAGGTAGTGAGAGACATGATAATGCCTAGGGCTAGATAGATGGTAATATATTTGAGATGTCTAGCACAGTTTGGGTTAATTAGGGTTGATTTGGGGTGACTCCAGGTTGGTTTGAAATGATTTTGGTTTGATTTGGAATGAATATAAGTTTATTAGAAAGGATTCTAATGATGTTGAAATGGTTTAGAGTCAATTCTATGAAATTTGGATAAAACATGAATTAATTTCGAAAAGATTTGAGACATTTGGTGCATTTTATGTTTATTAGGGCTGATTTGGTTTGACTCTGGATTGATTTGAAATGATTTTGAGTTGATAAGAAAGGATTCCAATGATGTTGAAATGGTTTGGAGTCAATTATGTGAAGTTTGGTTAAAATAAGAATCAAGTCTAAAATGATCTACCATTGACATGAAAGGGGATATGAATAATGAGGAATATTGTCAAATCATGGTTGAATGATAATCAAGTTTGCCAAAAGATCAGGATTAGCAAAATGAGAAAATGGGATGAGTTAGTATGAAAATTTGATTAAACCATATATGTGAACCATTTTTTATTATCTGAATACTCTTGAATATTTGCTTCTATCAATGCTCTTCAATTGATAGTGATTGTGATGGTTCTCATTTGGATAAACAATGCAACTCATATTTATATCTATCCAAACTTATTGCATTAACAAGTAACCTACTAAGATATCATAATAGTTACAAACAATAATTTACCAAGTTGGCTCAATGCTGACTCTTGGGTCAAATTATCCACTTGGGTGATATGTTGACTCTTGAGAGACATAGTGGAACTCAACAACTATGACATTCATCTAACACTACATACTTTTTTCAATTGATCACTTGGCTAGCAAAGATTACTCGATTAACACTGGTAGTTTGGTAGACACTAGTCAAAATAAAATGCTTGGTTGATTCTACAACTCAATAGATATTGTCAACTTGGTTGACAGTTCTCAGTACTCACTTAGTTAAGACTATTAACATGTTTTACTTGGTTCTTATTGGTAATAGTATAACCATACAAAATGACTAAGAGTTTTGGCACTAATTGACAATACCATAAGGTCTACAATCTCCCCCTTTGGCATCAATGATAAAAAAACTTATAGAAAACTTTGATCTTTAATACTGTAGTCAAAACTCCTCCTTTCCGTGTGCTTGGATTTGCAACTTAGTTTTTAATGTAGCTCTACAACTCGGTTACAATTGATACTATTTTTTATTTTTCAAAACTATTTCTATTTATCTACATTTTTTATATTTTTTATACAATTCATTTTCTATACATATTTCCTCTTATATACATATTTCCCTTTACATGCATATATACATACTTTCCCCCTTATTTTTGTTACAAATGCCAAAATTTACAAGGTTATGCCAAAATGTGATAGGAAATCACTGTGTACCTTTAGAACTAAAGACAATCTTGTTGCAATTTTCCTACAACATCTTCAAAATGTGTAACTCAATTTGAATCTTAGTTGACAATTTTGTCATATACTCTGCAACAAAAAAATTGTTGTCATGAATCAATGTCTTTACATGAGCAATTTTCTTTTGCATTACATCCATGTGCACAATTATTAGATTTTGAATGTCTATCAAAGTTCCTCTTTTTATGCTCTTCTCTTAACAATTATGCCTAAAGATCTATAAAAAATCTAACTTTTGCAAAATGTGTTGAACTAGAACTCGGGATAAGTGTCAACTGACTAGCACTAGTCTTTAAGTTCATATCAATCTTAGCAAGTTTATCCTTGATTTATTTGGTGAAAATTGTTGAATCAATCAATTTTACAAATAAAGATACAACATTATTTATAACATTCTCCAAAGAGGTAAGCCAGGTAGGGCAGGAGACAAAAGTTGAGGCTCAGAATACTTAGGATCTCCCATTGGCTTCTTTGGAGAAGCCATCAGATTCCAAAGCCTTGAAAAAGAAGTTTGTAGATTTAATCAATAACACTTCCCCAGAACAAATATCTAAATTGGAGGAATGGATAAATAGCTACTCTCAAGACAATAAAGGCAAGGGGAGTATGGTTAAAAAGAAGAAAAATCAAGATCAAGATCATCTTCCACTATCTCCAATGGCCACTAGAAGCAGGATCAAAGTAGATGTTGGTTTAAAACTTAAGACTCCAAGAAGAAGAAGTCTAAGTCAAATAATTCAAGATGAGGCTAGAAAGAACTTGGCAAATGGGAGCCAAAGAACCATCACAGAATTTTTTGCAAAAAAGAAATGAAGATCATATCTTGGAATATAAGTGGCCTAAATGGTGCCCATAAACAAGAGATTATCTAGAATATGATCGGAGATCAAAGACTTGATTTTTTACTGATTCAAGAAACAAAGATGAGAAAAGACATGGTAGGAAAATTATCTTTCAGTAGCAATATGAATAGTGAAGCCACAAATTCAAAAGGAGCTACAAGGGGAGTTTTGACACTCTTTAATAAAATGGTTTTCTAGATCTCCACTATTCTAAATGAAGGTAATGCACTTCTTTGTAAGGTTTCCCATGTTCATAGTGGTGATTCCTAGTTTATTTTAAATGTGTATGCTCCAAACACTAAAAGGGAAAGAAAGGTTTTTTGGGCCAAGATGATTGATGCAATTCACAATAGTAATATAAAAAAGGTGTTATTATGGGGGATTTTAACACCCCTCTTTCAAATGAAGAAAAATTAGGGGGGTTGGCCCCGAATCAAGAAAGAAAATTAGACCTCTCTAGTTTCATTAACAGTCTAGCTTTTTTGGATGTTGATCTATTGGGGAGATGATTCACTTTGTCCAATAGGAGAATTGGAAAGGATTGCATCCAGGTTCATTTGGATAGAGCCCTCATTTCCCCAGACTGGATGTAAACCCACATGTGCAGACTTTCTCTTCTTCCCATAGTTGAGTTAGCCCACTCATCCATTTGACTTTTATTTAGTCCTCTAATGGTCAAACAGAATTTCGCTTTCCATTTTGAGAAGATGTGGACTTCCCACCTAGATTTGAAAGCTAAGATTTCCTCTTGGTGGAATATAGAGTTGGAAGGTACATCATGTTTAGGATAGCTTAAAAATTGAAAAATGTGAAAAGAAACATCAAAGTCTGGAATAAAATGGATTTTGGGCATATCTTTTAGGAGAAGGATGAGAAGACAAATCAGCTTCAAAAAATTTGGGAAAGGATATAGTAGGAAGCATATAACAATCAGATTAGGATCAAGGAAAGGTCTATCCTATTTGACCTCCACAATATCATTAATAGGGAAGAATACTTTTGGAGGCAAAAATCTAGAGTCAATTGGCTCAAAGAGGAGGATTAGAATACCAGGTTTTTCCATCTTTCCACCTTAAAACATCATGCTCACAATAGGATTCTAAATATAAAGAGGGGGCAAACCTCTTTGACAAAGGAGAATGAGATCTTGGATGAAGTAGTGCATTTCTTTTCTTCCCTCCTTTCCAAGGACGCATCACTTTCACTAAAAGACCAAGGGGACATTTTGACTTCAATTCCCTCTCTCCTATAGGAACATCATAATTCCATGTTGAAGGCAATTCCCTCCTCACATGAAATTTACCAAGCTCTGTTATCTCTCCCTACTGATAAAGCTCCAGGGCCGGATGGAGTTTCATTTTCTTCTTCTAGAAATATGAGGAGGTGGTCAAAGGGGCTATGGTGAAAGAAGTGTAGGAATTTTTGGGGGCTTGAAACCTTTTGAAGGGACTCAACACTACATTTTTGGTGTTAATCCAAAAAATTTTAGGGGTAGATATGATGGATAATTTTAGGCCCATAAGCCTATGCAATTCTTTCTATAAAATCATTTCAAAAGTTTTGACTACTAGGATTATTAGTGTTCTCCACTTGATTATTTCTCCATAGAAAATTGCCTTTGTTCCAAGGAGACAAATCCTAAACTCTATTATGATGGTTCATGAAGTTATTCATTCTTTGGAAGCTAGGAAAAGCGAAGAATTCTTGCTCAAGTTGGACCTATCCAAAGCTTATGACAGGGTGGACTAGGATTTCTTGAAAGCTATTTTCCAGGATTTTGGTTTTGATGTCTAGGTTTGTAAACTAATTATTTAGCTTATCTCTTCTCCCTCTTTGGCTATTTTTATCAATGGAACTCCCTCAAAATTCTTCTCCCCCTCAAGAGGGCTTAAGCAGGGTCATCCCTTATCCCCTATTCTATTCATTATTATGGTAGAGTGTATTAGGAGGTTTATCCTGAGGAAAAGATAGGGTCAAAGCCTACATGGTATAAATCCATCTTCCAGATAGATTACCTTCACCCATCCATAATTTTTGGATGACACAATTATGGATGGGGAATCCATGGTTCAAGAGGATAAGGTGCTAAAATATTTAGTGGATACTTACACAAGGGGTTCAGGACAGGCTATAAACTAGGAAAAAAGCTCTGTCTTTTTTGTAAATAACCCAATTGAGTGACAAAGAAAAATTGCTCACATACAAGGATGTGGTGTGGGGTCTCTTCCAGCTACTTACCTTGGAATACCTCTGGGTTCAAAACTATTAGATTCTTTGTGGAATTGCATTATTGATAGATTAAGCAAGAAGCTAGCTGGTTGGAAACGAGCTAACCTCAGTCAAGTAGGTAAATGTACTTTGGTGAAATCAACTCTTCAAAACCTCCCAACTTATGCCCTTGGCCTTTTTTGAATCCAAATAAAACATGTTGAAACAATGGAAAAAATCTAGAGGGACTTTTTGTGGACAGGGGTTGAAGAAAACAAGACATATCACCTAGTGGTGTGGGACAATGTTTGCTTGACTAAATGCTATGATGGCCTAAGCATTAGAAAAATCAAACATCTCAACAATAATTTGCTAGAAAAGTAGATATGGTACATTTTTCAAAGTCCTTGAGAATGGTAGGATATCATGGTGGAAAAGTATTTAAGAAGGCAATCACTCAGCTTCATATCTAGCAAAGTAGATCTTCCCCATGTATCCTTTATCTGGAATGGGATCCTTAAGGCAAAACCTTTGGCTAAGTCAAAGGCAAAGTGGAAAGTTGGCAATGACGAAAGTATCTTATTCTATCAGGACAAATGGTTAAGCCAAGGGCCCCTCATAGATCATCCTAACTATGAGAGATGGGTTGATTTATGTGTAAGAAGATTTGGTTTGAAAGTGACTACATAGCTGATCATAGATGAAAAGACTTATCTCTAGTATCCCAAGATCTTAAACCTCTAATGACTATTTTGAATGCCATGATACTTAATAATAAGAGGAATGAAATCATATGGGGAGACAATCCCAATGGGTTATACTCAGATGCTTCAGGCTATTTCTTATTATAGAATATGATAGAGAAACCTATCTAGGCAAAGGCTTGGATGACTGGCCTCACTCCAAAAATAATATTTTCTTCTACCTACTTCTCCAAGAAACAATTCCTACCCTAGATAACCTAATTAAAAGAGGTCAGATGATCCCAAATAAGTGTAGTCTTTGCAAGAATGATTTGGAGTCAACCAACCACCATTTTATTCATTTTCCCTACTCCTCTAAGGTATGGGATCTTATGACCAAGGACTATGGACTTAGTTGGTGTAAACCAGCCAACATCCAAGATTTCTTTGGATAATGGACTAGTATGTACAAAGGAATGAATGTAAGTCTCAGATAGGTTTTGACAATTGAGTGTCAACACACTTAACCATTTCTCAAGATGATGCTGAGTATAACACAAAATTCAAGCTATAATGTATGTTGATCCAAAGAATTTAATAGGTGCCAAGTGAACTTCAGGTGCCAAGTAATCTTCAAGTGTCAAGTGAAGTTCAAGTATTGATTAAAGTATATATGTTGAGTCACTATAGATGCCAAGTGAAATAGAAATACTATAGGAGCCAAGTGAGCCAATTTTCCTATATGTGTCAAGCATCAGTAACTAGTAAGTGTTGAGTAACATAGAATCAGCATATGATTTTGTGCCTTCACAAAGTCAAATGTAAATTATTCTTGAAGCTAACATAGGATGAATCTGGAAGGATCTTGAAGATAAGATCAAATCTTTTGCATTAGCTATGTAATCAACATGCAACCAATAAGAAAAATGGAGAAGGCATGCAACCAATAGAAAAAGTGCAAGAAATGAGTGGGAAATGAAGATTTAATATTGATCGTAGATTCATACCTAACCCTAAGTCTTTGAAATCTTTAAAAGGAGGATGAAATCAAATTATGCATGTGCAAGAGAGAAGGGTATGGGTGAATTATAGCAAAGTATAGAAAGGTGAAAAGACTTAATGAAGAACAGAGAAACATTGTAGAATCCATCTGATCAAGAATAGAGTATCAGAACCTTGAAGAGTGACATATCAGATCAAGCAAGGATCAAAGTAGACAGAGAAAAACAAGGATCTAGAATTAGCAATAGAGGATTGCAAGTTATCAGGTCAAAGTCTTTCTAATACTTTCAAGAAATTGTATTAGATAAGGAAATCCTATGGACTTAGGTTGGCTTAGTAGCCATTTGTAAATCCTTTAATAGGATGGCATACCAAGTGAATGTACTAAAGTCATTTAACCAGGCCCACTTCTAATAGTGTGGTTAAATCCTTTAACCATATCACTTTTAATAAGGTGTAAAGTCTTTAACAGGACAAGCCTTTCATAGGGTAGACCATTGGAAGTGGTCAAACTTTGTAACCTTGGATAGTTACATATTGATGTAGTGATATTTTGTGGTTGTCATCCCTACCCCAATTTTACCTTCTCATTCTAGAGGATTTTTGGGTTACCAAATGTTATTTGTTATCTGTTTTCATGCATTTCTTTATTTTCATGTTTATTGGATGAATTAGATGCATGTAGATGATATCAGTTAAAAGGATTTGAAAAGGTTAAAGTTAGTTACTTCTTATTCAAACACCCCCCCCCCCCAGAAATAAATCTCCCCACTTGTTAATTCCAACAATTGGTATCAAAGCCAAGTTCTCACAAGGAGCCTTACAGCTTGGAGAAAAATATCTAGAAATGGAAGTCTACAAACTTGGGAAGATCATAAAGAATTAGGCAATTCATATACAACTTGCTTTACATGCTTTGGAAGAAGCTAGAGAAGAACTAAGAAAATCCTTAAAGAGTAGAAGAGAGATTTCCATAGCTGAGAATGATACACAGTATAAGGAGATTAACACCTCAATTTTGTTTTCAAATAGAGATTCCAAAGAGTTTGATGCAGCAATAGCAGACCTAATGGAGAAGAATAGAGCTCAAGCAAAAGAAATTAGAACACTCAAGCTTGAACAAGAATCAAAAGCCATGATGTTGTGTGAAGTAATTGAATAGAAAAAAAGAGCCATTGAAGACAAGCCTATGCTAGAAGAATACAAGAGAAACCTTTCCAATAAACTAGAAGAAAAGTCAATTGAGCTTGCAAGAATCTCAAACATGTAGCTAGACACCCTAATCTAGATGATGAATGCACATCATGAACTAAATATCAAGGATGTTGAAATCTCTACACTAAAGATGCAAAATGAACAATTGCAAAATGACCTAAAAAGAGAAAAGGAGATTGTAGAGAGCTTCAAAAAACCTAATGAGGCCATCAAGTACTTTTAGTAGCTACTGAAATCACCAAGGGCTAGTAATGATACTTCAAGACTAGGATACACCAGCACTGAATAAGCAGATTCATTCAAGACTACAAAAGAAAGGAGTAACAAAGGTAAGAACACTAAACCTACTTGTCATTTCTGTGATAAAAAGGGAATACCTCTAATATATGTAGGAGCAAGAATGCCCATCATCACGACAAGCCTAGGAATGCAAGTCATTGTCATAAGTGCAAAAAGCAAGGACATCAAGCACATAATTGCAAGACTAGGACTATCAGGACACCAAAATTTGAAGGTCACTACTACAATTGCAAGAAGTATGGACATAGAGCTTTTGAGTGCAGATCAAAGCCTATGTGGAAACCAAATTAGGCAGTAAGGGAAATTTCATATCCCCTTTTCAAATAATTAAAAAATAATAATCTTTGCTAAGGCAGGCAGGCCCAAGAAAGTGAAGTTTCGGAAAAAGGGGGTTAATCTTTTGAAACCGTTGGACTAATAAATGAAAATTATTATTAAAATATGTTTCATTAACTTCTCTTGGACGTGAGTTATAGTTATGCCCTCTTTTAAGGGGTTTGGAGGCATTTTGGAGAGGAGGAGAACTTGATTTTTGCTCATTCTTTGTTATTCTTCAGAGGCTGCCAAACCTGTGGAGAAGGAGACCCAAGAACGGGAGTTTGCAGGTTTCTAGGGAGACCCAAGAATGAGATTTTGCAGGTTTTTAGGAAGGCTAAGGATGGGAGTTTGAAGCCATTCCATGTGCATGCTCATACAGAGTTTGCCTTTGTGCTGAACAGTGCAGATTTGTGGGTTTTGGGTGTGTTTTTTTGTATGAGTTTGGTGTTTTCAGTTGAGTATTTCATATCAGTTTTGGCTGCTGCTATATTTCAGACTTTAAGCTGTTAAAATAGAGCTGAATATATGTATTGGGATGTGATTAAACTTCTGAGATAGTTTATTAGTTTTGTGTGGTGTTTTCTGGCATTTTTGTGTTAATTTCGGGAGCTTGATGAGCAGAGTTTTTGACCTACATTTGAGAACTATTGTGTAAAGGTTATACGGATCTAGAAATTTCATTTTGTAGGCTGTTATGCTGCTGAAATTTTTGTAAAAATGTCCACTTTCAGATTTATTAATCATTGGTGAAGCTGTGAAGCTTTTGGCACAATTTCTGGCATACCCGATTTGGGGTTTCTTGAGAAATTTGGAGGATCTTTGTGATATTAGTTGTTTGATCTTAAAGATCTGATTAAAGGTTGGAAATATCATATAAAATCAGAAAAGGGACATTTCAGTGGTATCAGAGCCATGATCTTGCCAGCCTGAGGGTTTGTAGAAGTTGCAGGTCAGTTTTGACAACTACCCAGATCTTGCATGTCAGTTTTGACAACTACCTAGATTTTGCATGTCATAATTTATGGTTGCATGTTTCTTCTAATCAGATGCATGTTAAAATTTATGGTTACATTCTACTTCTAATCATTTTCATGTTAGTTCTTGGTGAATTTGGTGGTTGTAGAAGTTTGCATTTCAGTTTTGACAAGTACCCAGATCTTGCATGTCAGTTTTGACAACTACCCAGATCTTGCATGTCATAATTTGGTGGTTGCATGTTGCTTCTAATCAATTGCATGTCCAAATCTATGGTTTCATGCTACTTCTAATCATTTGCATGTTAGTTCTTGGTGAATTTGGTGGTTGTAGAAGTTTGCATGTCAGTTTTGACAACTACCCAGATCTTGCATGTCAGTTTTGACAACTACCCAGATCTTGCATGTCATAATTTGGTGGTTGCATGTTGCTTCTAATCAGTTGCATGTCCAAATCTATGGTTGCATGCTACTTCTAATCATTTGCATGTTAGTTCTTGGTGCTTGAAGAAGTTATATCCTATTGGGGTTACACTCTACTTTATCCAGAATGGACAGGTATAGTACAGAGTCTCAGAGGGAACGATCTTGGACAATTGATAACCAGAGTCAAAATAGTAGAAAGGATGGTTATTTAGACATTCAAGATAAACTTATGAAAATAAGTCATGACATGTCTAAATAGTTGGTTGAGCACCACTGTATAAATGACATGTTATCTAACCCAGCTAAGGTGGATAAGTTGACTAGATTTCTATTTGGCAGATTTTCTCATAGGACAGATGACACAATTCCCAAGAACTTGCATGAGGAGTTTGAGAAACTAGCTGATAGCCAGGTAGAGGTCTCAAATTCTACTCTGCCACAGGAGGTGGTGGGAAAGGATATCACATAGATTGATAGTAACAGTCAACTTGATACTCAAATTGAGACAATTGTTTACAGGTCGTCAAAGGGTGAGGCCACAGGTATTCAAGATGGTATAGTTACAACAGGAAGTGACTACAGTGTAGTGGGTTCAGATGATGATTATGAGGATGTTGTTGTGTAGGATGGGGACATACCTGGTAGAGATGAGCAGACATTGAGCATTCATGACTTTTCTGAGAAAGAGTACCAGGCACAGTTAGATGCTTCATCGCATGAGGTTGAGGCTGGTAGTACTTCACATGATTTGTCCAGCCAGCTGAAGGTGAACCAAGATAGTATTGTGACTTCATTATCTCATCATGATAGGTATGTGGAGTTAGTTGGTATTGGTCATATTACTCAAGTGAGGATTTTTCTTGAGTTACCAGCTGATTCTAGTTTACAGATATGGACTCAAGATTGTTATATTGGCATTTGGGATTCAGTTGACAGGAGATCTTTAACACTTTTTGGTAGCAGTGTTTGTTTGGGTGCTATCATGGATTTGATTAGCAAATTGCACGATGTTGTCTTTTCTTGTGCTAGAAACTTGTCCAATGTTGGGCTTTGTTCATATATCCAGTCAACCATACTTGCTAGAATGTGTTGATGATATTTCATATTTGGCAGTGTGTATAGATGAGTCCCAGGATCATATTGGCATTGATGACATCCAGGAGGATGCAGTGGGTAATTTTGAAGACTTAGTTTCCTTGGGTATAGAGGAGTTGGATAGCAATGCTAATGTTTTTGATACTCCGTATGTTGATATGAGTTTTAGATTTGATTCACAGGATATGGACGGTAATACTCTAGAGACTAGTAACTTTCAGGATACTCCTTTAGACAGTGCATCAGAGGAGGTTTGTAGGAGATAGTCAAGCCAGTGCCATCATGTGTCTAATCAGTTGAGAGTTAGTGAACAAGACATTGCTATCACTTGCCAGCATTTCGATGCTGCTCGTCAGTTGTTAGCAGTTTATGGATGGGGTTCTCCTACTAGTGATGAGCAGGGAGGCAGTTATCTTTCCTTGACAGAGTTCCACTCTTTATGGGAGGCTATCCAGATTCTAAGATAGGATTATATGCAGTTGGTAGCCGACAGAGATTATCTTATGAAGTGGGGCAGTACAGCATATGATGCATTTTTGGCCAAGGAAGATGAGGTGAGTGAGCTTACTGAGTAGCTTGAGGTGACTTCTGAGATTCTTGAGAGTACACAATTGGCTTTCAAGGAGTCACAATTTCATTTGGCTAAGGTGACCATGGAGTTAGAGTGACTACAGTCTTCACTTGATTCTATACAGTCACAAGCAGTGGTGTTTGGTGATCCGAGGATGTCCATGGCCGAGATTGTCAGAGATAGTGGAGATGGGGATGCATCCATTCTTGATACTAACATTGGAATATCAGGTTCATTCCCACTAGAGTTAGGTTCAGTTGAGTTGGGTGTTGTAGCAGATTGTTGTATGCTTGACATGGTGGTGGCCTCTAGTATTGATGGCACAGAGACTAGAGATTTATCAAAGATCATGTGTGATGTTGGTGAGTCGGCAGTTGGCATGGTTCCTACTAGTAACACTACTCCCTTGGTGATATCTTCAGAGG
This sequence comes from Cupressus sempervirens, assembly GCA_028749045.1. Lineage (NCBI taxonomy): Eukaryota > Viridiplantae > Streptophyta > Pinopsida > Cupressales > Cupressaceae > Cupressus > Cupressus sempervirens. The sequence continues at coordinate 484,382,250 of CM053786.1, forward strand.
TAGTAGTTAGTTCCAACATGGTTAATGATCAATTGCAGTTAGTTTCATCTAGATTACAGTCTGAGCCACTGACTGAGATTGGTGCATTCTATCGGCATTACACTGTGAGGTATGCTCATCAATTTACCTTTGATGACCATGTTGATGAGATAATGATACAGAGATGTACTTTGGTTCCTAGTGCTTATCATTAGTTACGGGACAATTTGATGCCTCAAGATGAGAGTTGTGATGGGCATGACATGGTGATAGGTTCTACAATTGACATCTTGATAATACATGACTTGAGTAGGAGTTTCAGAGTGATGCTTTAGCGGGTGTTGTTATTGATTCTACTCCTTTGGCTATGACATCTCCTGACTTAGCTGGTGATCAATCACAGTGGGTTGTATCACTTGTTCATGGTGAGTTGTTGACTAAGGTTGGTTTTTTTTATCAACATTATATTGCAAGGTATGTACATCAATTAGCATTTGATCCTTATGTTGAGGAGTTGATGGCAGGAAGATTTGGTTTGGGTTCCAATTCTTTCTATTTATCTTGTGATGGCTTTTCACCATCAGGGGTGCATGGTAGTTATGGTTATGAGATAATGGCTGGTGATTTGCAAAGTTGTGTTGACTGCAGGAGTTGTACAGTGTGTGGATTCTCCATACTTGGTACAGTTTCATTCGAGAGCATTCACCATTGTTGCAGAGTTGGATTGTGCATTCTGTATAGGCCAGTGGGATGCGTTGATGGTATTTACTGTGTTGGTAGTTTGATTTGTCCACTTTGCTTGGGTTTTGATGTTCTAAGAGTTTGTGCCTCATGGGTTTTTGATTGTGGTACTGGTGATTTCAGAGTTTGGTTGAGCTATAATTGTCAGTTTGATTATGGATTCCTCTTGGTCATATTGCAGAGGATATTGCAGGAGCCTATGTTAATTGGTAGTAGTATAGTTCATGACTACATTTGGGATCCAGGTGGATTGATTGGTTTATTGTTCAACCATTGCTTGAGGACAAGAAATGTTTGGGAGGGGAGGACTTTTCATGTCCCCTTTTCAAATAATTAAAAAATAATAATCTTTGCTAAGGCAGGCAGGCCCAAGAAAGTGAAGTTTCGGAAAAAAGGGGTTAATCTTTTGAAACTGTTGGACTAATAAATAAAAATTATTATTAAAATATGTTTCATTAACCTCTCTTGGACGTGAGTTATAGTTATGCCCTCTTTTAAGGGGTTTGGAGGCATTTTGGGGAGGAGAACTTGATTTTTGCTCATTCTTTGTTATTCTTCAGAGGCTGCCAAACCTGTGGAGAAGGAGACCCAAGAATGGGAGTTTGTAGGTTTCCAGGGAGACCCAAGAATGAGAGTTTTCAGGTTTCTAGGAAGGCTAAGGATGGGAGTTTGAATCCATTCCATGTGCATGCTCATACAGAGTTTGCCTTTGTGCTGAACAGTGCAGATTTGTGGGTTTCGGGTGTGTTTTTTTGTATGAGTTTGGTGTTTTCAGTTGAGTATTTCATATCAGTTTTGGTTTTTTCTGTATTTCAGACTTTAAGCTGTTAAAATAGAGCTAAATATATGTATTGGGATGTGATTAAACTTTTGAGATAGTTTATTAGTGTTGTGTGGTGTTTTCGGGCATTTTTGTGTTAATTTTGGGAGCCCGATGAGCATAGTTTTTGTCCTACATTTGAGAACTATTGTGTAAAGGTTATACAGATCTAGAAATGTCATTTTGTAGGCTGTTATGCTGCTGAAATTTCTATAAAAATTTCCACTTTCAAATTTATGAATCATTGGTGAAGCTGTGAAGCTTTTGGCACAATTTCTGGCATACCCGATTTGGGGTTTCTTGAGAAATTTGGAGGATCTTTGTGATATTAGTTGTTTGATCTTAAAGATCTGATTAAAGGTTGGAAATATCATATAAAATCAGAAAAGGTACATTTCAAGAAAGTAACCATGTACATCACTACAATTGGGACTACAACACTAGGTATAGCTATCATTACTATCAAGAATATGGACACATTCCTGAAAATTGCATAAGGACACATTTTAGAGGAAACTATAGTAGATGGTTGAACCAAACCACATGTTTCAATTGCTTGAAGATTGGTCATATTAGCAGGAATTTCCCAATAGATTCAAAGGCACCCAACTCAAAGAATGACAAAGGTAAAGAGAAGGTAGATGTTGAACACATCAAAGGAGAAATGAATAAGACATGGAAGAAGAAAGATGGGTGTAGCACATCAAATGAAAGGATCACTTCACCTAACAAGTCAAGTGGTCACACTTCATCAAACTAAGAAAGAGCAGGCATGAAGGATTGATTTACAAAGTTTTATCATACATCAGTTCCTAAACAAGCAAGTATAGAAAAGAAGAGATCACCATTAACAAAGATGTAAAGTTAAAATTTCAAGATTTTGCAAGTGTTGCTGAGTTGCCCTCAGAAGCCAAGTAAAAATTTAGTACAAGCTGAGTTGATTGTCAAAATAGTAGGAGCTGAATGATTAGTTGGAACTAAGTTGTTAGAGGAAGTTGAATGAGAAAGAAATTTTTAGTTGAAGTTGAGTAAATGATGACGGTACGCACCACCCGTACCAACTCACAACCAAAAATGCAATAATATGGAGACAAGAGAGATGAAAAAATGCTTCATAAAAATTCCATTAATTCATTAGAATATTCTCCAAATGGAAAAACTCCAAATTCTTACAATATAAGAGAGATTGCTCGCTAAGAGCTTCTACAAGAAATTACATCCAAAGAGCTTCTACTTGAAGAGCTTGCCTTGAAGAGCTTCTATTTCTCCAACTTCCATTAGAAGAGCTTCCATTTCTCGAACTTCTATTTCTTGAACTTCATTCCTTGAACTTGATTACAAATGATAATAGGCCTTTCTTAAATAGGCACTTCTAACCCAAGACATTACAAACACAACCAATGTGGGATAAAAGGTAAATACAACTACCTTTAAATAAATATTAAATTCCCACCCAAATACAACTAAGCACCCAACAAATATTAAATACATGATTTAAAGATCTTTCCACAAACTTCTAAATTGCCACCTATACACCTCGATTAATGGAATGACAACTATTTTTATTATTTTTCATTTTTACGCCACCTATGCGCCTCGAAAATAGAAATCTCCTTTTCCTTTCTTTTCTCTTTTTTATTTTTTTATTATTTCTCCTCTAATTTTTGTCACTTTCTCTCTCCTCCACAATTTTTTTTTTTTTTTTTTTTTTTCTAATAATTTAATTTTCTCATGTAAGATGCTCCTGCATCAGACTCCCTTGGTAGATAGAAAAGTGTGTCCCACACTTTGATGCCAAAAGAATGATATACCACCATCTTCATCTTCACCACAAGCTACGACCTCAATAGGGACAAGAAAAACCAACATGCAAATCTTCCACATTTTTTTATTTTTTTTTTGCTGATGCATGATGCTCCTGCATCTGACTCCCATGGTAGGAAAAATTTTGTGAATATGGATTCACAAAATGAAGTAGCCACTGTTGACAGTTTTTTTTTCCTCTTCCTCCAACACATAGCTGGAACAAGTATCCGGTGCCAATATATTTCCTTCTTTCTTCTTTTCCAACACTTAGTCGGAACAACTGTTTGCTGCCGAAAATACTCCTTCGCAATGAACTCTATCCAAGTATAACTCTCATCCTCATCCAATCTTGTTGAATTAATCACACCTGTAATAAACCCAGCAACACCATACCAATCTTCCTTTGCATACCACACATGACTAACAAGATCCTCATGCAAACCATCATCAATATCCTTTAAACTCATATCAAAGACAACATCCCATGATTCATAAGAATTTACCTGTTTGACAGCTTCATCTTTGCTTGCCTCTTTTATGTCATCAACAATGCATGCAACTACTCCACTTGCTTGATCTCCAACGAAGGCACTATATGTTTCCTCCATTGCTGCAATCTTAAAATCATCTTGATCTACTTCAGGTTCATAAATCTTGTCATCTTGATGCTCTTCCTCTTCTCTTTCATCTTCTTCAACTTTAAGTTCGCAAATAATATCCTCTACATCCTCTTGCTCTTCTACTGGATCATCTTTCTTTTCCACATCCAAGGAATTATCAACATCTCTTTTCTGGTGACATGCTCTTCGTTTTCGCAACTCAGCTTCTAATTCATTCACTTGCTTCTGCAAATCAAATAGCAATGATTGTTGATTTCTTGCTCTAAATTTCTCAAGTCGAGGAATCCTTAGAATCCATCCAATCACAAAAGTCATCTTCTTCTTTCTCTTCTCCATAATCAAGTCTTCAGAATACAAATCTGATGCAACACAAGAACCTTGTGCAAACTGCCTCACAGTCGGCGATCTATCTACACAATCAAGAACTTCTTCACAAACTTCACCCAACTCAAGGTCCTGATGCAAACTGCCTCACGTTCGGCGATCTGTCCACACACTCAGGAACTCCTACTCTGATACCACTGATGATGGTACGCACCACCCATACCAACTCACAACCAAAAATGCAATAATATGGAGACAAGAGAGATGACAAAATGCTTCATAAAAATTCCATTAATTCATTAGAATATTCTCCAAATGGAAAAACTCCAAATTCTTACAATATAAGAGAGATTGCTCGCTAAGAGCTTCTACAAGAAATTACATCCGAAGAGCTTCTACTTGAAGAGCTTGCCTTGAAGAGCTTCTATTTCTCCAACTTCCATTAGAAGAGCTTCCATTTCTCGAACTTCTATTTCTTGAACTTCATTCCTTGAACTTGATTACAAATGATAATAGGCCTTTCTTAAATAGGCACTTCTAACCCAAGACATTACAAACACAACCAATGTGGGATAAAAGGTAAATACAACTACCTTTAAATAAATATTAAATTCTCACCCAAATACAACTAAGCACCCAACAAATATTAAATACATGATTTAAAGATCTTTCCACAAACTTCTAAATTGCCACCTATACACCTCGATTAATGGAATGACAACTATTTTTATTATTTTTCTTTTTTACGCCACCTATGCGCCTCGAAAATAGAAATCTCCTTTTCCTTTCTTTTCTCTTTTTTATTTTTTTATTATTTCTCCTCTAATTTTCGTCACTTTCTCTCTCCACAAATTTTATTTATTTATTTATTTTTATTTTTTCAACCTTTTTTTTTTTTTTTTTTTTTCTAATAATTTAATTTTCTCATGTAAGATGCTCCTGCATCAGACTCCCGTGGTAGATAGAAAAGTGTGTCCCACACTTTGATGCCAAAAGAATGATATGCCACCATCTTCATCTTCACCACAAGCTACGACCTCAATAGGGACAAGAAAAACCAACATGCAAATCTTCCACATAACCCAACAACCAGAATAGAAACAATAGAAAGGGGAAATTATATTAACTGAGAAAATAAGCTGGTACAAACAATGCAGAGAAAATAAACTCAAAACATGCCCTGCGGGCTTACAATAGCATAAATCTGGAGAATATTTCTCCTTTTAGCACCTCCTCTCAAGCTCCAATCCGAACTGCCTTTTACAATGCCATAAATCTCCTTAAATAGACCCCAAAGGGTTAAGGACTAGGAGTACATTCTAGAAAGTGCTAGTAGGCATCCACCGACAAAATAGAAGGTTCCGGAAGCTGTGTTAGAAATCGGTGCAATTCTAGAAGAATCCAGAAATGGTAGCCGAACTTCCGGGAGGCATAACTTTTGAACCATAACTCCGATTGACGAACCGTTTACATTTTCGGAAAGCTCTCGAAGCGCTCTATAGCCCTATGGACAAGCTTTGCTTGTCCCCCATTTTTGACCCTTTTCGAGGTCATTTAATGCCCCAAACCTGACTTTGAAGCATTCTTAGGGGGTCTCCAAAACCCGAAAAACTGTAATAACTTTCAAACCATGGGGCCTTTTGACCTGATTCTTTTTTTGGAATGCTCTAAATCTCGATTACATTCATCTGGCGAAGTCACACCTTCTAGGTCACCAAAATGATGGTCAAATTGCATGCTCCTATTTTTTCGAGATTTTTAAATGCACTGCTAGTTGAACTATGAGAGTTGGAACCTTTATTTGAGCCAAATGGGTATCCAAAAATGTAAAGACATAAAATAGAAACTAAGTCTAAGTACATGTTTTTGGGTGACACAGGATTGCCCTTATACCTCTGGATGCTCCTGCATCAGACACCCAGGGTAGATTGAAAAGTGACCCTGTCACTTTATGGATGGTAGAGGAAATTATTTGTGAACCTAAAGTTCAAGAAGTTCAAGGAATGGAAGCTCTTCTAAAGGAAGTGGGAGAAATGGAAGCTCTTCTAATGAAAGTTCAAGGAGTTCTTGCATTGTAAGCTCTTCAAATGTAATCTCTTCTAATGGATTTCAAGTATTAATGGATGATGCTTTATGAAGCATTTTCGTCATCTCTCTCTTGTCTCCATCTTGTTGCATTTTTGGTTGTGAGTTGGTACGGGTGGTGTGGCACGTCATCAGAGAAGAGATTACATACCACTGACAAAGGTATGCTCTGCAAGAATTCTACCCACTTCATATGCCTCTGATTCAATTTACCTTGGCTATTTAGGTACTGTAATGCCTGATGATCAGTATACAAAATAAATTCCTTTGGCAATAAATAATGCCTCCATTTCTTTAAGGCTTGAACTATTGCATAGAACTCTTGATCATAAACAGAATACTTCTTCTTTGCATCATTCAATTTTTCACTAAAATATGCAATAGGATTACCTTCTTGGCTTAGTACAGCCCCAATAGCGCTACCACTGGCATCACAATCCACCTGGAATACTTTTCTGAAATCTGGAAGTGCCAACATAGGTTGTTCAGTCACCTTCTTCTTTAGCAATTCAAAACTTCTCGCAGCTGCTGCAGTCCATTTGAACTCTTTTCTATCCCCTCTTATTGTATCAGTTAGAGGTGCACATATGCCACTGAAATTCTTAATAAACTTCCTGTAAAAACTAACCAGACCATGAAATGATCTTACCTCAGTAGCAGACCTTGGAGTAGGCCATTCCAAGATGGTGCTTCATAAAGCATCCATTAATTCTCTAACTTCCTTACAAGAGCTTCCATTCCTTGAACTTCTTGAACTTGATTACAAACGATTATAAGCCTTGCTTAAATAAGCACTTCTAACCCAAGACATTACAAACACAAGCAATGTGGGATAAAAGGTAAATACAACTACCTTTAAATAAATATTAAATTTCCACCCAAATACAACTAAGCACCCAATAAATATTAAATGCATGATTTAAGGAACTTGCCACCTACACACCTCGATTAATGGAATGACAACTATTTTTATTATTTTCTATTTATGCCACCCATGCACCTTGAAAATAGAGATTCCTTTTTTCTCCACTTTCCCTATTTTCTATTTTTAATTATTTTCCTTCCATTTTTGTCACTTTCTCTCTCCTCCACAATTTTTTTTTTTTTTTTTTTTTTTTTCCCTTTTTTTTTCTCTTTTTTTTTTTTTCTAATAATTTAATTTTCCCATGCAAGATGCTCCTGCATCAGACTCCCCTGGTAGATAGAAAAGTGTGTCCCACACTTTGATGTCAAAAAAAAGATATAGAACCATCTTCATCTTCACCACAAGCTTCTACCTCAATAGGGACAAGAAAACCAACATGCAAATCTTCCACATTTTTTTTTTGCTGATGCATGATGCTCCTGCATCCGACTCCCATGGTAGGAAAAATTTTGTGAATATGGATTCACAAAATGAAGTAGCCACTGTTGACAGATTTTTTTCTTTTCCTCCAACACATAGCTGGAACAAGTATCCGATGCCGATATATTTCCTTCTTTCTTCTTTTCCAACACCTAGTCGGAACAACTGTTTGCTGTTGAAAATACTCCTTCGCAATGAACTCTATCCAAGTATAACTCTCATCCTCATCCAATTTTGTTGAATTAATTACACCTGTAATAAATCCAGCAACACCATACCAATCTTCCTTTGCATACCATACATCACGAACAAGATCCTCATGCAAACCATCATTAGTATCTTTCAAAATCACCTCAAATTCAGCAACATATAATTCATAAGAATTTACCTCTTTGACATATTCATCTTTTTTTGCCTCTTTCATGCATGTAACTACTTCACTTGTTTGATCTCCAACTAAGGCACTATACTTCTCCTCCATTGCTGCAATCTTCAAATCATCTTGATCTACTTCAGGTTCGTAAGTCTTGTCATCTTTATGCTCTTCCTCTTCTCGTTCATCTTCTTCAACTTTAGGTTCACAAATGATTTCCTCTTCATCTGCTTGCTCTTCCACTGGATCATCTTTCTTTTCCACATCCAAAGAATTATCAACATCTCTTTTCTGGTGACATGCTCTTTGTTTCCGCAACTCAGCTTCTAATTCATTCACTTGCTTCTGCAAATCAACTAGCAATGATTGTTTATTTCTTGCTCTAAATTTCTCAAGTCGAGGAATCCTTAGAATCCATCCAATCACAAAAGTCATCTTCTTCTTTCTCTTCTCCATAATCAAGTCTTTAGAAGACAAATCTCATGCAACACAAAAACCTTGTGCAAACTGCCTCACAGTCGGCGATCTGTCTACACAATCAAGAACTTCTTGACAAACTTCACCCAACTCAAGGTCCTGGTGCAAACTGCCTCACGTTCGGCGATCTGTCCGCACACTCAGGAACTCCTGCTCTGATACCACTGATGACGGACCACACCACCCGTACGAACTAACAACAAAAAAATGCAACAATATGGAGATAGAGAGATGACAAAAATGCTTCATAAAGCATCCATTAATTCTCTAACTTCCTTACAAGAGCTTCCATTCCTTGAACTTCTTGAACTTGATTACAAACGATTATAAGCCTTGCTTAAATAAGCACTTCTAACCCAAGACATTACAAACACAAGCAATGTGGGATAAAAGGTAAATACAACTACCTTTAAATAAATATTAAATTTCCACCCAAATACAACTAAGCACCCAACAAATATTAAATGCATGATTTAAGGAACTTGCCACCTACACACCTCGATTAATGGAATGACAACTATTTTTATTATTTTCTATTTATGCCACCCATGCACCTTGAAAATAGAGATTCCTCTTTTCTCCACTTTCCCTATTTTCTATTTTTAATTATTTTCCTTCCATTTTCGTCACTTTCTCTCTCCTCCACAATTTTTTTTTTTTTTTTTTTTTTTTTTCCCCTTTTTTTTTCTCTTTTTTTTTTTTTTTCTAATAATTTAATTTTCCCATGCAAGATGCTCCTGCATCAGAAGGAGCATCATGCATCAGTAAAGAATACTCCTATGGAAGCTGAGTGGTGAAAAGGAAATGGAAGTCGAGTAATACAAGAATCCCTCAGAAGCCAAGTGGATAGTTGTAACTACACTAAGCATTAAATGCAATAAAATAAGGTTATATTATCACATTTTCAATCATTTTTCCTCATTGTGAACAAAGAGCAAAGATGAGAAAGAGTGTAGAGCAAGTTCAAAGAAACAAATCTAGTGGTTAAATAGATTGCAACAAAATTTTAGCATGATTTCATCAATATTAAGGTATTTATGTCTATGTCGAGTTATGTAGTTTAATATTTTCTTTGTGTTAAAACCCTAGAATTGCAAAAATGGCTTCTAGCTCTAGGAAAACTCAGGAGAAGGAATCTCTCAAAGTCTAGCTAGTGTCTAATGAGGTCAAACAACCTGATTTCCACCCAATCCCAAAGGTAGCATATAGAAATGACCTAGTTGGAGCCCTATCCATCATACCCCCTAAGGTTGTAATGGTTAAAGATGTAAGGAGATGCTACAATTGCAAGATTGGAGTGATAGGTGACATGGAAATGAGGGAAACCTATGAGAGACTGTGTGAAACTAGAGTGTTAAAGGATGAATATCAGATTGTTGAGAGGAAGGGTTTATCATATGTCCTAGAATTCCCCACCATTTTCAAAATTGAATGGATCATACTAGTGCTAAGCTTAATACATGATGGAAGCTTATGGTTGGAATATGGCCCAATAAAAATCACAAAGAGAATAGGTCATAGAGTGATAGGGTACCCAAACCTAGATTGACCAAAGAACCTTAGAAGTGATTCTAAGGAGGCAATTGAAAAAAACATAGGTGCCAAGTGGAACAAGAGAGGGATGACAATTGACACCATTCAAGATGCTCTTGTTGATTTTTTTGTTAGGTGATTGCACACAAATTCTATCAATCTAGTAGACTCAACAGTATGCCCTACATTGTATTGGACGTTGGTTACAAATTGGTGAAGAAAGATAATACTTATGATCTTACAAAACTACAACTACAATAGATTAATGAGAATCTATTAGCTATCAGGAGAACAAAGGGAGCCCAATGTAAATTTGGTGCTATTTTGATATGTATATTCTTTTATGTTTAGAATGAATTTCCTTCTTTTGGTAAAGTAGCTTGAAAAACTAATAGTTCTATCATAGCTCAAGTAAATGAACATATAGAGCAAATGGGAGCTAATTTTGAGACCTTAATGACTAGTTATTTTGAAGACTTTAAGAAGCTAATGAAGCAAAGGCTAAGAATTTGAGTGTCATTCGTGGAGAAACATGTAAATGATGTATGTTTTCTTGTAGATATAGACTATACATACATTCAAGCTACCATACCAAGAGTGAGATGGTTAAGACCTCTTGGTTATGAAATAAACATAGATGAAGCATCAACAGCAATAACTACATTGTTAGCAAAGGAAATAGACAAGGATGCACCACATTTTGGAACCTATGACTTGATGAGATCAAAAGTGGATATGGAGTTAAAGATTGCCTCCACTTTGAAAAAGAAGGATAAACTTGTTAAGAAATTAAAAAATAAATTTGGGGAGGGCACTGCAAAAGTAGTAGAAGAGGAAGGTGAAGAAGCTGAGGATGATGAAGAGGAGAAAGGTTAGGGACCACTTTCTATAACCCAAGGTATGGGGGAGGAAGTTGATGAGGAGGAAGGTGTCAAAAAGGAAGCACCCAAGGCTGAGACAAAGAAAAGAAAAGCTCAAAAATAGCCACCTGCACAATCCAAGGGAAAGAAGAAGGCTACAAATCCAAGTCCAGCCAAGCCAACTACAAGGGTTGATACTAGGGCTACAACTCAAGTAGCAAAAGAACAAGTGAAGTAGAAGGTTACAGAGCAAGGGGGACCTACAGAGCAAAAGAAAAGAAGAAAGCATGTTGCACCTCCTGAATTAGACAAAGAAAGAATAGAGTTTGATGAAAAGCAATTCAAATTGGTAAGAAATTCTACCACATCTAAATTGGAAAGCATTTGCAATAATATTAGAGACAATGCTGATTTAAGTAGTCTAAAGACCATTGATTTTAATAAGTTGTCAAAGGAACAAAAAAACATAGTGGAAGAGTCCATCTACATTATGATGGCTAAGTTCAAGACCACCCCACTTGAACTAGATAATTCAATGCCTAAGGAGCTAAGCTCATTAGTTGAAAATAATTGGCATTGTTGCCTTAAAATGGAGAAAGAAATAAGGGAGTCTACATTGGCTTGTGTAATGCTAGATCTGACTAAAAGTCAAATAAAAAAGGCTAGCAAAAAGCATGGGAGAAAATTTGTACCCAAAAATAGAGCCTTAAGAATTTTGCAGAACCAAATTGAAGATGTTGTGCAAAATTCCACACAAATGTGGAAATTAATATATGGTTTGAGAACTATGAAGGAAGGGTAAGAAGACCCATTTGAAGAAAGAAATGATGAAGAAGAAGAAGAAAATGGGAAAGATGAGGAAGGAAAATAAAGAGAAAGAAGAAGAAATAGTGGAGAAGACATAGGGTGAAGAGGCAACAACTGAAGAGCAGCAACTAGAATAGAGTGTCCAATATACCCAACTACCACAACCAATTCCTCCACATACAACACCTACAGATACAATAATTGTAAAGGATGTTCTTGACACTTAAACTCAAAACATCAACCCATTGACTACTGAGGATCTCAAAAAGATCCTTCACCAAACTACATTGCAATCACAACTATGTCCTAATCTAGTTTTGGTGGGTGTGGATGAGTTGCAGAAGGCTGTAGCAAAAATCACTAGGGAGAAGGTGAATACACAAGAACCACCTTCACAACCTCCCATAGCTATAGAAGTTCAACCTAAAGAGAAAGAAGCATAAGATAAAATTGCTAAGGTTGATAATACAGTTACAGTCACAATAAGTGTCGAGGAGCCAGCAAAGGAACAAACAGGGCAAGATGTTCCTACTACACAAATTTAGGGTGCAACTCCTCAAATTATCATTATTGATCAAGGAAGTAGAGAATAGGAGAAAGAAGAGGAGAGAATCCCTAAAGAAAAGGAGTGGGAGGCAATACAAACATTGGAAAACTTGCCTACCTTGGGGACTCCTATAAAGAAGTCAAGCACCGATGCAATACCATTGCATATTTTAGCACCAAGCTCGAGCTCCACCAAGGTTGCAAGGGTACTTCACTATGGAGAACCTTCACTTGATGAAGAAATAGTTAGACTGAGTTATGACTCAAGAACTATGAACCTAGCTCAAATAAATGAAGTGCAAGAGGCACTAGAGAGAAGGAAGAAACAAGAGATACTCAGAAATGAGTATAGGCAAAAGCAAGCACTGGTGGAAATTAAAGATATATTTCTTGATTCTTTCATCTTGCAAGTACCTAATGAAACCTATCCCATCATGGAGAAATTTTCCAATATTGTATAGTGGGTACATAATGAAGACCTTAACACTAATGTTAAATTATTAGAATGATCAAAAAAGAAGTTTCAGATGAAAGTAAATGAGAAAATATCAAGTGAAATAGCACTTTCCCAAGTAGAATTGGCTAAGAAGGTTGAAAAAGTGAAGACATAACTTGAGAATCTATTCTCATTTTACTCCAAGTTGTGTGATTCATCACTCTTCACACAAGAAACTAGCCAAAGGATAATGAGCTTGGAATGAAATCTCAAGATTTCTAGCACTTAACTACCCAAAGATCCAACTTAGAGTGAGAAGCATTTTGCAACTACGCTTCACACACATAAAGAGTTAGTTGTATTTATAGTAAAAGAGGTCAATATCAAGGCCAAATTAATATAGATTCAATCTTCCATTACCCCACATCTAGAAGTACTCCATAAGGAACAGACCTATGCAGAAACTATTCTAAAGAAAGATCCTAATCTTTCTACTTTAGAAGGCCTTGTTTATCATACTGCAAAGATAGCCATCTAGCACAAGTCATTGGAAATTGATTTAGATAATTGGGATGCTTCTCTCAAGATGATTATGGAGGTAAATAAAATATTTTTGGTGAAGTATTATATTCATTCTTAGGACCCTTTGACATAAGTGTCAAAAGGGGGGAGATAATACATGCATCTAATAAGAATGGGGAGATATATTGTTTTGGGGAGATGTGAATAAGAATCAGAGATAATACATTTTTTTATGGAAATAAAGAATATCCAAAGGGGGAGATATTCAAATTCACATTTTGAGGAAATAATAAGGGAATAAAGCCAAAAAAAAAAAGGATGTGAAAGGGGAATAGATACAGAGTACAAGCAGAAACAAGTTACACAGAAATAGAGGCAAAAGAATGATAAGGAAAACAAGGCAAAGAGTATTAGATACGTCAGTATGAGACAAATTCAGCACAAGAATTTTGGTTAGAGGAACGGAAATGGCACATCAGCTCAGGGGGAGTTACAAGTTTTGAGGTATATAGAATTTTGAACAAGTTTTTGAAGTTTTGTACATATGTTGAACAGAATATGTAGTATACTCATAGAGATTAGATTCATAATGTTTAAGTGTTTTTTCCACTCATGTCAAAGGGGGAGATTTTTTAGTCTCAAACTAGTTTTGACAATTGAGTGTTAAAATACTTAACCATTTCTCAAGATGATGCCAAGTATAATAAAAAATCTAAGCTATAATGTGTGCCTAACTAGAGAATTCAATAGTGTCGAGTGAACTTCAGGTGCTGAGTAATCTTTAGGTGTCGAGAAAAGTTCAAGTGCCAAGTAAAGTATAGATGCCAAATCACTATAGATGTTGAGTGAAACAAAAATACTATAGGAGCTAAGTGAGCTAGTTTTTGTATATGTATTGAGCATTAGTAATCAGTAAGTGTTGAGTAACACAAAATCAACATATGAGTTTGTGCCTTCACAAACTTAGATGTAAACTAATCTTGAAGTTAACATAGGATAAATCTTGAAGGATCTTGAAGATAAGATCGAATGTTTTTCACTACCTGTGCAATTAGCATGTAGCCAATAAGAAAAATGGAGAAGGCATGCAACCAATAGGAAAAGTGCAAGAAATGAGCAAGAAATGAAGATTTAATATTGATCATAGATTCATACCTAACCCTAAGTCTTTGAAATCTTTAAAAGGAGGGAAAAATCCCATTATGCATGTGTGAGAGAGAAGTATATGGGTGAATTATAGTGAAGTATAGAAGAGTGAAAAGACTTAGTGAAGAACAAAGCAGCATTGTAGAATCTAGTTGATTGAGAATAGAGTATCAGAACCTTGAAGAGTGACATATAAGATCAAGCAAGGATCAGAGCAGATAGAGCAGAACAACGATTTAGAATCAGCAATAGAGGATTGCAAGTTATCAGGTCAAAGTCTTTCTAATACTTTCTAAAAATTGTATTAGATAAGGAAATACTATGGACTTAGGTTGGCTTAGTAGCCATATTTGTAAATCATTTAACAAGGTGGCATTCCAAGTGAATATACTAAAGTCCTTTAACCAGGCCCACTTCTAACAACGTAGTTAAATCCTTTAACCAAGTCACTTTTAACAGGGTGTAAAGTCTTTAACAAGACAGTCCTTTCATAGGGCAAACCATTGGAAGTGATCAAACTTTGTAACCTTGAATAGATACATATTGTTGCAGTGATATTTTGTGGGTGTCATCCCCATCCCAGTTTTACCTTCTCATTTTGGAGGGGTTTTGGGTTACCAAATCTTGTGTGTTATCTATTTTCATGCATGTCTTTATTTTCATGTTTATTAGATGAATTAGATGCATGTGGATGATATTAGTTAAAAGTATTTGAAAAGGTTAAATTTAGTTACTTTTGATTCACCCCCCCTCTCAGAAGTAAATCTTCCCACCTATTAATTCCAACAATGAAGACATGGATGATAAGTTCCTGGTCTCTTCCACATTTCTACTAGAGAATATGGAAAGAGAGGAATAATCTTATTTTCAAAGATAAGGAAGCCCCTACTTTTGTTATTGCAGATAAAATTATTACTACCATGAAGGAGAACTTTGCCATTAGAAAGGGGGGATACACTGAAGGAGGAAATAGCATAGTAAAGAAAAAGGACAAGGAGAGGAAAAGACAGGAAGCTAAGTGGCTTTTCCCCACTGAAGAATGGCATAAAGGCAATTTCAATGGGGCAGCCAAAGGGAATCCTAGCCCTATTGGTTATGGAGGAATTATCATAAATGGTCATGGTAAGGGAGTTGTGGCTTTTTCTTATCCCTTAAGGATTCAGACGAATCACTTTATGGAGGCCAGTGTGGCCTGTCATATTGTTAAACTAGCTCTATCCACTAGAATTAAGAACCTTTGGTTAGAGGGAGACTCATTAAATATAATAAATTGTTTAAAAGGTTGCACTAAGCCCTCCTGGAGCATAGAAAACATGGTGGAGGAGATTCGATCAGACTTGGGTAAATTCAAAATGGTCCATGTCAACCATGTGCATAGAGAGGCTAACTCAACCCCAAACTGATTTGCAAATGAGATGGTAGTCAAAAATAGGGTGATGACATGGCACAATGGTGATAACTTCCCGATGGCCATGAAAGATATCATAACACTAGAATGTATCCAGGGAAGTACAAAGGAAATCTTGCATTAATTATGGAAATTTATGTTACAGTGCAAGTGAGACAAGATGTTAATGAAAATCATGGAAAGGTAATTACTCTCCATCATTTTGTGTACTTGTGGCATGTTTTATTGGTCAATTTGGCTATCCCCTTTAAAATTTCCAAAGGTAAGAAGGATTTAGGGATATGAAAATTGTAGGAAGCTGAAGTCTATGAGTGTAGGATTTTTGAATAAGAGCTCAAGATGGTTGGGGAGAGGAGTAAGAAGGAGCTGATTGGGGAGGCAAAAAAATGGAAGAAAAGAATAAAAGTCTGAAACAAGCTAGAGAAGGGTGGGATAGCAAGGTGTATTGAGAAACTCCATAGCTTTGATAAGGAGATCACCAAGCTCATGGTGAATACTTGAAGGAAGAGCATGTAAAAATTGATGGGGTTTCTCATCAAATGAATGCAAAAATGATAGCTCAGATCACGAAGACACCCATGGAGGGGACTAATTTTTATAGCGATAACAAAATGTTTGCCAATGTAGTTAAAGATTTTGTGAAGAATGAGGAAGAACAGAAGTATTTAGTGAAAGTTGAGACATACTACAAGATGGAGTCGATAAAAAAGTTGTAGAGGTATGTTTTAAGGGTTTTTATTGAATATATTTCTTTAGACACTAGATTCGACAAGGTTAGAACACACCACTTTCTTCTGTAAATTCATTTTAGGCATGGCACAAAAATTTCTTTCCCTTTTTATCCATTTACTTCAATGAGTAAGGGCATTGAGGGTTTTAAGAAGAAACCCAATCCAAACCCAGCCCTGCATGAGGGCTTGCTCCTATTGGTCTATGAATATCTTAAGACTCAAACAAGGAGAAAATCTTTAGGCCATTCGAGGGATGATTCAAAGGCCACTGGGAGCTCAAACTACTCTGGTTCTAAGGAGGTTCAAAGTCTTAGCTCTGAAGATGAGGAAAACACTTCCTTGAAAGGCAAGAAGTCTAGGGGGGGGGGGGGGAATTTCTCCTCCTTCCAGTACTATTCCTAGAAAAAAGAGCCCTCAAGGATTAACCCCCAACCCATTGAAATAGGAGGACGAGGAATATAATGAAGAGGAAGAGGAAATGGAGTTGAAGGAAGAGAAGAAGGGGGAAGATAGTGGGAAGATGTGAGAAGATATTTCTATTTAGTTAGGGAACCCCAAAAAGAGAAAGGCCGAAGAGGAGCTGTAGCTAGAAGAGAAAAAAGATCAGACCCCTGAGGCTTTGGGACCTTGACCTTCTATATCTCCATCTCAAAATATTAAGGAAACTATGGTGGAAGACAATGGGGAGATAATTATGAAAGATAGGAGGTCTTGGAGAAACTTCAACACCCAAATAGCAAAGATGGGGATTGTAAGGGAGAAAGTGAAACTATGAGTCTTGGAAGACATAGAATGAAAAGCCCATTTCAATGAACTCATAGACCCTACTCTTGTTGTAATTTCAAATAGACCCTGCTCTGCTCAATCTACTCAATAATGCCAAAAACAACATGATAGATAATTTTCACTCTATCAAATGGTTGTTCCATGAGATTGAGGCACTCAAGGAGAAAAGGAGTCTAGAGGAAGGCCATAGGATGAGCAGCAACTAGAGTCATCTTACCAAATAGGAGGATCATATCTCAAAGGTTGAGAAAATGGTGCAAAAGATGGAGATATCAAACCAAAATTTGGCTAATCAGGTGATTGCTACCCTAAATATTTTGAATGAGAACATCAATAGCCTAGGTGAATTGTTGAAAAATGCAAGAATCGGTGGGGATAAGGATGAAAACACCAGCTTAGACCTTAAGAAGACTGAAGAAGAAATGAAAGAGACCAGGGGCTAGGTGGAATGAACCAATGACCCAAACTAGGAATGCATGGGCATGGAGATCTAAAGTGCCAAAGAGGAAGCAGAAAATTTGTAGGATCTAGATAGTGAGAAATAATTGCTAATGGTTTGATTTTTTACCTCATACTATATTTAGTTTAGTACATTTGGCTAATGTCTACTGGTCGTGGGCCTATCTTTTGTTTCAATTTTTTGTTTCCTAGCTGTGGGCCTATCTTTTATTCTGGCTTTTTATAGGCAGTTGCATAGGGTCTAGACTTTATTTAATATTATTATTTTAGATATTTATGTAAAAACTTTCAAGTTTTAGGATCCCTATAAAACCTATTTTTCTTAATCAAAAACATTCTCCAATGTAGCCACAAGAGTGGATATCTCTACTTGGTCAATCGCAATTTTCTGTGCTACATTTTCTAGAACTTTTCTTTCAAACTTCATTTCAGCCTTTTCTAGAAGTTTATCCTAACCATGTGCATCTTCATTGAACTTATGTACAATTTTAACTAGTTGTTCAATGATGGAAGCTTTTTCATTTACCTCTATAGATAGTTCATCCAAGAATATTTCTTTGATATCCTCAAGATCTTTGCTTTTGTCCCTTTCTACCCTTAGAATTTTTTGCTTGGCTCTTTTCTTCCATAGTTCATCCAATATGTCAATTTACTTAGCAAACAAATTAGATTAGTCCTAATTTCGAATCACAATCTCTTCATCTAGGTCAATGTTATCAATAATATTTCCCTTACCTTTGACCTTGGTAGTTGATGAAGATATGATTTTGTTTCCTTTACCTCCATCACTCTTTTCTTCAATGCTCAGATGAAGCTTGATTGCCTTATCTCCATGCTTGATTAGGCTTGCCCCTAGAGAAGTTAGAGCCTATTTCTTTGTTACCACTAGGGTTGTTGAAAGTCTTTCTTTCTTCTCCTTATCAATTAGTTGAAATATGTTCAACTCTTTTTTACTACAACTTAGGTGTTGCCTTGTTTAACTTGGAGCTTGATGGAGTGAGTGCTTGACTCAGAGAGGTTGGAAGAGATGTCATAACCTCTATTGCAATTTTCTTAGGATCAGACTCTTCAATATTCTAAACCTCTAGTAGGTTTCCCTCTTCTTTTAGGTCATAAATATTTTTCCACATATCAGATGTGGACTATACAACATCCTCAATTTTGTTAGACAAAATCTGAAATTGCTTTGAATCTAGGAGTTTGTTTTCTCTTATATTTTGACATTGCCTCCTCTTTCAGAGAGATTTGGCATTAGTTCCTTTAGAATCTATTCTCTAATGTCCTTCTCTATCTTGACTACATTTTTCCAATGGTTACAAACAATTTTCAATAAGGTTTCAGGAGCATGCCCTTTTAATTTAGTGGGGTACTACTTCAATGTAGCCATTTTCTCCACCAATGCATCCTCAATCTATTTCTATTCCTCTTTATTTCTAGAATCATATTTGATGTATTAAGAATTAGCCATGCAAATTCCTTCCTTTACTAATTTCAACCTTTGTTCAAAAGTAAGTGAGGGCTTCTTTAGTGAGATAATTGGAGTGTTATCATCATCTTCATCTTCATCATCATCTTCATCCTCAAGCCTTAATTTTCTTCTTAGCTTTCTAGGCTTGGAGGTAGTAATCATAGGGGTAGAAGACCTTACTAATTTCCTTGATGGGGTCTTTACCTTCTTCTTTGGAGGTTCCTCTACCTCTTCTTCTTCTTGATCACCTTCCTCTTATTCTCCCTCTTCTACATCATCACCTTTTCCCTCTTTAAGCATGAGAGGGGAATCAGATTTGGCAAATTTCTTCTCAATTTTTTCTAACCGTTTCTTTCCTCTCTTCAAGATTTAAGGAATCTAAATCTCAATTAAGATTCTAGTTTTTGCTTCCTCATAAGTTCTAAAATAGATAGCATTAGGATCTATAGGCTCATTGATGAGAGTCTCAATGATGTCTCTAGTTTCATCAATGCTTACCTCATATGCTAGAGGTTTCACCCATGCAATCCTAGGTCTGACCACCTAAATATGCACTTCATCACAGTCAACTAGGAAGAAGATTTCTTCTTCATAGTCATCCACTAACTATTTAGGGATCCTAAACCTACTCTACATCCTTTCTTTAAAATTTTCAAAATATGCATCTATGATGCCATCAAAATTTTCACCCATTTCATCAATGAAACCATTGATCTGATATAGAATAGGTATATCTTTCTTCCATACGACATTTCCTTTTGATGGAAAGAATTTTTGTACATGAAAGAATAAAATGACTGAGAGTGAACCAAACTTACATGGATTTTCTTTGATGCTCAAATGCTCTCCATATTCTTGCTCAATTGGATAAGCTACAATTCAGAAAGGTCATATGATAGATTTTTCTTGACCACTTTGAATGCCAATTCCACTGCCTTGAAAGGTACACTATTTGATCAGCTTAAACTATAAATTTTGTGTGTAATGACATGAATACCAAACTTGATCTCGATGTCTATGACTTTTTCTAGCTTCATTCCTCTTCCATACCACTTAGCTAGGGTCTTCTTTTCTAGCTCACCTCAAGCTAGGGTTTTGGTAGTCTTAGGTATGTCAAGCATAGGATACCTTGTAACACAGTCTACCATTTTCTTTATTATCTTTACTAGTTTCTCTAACAAAAAATGCATGTCATGTACAGAGCTCAAAATATACCTAATCTACCTCACTTGAAAATTCCTCAACATATGTAGAATGTGGGTCAAGCCCTTGACGTCTAGATGTTTGTGCTTAGGTTTTAGGTTTTCTTTCTCACACAGTGCTCCATACGCTTAGTTCAACTCAAATGTGCCCAATTCTTGAATAGAATAGTGATAAAATGTGTGGATATCATGAATAAAAAGTGCATTTGGAAGAATTTGTGAGTGTAGTCCTTCAATGATCGCAGGGTATAACGTGAATTGAGGTACCTTGAAGACTATGTTCTTCACCAATATTTCAAAACCATTATTAACCTTTATGCTTGATGAAGCTAGCGTAATGCTTAGTTGGAGAAGATGAACTTTTCCACAACTTAGCTTCAACAAAAAAAATTCTTGAGGCCTCTGAATCACTCTATAAATAGAAATTCATAGTGAATAATAAACCTTTGATTTCACCTTTTATGAAAAAATTATTGCCTTACGTTATTGTAAATGCATCGTAAAAAATTAGTTGTTATAACTCAATTAGTTCTTCAAGCTTTCTTAGTATGAACTAATTAAAGAGAAGCTTAGCTAAAACTAACTTTGCTTCATTAAGACCATTCAACCTAACTCAATTTGGTTAAGCTGTGACTTGTACTAGTGCATCTAATATAAATATTTGAATTTTCTTACATATCTAGAACTAATGTATGATAGCTTGTATGCCTAGTTCTATTTATCTACTTGCATGCTTTATTTTGAGATGATTCTTCTACCCAACTTGCCATTTTGGGTGCCAGATTCTTCATTACCATGACTTGAGCTTTCAGGAGTCTTCCTTACCCATCGTTGATTCATCTAAGTTTTGATTTCAGAAACCTTTTCCATTCCTTTCTCAAAACTAGTATCTATTGTATCTCTTTTCATATAGATCTTTCTTAAATGACCAAGTTTCTTGCACACATAGCATCTCTTGGTAGGGTTTCTTTTCCTAAAGTTTGTCCTTACATAGTTTGCTCCAATGTGTTCATACTCACCACATAGATAGTATATGTACCATGTGTTATAATCACAACTAAATATTTTTTAGCAATATTTTTAGTAGGATTTCATCTCTTGGTTATGTACTCTTAAGATTATGACCTTATTTGTTACATGTAAAGCATTTTCCTTCAAACTTAGTTTTCTCTGTGAATTAACTTTCTCTATGTCCATGCTTGTTACAACTATAATATTTACTAGTAAACTTTGACTTTCTATTGCTCCAAAATTTGTTTGATGTATGCCCTAACTTTCCAAAATGATTACATGTATGCCTTTTGTTCTTTTTGAGCTCCTTGTTGTGATGATTATCCATGTTTAGTGTAGCCCAATCCTACTTTCCCTTGGTGTCTTTTCTGAGATAGTTCAGCCAACTGATCCATGCTTTCTTGTTATCTCACCACTCTTTTTTGGGTTTCTTTTTTTACTCTAAGATTATTTTTTAGTCTATCATTTTTTGTCCTTAAATTGATGACTTCTTGATTTGCACTATTAAGCTAATTTATCATATCCGCCTGATGTATTGAGAGCTGGTGGATTTATTGTCCTTTTCTTCTAGTCTGGTGTTGAGTAATATTTTGTCTTCATCTTTCATCTCTTTTCCATTTTCATCTTTCTTTTTGTTCCCTAACTTTACATATCCTGACTAAATGAATCTCTTATTCTCTTTCCAATTTTTTGACTTCTTCTTATAGAATAAGGTTCCTTCCAACTAGATCTTCTATAAATTCATTTGCTTCATTTAACTTCTTTCTCTACAAATATCTTCAATTCTTTCTTCTTTTTATAGATTTTCATTCATATGTACTACTAACTCTTTTCTTCTTTTTAGGGATTGAGAGAGTTGATTCTTCAGTTTATTGATTTGTTCTAAGGCCACATGTAGATCCATCTTTTCATTTTCAATACCTCTCTCTAGCTTGTACACTTCCATTATTTGTAATATTTTCTCTCAAGATTCTAAACTTTTGATAAGAGAACCTTTCTCTCATACCAATTATTAGAAATGTAATGATGATTGAGTGACTAAGAGGGGGGGGTGGGGGGGGGGGGGGGGGGGGGGGGTGAATCAGGAACCACTTTTTAAAAAATTCACTTAATCTCACTTTATTAGATTATCTTATCTACTTGCATGCATGGAACATAAAGAAATAAAGTAATAACACCATAACTAACACTTTGACATAGTATTTGGTAACCCAAAAACCCTCCAAGTAGAAGGTAAAACTAGGGTGAAGATGACACACACAATGCTTTATTACTGTAGTAATAAAGTTGGCATGTTAGGGCTTACAATTGATCACTTTTGGTGATCTACTCAGTTAAGAGTAATTAGGACTATTAGGTCCACCTTATGAAAGGATTTATAGAGTACAATTAAGTATGTAATTTGATAGGATTTTTTGCAAAGGACTATTAGCTCCACCTTGTTAAAGAATTTAATTGACACCTATTAGGATGAATCAATGGATTGATCTTTTCTGTGCAACTTAATTTTCTAAATAAGATCCTTTGATGTAAATTGGTCACCTGATTATGATAGATGAGTCTCTACTTTTCCTATATATTTCTTTTAGCCTTCTATTTACACTACTCTTTCATATTTGCTTCTATTCAATATTCTTCAATTGATAGTGATTGTGATGTTTCTCATTTGGATAAACAAAGTAACTTATAATTATATCCATCCAAAATAATTGTATTAACAAGTCAGCTACTAAGTATCATAATAGTTTCAAATAATAATTTACCAAGTCATCTCAATGTTGACACTTGGGTCCAATTATCCACTCGAGTGATATGTTGACACTTGGGAAACATAGAGGAACTAGGTAACTATGGAATTTTGTTAACACTATACACTTGGTTCAAATTGATCACTCAAAAAGTGAGGATGACTCAGTTAACACTAGTAGATTGGTAGACAATGATTCAAATCAAATACACAGTTAACACTTCAACTCGATAGATAGTGTCAACTCAGTTGACACTTCTCACTACTCACTTAGTTAACACTATTAACATGGTTTACTTAGTTCTTCTTGGTAACAATATAACCATACAAAATGACTAAGAGTTTTGGCGCTAATTGACAATATGTCTTTCCATAAGGTCTGCAAGCTCATGGATGCAATGGGAAACATAATAAATCAAATACATGTAAAGAACTATGACTATTAACCTCTTGTTCAAATTAAGAAATAAGAAAGGCAATTAACCTCCAACTCGGAGTGAGGGAAAAATAAGACTATTAACAAGAGAAATTTTATAGGCATATATAGGCACATCTATATATCTATGTATATATACATAGTATGACTATTAATGTATTTTTTAATGCATTGAAAATTAATGTGAATTGATGAAATAGAATAATAAGTTTTTAATAGTATTATACTATTAATCTATGAGTCATAGGAAGAACAAACTAATTTTTCCAATATATGACTTGAATGAAGAACAAAAAAGTATTAGTAACCTATGACTTAAATTAAGAACACAAGGAAGGCTAAAATGTAAGTGTATATATGTACAAGTACCCAAACCTATGATTGTAATGAAGAAAAAATAAAAGAAACTAGATGAATGAGTTTAGTAAATCTCAAACCTTCTTGCACAAATGAAAAACAAATAAAAATTTTATAGACATGTACTCACAACAAACTGAATATGCATACACAACTTACACACATACAAAGACAAAAAATTATTATGGGTAAAATATTTTCAAATTGCAAACATGTACAAAATTCACATGTATCAAACTAGGAAGAAAATTAACATTGAGGAAATAATATAAAAAATATTTGCAAATTGAACTAATGTACATAGTGTACAAATATACATGTACAAAAAACTAAGAACAACCTTTATATTATACATATTGGTATTTTGATCATAATTAGTTGTGGCCTTTAGATTGCTTGCCTGTATGGTCGTGAATATTTTTGTAGGTAGATTGTCTTCTCTATTTATTTATCCCCTTCCTCTTGTTTCTCATCCATTTAATATACATCTTATCATTTTCTTTGCATTATCTTATTTGTTCTTTTGATTTTCCTAGTATTCCAAGTGACTCTTGTATGCTATCATATACATTATAGTACAATGGGAATGCTAGTAGTTTATGCACACTTTTTCATGGAGATATGGATTGATGTTTAAAAAATAATATTACTCATTTTAAATCTTTATGACTAAAGATTTAAATGTTTGTGAAATATTGAGGGTTATGTTTCAAACTTTTTCAATTTAGATAATTAAGTTTCCTAACATCATATCATATTTTGTTAAAAGATCAAAAATAACGCTAATAAACTTTGCAAACATTTAGAATGGATTGAAAGATTTCAAAAATTTGCATTGAATTTACCCTTTCTTTAAATTATTGAATCTCCCTTTCCTCTTTTTTGTTTCCCTAAAGCATGAATACCCTATGTGTAAAATCCTAGATGTTGTTTCATTGGGTGAAATAGGTCTCATACTTGTAGAATTTCCCAACTATCCTTATTTATTTATGAGCCAATTAGGAGTCAAAAATAAGATTTGGATAATTATGATATGGAAAAACAAAGGTTGTTGAACTATGACTTTGAATAAGGACAACAAGAAAGGTTTGGATAGTTGAATATGTTTATATGTATAAATGTACAAAAGTTATACTTGTAGCCAATGCTTGTAATTAAGAATGGATTAAAGTGAAGGACTGAGAAAAAATAAGATTTTAACAAATTAAGATTAGTTAACCTCAAACTGAAATTAAGATAAAACTAAGACAATAAACATATGGTTTGCAATAAGAATAAGAGCAAGGTTGTATACATGTTGTTTAGATGTCTAACTTGTTGAAAAGATCAACATCCATTTGAAGAAGCTTTAAAGACTTGTAAAATGATTTGAAGTGTTACAAAAAAATGTATTTAATTTTTCTCTTCTTTATTTTATCAAATTTTCCTTTGTCATTTTCCAACCCTCTCAAGAATGAAGATCTAATTTCTTAACTTTTAGAGGTTACATCATAGGAACAATGGGTCCCATGCATGTGGAACTTCTTCACTAATCTTATTTAGGCATGAACCTCTTAGGGGTCAATAATATGATTTAGGTAAGTATGGTATAGAGAAAACTAAGGTTGTTTAACTATGACTCTAAATAATAAAAAGAAGAAGGCCCTAGACATTTAAATATATTTATATATGTATGCATACATATAGTGTGTTACTATAGCCTTCTATTGTAATGAAGAATACATTAATAGAAAGAACGAAAAAAATTAGAGTTTAACAAAATAAGTTTGATTGGCCACAAACTAAAATTTGAGTGAAAACCAAGACTTTCAATATATGATTGAAAATAAGAACAAGAGAAAGGTTGTATATGTATTATTTGGATTTTTATATATGTAAACACATGTACAAAGAAAGATTGTGAGTCCATGGCTACAATGAAGAACATAATAAAACAAACAATGAAAGATTGTTAAATGGTGTAGAAGAACTATTCCTAGGAATAATAGGATAGTTATTATTAAAGGTGAAGATGATTGAGGATTTCAAAATCCATTTGGTCCATGTAAAAGCCCAATTATAAGGTCTCGTTGCCTCTAGGCGTAATTAATAAATTGAAGCTCAAAATTTGTCAAAGGGAATAATTTTTTGTGATCATATAATAGAAATAGTTTTTTTTTATCCCCATCATATTGTAAGGAAGAAACATGGATTAGAAAAAGAAAAAAATGTCAATATTGTCAATGTTGCATAATACAACATTGACAACATTTAAGAAA
This sequence comes from Cupressus sempervirens, assembly GCA_028749045.1. Classification (NCBI taxonomy): domain Eukaryota; kingdom Viridiplantae; phylum Streptophyta; class Pinopsida; order Cupressales; family Cupressaceae; genus Cupressus; species Cupressus sempervirens. Next base: position 484,408,533 of record CM053786.1, read on the forward strand.
AACTTGACAACTACCTTCCCAAGTTGAATTTTGGATTTAGATAGAACTTATAACTATGGGTAAGGATACAAATTACCCTTTAAAGGTAGAGAGAAAGAGAAATAAAGTATTGTATGAAGTTGGAAGCATTTGAGAGAAATAAAACATCAACTATTTGTGTAATTTCTTTATTTTTGTGACTTGTACGAATTGAGACATGTGCATGAATAGTTAGTATTATGTCTTGTCTTTCCATTTTACTAGGTTTCATTTGTTGAAGGGGAATAATAAGGGATATATTGTTGTTATTGTCATGGGTGGTCTCAAACCCTCAAAACCATAAGGGTTTCATAAAGAAATAACTCTATCTTGACATTCACAAATGGATTTCAATGGCCATTGGTGAAAATAAATTAGGGTCATGGATATTTAAAATTCCAAGGGCTTGGTATTTGCTAATAATATTTTCTTTTTTTAGTGCTCAACCCTAGACCTAACATATCAATGTGCTCAAGTAGGAATTATAAGAAAAAGGTGAAATAGTGGAAACAAATAATCATGGGGATCCATTATAACGATGGAAAATGTTTTGGTAAGCATTAAGGATAGTGTATGAAGTGGTTTTTTGGTTAGAACACCACTGTATATAGTAGTTTCTTCACAAAATTATCCTAATTATCCCTTTTAGACCTAGGTATAGTCAAATTTTGGTAACTCATTAAAAGTTTGGAGCCTTGATCTCTTGTAGTCCTTTAGAAGGCCCAAAATAGTATCTAAAAAATCCATTTTGTCATTGGGTTATGATGAGTGTATTAAAGTTGTTAGAAAAAATCATATTAGGTTGGCCTAATTATGTTAGATTAGCATACTAGCCTAGTTGGGGTTAACTATTTTGTGGGAATCATGGAACCCAACCAATGCATGAACCCCTATTATTATAGTCTATCAAGGATGTTCAAACCACCAAGTTGAAGAGGTATTGAGTGAATTCTCACCATTTGGCCTAGTTTAGAGAACTTTTCCCTAAAGCATGATTTTGATCCAAATTGATCTAATCATAGGAGATTCAAGGATGTTTTTGTGAATGTCCTGAACACCTAGATGAATGGTTGGGAGTATGGAGGAGTAAAAAAATATAATTTTTTAGGACTGGAGGTGATTGATTCAAGGAGTTAGTTGGGAATGAGCCTTGACCACTATTTTTGTAGTGCACTCTACATTAAGTGGTATTAGAGAATAGTTTGATCTATGCTGGAAGCCAATAGAAGATTATATGTTAGTAGAAGAATCTAAGGGGATGCATCCACCATGGTGACAAATGATGAACTTTCCAAAAATTTATAAGAGAAAGAGGCAAAGAATAGATGGCTTAAGGAGGATTTCCAAAAACTAAGGGATGAGATGAAGGGAAACAAAAGGAGAAATTCTAGAGAAGAAAAGAGGGGAGATGTGAAAGAAACTCTTATGTTGGAAATATAAGAGAAGATTCATGCAAACCAAAAACCTTTTCTTAATGTCCTAAAGACTATATCAATTATGTTCAAAGAAGGAAGACCAGATGTGGCCATATTTAGTAGTAAAATGGATGCAGATGCAGTAATGAATTGGGTAGAGTCCTTGGAAAGTTTTTTTTTAAGTGAAAGGATTGCTAATAATTTAAAGGGTAAAAATTACCAAGTCAAGATTAAGGGGAGTAGCCCTCACATAATGGAAATTTGTCCAAACCGAAAGAGAAAATGAAGGTAAGAGTTTAATCACCTCTTAGAAGGTAATGGTGTCCAAAATTAGAGAAGTGTATGTGCTTGAGGAATATGAAGTACAATTACATAGGAAGAGACATAATTTAAGGAAAAGGGATATTAACGTAAGCACCTATATAGAATAATTTAAGAAGCTCTTCACGAGATTAGGAATAATGGAACAAGAATGTGTCAAGGTGGCTAGATACCTAAATGGCCTAAGAATGAATATTTAGGAAGAATTGAACTTGTTGTGCCCTTAATTTGTGCATGAGTGCTACCAATTGGCTTTGAAAGTAGAAGAGAATTTGAAAAGGAAAAAAGAAAAAAAATAATAGAGGAATACAAAGGAATAACAAAGGAAAAGGAGCATCAAATGGCAAATGAAAAAAGCTTTAGGCCACAAGGAGAAATAAACCAAGAACGAGAAAGTAGTTTCAAAAGAATTTTTAGAGGTAGGAGATAAAATAGTAGTGGTATATTTTGAGGCATATTTTGAGGTAGGGATTCCTTTAAATGTTACAAATGCAATAAAATATGCCACCTTGCTCATAGATTCCTAGAGAAGACTAGATCCAATGCACAAGGGGACAAAAGGCCCCAATTAATTCAAGATGATGCAAAAAGTGTGGATTCACCTAATAAGAACCTTGATCCAGAATAAGGAGTTTTTTTGATGAGTCATGGTGCCTTGTTAAAGGTGCTTTCCCCTCAAGATCCACCTCAAAGAAAGATAGTATTCAAAACAAACTACAAGTGCCAAGGTATTGTTTGTAAATTGATTGTTGATTTTGGTTCAATTAAACATTTTGGTTTGAAATGAAATGGTTAACAAACTAAATTTAGCCACCATCCCTCACTCCTACCCATTAAAAAGTGTTAGGGCCTACCATTGACCAACATACTCTTATAGACAAGCAAGCATGGGTACAATTTTCTATAGGGGAGTATAAAGATAGAATTTTTTGTGATAGGGTAGAATTGGGTGCTTGCCACTTGCTTCCATGAAGACCTTGGCAATGTGACCTTAAGGCACACCATGATGGGATGAATAATACCTAATCCATAACAAAAAAGTCCAAAACTACATGATGAAGCCACTATCAGATCGAAAGCTAGAAAACCAAAGAGAGTCTATAGTCACCCTAGCAATGAAGAAGGAGACGATTCAAAGAGATTATTGAAACTATTAAAAAAGAAAATGTAATATATGCCTTAGTAATTAAACCAAAAGAGGAGAAAAAAAAGCCTAAATATGTTCCCAAACAAGTAAGGAAGTTATCAAAGCATTACAAAGGGATAGTTATAGGAAATCTACCCCATACACTCCCAACCATCGATGAAATAAATCATCATATAGATCTCACCTCAAGGGATTCTCTACCAAATAAGGCATCTTAGAAGAAAAATCCTTAAAAAAAAGTAGAGATATCAAGGCAAGTTGTCAATTTACAAAAAAAAGACCTATTTCAAAAAAATTTAAGCCCTTGAGTAGTACCGAGTGTGCTTGTGCTAGAGAAAGATAGAAAATGGAGGCTTTGCATTAACTTCGTAGCCATAAAAAAATAACAATAAGGTATATAGATTCCCTATTCCAATAATAGAAGATCTATTAGACCAATTGGAAGGTTCTTTTTTCTTTTCAAAAATAGATTTGAGTCATGGTTATCACCAAATCAAGATTAGGCGAAGAGATGAATGAAAAAATGCCTTTAAAACAACAAAGGGATTGCATGAGTGACTTGTCATACAATTTTGGCTAAGTAATGCCCCTAGCACATTCATGAGACTGGTGATGGAGTTTTTCATGATACATAGGCAAGTTTGTGGTCATATGTTTGGATGATTTATTGATATTTAGTATTAAAAAAAGGAACACTTGGAGCATTTGATCCTAGTCTTTAAAAGGCTACATGATCACTAATTGATGATAAATCTAGAAAAATATGATTTCATACAAGAAGAGCTAACATAATTGGGTTTTGTGATTATAAAAGGAACCCCTAAAATATATTCAAAAAGGTATATGTAATTCTTAACCAACACACACCTAAAAATTCTAGTGATGTATAGAGCTTTCATGGCCTAGCAACATTTTACATAATTTTTTCAAAGAACTTCAGTCAAATATGTGCCCCTATCCTTGAAACCATTAAAGGAGGAATAAATACCAAGTTTAAATGGACATCCATGGCTGATGATTTTTTTGAATAGCTCAAACAAAGGATTACACAATTCCCCATACTTGTTCTCCTTGAATTCAATAAGTTGTTTGTAGTTGAAACTAATGCAAGTAATTTGGGAATTGGGGAAGTACTCAATTAAGAGACTAAACCAATGGCATTTCTCTTAGAAAAGTTGAATGAGGCCAAGAAAAAAGTACAATAAGTATGATCTAGATTTGTATATAATGGTTCAAGCTCTTAAATAATGGAAGAACTACCTCCTACCTATAGAATTTATTATTTATACTGACAATCATGCAGTAATAGTTTTAAATAGATGTGAGAAATTAAGTTGCAAACACATGAAATGGGTAGAAAAATTCCAAGCATACACATTCTCTTATAAAACTTAAGAAGGGCCAAGAAAACAAGTTGGATTATGTCCTAAGAAAGAGACTAAATTTGGTGCAAGAAGTTCAAATTCAAAGCATAGGCATTGATGCATTAAAGGATCTATACAGAAAAGATGAAAAAATTGCTTAGGTATATTAGGTGTGCTCCACATTAATAAAATCATATTATATTTATTATACAATACAAGATGGACTATTTTTCAAAGGATGGTAGTTGTGTATACCAAGATGCTTAATAAGGACTAACCTTATCAAGAAGAAACAATGTCATACGATGGGTGGACACATTGGGATAGATAAAACTCTAAAGCTTGGAAGGAGATACTATCATTGGTCAAATATAAATGTTAGAAAATTAAAAGGAATCATGCACCATCTGCCAAACATCCAAAGGTGTATTAACAAATCAAGGATTATACCAACCTCTCCTTATACCATCAAAATCTTGGGAAAGTTTTGGTATGGATTTTGTCATGGGATTTCCAAGAACTAGGTAGGAACTTAATAGTGTGTTTGTAATTTTTGATAGATTTAGTAAAATGGAACACTTTTTTCCTTGCAAATCCACAAATGATGCATCTAAAATTGCCAACTTATTCTTTGAGGAAGTTATTAGGATACATGACCTAATCATATTTGATAGAGAAATTAAGTTTTAAGGTCAACTTTGGAGGACTCTTTGGAAGAAATTAGGCACAAAACTTCCATTCATCTATACCTATCACCAAAAAACAGATGGGCAAACTGAACTAGTAAATAGATCTCTAGGCAATCTCCTAAGGTATCTAATGTTGGAAATCTGATTGAAAAGATTATTATTGAAAAATGAAGTAGATTGATTGCAAAGAGGGAGATTGTTGATGAAGAATTTTTTAAATCATTTTTTTGTCACTGATGTCAAACCTATTATTTGCTAGAATGACAATTGCTTATAAGATCCAAGTACTATCACTTAGTTGATTGAGTTATGGTTTTGTAATGAAGTGCAAGGATCAGTTAAGATAATGGTAAAATGATATATTGAAAATATACTTGAAGATATAGAGGTTGGCCACACTTGGAAACATTAGAGGAATAAGTTGTAACAAGGTTGTTTGCAAAGCTTAACTAAGTTCATTAGTGAGTGTTGAGCAAGCTAGTTCATGTTGAGCAGATTTTTAGTTTGTGCCAAGAAAATGCAAGATCTAGTGTGTGCTAAGTGATATAGAAGGAGCTGAGAAAAGTAATAAGTTTTGAGCATTAGAAAAACTTAGTGGATGCCAAGTCAATCCATAGTAGGTTTCCAGCATCAGTAAAACATAGTTAGTGTCGAGTAATACAGTATGTGTCGAGCACCAGAATTTCAATAGTGTCAAGCTACTACATTATTTGAAAAGTTAAAGATTTTCCAAATCTACCCCGACAAGTTTGTTACCTTGAATTTTGTGAATTATATGGAGGATAAGGATGATGAGCTGGTGGCAGAGAATTTTAGATAAACCATTTTTGGGTGAATTCAGAAGGATTCTTCATGATGTTTCTAGAAGAAACAAGTTATGGGTTAGATTCATTGAATCCTACCTAATCCATTTGAACTGAAATTAAAGGAGGGAAGAATCAAGTGGGAAAAGAAATTCTAGATTTCTATTTAAGGATTCATAGGCCAAGAAGCAAGAGTTGCTAGGGTGCCAAAATGTGAAGTTGTTGAAGGATGTCAAGGAGAAGGTATTAAGAAGGAAGAACATAGCACAGAGACTCTACTTCAATAAGTGGCCATATAGGATATTACACTGGTATATCAAGCATGAAGACTCAAGGAGACAATGCTTTAAAGGAGAACAAGTTGTAAAAGCTACAAAGACTAAAAGCCAGGAAAATTGTGAAGAGTTGAATAGAGATTTGAAATTTTCAAGTTAAGTTGTGTGTTGTATCAGGTCAAAAGCCCTTGATGTTACTCTATAACAATTGTGCAAGCTTGCAAGATCACTTTAATAAAATTGTGCAAGCTAGGATGCATGAATATTCTAAAGTCCTCTAACTAGGCCCACTTCTAACAGGGTGGTTAAATCCTCTAACAAGGTCACTTTGAACAATGTGTTGTAATCTTTAACAGGGTAGGCCTTTCACAGGGCATCACTTCAGAAGAGTGAGAATTGAGTAGCATGTTACTAGTGGTTTTTTCCAAATTGGGTTTTCATGTAAACCATTATGTTATGTGTTGATCTTTCATGTGTTATGTTTGCATGTTGATTTTATAGTAATTTGCTAGGTAGGGAAGTTTAAGCTTGGATGCATGAATAGTTTAATAGGCTCACTTTACTTGATGAAAAAAAATTAATTGGACATTTGGACCTTAAATAACTGATTCACACCCCCACCCCCCACCCCTCTCTTATTTATTCTAAAGCATTTCTAACAATTGGTATCAAAGCCATCTGCTGATTTAGTTTAGAAGTACTAGAAGGGGGAAGATCAAGATGTCCAAGAGAGAAGTTCTCAAGCTTAATAGAGATAGCTTCACTACATGGAAAAAGTTAATGAAGTTGCATCTTGGATCAATAAGTGATCATGCACAAACCTCAATTGAAGTAGAACATGTTGATCCAATTGTACCCACTACAAAAGATATGAATAAAAAGGAGCACAATCAAGCAATGTTGGAGAGTGCCTCTACACTCAACTATGAGAATTTGATGACATCAAGAAATGTGACTCTACATTCAAGATGTGTAGAGCCTTGACTGATATCTATGGAGGAGATTAGAATGTTTAGAAATCAAAAAGAGGAAGCCTCAGAGGAAAGTTGATGACATGAAAATGGAGGAAGGTGGGAATGCTGCTCAATATACCTCTAGAATGAAAGAAGTAGTAAGTGCAATAAGAAGTTTAGTTGGTCATTTGGAAAATGATACTGTTAATAGAAAATACTTAAGAACTTTGCTCCCCATTTATGCTATTAGAGTTTCATCCATCCAAGAGCTAAGGTGTGTCCCAGGAAATCAGTTAACTTTTGAAGGAATAGTAGGGAGACTCACTGCATTTGAATTGTCTAATTTTGATAACTACAGACCTGATAATCTTGAATCTACTTTCAAGGCCAAGTTATCATTAAAAGACATTAAGGAGGTGAAATGAAAGAAGAAGAAGAAAAAGGTAAAATATGCATCCAGTGATAGCAACACAAATGAAGAAGATGTGGAACAATTGGAAGCACTACTGGCCAGAAGATTTCACAGAGGCAAAGGTAAATACAAAGGTAAGCTTCCTATCATTTATTTTAATTGCAATGAAGTAGGACATATTGCTACAAGATGTACACAAAAGAATAATTATAGAGAAGGTAACAAGAACAAGAACAGAAGAGAAGATGATGGCAGAGATTACAAAGAGAAAGGTAAAAAGTGCTACATTGTTGAAGAAGAAGATTCTGATGGAAATGATGATGAGGTAGTCTATGTAGCCATGAAGGATGAGTCAAATGAAGATGAGGCAATAGAACTAGTAACCTATGTGAACAAAAATGACAAGTGGATCATAGATAGTGGATGCTTGCATCACATGACAGGAGATAAAAGTAATTTTATTACCTTTACTCAGTATGATGGAAATAGTGTTAGATTTGGAAATGATGCTCCATGTCAAATCAAAGGAAAAGGTTTTATTAAGCTTAGAGACAAAATTTCATGTGATAATGCATGCTATGTTGAAGGATTGAACTACAATTTTTTGTGTGTCACAATTAGGCAATATAGGTTGCACAGTAGAATTTGGAAACAAAACTGCCAAAATCTATGATACTGATGGAAATCGGATAGGAAAAGGTGAAAAATCTAGGAGTAATATTTTTTACCTAGATATGGAAGATGCAACCTGTTTTATTGTAAAACTTGATGATGTTTGGTTATGGCATAAAAGGTTATGTCATATTAACTTTGATAATCCAATTAGCATTAGTAAAAACAAGAAAGTCAAAGGTTTGCCTAAGCTAAAGAATCATAAAAATACAATGTGCAAACAATATCAACTAGGAAAGATGACCAAGTCAAGTTTCAAACGAAAAGTCTACCCTTCCAAAGAAGTACTAGAGTTAGAGCATATTGACTTATGTGGCCCAATAGAAGTGCAAAGCTACCAAGGAGATAGATACATAATGCTATTTGTGGATGACTATTCTAGGATGATGACTTTCATGTTCTTAAAGAAATATGATGCATTTCAAATGTTTAAGTGGTATTTGGCCAGGGTCGAGAAGGAAACAAAAAAGAGTCTAAAGTGCCTAAGATCAGACAGAGGAGGAGAGTTTATATCAAAAGAGTTTGAGAAATTTTGCATTGATAAAGGAATCAAGAGACAAACATCAACACCAAGAACTCCCCCATAGAATAGGATTACAAAAATAAGGAATAGATCAGTAATAGACTATATCAGAATCTTGATGATGAGAAAAATGTTGCTCTAAAATATTGGAGAGAAGTTGTAAGTAGTACTGTGTACACCCTAAATCGAGTACAAGTCAAGAAAGGTACAAATGCAACACCTTTTGAATTATGGTATGGTCACTCACCCAATGTAAAACATTTCAAAGTATTTGGTTGCAAATGCTATATTATTAAAGATTCTAGAAATGGCAAGTTTGATGCAAAGAGTGATGAAAGCATATTCCTTGGATACTCCACTAAAAGTAAAGCATATAAGTGTTTGAATACTAACACTAACAAGATTTTGGAGAGTGCAAATGTAAAAGTCGAAGTTGATGAATCCAAGAAATTAGAAGATTATAGATCTTTTATATACTTCTATGAAGGAATGTCTACTAAAGATGAAGTTGCCAACCAAGTTGAGAATCAACAACAAATTTCAGTATCAGCCAAGTCACAGCCATTGAATGTTGAGCTGCATTCAGAAGTTGAGTGCAAGAATGAAGATAATGCACATCTTGATTTTGAAATCAGTACACATGGAAGAGATGATGAAATACTTGAAAGTGATGCACAAAGTGACTCTAAAGATGAAGGACCAAACATGGAAAGAAGGATAGAACCAAGAATATCCAAATATGTGAGAAGACATCACCCTACAAAAAAAATCATTGGTGACAAGGAAGTTAGACCAATGACAAGGAACAAACTAAGGAGTGAATCATGTCTGTTGAGCAAGATTGAGCCCAAAATAGTGAAAGATGCACTGCAAGATGATAATTCGCATAAAGCTATGGAAAAAGAGATAGATCAAATTGAGAAGAACAAAACCTAGACTCTAGTTCCTAGACTAGCTGATAAAAATGTAATTGGTACTAAATGAATCTTTAGAAACAAGCTTGGTGAGATCACAGGAAATAATGCTAGACAAGTCTATAAAGGCTATGCATAAGGACTGGACTATGGGGAAATATTTGCCCCTATTGCAAGAATGGAAGGAGTGAGAACATTGCTTGCATATGCTACTTATAAAGGTTTTAAAGTTTATCAAATGGATGTAAAGTCTACTTTTCTGAATGGTATATTGAAAGAGGAAGTCTACATAGAACAACCAGAGGAATTTGTTGTTAACAACAACAAGGATATGGTTTGTAAATTGCATAAAGCACTCTATGGTCTAAAGCAAGCACCTAGAGCATGGTATGAGAGACTGCACAAGGGTGAATGCACAAAGTTGGGTCGCAATTTCGCGGAAGTCAAATCCGCGAAATGAGACCTCTTAGAAATGGGCACCCAATTTTAAAAAATGCGCACCCATTTTTGGCTCGGGTGCCCGACCCTAAATTTAAAAAACGAGCACCCGTTATTTTTAAAAATTGAGTACCCATTTTTTATTTTCAAAAAATGGGTACCCGTTTCTCAAAAAATTAAAAATTTAAATTTTTAAGAAACGGGCACCCGTTTTTAAAAAATAAAAAAGGGTACTCATTTTTTAAAAGTAAAAAATGGGTCCATGTTTCTTAAAAATTCAAATTTTTAAATTTTCGGTGGATTTTACATGTCGCTTTTAGCTTTTCAAAACGGGTACCCACTTTTTGAAATTCAAATAACAAGTGCCTGTTTCTTACAACATGAGGCGGGATTTTTTTTTCCTACCTCAGATTTTGGTTTGGGACAGGCTTGGTGAGACCAAGCCTATGCCTTGGCCTCTCAAGATTTGGCTAAGGCATTGAACTAACAAATTCATGCCTTGCCATAATTTTTAGAGGGTCTTCTCGATCAAATTTTGACAAAAAAAAACCCCTTTACAGCTCTCACTGTCCTGATTTTAGAAATATAAATTTTATAGAGTTATGATTTTATTTATTATTTTTTTATTTTTTAATCAAAGGTGGTACCTAAATGTAAAATAGCAATGTTCACTAAAACTTTAATAACTTTTTTATTATATATTTTTTCTTAAATTAATTTATATGTCATCAATCTACATTCAATTCTTTTGAAGTTTTAAAAAAAAAAAATTGAAAAAAGTGAAATTTTGATCAAATTATGGTGTCTGTACACGAGAGGTTTTAAAATTTTCTTTTATAGCCAATTAAAAATTATTAATAAAAAAAATATTCATTAAAAAATTCAAGAAAAATATTTTGATCAATCTTTGGTGTGTCAAGTAACTCTATTTAAAAGAATTCGCAAAAATTCATTCATTTGTGTCAAATTATGGTGTCCGTACACGAGCATGGTATGGTCCTGAAATAGGCATTTTGAAAAAGTGATTTTTAAAGATCCATACCAAAAAAATAATCTATCATATGGGTATACAAGTAAATTACATATTCAAAAAGAATATTCTAGGCACTACAATTTTTATTTCTGAGGCTTTTTTATATTTAATCTCTAAATGGCTCAAATTTTGGTATCAATTGACAAAATATTTCAAAAACAGGAAAAACACTTCCACTTTTTGGCCAAGAGTGAGACCCAACTTCTTGCACTGACCCACAAATATCTTGTGAAGATAGGATTTGAGAGAACAGATTACAACAACAACTTGTGTATCAAGGCAAAAAAAGGTAAAGACATTTTGATATCTAAAATCTTTGTTGATGATATAATATTTGGAGGAAAAGATGTCCTATGCAAAGATTTTTCTGACCAAATGAAACATGAGTTTGAGATGTCAATTTATGGAGATCTCAAATTCTTTGTTAGATTGCAAGTACATCAACTGAAGTGTAGCATATTTGTGACCCAATCAAAATATATCAAGGAGATACTCAAGAAATTTGGCTTACAAGACTCAAAACTAGTCAGTACACCAATGGTAACAGGACATAAGTTATCCAAGAATGATGAGTCAGCTGAAGTAAATTAGATAATGTATAGATTATTGATTCAAAAATTGCAGTATGTTGTGCATAGTAGACCAAACATTGCATTAGTTGTTGGAATAGTGGCAAGATTTTTTGCTAACCTAAGAGAAAATCATCTGATGGCAGTAAAAAGAATATTGAGGTACCTAAAAGAAACTGATGACTTTGGCTTGTATTACAAGAGGAGTCAAAAATTTGAGTTGAAAACCTACACTAATATAGAATGGGGAGGTAATATTGATGACAAAAAGAGCACTAGTGGAGGAGCACTTTTCTTAGGTAAAAGATTGGTTACTTGGACCAGCAAAAAGCAAAGTTGTACCTCACAGTCCATAGCAAAAGCTGAATATGTTGCTACTGCTATCAACTGCACTAATATTGTATGGATCAAACATCTATTGCAAGGTATGAAGTAAGAGGTAACTGAACCTATGATACTCTATTGTGATAACACAAGTGCCATCAACATATCAAAGAACCTTGTCATGCATGCCAAAACAAAGCACATTGCAATTAAGTATCACTATGTAAGAGAATTGGTGGAAGATAATCAAGTAAGGATGGAATATGTTAGCTCAAAAGAACAAATTGCTAACATCTTCACAAGAGCACTACCTAAAGATGCATTTGAGTATCTTAGAGGCAAGTTAGGAGTGATACCCTTAGCCAAGGCTACTTAAGTAACAACAAAACTACCATGCATAAGATGAGTTGACTATTAAAATATTACAAATTGATGCAGAGGATACTTACTTTAGGATTTTTCTTGAAGTAATCAAAGTACTAAAATATCAAACAAGTCACAAACACAATCATAGAGGGAAAAATTGGAGTACCTACAAATGTTATACTTGCATGTTAAGATGCTGAGATAATGTATCTTTTGCATTGTTGTCAAAGAGGGAGAAATAGAAAAAAACTAACAAAATGTATAGAATGAAATGGATAGAAGGAGAAGTGTTGATACCAGAATAGCATAAAATGATCAATGCATGTAGAGGGAGAAATAATGTAAGAGGGAGTCAAGAGCAGCACAAGAACAAAGTGAATAGTGGTAAGCCATAGCAAAGAGAAAGAAAAAGAATGTTTAGATATGTAAAGGGAGAATAGTAGAAAGCAAACAAAAAGGAAATAGCAACTCAGAGGGAGAAAATAGTGTAGACAAGCATCAATCAAAGGAATGGCACAACAAAAAAGGAGAATATAGTTTATCAAGAAAAGGATTCAGAGGAATTCATAAGCTAGTTTATGTTGTTGATAAAATGAATAGTTTTGAATAAAGTTTTCTTTTTCGAAATTGATTTGATTTATTGTTTTAACCTAGTTAGAATTTTGATAACTTGGTTGATCAGTTTTGTTTTCCATCAATGCCAAAGAGGGAGATTGTTGGAAATCTAATTGAAAAGAACATTATTGAAAAATGAAGAAAATTGATTACAAAGAGGGAGATTGGTGATGAAGAATGTTTTCAATCATTGTTTTGTCACTAATGTCAAACCTGCTATTTGTTGGAATGACAATGGCTTATAAAGCCAACTGCTATCACTTAGTTGATTGATGAAGAGGATTTAATCAACAAGATGTAACAAAAGCACCTAAGGGAAAGGTTGAGTTATGGTTTTGTAATGAAGTGCAAGGATTAGTCAAGACAATGGTAAAATGATATATTGAAAATATACTTGAAGATATAGAGGTTGACCACACTTACAAAATACTGGAGGAATAAGTTGTAACAAGGTTGTCTACAAAACTTAACTAAGTTAATTAGTGAGTGCCAAGCAAGCTAGTTCATGCTAAGCAAATTTTGAGTTAGTGTCGAGCAAATGCAAAATCTAGTGTGTGTCGAGTGATACAGAAGGATCTAAGCAAAGTAATAGGTGTCAATCATTAGATAAACTTAGTGGATGTCGAGTGAATCCATAGTAGGTGTCGAGCATCAGTAAAATGTAGTTAGTGGCTAAGTGATACAGTATGTGTTGAGCACCAAAATTTCAATAGTGTCGAGCTACTGCATTATTTGAAAAGTCAAAGATTCACCATATCTAAGCTGACAAGTTTGTTACCTTGAATTTTGTGAACCAAATGGAGGATAAGGATGATGAGCTGGTGGCACAGAGTTTTAGATCAACCATTTTTGGGCAAATTTAGAAGGATTCTTCATGATGTTTCTAGAAGAAATAAGATATGGGTTAGATTCATTGAATCCTACCTAATCCATTTGAACTGAAATTAAAGGAGGGAAGAATCGAGTGGTAAAAGCAATTCTAGACTTCTATTTAAGTAGTCACAGGCCAAGAAGCAAGAGTTGTTGGGGTGCCAAAATGTGAAGTTGTTGAAGGATGTCAAGGAGAAGGTATTAAGAAGGAAGAACAGAGCATAGAGACTATGCATTGATAAGTGGCCATATAGTAGATTGCACTAGTATATTGAGCATGAAGACTCAAGGAGATAATGCTTGAAAGGAGAAAAAGCTATCGGAGCTGAAAAGACTAAAAGCTAGGCAAATTGTGAAGAGATGAATAGAGATCTAAAATCTGCAAGTTAAGTTGTGAGTTGTATCGAGTCAAAATCCCATTGTTATTACTCTATAACAATTGTGTAAGCTAGGGTTAAATCTTAGGGATGTAAGTTGGTTTAATAGCCATTTGTAAATCCTTTAATAGGGTGTCATTCCAAGTGAATGTTCTAAAGTCCTCTAACCAGGCCCACTTCTAACAGGGTGGTTAAATCCTCTAACTAGGTCACATTTAATAGTGTGTTGTAGCCTTTAACAGGGCAAGCCTTTCACAAGGCATCACTTCAAAAGACTGAGAATTGAGTAGCGTGTTACTGGTTATTTTTTCCAAATTACGTTTCTATTTAAATCACTATGTTATGTGTTGATCTTTCATGTGTTATGTTTGCATGTTGATTTTATAGTAACTTGCTAGTTAAGAAATTTTAAGCTTGGATGCATGAACAGTTTAATAGGCTTACTTTACTTGATGAAAAAGTTTTAATTGGACATTTGGACCCTGAATAATTGAATATGTGCAAACATGGAATTTCATCCTCCCTCAGGATAAATTTCCATTTAATGATGCCATTAATAGTTGTACTAGGAAAACACCCTTTCAAATTAACTATGGACTACATCCAAGGGGAATCATGGAACTTAGGAAACTACCTAATGATTTGAAAACTAGTGCATGAGGTGAAGAGCTAGAAGAGTTGATCAAAATATATGCTAGGATATGTTTTTGTAATATTTCTTGTGAACTCTGCCCATTTTTTTTTGTTTTTATTATTTTTATGGAGGATCTAAGGTAAGTCACTTAGAATGGGTTGAGTAATTTTTATAGTTTTATTAAATAGATTCTGGAATATGTATGCAATTGGATCAATTTCCTATTGTGCTAAGATGTAATCAGCACCTTAAAAAGGATCTCTAAATATACATGTTTAGAAGGAAATATAAAGAGATACCTTTTTAGAAGGAAAAGAAATGAACATTTACATAGCCCTTGAATAAAATCCCAAATCTAGGGCATGGCAATGAAATCGCAGAGCAAGGGTACATAGATTACAAGGGAAAAACATGGCAGAAAAAATGTAGAGCAAGGGCATGGCAACAAAATCATAGAACAAGGGCATGGCACTGAAATGTAGAGATCACAAGGGCATGACAACCAAATTGCAAAGCAAGTTCATGGGAATGAATTGTAGAGATGACAGCAACAAAATTGCAAAGCAAGGGCATGGAAATGAAATGTGGAGATTACAGCAACAAAATGCATCAATCACAAGGGCATGGCAACATTTAGAGTTGTTTGATGAGACCAAATATTGCTTTTATTTCATGATAGTTAAGACATTTTGTTGATACTCTATTTTATTTCTATCAAAATATTTATGGACCTATGTTTACCGAACCTATGAGTAGAAATTATGTCATCTTTTGCTAGTATTATATATATATATTATATAACATTTCATATAGTTATCAAAATGTGTGTTCTTATATTTGAATTTAATTTGATAAATGTTTATTTGAAAACATGTATGTGTATTGTAACAAACCTGATAATGAAGATTGAAAGATGATTGGAAGAATTCAAAAGTTGACTGCCAACATGATTCAAGAAGAAGAGAATGCTAAGGAGTAGCCACAGGGGATGAAATTTGTAATGGTTCCAGAAGACATGACAGTGAGTAAGGAGGAGCTATGAAGACTTATTGCCTTCTCTACATTTATTCCATGGTGAGCGAATGTTCAAATTTTATTATTCTCGCCTTAAGTCATTATTTCTTCTTCCCACCTTGAGTTGTTATTTTCCTTCTTTCTCTCCTACGGATTTAAAGCTAGGTCATTTACTTTTTTGTTATGGAATAAGTGTTGATATCCTATATATGGGAATTGACCCAAGTGTGTTAGTTTAGCCAGTTAGAAGAAAGGGTTTATGAGAACAGACTATTAACTTTTACAATTGTGTTTTTACAATTCTGTGTTATGTAATAAATTTTTGAAATCTAATAAAATAGTATTTGGCTTATATCTTGTGTTACTAGTTTAGTGAAGCCAACCAAGGGGGCCCACTTGGAAGGTGGCTTAGATTAGGATAGAATAGATTTATTTCCAAGCACTCTTAGTATTGTAAGTACAAGTTGTAAGTTCCATCCTATCGCATTGCACTTCATGAATGTTCATGCAGCATATGTGAGAACAGTTATAGTGGATGAACCAAGTTGGAATCTTTTTTATCCTTTCATTGTATTTCCAATATTCATAAAGTTAAGTGTGTTAGTTTCCTACAGCAATAGTGTAAGTTCTTTTTCTTGCATTTTACTTTCCTGTGGCATAAGCTTAGTGACTCATTAAGAGACCTAGTGCACATACTGTGCTAACCATTTCAAGTATACATCCTTGGGTTGACAAGATTAAATGCACCTCATAGTGGGAAAAATAGTCATTAGTTTGAATATATCATTCCTAAGCATGGCCTAAAGCTTGACTATGATACACCTATTGTGAGGTGGATCATTTTTGGCACCATTACCGGGGATGGTGTCAAGCTAGGAGCATTTTTGAGTCATAGTTCTTAGATAAAGTTTTTTTTAGACATCTTCAATTTGAAGTTTCTTTCACCAGTGTTAAATGTTTAATTACATGCATCGAAGAGGAAGATGATGAGATCAATATGGAAAATTTCTTCCACAGAAGTTTGTTAGTTTGAACAAAGAAATTGAAGAAGAATAAGTTGAAAATAGGAGTAAGGGCTACACCAACAATTGTGCAACTTGCAAATAGTTCTATTGTTACCCCTGATGGGATGATAGAAAACATAGTTGTAACCTTAGATTCTCTAGAATATCCTACAGACTTCATGATTTTATCCCCCAAAGTTAATCTATTTGGTTACCCTATCATCCTAGGTAGACCATGGTTAGCCACAGCTAATGCAAATATAAGTTGCAGATCAAGGAATATGACCATCTCAAATGGCCAAGCAACAAAGAAATTTGATTTATATCCTCCAGCCTGACCATTAATAGATTTAAGTACATCTATTTGGCTAGATTTAGGGGATGAAGAAGAAGAGTTAAACTCTATAGTATAGCTCATGATGTTACATAGACAGTCTTCTCTAAAACTACAAGAGGAAGATTCAGTACTTCAGAGTATCCTCACTAATAGTTGTGTGGTAGAAAAAGATGTATCTGAAAGTTCTGTGTTGGAATTAATCACATATGAAGAATGTGATAAGAATTGTACTCTACTCAAAGAACCTAAAATTCTTTATCCACTCTTATTGTGTGAATTAGAAGCAAGTCCAATCTTTGAAGCTACTATGATAGAGTCCACCACTATTGTTGAACTGGCTAAAGGTCATAATCTCCATGTTAATCCCAAATTAACACCTACACAGATGGAACAGTTAAAAGAATTGCTTCAAAGGAATGAAAAGGCATTTGCATAGGACTATATTGATATGAAAGGGTTAAGTCCTACACTATGCACCCATAGGATATACATCAATAAAGGTTTTTCACCACTTCATCAACCCCAGAGAAGGATAAATCCAAGCCTTAGAGAAATAGTTAAAATTGAATTGCAAAAATTGCTTGATGCTAGCTTTAATTATCCTATATTTAATAGTAGATGGGTGTCATCCCTGGTTATAGTGCCTAAAAAAGGAGGAAAATGGATAATTTTTGTAGATTTTAGAGAATTGAAGAAGGCCACCAAAAAGGATCACTTTCCTTTACCGTTCATAGACCGAGTTCTGGACACTCTAGCTGGAAGGAAGTATTTATCTTTTCTAGATGGGTATTGTGGTTATAACCAAATCAACATTGCTCCTAAATATTAAGACAAAACCACATTTACATGTCCATGGGGTACTTTTGCATACTCTATTTTACCATTTGGTCTATGTAATGCTCCTGCAACATTCCAACGAGTATTTATTAGCATCTTTGTTGATATAACACATGATTGTATGGAAATATACATTGATGATTTCACAACATTTGGAGTCACTTTTGAAGAAGCAATGGTGAATCTTGAAAAGTTTTTGGTAAGGTGTCAAGAACATAATTTGGCACTTAATAGTGAAAAGTGTTTCATGCTCATGCAAGAAGGCATGGTACTTGGTCATTTCATATCAGCTACAAGAATACAAGTGAATCTAGCTAAGATAGAGGTAATTCAAACATTTCCCATACCTACAAAGTCAAAAGATGTGAGATCTTTTCTAGGCCATGCTAGATATTATAGACGTTTCATAAAAGATTTTTAAAAAATAGCTAGTCCCTTGTATAAGTTACTCACAAAAGAAGCTGAATTTAGTTGGATATCCAAATGTGATGAAGCCTTCCTACAACTTAAGAAACTTCTGACTACAACCCTAGTTTTACAAGGTCTTGATTGGAATTTACCTTTTCATATATATACAGATGCCTCTAATTATGCCATAAGTGTTGTCCTAGCACAACAATCTCAAAATTTTGAAAATGTAATCTATTATATTAGTAAGAGCCTTCATGGACTAGAATTAAACTACACAGTGACAAAAAAAGAATTGTTAGCAGTAGTTTATACCCTAAACAAATTTTGGCATTACATAACTGGCTATTCCATATTTGTTCATACTGATCATGCAGCAATTAAATATCTCATGAATAAACTTGCTATAATAGGCAGATTAGCAAGATGGTTACTGTTGTTGCAAGAATTTGATATAACTATTGTTGATAAGCCTAGAAAAGCCAATATTGTAGCTGATTATTTATCAAGAATCCATCATGATAATACTGACACTACTTTGGTAGATGATGCATTTCTGAATGAGCATTTATTTCATATTGTTGTGCAAACTCCATGGTTTAAAGATATTGCTTACTACATTGCAGCCAATAAAATACCAAAATGTTTTTCTTACAAGGAAAAGAAGCTACTTGTAGAGAAAAGTTTTTGTTTCTCCTCGATAGATAATCTCTTGTTCTACATTGGACCTGATCAAGTTATGCGAAGATGTGTGAAAGAAGATGAGACATATGATATTCTACGTGCATGTCATAATGAACCATGCAAAGGACACTTTACAGAAAAAAGAAAAGCCTTGCAAATCTTGACAACTAGTTATTATTGGCTTACACTTCACAAAGATGTAGCCAACTATACAAGGAAGTGTGACAAGTGTCAAAGGATGGGCCGACCAACAAGAATAGATGAAATGCCTCTTAATCCTCAAATGGAATTAACACCATTTTAAAAATGGGGTATGGACTTCATTAGTCCAATTGATCCTCCATCTAATGGAAAATCCTATATTCTTGTACACATTGATTACCTGACAAAATGGGTTGAAGTCAAGGCCATGAAGCGTGCTCGTGATGAAAGAGTTGCTGAATTTTTGTATGAAGAAATATTTACTCACTATGGTGTACCCAAAGAGCTAGTCACTAACAAAGGTGTGCAATTTACCTCTAATCTATTTGCAGAGTTGATGAAATAGTATAACATCAAGCACTAGAAATTCAGTTCTTATCATCCTCAAGCTAATGGACAAGCAAAGGTCACAAACTGTGAACTGGAAAACATCCTAACAAAAATAGTTCATCTACATTGTAGGGATTGGACTAGTAGATTACAAGAAGCTATTTAGGCTACAAGAATTACACCATTTGAGCTCCTGTATAGAAAGGTAGCAATGCTTCTAGTTGAATTTGAACATAAGACTCTAAGGACAGCATTGGAATTAGATATTGAACTTCCTATAACACAAAGAGAATGTCTTTTACATTTTAATTCTCTAGATGAAATGCACAAAGCTACTTTGGAGCACACTGAATAGATACAGAAGCAAAGGAAATAATGGCATGACTCTCATATTATTAGTAAACAATTTCAAGTTGGTGACTGGGCACTATTATATGATTCCAGATTTTAAGAGATGCCAGGAAAGCTCTAGATAAGATGATTGGGACCATATGAAATTAGTCATGTCTTTGATAATCGAGTTGTTCAACTAACTACCATTGATCCAGTATCTTTCAAATTATTAGTCAATGGTCATAGACTCAAATTATATAAATGGCCCCAAACCAAAGAGGACTTCCTACAATAGTTTTAGCTGCCAGATTCAAATATACATCAATAAATTCTTCCTGCAATCAAAGGTGTCAACCTTCTAACTGTTGCTCTTCAACATTAGTTTCTTTATGCATGCTCATAATAAAGACTTCACTTTTTCATTCACTTTCAACTTCCATCTCATCTCATTTCTTTATCTTCCATCCACCCACTTTCCACGTCATCAATTTCTTAAATTTTCAATAAACCCTATGAGATGTTGATGGATGTTGTCGATGTTGATATCACTTCTGCCACCTTTTTTGGTACATACGATAATCAGATTGATAGGTATAACATTTTCAAATTATTATTCACTTATAGTCTACAGATTTTGTTAATTATATTTAATACTGCATAATTTATATGATGGTGGCGTTATGCCAGTCCCTTACCCATACTAGGTCTGACAAGTGTGGACACTTGTCCATATTTAGCAGGGGGTAGAGAAGGTCACTAATATCCAATGGCATTTCTATTTATCTATCAAGATTTTTCCAAATCTTCTCATTCCCTTCATTAATGAAAATTAATTTCCATAAGTACATAAGTGAAGTGCCATACCCCTTATTTTATTTTATGTGATCTGAACCCTATTTTCAGACAATTCTCAACATATTCATGATTTACCTTCAATAAAAGCCATATTATTGTGCATAACAATTTGTTATGACATTAATTTCCTATTAAAACAAAGAAGTGTGAGTTGAGTCTATAAAATAATGAAGCAGCTTGAATTCAAAAGGGGAAAAATAGAGCAAGCAGAGAAAGTGTTAAGAAAATGGGTGGATAGTTGCAAAGGAGAGAACTAGTGGAACATACTATGTTGCTCTTAGACATAGAAGTTGTAAGAAGGTTTAATGCATGTAGATGGCTAGGGTATTTCTTGAGTTTGACTGTGTACACTCAAAAGTGTCACACTCTAAACCATTCTATCCAAACGATTCCATGAGTTTGGAATGTTCGAATGTCGGCTTAGAGCTCCCTATCCATGGAGTGCAAAAGAGTATATTTCAAGAATAAGAAGGCTCTTAGATGAGCCTTAGAGATACTCTTCTTGCTAGTAAACCATGCAACGGGAGGTTCTTTGAGACAAGAGCAAGAGTGCAAATATCTTCAAGGAATTCCTCAAGAATGCAATGCAACTAAAGATTAAACTAGAATGAATATGAAAAGTGCAGCTATTCTAAGCATGGATGAGAGTGTTACAATCCAAATATTAAGCTATTTGAGATAGATTATTGCAAAATGGAAGCTAAACTAACATGCAACATGAATCTAAGCTAAAATGCTATGGCATGAGAGAATGTAGACAAGAAATAGAAGCTCTCCACAAAGCTCCAAAGAAACCTGTTAGAAAACCTGCAGCATAACAATATTCAAAATGAGGATGGATTGATTGGGGGGGAAAGCTCTCTCCCTTTTAAAGATGTATGGACAGTAGAGATCAAGATGAAGATGGTGGATGATCAACGGTGGAATTCAAAAAGAGGAGTGATTCATGTGCACACACAAGTCAACCAATAGAATATAAGTTGACTTGTCATATAAGACAAAAGTCACAAAGCCTTTTCTTTTAATTGCAAAATATTAAAAGAACTTTATGTGTGCACTTTAAGTGGGTTAGAAGAATGGGGTCTTTTATTTAATTAAAAGGGGACATGTTCTTTTAATCAAATAATGAACTTAGGATAGCATAGTCAAACTATAGGTTATAATCAAATAAATTGATTATTAGCAATTTGGTTTAGGTAAATGATTAAATTAATTTAGCCAAAATGTTGAAAAGGGGGCTAAGTCTAGATGACCATTTTTAGGTGATTACAGACTGCATATGATGAAGAGGTGGCCACAGAATTCACAAGGACACTTGATGAGGGTGAAGCTTCCATTTGGGGTTTAACCATGATTGCAACAAAGAAACACATTGCTGAAGTAACGAGGTTGTCTGCAGTTGGAGAACATTACCTCAACACACATGATGCAAGGTCAGCAAGAGCTTAATTTACTAAACTGCTTGATCCTCAAATGGACATTGCAAAGCAAGGATGCAAGAGAATGTCACTACCACCGCCATTAAATGAATTAGTCGTGCATATTATTAGGTACTTTACATGCGAAGGCAGATTCTCATACTTGCATGCACATCATTTCAAATTACTTAGTTGTGAAAGGCATAATCTTGCAGTAAACATTCCAAATTTCTTGTATAATATGCTTTGTATTAGTACAAAAGAAACTCAAAAAGGAAAAGATAATTCTATTACTCATCATGCCTTAATCAAGTTACTAATAGAGAGGTCACTTAGGGATGTGTCTCCCATGACATGTGATGAATTTGCGCAAGCCAAAACTCTATAACCCCAAGCTACCCCTAGTGAACAGCCTAGTGAGGAAAATGTCCCCACTAATGAGCCTACTAAACAGAATACCCAAGAGGCTAAAGCCAAAAATACACAAGGAAATGTGTAAGAAACTATTTTTGTTCAAGAGATTGCGCTTCACCTATGCAAGAGACCTTGAAACCTACTTCTAGCCGAGCCAAGAGGAAATGAAAACTACAAGAAGAAATCTTTGTTTAGGAAAAGGAAGAGCCAAACCCTACAATTGTGAGAGAAAAGAGAACAAAGAAAAGTCTTATAGAAACTACTCCTGCAGCAAAGACACCCAAAGAGAAAAGTAACCAAAAGGCTATGATGCAAGAAGAAACCCCCGTAAGGAGAAGCCCTAGGATGAGAGTCTACTTTTTCTAAAAAATCTACTAGGGAATCCCTTGTGCAAATTGTTTCTGATCACTCTCCTCCCCATCCTAAGATTACAAGCATTCCTAAAAATCCTACTAAGGAATGTAGGGATGAAATCAAAGAAAATCTAGATGATAACCTAGTGGACCTACCAGGTACTTCTAGCTGTAGGGATGAAATAGTTCCTAAATATGTTGATCCAAACATTGCCCTAGTTCCCCATAAATCAACATGGATTACTGATTTTGTAGAACATTTATGGAAGAACAAAGAAAGAGGAAAAGAAATCATGAAGAAGATAGCAGTTCTATCACACTGCAAAAACTCCTTTTTCAGTTGTACGGATAACATTTTTTTGTTGAAGCCTTGTGGAAAAAAGAGAAGAAAAAGATGAATAAGATCATAGCATCTCAAGGTGAAGAAATTTTAGATTAAAGGAACAGTTAGCAAGCCAAAAGAAATGAATGGATCATGCCCTCAAATTAGCTGATCAAACCCTTGCTTGTAGACAACCACCAAGAGTTTATGCTCTTTATTTGAAAGAACAATTTCTTTTCTTTCAATTAATGTTAACTCTTAAGAATGTTAATGTAGAGTTCAAATCAGCACATGAATTTTATGGACTATATCAGACTCTGCCACCCTAGCAGCAAAATTTACTTTGTGAATTATATGTTCATAATTTTTTTATCCCTTCAGAGATTCAATGGAATCCTTTGCTTTACATAGGGTACATACATTTGAGAGCCCTCATGTCCTGGATGTCCAATGAAGCAAACTATGATAGGAAGCTGAATAATTATAGGGATGAGGAAAGGACAGAACCCTTGCCTTTAAGAGCAAAGAGTAGCAAGCTAGATGAAGTTCTCAGGGATTGGTTCACATTAACTTATGGAAAGAAGAATCTAGAAGTAAGGGATAGGATCTTTGTTGCCAGAGCTAAGGTTTATGTTTATTATGAAAATTTTCCCTACTTTTCTTTTCAGAGAGTTATGACTGGTGCTAGGAGTAGATGGGCTAGATTTCCTGAATCTATTAAAAATTCAAAACCACATAGTCCCATTAACTTGGAGGCAACACTTCAGAGGGTTCCAAAATATTTAGAGTTAGGGAAGCAGACCAGACCAAAGTTGTGGTGTCCCCTAACCATCCAGCCTCTAATGCTCTTATGGCCTTTGCATGACATTAATGTTGATAGACTCAACAAGCTACAAGAAGATCATAGAAGGGAAGTGTGGGAGAGAACTAGAGGATTTTACTATACCTTCAAGAGCAGAAGGAAAGGAAGAATAGAAATTGGAGAGTTTGAGTCATTAACAAGGAAGTGCAATGCTTGAGGACAAGCATTAGTTTAGCAGGAGGTAGATGATGAGACCAAATATTGCCTTTATTTCATGATAGTTAAGACACTTTTTTAATACTCTATTTTATTTCTATCAAAACATTTGTGGACCTGTGTCTACCGAACCTATGATAAACCTATGGGTAGAAATTATGCCATCTTTTGCTAGTATTATATATATTATGCAGTATTTCATATAGTTATCAAAATGTGTGTTCTTATATTTGAATTTAATTTGATAAATGTTTATTTGCAAACATGCCTCTGTATTGTAACTAACCTGTTAATGAAGACTGAAAGATGATTGGAAGAATTCAAAAGTTGAGCGCCAATAGCATTCAAGGAGAAGAGAATGCTAAGGAGTAGCCATGGTGGAGGAAAGTTGTAATGGTTCTAGAAGACATGGTAGCAAGTAAGGAGGAGCTATGAAGACTTATTGCCTTCTTTGTATTTATTCCATGGTGAGTGGATGTTCAAACTTTATTATTCCTGCCTTAAGCCGTTATTTCTTCTTCCTGCCTTGAGTTTTTATTTTCCTTCTTTCTCTCCTATGGATTTAAAGCTAGGTCATTTACTTTTTTGTTATGGAATAAATTTTGATCTCTTATATATAGGAATCGACCCAAGTGTGTTAGTTTATCCAGTTAGAAGAAAGATTTTATGAGAATAGACTATTAACTTTTACAGTTGTGTTTTTATAGTTTTGTGTTATGTAATGGTTTTCTAAAATCTAATGAAATAGTTTTTGGCTTCTATCTTGTGTTAGTAGTTTAGTGAAGCTAACCAAGAGGGCCGACTTGGAAGGTGGATTAGATTAGGATAGAATATATTTATTTCCAAGAATTCTTAGTATTGTAAGTAGAAGTTGTAAGTTCCTTCCTATAGCATTGCACTTCGTGAATGTTCCTGCAACATATGTGAGAATAGTTATAGTGGATGAACCAAGTTGGAATCTTTGTTATCCTTTCATTGTATTTCTAGTATTCATAGAGTTAAGAGTGTTAGTTTCCTACAACATTAGTGTAAGTTCTTTTTCTTACATTTTACTTTCCTGCAGCATAAGCTTAGTGACTCATTAAGAGACCTAGTGCACATACTGTGCCGACCATTCCAAGTATACATCCTTAGGTTGATAAGATTAAATGCACCTGATAGTGGGAAAAATAGTCCTTAGTTTGAATATATATTCCTGAGCATGGCCTAGAGCATGACTATGATACACCCATTGTACTAAGGCAGATCATTGTCCACCCTCATATGAGGCTCTCTACCATCTTTCACACATAGCTCTCCACAATCAAAAAAAATGGGGAATGATATATGTTATTTTTTCCTTCTTTGTATACTCACACGGGTGTCTCAATTATGATGCTAACATCAGTATTGTGATGGCATCAAGGATAATTTCTAAAAGAAACATGAGAATCATCACAATTTGACCCCAAATGTTGTAGTGAAAGAGTGTGGACTCTTATAAGCTAAGGAAATAAATAAATTATGAAAGGATATGTCACAAATGAGAATAAACCCTTGAAGGGAAGAGATTTTTTTTTTGCCATACATCTTCCTTCAAGAGGAGTTTCATGAACAAAAATAAAGCTTACAAGAAGAACAAGGATGCAACTATTTAGGTCCCGTATGTAGGTGAAAAAAGGGATCCTTTGAAGAGGGATGAAAAAATTTAAAGCACACAGTAAAATTAAATGCTTATAATGAATATTGTTTAGAAAATAAAGAATTGGTGATGATCAATATTATGCACCTCTTGTATAAGAGAGAGTCATGATCAAGACATAATTCTTTGCAGGAAAAGAATGTCACGTAATAAACATGTACTACTATACTAAGGAAAGGTAATCCTTAAACAAAGAGAGAGATAAAGAATGTACAAAGGAACCTTTCCCCCCAAGCATGAGACAAGAAATAAAATATTTGATAGGATTATATAAAAAAACCCTAAAAGATATAAAGATAAAT
Organism: Cupressus sempervirens; assembly: GCA_028749045.1. Lineage (NCBI taxonomy): Eukaryota > Viridiplantae > Streptophyta > Pinopsida > Cupressales > Cupressaceae > Cupressus > Cupressus sempervirens. Next base: position 484,434,776 of record CM053786.1, read on the forward strand.
CATAAGAAACAACCGACAGGCATACACAAAGTACAAGCATTTCATATCTAGTAATAAGTATTATTTAACAATGCACCACCATATATGATTAAAGAAAGAAAGATCATAGGATATCTAACTCTAAACAAAATAAAATGCTAGAAAATATATCATGTATGAAGTAAACTATAGAAACATTAATATCCAAAGTATAAATATATAGTTGCTAGGTAATAGATATATGATACTATATTTAACAAAGCTTTTCATAGCCAAAGATAAGAATGTGCCATAAAATAATGAAATATATAGATAATGAAGGAAGAAGATGAAAGGATGCCACATTATGCCCACTTAGTTATAAAGGGATAGTGGATCCTTAAGAAAAAAGGAAAGGAAGATCCAATGAGAGATTATTTATAATAAAGTTGCACTTACAAGCATAATAAATGTATGCAATAGAAAACATCAAATTATAAGATAATGCAAGTTCAAAAAGGATATTTGAAAAGAGAAGACAAGAAGAATGCAAGTTCAAAAAGGATATTTGAAAAGAGAAGACAAGAAGAATGCAAGTTCAAAAAGGATATTCAAAAATAGAAGACAAGAAGAATCACATTATACCTCCCTAAGTGTTTCAATTTATACTAGACATGTAATCACAATAAATGAATACAAGAAAACATATCATCATATAAAATGAAAACAAGTCAAAAAAGGGAGAAAATGTATCCTATGATATAGAAAGAGGAAACAAGGCCTTTCCCCCCAAGTGAGGGGACAAGGGGAATGACTATTATTTCACTCACAAAGTAGGAAAATGAGCCCTTAAAAGATAGGCTAACAATGTCTCATAGCTAGGAGCAACATAATAGGGATGTGGATGCATCAAGTAAAATGACAATTAAAAAGATAGCATTCAACATTGCAAGTTATATTAACTATAACACAAGAAGTAATTTTAAAATAAGGATGAAGCATAGATTAAGAAGGTCTATTAGGTTTAATTAGATGGAAATATAAAGAGAAGCATTCAATATGCATATACTCATCAAATATGTCTCATTAGGAAGTGAGTAATCCATGTGGGTTTTCTCCAAATAGGATGATCATCCAAGGAAGGAGGAAAGCACCCATTAGAGTAAGGATTTTTGTGAGGAAGAGAGTAGTCAATATTCCCATCCAAGGAATCATCCCAAATAGTATAACTATCAAGCTTAAGAACATCATAAATCACTAAAGGTTGATCAAGATCATCTTTAGACTCAATGAAAGAACATGTTGAAGCATCATCATATGCATAAAATGGAATAATTTGAATATCATGAATGAAGTTTGAAAAGAAAGATAACCCCATTGAAAGGAAATGTAATCTAAATATTAATTAGATGCAATTTTTTGGTATTTTCAAAATGCAAATATATGAAATGCAATCTATATAAAAATAATGCAAAAGGATATCTAAATACCACAAATGCAAGAAATAGTAGATCTAGTATACCAAAATATAACATACAAATAGAGATAATGCAATCTAACTCCAACAATAAAGAGGCATGAATTTGGGTTCACCAAAATTTTTAGAGAGAAAAAGGAAGATACTTTAAATAGGGTTGAAAATCACCCAATTTTGGGCTCAAATATGTATGTGAGGGAAAGAAGGGGATTTCTAAACATGATTCAACTTATCATTTGAATTAGACTAGCTTGGACCCAAAGGAAGAAGAGTGCTACTACTAAATTCAAATTATAAAGAGGAATGCAATACAAAAAAATGTACTCTTTGGCCCTTGATAGGATAATGTGAATGTGAAATTGAACTATTGCTTAAATAATGTAATTCTAGATATTGTATGAACACAATTAGGCCAATTAAGATATGGATCTAAGGTAAAGATATGAAAGGAAATAAAATGTAAAGAACTCACCTAGAAATTCATAGAGAAAGATTTATTTTAGATCCAAAACTCACAAATCTAGACTGTTTCTAAATATCTATTCATGATTCCGGCAATAAAACAACAAAAGGAACAAAACCCAAAAATATCCCTAAAAATAGACACTGGAAGACTACTTCTCCATAAAACTCATGAAAATTAGGTTTTGGACCTAGAAAAATTTCATTGATATCTTACAAATCAACATAGAAAATAAGGGTTTTGGGGTTGACATTTTATCAAGGCTTTTCTTGGTCAAGCCCTAGGTTAAGGAATTAATTGTAAATTGAAATGTAAATAATAAGAAAAATTGTTACATGTAGTGCTAACAATTGGATAATAGTGATATGTAATTATTGTCATTTATGGCAACACATGATGTAAATGTTGACAAGAAACCTCAAAAATAAAGATACTTAGTGTTTGGTAATTAAAAAATTATCTAAGTATAGAATTTGGTTTATAGCAGTGTATAGTTTTGTTTATAACATGTTGCAGATGTCACATTATGACAAGTGAAGATACATGGAGCTAGCATACATTTTTTTGATGATGTGTATAACCTTGGAAATTTGTACAAACTATACGAAACAAAGTTAATCATGTTTTTATGAAGCAGGACAACAGAATTAAAGGAAAGAATCATTTTATTTACAAAACAATTACTTGCCCAATTAGGGCTAACATCCTAGATGTTTACCCTAACTTGAAAAAGTAAATTGTGGTCTTAGTTGACCTAGTAGTAATTTATGAAAAAGCATGGTATATATGTGTACACTCAAAAGTTTCCCACTCTAAACCCTTCTATCCAAACGATTCCATGAGTTGGAATGTTCAGATGTCGACTTAGAGCTCCCTATCCATGGAGTGCAAGAGAGTATATTTCAAGTTCAAGGGATCTTAGATGAGCCTTAGATATACTCTTCTTGCTAGTAAACTATGCAATGGTAGGTTCCAAAGACAAGATGCAAGAATGCAAATGTCCCAAGGAGTTCCTCAAGAATGCAATGCAAATGAAAATTAAGCTAGAATGAGATGCAAAGTGGAGCTATAATAAAACATGTATGAGAGTGTTACAATACAATACCATGAGATTAAGCTACATGTAAAAATGAAAGCTAAGCTAAGCTAGAATGCCATGATGCCATGGATGAAAGAATGTAGAAAATAAATAAAAGTTCTCCACAAAGCTCCAAAGAAACCTGTTAGAAAACCTGCAGCATAACAATATTCAAAATGAGGATGGATTGAGGGGGGAAGCTCTCTCCCTTTTAAAGATGTATGGATGGTAGAGATCAAGATGAAGATGGTGGATGATCAACGGTGGAATTCAAAAAGAGGAGTAATCCATGTGCACACACAAGTCAACCAATAGAATATAAGTTGATTTGTCATATAAGACAAAAGTCACAAAGCCTTTTCTTTTAATTGCAAATTAGAAAAAGGACTTTATGTGTGCACTTTAAGTGGGTTAGAAGAATGGGGTCTTTTATTAATTAAAAGGGGACATGTTCTTTTAATCAAATAATGAACTTAGGATAGCATAGTCAAACTATAGGTTATAATCAAATAAATTGATTATTAGCAATTTGGTCTAGGTAAATGATTAAATTAATTTAGCCAAAATGTTGAAAAGGGGGCTAATAGTCTAGATGACCATTTTTAGTTGATTACATTTGCCCCTCTTTGACTAATGCGTGATCGATCTGGGAACACATTATGTCAAAGAAAATAGAAAGCCAAGTAGGCGGTGATAGATATAGATATCTAATTTTGAAGAACGAAATGTAGAAAAAGATAGCAAGTCTTAAATGTACAGCCTGATAGTGGTAGTACTGAACACTAGGAAAAGATGATGTCAGAATTCAAGAAGAATGCTAACACTTAGCAAAGTAGATAGATCGAGAACAAGTGAAAAGATCAAACAAATGCTCCTAAGAAATAGATAGTTGTAGCAATCAGTGATAGATTATTTTTCCCCCTCGAGATTGAAATTGAAATGAGGTAAGGGGATGCAAAAATTGGCTAGACATGAGAAAATTAGAATATAACAATGTCCAAGATGACAAATAGATGACTAGAACCCAAGAATGACAATAAAAAAATTGATAAAATGCCCTAGTTTGACTAGAGTTGACCTTGAAGGATATATCATAAAAATTAGGTTGAAACGAGTAGAAAGGTGATTTTAGACATGAAACAGTGAATTTAAGTAGATATGAAGTATTGAAATGATGAAGACATGAAGAAGTGAAGATGCCCCAGTGATGATTCAGAGATTAGACCTCAAAAGGTCAGCTAACTACTCAAAAGAAAGTAGAATTTTAAAAGACAATTTTGACCATCAAGATGAACTTGAATTTGGATTTCGATCCCAAAAATGAATCTAGGAAATTGAAATTACTTAAGAGGTCAAAACTTTATATAATGTGATGATAAGATAGAAAAGAGATGAAATGAAAGATTAAGAAGGTGAAAAGACATGAACAAGAAGAAAGTAAAGAAATATGTGAAAGGAGTTAGCTGATATGTCCACAAAAAGATGAAGAGAGAGCTCTCCCCATATGCAAGAATGCAAGACTAAGCTAGAAAATGAACCTAAAATGCAAGCTAATATGCAAAGTGGTTTACTAGCAAGAAGTGCATAACATTTAGACTCTTAATTTCATCATTGAGCATTTATTAGGGACATCATGAGATCATACAACCATCACTAGTATAACTATGAGGATATGAATATGATCGATATCAAATAGGTATGTGGAAATCCAATCTAAGCATCAGAGACATGTAAGTCAGGATAACTACGTGATTAGATTCCCTAAGTTTAATTTAGCAAGATTACACCTGTATCAAGGCATAAGTGCCAGGATAAACCCTGAGTGCAATCTTGCAAAATAGTCAAGGATGATACATTTGTAAGTCAAAATGTTGAATAGTACAAGCATAAATGCTTACAACACTATAAACAAACAAAGTATAACCACAAGAAGAAATCAAGAAACTATGTCCCATGCCCCTAGTCTTCTAGTCAATGACATCCTCAAAAGACTATTAGGGAGGGAACAAATGGCAAAGAAATCATCATAGACAGCACACAAAGTAGATAAAGATCAGCATAGCTCTGTCATTTAAATCTTAAAGTGTGTGTGTGTAAGTCACTTGGCCATTTCTTCAAGACTTGATTTTGATAGTGAGAAATATCACAACATCGAAGATCGTAGGTAAACTATCTGTAAAGCACTATTTAAAAAAAAACACTTGATGTCAAAGTGGGGGAAGTGTTGAGAAACATTGTTTTGTGAGTTGTCAAAGAAACCCTAATGCACAAGAATACCTTAATAGGCTAAGCAGTTGTGCCCCCAAGACGAGGACAAGAAACAATTCCAAGCTAGGAAATGTGTAGCAAAATAGGTGATTGAGACTGATAGACAGAGGTGCAAGGGTCTCAAGTAGCACCTGTTTCCAGATTTTTACCACTTGACAAATTTTTTCAGGACTTTTTTTTAAAAAATTGTATTTTTTGTTTTATTTTTTTTTTTTTTGGTGATACATCAAAGCACCTATTGCTAGGTTTTCACTAAGATGATCATTTTTTTAGGACATTTTCTAATTTTTAGAAATTTTTAGAAGGTTTTAAAGATCACTAGTTCTCAAGCAAGATCACATCATTTTCTCCCAATATCTAGCAAGGTATAGGATATGATGGAGCAACGAGCTAGTGGATAAGCAAAGATGGATGAAAAAAGAGTATGAAGCAAGTGAAAGTGATCCTCAAAGACTGACTCCTCAAGAGTACCCAAGCTAGGGAAAGAGGTGAAATAGTCATATGAAGCATATTTTTCATAAGCAATGGAAGTAATGAGAAAGATAGCATGTAGGATAAGCAGTGGAAGCCAATGAGAGAGATAGCATGAAAGCATGCAATCCAAGAGAGCAGACATGTCAAGAGGCCTACGAGAACCATGTTTTATTTATTGTGATCAAGACCAAGGGGTCAACTAGATAGGATAGCGATGGGATAGAGCAATAAAAATAAAGCTCAACATGGAGGCTATGAGGGAATGAGAAAGCACAAATAAAGAATCTCATGGATAAGATAGTCAATATGCAAAGATAGCTCGACATTGTCAAGACCAAAGAGAGAAGAGGGGATAGATGGATGATGGAAGAATTACGGATGACACCTGTTTGCCAAGTTTTCATCATGGTACTTATCCAAGGTGCCACAAGAAGTAGTTTTCACCATAGGATAAATTTATTTCTCTTTACTTTTGCTACCAAGGTGCCACAAGAAGTGGTTTTCACCAATGTACTTTTTCATTTTTTTCATTTTTTCTATTTTTTCTATTTTTTTTCTTTTTTTGAATTTTTAGAAAGAGCTCAAGCTTTTTGAATGTAGATAGTGCTCCTATAGGAAAGATAAGCCATGATAAGCCAAGACCATAGAAAGGTATGCTCAAAGAATTTGATAGGGTGATGAAAGGGAAATGGTAGTAGGAAGAATATATGGAGGATAAGAGTTCATGTATAGAAAGGAGGTGTAAGCTTTAGAGGATTTCATGTGGGTAGCTAAAATATTGGACAAGATCAACATTGACACACACCTTGAAGTGTATAGGAACAATGGAGGAATCATGGATGAAGTAGCTTGAGGTTTAGATGTATGAGGTGGTAGAAGAGATTTGGAAAAAAGTGGATTGGAAGGCTTTGGAATATTTTTAGAAAGATTTTTGGAAGAAGATGGAATGGAAGCCTTTGGAAGCTTGAATGTCAACTTTGAAGTATTTTCAATATTCAAGTCTTTTAAAAGAGACTTGGGAATCCATATAGCTTTAGATTTTTCTTTGGATACTTCAAAACACATTTCTTCAATAATGGGTTTAGGAACCCATATTTTCTTTGATTTAGCTTTTTTAATAGTGGACCTTTGCAGTCTCTTTTGTGTTTTCTCCTTCTTAGCATTCACATGTCGATTAGATGGGACATAGTGATCTTTCTTTTTCAATGGATTCTTATGTTTATTCTCACTTCCAAAGGAATTGGGATTTGTGGATGAATAAGGCTGATATGACTGGTTTAGATGGATAGATGGGTGAAAAGTCATCAAGGATGAGTGTCTTTGTTGATCTTGAGGTATGATGAGAGAGCTAGAAGTGGAAAGTGTAGGAGATGAAGGAACATAAGGTCCCAATATAGATGGAAGGTTTGAAGGCTTTAGCTTTGATGGATAAGGACTAAGGATAGACTTAGGAGATGCAAATGGATAGTGAAAAGGGACATCAACATCTTTAGAGTGAGCAACATGGTCAAAGCCATCAATAGACTCATGAGTAGCTTTGATAAGAGCAACATTTTTAATAGGAGCACTTGAAGCTTGAGTAAAATTTTGAAGTGGATATGGAGAAGTAGAACATGAGGGGATGCTTTGATCTTGACAAGTAGCTTTGGATAGCATATGAAGAGAACTTTTCTCATAATTTTAAGTAAGCTCAAGGGAGATAATGGAAGTGGTATGTTCATCATACTTAGGAGATGGGCATGATATATGATATGGAGGGGAAAAATCTTGAAAGAGATGAAAGGGTGCTTGATCTTGATCTTTCTTGACATTTATAGCTTTTTCTTTTTGAAAGTCCTCTTGACATGGAGCCACTTCTAAGGACAAGGGAGAATGAAGAGTGAATGGAGTAGTGCTTGGATTAGGTATAGTAGTGCATGAAGGTTGAGGATGTTTAGGATTAGTAGCACGGAAAAGGTTTGCAGCCAAGTGAAGGTTAGCTTGAGTTTCTTTTAGAGGTAGCCCTTTAGGATACACGTATTGCATATGGAAAGCACTAGGTTCTTTGTTTGATGGAGGCATGTTGGAAAGCTTTGAAGTGTTGGGAGATGCATGAGTGTTGGAAGAAGTGGAAGATGTAATGGAGCCACTACTAGACATAGGTCCATCAATGTAATCTTTCTCAAGAGAAGTATCCTTAGCACATGAGTCACTAGAGGTTCCAAGATCAACAATCTCATCATCAATGAGATCTTAGATTTTATGTTTCAGCTCTATACAATTAGAAGTAGCATGGTCATTCGATTGATGATAGGCACAATAGGTATCAAAGAATGGATTTCCATAGGAGCTAGACTTAGGAAACATGATGAGCTTGGTGCCAAGAAGTGTTCTCAAAATGTCATCATAAGAATTTCCCAAGGGAGTAAAATTTCTCTCAAAAGTATGTCTAGAGTCCTTTGGTTGCTTCCCAAGTGAATAGCATGCATACATGTATTCATCATTTTCTTGATCAAAGATAGGTTTATCATGAAATTTTGGCATAGGCTCAAAGGATGTATCACTTGCTTGTTCTCTAAAGAGGTCTTTAGATCTAGAAGAATAAGACATTTGATGTCTTAAAGTAGAGCATGTAGACCTAGAAGAAGAGGATGACCTCAAAGAAGGTGACTCACATGCATGTAAAGACCTTAAGGAAGATTCATGTAATGATGCAATCTTCTCCTCTAACCTTTTCTCAAGTTTAGACTTCATTTTTGTCATGTGCTTAGAGAGATGAAGGTAAGAAAGATCATTTGTCTCTTCTAGTTCTTTGTATTGTGCATATAGATCTTGAAACTCTTTAGTGACATGGAGGATATCATGATCATCTAGATTTGGTTGAAGTTTGGTAGCACAAGGTTTAGATTGCATAGTTTTAGATGCAAAGCCAAGCATAAAAGAGCCTAGAAGATGACTTGATGTTGAAACTATAGGAGGTAGAGTGTTCACTTGCCAAGATAGTAAAGAGAGATTAAAGTGACTTTTCAAACAATATGTCCAAAAAGCTTACGACATGAATGACTCAAGTCAATAGCTAGGAAAGATGCCCAAAATAGCCAAATAGATAGAGCAAGCAGGGTGACAAGTGAACAACTCTCCAACCCAAGAGTGTAGTCAAGAAATCAAGGCAACCATTTAAGCAAAAGGATAACTAGCAAGCGAACATAGACCATGAAGACAAAAAAATCAAGAGCACTAAGACCAAAGATCCACTTTAAGCATGTTCCAGAACTAGAGACATAAAAAATAAAAATCAAATGATGAGACTCCCCTTAGCAAGAAACACAAGAAAATGTTTGCATTTGATGTTTTGACTTGGTTGACAAAGTTTGACAATAGTTGATAGCATAGAAAGTTTGATGTTCAAAAGCAATTTCTTTCCAAGCAAGATAGTGACACATGGAGTATTCTTCAAAAAATCAAGCAAGGGACAAAGCAACCTTGCATGATACAAGCATATGTGACATCTCAAAAGAATTCCCTAGAATTATCGTCATGTGTATGTTCAAAAGATTTTCACAAGTATAGCACATTCGAGAACACATAAAGCAATATCTACCTAAAGGGCATGGTTCATTACTCGACAACTTGGCCCACACTTGATGCTCCTTCGCCTCACAACAAGTGGTTGCCCACAATATATATTGGCTTTGTCATGGAAATTCCATAAGCATAACCAACGGAACACATATGGTGAGTGTAAATCTTGGGGTGATCTGAGTAGTCCACTAGGATCAATTCTTGCACCAAGAAGTTGAGCGGCTAAAAAAAGGTAGTTACTAACTTAGAGTTTTTAGATCAGGCTTCTATTCATAGTGTTCCTCTTGCTCCCAATTACGGGACACCTCACCTTGCAATGAGTAACCGATCTTGCGACCACAAGAGTACCTTAAGCATTCTTGCCTAGTGATCTCCCTATGGTCAAAATCCCATAAGCGATCACACTAGGCGAAGACAAACACTATGTCTACCAAGGTTTTGTGTCCTTGATAGCCTTGAGTTTATAGTGGGTTGGAAGAGCCAGGTAATCGGCTTGTCCCCACTTGGGTCGTTCCTCTCAGGTTGTCCGAGAGCAGGCCCTCTAAAGGATTCTAAACTACACAAAGAGTAGATTAACTTTTGGAAGTCAAGATTTCTGATTCACCACAAGGGTGAAGAGCATACTCTCCTATTCCAATTGTTTTCTCCCAAACATGCCAAGAAGATTCAGTTACCCCTTGCTTTTGAAACCAAATGGCAAGTCAAGATTTCTGATTCACCACAAGGGTGAAGAGCATACTCTCCTATTACCAAAAGACTCCAATCACAAGTTTTATGTGCCTATGAAAAATGAACAGTTAGTCACTGCCACACATGAAAACAAAAAAGCAAGAAATTTTGGGTTTTTATGCTTTGGGCAGCCCTACGAACAATTGTTAGTAGCCCTTGTGCATTTGAAACTTTGACATTCGTTCTTCTTATGCAATGTTTCAATTTTTTTTTCACAAAGATGGCAACCTGTAATCAAAACTTGTTAGCACCACAAGTTAGTGTAAAATAACATAAAAATTTGCAATAAAAATTGGTTATTTGACTCAAAAATTCAATTTATCTTTCAACCAAGTGCATGCAAAGAAAGTGCAAGTTAATCACAAATGCTCTCATTTTTACTCTTTGATTTTGACCTAGTCAACAAGATTGGACTTGTTTGCTATGATTTTGGATCCAAAAATAGAAATGAAAAGAAGAGACCCCTACTAAAAATTAGAGAGCTTTCCAAAAATGTAAGAAAGTCAAAAAAATCTTTTCATTTGCTCCCTAGAGATCGATTTTGTCAAAACAGGCCAAATTTATCAAATCGAGTTTTTGATCTTTAATATGACCTCAAAATTCAAAACAAAAAGAAAGAACCCCCATTAGAATTCAAAAACCTTTTTGAAAATGTAAGTGTTTCCAAAAAATGCGCTGATTTGTGATCAAAAACAAATTTTTATGAAAAATAAAGAAAAAATCATAACTCCCGCAAATCAAGTCAAAATTCTCTGAAAATCAGACTGAGACATTTTGAACATATACTTAACCTACAAAAAAAATTCAAAACCAAAATCCAAGTGGTTTAAAAGATATGATCAAATCTTTAAACCAACTAGATTTTTGGCCTTCAAACCAATCTACTTATGGGTTGGCCTTAAAATCCAAGTGATAATTCTACAAAAGCACTTGATTAGATCCAATATGCTGCTGTAAAAAATTAGAGATTAAATATAAAATCAAATGGAGCTAGAAACTTGATTCAACCCCCATGGTGGGTGCCAAAAATGTACACTCGAAAGTGTCCCACTCTAAACCATTCTATCCAAATGATTCCATGAGTTGGAATGTCCGGATGCCGGCTTAGAGCTCCCTATCCATGGAGTGCAAGAGAGTATATTTCAAGTTCAAGGGATCTTAGATGAGCCTTAGAGATACTCTTCTTGCTAGTAAACCATGCAATGGGAGGTTCCAAAGACAAGATGCAAGAATGCAAATGTCCCAAGGAGTTCCTCAAGAATGCAATGCAAATGAAAATTAAGCTAGAATGAGATGCAAAGTGGAGCTATGCTAAAACATGTATGAGAGTGTTACAATAAAATACCATGAGATTAAGCTACATGTAAAAATGAAAGCTAAGCTAAGCTAGAATGCCATGATGCCATGGATGAGAGAATGTAGACAAAAAATAGAAGTTCTCCACAAAGCTCCAAAGAAACCTATTAGAAAACTTACAGCATAACAATATTCAAAATGAGGATGGATTGAGGGGGGAAGCTCTCTCCCTTTTAAATATGTATGGATGGTAGAGATCAAGATGAAGATGGTGGATAATCAATGGTGGAATTCAAAAAGAGGAGTGATTCATGTGCACACACAAGTCAACCAATAGAATATAAGTTGACTTGTCATATAAGACAAAAGTCACAAAGCCTTTTCTTTTAATTGCAAAATAGAAAAAGGACTTTATGTGTGCACTTTAAGTGGGTTAGAAGAATGGGGTCTTTTATTAATTAAAAGGGGACATGTTCTTTTAATCAAATAATGAACTTATGATAACATAGTCAAACTATAGGTTATAATCAAATAAATTAATTATTAGCAATTTGGTCTAGGTAAATGATTAAATTAATTTAGCCAAAATGTTGAAAAGGGGGCTAATAGTCTAGATGACCATTTTTAGGTGATTACAATATGCAAAGGACTTCTTGTGATAAGAAGTGTGCTTGTGAGATTATAAAAGAATTGTGAATTGTGAATTGTGATGAGTGAACTTTTGTGAAAGTGATATACGCAAAGTTTTGTATGAGCTATCTAGTGATCTAAGACTGAGTTGAAGATTAGAGATTAGAAAAGAAAGGAAAATAAAAGTAAATTACTTGTTTGAGTAGTGAGCTCTTCTTATAGTTGAAATTGCATGTTTGGGTAGTAGATTCTTCTTGCATACATTACACCACAACTCCTAACAGGGTTGGCACAACTTAGAAATAGGGTTGGAATCTCCTAACAAGGATCCAAAGTCTCCTAAAAGGGACTCCTTATACTAAATTTTCTCATTGAATCCTAATAGGGTCCATCCTCTAACAAGGCACTTATATATCAGTATATCATCTAGTGGGTATCATCCCCACTAGGGTTTTCCCTTGGCCAAGGTTTCCCTAGTTAACAAAATATGGTGTTATGAGTTAGCTTTGTGCATTGTTATTGTTACTATTTAGCATTACTTTATTGCTTTGTCCCCAGTAATCCTTATTTCTAACAATTGGTATTAGAGCATAGTTACTTTGAAGAGGCTTAACATCTTAAGTAAGATCCCTATGGATATGGAATAATTGATGAAGAAACTCAAAGAAGCTCTTGAACAAATTGATCTCATTACTGATGAAAGAGATAATTTGAAGGAAAGATATGAAGACTCCAAAGTATACATTGGTTAGCTGAAGGAAAAGATTGAACATCTAAAATCCAAGCGTGGATCTACTGAATCTAGAACTACTGATGATGACTATTCAAAGTTGAAGACAAAGTATAAGATCTTGAAGCATGAGTTGAAGATTAAAAATTTGAAGTTGACTTTGACAAATGATCCTAGAAAAGTTGAATCTGATTTGAAGACTAAAAATGTAGATCTAAGAGAAAGTCTGGCAAAGAAAACATCTGAGTTTGAAACATTGAAAGAAGATCATGAAGAACTCCATAAGTACACTACTATTGTGAAAGGTGAATTAACATAGTGCAAAAAGTAGCTTGAGAAGCTTTATTCTAGCAGAGAAAAGCTTGATGATTCAATTTCTATACAAAGACCTTCTTATGACAAGACTAGTCTTGGTTATCTAATTGACATGTCTATAAAGAAGCTTGAGATTAGATCAGATCTAAAAGAAAAAAAGAAAAAAATCTAATCATAAGATTGAATCCATTCAATCTTCTAAGAAATCTAAAGAAGCTGACCAAAACAAGGAAGTTGAAATCTTGGATGAACCAAAGCAAGTGGAGACTCCTAAGAAAACCAGGTATGAATTCATATGTAAGTGTATTTTATGTAATGAAATAGGTCATATGAAAAGAGATTATACAAATAAGTCATTTAATCATGTTGTGGACTTTTATTTTCATAATTAATTTTCATGGTATGTGTCATAATGCAATTGATTGTAGGAAACCTAAGTATGATAATGATAGAAGGAATAGTAGAATGTCTAGATATACTAACCCTATAGATAGAAGAAGATCTGATGAAAGGACATCAAGAGAATGAAAATTTTATAAAGATAGAAGTTAGATTGTGTGTTATAAGTGTAACAAATTAGGACACATTACTCAAAATTTTCATGCACCTGATGATCAACAGAATCCTAGAAGTAGAGCACCTATATGTCAGTTATGCAATAGCTTCAGACACATAGTGAGGTACTAAAAAATGGATAGAAACTTTGGAGATGCAAGGAACAATGGAAGAAACTTTGGAAATAGAAGGAATAATAGAAGAAGCCATGAAAGGAAATGTGGAACTAACAGTGAAGAACAAAGAAAAATTGTAAGTGAACTTTGAGAAGAACTTAATGAAGCATTCGTGAAAGGAACTAATATCTCAAAAGAAAAGTAAGATGATGATGAGATAGGGAGATCAAAGTTAGTTGTTGAGTTTGGTTCAATTAAGTTGAATTAAGCTTGTTCACAACATCAAAATTTCAAAACTTTAGTCGGAGACAAAATTAGAGCTAGCAAAGTTGGGAAAAGATGTATCCATTTATGTTTAGATGGTACCTAAGCTCGCTTTTTATTTGGGGCTCATCTAAAAAAATAATTATGAAATTCATAGTTACTGGTATTATAGTAAAGATTGATTCTGTAATAGAAGATGAAAAGTAAGTTTTTGCAGAGAATTTTGTGATGTGAAGTCTTGAGGATGTTTTTCATGATGGAAGGAGGCTATAGTAAACCTCGGGTGACATCTGAAGATTGGATAGATGAGTTTGAGTAGTTATATGATTATAGAATGTAGTTATTAGCTTTTTCATATTTGCAAAGTACACAATTAATGCAAGTCTCAAATTGATGGATAAAAGGAGTATAGAATTGATTTTACTTCATTGTGAACACATTCAAAGAAAAGAGAATTTAGAAGCGACTTGTCAGAGCAATTTTGAAGCAAACCCTATTTTTGAAAAGAGGTATTTTATCATTTTTCCAAAAAATTGTTCAGTAAACAATATAGTTGATAAGAATTATGGATAAGTTAGTGGTATACAATGTTGAGAATGAGGATAAACCTAAGTTTAAGATAGTTTTCATAAAACCTAAAGAAGGAAACCCTAACTCTATGTTGTCTGTCACTCCAAAAGACATAGCTTACCTTGAAGATGTAGAAAGTTATTTGAATTGCAAGTTTGAGTCAATTGGTAGTGAATATATGAATAAAGATATGAAACTAGTCTTTAATCATGACATGACAGTGAAGACTAGATTTGAACATATAAAGGAATTAGACTTGTTTAAGTATCATTTCTACTGTGAGTTAGATACAGATGAATGGACTCAAATCATATTAAGTAGGATACATGATGGAAATATGTGGATGCAAGATAATGTAGTAGACACTTCTATCAACCTTATTCATGAGGTAATTGGTCTTAGTGAACAAGGTAATGTACATATAGGTGAGAAACTAGTAAAGAAGAAAGTGGAAAGTTATACTTAGGTAGTATATAATGGAAAGGCTATGGTAGTTAGCTCCATCAAGTAAGATGATGTGAGATTTCTTAGAAAAATTATTGTTTATTCAGTTTGTGTAAGTTCTAAGATAGACAAACTTTTGGCATGAAATGTATATATATATATATATATATATATGCAACATATAAGATATGCGTTGAGAAAGAGCAAGTAAATCTAAGTGAAATACTGAGGATGCAACTCTTGAAAAACCTTAGAAAGATTAAGAGAACCAAGAATAGTGTGTTTAGATTCCATTCATTGATAAATCACATATTCTTTCATGTGCTTAAGAGATTTCCTTACTTATCAGCAATAGATATAATGAGTAGTGGTAGATGGACTATGGAGAAGATAGCAAAGGTATGTAAAAGACACCCTGAAGACAAAATATTGGATAGGGAAACTTAATTATGAGGAATTTATAGAATGAGATGAAGCAAAGATTTAGAATTACTCCTACAATTGTGGATAGATTCAAAGAAGATATTTGTATTATAGTTGATACAAATCATACATGCATTCAAGTAGTAGAACCTTGGGAGACATTTTTAGATCCTTTGAGCTATGAGTTGAATGATGATGTTGTAGTTGGTTACATTGATTTGTTGTTAAATTCAAAGAGAGATAAAGTAGAGTATAGATTTGGCACATTTCATGAGATCATTCTACATGCTCGTCAAGCAACCTTGGAAAAGGTATCTCACAAGAAATTTGAATCAATCATGAAGGAGGCACTACTAGAGGCTAGAATGATAGAGAATGAATCTAAGGCTATGAGAGAGACAATGAAATAAGGTGTACTAAACATACAACCCTTGTTAGTTTCAATTATTGAGATAACTTTAGGACAAAGCATTCCATATGTGGCAGTATCTAATGTTCAACCCAATGAGCAGAAGAGGAGATTAGAAAGATTAGTTGAAGCAATGTCTACAAAGACTAAGAGAGTCAAATAGATGGCCATAGGACTTGGTAAGAGGCAAAAAACATTATTGACAATTGAGTCAAGTGATGAAGAAGAGGAGGAATAGGAAACTAAGAAAGTCGCAGGAAAAGGTTGACAACCATAGAAGTTAAAGATTGAGAAGATTAACACATCAATTGCTAGTGAGGGAAACTTTGTTCAAATGAACTAGTTTTATGATCTATATAATAATTTTGAGAAGGATCAGATTGATGTATCTACTATGAGACATATCATTGCAAACAATCTAAGTATGAAGGATATCAAAGGAGTAGTGAACTAGAAAGTCTATTAGAGACTTATAGAGAAGAAGACTCCAACAAGAGAAGAAGACTTTGAACTTCAAAAGTCTATGCTAAGGAGACAGTGGAAGCTATCAATAAGATGTTGTCAGAGCCATAGGTAGCATCTCCTCTAGCTCCTAGAACCTTGGAAGTATTAGTAAGTAGTGACACCATGAAGATTGATCAAATTAATGTTACTCTTAACATTGATGATACCAATCTATTTGATGGTTCCAAACCAAATGTACTAGATTTTGAAGATATTGAGGATAAGTTAAGGAAAATTAAGGAAGAAAAGAGGCTACTGTAAGTTGAAAAGAAGAGGTAGAAGAAGCCAAGCAACAATTGCTTGAGTAAGATAGGAAAAGAAAGGAAGATGAAGGCAAGAAAAGGATTGTAGAAGAAGAGAAGAAAAATAAAATAGAAGAAAGGAGGAAAAGATCAGAAGAGAAGACAGAAAGAGAGGAAAAAGAAAAGAAAAAAGAAAGAGAGAAGAACTAAAGAAGTAGCAAAGAAATAGAGGGAGGATGAGACTAAACCATCTAGTTCATCTACTTCACTCTCTTTTGCAAGTTTGGCTACTGATGATGATCAAACCGATCTAACCTCATCCTTATCCAAACTCATAGAGAAGAATAGAATAGTGAAAAGTTTGCACAAAACTTTAATGGAAATGACAAACAGACTAAACAACACTTCGGAAATTTAGCATACTGAGTCAGATACCAAATAGAGAGCACAAGTAGTACTAAAGTTATTTGATGAAGAATTCACAAACTTGTTGAATGTTGTATAGGCTAAGGCTCAAATTTCCTATGATGTTAACTTATTTAGCACCATCTGCTAGAATATCAAGAATGAATTAGTTAATCTTGATACATGCATAAAAGAACTTTGAAAATGTTAGCAAGAAGGAAAATCTTCGTATGTTAAGTGTACCTTATCATACAAATAGACTAAAGACTTGGATAGTCAGTTAGATACAACAATGAATGAGCTAGAGGCATTATCTGGCCAAATCCAACATCCATCTAGCAAAGTTGACAATTTTGAGAGCAAAGTTGACAATTTTGAGATCAAAGTTGCCAGTGTTCATAGTGAGATTAGGAAACTGGAACAATGAAAAGAGTAGATATTGAAGAGAACATCTAATTTTAGAAAATCCATTACTCTAAAGTTATCTTTTGTTGAGAAGCAACTAGAGGAATGTATCAAGGCCAAGGATACATACACAAACTTTTTTTATTTAGATATGCATTATGTGCAATTCTTACATCAGCTAAGTCTACCAAGGAGAGATGGAATAAAGGTATGAATACCTTGAAGACTATTTTTGATGATTGTATGAAGATTATTTCAGCATAAAGGAAGGATAGCAGTTTTGACAATTTTTGGACAGTGCCTTGACATTTTGACCTTTGTCATTAATGTAAAAGGGGGAAAGATACATGTGAAAATTGTATACATGTCATTATTGGGAGAGATATAAAGGGGAGAGATACATGTGAAGATTGTAAAAGTGTAAAGTATATTTTAAGGGGCAGCATATATGTAAAGTTGATTAAGGTGTAATAGATGTAATGTTTATTTTGATAGTTAAGTTTTTGTCACTTAGCTAATTTTCCCTATTTTGTTGCCATCAATGCCAAAGTGAAAGATTTTTGACAATTGGCTAATAGTGATATGTAATTGTTTTCATTTATGGCAACACATGATGTACATGTTGATAGGAAACCTCAAAAATAAAGATACTTAGTGTTTGATAATCAAAAATTTGTCTAAGTATAGAATTTGGTTTATAACAATGTATTGTTTTATGTATAACAGTGCATTATTTTATTTATAACATGTTGCAAATGTCATATTATGACAAGTAAAGTTACATGCAAATAGTATAAATGTTGGTGATGATGTGTATAACCTTAGAAGTTTGTACAGACTACATAGAATAGAGTTAATCATGTTTTGATGAAGCAGGATAGCAGAATTCAAAGAAAGAATTGTTTTTCTTATAAAACAATTACTTGTCCAATTAAGGCCAACATCCTAGATGTTTACTCTAACTTGGAAAAATGAATTGTGGTCTTAGCTGACCTAGCAATAATTTATGAAAAGGCATGGTATTTATGTAAAGGACTTCTTGTAATAAGAAGTGTGCTTGTGAGATTGTAAAAGAATTATGAATTGCAAATTGTGATGAGTAAACTTTTGTGAAGGTGATATATGCAAAGTTTTATATGAGCTATCTGGTGATTTGAGATTGAGTTGAAGATTAGAGATTAGATAAGGAAGGAAAATAATAGTAAATTACTTGTTTGGGTAGTGAGCTCTTCTTATAGTTGAAATCGCATGTTTGGGCAGTGGGCTCTTCTTGCTTACATTATACTACAACTCCTAATAGGTTTGGAATCTCCTAATAGGGATTCAAAGTCTCCTAATAGGGACTCCTTATATTGAATTTTCTCATTGACTCCTAATAGGTTCCATCCTCTAACAAGGAACTTATATATCAGTATATTATCTAGTAGGTATCATCCCCACTAGGATTTTCCCTTGGCTAGGGTTTCCCTAGTTAACAAAATATGGTGTTATGAGTTATCTTTGTGCATTGTTTTTTATTAGGAAAACAGGTTTTACAGGGATCATGAAACCCAAATTTTTACAGCATAAAACAACTAAAACATAAAAAATAGAAAAAAAGCTACCTCAAAAGGCCAAAAACAAAAAGGCCCAAAGCCTGAGACACAAAGGCCAGGAACAGAGCCTAGCGGGCAGACTAGTGTCCCTTCTTTTCCATTGCCTGCAGGGTTTCTGCAGCATCACTTTCCTTCTGGTTGACCTCTTCCTCTTGAATCATGGGGGGGGAATGCATCTGGTTCCCCTGACTATCCTGGATTCTAGTCTCTTTCTGAGGATCTTCCTGGCTGGTTTCGTGCTCTATACTCTGCTCCACTTTCCCCACAAGGCCAACATTGGTCAAATAGTCCCCCAGATTGACAATGTTTTCATTCAAGGTATGGAGGGTATCCACAATCTGTTTAGTCACAACCTGGTGGACGAAATCCAACTTTTGGACCTTTTGCTCGAGCTGGGTGATTTTGTCCTCTTGATTGTCTCTGGGGTCCTGGCTTCTATCTTTTTCTTGGTTGCCTATCTGGCCTTTACTACCTCTGGCCTCATGATCCTTGACATCCCCCCTATTGTTGGTCTAGTTGGACCTGTCCTTCAGAGTCTCAATTTTCTGAAAAAGCCATTTAATGGAGCAAAAATTGTCGATCAGGCTGTTCTTTGCATTGTTGAGAAAGTTGAAACCTGTTTCACTCATATTGTCAGAGAGAACTAGAAGAGTCGGGTCAAGGAGCTCGTCATAGTGGGTGCTACTGTCAAGTTCCCCCAACACTTGGATTTTAGCAGGTTCTCTAACAATGCCCATACTAACACTATCCATATTGAAATTTCTCCAGGCTCTTTTCTTATTTTTCTTGATGGCCTCCCCTCCCTTTTCAACCATGATTTCTATCATCTCTTCTGAGGGCAAGATGGGGACCTCCAGGGGGGAGGTGGGTGCAGTAGGGCTGGGGGGAAAATTAGCGAAGTCACTGAGATGATCATGGGTTGGGGTTTGGTCCAATTTTCTTTTCTTGGGGTTGTCCTGGGTTACCAAGGGGGTCACCTCCTTCTTTTCATTATCTTTATCCTTGTCATCTTCCAACTCACTTTCCTTCTGTGCCACTGAATCCACCTCCTCCAACTCCATTTTTGACTCTTCACAAGACTCCTTAGGATGAGGGGAAGGGGGGTTAGGGGGAGGGTACTTGGGGCTCTTCCTGCTAGGGAATCGAGGAGAGGGTTTGGCTTTTGGGGTTTCAGACTTGATAGATTTCACAATGTGCACTTCCCCTGAGTCTGAGCTGGCACTGTCCTCCGAGGAGCTACCCAAAGCCCCAATGGACTTAACTCTTGTCTGGGTTTTCAAAAACTCAAAAATGAGGAGTAGAAGGCCCTCATGGAGGGCGGGGTTCTTGATAGGACATTTCTTGTAACTCTCTATATTCTTAGTCATAGAAGTATAAATATAGAAAGGAAAGGAGATTTTTACTTTATGTCTAAAATGATTAAGCAGAACAAAATGATGGGTCCTGACTCTATCAAACCTAGGTTCCAAAGTGACATACTCTATGATGATCCTCAGAACGAGCCCCCAGAACTTCTTGATGGACTCAATGTCATAGTAGGTGTCAATCTTTACCAATTTTCTTTTCTCCTTGTCATTCTTTACGAAAGCGTTGACAGCATTGGTGGACATCTTCTTATCCCTGAAGAAGCTAATGCCTTCCTGGGAGAAACCTGTCACCTCTGCAATGAGACCCTCTGTAATTTGGTGGGAAACACCATCAATTTTGACCTTTCCATTGTGCCAGGTTTCCACCATAATCTTGGTGACCCCTGCGTTGAAACCATGGAGCCTCTCCATGAAGCTGGTTATGTCGTCCTTCTGGAGTTTTTTCCAAACCTTCTCTTTTTCTTTCCAGCTCTCCGTTTCCCCATGGCTCTCTTCTAATCCTTTCTCCCACCATTGCGATATTATGCCTCTCTAACCCTAAACCCTTAATAGAATTGCAGAGCTCAAAGATGAAAAAATTGCTAAGGATGAGAGCTTTAATGCGTGTGTTATTGGGTTTAACTCTAGCTTTCTTCTACTCATGTAATCCATACACATTATTATGAAATGGTGGGGGTTCCGCATAACTCCAAATGATACCTTTTTTAAAACATGGTTTAGCATGTCTCATCATCATAAAAAGATTTTGAGTTGGTACCTTGGATTTGCTCCTTTCAGATGAGCTCCATAGCCGTCGCCAAAAAATGATTATTGTTTCCCCACGTCATCATCGAATTGAATGTGACCGCTGCGTTAATGAACCAATTAGCAACCACGTTAGCTTCACGATAAATATGGCTGACGTGGTAATTTTTGAATTTTCTCAAGTCCATTTTTAGGTCCTCAATTATGCTTTCAATGGTCCATGATGGTTTGGTTACTCCTAAAATACAATTTATTATATTTAGGGAGTCTCCTTCAAGCCACAGTTGTTCGATCCCTGAGACCAGGGCCAACTTAACAGTGAGTCTAGCCGCACTGGCTTCAGCCAAATGGTTGGTTTAGTGACTAATAGGGGAGGAGATGGCAGCAATGCCCCCTCCCAAGTTGTTTCTTATGATTCCACCGCATTCAGCAGGACCAGGGTTCCCC
Source organism: Cupressus sempervirens (assembly GCA_028749045.1). Classification (NCBI taxonomy): domain Eukaryota; kingdom Viridiplantae; phylum Streptophyta; class Pinopsida; order Cupressales; family Cupressaceae; genus Cupressus; species Cupressus sempervirens. The sequence goes on from CM053786.1 coordinate 484,456,245, forward strand.
TTAGCCACTCCATCAAAATTGGCTTTATGCCAATTTTCGGGGGGGAAAGGACCAAGTAGCCTGCTGTCTTCTTTTGATCCTGTCTTCTTTCCTGGTCTTAATTTTCCCTCTGTCCTTTATGTTTCCATCTCTAGTTGTGGAATAGTTCTCTTTCATGAGGCCACCAATTTTCTCTGCTGTAATACCCTTCGAAGCTTCTCTGTCTATGAATATCCTATTGTTGCACTCCTTCCATATTCCCCATCAAAAGTGTGGGATAATCTAGGAAGTCAAAATCTTTGTGCATTGTTACTATTGATGTTCATTATTACTTTATCGCTTTGTTATGCATGGTTTAAAGTAAGTAATAATATCTAGTTGGTGACTAAATTTTGTAGATTACTGATCCCCCCCCCTAGTAATCCCTATTTTAACATGTTGTATTCAAGATGCAATTGATTTTAATATGTGATCAAGTATGTAAGTGTAATATCCTTGACTCAAAGAAACCATAAGGAAATAAAAGAAGCCAAAACCTCATGTATGGAATTGTATTTGGCATTCCATGGATGAATAATAGAGGAACTTTAATGGATTGGAATGATGTATATTCTCCTTCGAGCCAAACTTCACTACCAACTTGAAGGAAAAAGCTTGATGCAAGAAGGAGATGCTTAGACTTGAATTCTTGAAGATGCTTGCTTCAAGAACACCTTGATTACTTTCTTGCTTTTTGATATATTGAGAATGTGAGATATGAAAATGAATCCCCAAAGCCTCCTTTTATACTATTTTAGGGTGGGAAAATGCTCAAGCCATTTAGGGAGGTAATTAAATTAATTGGAAAACTTGAGGACTTTTGGGCCTCCAACCCTGCAATCATAGGGACTAGGTCAACTTGGATTGACCAAGTCCTAGAATATATTGATCTAGGTTGACGTAGTCTAGAGTATGTTGACCTAGGTCAATCTAGTCCTATTAGATAGGTTAGAAAGGGCAGAAAAAGTGCTAGGAGGTGTTGTAGATTAAATTAGAAGATAATGAGCAAAATATGAGCTATGGTCAAAAGGGTATCAAAAATGACATCTAGAAGACCATATAAAAAAGAAAGAAATGACAAAGAGGAAGTGTTAGTTTGTGGTGACTGATCAATGAAGTACTATACATACTTCATAAATTCTTTGGGGAAATTTTTGGGTCATGGCCAATGTATGGCCAACATATGGCTGACATGTTGTAACCCTAAAGTGGCATAAAATTACTTGTATAAAAGGGCTTAGGGTTAGGAATTTTCATTAAGTGGTGATGCAAAATTGGTTCTTATGATGGTATTGAGCTGTAAGGGATTATAGATTGTAACCAAGCTGTAATCACTGGATCGTAATAATATTAGACTTGTTGTTTGGTGGATGTAGCCCAGGGATTGGGTGAACCACATTAAATCTTGGTGTCTTGTGTTCTTTTCTGTGTGATCTATTGTTTTCTATTATTGGTTGTATTTGCATGTAATTGTTATTTATGTTTGTAGTTTAATCCTAATAGGAAGAAAAAAGGAGAAAAATATATGGAAACCACACTAAGGAGGGATAAAAGGAGTCAAAATGAAGTGCATCCATTTTAAGACAGTACACCTGTAGTGACTTGTACATTCACATCCTAGGGTAGTTATATGAGACATCACTTAAATAGACAAGGAGAAGTTCCAACCTCACCAAAGTGTCCAAATAAAATTATTCAAGATACACATGGCTATCCAAGACATGATGGAGGCTCCCATAGTGGATACCCAATTTACTTGGACCCTTTGAATCATTGGAACAAAACCAATCAAGCAAAAATTAGAGAAAGAATTATGCCCCCTGTCATCACTCCTCTAGTCAAGATAGACATCCTAGAATAATTAGAAGGGTAATAATAAGAAAAAATGAATATAAAGAAAATTATACTATAACTCAAGCATATTTCTATTTATGTTTCATACTGATAGGTTTGATTTCCTACTGTGTTTCCTGTTCAATGTGCTAGTGTTCAAAACCCTTCGATGGTTGGGAGATGGGTAATTGACTTAGATTGGATGAATAGGAATTGACATAAGGATAACTAGAATCAAATGCTCAAGACATTTACCCCTAGTACACGTTGATTTCCATAGGACTATGATTTTGACCAATTTCAATCTATAATAGTATTAGAAGGGTCACAAAAGTGACTGAAAGTTATGCGCAAGCTAAAGCAGTAAATGAAAATTATAAATGCATGAAAGAAAAGCACTTGAAAGTGGGAAAATTTTAAGAAAAGAAAAGAATCAAATAAAAAAGAGACACATTTATAGATGTGGCTATTAAAATAAGAAATACATGTTTGTCAAGTTTTCTCCTTTTTGGAAAAGATTATATTATTTCTACTAGGATGCATGTTTGCCAACTTTTCATCAAGGTGCTTTTTCCCCACATTTTTTTCTTCTTTTCTCTTTTTTCATTTTGTTTAAATTTTTTAGCTTTTTGATATCATCAATGTTTCTATTTCTAGATTCTCACCAGAATTATGATTTTCTCAAAGATTTTTTTTCTAATTTTCATCATTTTTTGGACTTTTAAGTATATACAAAAAGTTTCATAGAATATTAGTTGTATAATTTCTTCAAATAAAGGGTATCGATGGGTTCCTAGAGTTGTTCTCCTTCAATTATTGATAATTGATATGTGTCAAACCCAAAGACCTCAGTAACAATGTAAGGACCAAGCTAGTTTGGTTTGAACTTAACCTTTTGTATTTTGTTTTGTTAGTTACATGGATTCTCTCTTAGAATTAAGCCATCCACATGAATTCCTTTGCTCATACTTTCTTGTTATAGCTCTTCAATATTCTCTTTTGATAAGCTCTTAGGTAATCAAATGCCACTTCATAATATTCATCCAGTACTTTAGTCTCTTGTAGCCTTGTTATTATGTGATTATCATTAATGATAAGACCTTTTAGAGGGGCCCCACAAAGTGAGAATCTCAACCTCAATAGGTAGTACAACTTTTGCTCCATGCACCAAGGTAAAGGGTGTAGTCATAATAGGTGTATTGATACTGGTTCAATAAGCCCATAAAGATCAATTCAGTTGAAGGTGCCAATCCCTTTTAGTTTTGTTAATTATTCAATATAAAATCTTTTGTAAGGTCTTATTTGATTCTTTTGCTTATCTATTTCCCTAAATATAGTAAATAGAAGACTAGTGTTATTTTATCTTGAACTTTGTACAAAGTTATTTGAGATCCTAGTTCTTGAATTGTCCCTCATTATCTATGATGATGTAAGAGATAATACCATACCTAAAAATATATAGTTCAAGATAAAATGTTCTACTTGTTTACTTGTGGCTTTAGTGAGAGGTAATTTTCCTCTATGCACTTTCTAAAGTACTCTCAATTATTGTAAAGATAAACTTATATTAATTTGATGAAGATAGATAAACTTGTCCTAGTAGATCAAAGGCTCATTGTTGAAATGGCCAAAGCATGAAAAAAGGTATCACCTTTGTTGATGGATCATGGATCAAATTACCATAAAGCTCATTGTGTTTGCAAGATTTGGAAAATTTAATATCTTCTTCTTTCATTTCAAGCCAATAGTAACCCACTATTAGTATTTTCCAAGCTAATGTTAGGACACTTGAGTGTGATCCAAAAAATCATTCATGTACATCAACTAATGCACATTCTAACTCGTCATGTTCTAGGCACCTTGGTAGGATATTGTCTAGACCTCATCTATATAAGTCATTTTCTATGGATAAATACCACAAAGCATTTCAAATAAGATTTTGTTTCTCATTTTGAGTAAGGTTTTTAGAAATGATTTTTTCTTCAAGATAAGAATAGATATTATAGTATAAAGATGAGTCATGTTCCACAATAGAAAAAATCATCTAGGAGTCAGGAGAATCATAGGCAGGGTGGAATAGTGTCTCAACAAGGAATTCATAATGAAAATCATTCTTTTAAATTTGTAACTCTAAGAAAAGAGTTTCCACAATATTATCTACTTTTTTTTAGCTATTGGAACATGTTAAAAGATAAGATAGGGTTAGTACTTCTTGAGACTATCTACCATCCTCTTGTAAGGTAACAATTTTTTGTCTTTTATCTCATAGATGTCATTTACTTGATTTATCATTACCTACAAATCTCCATAGATATGCAATTTATCTACCTTCCATTCAATGGCCATTTTCATTCTATTGATCAAGGCTACATATTATATGATGTTATTACTACAAGGAAAAAATATCTTGTAAACCTTGGGTAGAGAATACAAGTGTGGCATGATATCCAACACCATATCCTTGTTGTATATGCAGTCCATTAAAGAATATCTTCTATGTCTATTGTGTAAGAAGCATAATGGACTCATAAGGCAGCTCAATATTAAGGGATTAATCATCTTGAAATGGTACTTTTGACGATTGATCATAAATTACCTTTCTTTTTATAGCTTTCTGATCAACAAATTCAATGTCAAACTCACTAAGTTTAATAACCCATTTGGCCAACCTTCTTGCCAGTGTTGCTTTGTCCAATTGATATTTAAGTGGATCAGTCTTTGCAACTAGCCATATAAAATGAGCTAACATTTAGTGTCTAATATTTTGAGAAGACAAGTCCATTTTCAATCATGCTTTCTTGATGATAGTGTACTTTATCTCATAGGATACTAGAGTTTGAATTATATAGTAAATTGCTCTTTATTTCTTGTTATCATCTTCCTATACTAGAAGTGCCCCTAGTGACATGGCATATGTTGATATATACAATATCAATGGCTTCCCTTGAATAAGATCCATTAAAATAGGTTGATTTGTAATATATTTCTTCAACTTACTTAGACTATTTTTATAGTCCTCATTCCACTTACTGGTGCCTCCTTTGTTTAGTGTTTTAGTAAATAGTTATGCTATATCTTCCAACTATGATATAAACCTTTTGATGGATTATAGCTTTCGTCAAAAACCTCTTATTTGACTAATGATTTTGTGTAGGGGTAAATGGAACCAACCACCCTAACACATTAAAAAGGGTAAAGACCAAGATCCATCCCTTTGATTAAGTTTTATTAATACAAAAGGAAGTATCAATGTGTAATCCAATGTAAAAGGAATTAATAACTTGGGTTTATTTCCCTCTCACTTCCACCTTAAGAAGATTAAGCAATAAGATAGACATCGTGATGCTAAAATATGAGATGATGAAATGTATTGAAATGAGAAAGCATAATATAATATACCTTATACAATAAAACCTAAAAATAGGTTGTCAAATGAGCTCAAAAATTATTGAATCCCAAGATATAGGCTCAAAATTATGAAGCAGATAAAACCTCGAAATCATTTGGTGATCTTATAAGGGTGACCTCTATTGATAGGTTTGACCTCATGGAATAATAAATTCATGGATGACCTCTTTGACCCTTCAAAACTTTGTGTGACGTTTATTCTGATTTCTCATTTTTGATGACAGTAAAAAAAAGTATATGAATCAACAATCTATACACCACTCTGAGATAAAAAACCTACAAAATAAAGGGCTTTTTGGTTTTTTATTTTAGGGTGATTTGCCTTTTTCAAACCCAAATTTATGAATTAACCTTGAATTGAAATAAATATATAATGCTAGCAAGTAGTAGTAATAGATCTAACATGAAGCAATCTAAATATATGAATATCCTCTTGAATTTGGAATGTAATCAAGTATGCAAATGCAATAGCCTTGACTCAACTTCAAAAACCCTAGGAATGGAAATAAAATTGAAATCAAAACCTTCATGCATGAATGTGCTTGAAATATTCCTTAGGAATGGATGTAGATAAATTTATATCTTGAGAAGATGAATGTAGAAGATGCAACAAAGGATCTTAAATTGTATGGAGGGAGATCTTAAATCTTGAAAGTGCTATGGAAAACCTTGCATAAAATCCTTCAATAACTTTAATGCATGAATCATTACTCTTGATGGAGATACTTTCTTGAATGCCTAAGAACTTGAGAGCTTGAGTGTAAGTGTGTGAATGCTTAGTGGATATTAGATGAGATGCCAAATGGAGAAAATGGATAGGTTTTTAAAGAGATAAAAATTGACTAACTCCTATGAGATGACCTACCTAGGAGTTTACACCCTAAAATGACCTTGAACTTAAGACCCAATTAAGGGACCCAAAATAGGGTCCAATCAAGAATGCATCGTGTCTCGGCCAACTAGGTTTTAGAACCCCTAGGATTTCCTCAAGGTCCCAAAATAAGTCCCACATCTTGAAAGTTAGGAACAAGATTCGATATATTGTCATAACCATGTGGATAAGAGATTATAAGTAATTGAATGAGGGGAAGGGAGGACCTAGGTGTTTATATCCTACCTCAAGGTTTACACCATAAAAATGGGAGCTTAAACGAGGATCAATCAGGTCTTACCTTAATTCCACTTAGGAAAAAGGGAAGAAAGGAGTATAAATACAATTGAATGATGAGATTTCATTAAATGGGTACTAAATGATCATCAAATTGAGTTACTTCCAATTTAAGATGGTACACTTATCCTGTACTTTAGTGAGAGTGTGGATCAACCCATACTCATGATAAAGTAGAGATAAGAAGAAGAGAAGCAATCAACAAGATAGAACATTGCTAAGTCAAAGGGAATAATCCCTCAAGACCAAGGGTCCTTACTCTACATCTATGCACTAGGGTGAAAAAGAAAAGAAACAAACCAAAAGGACAAAGACACAACAAGGGGTTAGTACTAAACAAACCAAAATCAACTGATGAAAGAGACCTCAACTGAAGAAATATCTTACCCACTAATATAATATTTTGAAAACTATTAAAATAGCATAAATGATGACAGAAGAAATAAAATACAAACATAATGAATCAACATAGCTTTAGTATCTATCTCTACTAGAACTAAAGAAAGAGAGAGATAAGGGAGAGAATATTGATTACCTCTCCCAGTAAAGTGCCCACCCTACTATGAATCATCAAAATATCTACATGTAAAATATTGTGTCGAATGGTATAACAAGGTTGTAACCCTCTACTCAAACCACTAAAGTTCCATCCATTTATCAATGTCATATGTATCACCATAATATGTTCATGGAAAGATGTATTACCTATGTACAAGACTAAGAATGTTTTACTTGAATCTATTACCTATATATGATATTTAGAGAGCTTGTATGTGTTACCCATATGTAATATTTATCATGTGTGTCTAGAATGTGTTACTCATGTATGGGATTTAGCGAGCTTGTACATGTTGTCCATAAAAAATATTTAGCATGTATCTAGATGAACCCATAAATAATATTTAGAAAGTTTATCTACATTACCCATTATGATATTTAGCATGTGTGCTTGTGTGTACAAAAGAGAGATGAAGTAACAATGCATAGATTTGAGAATAAATTAGAAAGCATACCAAGCATCTAGGACTAAAGTACTCTAATCTATGCTCAAAATTCATATTTTCTACCCCATGAGAGACAAAAAATATGTACAAGGAGGGTGTATATATGCCTCCCTCCTTATCTAGTTTAGATACTATACATAAGAAGAAAGAGAAAGAGGATACAATCTAGAAAAAATAAACAATATAGAATATATTCATAGTGAAGAGCCTTAACTCTTACAATATAAGAACATAAACAATTGCGAAAAGGATGTATCACTCATGGAAAGAAGATCCTCAAAAGGGATAAATATTAATAAGAATTCATCTACCTAAGAGGAGTGTTTGATCAAGATAATATCTCCAAGAAGAGGGGAAGAACAACAAGAATGCACCTACTTAGCCCCCTGTATAGGTGGAATAGGGATGCTTGAATGAAGGTTAACAATATCCAAGAAATGGAAAATGTATATAATGGACAAATATTTACTTAATAAAAAAGAGTTGATGACTTAGGACATACATCTCTTGAAAAAGAGAGAATCCATATTCAAGACAAATCTTTCATAAAGAAAGAACAATGTCACATAATAACTAAGTCCTACTTAAGCCCAAGGAAAGTAGATCCTTAGAAAAAAAGATAAAGAATATAAAATGTTTCTTCCCCCCAAGCGTGATACAAGAAAAGGAAATAAATGGTAGATTATATAACAAAATATTGGAAGATATAAGGATCAGTCATAAGCAAAAACTAATAGCCATGCATAAAATGCAAACACCCCATATCCAACAAGAAGTATTGTAGAAACATGCTACAATATAGAGAGAATAAAAGAAATAAACATCATAGGATGATAAATTCTAAATAACATAAGATACTAGAAAATAGATCACATACAAAGTAAACTATAGATGATCATTAAATGAGAAGCATTAAAATGCAAGGCATAAAACATCATTTACTAGGAAAAAACCATGGTCATGCATGTAATAAAGAAATACATACCCATAGATAATAATATTCCTTAAAAAAAAAAAAAAATTATAGAGAAATGAAATAAAGATATGAAAGGATACCATATTATGTATACTTAATTATCATATTAAAAAAAAAAAAAACAAAGGGATAACACATCCTAAAGAGAAGAGAAAAAGAAAATCCAATATAAGCCCTAAATGATATATTCTTTATCCATGCAAGAGATAGCATCAAATAAAAGAATGTAAAGGCATAAAGGATGTTGGGTGCATTGAAGAAGGGGAAAAGGACACAATATGTCTCCCTAAGTAGTTTCAATTTATACTAGACATTTAATTTCAAGAAAATACAACATTACACTTAGGATGATACTTTGTAAGTAATCACAATAAATGCTTGCAGGAAAATATATTATCATATAAAAGGAAAACAAGTCAACAAAGGGAGATAATGGATACTATGATATGGATAGAAAGAAGAAATTGATCCCTTGCCTCCCAAGTGAGGAAAGAAGATAAATGAATATTATATTGTTTGTAGAGTAGGATATGAGCCCCAAAAGAATAGGTTAACATTGTCACAAACTTGGGAGCAACATAATAGGGATGTAGTTGTATCAAATAATATTATCATGAAAAATATGTCATTCACCATTGCAAAACCTATGATGCATAAAATAAACAATGAATTGAAAATAAAAAGAAATCCAAGAAGAAGATATCATAGGTGTAATTAGATGTAAATATAAAGAGAACTATTTAATACTCATGTATACCCATTAAATAAATGTGTTTGATTATAAAAGTGAAGAATGTAGGCTATTAGTATGGAATCTAAAGTTATTGAATCTTGAAGATTTTATAATCCACTTAGAGTGTCAATATGGGTAGGATCCTTAAGATATAATATTGGATCGATGAAAGGAAGTTCGTAGTAACTATGATGATCAAAAAGACCTAAATTAATTTGAGATATATTTAGAAAAGAACAATAATAATAATTAAGTGTGTGGTCCTCTGTCACTAAGGAACTCTTAGGAGAAGGACAAACAAAACTCATCAAAGCCTCATCTATAGATGGAATATCAATGAAATGCATAGAAAGGGTTTGATCAAGAGGAGAAATAACCATGTTAACATCAAAAAATGCCTTATAAGGAAAATATTTATCCATGTCTTTATCTTGTTGTAATGTGGAGTCTAATTAGACTCAAATGTTTACTTGGTGTAGGTTCCCCCCAGATTATTTCTACAAGGTCCTGTGGTAGTGCCCCATGTGCACTCCCTATCACAATATAGAGTGAAGTTGAGGGGCAATAACCCCGTAGGGGTTTTTGGGGATAGCACCCCCGAAGTCAAAAATGAATTTATATTAGAAAAGGTGTTGACTACTATTCTTCTATTGGATGACTTATTCTAGCCCTAATTTTGTAAGTGACAAAATCTTGAATAAAATGGCTTAGGGTTAGAGATTTCATAATGTATGCTGATATTGTAGCTTCTTGTGATAGTATTGAGTTGTAAGGGATTGTGGATTGTAATCACTAGATAATAATAATATTGGACTTGTTGTTGGTGGACATAGCCTAGGGATTAGGTGAACCATGTTAAATCCTTTTGTCTTGTGTTCTCATTTGTGTGCTTAATTATTTTTTGATATTGTTTATATTTACATAACTATTATTTCTATCCATGTTAATCCTAACAAGTGGTATTAGAGCCAAACGATCATCATTTTTTTTAGCCAAAATTTTGTCATTTTTTTTAAGCTAGACTTTCATCATTTTTTTAGTGATCCTTTGCAGGAAGGTCTCATTGTTAAGTGGAAGTCTCATAGTTGAGTGGGAGAGATGGTAGAAAAGGACAAGCTAAAGGTTATTTAATGGGAAAAACTTTCAGTTATGAAATATGAAAATGGAAGACTATCTTTATCAAAAGGATTTATGAAAGCCATTGGAAGGAAAAACCAAGAAACATGGAACATGGAACTATGATAGATGAGGACCAGAAGATTTTAGATAGAAAGGAACTTGGAAGTATTCAAATATTCTTGGCACCATCATTGACATTTATCATTACAAAAGCAAAGATGACAAAAGAGTTGATGCAAACCCTAGTGAAACTGTATGAAAAGCCCTCCACTTCAAATAAGGAATTTCTCATGAAGTGTTTATTTAATATGAAGATGGAAGAAGGTAGATCTATTAAAAATTATTTAAATAAGTTTAAGTATCTTACTAATCAGTTATCTTCTATGAATGTCAATTTTGATGAAGAAATTAGGGATCTCTTGATTTTTTGCTCTTTGCTTGGAAGTTGGAATGGCTTGGTAATGGTAGTGAGTAATTATGTTTTTGGATATAATACCCTATAATTTGATGATGTGATTGGCATTATTATGAGTAAGGAAACTCATAGAAAAACCTTAGGTGGATCTATATTAAGAAATGCTTTGAACGCACAAAGCAGAGGTAGAATGACTAAGAGAGGAAATAATTCTAGATATCGTGGAAAATCAAGAGGAAATTCAAAGGGAAAGAGGTCTCAATCTAGAGGACCAAGAGATTTATAGTATTGTGGAAAACCAAGGCATAAGAAGAAAGATTGCTAGTCTCTAAAGAACAATAAAGGAGATAAACCAGAAGGGAACAAGGACGAATATGTGATAAGTAACAAATCCAAAGAGGATTATTTGCTTCTTTCTTTAGAAAGTGTTGATGATTCATGGGTTTTAGATTATGGTGCTTCATTTCATGTTATATTTCATAGAGGTTATTTTATTTATTATATCCAAGGGGATTTTGGGCTTGTTTATTTGGAAGATAATGAACCCTGTCAAATTGTTGAAAAGAGAAAAGTTAAGATTAAATTACAAAATGGGAATCATTAGCTACTACATGAGGTAAGACATATTCCAAGACTGAGTAGGAATTTAGTTTCAACATGACAACTTGGTGATGAGGATTGTGTAGTTACTTTTAATGATAAAAATTTGAAGCTTACATAAGGTTCTCTTGTAGTAGAAAAAGGTGTGAAAGTATGCACCTTATATCTTTGTATAGGTCATACTATTCCTTCTACTTTAATTTTTTCAAAGAAAAATGGATGTTAAGGAACAATTGTTGCAATTGAGTAGGGAAAACAAATGATTATTGAAGATTCTAATACAGTGCTATAGAGCAACACACTTGGGCACATGAGTGAGAAAGGTATGCAATTACTTTATTCAAAGAAATTTTTACTAAGTTTGAAATGTGTCAATATGGATTTTTGTGAAAGTTGTGTATGAAAAAAAAAAAGAGTGAATTTTATGAAGACTGGGAAGGAAAAGAAAAATGAGAAATTAGAACTTGTACATATTGATGTATGGGGACCATCTCAGGTATCTTCCCTTGGTGGCTTTCATTATTATGTTACATTTATTGATGATGAAAATAGAAAAGTATGGGTTTATTTCCTTACATTAAAAATTGATGTATTTCAAACTTTTAAGAAATGGTAAGAGATTAAAATATCTTAGATCTGATCATGGTGGTGAGTATTGATATCATGAATTTGAATATTATTGCTCCACTAATGATATCCATAGACAAAAAAACTATTCCAAGGACTCTATAGGAAAATGGAGTGGTTGAACGCATGAACATGACAATAATGGAGTGTGCAAGGAGCATGAGGTTACATGTTGGACTATCCTTAAATATGTGGATAGAGGTTATCAATACTATTGTATATTTGATTAATAAAGGTCCCTCTACTCCTTTGGGTTGTGATATTCTAGAGGAAGCATGGATTGGTAAGAAGGTGATTTATTCTTTTCTCAAAACCTTAAGTTGTGAAGAATTTGCACATATAGATTCTAAAAATAGAACCAAGCTGGAAGTTAAGTCAAAGAAATGTTTATTTATTGGATATGGCATTAATGAATCTGGTTATAGGCTTTGGGATATTGAAAATCATAAAATTGTGAGAAGAAAGTATGTTATATTCAATGAAAAAGTGTTGTACAAAGATTTGTTATAGCAGCATGAAAAGAAAGAAAATAATTATGTAGTGCTATATGATACTCCAAAAGATGATGTTCCTATAGTTCCTCATAATTTGCAATAACCCAAACAACAAATACCAGAGACCCTAGTGAATGCTAGACCGTCAACAAGGCTAAGTAGACCTCTAGAAATATTTTCTCCTTTTTTATATTCTATTTTATTTACTAATGTTGGTGAACCTAAATGTTATAATGGAGTTGTGTAGGTGGATACAAAGATTCAGCAGGAGTCTGCAATGAAAGAAGAAATGGATTCTTTGCTGAAAAATCAAACATGGGATTTATGCAAGTTGCATGGAGGTAAAAGGGCTTTACAGAATAAATAGGTTTACATGTTGAAAGAAGAGTATAGAGGTAAGAAAATATTTAAAGTCAAGTTAGTTGTAAAAGGATTTGCATAGAAAAAGGGCATTTTTTTTATAAAATATTCTCTCCTATTCTTAAAATGACTTCTATTCACACTATTTTAAGTATTGTGCTACAGAAAATTTTGATTTGGAGTAGCTTGATGTCAAAACAAACTTTCTTCATGGTTATTTGGATGAAGAGATGTATATGGCATAGCCACAAGGATTTGAGGTCAAAGGTAATGAGAACTTAGTGTGCAGATTGTAAAAAATTTTATATGGCTTGAAGCAAGCACCTTGGCAATGTTATCTAAAATTTGATAATTTTATGCATGAGCATGGATATAGTAGGTGTCATTCAGATAATTTTTTTATTTTAAGAGGTTAGATGATGAAAGCTACATTATTTTATGTTTATATGTTGATGATATGCTTGTATCTAGGTCCAACATGGATCACATTAAGGGGTTAAAAGAATAGTTAGCACATTCATTTGTTATGCAGGATTTGAGGGAAGAAAAAAAAATCCTCGGTATCAAGATTTGCAAAGATACATAGGACAAAAAATTGGCATTATTTTAGGCTGATTATATTGAAAAGGTGTTGCAACATTTCTCAATGGAGAATTCTAAAGTTGTCAGCACACCTTTGCCTATTTTTTTAAAATTAACTAAAGAGATGTGTCCAAAGACACAAGAAGAGGAGGATAAGATGTCCAAGGTACCCTATGCTTTAGCTAGAACAAGCTTGATTTATGCTATGGTATGTACGAGGCCAGATATTACACATGCAGTTGGAGTTGTTAGCAAGTATATGAGTCATCCAGGGCTTGAGCATCGAAAAGCAATCAAATGGATTCTAAGATATTTTAGAGGAACATCTAGTAAGTGTTTACATTTTGGAGGCTCTACTACCAACTTACAAGGCTATGTTGACTTAGATTTGGTAGGGGATATTGATATTAGGAAAAGTACTACAAGTTATGTATTTACTATTGGTAGGGCAGCAGTGAGTTGGGTTTCTTAGTTGCAGAAGGTGAATGTTATATCCACTACAAAGGTAAGGTACATTGGTGCTATAGAGGCAACCTGTGAGATTATATGGCTTCATTTCTTCATGGAATAATTGGGACACCCATAGAGTGATAATTATTTGTTTACATATAGCTAGAGTGTCATTCATCTTGCAAAGAATTCTGCTCTACATTCAAAGACAAAACACATATAGGGTTACCATTTCATTCAGTTAGTTTTGGATGATGGATAGATAAATCTAGAAAAGATACATACAGATGATAATCTAGTAGATATGTTTACCAATATAGTAATAAGGGAGAAGCTAAACTCCTCTTCAGCTTTGGTTGGTCTTCTAGACTAAATAGAATAAAAGAATAGCAGAGTCCAAGGTGGTTTGATATTCTCAATGGAAGCTACAGGTTTAGCATCGGTTCTATGATTAGTCTCCAAGTGGGAGGTTATTATTGTGGGATCTGATCATTCTCCAAGAGGGATATTCTTGTGATGTGGAGCCTAATTAGACTTAAAGGTCTATTTGAAGTGGTTTCCCCCCAAATTATTTATACGAGGGTTTGGGGTAGCACCCCAAGTGCACTCCCTATCATAGTATAGGATGGGGTAGAGGAGCAATGCCCCCATGGGGATTGTCATGGGTAGTGCTCCCGAAGCCAAAAATGACCTTATATTGTAAAACTCATTTGTTGTTATTTTTCTATTAGATGAATTATTCTAGCCCTAATTTTGTAAGTACCAAAAACTTGTATAAAATGGCTTAGGGTTAGGGATTTCATGTTGGAAATACAATATGGGAAAAGTAAATTCTAAGGCAGGTAACTCAGTACTTCAAAACTTTAACCATAAAATTATTCACCACACATCCATCTCACAATTGTGCATGTAAATTAAAATACCAAATTAAGCATATACATCAATAGCATGAAAATATATAATCATTCACACATATGAAACAAGATATGATTACCTAGAAACCCTCCAATGAGAAGGTAAAACTGGGGTGGGGATGACATTCACAAATATTCACTAATATAGTTCTAAAGTGTATCCAATGAAGGTTACAATATTTGATCATAAGGCATGATTTACCCTATGAAAGGTCTTCCCTATAAAAGGCTTACAAGATTGTTAGACCTTATCTTATTAAAGGATTTCAACACCCTGTTAGAAGTGTGTCAGGTAAAATGACTTTAACTTACAATGAAGTAAGCACCCTGTTAAGACTACTCTATTGAGAGATTTGACTAATTCACCTATTAGAATGTCTTAGCAATGATCTTGCAATTAGCACTTTACTACTAGATAAAAAATCACTTATTTGCATGTATTCTTGATCCTCCTTTGATTAGATGTATCTCTTCTATCCTTTAACATCTTTTCTCCATTCTCTTCTAACCAACTTTGTAATATATCTCAATTTACAACACCTTAGCCACCATGAATGCTCTATTTGTGCATGTGAACTTCTCTTCACTCCTTCCACACTCATAAAAAATTTAGGGTTTTTCCTCCTTAAGAAGACCTTTGTGACTTAGGATTAGGTTTGGATCAATGATTATGATTCACTCATGTTTTCACTTAATCCTTCTCTTATTTTGATTGGTTGCATGTACTGCATAGGTATTCTTAATTAAGATTTGTTCCTATCATCTAGGATCATAAAAGAATCCTCAAGTCAACTCCAAAATGTTTTACATAGTAGTTTGTGCCATTACAAAAAACTATGTCAAAATTGTATTGCTTAGATTTTGAAGTCCCTAATGCTCGGCATCAACCACAACTTCAATTCTATCACTTGGCATCCATAGGTTACTTGACCTCTAAATCACTTGGCATCATCTATCTACTCAGCACTAACTATTTACTCGACACATACTAAGTATCTCACTAGGAATGTACTATCTGACATGTTATGCTTGGCATGCATTACTAGTTTGGCATGAACTAAGTTCTAATTTGTAAATGACTTAAGTTTATAGATACTCATATGTCAAAACCAATCTGAGATCAACAATCTACACCCTTGATATAAGTGGAAAAAACACTTGGTCATGCATGAATGATCTTAGCTTATGAGCATAAATTAGATACTCACTATCTCTGTTCGACATATGTACATAATTTTATAATTTTATAATTTTGCAAAACTTGACTTAATAGTCATACCTTAAAATCTTATAATTCCCCCTAATTTGATTATGTTGTTTTGAATCTGAACCTATACTCCTACTAAGTAAATATGTTTATGCTGAATTGTACTATACTTTGTTTATGTCTTTGGCTCCCCCTTTGTTTGGTCTCACCCAAAGTTGTATTCATTCTTTCCTTGGAGTCATTGTCTCTCTCAAAAAACTATCACTCTCACTTTTTGACACTAATTTCAAATGGTTATACACATCTAGTATGTTTGTCCAAGAAAGGTTTATGGACTTCAAGTATGATCTTCAAAGATGCATCCCAGTTATTACAAGTTACCTCCAATGATTTAATTTGAATGGAAAACTTAGCAGCAAGGTGAACTAAGCCTTCATGTGTAGAAAGATGAAGATCTTTTTGCATTAATGTTTCTACAAAGGTTAGCTCCTTATGTAATATGTCCATGTGTAGGATCAGCATGGATTGGATGCTTATTAATATAGCCTAAATATTTGCAACTTAAACATGTAAGACTTCCAACTAACCTTGGGAACTCATCAAATTCTTGAAGTGCTTTTGAATCTAAGCTGGAGAATTTGGTAGAGTAGTACATGTCATCTTCATATCTCCCTCCAAATTTGTAATACGACATTGCACTTCTTGTGTGAATAGAGTTGTATCACACAATTTGGTGTAAAGTGAGAAAATGTTCTCTAAGAAATTATTTACACTATCAATCTTGGTCGCTAACTCAACCTAACTAAGTGTAATGGCACTTGATATCTTTTTATTGACTTGGCTTTGAAATTATCTCTCAAACCATTCAAGTAGTTTAACATTTGAATCCAGGTTGTATCATTTATTTACTCCACTATATTCACCAACTGCTCCATGATAGGCTTGTCTTCTTCAAGTGTAGGTAGGATGAATGCATCAAGAAATATTTCCTTGATATCTTGTAATGCTTTCTTCTACCTATGCTCCCTTTTGAGTAGTTCTTACTAGTTTTCCCTCATAAGAGCATCCTAAAGTATTCTCATATGTTCAATAGTAATTGTTGCAAGATCAAGCTATGACAACACAATCACCTCATCCAAGTTGACATCACCATATGATGTAACTTCATCTAACTTGGATGTGCTAGGACTAGGCCTTGATGACTAGAGTGATGTAGCTTCTACACTCGACCTATGAAGAGCTTGACTTGGAGGAGTAGCAGTTTCTAGAAAAGTAACCAATGTTTGTATTTCTAATTGATCCTCAAGCTTGTAGTCAAGATTGAATCTTCAGTCTTATCCTTATCTTGCATGTCAATCTTAGTTGCACCTTGATTTGGTGTTGTAGGTGTAGAAGTATCTTCTTAACCTATTTGAACTGGTGTCCTATCTTTATCTTTTGTAGCAACTTCATCTATTGACAAATTTTGTACCACTATGTTGATATTTTCCATTGTTGTCTCTTTCCTTTGGTACACTACAATGGGCATTATAGGTTATACCATCATAAATTGAGGGGTCTTAGATATGTCTTGTGTTTCCTCCTCTACAAATGTCTTTTCTATCTTCTCAATTTCATCTACACTAACCAATACTAGATGATTGCATAGTTGTGCCTTGGTGGTGGTGTCTAGCAATATCTTTTTCTTGTCCTCCTCTATTAGGGGATTGATGTTCTAAGATATAATATTAGAAACATCCTTGATCTTCACCATATCTATGTCTATATTTATCACATGTTGTGGACTAACACTCAACATTTGTATACCAAGTATTCTCTATTCTATTTGTTATTCAACTTCAGTTGTTGCCTGTGTATCTATAATCTTCTTAGTGCCTTCCACATGTGTATCTTTCCTAGTTTCTTCTTTAGTGATGCAGTAGCATCCTAGGTGTAAGAGAAATTTTGCATCACCCAAAAATATTTTATTTTCAATCTTTTCTATTTTTATAGGGACTAGTAGACAAGGTGGTTACTATTTATGGGAACTTTCTATTTTTAGTAAGTTTTTCATATGAGTTTGAAATGTTGTCATTTTCTTTAGGAAGGTTCATTTTAGAGTTGTAAGCCTACCATAAAAATCACATTGCTCAAGCATAAGTATCGGAGAAGTTATTGCAAATTTTTGGTGGAAATATTTGTAGAAAAACATTTAGGCTCACCATTGGAGGCCTTAGAGTGCTTGGATGAGGTCCAAAAACTCAATGAAAGGGTACTAATGCTATTTTGAGCCTGTAGATCAGGAGCTAGCATTTTCAAAAAGTGGTTATAATAGCCAATCAAAGAAATAGTTCGTGAGTTATGGCCTTTCAAAGTTGGGCTACCTAAAAAATCTAAAATAATTGTCAAAGATATATTTGACCAACTGTATATGTATTGTTAGGGTCTGTCGGCCCTAGATATTAAGTTTCAATGTCTAGAACCTTCCTAGGGGGCATAAAATTGCCTATTTAAGAAAGGCCCAAACATTGTCTAGGACAACTCTAGGTGGTAGTTCATAGCTTAGTCTTGCAGATTACTATAATGTGGGTTAGCATATTGTACTTGTGAATTCTATAATTCCACATTTGTGGCACAAATAAGAAGTCCATATTTTGTTCTCACATTTGTTGTTGTTTCTTTATTTCTATTATGTGTTTATGTTATTAAGACAAGCACCCTTCATCATTTAGTAACCTCAATTACTTCTTGTTCACCTTTTTCTTCACCTACCTCAAAAAGTGTCTACTCAATTATCTTAAGTGTTTTTAGTCCATATATTGACTTCCATATTTGAGTGGACTTATGAACAACACCCTCAATGTCCTTTTGCAAAATATTGAATGCTCTATATTTAGGAGCAAATCACCCTTTATATTTGTTACTAGCCTTTGACATTGTGGCCTTAATGGCCTTGTCCAATTCTGGCATCACTTGAGAAAGCATATTCTCTCTTATTCATCTTCCTATAGTGAGACTATATTGTCATTTTTTCCTAGCTCTTGCATATAGACTTTTAGGTATAGAGTTGGCAAGCTCAATTGGAGTCTTCTTGGATGTTGCCATCATGGCATATATTGACTCTTCCACTTGGTTCATCTCAATCTTTCCAAGATTGTCAAACTCAACATGTGTGAATCCTAATAAGCTAGCATTATTCTTTATATTCTCACACAAGTTGTCCAAATTAGAAGAAGGACTGTGACTTACCACTTTTAATTGGTTGTTGTCATTAGTATTTGTCCTCTGTTCATATGACTCGATTGGAGCAATGCACTTTTTCCTTCATCTCTTCTCAAACTCATCTACATGTGTAGTTGTCTTGGTTCTCTTTCTTTTTTGGCTTTTTCATGTCTTGAACCTTCTTAGTAGTAGCACTTGTGGTGGCCCTAGTGGTAGGAACTGTAGGCTTAGGTTGTGTAGGTTTTACAACCTTGTTTGGTTTGCTAACTACCAGAGCTTTAGATTTTATTTTCTTCTTTTCTTTGGCTACATGTTCTTCACTGGCTTCTTCTCCCTTGGCACCTTCATCAAGCTTGGCTTCCTCTTCACCTTGGTGTTCTCCTTGACCTTGAGTTATGGCTAGTGGTTCTTGGGTAGGTGCATATTCACGTTCATCATCATCATCATTTTCTTCTTCTTCTTCTTTTTCCCCTTGACCAAATTTGTCTTTGAGCTTCTTAACAATTTTGTTCTTTTTCCTTATTACAAATGTAGTCTTAAAATCCATAATTATCTTTGACTTGGGTGCTACATCATAGTTACCAAAATTTGTAGCCTCCTTATCTACTTCTTTAGCTAGTAAAGTAGTAAGTGTTGTAGATGCCTTATCCACATTTATCTCATAACCTAGAGGCTTTAGCCATCTCGCCCTCGGAATTGTAGCTTGTACATTTGTGAAATCAGTATCAACTAGAAATCAAACATCATTGAAATGCTTCTCAACTAGTGACATTGGAATCCTATGTCTTTGTTTCATTGACTTCTTAAAGTCTTTAAAGTAGCTAGTCATTATAGACTCAAAGTTTTCTCCAAGTTTCTCAATGTATTCTCCTATTTGTACTACAATAGATCTATTTTTCTTCCATGCAACTTTACCAAAAGAAGTGAATGTGTTGTGCACATAGAAAAATATACATACAAGTATTGAACCAAACTTGCATTGTCCACTCTTGGTTTTCCTTATGGCTCCCAAGTTTTCTAATAACTATTGTAACTATAACTCAGTAAGGTCATAAGAGTGATCCTTCTTGACTATCTTGTAGCCTACATCAATATTAATGCAAGGTACACTATTCAATTTGCTAGATCGAAAGAATTTATGTGTGATTATCCTTACTACAAAACAAATTAGGGGATCTATGATGGTGTCAAATGTCATTCCTCTCTTATTCCACACTGCCGCTATGTTTTTCTCAATAATCTCTTTTGCATCACTTTTCATGGTCTTAGGTTTATCTAGGGTTGGATACCCTATTACCCTCTACACAATCCTCTTTGTAATCTTGATAGGTCCATCTTCTAACCACACTGATTTGTCATGAATCCTACTCAAAATAATATTTATCCACTTTGTTTTGAAAATGTTGGGGAAATCTAGGGCACTAGTAAACAATTTTATTTCTACAATATTATATTCCTCCTTCAATATTTCATTTTCACATAATTTACCATATAGGTCCTTATCTCCATGTCACCTATGATACCCACCTATCAGTTGTTTTTTAGACTACTAGGTACCTTAAACCCAATACCAAAATACATAAGACAAAAACAAACCTAAGGATTAGCTAGATCCTATATTTAGTGTGATCAGTCTCAACTTCTAGACTAACTTCAATAGAGTCATTAGGACTCCCTTCACTTTAGGCTCTATAGGGCCAATGTGGGCAAACCATAGGAATTTATCTAACAAATGTTATGATATTCTTTTCTTCAAGACTATACCCTATGGCAGAAAAATGGTCATAATTTCTTCTTAGATTTGTAATAAACTTCTTGATTACAATGGCTACTTATAATCAATAGGAAAGCAATTACAAATAAGGGTTGACTAGCAACTTTAGTTCTTCATTACATAAAAATGGAAAATTGATTTTGATTGATGTATATATCTTCCAATTATATAAATCATCAAATTGCAACTGAAGTTAAGTGATTAGTGCCTTATCCATTGTTATATAGAGTTAATATCAATAGTCTTGTACCTATTTAATTGACTTGCAATTAAATTTTTCAATAGTGAACTATGAACTTCATTCTTGTCATATACCTCTCATATACCCAAAACCCTACTACTTATTGAAATCAATTACTTAATTCATTGAACTAAATGCAATCAATAGGAGATATACAATCTATCTAAATTGTATTAAATTGAAAGAACATTGTTCATTTAAATCTCAAAATCATAGATATGCAAGGAAGGAGGCAAAATTTAGATACACAGATATCCATAAATTCCTTTTTGTATTAATTTCTTTTGAAAATGCATACAAAACTTGATATAGACTCATAGTATAACTCAGAACTTGGCCATTTAATCATTCATATTTATTGTTCTCTCAAGTTCACAAGTTTGAATACATTTATACAATCACAAAAGGCTAGAAGGACTATAAAAATAACATAGACTGAAAAAAATATACAAACTTCTAACCTCTACTCCCCATATTGGAAATCCTTATAAAGGATTGCAACAAGCTACAGATGGCAAGAGGACACATTTCATCACCTTAATGGAAAATAATATGGCAAGACATAACAAAAAGGAAAATTGAAAAAATTCTCTTACACTTGATCCAAAATCAAGAGAGTAGTTGAAAAGTTAGCAGGTGGCACTTTATTGCAAAAACTTTTACTTTAACCCACTTTTTCTTCCTCTATCATCTACTTCCTCAAAAGTTTCAAAATTTGATGTGAATATTTATGAGAGTTTTATCCTTTCGATGAAGTTCTCAATGTATTTGATCTTATCTTGTAATCTCTCATTGCCTTTAACCTTAATTATTTCTCAGCTTCTTCCTATTGGTAAGGCCTTTATTTCTTCCACCACTTCCCATACATATATCTCTTGCTTGATGGGCCACTCTATGGTCTTAACTTCTTCTAGGTCCTTTGTGGCTTTAGTCCACTTGACATCCATTATATCTTTAAACTCCACTATGAATTTATTCAAATCTATCTTGGTTCTAAATAGGGAGTCAATTAAATTATGGAAAGGGGCATCATTGATGTCTTCAAAAATTGCCATTATGGTCTCTTGAGTCAAAACTACACTTCATGCATCAAACCATTGATTCCAATCCCTTTGTATGTTGCTATCATTCAAAATTGGTGGTATGTAGGGCTTAATTCCTTGAGATAAAACTGTCATCTTTCCTTGAATAATTTTTAATTTCCTAGTGAAGAAACCAATTAAATCCTTAACTATTTCTAGGATCTCCTTCACTATGATTATCTTGTTAGGAAAATCTAGCTTTTTAACCATCAACATGATAAGCCTCTCTAAAAATTAAGTATATGGCCCTCACAAATTGAATGTAGGTGATAACCATGAAAGTGCCTCATTGCAAAATTTCTCAGCAATTTGTAAAGATAGACACAATGTATGGGCCTATTGTGATGTGTTCTTCAGAACCTCAATTATATGGCCAATCATACAGTTAAGGATAGATGTCCTTACCTCATCTCCTTGCTGAGTTGTTGGAGCATCAATGCTCATCCTTTTGAGTTCTGATGTATCCTCTACCTCCAGTTCATCTATCTAAGTTGTAACCTCTATTGTGACTTTGGATGGTTTCTCTTGACTATCATGTTCTTTACTCTATTTTGTAGTAGCCATTTGCTCTGCCTTTGCAAGTTTTTCTCTAAGAGATGCAACTTTACCCTCTAGTACTTGGACCTTATCCTCAAGTTCTTCAATCTTTTCTTTGTAGACATGGCTCTTTCTAAGCTCATCCTCATATAGCTTCCTCACATCAATATAATCATGCATAGACTTAGAAAGTCTTATTTCTATCTCCTCTACCTCAGCCTCATTCATGAATAAAAAATATTTCATGGCCTTTGAGATTTATGTGCTTGAAGTTCAATGCAAAAATTGCAATACCATGTTACCCTATTCTGTGCTCTACACATCCATCAATTTTTCTTTGTTTGATGTAGGAGACATGCTCCATACTGCCAAGGATTTGGGCTCAAAGTTAAATCATGATCCTCTCTATATTATATCAACAGCATATGCCTCATATGAGATGGCATTTTCTTGTCTTCAAATATAGTCAAGCATAAATGCTTGCTCCAAATCCCATCTAGGTACCAACAACATCCCACTTCTCTGTACAAGGTCCCTTGCCTCCTCTAGAGTCATGACTTCACTCTCAAGATCATAGGCTTGCAACTTTTCAACCAGTTCTAAATTTTTCTCATATGATTCTCTTGGTTTCATTTTCAACACCAACTCACTCTATTTTATTTTATACCAAATGCTTTTGAACTCAACTAATTTGATGAATTCATCATCCTTTATAAATTGTTGGGCTTGGATGATCCTATCATCTAACCTTGTTGCTTCTAGTTCTAGGTTTGTGAGTGTGTTCTCAACTACAATAACCCTATCTTGTATGTAACTTTTCCTTAAGTTAGAAAAGTACTAATTCTTGTCTAGTAGAATTCACAATGTCCTTTGCTTAACCTCTACAGGGATATGGACAACTTTTTATATCTTGTTTCCCTGAGTGACCCATGATGCCTTAGTAGACTCATCTTCCTCTATTTCCTCTTTAGGAATTATATCAGGTTCAATGTTGTCAGGACATACCCTCTCTTCCTCTCCTAGGGGTCCCTCTGGCATTTGGGCCATGATTTCAACATGGTCAATGACCATCTTCCTAATCCTATGAGGATAGGGGACATCCATATAGAATCCCTTGAAATTGTGATCTATTCTCTTCATTTCCCTCTCTACCCTTAACAAATCATCAAGTTTGGCCAACTTATTTGTTTCCTCCTCCTCTGTAACAATATTAGGAATAATGTCCTCATGGGCTAACTCCTTGGTATTTGGAAACACATAGTTCCTTATTTCTTTAAGAGTGTTCTTCATCCAATTATCAGGATCACACATCCTATAAGGACCGCTTGACAAATTGAAGTGGTGGAGGAAAGAATGAATTTGGTCTAGGGCCTCTTTTCCAATTGAAAAGTCCCCTACCCTAAAACATCTACGTAAAAATGTGCCTCTGTGAACCTTAGGGACTAAGTACTCCTTGTTAACCATAAACAACTACTACATGAATTCAATAATAGCTAGTCTAGGGGGAATGAATTTTGGAAATATGTGGGGTGGTTGGGGACAACCATATACTCTCATCAAGAAAAGGTTAGAAATAGAAAGATATCTCCCCAATTATGGTCTAACCTCTTACTCTCTGGGAGAAACACTAGTCTTAAAAGACTCTTCAGGATTTCAAGGGCCCTACAGTAACCTAGGTCTAACATTTTCATAATAATAGTACTAAAATTATTGAAGAAAGAAACATAATTGAAAAAATGATATGAACTATTCCATACCTATGTCCATAGCTAAACTAGTAGCTCTCTACTTGCATCAAAGGTATGATCAATAAAATCAGGGCTTATGTACACCACATTCCTGTATAGGTTTAGGTGCATCAGCAATGAGTAGTGATGGAACTTGAAATCTTTCATTTCTCCACTCTGAGCCAGTGCAATGTTTTCCTTCATCATCTCTAGGATATATTCAACATAATCATATTCCCCTCCATGGTATGAATCTTACACATCTCTAGCTATGATAAACTCTACTCCATGCACCATATTCGTTCCATCTTTTCCAACTACCTTTTGGATACCATATACTATTTTCATGGGTTAATTTTTGAACTTGTCCAAAGGCATCATTTTATCTACCTTCTTAGCATAATCATCTACACTCTTCAAGTCCATGGAAATATGTTGTAGCATAGACTTCCTTGTGTAAGCTTTTGTAATTCTCTCAAATTTCCTCTGTAGATCCTCCAAGTCTACAAACTAGCCCATGGCACCATCTAATCCAAAGGCTTAAATGAATGAAGAATGATATAGTGTAAAAAGAATGGTTCCATCTCTCCTATGGAATGATTCAATGGCTAAATTGTATGACTTGATTAGGGCTTTTACCAAATCAACATCAACAAAAACCTCTGGAAAAATTAAGTTTCCCAAGTTCTTCTTCCATGGATTACACATTGGGATCTTCTTCTATCTATTATGGTAAAAATACTTAGAAAGTTCAAAACCTATGACTCTAGGGCATGTAGCATCTCTATATAAAGTATACAGGTCTATAAAAGCACAATCATCTATAGCATTAACATTTGTGGATCCTGGGAAAAGCTTAATCCATTCTTCAACAAACCAATTAGGTTTCTTCTATCTTGTTTTTCCTCCCTTAGAAGTGGAGGTCTCTACAACTTCCATGTCTATCACCTAAATCTCTTCAACCTTCTTATTAAACATTCTAAAATAGCTTGAAAGCACTAGAAAAACTATATCTAGACACTGAAAGTAAGAAATTGCACACACTAGAAACTCTACAACTACTTAGATTTTCTTCTCTTTTTGAATGATAAATGCAACTAATCAATAGAACGTCTATATAATTTAGTGTTAATCATCAACATCCCTTTGCATTAATTTTCAGCATGCTCAAGCCTTAAAGCTTGGCTTATTCTGTCAACTCAGGGTAGCATTGTCATTACTATCCAATGTTACACTTTTATGTACATTGATTGAATCTAATTGGTTGAGAGCCCTTTGTAATTTCTAGCTTAGAAACTAGAAAACATATTTTCATGTCAACTTAGGTTTTACAATCTTATGATCAACCCAGGAGTCAAACGCTTCATAAAATCTTAGATGGGGACCATTTGTTCTACGATCTTACAATCTCATGAAATTAAAACCCTTGTAGCACTGTTGTAAACCTTGAAAAAAGTCTCTACAATCTCATGATACACTAGTTACCATGACATCATAGATTTCCTTTACATTATTTATGATCTTGCGATATGTAGCTTACACTCTCTAGCATAGTATATTATCTCATTTTTCTTCACCTTACAATCCTATGATCATGGTTTAACTAACCATTTTGTAACATCAACAGTCATCTTTCTCACCCCTATGATATTACGAGAAACCTTTTGCCTCACTTTATTGTAACATTGTTGGCATCAACTTTCACCTTTACAATCTCCTAACACACTGCCTTTTTTAGCATTGTAACACCTTTTTGCTACCTTTGAGATCTTACAATATAGTGTTTGTCGTAAGATTAAAGAATGGGATATGTTAAATTGCAGACTTATGTAAAGACATCTTTGGTCCCACTAGCTTGATGTAGCATCCACCTTGTGTATGTTGCATCATCAACCACTTAGGATAGGACACACGTCACTTATCTAACATTGAACTGCCAGCTTGCTTTGTCATTTGTCACCTTACAATCTTATGATCATCATCCCCATAACATTGTGATCTTCAAAATCTTCTTCCCTGATCTTATGACTAGGGCTTTAACATACCATCATAACACTTTATAAAAACCATTACAATGCCTCGATCACCTCTTTATTGTAGGATTGGCACCTTTTATCTTTTTCCTTATGTTCTCACACTTTATGATCCTACAACAAGCCACTTATCACATGGTCATGATCCCTCCTTTATACTTCTACGACCCTCTAATTGCCTATTTTTTGTAACATTAAGCTCCATGATTTAAAACCTTCCATCAAAACTTATGATGACATGACACAAAGGGAAATCATAAGGTCGGGAACCTTTTCTTTTTCCTTTATGATACCATGACCATATATCTTAAGATCAAGGAACTTGAAACACCACTCTACAATTCTCCGCTAACCATTATGTCGTAACATTGGGAGAAAGAAAATGTGAGATCATGACTATATGCTAAAGCCATCATCATAAGATCAGAGCTCTATGGTTTAAAACACATACAATCTCTCGCTTGATAAAAACTTAGGATAAGGGCAGAAAGGTTGCAATCTTGACAAAAAAAATTCAAGGAAAGATAAATCACAACCCTAGGATACCAAAATAATCCCCTAGGGAAATATTTTCATTTTTTGACTTAGGTAAAATAATTTGGCTAGGGTTCTTTTGAAATTTTGAAAATAAATGAGACACAAAATTCTAACAATGTAAAACAATTTCAGATCAAAATTTTAGTATAGTGAAAATGAGGACTATCGCCACCTTACATGTGTAACAACATCTTACATCTTGAATCATTAAAACTTGTAGTGGTATCATAGATAATGCACCAAATGGGCCTTATTTGTATACAATGTTAGAAATTGCTTTAAAGTTCAGTTGTTTGATCTCATTACTAATTAATCAAACATTCAAAACTTCATTTCCCTCTTTAACCTTAGAAGCAATAGAACTGGATGCCATATTTGATACCTAGGGTTTGCAAAAATTCAAATAGTGTAGCTCAGCACAAGATAAATAACTTCACAAATTTGATGAATGGTGTCCAACAGTAGTTGAATTCATTTTGCAAATGCTTGGAACAATCTCTTCAATTCACCTTAAGCTCTTCATGCCCTCTCCAAGTTTGAATGATGTCAAATGAATCAAAAATTGACCATTTAGCCCTCAAAACTTCAAAATTAATGCTTAGTGCTTACATAGTCGTAAGCTCGGCTATAACAGCAATTTTGACTCACTCAACTTCCATGTAATTTTATTTATGCTTAGCAGCTACTACGAGCTTGACCAACACTATCACTTGTGATAGATCTACATCAACTAGATTTCACTCGACATCTTAGGTGAAACTTTTCATGTATGGAAGCAACATGAAAACTGTCAAAACTTAAAGATTTCTACTAGGTTCTAAACAGCACTTTGCATCTTTCTTCATGTATATATAATCTTTTCATAACTAAATCCTTGGAATTGATGCATGATATATCATTTAAATATTAGTCTCACACATACCTCTTGATTTCTTAATTGGGTTTGGTGTGATCACCTAACCCATGGGTGAAGTGATCTCATCTGAACTTGATGTACTACAATCTTCCTTTTTCTTCCATGTTCTATTCATCTACATTTTGACTTCTTCAACATCTGTGTTTCTTTTGCCTTTGTTGAACTCACTGCTTGGTGCCTTTGAATTGTTGGACAATGTTTTCTTATGTGACCACTCTTTAAGAAACTAAAACATGTAGTCTAACTTAACCATCTACTATAATCACTTTTAAAATATATTCTTATATAGTTCTCAAAAACATGTCCATATTCTTGACAATAGTGACAACTATACCTAGTATTATAATCCCAATTGTAAGAGTTTCTATTGTGATTTACCTTTGTATGCTTGTTTGATGACCACTTGGGCTTGGATCTACACCCATATGCTCTATGTCCATAATTTTGATAGTTACAATAGTATCCTTCAAATGTTTGTGTCTTTATGGTATTGGTTCTACATTCATGTGCCTAATGTCCTTACTTGTTGCACTTGTGGTAGTGACCCATGAACTTCTACTTAGGATTCTAATTTGTAGTCTTTCTCTTGCAAATATTAGCAATATGTCCTAATTTTCCACAATTATGAAAAACAAGTTTGGAGTTCTTACCTTTGATATTCCTTTTTTCACCACTTTTCAATGATTCTTCTTCTTCAATACTAGTTTAACCCAATCCAATAGTATCACTATTAGATCTAGGAGATCTCATCAATTGCTCAAAATATGTGGTTGCTTCACTAGGTCTATTGAAACTTTCAACAAATACTTTTTCTCTTTTTAGATCATTTCTCAGTTGTTCATTCTACAATTTTAGTGTTTCCTTTGCCTTTGTTGAACTCACTGCTTGGTGCCTTTGAATTGTTGGACAATGTTTTCTTATGTGACCACTCTTTAAGAAACTAAAACATGTAGTCTGACTTAACCATCTACTATAATCACTTTTAAAATATATTCTTATATAGTTCTCAAAAACATGTCCATACTCTTGACAATAGTGACAACTATACCTAGTATTATAATCCCAATTGTAAGACTTTCTATTGTGATTTACCTTTGTATGCTTGTTTGATGACCACTTGGGCTTGGATCTACACCCATATGCTCTATGTCCATAATTTTGATAGTTACAATAGTATCCTTCAAATATTTGTGTCTTTATGGTATTGGTTCTGCATTCATGTGCCTAATGTCCTTACTTGTTGCACTTGTGGTAGTGACCCATGAACTTCTACTTAGGATTCTAATTTGTAGTCTTGCTCTTGCATATATTAGCAATATGTCCTAATTTTCCACAATTATGACAAACAAGTTTGGAGTTCTTACCTTTGATATTCCTTTGTTCGCCACTTTTCAATGATTCTCCTTCTTCAATACTAGTGTAACCCAATCCAATAGTATCACTATTAGATCTAGGAGATCTCATCAATTGCTCAAAATATGTGATTGCTTCACTAGGTCTATTGAAACTTTCAACAAATACTTTTTCTCTTTTTAGATCATTTCTCAGTTATTCATTCTACAATTTTAGTGTTCTAATTTCAATAACTTTTCTATTAAATTCATGATTGGCAATCATCATTTGATTCAATGTTTCCAATTGCATGTGAGCTATTCTATTCACCTCAGATGTCTTCTCTTCCAATCTATTGTATAGTATCCTTTTGTCATCTTCAATCATGACTTTGCCCTCTTCATCTTTCTTTTTCTACTTGATCAGCTCACATAGTAATACTGATTGGACTTATTGTTCTATCTGATTGGACATCTTGTTCTATCTTTAGATTTCTAACCTCTTGAGTTGGGGTTCCATTCTTTTCCACCATATCTGTAACTACTGCATCAAATTCACTTTTGTTTCCATTTGCAAACAATTCAGTAGTGTCAATCTCTTTGTATTGTGTATCATAATCTTCAATAGCTATCTCTTTCCTTCTCTTCAATGATTGCTTCAACTCATCTCTTACTTCATTCAGCTAATGTAGGGAAAGTTGGATTTCAATCTTCTGGTTCTCAATAGTCTTTCCCAACTTGTAGAATTCCATCTTCAAGATCTTTCCTCAAAGATACAAATCTTTCCTTTCCAGAGAACCAAGGCTCTGATACCAATTTTTGGAAATACAATATGGGAAAAGTAAACTCTAAGGGGGGTGAATTAGTACTTCAAAACTTTAACCATAAAATTATTCACCACATACCCATCTCACAATTGTGCGTGTAAATTAAAATACCAAATTAAGCATACACATCAATAACATGAAAATATATAATCATTCACACATATGACACAAGATATGATTACCTAGAAACCCTCTAATGAGAAAGTAAAATTGAGGTGAGGATGACACCCACAAATCTTCACTACTGCAGTTGTAAAGTGTATCTGATAAAGGTTATAATATTTGATCATAAGACATGATCTACCATGTGAAAGTTCTACCCTACTAAAGGCTTATAAGATTGTTAGGTCTTACCTTGATAAAGGATTTGAACACCCTATTAGAAGTGTGCCTAGTAAAAGGACTTTAACTCAAAATGAAGTAAGCACCGTATTAAAGGATTTATCATAGCTTGTTAAGACTACTCTATTGAGAAATTTGACTGATTCACCTGTTAGAATGTCTTGGCAATGATCTTTTGGTAAGCATTATGTTGTTAGATAATAGATCACTACTTTGCATGTATTCTTGATCCTCCTTTGATTCAATGTATCTCTTCTATCCTCTAACCTCTTTTCTTTGTTCTCTTCTAATTGATTATGTAATGTATCTCAATTTACAGCACCTTAGCCACCATGAATGCTCTATTTGTGTATGCAAACTTCTCTCTTCACTCCTTCCACACTCATAAAAATTTTAGGGTTTTTCCTTCTTAAGTATACCTTTGTGACTTAGGGTTAGGTTTGGATCAATGATTATGATCACCCATATTATCACTTAATCCTTTTCTTTTTCTGATTAGTTGTATTTATTGTATAGGGATTCTCAATTAATATTCATTCTTATCATCTAGGATTGCAAAACAATCCTCAAATCAGCTCCAAACTGGTTTACATAATAGTTTCTGCCACTACAAACAACTATGTTGAAACTATATTACGTGGCATCTAAAGTCCCTGATGCTTGGAATCAACTACAACTTCAATGTTGTCACTCGGCATCTGAATGATTTGGAATCCATAGGTTACTTGGCATATGAATCACTCGACATCATCTATGTTCTTAGCACTTGAATGACTTGGCACTAGCTATTTACTCAACACATATTAAGTATCTCACTTGGCATGCACTATCTGACATGTTATGCTTAGCATGCATTACTAGTATGGCATGAACTAAGTTCTAACTTGTAACTGACTTAAGTGTATAGATACTCATATGCCAAAACCAATCTAAGATCAACATATCATAATGTATCATGATATTGTAGCTTCTTGCAGCAGTATTAAGCTATAAGGGATTGTGGATTATAATCATTGAATACTAATAATGTTGGACTTTTTGTTGGTGGACATAGCACAAGGATTGAGTCAACCACATTAAATCCTTGTGTCTTATGTTCTCATTTCTGTGCTTTATTGTTTTTTGATATTGGTTATATTTGCATGTAACTATTATTTTTGTCTATGGTTAATCCTAACATATCTAAGGGTTCATTCCAAATAGTAAGATCATCCAAGGAGGGAAGAAAACACCTATTAGAGGAGGCATAATCATGACTCGAAGAAGTTTCAAGAAGGAGAGAGTAATCAATATTCGTATCTAAGAGCTCATCCCAAATAGTAGCACTATCAAGGGTAGGAACATCATGAATCGCTAAAGGTTTATCAACATCATCTTTTTAAAAGGTTACCCTTTGAAGGGGAGTTAGAATCAATGAAGGAAAAAATAAGTTCTCATCATATGCATGAAATAGAACATCCTAAACATCATGAATAAAACTTTAAAATAAATATACCAACCCCATTGAAATGAAATGCAATGACTATAAAAGAAACTAGATGCAATTTTGTTGTATTTTTAAAATGCAAATATATGAAATGCAATCTATATAAAACATTTCAAAATGATGTCTAAATACCAATAAAATGAAATATAACTCTAAAGTCAACTAAGAAATGTAAATATGTCAAGTTCACCAAAATGAAGGTAAATACCCAACACAAAGAATCTAACTCCAATAATAAAAGTCCATAGGAAGTCGAGTTCACCAAAATGAAGGTAAAGACACAATGCAAAGAATCCAACTCCAATAAGAAAAGTTCATAGGAAGACAAGTTAACAAAAATGTGTAGTGGTAAAATGGAATCAACCACCCTAACACATTTAAAGGGGAGAAGACCAAGATCTACCTCTTTGATTAAGTTTGATTAATACAAAAGGAAGTATCAATGTGTAACCTAATGCAAAAGGGATAATAACTTGGGTTTATTTCACTCTCACCTCCACCTTAAGAGGATTTAAGCAAGAAGATAGACATTATAGTGTTGGAATATGAGAAGATGAAATGTATTGAAATGAAAAATGGAAAGATGATATATCTTATAAAATTAAAACCTAAAAATGAGTTGTCAAATGAGCTCAAAAACTATTGAATCCCAAAATCAGGGCTAAAAACTTCAAGGCAGACAAAACCCAAAAAATTATTTGATGATCTAACAGGCATGACTTCCATCAATAGGGATGACCTTGTGGAACACTAAATTTAAGGGTGGTCTCTTTGACCCTAAAAAATCGTGTGTTATGCTAATTCTAATTTTGCAATTTGAAGAAAGTTGAAATGGGTATCTAAATCTATAGCATGTTTGATAATTTGAGATCTAAAACCTGTAGAACAAAGAGATATTTTGTTTTTTTTTGGAGGGGTTTTCCTTAGTCAAACCCCAATTTAGAAATTAACCTTGAATTGAAATAAAGATAGAACTCTAGAAAGTAGTAGTGATAGATCTAATGTAAAGCAATGTAAATCTATGAATATACCCTCAAATTTAAAATGTAATCAAGTATGTTGATGCAATAGCCTTGAATCAACTTCAAAAACCTTAGGAAATTATATTAAATTGTATGAATGGAGATCTTGAATATTGAAAGTCATATGGAAGATCTTGCATAAACTTCTTCAATAACTTGAATTCTTGACGAATACTTGAGAACTTGAGAGCTTGCATGTGAGTGTGTGAATTCTTGATGGATATGAGATAAGATACCAAATGGAGAAAATTTATTGGTTTATAAAGGGGTCAAATTTGACTAACTCCCACGAGCCGACCTACCTAGGAGTTTGCACCCAAAAATGAACTCAAACTCAAGACTTGAGAAAGGAACCCAAATAGGGCCCAAGAAGGGATGCACTACATCATTTCCAACTAGGGCCTTGAATTCTTGGGATTCCCTTAGGGTCCCAAAACATGTCCTAGATCCACAAAATTAGTGTTCTGCCCCCGAAAAAAAAAATTTAGGCCCTATTTTGTGAAAATTTTGGGCTAACATGTAATTATCAATTATAATCCTAAAGCGATAAAAATACTTGTATAAAATGTCTTAGGGTTAGGGATTATTTCATTTTCATGATGCAAAAATTGGTTCTTGTGGTGGTATTGAGCTATAAGGGATTACAAATTGTAATCGAGGTAGTAATCACTGGATCTAATAATATCAGACTTGCTATTTCATGGATGTAGCCTACAGATTGGGTGAACCACATTAAATCTTGGTGTCTTTTATTATTTTCTATGTGATCTATTATTTTCATGTAATTTTTATTTTTGTTTGTGATTTGATCCTAACAATTAGGTACAAAATTTGAGATATAGTTGTTATGGTGTAGATAAAAGATTCAAAGTGATTGGATGAGGGAAAGAGAGGACCTAGGTTTTTAGATCCTACCTCAAGCTTTATACCATGAAAATAGGTGGTATAAATAGGATCAATTAGATCTTCCCTAATTCATTTTAAGAGCAAGGAGAAGAAAAGGGAAGAAATGAGCAAACATAAAAATGAATGATGAGATCGCATTAAATGGGAGCTAAATCATCATTAAGTTTAGGTGCTTCCAATTTAAGATGTTATAATTTTGAGGCAATTGCATGTCCATTATAGCTTTCACGTTTTTAGGATCTACCTCAATTCCTTTTGTTGATGCAATGTATCCCAATAGTTTTCTGGGTGTAACCCCATATGCACACTTTTGGATCAACCTTTAGTTTGAATTTTTCTATTTGGTCTAAGATTGGACTCAAAATTTCCAAATGTGTCTTTATTTCCATAGTTTTAGCTAGGATTTCATCCACATAGTCCTCAATAGTCTTGTGTATAATGTCATGAAAGATAGTCATCATAACACATTGATATGTTGCTACAACATTCTTTAGACCAAAGGGAATACTATTCCAACACAGTATCCTCCAAGCACAAGTAAAAAATTTCTCCTAATCTTCAAGTGTAATATTGATCTAATTATATCCATATAATCCATCCATAAGTGAGTGCATCTCATATCCAGTAGTTATATCCACTAGCATGTTTTTATTATTAAGTGGAAAGACATCCTTTGGACACGCCTTGTTTACATCTCTAAAATTTGTGCATGCCCTTATTGATTTGTTGGGTTTAGGAATTGGCATGATATTAGAGATTCACATAGCATAGTCAATCATTATAATGAATTCTTCTTTCAAAAAATTCTCCAATTTGTCTTTTATCATTAATGCTACATAAGAATGCATCTTTCTTATCTTTTATTTCACATTTTTTGTTCTAGGTTCAATAGATAAATGATGCATTATTAGATCAAGGTCAAGACCTAGCATATCAAAATATGTCCATGCAAAATTAATCTTCTTTTATTTTAAAAAATTTTTTGAATTCCTTCTTTTCTTCCTTTGACATGGATTGAGATAAGTGTATAATATTTGGATTCTCCTTTCTTCCCATATTCACTGGCTATGTCAGTTAAATTAGCACTAGTGAGTGCTCCTAGATGTTACTCAAAAGAACATTAAATAACACATCTTTGAGCACCTTAATGATGTTTTTGCCTTCGTATATGTCTCTTTTTTTTTTTTTTTCATCTCTAACACAAAAAAAATGTGGTTTTTCTATCAAAATGCTGATTCTTTTTAATTTTAATTTTTAAACTAAGATATTTGGCATTCGCATCCATCATGTTCATGCTAGATTTGTTGGTGGAGGATGTTATAAGTTCAACAATGTTGAGGTAATAGGATAGAGCATAGTCATTTTTGAACATAAGGAATTTAATGGATTTTTTATTAGATTCCAAATCAATAAGCTTATCGTGTGTGAGGATAAGAGAGTTGACAAGTTCAGGTGAATTCACAATAAGTTTATCAAAAGATTGGACTCACAAATAAATTCCTAAAGTGATCTCATCCCAAGGTGCATTCAAATCACTATAAGACATGATGTTGTCTATATTAGTCAGATTAATGTAAGTGGAATTGAACTTGTTTACACTAACATGAGACCCTTCTCTACGTCAAGTTAGTTTTCATAGCTACAAATTTTATCTACATCATTTTTAATGGTAGCCTTAGAGAATGAATCAAACTCATATTTGTGAGAATCAACACTTGCAGGAGGTGGGTTGAAATACTCTACTATAGACATAGGTACCTATTCTCTACTTTCATTATCCTTTTGTTCTTGTTCACTCCTTCCATTGATTGAGTTTGACTATATTCTTTTGTTTTAAATTATTGAGGAATATAGAGCTTACCCTAATAAGTTGGGTTAGTTGTTTGAACATCTTGTCATTGTTCAAGGATTATATGATGAATTGAGGTTGTCTCCTCTAGATCACCAACCCTTTTGGAATCGTTCATTTTTGGAGATCCCTTGTCATGATCATGAACCACATTAGATATGTTTTGTGGAATAAGATAAGAAAATCTGATCTCTTCATTCAAGCTCTCATTTTGATTTTGAGGGACTGGTATAAACTTTTTCTTTCTATATGGATTGGTGTTTTTCTAGAATACAGACCTATTATATCAGTAGGTCTCTTGAATTTATCTTTAATTGGACCAATCAAGCCTTTCCTATTCTTGTTGATTGGACCTTCTCCTTTATATCTCATTATTTCAATATTTGATACCCTCTTCCAAATTTGTTAGGTGACATCTCATAATGTTTGTCTCCCTTGTCTTCACCTTCTCCTTCATAAAACCAAGCCAAAACAACCTTTTTTTCATCCTCTTCCTCTAGAGGTACAATTGCTTATATAAAGATCCCATCATAAATAGTTTGTGCTTGAAAATTTTCTGGCTTCATATCCCTACAAGGTCTACCATAATAATGAGGAGATAGTGGGAGTGACATCAAATACAATATTGGTTCTATTTTGTACTCCCTCATTCTTGTATCCTTCATTTAGATACTTCTTAATTTCTTTCAATTGTTAGAGTAAATGGTTCTTTCCCATTTCACTCTTCTATTAAGTTTACTTAGGTGAACTCATAAATTAGGAGGAATTAAATATTTTGGATATTATTATTAGGAGGCTATTGTTGAGTCATCCCTTTGACTTCAACTACTCCTAGCATGTCACATGTGGTTAATTCCAACTTGGACACCACTCTTCTAGATTGTAGGTGGATGGTAGGGGATTGAGCCCATGAGAACTCTACTTCCTCCAAGTTGAGACACTTGCCTCAATCTTGTCAAAGTTTCCTCCCAACTCGTGCTTATATAAATAGGCTAGCTCTTTGTATTTCATATCTTAGATATATATGAAATATATCATACAACACATTAGGAAATATTGATTCTATTATGTCTCTAAGCATTTACATCATAAATTTGCCCATATTATTATGTCAATTTCATTTCCTCTTGTTTAATTAAACTCTTTCAATAGATTCTAGATTTATATTTGTTTTCACAATTTCTAACATGGTATTAGAGCAATTATTGAAAGATTAGATTATTTTTAGTGGTCTTGGAAAATTGTGTATGCTCTTCTCTTTCATTTCTATATGAACTGGAGAATCATAAAAGATTTATGAAGACCCATTAATCTCTTTTGCATATATATTGTTTTTCTTGATCTAGTGATTGTAGCACTTTGAAGGATTTAGATCTTGAGGACAACATGCAAATAACATTTTTTTCTATCATTGGAGCCCACCTTCCTATGGGGCCCACCTACCTAAAGTGTCCTACATCAAGTGGGTCACACACCAAGCAAGGTCCACCTCCAAAAGGTCCAACTTCTAGTGGGGCCTACATCAAGTGGGACCCACACCAAGTAGGATCAACCTCTAACGGGTCCAACTTCTAGCGGAGCCTACATCAAGCAATACCCACACCAAGCGGGGCACACACCAAGTGGAACCCACACTAAGTGAGGTATACATCTAGCGAGCCCCCCATCAAGTAGGGTCCACCTCCAACTAGCTCATATTAAGTGGGGTCCACCTATTATGGGTCCTTCTTATAGTTCTTGATGACAATCCATGTACAATCTTTACATTTGCAACTTCTGAGGCATTGTTTGAGCTCATACAGACACTTTTTCAGGTGTTATTTTTTTTAAGTGCATTATTTTGTCTACTTCTTAGCTTTGGTATTAATTTTGAGATATTATGGGTAGACATTGTACTTTAAGAATTTGGTCAAAATTGACCTAATTTAGCACTTATACTCTATTAGATCCTTGAGTGATCTAGAGTCCTAATTGTAAAGTCTCGTATTGCTTCATATTTGAAGGTGTAATTATCAAAATTAGAATTCCACTTTGGTCCATTTTGACAAGTGGCAATTGTACATGCACAAAATTATATAACATTGCATCTTGGGGGGGCGCAATTTCTAATCTAGTAAATTTAGGAGGGTGATCTTGTGTTGTGTCATGTTAGTTTCATTGGTTCTTACTTGTAGTACAAATGGGAAAATCAAAAATTTGAACTCCTAACTCCATATAAGTATGAATCATGGAAAATATCAGTATGGAATTATCTAAGGGAAAACGGTTGCACAGGATATGTAAACAAAACTATTACCACATCTATTGATGTTAATGCTCTTCAAGCATGGAGATCAATCGTGAGAAATATCTTGGCTACATTTGTTCATTAGTCTCTTTTGATTTACAATTTCATTTGGAATCATTCAAGACATAAGGAGGCTTGGAACACTCTTGAAACTTTGTTTGTAAAACTGACAAGATTAAGGGTTATCAAATCGATAATGATTTGATGAATCTTGATCCAAAAAGCTTCAACAACATCTAGGACTACATTTCTATCATATCCCCCCCTTTTTTTAATTAGCAATAGGTTTTTTGTCATATAAATAAAATAAACAGGTTAATCTTGGCCTGAACTAGTAACAAAAAGTTCATACAACCAACTTGAAGAACATTAATACAATAGGGAGACTCTACATATTAATATGGGTCAAGAACTATATTTTTCCTTTACCCTGAGACTGAGACTAGAGGGTCATCTCAAAAGGCTCTTTTTCCCCCCACTTCTCTTTTCTACTCTTCACAACCTGCCATCCATCTTCCACCTTTGCAGATTCTGTCTGCCAAGACGACTCCTTCTGTGTAAGAAATTCCACTTCATTATCATTTTTTAGTAAAGTCTCTTTTGTTATAGCATGATCATATTACTTTTGCTTCTCATGTCCATCTGGTGTTCCTGTGCCTTCATAAGCCTACAAAAAGCTCTTTCTGCCCTCTAGTGCAAATTTTCCACTCTGTTTTGGGGACACATTCATAACTTCTGGAGAAATCCCTTATAGGGATTTTGTAACAATTTGGGAGAAACTCTTTTGTTTCTCACCCCCATCCACATTCTTCAAAACCATGTAGTTTTGTTCCTTGCTATCTTTCCACCAAGATGCTTCCTGCTAGATTCTCACTTTGGAGCAATTTGAAGCCACATGTCTTGCTTGGTGACATCTCCTACATCTGAATGGTATGCCTTCAAAATCTGAGGGTTGAACCCAGCAACTCTTTGAAGTTTTGATCTCAATTTATGTCGGTAGCCCAAGAGAAATATTCATTTCCACTAAAACCTAAGCATAGGTGGAGTGTAAAAGGTTTGAAGAGCCTTTATCTACCATCAAAAATTCACCCAACAAATTCCCAATGTATTTCAAACAAGAATTAAACCATAAATGTAAAGGAAAGTAGGGAAGCCTTACCCATATGGGGATCTTTTCAAAACCTTCTGAATCAAGTCAAAAATTTTGGTGCCATGGTTTTAACATAAGGATATTTTGATCCTCCCAACACCATAAATTATCACACAAGACCATATTTCTATCTTGGCTATTCTCAAACACAATAATAAAAAACCCTTTTATCACAAGGTAAATTTGAACTGTTCCTGTTAACTAGGGTCCCCAATTGTTAGAGATCCATTTATGCAGTTCACACAAGCTTGGCCACAATCCATTGAACCTACCTATTAATCCAAACTCAAAAAAAAATTGAAACATTTTGAACAACTTCCTCATTTGCACAAACATCTAGAACCACCAAAGCACCCCCTTCTTTTTGTTGCACAGGGGCTCTCAAAAAAGCACCCCCACAGCATCCTCCACCATGGCCTTCATGATGTCCATCCCCAATGAAACCACCTCCCTTATTGTCTCCACCAGTAGAGTCCTCATCCATGGCTTCAAATGCACCACCATCAACAAAAAAATCTCTCGCACTTCCACCTTTATCTCCCTCACCCCTATATTCTCTTGCAATATTGCATCTACCTATGCCAAACATCCCTACCATACCAAAACCTTGACTACCATCATTGCTTTTAACCCTAAACCCTTGGCCATAAACTCCTTGTGTATCATTGGCCTGTAAAGCCTTATTGCTATTGTCCAAGCCATGTTCCACAGCAGACACCACTGGCGCGCCCTTGGCCAAACTCCTGGAGTCATCAAATTTTAATAATTATTAGATAATATAATGTTATTAAATAAATAATAAAGTTATATCAAAAATAATACTAAAATATAAAATAATAACATAATATTTATTTAATCTATATTATTAATAAAATATTATTTAGTATGATATTTCAAATAATTAGAAAACAATGAAATTTCAATGAGTAAAAAAATAAATAAAATTAAATACAAGAGACAATATTGTAGAAAGTATGTTAACTTTCTAAATAGAATTTAATAATAAATAAAATAAACACAAATAAGTAAGTAAATAAATAATATAAATTGACTAAATCTAACAAAAAATCAAGAAATGTTTAACAAGTAGACATGACTCCTTAAAATTAAGATATAAAAGAGAGGAGAGTTTAATTTAGAGAGTAAAAAAAAAAAAGGAAGAGAAGAAAAAAGGAGTTCAAATAGGAAAAATGGAAGAGGAAAGTAATATGAAAAAAATAAGGAAGTGACTTTCTAAAGAGGTATTAATGGTACTAAAAGGATGTGAATCTTTGAAAGGGTCATAATTATGAATAGTTGTGACTCTTCAAAAATATTTTGATTATAAAGTATTTGGACTTTTCCAAAGGATTTTAGTTATGAAGTATCATGACTTTTTGAAAGGATTATAATTATGAAGTGTTGTGACTTTTCAAAAGATTTGTATTATGAAAGGTTGTGACTCTTGGAAAAAGAGAAACAAAATAGTATATTTTGTCCTTTCCTTATAATTACAAAATGAAGAATTTTGGAAAGTAAATATAGAGTTGAGATAATCTAGAGGGAATAATTCATTGAAGGGCCAACTAAGGATAGAGCCACATGGACCAAGAAAAGAAGAAGGTAAGAAAGGTATATTTGTGGATTATATTTTTTTAATTATATTTATGAATTTATTTATATTAATGAATCTTACTTGTGGATAATATTGGGTTAACCTATAAGGTTAATACGTCGGCTACCAATGTTACTTATAGTATGGAGCATGTGAGATATTTAAAATCCCCATTGTCTTCCATAGCCAACTGTCAATATTGTAGCATGGAACATATGAGATATTTAAGATCTCCATAGTTTTCCACGGCCAATAATCAACGTACCAAAATAATCTGAAGTTGTCAACATATGCATATGTGAGTAGCCTTGGATAGAGGATGCCCATCTAAGAAGAATCTTAAGGGGTGCACTCTTGGGAAGACGGCAAGATAGCTATGAACTAGGAAGCCTGACTTGGAGACATCTTTAAGATTGGGTTAAAATAAGAGGGTACAGTAATATAGTTATTTTTTTTATTAGTGTGATTCTAACATTAATTTTGTAGGTATTACTTGTCTCTAACTAACCCTATTAGTGGGGACATTACAATTTGCAAAATTAAAAATTAAGAACATGGCTCAAGGACTGCAAGATAATTAAGGAAGATATACAATTGTTTCTCAATGTGTTATCCAAGCTTAGTCCTAGATATTCTATATTTTTTTCTACCTTTCATACCAATCAGGTTTCTATGGGAGCTGCTTATGTTGATCCCACTTTTGATGCATTTTCAAATCTTTTAATCTAGAGGAAGCAAATCTAATTTAGATGGGTATCATCAAGACATCCAAATCAAAAGCATTAATTTCTAGTGAGCCTATGGTACAACAAAAAGTAGAGAATCCTAAATAGAAACAAAAGAATAAACATAAAAAGTCACAGAGAAAATTTGAATCTTCTTCCTTAATTAAGGAATCACTTAAAAAGGAAAAGGCTACTTGCGCATATTGTAAGAAGAATAGACATGAAGAACATCAGTGCTATAAGAAGGACATTGATGAACTCAAGAATATTCTTAAGAGAAATCAAATAAATCTACCTTCAAGAATGACTAATTCATCCTATTATTCTCATTCCAATGTTCCTAATGAAAAAGATAAAAGGGAAAAGGTCAAGTCTTAATTGCTACTTCAAGCCATGATTCAAGGAGATGGCTTCTCGATTCAAGAACTTCTTATCATATGGCATCTTCAATATTTTTATTCTTCATTTGATCTTTTTAATACACCACCTATTTTGATGGGCAATCATACTTACATAAATGTGATTGGGAAAAGAATAATTGATAAGGACGGGGGGGAGGGTAGGGGGGGACCTTCAAAGATGTGTTCTATGTACCCCACCTTACTCATAATATACTTTCCATTTATCAACTCACTAATGGGCCAACAAGAAGGATAGTAGAACTCACTCCTAAATTGGTTCTTATTAGATAATTGGAGAGTAGAGAGATCATTGCTATAGGAGTGGTTGTTCATGCATCTTGAATATACTACTTTGCAAACTTTTCTTCAGATGATGATAGTGATTCTTCAACATATTTTGATCACACTTCTAGTATTGATTCACATATTGAGGAAAATTTTGGCTACCTAAACTTGGGTATTCTCACATGTGATCAAGTTCATGAGTTATCCATTTCTTCTCCTTCTATTGATATTTTTTCAACCAGTATTCTAGATGATGATTGCATTCATACAGCCATGGGATCACATGAATCAATACAACAATTGAAGGAAATCACTTTATCTTCATGTGAATTAGTACAACAATTAGAGGATATCACTTTATCTTTAGAGTGTTGGATACAATTTTTCAATTATGTGTTGTATTTGATGCCACAAAAATGTCATATTAGTCATTAGATAGTGTCTACCGAGCTCAAAAGGTCAGTAAGGCAATAGACAGTGTCTACCGAGCTTAGAAGGTCAGCAAGGCAATAGACAGTGTCTACCAAGATCAAAAGGTCAGCAAGGCAATAGACAATGTCTACTAAGCCCAAAAGGTTAGTAAAGATAGCTTGCAGTGTCTACTGAGTAAAAAATTGATTATCGAGCCTTCAAGGTAATCAAAGATATTCAGTTCTTATTGAGCTCACTCGATAATCGAAGAAAATATGACAAGAGCAGTTCTTATCGAGCTCACCCGATAATCAAAGAAAATATGACAGAAATAGTTCTTACTGAGTTAACTCGGTCATCAAAGGTAATTTGGTAAAAGCAGTTCTTACCGAGTAAACTCGAAAGCCAAAAGATTTTAATATTTTGTAATGTTAACTGAGTCAAGAAGGTTAACTCTGGAAATTCTTGGAAGCAGTATTTATCGAGCAAGGTCAGCTAGTAAAGGACATTTATTTGTTTAAGAATAATATATGTAGCTGACTGATGAATGATTTATTGGTAAATATAACATGTAAATGGGCTAACTTGACAACCTGAATGGTATAAGTAAGAAGTCAAGTTGTGAATTCAAAGCATGATGTGGAGATATGAGAAGTTAATGTGTTATGAAGACTGATTATTGTGGAAGCAAAATTTGAATAATGATCAGAGATCATTAAGAAGCAGCAGAGCCATATTTGATCAAGGAGGATCTAATGATACTAAAAAAATATTTGTATCCAGAAAATTCAATTGCATCTTGTTTAGGTGAATTCATTATTTCTTTTTAACCATTGTAGCAATGATTTCAAATCTCTTAACAAAGTTGGTTTAACAGCCATCTTGTAAATCCTCTAACAAGGTGACAACTCAGTTGAATTGTTCTAAAGACCTCTAGCAAGGCCACTCCTAATAGGGTGATTAAAATCCTCTAACAAGGTCACACCTAATAGTATGTATTGTAACCTTTAACAGGGTTGGCTCCTAATAGGGCTCACTTCAGAAGAGTGAAAAATTGGTGACTAGTTACTTGGTGGTTTTTTCCATATTGGGTTTCCACATTAAATCTAGTGTCTCTTGTGTTCATTTTATTTTTAGTTACATGTATGAATGCTTAAAGATAATTCATAGCTTAATTTACCAAGTTGTAGCATTTTTTTACCAAGTATCTACAGTAACTAGTTCATTAAGACATCTAAGGGAATTGTGGATTAATTTTTGTAAGTAACTAATTCACCCCCCCTCTCAGTTACTTTATCTTTAATTCCAACAACTGGTATTAGAGATTTTGGTGCTTACAAGAAAAGATTTCAAGGATCTAAGCTAAAGATCAGGATGTCTTATAAGAGGGAAATTCCAAGACTTAATAGAGACAACTTCTCAGCATGTCAAGGGTTGATGAGACTTCATCTAGCTTCTATTGGAGACATAGGACTAAAATACCTTGATGAAAAATATGCAGAACCAACTAGTACACTATCTATCAATGATATTCTTGAAACAAATATCCACAACATTATGATGATAGATATAGCATCTGCTCTAAGTTATGAAGAGTTTGATGACATCAAGGACTGCAAATTTTCCTTTGAAATGTGGGAAAAGCTAAAAGAAATCTATGGAGGAGATGATAATGTAAGAAGAGCCAAAGTAGAAATTTTGAGAGGAAAATTTGATCAAATGAGGATGAGAGAGGATAAAAACATTGTAAAATATGTTGAAAGAGTCAAAGCATGTGTTAGTGCAATCAAAGCATCTGGAGGAGATATCAAGGAGGAGATAGTCATAAGTAAAGTTCTTAGAACTCTACTTCCCATTTATGTAATCAGAGTCTCTGCAATTCAAGAAAGAAGATGTAAAGAAAATCATAAGATAAATCTAGAAGCCATAGTTGGAAGATTGACTGCATTTGAGCTTGACAACTATGACAATTATGTTCCAGCTACCAAAAACATCGAATCAGCATTTGAAGCCAAGTTTTCACTCAAAGAAAAAGGGAAAAAGATGAAGGATCTACAATCAGACAATGATGAAGAATCAGAACAAAGTTTAAATAGTGATCTTGAAGTGGTTGAAGCTCTGCTAGCAAGGAAATACTCTAGAGGCAAAGGAAAATAAAAAGGTAGGGTTCCTTTAATCTATTTTTCTTGTGAATAAATTGGACATATTGCTGCTAGGTGC
Source organism: Cupressus sempervirens (assembly GCA_028749045.1). Classification (NCBI taxonomy): domain Eukaryota; kingdom Viridiplantae; phylum Streptophyta; class Pinopsida; order Cupressales; family Cupressaceae; genus Cupressus; species Cupressus sempervirens. The sequence continues at coordinate 484,501,037 of CM053786.1, forward strand.
CCAAATAAGAAAAATAAGGATGAAAAGAAAGGTAACAAGTACAATGGCAAAAGAGACTTCAAATCATTCAAGGATAAAAGTAAGAAAACATGTTTTATAGGTAAAGATTCTAATGATTCTGAGAATGAAGAAGAAGATGAAATTGTCTACATTGCTGTGAAAGATGAGTCTGATAATGATGAGGAAATGGCACTCATTTCTCATATGAGAAAAAATGATACATAGATCATAGATAGTGGTTGTTCTCATCACATGACTGGTGATAAAACTAAGTTTTAATACTTTTAAGACTATGATGGTGGCAGTGTAAGATTTGGTAACAATGAACGTTGTTGTATAAGAGGAAAAGGAAGAGTCTCTCTAACCAAGGAACTTGTGTGTGATAATGCATATTGGGTAGAAGGGCTAAAACATAATTTTTTGAGTGTGGCATAGCTACTCAATAATGGATTCAAGCTAGAATTCATGCATGGAAAAGCAAGATTGTTGGATGGCAAAGGAAAGCTGATTGGATCTGGCACTCAAACAAAAGGTAACTTATTTTATCTTGAACTTGGTGAATGTTCATGTTTTATTGCTCAAATTGAAGAAAGTTTGTTATGGCATAGGAGATTGTGTCATTTAAACTTTGAAAACTTAATAAAGATCAGTAAATTCAAAAAAGTAAGAGGTATTCCTGACATAAAAAAACCTGAGGTTGGTCTATGCAAGAATTGTCAAATTGGTAAAATGGGAAAGACTAGTTTTAAAAGCAAGAACTATCAGACTGAAGAAGTTCTAGAAATTGTGCATACTAATTTGTGTGGACTTATTGGCATTGAAAGTTATAGTGGTGAAAAATTATTCATTCTGTTTGTTGATGATTATTCAAGAATGATGACTGTCATGTACCTTAGAGAGAAATCATAAGCGTTTGAAAAGTTTAAATGGTACTTGGCCATACTAGAAAAAGAAACAGGCAAAAGACTGAAATGCTTAAGGTTTGACAAAGGTGGTGAGTTCATTTCACATGAGTTCAATAACTTTTGCATTGAAAGAGGAATCAAAAGATAGGTTTCAGCACCTAGAACTCCTGAACAAAATAGAATAGCAGAAAGAAGGAATAGATCTATAATGGATTGTCCAAGAACCTTATTGATTGAGAAAGGCATTGCTATCAAATATTGGAAAGAAGCTATCAACACTGCAGTTCATACCTTGAACCGAGTGCAGCTAAAAAAGGACTCATTCAAAATAACCTATGAATTATGGTATGGCTACAAACCCAATGTAAGTTATCTAAAGGTATTTGGAAGCAAATGTTAATTTTGAAAGAATCTAGAAAAGTTAAATTTGATGTAAAAGGTGATGAAGGAATATTTTTGGGATACTCTTGGAAAAGAAAAGCTTATAGATGTTTGAACTTATCTACTCACAAAGTCATAGAAAGTGCACATGTGAAAGTTGATGAGTTTGTAGAAAGAACAGAAGAAGAAAGCAAGAAGGAACCTAAAGACTACAAAAGATTTATTTACATTGAACCTGATACAATACCAAGTATACCTATCAATCAGGAATCTTCAACTCTCGAGTCTTCATTAACTGAGTCGCAAGAAGTTACTGAGTTAGCATCTACTGAGCTTCAAGAACTTGAGTTGCAAATAGAAGTTACCGAGTTAGCATCTACCAAGCCCAAGCAACCTGAATCAGAACTAGAAGTTGAGATACAAAAGGATAACAATGCAAGACATTCATAAGGCAAGGATCCCATGTTAGCCAAATATGTCAGAAAGCATCATGCACTAGATCAGATCATTGGTGATAAATCAGAAGGAACAATGACAAGAAGTAAGTTGAAAGGCACTTGTTTACTTGCTGATTTTGAACCTAGAAATATCAAAGATGCACTAGACAATGAAAGTTGGATTGAAGCTATGAACGAAGAAATAGAACAGATAGAGAGAAACAAAACATGGACTCTTGTACCTACACCCAAAGACAAGAATGTGATTGGAACAAAGTGGGTATTCAGAAACAAACTAAATGAAGATGGTAAGGTATCAAGGAACAAAACTAGACTAGTGTACAAAGCATACTCTCAAGAAGAAGGTGTAGACTATGGAGAAACTTTTGCTCAAATTGCAAGATTGGAAGGTGTCAAAACCCTACTTGCATATGTTACATTCAAAGGATACAAAGTTTATCAGATGGATGTCAAGTCAGCATTTATCAATGGCATATTGGAGGAAGAGGTTTACATTAAGCAGCCTAAAGGTTTTGTTGATCCAAACAAGAAGGACATGGTCTGCAAATTGCATAAAGAATTATATGTTCTGAAACAAGCCCCTAAAGCACGGTATGAAAGATTGCATAACTATCTTATTCAGATTGGTTTTCAGAGAACTAATGGCAACAGCAGTTTGTACATTAAGGAAGGACTAGATAATAAGATTGTTTTAGCAAAAATATTTGTAAATGATACTTTGTTCATAGGAAATTATGATCTTTGCAAAGAATTTTCAAAACAAATGAACAAGGAATTTGAAATGTCAATGTTTGGTGAGATCAAATTCTTTGTTGATCTTCAAATTCAATAGAACAAGAATGGCATCTACATCACTCAATCTAAATAGATCAAGGAGATACTGAAAAATTTTGGTACGAAAGATTGCAAACCAGTTGGGACTCCTATGTGTACTAGATTAAAACTCACCAAGGATGATGAATCAAAGGAAGTGGATCAGACATTGTATAGATCTATGATTGGAAAGTTTCAATATGTAGTGCACACAAGACCAGACATTGCCCTTGCAGTAGGAATTGTAGCAAGATTCTTAGCAAAACCAAAAGAAAATCACATGATGGCAATCAAAAGGATCATGAGATACTTGAAAGGAACTAAAGAATATGGATTATGGTATAAACTTGGAGGAAAACTAGATTTAAAGGTGTTTACTAATGCAGATTGGGTAGAAAATATTGATGACAGAAAGAGCACAAGTGGAGGAGCTTTCTTTCTCAAAAAAAGGTTGGTTTCTTGGACAAACAAAAAGCAAAATTGTACATCTTAGTCCACAATAGAAGCTGAATATGTTGCAACAACAGTGAATTATTCAAACATTATGTGGTTTAAACAATTATTGAAAGGTATGAAGCAAGAAATCATAGAACCAGTTGTTATGTTTTGTGATAACACCAGTGCAATTAACATCTCCAAGAATCTAGTGATGCATTCAAAAACCAAAAATATTGCCATAAAGTATCACTTTGTTAGAGAATTGGTGCAAGAAAAGGAAATAAGATTGGAATATGTGCATACAAAGGAACAAATTGCTGACATATTCACAAAGCCTTTACCTAAGGATGCATTCTTGTATCTAAGAGGTAAGTTAGGGGTCATTCCCCTATCTAAAGTTCACTAAAATACAATTTTAGTGATGCATCAACAAGAACAAAATTGAAGATCTATCAGTTGATGCAGCAAACCAATGAAGACATTGCATATGAATTAGTACATCAGGTACAATGCTATTCAGTTGTTTTGTCTTTGGCATGTGTTTTCAAAGAGGTAGAATATATTTTGTCATATCTATATCTTTCTGAAATTTGAAAATAATAAGAGTTTGTATAAGAGGGAGAGATTATATGTAAGAGGGAGTTTTGTCATTAAAAAGACTTGTTTTCAAATTTCATTCTGCTATGACATGTTCTGTTGCCATCAATGCCAAAGAGGGAGATTGTTGGATACAATTGTTCAATTGTGTGTTGTCTTTGATGCCACACAAATGTCATATTAGTCATTAGATAATCTCTACTGAGCTCAAAAGGTCAGTAAGGCAGTAGACAGTGTCTCTCGAGCTCAGAAGGTCAGCAAGGCAATAGACAGTGTTTATCGAGCCCAAAAGGTTAGTAAAGATAGCTTGTAGTGTCTACGTAGTAGACAGCTGATTACTGAGCCTTCAAGGTAATCAAATAAATTAAATTCTTACCAAGCTCACTCGATAATCGAAAAAAATATGACAAGAGCAGTTCTTACCGAGCTCACCCGGTAATCAAAGAAAATATGATAGAAACAGTTCTTACCTAGTTAACTCAGTCATCAAAGGTAATTTGGTAAAAGCAATTCTTATCGAGTCAACTCAGCAGCCAAAAGATTTTAAGATTTTGTAATGTTAACCGAGTCAAGAAGGTTAACTCTAGAAATTCCTGGAAGCAGTATTTACTGAGCAAGGTTAGCCAGTAAAGGACGTTTATTTAATTAAGAATAATATATGTAGCTGACTGATGAATGGTTTATTGGTAAATATAACATGTAAATGGGTTGACTTGACAACATGAATGGTATAAGTAAGAATTCAAGTTGCGAATTCAAAGCATAATGTGGAGATATGAGAAGTTAATGTGTTATGAAGACTAATTATTGTGGAAGCAAAATTTGAAGAATGATCAGAGATCATTAAGAAGCAACAGAGCCATAGTTGATCAAGGAGGATCTAATGATGCTGAATAGAGACCTGTATCCAACAAATTTAGTTGCATCTTGTTCAGCTCTATTCATTGTTGCTTTCTAACCATTGTAGCAATGATTTCAAATCTCTTAACAGAGTTGGTTTAACAGCCATTTTGTAAATTCTCTAACAAGGTGACAACTTAGTTGAATTGTTCTAAAGGCCTCTAGCAAGGCCACTCCTACCAGGGTGATTAAATCCTCTAACAAGGTCACACCTAACAGTGTGTATTGTAACCTTTAACATGGTTGGCTCCTAATAGGGCTGACTTTAGACGAGTGAAAAATTGGTGACTAGTTACTTGGTGGTTTTTCCCATATTGGGTTTCCACGTTAAATCTAGTGTCTCTTGTGTTCATTTTGTTTTCAGTTACATGTATGAATTCATAAAGATAAGTCATAGCTTAATTTACCAAGTTGCGGCATTTGTTTACCAAGTATCTGCAGTAACTAGTTCATTAAGACATCTAAGGGAATTGTGGATAAAAATTTTGTAAGTAACTGATTCACCCCCCCCCCCCCCCCTCCCCCCCTCTTAGTTACTTTATCTTTAATTCCAACATAGAGAAGACTATTGATTCTTTAAAACATATCCAAATTTATGACCTATTGATCGTGACTTATCTTTTTCAGCAAAGTGCCCAAGTACATATTCTCACATGGATCAGTTACTAATGTCTCCTTGTTTGATTCTTCTATTGGGCTTGATCTTGATTGGTTTGTGACATTTTCTTTTAGCCTTGGCATGGGCTCACTTGAGCACATTCTAGTGATTCCATGCTTTTTGAGCTTTCTTCCTTCAGATTGGGGAGGCTTCATTAATGCACCTTTGGTTTTCTTTCTTCCTAAAGGGATGAATATTGTTATTCAATCATGGCACAATTCCTACATTGAACCTAGAGTATTTATCATTGGCCAAAATTTTACATTGAAGAAGGGTTTTTATGTCTCTCTTCTTCTCATACTTATCGATAGTATATGCATGATGTATGTCATAATGGGGGGTTCTTGATTATACCTTCCATTAATGCATCTTATTTTTCATTTCTCTCTTTTTGGGGGAGGATTTTTCCTATGTGGTTTTCCCTCTTTCTCCTCTTTGTAAGAGATTGCAAATTTTTAGTTGTATTAGAGTAACTGGTTCTTTCCCATTTCACTCTTCCATTAAGTTTACTTAGGTACGCTCATAAATTAAGAGGAATTATTTATTTTGGATATTATTATTAGGAGGATATTGTTAAGTCATCCCTTTGACTTCAACTACTCCTATCATGTCACATGTGGTTAATTCTAATTTGGAAACCACCCTTCTAGATTGTAGGTGGATGGTAGATGGTTGATTCCATGAGGACTCTACTTCCTCCAAGTTGAGAATCTTGTCTCAATTTTATCCAAGTTTCCTCCCAACTCATGTATATAAATAGGCTAGCTCTTTGTATTTCATATCTCAAATATATATCAAATATATCATACAAAACATTAGGAAATATTTATGCTATTATTTCTTTGAGCATTTACATTAGAAATTTGTCCATATTATTATGTCTATTTCATTTCCTATTTTTTAATATAACTCTTTCAATAGATTCTAGATTTATTTATTTATTTTACGAATTCTAACATTTAGCATCATGATTCTTAGTAGATTCCTTATTGTATGGCACACACATGTTAGTAGATTATTTTAATGTGTTAAAAGCATAGCTAGAGTCAACGGGTACCAACACCTCACTCCATTGTGGGGAAACTTTATATATTGGTAATATGTTGAAGGTACAAGTTGCATTTCATGTATCTAGATTCTTCCTAGTAAGATATTGTATGATAGTGGTATATCTAGTACTTGAAAATTTGCATCTCTCTCTCTAGGCCCAACTCTGATAGGTAACACAAAAATTCATTTGATGCCCTCTCTTCTTCATCATAAGGTTTAATTTTTATTTTCTTGTGAGGGTCAATAGTATGTTTAGAAAAATCAAGATGTCAAATTAGATTATAAAAACATATATTAAGACAAGCTCCTCCATCCATCAATACACATTTGACATGTGACTTATGGATCATGAACTCAATATGCAATGATTCATTATGCAGGTGACTCAAAGAGTTATCATTTGCTTTAGAGAAGGATACATAATGCGGTGAGGTTAAGTGTCCCACCATTTATTGAAACTGATCCAAGTTTAAGTATTTAGGTACATTCTCCTTATTGTGGTATTTTTCCAAGATTTCCTTATGTATAGGTGTTATTTTTAGTAGTTAAAATATGCTTTCTTTGAAGTCTTAGTTGTAGTCTCATTAGTGGGTTTACCTATTAAGATTTGATCTTTTGATGAAGGTTCGACTCCTTTAAGGATAATCATTCCTTTTGATCTAGTTATGACATTTTCTATTTCTAGATTTATGTTTGGTCCTTTCAAAATGATCACATTGCAATATTCTTTTTTAACTTGTTCTAGCATGTGAATCACATTGTCATTATTGTAGTATGTGTAGTTTACTTTAGCTTTGTTCTTGGATTTGAATCCTTCCACTATCTCATACTTTGAAAAAGGATCTTTGAAATATTTATGATCAAAGTTTGCATTATGTCCATCTACCACCACCCTACAAATTCTATGAGATCCTAGTTTGTGTGTTTAAGTTTAATGAAGTTACTAGTTTTATGACCTTTGTTCCAATGGAAATCACATTAACCATTATCATTCCACCATTCTAATTTCACTTCTAAGTCATAGGATCTTGAGTTATCTAGTAATATTATGATATCATTTTTTAATGAAGTCTTAAAAATAACTTCAAGAGGTTCTCCCAAGGGTGAAAATTTATGTTTAGGTCTAGGAACCCACACTATATCTTTATATATGTTTCCAATATTTTTAGAATTTTACGCACTCTCCTCAGCAACCTCGCTAGCTTGTATGTTACTCGTTGGATTGAAAATAGTTTTAATTTTCTTAGGATTTACAATGTCCACCACTCCATTATTTAAAATATTATGGTTCTTGTTTCAATAATTTCTATTGTCTTTGTTAGAGCTAGATCCATATTTAGTTTCATTATGTAAAGATATTTCTCCTTTCTTGATAATGAAGTCCTCTATCCACACAAAAATTTTAATCATGTTGTCAAATGAAGAGGGTCCTTGCAATTATAGTTTATAGCCCATCTCGGGTACAAAATTATCCATGATGATCTCTACTCTCCCCTCCTCAGGGATCTTTTGGAAATACTTAGAATATAGCTACCTCTATCTTTGAAGGAAGTCTAGGAAAGGTTCTCCAATTATTTATTTAATGTTATAAAGTTCCTTCATACTAACTAAATGTTAAATGTTGTAGGAATACTATTGTACAAACAAGTTTTCAATTTCATCGAAGGTTTTAATTCCAAAAGGTAACATGGAAAACTATGCCATGGCTTGACAACCTAAGCCTTGGGGAAACAAGTGCATTAGATAAATTTGATCATGCATGAACTACATAGATAGGGCATCAAATTCTCTTAGATGATCTTGGGGGCTAGATGTACCCAAGTACTTGTCAAATTTAGGAATTTCTAGTCCTTTGGAAAAAGGATCCATGTATATGTATTTGTCAAAAGGAATTGGACAAATGATGTCCAAAGAGTGCCTCACAATAGGTTTGTATTTCTCTTTCTTCATTTTTTCCATTTCACTTGCATATCTTGCATATGTTTAGTGAGAATAGAAATAGGATTATCTTCTTCCCTAGTTACAATAATGTTAATGTCAACATGTTTAGGTAATTTATCTCCTTCAAGAGAAAGTTCTAGGAAGTATCCTTCCTTTTATTATTTTATGAATAAGTCCATTTTGTGAATTTTTTCTCTATTTTGGCATTTTTCAATTTCTTTAGGAGGTAGTTCCTCGTCATCCAAGCCTCCAAGGATATTATTGCCATTCTTATCCCTATTGTTCTTCTTTTATTCACCATTTTTACTATTGTTTTCAAATATGATTTTAGAAGGTTGTCTAACTAGTATATCAATATTAGGTTGAACCAGAATATGTGTTCTCTTTTGGTGGTATACTCAAGTTCAGGAGATAAATTTCCAAAAATCTTATCAACTAATTATTATTGAAACAATAAGTTGGTCTTTCTATTAAATGTATGTCTCATGTAAAAGAATGTCTTTAGTGATAGAGAACTTGTTTGACTCACAAGAGAATGTCAAGATTCAAGAAGGACTCTTATCCTTTCTAGATTGTTCAACAGATAGTTTTCTAGTACTCCTAGTTTAAGCAAGAATCAAGATGTGTAACAAGAGAAATATGATAGGTTTAGACCTTTCAAATTTTATCTCAATTTAGATGTAGATAAGTGTGAGGTGAAGTGCATCAAGGTACAATCCATCAAAGTAGTGGCTAAATAGCCAAGATGGTAACTCTCATAGTAATAGGTGTGATAACATAGTGTAGAATAGTAGATGTAATGAGATAAGAGACTATTTTTATGAAAATTGGGATTTTTAAAATAGTTTTAGATTAATATTCTAGATTTAGATGCAACTATTTAAGATGTAGAATACCACTGGTGACTACCAAAAAAATACCATATCAGATAGGACACCAAACTCGTAAAATATAGTTCTCTATTTTGTAATTTTTGTACAAACTTGTGTGACGAAATGTTTTCTAGGAAACACTTTTCTAAAATCATGTGAGTAAATATTTGAACCAAATGAGTAATCAACCAATAATTTGACAATTTTGACAAAACTTTGGTAGTACTTTAGTAATCCCTCACGTAATAGATAAGGGGTGGTCAAATGACAATAGGAAATTCCAATGTGATAAAAGAAATGGAGTAGGTTCTTAAGTTTTGGCCTACACAAGATTTCTCATCATACCAAGTGAGTAGATAGCAGACATTCCTATATTTGATAGTTTTTATAGTTTTATGGGCAAATTTTAGCAACGTAATGATGTATTTATGGTTCTCAAATTTACCAAGACCATATTTAGCTATAGTTCAGTGCATAAGACATTATTTATAAGAAATTCCATAAGAGACAAAGAAATCTCATGGAATAAAACTATGGGGAGTCTAACTCAAAGATGAATACACAATTGTATATATTCTTGGACATTTCCACAAGTAAACAACAATGAAGAAACTTCAAGCACATAACTACCTAGAAAAATTAGCATAGTCTCCAAAGCTTTGCTCACACTAAATATCTTGTGAATATTGACATGTTGGTGGATGAGTGAACCTCATGTTTTAAGAAACCTTATGTATGTTTCCATAGGATGGAGCAAAAAAGGTGAGTGTAAAAGATCTTTGGAGAATTTGGGTAATCCATTGGATCCTTCCTGCATGTAGCTTATGAGACTTTTGGAGGTTTTTCAGGTAGCTTCCATCTTAAAATTATTAATATAGATTCCATTCATAACTATTTCATGTGGCTCCACAAGAAAGGTTAAGGATTTTACAAAACCCATAGAACTCAAATATAAGGTAATCTCATAAACAAGATATATATTTTGTTTTTTGCACAAATACTAGTGCATTCTATTATATTTCTACAATTACAAGGATGATAGTGGTCCCACAACCAAGATTACACACTAAAGACCCACACATTCACTAGATTAAAATAGAATAAAATAACTATGCCACAATGGCAATTTCATTGATTATAGTCAGTTAGATCTATTAGGTTTTCTTACTCCCACTTGGGTTATTCCTGTGAGACTTTTTTGCTCAATGGAAAGCCCTCTAGAGAGACTCGCAAGACTTAGAAAAGATATTAGCATTAGAATTTTTTTGTTAGACCATGAAGGCCAAGAGCATACTCTTCTATCCTTATACTCTTCAAAAATACATCAAATAAATCTAGCAAATCATAAATTAAGCCCCCTTATGAGAACTCCCAATTCAACACTTCTAGGTTTCTAATTGGACCAAGATGGCCAAGAGAATAATCCTCTAGCTTTTGAATTGGATGAACTTATAAGGTATTACGATGCCTAGATTGAAAATCATTATAGAAGACATAATGTTTGCTAGCATTTTCCTAGGCAACCTAAAAAATTATTCATCAGTAGTTTTTCTATGAACTTCTTTGATAATATGTCCTGCAAAGATGTGTTGAAGTATTTAAAATCATATCATCATAGAGAACTTGTGTAGTGGGGAATATGAATCAAGGAAACTAAACCTAATTTCATCACACACCTCAAAAATATTGAGTCCAAAGAAAGAGAATCTTCCAAACCAACCCTCAAAGGTCTTAAATCTTAGAAGTTTAATGCAATCTAAGGAATAAAGGAGCGTCAACACAAGCCAATATCTAATGAAATGAAGATAGGTAGAAGAATACACCTTCCCTTGAGATCCTAATTAGTTACTTCTAGATATATACAAGATATGCAATGTAAAGTAATGAAATGTTGAAATGACCAAGAGGGATAAAGAAACTTATCCTAGAAACTTTAACCTTGATTTTTGTGTGTTACACTACTTATGAACCAGAAATGAACCATATGAACCAAAAATGAAGATTGATGAAAAATACCTTCAAACTTAGTGAGGAATTTATCAATACTTCACTCAACCAAATTCAAAGGGAAGATAATTAAATCATGATTCCAACACTTCTCATGGCAAGAAAAATAGAGCTATTGATCTCAAGTTACAATAGAAAGAGTAAATGCCTATTCTAAATGCATAGGAAGAAAACCCTAATTTATGTAAAAAAAAATTATAAATAGGGCTTCTTACCATTCATTTTTTATCTTTTTAGTTTAATGAAGTTGAAGAGGAGTGGTGAGAATGAAGAAGGATCTAGATCCAAAGCAAATGGAAGTTCTGAGAGTAGTCATTGTAGCTAATGACCCGCTATGTGAGGTGAGTGTTATTGTAGAGTGATTTTGGTGTAGGAGCACACCTAGGCTAACCTCTCCATGTCTAGTATTTTGGCTTGTTTTTTACTCTAGCTAAGTCAATATGTTTATTTTAGGTTGGTTTAAGACCTTAGAAGGTCATTTTCTATGTGGGATAAGTGAGTTAGTCATCAGGTCTAAGGTCACACAAATAGCCATTGTTAGTTGCTAATTAATTTTCTTAGTCTTAGAAGCTTAAAGTAAGGTTAGAGTCTTAAATGTGTTCTAAATACATTATGATGTTGCAAATATTCTTAGTGTCCATAAATGATGTTGTTTCCTCATAATATAGAGGTTAGAGGTTGTAAAAAGCAAGATGGAGGCATAATGGAAAAGATGCCAAATGTTGTCAAGAAGTTGTCATGACAACATTTGCAATTATTCCAAATATTGCATGCAACTTGGTTACTTTGGATTCCCTTCAGGATAGAGAGTGGGAAATTGAAAAATAGACATAGATTGGTGGATATTACATCTAAAAAGGATTAAAGACTCAAATCTAGAGAAGAGAGTATGCATTGTAATATTTGTGTGTGTAAAATATAGCTCTGCAACAACATTTTTCACCAACTTTTTGAGTTTTAGTGTTGACAGTGTCTTGAAATGGATTGAAAGACTCAATCTAATGAATTTATAGTATTCTTAGATTATTTTAGTGATTTTTTCATTTTAAATGAAAGTTTATTTGAGTATTTTTAGTGTGTTGAATAAATTGTTTTTGCTTTAGAGATCTTACTAGTTTTGTGCTGACCAGTCTATATAGATATGGCTCCCCCATGAAATCTAGCCATGGGAAATACCTAAGGGTAGATGGAAAGGCTAGGGAAGTCATTAGTGTACATATTTTTAGGATTAGGAGTCATGGAAGAATGGGTATCTATTTTTACTACTAAGCCCTAAGTGAGAAAACAATGTCTAGTTAGAGGCTTAGAATAGGAGAAAGTGAAGATTCCTTACAAGGTAAAGAAGTAAAGTATGGAAAAAGTATAGTTCCAAGTGTTTCTCAAACATATCTTGCTATGGTACAAGGACCCAAGGAATATCAAACCATTTGAGTGTGTTTTGAACAAGAAATCAATGAGTTCCTAAGAAATAGGCCTTTTTAGCCCTATTAGACGTAGATAATACGAACCCTCAGTACAGAAATCTTAGGAGTATAAGACCTATAGAATGCTTTATGAAATCTAAAATAGTACTCAAATATAGAGCTTATTTTCCAAGTTTTTTGGAAAATTTTGGCAAGAAAGAGGAATTAGTCATTTTCAAGGGCTAATTGGAACTAGGCCTAATTAGTCTTCCTAGAGAATAAATCTTGAAATCAATAGGAAGAAGGCTTGAAGACCCTTCTTAATGGGAAAAAAATGGAATTTCTTCATGTTGATAGATGCCCCTATAATAAAGAGTGGAGTTTTTGAATAAGTAGCACTTAGAGCTTTCTAAGTGAAGGTGGAGAAATGTATTATCTTAAGGTGTTAGTCTTTCAAGTTTAAGCACAAGGGTTGATAAATCTTTGAGAAGAGTTAGAATTGGACTTAGTTAATAACCTAAGCCAAATTAGGACCTAGAGGAAACTAGGTACCTATAAGAGACGAGCTAGGTCTCTCAACAACAGTGTAAACAAACCTTGGAATACTCTTACCATATTGGTATTAGAGCCAGAGTTTATTAGACTTGTGGTGGATGTTGTAGTCTACTAAATTAGTGAGATAAAATACACCAAGTGGAAAAATAGAAGACACAACCATGTTGACTAACATTGAGTTAGCCAAGAAGGTTGAGGAACAAGAAGAAGATAACAAGTGATTAAGGGAAAGACTAGCTCAAATGGAACAACTCTTGGGTGAAGTCTAGGACAAATTTGACAGGGCCAAAGAGAAGATTAATCTAAAGGAAGAAAATGAAGCAAGGGAGAAAGAATTAGAGTTGGAGGAGAAAGCATCAAAACCTAATCATGTTCTTCCTCGAGAGTCATTCTTAAAGGCATTAAAATCATTGAGTAATAAATATTTAGAAGGAATGTCACTATTTAATGGACAAATGGATCCAAATTTAGTTGCGGACTAGGTTGACAACACTGAGAACCATTCTTAATATGGTGGTATCTTTAAGGCACAAAAATTTATGATGGCCAAGTCTAGATTGAGAGGTTTTGATCTTACTTGGTGGAAGTTTTTGCAAATTGAAAGAGAAAAGGATGGAAACGGTCCTATAGTAACATGGAAGGACATGGTAACCATGGTGAAGCAAACCTACCTTCCTAATGACTATGAAGTTTAGCCTCATAGGAGGAGACAAAATCTTAGACAAAAAGATTTGGATGCCTAAACATATATCGAGGAGTTCCAAAAATTGTGTTTGAGGTCAAAGGTAGTTGAAGAGGAAAGCATTAAGCTTGCAAGGTACTTGGATAGCCTCAAATGGTATATTCAAGAAGAGATGAGCCTAGTAAACTTTAAAATCATTCATTAATGCTTTGAAATGGCCTTCAAGATGGAAGAGAAAAGTAAGAGGAAATAAGAAACCTCTAAAGTAAAAGCTAAGAGTAAGGATAGTAGAGGGGAAAAAGGTGGCTATGGTGGAAAATTTTTAGATTCAAGGACCCAAGGTGAGATAAAATTTAGTGAACGACAAGAAGGAAGTTCAAGTAGAGGTGGTAGAGGAACAAACTCTAATTCTAGAGGAAAGGGTGGTGGACAAGCAGGAAGGGGCAATTACTTTTCCAATATGAAGTACTACCATTGCAATCAAATGGGGCACCTTGCCTTTAGATGCCTAGAAAAAGGTAGTTCATCATAACAGAGTGAGAAAAGAACTAACCTAGTCCAAGATGAGTATAATATAGTAGTGAAGCATGTTGAGGTACCATTGAATTCAGAAGAAGGAGATAACCTCATGATGAGGAGAAGTTTGATAAAAGATCCAATAAGAGAAGAGCCAAGTCAAAGGAGGTCCTATTAGAATTCTTTAGAATAACTAAGAGGGGGGGTGAATCAGTTATTCAAGGTCTTGTAATGTCAAATTCAAACTTTCTAGTAAAACAAGAGTGAATTAGAAGTACTATCCTTTTTACTTTCTTAACATGCATACAATTAAACATGAAAAGTAAACATGCATCACACCATAACACAAAGGATTTTGATGACCCAAAAACCCTCCAAGAATAAGAAGGTAAAAATGGGGTGGGGATGATACCCACAAAATAACTGCACAATTGATTTCAACCACTTTTAATGGTCTGCCCTGTTAAAGGCTACAACACACTGTTAAATGTGACCTTGTTAAAGGATTTCTACACCTTGTTAGGAGTGTGCCCTGTTAGAGGACTTAATAACATTCAACTTAGAATTAACCCTATTAAAGGATTTACATAGATCTGTTAGGCTCACCCAAGTCCATGGGATTTACAGTCACCTTCTTAAAAGAATCTTTTATCCCTCTCTAATGATCTCCTATCCTTCTCCTAAGGATCTCTTATCCTTCTCCTAAGGATCTCTTATCCTTCTCCTAAGGATCTTCTATCCTTTTCTTGAGGCTTATCCACCTAGCTATTAAGCTAACCTAGCAATGTAGGATTTCAATATCTAATACAATGGTAAGAGAGTATTAGAAAGGTTTTGACCTAATAAAGATTGCAACTTTAACCTTGCAGATTTTAGATCACTCTTCAGTTCCTCTTCTTTTCTTGGCTTTTCTCCCTTGTAGTGTTGACAGCTTGTTCACCCTTCAAGATCTATCTCCTTGAGTTCTTCCACTCGTAATGCCAATGCACTCTATGGTCACTTGATCAACTCAGAGTCTTGATGCTCTATCCTTACTCCTCACTATGTCCTCTTCTTGACACTTTACACTAGCCTTCTATTGGGTTCTCTTACATGACCACACTTATGACCAACTCCCTCTTGCACTTTTGATCTCTGACCTATAACTCCTTATAAAGAAGTTATGTTCTTCATTTCTCGCTCAAATCTTGATTTGATCTAAGAAAATGATATTGTTTTCCCTCCAAATTGCTTCTCCTAGAAACTTCATGATAAGTCCACCAGCATTCACCTTGAATTGGTTTGCATGGTTTACATAAAATTCTATGACATCTACTCATCATCCTTATCATCCAACTACTGATTTGGCAAATCTTTGACTTAACAAATAATGCAGCAACTCGGCATCATTGGTTTATTGATGCTTAGCACCTTCTGTGTTACTCGGCTCCTACTATATTTACTAATGCTCAGCACCTGAAGAAATTTTCTTAGCATCCATTACATTTTTTATATACTTAGCAACTAAATAATCACTCAGCTTACACCAAAGTTGAACTTGCTCGGCTTCAACTAAGAATCTGCTTGGCTCTAACTAGCTTGCTCGGCTCTCTCCAATGAACTTAGTTAGGCTTTACAAATGACTTAGTTAAACCTTACATCTTTGATGTGTCTCAGTGTGTCCATCCTCTTAGAGTATGTCATCAATACACTATTTCATCAATGGCTTAGCTGATCCTTATACTTCATTACAACATCATAACTTCAACCTTTGTCTAGGTGCTCTAGTTACATCTTATTGATTGCCTCCGCCTTGTCAGTCAACCAATTGATAATACTTGGATCACTTAAGAAATTGTCATTCCTACAAGTAACAATTTTGACATCAATGACAAAACAATGATTGAAAACATTCTTTACCCATTCTATTATTCTTCATTCATGATCTTTTTTAATCATTTTCAACAATCTCCCTCTCTGGCAGTGATGGCAAACCAAACTGATCAAATGATTGAGCTAATCAACTTAGTTACCACCAAAATTAGATACCAAACAGAAAACTTGTTCTCATTACATATCTTCCTCTTTGTATCATGTCTCCCTCTTTTGCTGATACAAACTGATTCCTTTTTTTGCTTCTCCCTCTTGACTATTGCATCCTTACTACTGATCTCATACATCTCCATATCTTTACCTTTCTTTGATTAGTTTCTCATAAATCTCCCTCTTTGACACAAATTTCAAAGATGTAGCATCTTCAACATGCTAAATATAAGCTTTGCATCTTCATGTTTTCTCCCTCTATCACCATGCTTGTAAGTGATCTAGAATTTTTGTTCCTTTTGTCATCCTTTGCATCATTCTTTTGATATTGCAAGGATCTACTCCTGTTGATGCAGGGCAGCTTTTTTTTGTTGCTTTAGACTGCTTGAGTTAGGGGCATTACCCCCAACTTTCCTTTAAGATATTCATAAGTATCCTTGGGCAATGGTTTGGTAAAGATATTTGTAGTTTGTTCCTTTGTGTGAATGTACTCTATCTTCACTTGTTTGTCTTCCACCAATTCTCTGACATAGTGATACTTGATTGCAATATGCTTGATTTTTTCATGCATTAATGGATTCTTGGATATGTTTATAGCACTTTTATTATCACAATATAGTATCACAGGTTTGATTACCTCTTCTTTCATTTCTTTCAATAGATGTTTAAGCCATACAATGTTTGTGCAATTGACTACTGCTGCCACATATTTTGCTTCTGCAATAGACTGAGATGTGCATGTTTTTTTCTTGCTAGTCCAAGTAACTAGCCTTTTACCTAAGTATAATGCTCCTCCACTTGTACTTTTCCTGGCATCAATGTTGCCTCCCCAATCTGCTTCTATGTATGCCTTGAGCTCTAACTTCTCATTCTTTTTGTAATATAGGCCAAAATCATCAGTTCATTTGAGATACCTCATTATCCTTTTTACTGCCATGAGATGATTTTCTTTAGGATTAGTAGACAATCTAGCCACTATTCCAATTGCTAATGCTATGTTTGGTCTGCTATGTACAACATATTGTATTTTTCTAATCATGGATCTGTACATTGTTTGATTGACTTCAACTGATTCATCATTTTTGGATAGCTTATGTCCTATTGCGATTAGTGTGCTAACTGGTTTGGAGTCTTCCAATCCAAATGTCCTAAGTATCTCTTTTATGTACTTTGATTGTATCATGAATATACCATGTTTTAGTTGATGTACTTGCAATCCAACAAAAAACTTGATTTCTCCAAACATGGGCATTTCAAACTCATGTTTCATTTTGTTAGCAAAACTTTTGCAAAGTGCTTCCTTTCCTCGAAAAACTATGTCATCCACAAAGATTTTAGATACAAGGATATCCTTACCTTCTTCTAATTTGATGTACATGTTGTTGTTATCATCAATTCTTTCAAATCCTATTTGCACTAGATACTTGCAAAGTCTCTCATACCAAGCTCGAGGGGCTTGCTTTAATCCATATAGAGCCTTATGTAATTTTCATACCTTTTTTTTGTTCTTTTCATCAACAAAACCTTTTGGTTGCTCTATGTAGACTTCCTCTTCAAGTATACCATTTAGAAATGTGGACTTTACATCCATTTGATAGACTTTAAATCCTTTGAAGGCTACATATGCCAATAAGGTCCTTACTCCTTCCATTCTGGCAACTAGAGCAAAAGTTTCTTCTTAGTCTAGTCTTTCTTTTGGTGCATACCCTTTATAGACTAGTCTTGCCTTATTCCTTTTGATTTCACCATTCTCATCTAACTTGTTTCTAAACACCCACTTGGTTCCAATTACATTCTTGTTAGCTAGTCTTGAGACTAAGGTCCATCTCTTGTTCTTCTCAATTTGTTCTATTTCTTCTTTCATAGCATTGTACCAGTCATCATCTTTTATAGCTTCACTTACTATTTTTTATTCCATTTTTTTTAGTAGACATGTCTCACTTCTAATTCTATTTCTTGTCATTGGTCTTGCCTCTTTGTTTCCAATAATTTGATCTACAGGATAATTTCTTCTTACATACTTTGCCAACATTGGTTCTTTCCTTGTTTGCATGTTGTCTCTTTCAGAATCTAAATCCTCGTGCATATTTTCATCAGGTATTTGTTCATTTCCTTCATGTTGTTTGTTCTCAAAATTTGAATGAACATTCTTTGTATTCTGTAGCTCGGCTCCTAAATGTGTCTGTTGCTCAACATTCACTGTCTGTGACTCGGCAGATGCTAGATTTTGTTGCCGATTGTCATTCTGAGTTGCAACTTCACCACTATTAGGTATACCTTCATAAAAGTATACAAAGGTCTTCTATTCTTCTACTTTCTTGGTATTCTCAATATTTTGATCTTCTGCAAGCTCATCAAATTTCACATTTGTGCTTTCTACTACTTTGTTAGTGTTAACATTCAAGAACTTATAAGCTTTGCTTCTAGTAGAATAACTAAGAAATGTGCCTTCCTCACTTTTTGCATCAAACTTTCCATTTCTAAACTCTTTATATATATAGAATTTTCATCCAAATATTTTGAAATGTTTTAAATTAGGAGAATGCCCATACCATAATTCAAAAGGTGTTGCATTTGTACCTTTCTTGACTTGAACTTTGTTGAGTGTGTAGACTGCAGTACTTACAGCTTCTCTCCAGTACTTCAGTGCAACATTTTTCTCCATCATTAAGGTCCTAGCACAGTCAATGATTGATCTATTCCTTCTTTCTGCTATACCATTCTGAGGTGGAGTCCTAGGTGTTGATGTCTGCCTTTTGATTCCTCTTTCATTATAGAATTCTTCAAATTCTCTTGATGTGAATTCACCTCCTCTATCAAATCTGAGACATTTTAGGCTCTTCCCAGTCTCTTTCTCAACTCTGGCCAAGTACAATTTGAACATTTGGAATGTATCTAATTTTTGTTTCAGGAACATGACTATCATCATCCTTGAATAGTCATCTACAAATAACATTATGTGTTTGTCACCTTTTTAGCTTTGCACTTCAATGGGACCACACAAGTCAGTATGAACTAGCTCTAATACTTCATTAGAAGTATAAGCCTTGCTTTTGAAAGTTGACTTGGTCATCTTCCCTAGCTGGCATTGTTTGCACATGGTGTTATTAGGCTTCTTCAATTTTGGTAGACCTCTAACTTTCTTCATTTTTTTGATGCTTATCAGATTGTCAAAGTTTACATGACATAGCCTCTTGTGCCATAACCATACATCATCAGTTTGAACAATGAGACAAGAAGCATCTTCCATGTCTAGGTAAAACAAATTACTCCTAGTCTAATCACCTTTTCCTATTAGACTTCCTTGAGAATCATAAATCTTAGCAATTCTATTTTCAAATTCAACCTTGCATCCTATGTTGCCTAAGTGTGAGACACTTAACAAGTTGTAATTCAGGCCTTCAACATAGTATGCATTATCACATGATATCTTTTTAGTAAGCTTGATACTACCTTTCCCTTTGATCTGACATGGTGCATTGTTACCAAATCTAACACTATTTCCTTCATATTGAGTAAAGGAAATGAACTTACTTTTATCTCCAGTCATGTGATGAGAGCATCCCTTGTCTATGATCCATTTATCATTCTTGTTCATGCAGGTTACCAGGACAGTTGCTTCATCTTCATCTGATTCATCTTTCATAGCCACATAGACTACTTCATCATCATTCTTGTCAGAGTCTTCTTCAACAATGTAGCATCTTTTTCCTTTACCTTTGTAGTCCTTGTTTTCCTCCTTTTATTTCTTGAAGTTGCCTCCATCCTTTTAATTTTTCTTTTGTGTGCATCTGGTTGCAATGTGACCAACTTCATTACAATCGAAACAAATGATTGGCAGCTTACCTTTGAATTTGCCTCTTCCTCTATGAAATCTTCTTGCTAATAATGCCTCCAATTGGTCTACATCATCTTCATCAGTGTTGTTGTCACTAGATACATACTTTCCTTTTCCACTCTTTTTCTTTGTTTGCACCTCCTCATTATCTTTTATTGTCATCTTGGCTTTGAATGTAGATTCAAAGTTTTCTAGCTTGTAGTTGTCAAAGTTGGATAGCTCGAAGGTAGTGAGTCTTCCAATTATTCCTTCAAATGACAATGCATTTCCTGGTACACACCTTAGTTCTTGGATGGTTGATACTCTTATAGCATAAATAGGAAGCAAAGTTCTCAAGTATTTGCTACATGTTGTTTCTTCTGCTAACTATCCTCCTAGGCTTCTTATGGCACTTACCACTTCTTTCATCCTTGCACCATATTGAGCAGCATTCTCTCCTTCTTACATTTTCATGTCATCAAAATTTCCTCTTAGGCTCTCTCTTTTGGCTCTCTTGACATTATCGTCTCCTCCATCGATTCTTGATAATTTTTCCCACATCTAATGTGCAGTACCACATTCTTTGATGTCATCATACTCATCATAGGTTAGTGCTGAAGCAATATCTAACATCACTTGATTGTGCTCCTTCTTCTTGCTCATTTCATCTATAGTGAGAGGTCCTACAGGGTCTACATGATCAACTTTGATTGAAGTTTGTGCATAGTCACCTATTGATCTGAGGTGTAGCTTCATCAGACTTTGCCATGCAACAAAGTTTTCTTTGTTTAGCTTGGGAACTTCTCTCTTGGACATCTTGATCTTCCTGCTGCTAGTACCTTGAAACAAATTAGTAGTGAGCTATGATACCAATTGTTAGAATTATTTAGAATAACTGAGAGGGGGGGGTGAATCATTTATTCAAGGTCTTGTATTGTCCAACTCAAACTTTCTAGTAAAATAGGAGTGATTCAAAAGTACTATCCTTTTTACTTTCTTAACATGCATACAATTAAACATGAAAAGTAAACATGCATCACACCATAACACAAAGGATTTTGATGACCTAGAAACCCTCTAGAAATAAGAAGGTAAAACTAGGGTGGGGATGATACCCACAAAATAACTGCACAATTTTCTTTCAACCATTTCTGATGGTCTGCCCTGTTAAAGGCCTACCTTGTTAAAGGCTACAACACATTGTTAAATGTGACCCTGTTAAAGGATTTCTACACCTTTTTAGGAGTGTGCCCTATTAGAGGACTTAAGAACATTCAACTTAGAATGTCACCCTATTAAAGGATTTTCATAGAGTTGTTAGGCTCACCCAAGTCCATGGGATTTACAGTCACCTTCTCAAAAGAATATTTTATCCCTCTCTAAGGATCTCCTATCCTTCTCCTAAGGATCTCTTATCCTTCTCCTGAGGATCTCTTATCCTTCTCCTGGGGATCTTCTATCCTTTTCCTAAGGCTTATCCACCTAGCTGTTAAGCTAACCTAGCAATGTAGGATTTCAATATCTAATACAATGGTAAGAGAGTATTAGAAAGGTTTTGATCTAATAAAGATTGCAACTTTAACCTTGTAGATTTTAGATCACTCTTCAGTTCCTTTCTTTGCTTGGCTTTTCTCCCTTGCAGTGCTGACAGCTTGTTCACCCTTCAAGATCTATCTCCTTGAGTTCTTCCACTCATAATGCCAATGCACTCTATGGTCACTTGATCAACTCAGAGTCTTGATGCTCTGTCCTTACTCCTCACTGTGTCCTCTTCTTGACACTTTACACTAGCTTTCTCTTGGCTTCTCTTACATGACCACACTTATGACCAACTCCCTCTCACACATTTGATCTCTGACCTATAACTCCTTATAAAGAAGTTATGTTCTTCATTTCCCACTCAAATCTTGAATTGATCTGAGAAAATAATATTGTTTTCCCTCCAAATTGCTTCTTCTAGAAACTTCATGATAAGTCCACCAGCATTCACCTTGAATTGGTTTGCATTGTTTACATAAAATTCTATGACATCTACTCATCAGCCTTATCATCCAACTAATTCACAAAATTCAATGTAACAAACTCATCGTTACTAAACTGGCAAATCTTTGACTTAAAAAATAATGCAGCAACTCAGCATCATTGGTTTTTGATGCTCGGCACCTTCTATGTTACTGAGCTCCTACTATATTTACTGATGCTCGGCACCTGAAGAAATTTTCTCAGCATCCATTATCTTTTTCTAATACTTGGCACCTGAATAATCACTCGGCTCACTCTAAAGTTGAACTTGCTCGACTTCAACTAAGAATCTGCTTGGCTCTAACTAGCTTGCTCGACTCTCTCCAATGAACTTAGTTAGGCTTTACAAATGACTTAGTTAAACCTTACAACTTTGATGTGTCTCAGTGTGTCCATCCTCTTAGAGTATGTCATCAATACACTATTTCATCAATGGCTTAGCTGATTCTTATACTTCATTACAACATCATAACTTCAACCTTTCTCTAGGTGCTCTAGTTACATCTTATTGATTGCCTCCTCCTTGTTAATCAACCAATTGATAGTATTTGGATCACTTAAGCAATTGTCATTCTTACAAGTTGCAAGTTTGACATCAATGGCAAAACAATAATTGAAAAAATTCTTTACCCATTCTATTATTCTTCATTCATGATCTTTTTCAATCATTTTCAATAGGTCCTTGTTTAGAATAAAGTGCAAGATAATGGGAAAAGTGTGTAGAGTCATCATTGACTAAGGTTCTACTAACAATATTGTGTTAGAGGAATCAGTCAGCAAGTTAAACATGCCAAGGATACCCCCACAATAGTCCTTACAAGGTCACATGGGTCAACAAAGACCAACATATTTTGGTAAATGAGAAGGCTTGGGTGGAGTTCTCAATTGGAACTTATAAAGACAAGTTATTGTGTGATCTATTACCTATAGATGCAGGTCACCTAATCCTAGGTAGACCATGGCAATATGATCACCAAGCTATGCACAATGGAGTGAAGAATTCTTATACTTTCAAGAAGGATAATTTGACTTTCAAAATTCAGTCACTATTAGAGGATGCAGAGGTGAAAATAGTTGGCCCTAATGCGCTCATGGTTTTTGAAAAGGAATTCTTACAAGACTTGAAAGAAGAAGGAGAAGGTGTTGGCTTTGCATTGGTGTTAAGATCAAAGGAGGTAGATCAAGGCAAAACAACCAAGAAACCAGAGTTACCTAAGGAGATACAAAGCATATTCTAGACTTATGAAGGCATAGTGAGGGATGGACAACCATCAACCTTACCCCTTGAAAGAGCTAAAGTCATAGGATAGACCTCATACCTAGATCTACCCTTTCCAACTAAGAAGCCTGTAAGATGACCCCTCAACAAAATGAGGAAATTATTACGCAAATACAAGAACTCCTAAACCAAAGTCTTATTAGGAAGAGTATTAGTCCATGTGCAGTACCTATTGTACTAGCACCTAAGAAAGGAGGAACTTGGAGGCATTGTATAGATTCAAGAGCCATAAATAGGATAACCATTAGGTATAGGTTCCCTATCCCTAGGATTAAAGATCTAGTGGATTATCTAAGTGAAGCTAAGTACTATAGAAAGATAGACTTAAAAATTCGATATCACCAAATAAGGATACATGAAGGAGATGAGTGGAAGACAACCTTCAAAAC
This sequence comes from Cupressus sempervirens, assembly GCA_028749045.1. Classification (NCBI taxonomy): domain Eukaryota; kingdom Viridiplantae; phylum Streptophyta; class Pinopsida; order Cupressales; family Cupressaceae; genus Cupressus; species Cupressus sempervirens. Next base: position 484,524,742 of record CM053786.1, read on the forward strand.
CAATGAAGGGTTGTATGGATGGATTGTCATGCCATTTGGATTATCCAATGCTTCCTCCACATTCATTATACTTATGAATGAAGTTCTCAAAGACTACATAGGCAAGTTTGTAGTTGTATATCTAGATTATATATACTAATCTATAGCAAGACAAGGAGTGAGCACTTAGAACATCTTGACATTTTTTTCAAGAAGCTACATGATGAGAAGTTGATGATCAACTTGGAGAAGTGTGAGTTCATCAAAATAGAGCTAGTATACCTTGGCTTTGTCTTATCACATGGAAAACTAAAAATGGATGAAAGAAAAGTAGAGGCTATCATAAATTGGCCTACTCCAAGGTCAGCAATAGAGGTAAGGATTTTTCATGGTCTTGCATAGTACTATAGGAAATTCATATAGTAGTTTAGTGCAATTTGTGCTCCTATGTTAGATACTATAAAGGGAGGAATGAAAACTAAGTTTGTATAGAATGAACATGCTAATGAGAGCTTTGAGTTACTAAAGGAGAAGATAGCTATTCAACCTATCTTAATGTTGCCAAGATTTGAAAAGCTTTTTACTATTGAGTGTAATGCTAGCAATGTAGCAGTTGGGGTTATTTTAAGCCAAGAGAAAAAACCAATAACTTTTCATTCCAAAAATTTAAGTGAAGACAAGAAGAAGTACTCTTCATATGACCTTGAAATGTATGCATTGGTTCAAGCTCTAAGGAAATGGAAGCATTATTTTCTTCCAAAGGAATTCATTGTGTATTTAGACAATCAAGCACTTAGTTTCTTGAATTCACAAGAGAAGTTGAGTCACAAGCACATGAAGTGGGTTGAGTACCTACAAGCTTATACTTTTAATATCAAGCACAAGAAAGGTGTCTTAAAAAAGGTTGCAGATGCATTGTCTAGAAGAACTCTCACCATTAAAAAAATTCAATTGAAGAGCATGGGATAGATCATTTCAAATATCTATTTGTTGATGATGAGGACTTTGCAAAAATTTACAAGGTATGTGTTGAATACAAGAATCATGTTCATAGTAGATATGTTGAATATACTTTGCAAAACAATCTTTTGTTTAGATGGAATCATGTGTCCCTAGAGGCTCTTTAGTGAGAATTTGATATAGGAAAAGCATAATGGTGCTTTGAGTGGTCATTTTGGGAACACTAAGACCCAAGAACTTGTTTCAAGGTTCTATTATTGGCCAAGAATGAATCTTGATTTTAGAAGGTATGTGGAAATTTGTGTCATATGTCAAAAAACCAAGGGAACTTCTTCAAATGTAGGCCTTTATCAACCACTACCTATTCCTACTAGATCATGGGAATGATTAAGTATGGATTTTGTAGTTGGGTTACCCAAGACAAGACAAGGTATGGATAGTGTTTATGTAGTTGTGGACAGATTTAGTAAGATGGCTCACTTTGTGCCATGCAAGACAACTAATGATGCTAGTCAAATAGCCTCTCTTTTCTTCAAAGAAATAGTGAGAATCCATGGGTTACCTATCAATATTGTGTTAGACAGAGACACTAAGTTTATGAGTCATTTTTGGAAGATTCTTTGGAAAAGGTTAGGCACTAACTTATTTTTTGGATTAGCTTACCATCCCTAAATGGATGGTCAAATTGAGGTCCTCAATAGAAGCCTTGGGAATCTACTAAGGTGATTAACTAAGGAGTATGGTCAACAATGGGATGAGTTGATTGGGCAAGTTGAATATGCCTTCAATGATACTACCAATAGATCAACAGGGAAGAGTCCATTTGAAATAGTGTATGGACTGCATCTTAGAGGTATTTATGAATTGAGGGATTTGAAGGATAGAGTGAAAGGAAGTGGATATGCTCATGAATTTTCATATTCTATGCAAGAGGTACATAAAGGAGTTAGGAAGAAATTAACAGAGAATGCCATGAAACACAAAGAAAAGGTGGATGAGAGTAGAAAGATAGTTGAGTTCAATGTTGGTGACTTGGTTATGGTGCATCTTAAAAATTAAAGACTTCAAAAAGGATTCCCTCACAAGTTTTAGATGAGGAGGATAGGTCCCTATCCTATTTTACCTAGGTATGGTGACAATGCATTCAAGGTTGAACTGACAAAAGAAAGTGGACTATCACCAATCTTTACCATTGCAGACTTAGTCCATTATAAAGGACCACAGTGAGACATGGATTAGAATCATCATGAAGTAATCAAGGATGTAGAGGATCTCTAATTACCTACTATTATAGTTATAGGACCAGACAACATACTAGACACAAGAGTATATAAAAAGACTAGAACAATAGAGTACTAGGAACACTTGATAAAGAAGCATGGACAAATGGATGTTGATGCTATATGGATTAAGGAATTATAGTTCAAGAAGATGGGGATTGATCCAAACATCCTAAATCCAAGGGTGGATTGATCTTTTCATTTTGGGGAGAATGGTACAGGAGCACACTTAGGCTGACCTCTCCATGTCTAGTATTTTGGCTTATTTTTTACTCTAGATAAGTCAATATGTTTAGCTGAGGTTGGTTTAAGACCTTAGAAGGTAATTTTCTATGTGGGATAAGTGAGTTAGTCATTAGGGCTAAGGTCACACAAATAGCCATTGTTAGTTGCTAATTAATATTCTTAGTGTTAAAAGCTCAAGGTAAGGTTAGAGCCTTAAATGTGTTCTAAACACATTATGATGTTGCAAAGATGCTTAGTGGCCATAAATGATGTTGGCTCCTCAAAATATAGAGGTTAGAGGTCCTAAAAATTAGGATGGAGGCATAATGGCAAAGATTCCAAATGTTGTCAAGAAATTGCCATGACAACATTTGCAATTATTACAAATATTGCATGCAACTTGGTTACTTTGGATTCCCTTAAGGATAGAGAGTGGAAAATTGACCAATAGGCCTAGAATGGTGGAGATGACATCTAAAAAGGAGTAAAGACTCAAATCTAGAGAAGAGAGTATTCATTGTAATATTTGTGTGTGTGAAATATAGCTCTGCAACAACATTTTTCACCAACTTTTTGAGTTTTAGTGTTGACAGTGTCTTGAAATGGATTGAAAGACTCAATCTGATGATTATATAGTATTCTTAGATTATTTTGGATAGCTTTTCATTTGATAGGAAAGTTCATTTTAGTAGTTTTATTGCATTGAATAAATTTTTTTTTTCTTTAGAGATCTTACTGGTTTTGTGTTGACCAGACTGTATAAATATGGCTCCCCCATGAAATCTAGCCATGGGAAATACCTAAGGGTAGATGGAAAGGATAGGAAATTCATTAGTGTACATATTTTTAGGATTAGGAGTCATGGAAGAATGGGTAGCTATTTTTACTACTAAGCCCTAAGTGAGCAGACAGTTTCCAATTAGAGGCTTAGAATAGGAGAAAGTGAAGATTCCTTGCAACGTAAAGAAGTATAGTATGGAACAAGTATAGTTTCAGTTGTTTCTTGAACATATATTTCTATGGTAGAAGGATCCAAGGAATATCAAACCATTTGAGTGTGTTTTGAATAAGAAACCTATGAGTTCCTAAGAAATAGGCCTTTTTAGCCCGATTAGACCTAGATAATAAAAACCCCTTTTATGGAAATCTAGGAAGTATAAGACCTACAGAATCCTTTAGGAATCAATTTCATGTCCCTTTTCAAATAATTAAAAATAATAATCTTTGCTAATGCAAGCAGGCCCAAAAAGGTGAAGTTTTGGAAAAAGGGGATAATCTTTGGAAGCTAATGGACTAATAAATGAAAATTATTATTAAAATATGTTTCATTAACCCCTCTTGGACGTGAGTTAGGGTTATTCCCTCTTTTAAGGGGTTTGGAGGCATTTTGGGCTCATTCCAGAACTTGATTTTTGCTCATTTCTTTGTTATTCTTCAAAGGCTGCCAAACCTGTGGAGAAGGAGACCCAAAAATGGGAGTTTGTAGGTTTCTAGGAAGGATAAAGATGGGAGTTTGAAGCCATTTCATGTGCATGCTCATGCAGAGTTTTTCTTTGTGCTAAACAGTGAAGATTTGTGGGTTTTTGGGTGTGTTTTTTGTAAGAGTTTGGTGTTTTCAGTTGAGTATTTTATATCAGTTTGGGTTGCTGCTGTATTTCAGAGTTTTAGATGTTAAAATAGAGATGAATATATTTATTTTTTCATGATTATACTTTTGTGATAGATTATTAGTGTTTTTGTGATGTTTTCGGGCTATTCTGTGTTGTTTTCGGGAGCCCGAAGAGCATTGTTTTTATCCTCCGTTTGGGAGCTGTTGTGTAAATGTTATATAGATCTGAAAATTTCATTTTGTAGGCTGTTATTCTATTGAAATTTCTATAAAAATTTCCACTTTCAGATTTATTAATAATATGTGAAGCTGTGAAGTTTTTGGCACTATTTTGGGCATACCCGATTTGGGGTTTATTGAGAAATTGGTGGATCTTTGAAATATTGGTTGTTTGATTTTAAAGATCTAATTAGAGGCTTGAAATATCATATAAAATCAGAAAAGGGACATTTCAGTGGTATCAGAGCTATGATCTTTCCAGCCTGAGGGTTTGTAGAAGTTTGCATGTCAGTTTTGACAACTACCCAAATCTTGCATGTCAAAATTTATGGTTGCATGCTACTTCTAATCATTTCCATGATAGTTCTTGGTGAATTTGGTGGTTTTATGTTGCTTCTAATCAGCTACATGTCAAAATCTATGATTGCATGCTACTTCTAATCATTTGCATGTTACCTCTTGGTGAATTTGGTGGTTGCATGTTACTTCTAATCAGCTGCATGTCAAAATCTATGGTTGCATGCTACTTCTAATCAATTGCATGTTAGTTCTTGGTGTTTGAAGAAGTTATAACCTATTGGGGTTACACTCTACTTTATCTAGAATGGACAGGTATAGTACAAAGTCTCAGAGGAAACGATCTTAGACAATTGATATCTAGAGTCAGAACAGTAGAAAGGATGGTTATTTAGACATTCGAGATAAACTTAGGAAAATAAGCCATGACATGTCTGAACAGTTGGTTGAGCACCACCATATGATGAATGACATATTTTCTAACCCAGCTAAGGTGGATAAGTTGACTAGATTTCTATTTGGTAGATTTTCTCACAGGGTAGATTACACAATTACCAAGAATTTGCATGAGGAGTTTGAGAAACTAGCTTATAGCCAGGCAGAGGTCTCAAATTCTACTCTGCCACAGGAGGTAGTGGGTTTAGATGATGATTATGAGGATTTTGTTGTGCATGATGGTGAGATACCTAGTAGAGATGAGTAGACATTGAGCATTCATGACTTTGTTGAGAAAGAGTACCAGGTACAGTTAGATGCTTCATCACATGAGGTTCAGGCAGGTATTACTTCACATGATTTGTCTAGCCAGCTAAAGGTGAACAAAGATAGTATTGTGACTTCATTATCTCATCATGACAGGATGTAGGATATGATAGAGGATCACATTCAGATGATTTAGTTACAGGGTAGACATAAGGGAGTTTAGGCAAAGTCTCCTTGTGTTGACTTACAAGGGTTTAGGGAAGTAATGGGAATGATGAACTTGAGTTATTTACATCTTTTATCAGATTGTGACCATCTTCTTAGCCTTGTTGGAGACTATTTAGATGCCTTGATGAGGAAGGAGGAGGAAGTTGACAGGCTTTCTCACGAGCTTGAGGACACTCGATCTTCTTTGGTGAATACTCCATTGGCATTACAAGACTGTGAGAGACATGGGGATAAGAATGGCATGGAATTGAGTTTAGTTTCATCTTGCACTCCTAATACTTAGCTTTCTATGAATGGTAGATCATATGTGGGCATTGATAATGTTGCGAGTTCATCTTGCATTCACATCCAGGATATAGGGACAATATCAGACAGGTATATGGAATTAGTTGGTATTGGTCATATTACTCAGGTGAGGAGTTTGCTTGAGTTACCAGCTGATTATAGTTTATGGATATGGACTCAAGATTGTTATATTGGAATTTGGGATTCAATTGACTGGAAATCTTTAACACTTTTTGGTAGCAGTGATTGTTTGGGTGCTATCATGGATTTGATTAGCAGATTGCATGGTGTTGTCTTTTCTTGTGCTAGCAGCTTGTCTGATGTTGGTATTAGTTTTTATACACTGGTGTTGGGCTATGTTCATATATCCAGTCGACCATACTTGCTGGAATGTGTTGATGATCTTTCATATTTGGCAGTGTGTACAAATGAGTCCCAGGATCATATTGGTATTGATGACATCCAAGAGGATGTAGTGGGTAGTTTTGAAGACTTAGTTTCCTTGGCAGTTTCTTTTGGAACAAAGGAGTTGGATAGTAGTGCTATAGTTTTTGATACTCTGTATGTTGATATAAGCTTTGGATTTGATTCACAAGATATGGATGGTAATACTCTAGAGACTAGTAACTTTGAGGATATTCCTTTAGACAGTGCATCAGAGGAAGTTTGTAGGAGACAGTCTAGACGGTGCCATCATGTGTCTAATCAGTTGAGAGTTAGTGACCGAGACATTGTTATCACTTGTCAACATTTCGATGCTTCTCATTAGTTGTTAGCATTTTATGGATGGGGTTCTCCTACTAGTGATGAGCAGGAAGGCAGTTATCTTTCCTTGATAGAGATCCACTCTTTATGGGAGGCTATTCAGATTTTGAGACAAAATTATATACAGTTGGTAGCTGATAGAGATTATCTTACGGAGTGGGGGAGTACAGCATATGATGCATTATTGGCCAAGGAAGATGAGGTGAGTGAGCTTACTCAACAACTCAAGGTGACTTCTGAGATTCTTGAGAGTACACAGTTGGCTTTCAAGGAGTCACAGTTTCATTTGGCTAAGGTGACCATGGAGTTAGAGCAACTATAGTATTTACCAGATTCTATATAGTCACAAGCTATGGTTTCTGGTGATCTGAGGATGTCCATGGTCAAGATTATCAAAGACAGTGGAGATGGGGATGCATCCATCCTTGATACTAACATTAGCATATCAGGTTCGTCCCCACTAGAGTCAGGTTCAGTTGAGTTGGGTGTTGTAGCAGATTGTTGTGGTATGACTGACATGGTGGTAAACTCTAGTACTGATGGCATGAAGACTAGAGATGTTGTATCAAATATCATGTGTGATGTTGGTGAGCCGACAGTTGGCATGGTTCCTGCTAGTAATACTACTCCATTGGCGATGTATTCAGAGGTAGTAGTCAGTTCCAACTTGGTTAGTGATCAATTACAGCTAGTTACATCTAGATTGCAGTCTGAGCCATTGACTGAGATTGGCGCATTCTATCAACATTACACTGTAAGGTATGATCATCAATTTACCTTTGATGACCATGTTGATGAGATGATGATACAGAGATGTACTTTGGTTTATAGTGTTTTTCATCAGTTATGGGATGGTTTGACACCTCGGGATGAGAGTTGTGATGGGCATGACATGGCGATAGGTTCTGCAGTTGACAGCCTGATAATACATGACTTAGAGCAGGAGTTTGGGAGTGATACTTCAGCAGTTTTTGTTATTGATTCTACTCCTTTGGCTATGACATATCATGACTTAGTTGGTGGTTAGTCACAGTGGGATGTATCACTTGTTCATGGAAAATTTGGTTTGGGTTCTATTTCTTGCTATTTATCTTGTAATGTCTTTTCACCATCAGCAGTGCATGGGAGTTATGGTTATGAGACAATGGCTGGTGATTTGCAAAGTTGTGTTGATTGCAAGAGTTGTACAGTGTGTGGATTCTCCATACTTGGTACAGTTTCATTCAGGAGCATTCACCATTGTTGCAGAGTTGGATTGTACATTCTGTATAGGCCAGTGGGATGCATTGATGGTATTTACTATGTTGGTAGTTTGATTTGTCCACTTTACTTGGGTTTTGATGTTCTAAGAGTTTGTGTCTTGTGGGTTTCTAACTGTGGTAGTGGTGATTTTGGAGTTTGGTTGAGCTATAATTGTCAGTTTGGTTATGGATTCCTCTTGGTTATATTGCAAAGGATATTGCAGGAGCCTGTGTTAATTGATAGTAGTATAGTTCATGACTACATTTGGGATCTAGGTGGATTGATTGGTTTATTGTTCAGCCATTGCTTGAGGACAAGCAATATTTGGGAGGGGAGGACTTGACATTCCCTTTTCAAATAATTAAAAATAATAATCTTTGCTAATGCAAGTAGGCCCAAAAAGGTGAAGTTTCAAAAAAGGGGATAATCTTTGGAAGCTAATGGACTAATAAATGAAAATTATTATTAAAATATGTTTCATTATCCCCTATTGGGAGTTAGGGTTATGCCCTCTTTTAAGGGGTTTGGAGGCATTTTGGGCTCATTCCAGAACTTGATTTTTGCTCATTTCTTTGTTATTCTTCAGAGGCTGTCAAACCTGTGGAGAAGGAGACCCAAGAATGGGAGTTTGTAGGTTTTTAGGAAGGCTAAGGATGGGATTTTGAATCCATTCCATGTGCATGCTCATGCAGAGTTTTCCTTTGTGTTGAACAATGAAGATTTGTGGGTTTTCGGGTGTGTTTTTTGTAAGAGTTTGGTGTTTTCAGTTGAGTATTTTATATCAGTTTGGGTTGCTAATGTATTTCAGACTTTTATATGTTAAAATATATCTGAATATATGTATTTGGTCATGATTATACTTCTGTGATAGATTATTAGTGTTTTTGTGGTGTTTTCGGGCTATTTTGTGTTGTTTTTCAGGAGCCCGAAGAGCATTGTTTTTATCCTTCATTTGGGAGCTGTTGTGTAAATGTTATATAGATCTAAAAATGTCATTTTTTAGGCTGTTATGCTGCTGAAATTTCTATAAAAATGTCCACTTTTAGATTTATTAATAATATGTGAAGCTGTGAAGTTTTTGGCACTATTTTGGGCATACCCAATTTGGGGTTTATTGAGAAATTGGTGGATCTTTGAAATATTGGTTGTTTGATTTTAAAGATCTAATTAGAAGCTTGAAATATCATATAAAATCATAAAATGGACATTTCAATCCAAAAGGGTACTCTAATTTGGAGTTTATTTTCCAATTTTTTTGGAAATTTTTGGCAAGAAAAAGGAATTAGTCATTTTCAAGGGCTAATTGGAAGTAGGCCTAATTAGTCTTCCTAGAGACTAAATCTTGAAATCGATAGGAAGAAGGCTTGAAGACCCTTATTAATGGACACAAATGCAAGGAAATGGAATTTTCTCATGTTTATAGATGCCCCTAAGATGAAGAATGGATTTTGTGAAGAAGTAGCACTTAGATCTTTCTAAGTGAAGTTGGAGATTATACTATCTTAAGGTGTTAGTCCTTCAAGGTTAAGCACAAGGGTTGAGAACTCTTCGAGAAGAGTTGGAATTGGAATTGTTTAATCACCTAAGACAAATTAGGACCTAGAGGAAACTAGATACCTAGAAGAGACAAGCTAGATCTCTCAATAGCAATGCAAGCAAACCTTGGAACACTCACACCAGATGTTTGCCTCGATATGCATGATTTTGACTTTTTTTATAGCATATTTTGAATTTTTATGATGTATATTTCATGTTTAGAGGGGAGTCTAATTATCAAGATGGGAAGATGTTAACCCAACCAGGTCAACCCTAATGATGTAGGTCAACTTAGATCAATACGAGTTCAACCCTTATCAAGGGAGGTCAACCCTGATCAAGAGGAAGTCCACCCTAATGAAGGGGAAGTTGACTCAATACAAAATGATTAGTTTGGATTAGAATTTGTACTAATGTTTGATTTTATATGATTTTTAGGTATTTTAATCACCTAAAAATGGTCTAGACTATTAGCCCCCTTCTTAGAATTTTGGCTAAATTAATTAATCATTTGCTTAGGCCAAATTGCTAAAAATCAATAAATTTGATCATAACCTATAGTTTGACTACATATCCTAAGTTCATTATTTGATTAAAAGAACATGTCCCTTTTTAATTAAATAAAATACCTCATTCTTCTAACCCACTCAATGTGCACACATAATTTTACAAATTAAAGGAAAAGACTCTTTTTGTCTCACATACAAAGCCAACTCTTTATTTATTGGTTGACTTATGTGTGCACAATGATCAATTTCATTTTCAGAATACACCCTTAATCAGTCATCATTTTATCTTGATCTCCATCATTCATACATCTTTAAAAGAAGGAGCTCTCCCCTTCTCAAAGGATCCACGCTCTTGAGTATTGTTATGCTGCAGGTTTACCATTTGAATCCTTGAGAGCTTTTGTGGATAACTTCTACTTCTTGTCTACTTTCTAGTATCCATAGAATTTTAGCTTAGAACCATATTACATAATGGCTTAGTTTAATTTTAATATAATCTAGCTCACATAGGATAACTAGGTTGGTTTGTAATACTTTCATTTCCTTAATCTATTTGCATTTGTTCATTTCATTCTAGTGTAGATTCATGCTTGCATTACATATTTGAGGAATCCCTTTTTGGACACTTCCATTATTGCATCTTGTCTCAAATAAACCTCTTGTTGCATGGTTTACTAGCAATAAAAGTATCTCTAAGGCTTAGCTAAGAGCCCTCATATACTTGAAACATACTTTCTTGCACTCTGTGGAGAGGGAGCTCTAAGCTGGCATCCAAGCATCTGATCTCATGGAATCACTTGGATAGAAGGGTTTAGAGTGTGACACCTTTTGAGTGTACATTTTTGGCACCCACTGTGGGGAAAAACATCCTATTTTTTCTCTTTATCTTACTATATTTCTTGCATTTTTTGCTTTCCATTCACTTTTTTTTTACAATCAGAGATGTTAGGCGATACTTTTCCAGTATCGTACAACATTTACTTGTACTATCAAGCAATACTTTTCCTTGAAAGTATTGCACATCCTTACTACACTTTATTGCCTTGGTATAGTAAGTTTTATTGCCCAACTTAAGTAGAAATATAGCACAAAGGAAAACTATCGCACAGATATACTAAGAAGTATTGTACAACAGTCTTCCAACAAAAATTGTCACCTAGCTATAATTTTCTTGTTGTTTAGGTGATTTGGTCAATTTTTCAGTTGTTGCTTGTTGTTTGTTGGATTTTATAGGTCTATAACTATCTGACAGAGGTTTATTTACATATTTTTGTTGTTATTTTAGGTCTAACTTGTGGTATACTAGTGGTTGTTCTTGTAGGGTATTGCCTTAAAACACTTGCACAATTACCTTAAAAAGAATGCATGTCAAAGCTTCAAATGTGCAAGGGCTACTAACACTTGTTTGCAGTGCTACCTAAAGCAATAAAAACCAAACTTTCTTCTTTTTTTTTTATTCCATGTGTGGCACTCTACTAGTTGTTTTCATTTCATAAGCACATTAAAGTTGTGATTGGGATTCTTTGGTGATAGGAGAGTATGCTCTTCACCCTATGGTGAATCATAATTTTTTACTCACCTTTGGATTTCAAAAGCAAGGGGATTAATTGAGACTTTTTGGAATTTTGGGGGGAAACAATCAAGATAGGATAGTATGCTCTTCACCGGCATAGTGAAATAGAAACTTGACTCTTGAAAGTGGATCCAATTTGTTTAGTTAGCATCCTTTATTGGGCATGCTCTTGGGAAACTAAGAGGAATGACCCAAGTGGGGAAAAGCTAACTCAACTATTCCAAGCCACTATCAACTCAAGGCTATCAAGGACACAAAACCTTGGTAGATGTAGTGTTTGTCTTTGCTTAGTGTGAGTACTTGTGGGATTGGGACCAAGAGGAAAATGTTAAGCAAGAATGCTTAAGGTGCTCTTGTGGTGATGAGGTTTGTTACCCACCACAAGGTGGGATTTTCCTTAATTAGATGCAAGAGGAACATTATGAACTAAAGCCCTTTTTAAACACTCTATGTTAACAGCTACCCTATTTTTCCGCTCAACTTCTTGGTGTAAGGAACAATCCTAGTGGACTACCTGGATCACCCCAAGATTTTATACTCACCATCTATATTCCCTTGGTTGTTCTTATGCCACTTCCATGAAAAATCCAATATCTCTTGTGGAAAACCACTTAGTGTAAGGCAAAGGAGCATATAGTGTGGGCCAAGTTGTTGAGTAATGAACTGTGACTTTTACATAGATTTCTTGGAAAGTGTTTTCGAATGTGTTGGCCTATGTAAACATTCTCACAAATCAAACATCTCGGTAAAATTGGTAGAAATTTTTTTTTCATATCACAAATGCATATTGGCAAGGTTATTTTGACCCTTGATCAATTATTTGATACATGGTAAATACCCCTATTATTTGCAAACCATATTGCTCTTTGATACAAATTGAAGTCTCACACTATCTAATCTAAAAACTATCTGAGTGTCAAACTAAAATATAAAATGTTTGGGTCAAAACTATCTTTTTTTCACATTTCACTAGCAAACTATCACACTACCTCTAGAGAAATATCGTACGATACTTTTTTATCCAAAAAAGAATCGCCTAGTTACTTTGACTTATGTGGCCTGCTCATACTGAGTTTTATCACTCTATTTAAGAAAAATTGACAAATCAAAAAATTGTGTCACCCAGTTACTATGAACAATATCATACGACATTATTTGTTGTCCTCTTATCGCCTGACTTCTATAAAAGTATTTCTTGGGTTATTTTGTTGTCAAAAAAGAGTCTTTAGTGCATTATAACTAGTATAGGGTCTTATCACTTCATTCCTTCCTAAGTCTGGTCTCAAATCTATATATTAGGTATAGTCCTAAATTGAAAAGATGAGTCTAGTTTGTAACATGCCATTAAGGATGAGAGTCAGGTTCTTACTTTGGTATTTTCACATCCATAGTAGTTTCTTCAACATAATAATAATATATAGAAAATGTATATATAGTGATATTTCTATTAGGATTTAACTATGTGATTTATTAGTCAAACTCATCGACTCATGTTTCATGAGTAGTGATTCAACATAAATCCATTTCTCATGAGAATAAATGGAACACTTAGCACTCATTGGATCACTTTATTCATCTCTCTCTCTCTCTCTCTCTCTCTCTCTCTCTCTCTCTCTCTCTCTCTCTCTCTCTCTCTCTCTCTCTCTCTCTCTCTCTCTCTCTCTCTCTCTCTCTGCTCAAGTCACTAGTGTTGTGAAGCCATCTATTTTACTTTGACAGTGATTATTCTTGATTGTATGAGCTTCAAATCTAAAACACTTCTCTCATTCTATTAGGCAAAGATACATCCTTACATGTCGGTCACAACAAGGTTCCAAGTTGGTAATGGTAGTCCTCCCTCTTTTATTTTTGCATAATTGGAAACTCCACCTAGATGCCCTTGCAGACAACCTTGTGTGGAAGATTCTAACTCCAATCAAACACAAATAACCAACATCCAGCACAATCTACTTTACAGTTTTGAAAACACATTTGGTACACCCATAGGTGAAAACATCATGATCACAATGCATCCCAAAGAGATCAAACACCACTTAGAATAACAAGCACATTCAAATTAAAGACTTATGGAAGCTATATGCACTAGGGAGAAAGTTTATCAACAAGCTAAGCCTAATACTCATACACATAATGAGGAAACTAGAAGAGGCTATTATCGTAACCCATTTGATCACATTCCTCTAGGTGGAAATGATGGTAATAACACACCTCAAAGGAATCCTAGAGTAAATGTTAGAGCATGCCCATCACCACCTAGATAATCATAATCACATCATGAAAATGATGATCAGATCACTAGTGAAGATGTTATAAGATTTCAACAAGATGAGGTTTCTCAAAAACTAATACTCAAAGATTTGCAGCAAAACGGGACCAATACTTCCAATATATGGTAGCAAAGAGATGTAAACTCCCTCAAGATTTTGATGTGCAAAGAATAATCAAAAAGAAAGAGCCCACTGAGGCTAAAATCTTGAGAGAAGAAATGCAAGAATTGACGAAACAACTTGCACAATTATAAACTTCCAAAGAGCCACCTAAACCTTCATTTCTTGAATCAATATGTGCTCTCCCATTTTATAAGATTTTATACATGCTTTCATTTCTTAAGGATATAGAGGTTCCTAAGTATGAAAAATAAAATGGAAATGGTGACCCTCATGATCATGTGAGGCATTTTTATGCTATTAACATGGATTTCATACATGAAGACACCTATCTTATGAGATTTTTTCCTAGGAGTCTAAGAGGGCAATCTATGGAGTGGTTTATAAAATTGAATCCCACTCTCAAAACATTTGACAAACTTGCACAAAATTTTATCCAACAATACTATTATAACATTCAACTTCCTATAATTATGTTGGACTTGGAAACATCAAATAAAAATAGGGAGAACCTTTTGCAACATACCTTCAGAGATTGAAATCACTATACTCTAGGTACCCTCGGCAAGTTCCTGAGGCTAAGAAAATTGATATTTTTATCAACACACTTGTACCATAACTTTACTTTGACTTAAGAAAAAAAATTTCACATCCTTCAATGCAATGGTTGAGAGTGCACATCATATTGAGGATGTTGTTATCAAGAGGGGTGACATGGTTGTGAATAAAGATTAAAATGGAAATGGAAATGGAAAATACAAGAGCAAGCCTTGGAACAAAAACAAATATGTTGTCAATGATGGAGTAATGGACACTCCTAAGACCAAGAGCATGTGTTTAATCTTTCCAATACCATTTATGTTGCAAAATAATAAGAAGGTTCAAAACTACAAACATCTGACAAGAGCATCAAGTTTACTAAAAAATGATGTGTCTATACACTGATGGTTGAACCTTATGAAGTGGTCTTAAAAACCTTAATTAAAATCAAACTAATTACACTACCAGATAATTCTTGCCCCTATGAACCACCTATTAGACCCCCTTGGTGGAGAGAGGATCATATTTGTAGTTATCACCGAAGCAAAGGTCACAATACTAAACATTGTTTTAAGCTCAAAGGTGTTATTCAAGATCTCATAGAGGTTGGTAAAGTAGTCACAAATGGTTTCATAAAAGATTTTGATCACAAAGCTTTTAAACAACCCTTGCCTAAATATGAGAAAGGTGAATACTCCAAGGCTCCTAAGAAAAATTATGATGCTAAGATCTATTGAAACAATTGATTAATTGTGTATTGTCTTTGATGTCACACAAAATTTCATATCATTATCAGCCAGTGTATGTTGAGTTCACTCAGGTAGTGAAGACAATTTTTTGTGTCTATTGAGCATTCCAGAGTTTGCCTAGTTCAAAAGACAATGTCTATTGAGTTCACTTGGGCACCAAAGAAAATTTTGTGGATGATGCGTGTTGACCAAGCTCACTTAGTTAATGAAGGAAATGTTGGTTGGAACTAGTGCTAACCGAGCTTACTAGGTTACCAAAGGATCTATGCAAGTATGTAGTATTAACTGAGTTCACTTAGTTAACATAGGAAAATATTTATGAGTTAGCGTCTACCAAGTAGGGTCATCTAATGAAATATTTTCTTGTTTTGTCATATTAAGTTCAATTTATTTGACTGTTAGTTCTAGCTGACTAAGAAGGTGAATATTAATTATTCAAATTTGTATTTGAGCTGACTTAACAATATGAAAGATATAAGTATAGGTCAAGTTGAGGATTAGATGTATGGATGTGTGAATAAATAAAAGATTTGATGATGCCAAGAGGAAGCGAATTAGAAGGATAATCTGAATATCCTTGTGGAGTTGAAAAGATATATTCAATCAAAAAGGATCAAGTATACAAGCCCGAATAAAGATCTAAAAACAACAATTTAGTTGCATCAAAAATCAAATAATCTCATTTTTACTCTCTAACCATTGTAGCAGTGATGTAAATCTCTTAACAGAGTTGGCTTAACAATTATTTGTAAATCATCTAACAAGGTGGGAATTCTATTGAATTATCTCAATACATCTAACAAGGCCACTCCTAACAAGGTGATTAAATCCTCTAACAAGGTCACACCTAGCAATGTGTTTTGTAACCTTTAACAGGGTTAGCTCCTAATAGGGCTCACTTCAGAAGAGTGAAAAATAGTAACTAGTTGCAATTGGTAGTTTTTTCCAATTGGGTTTCCATGTTAAATCTTGGTGTCAAATGTGTTCATGCTATTCCTTTTCTATGTTTGAACTAAGTTAAAGTAATGATAATCACTAATAACATCCTAAGAGTTGCACTTTAAGAAATTACTAAGTAATTATAGTGTTTACCAAGTTACAGCATTTTATGTGTGTTTGTCAAGCATCAGTAGTGGTCACTTTTTAGATTTTATTTTTATTGACATCTAAGGGATCTAGGATTTATTTTTTAGTAACTAATTCGCCCCTCCCCTCTTAGTTACTCCTCTTATATTTTCAAAAATTGGTATCAGAGCTTTTGGTGCTTGCAAAGAAGGTTTCAAAGACCTAAGCTAAAGATCAGGATGTCTTACAGAAGAGAGATTCTCAAGTTGAACAGAAATAATTTTGTAGCATGACAAGGACTTATGAGGATACATTTGGCTACTATCAGTATTTCAGGTTGTAAATATCTTGATGTTGAATACAAGACTCCCACTAGAACATTATCAATTAAAGATATTGTTGAAAAGAAGAATCATAACATCATGATGATTGATATTGCATATGCTCTTAGCTATGCTAAATTGATGAGGTAAAAGATTGTAAAATAGCTCATAAAATGTGGACCAAACTAAAAGAAATTTATGGAGGAGATGGCAATGTAAGAAGAGCTAAAGTAGCAAGTCTGAGAGGTCATTTTGATCAAATGAAAATGAAGAAGATGAAAACATTGTAAAATATGTGGAAAGAATCAAAGCAAGTGTAAGCACAATCAAAGCATCTGGAGGAGACATTGGTGACAAAATAGTTGTAAGCAAGATACTCAAAACTCTTCTTCCTATAATTTATGCAATCAGAGTGTCTATTATTCATGAAGAGATGAGATGTGATCCAAATAACAAAATATCTTTGGATGCTCTAGTTGGAAGATTGATAGCTTTTGAGTTTAATAACTATGGTAACTATGTTCCTAGTTCCAAAGTTATTGAGTCTACATTTGAAGCTAAACTCTCACTCAAGAAAAAGAGTAAGAAATCAAAGGCCAGTCAATCAGGAAGTTAAGAAGAAGAAATAGAAGAAAGTTCAAACAGTGATCTTGAAATTGTCGGAGCCCTACTTGCAAGAAAGTATTTCAAAGGCAGAGGAAAGTACAAAGATAAGGTTCCTCTAATCTATCTTTCTTGTGAATAAGTTGGTCACATTGCTACAAGTTGTCCAAACAAAGAAAACAAGGAAGAAAAGAAAAGCAATAAGCACAAAGGCAAGAAGGATTTCAAGAACTACAAGAACTACAAGGACAAAGGTAAGAAATCTTGTTTTATGGCTAAAGATTCTAATAACAGTGAAGATGAAATGGTATATATTATTGTAAAAGATGAGTCTAATGATGAAAGAGATAAAATGGCACTTATCTTTCATGTTAGCAATAATGATACATGGATTATTGACATATGACTAGAGATTAAAAAAAAATCGAGCACATGGAATATTATGATGGTGGTAGTGTGAGATTCAAAAATAATGAACCTTGTAACATAAAAGGAAAAGGATACATTTCTTTGACTAAAGAACTTGTATGTGATAATGCTTAGTGGGTTGAAGGATTAAAGCATAATCTACTAAGCATGGAACACTTGAATTACATTGGATTTAAAGTAGAATTCATGGATGGAAAGGCCAAACTATTGGATGGAAAAGGAAAATTGGTTGGATTTAACAAGCAAACAAAAGGTAATCTATTTTATCTTGATCTCAATGAAAGTTCATGTTTTATTGTTCAAGTAGAAGAAATTTGGTTATGGAACAAAAGATTATGTCATGTAAACTTTGATAATCTGATTAAGATAAGCAAACATAAAAGAGTAAGAGGTATTCCTAGTTTGAGGAAACTTGACATGGGTCTATGCAAAAATTGCCAAATTGGTAAGATGGGAAAGACTACTTTCAAAAGAAAGAACTATCATTCAGAAGAAGCCTTATAGCTTGTGCACACAAACTTATGTGGACCTATTTTAATAGAAAGTTATAGTGGAGCAAAAAAAATTATTCTTTTTTTTTTATGATTATTCTAGAATGATGATTGTAATGTATGTAAAAGAAAAATCAGAAGCTTTTCAAAAATTCAAGTGCTACTTGGCAAGAGTAGAAAAAGAAATTGGAAAGAAATTGAAATATTTGAGCTCAGATAGAGGTGGTGAATTCATCTCCAATGAATTCAATGAATTATGCATTGAAAAAGGAATTAAAAGACAAGTATTAGCCCCTGGTACACCTCAACAGAATGGCACAGTTGAAAGAAGGAACAAATCCATCATGGATTATGCAAGAACATTGATGATAGAAAAGAAATTTATAATCAAATACTTGAAAGAATCTATCAGCACTATAGTTCATACCTTGAATAGAGTATAGCTAAAGAAAGACTCAAATCAAACTCCTTATGAACTATGGTATGGCTGCAAACCTAATGTAAGTTACTTGAAAGTATTTGGTACCAAATGTCATTTCTTGAAAGAATCTAGAAAAGGAAAATTTGATGTCAAAAGTGATGAAGGCATATTTCTAAGATACTCCTATAGAAGTAAAGCATACAAATGTTTGAATTTGTCTACTCATAAAATCATAGAAAGTGCACATATAAGAATTGATGAGTTTGCAAAAAAGAGTGAAGAAGAAAGCAACCAAGAGCCAAAAGATTATAGAAGATTGTTTACTATGAACTTGATAACCTACCAAATTTATCTGAAAGAAAGGAAGCTTCACCTCTCAAGTCCCCAAAATCTCCAACAATTACCAAGTGGCAAACAATGCAGCCCAAGTCATAGTCTGAAGGACCCGAGTTAGAGGCTACCAAGCTAGAGAAAACCGAGTCTAAAGGACCTAAGCCATAGAAGTTGGACCCAAGCTTAATATTGAAGTTCATGATGAAATTAGTGAAACTCATTCCAAATCCAAACAACCTATATTAGCAAGATATGGCAAAAGGCATCATGCACCTAATCAGAGCATTGAGACAAATTTGATGGAACAATAACAAGAAGCAAATTGAAAGGTACATGTTTACTTACTAAATTTGAACCTAGAAATGTTAAAGATGCATTAGATAATGAAATTTGGATTGAAGCAATGAATGAAGAAATAGAACAAATAAAAATGAATAAAACTTGGCCTCTTGTTCCTAGGACCAAGGATAAAAATGTAATTGGCACAAAGTGGGTGTTCAGAAATAAGTTGAATGAAGATTGAAAAGTCTCCAAAAACAAAGCAAGGTAAGTATGTAAAGGCTATTCTCAAAAAGAAGATATTTATTATGGTGCAACTTTTTCTCCTATTGCAAGATTGGAATGTGTTAGAACTCTACTAGCAAATGCAACTCACAGAGGATTTAAAGTATATCAAATGGGTGTAAAATCTACATTCTTGAATGGAATTCTTTATGAGGAAGTCTACATTAAACAACTAGAAGGTTTTGTAGATCCTAGAAAAAGGGACATGGTCTACAAATTACATAAGGCATTATATGGACTCAAGGAAGCTCCCAAAGCTTGGTATGAAAGACTTCATAATTACTTGATACAGATTGGCTTTCAAAGAACAAATGATAATAGTATTTTGTATATCAAAGAAGGACCAAATAAAAGGATTGTGTTGGCAGAAATATTTGTTGATGATACCTTATTTACAGGAAATGATGACTTGTGCAAAGCATTTTTAGAAGAAATAAGTAAATAATTTGAGATTTCTATGTTTGTAGAAATAAAATTCTTTGTTGGATTACAAATTTAGCAGAAGACAGATGGTATCTACATTACTCAATCTAAATATATCAAGGAAATTCTAAAGAAATTTGGAATGGAAGATTCAAGACCAATTGGAACCCCTATGTCTACTAGACATAATTTTTCCAAGAATGATGATTCCAAAGAAGTAGATCAGACCACATACAGATCAATGATTGGAAAGTTGCAGTATGTAGTGCACACAAGGCTTGATATTGCATTAATAGTTGGTATGATGCCAAGATTCTTAGCAAATCCCAAAGAAAATCACATGATGACAATCAAGAGAATCATGAGATATCTAAAAGGTACTAAAGACTATGGCTTATGGTACAAAATATTAGGCAATTTGAACTTAAAGGTATTCACTGATGTTGATTGGGCAGAAAGTATTGATGATAGAAAAAGCACTATTGGTTGAGCATTCTTTCTTGGTAAAAGACTAGTGTCTTGGACAAACAAGAAATAAAATTGTATATCTCAATCCACAACAGAGGCAGAATATGTGGTAACAATAGTTAATTGTTCTAATATTGTTTGGTTCAAACAACTGATGATGGGTATAAAGATAGAAATCAAAGATCTAGTAGTCATATACTATGATAATACTAGTGCAATCAATATATTAAAGAATCCAGTGATTCATACCAAAACAAAGCACATTGCTATAAAATATTACTTCTTAAGAGAATTTGTGCAAGATAAAGAAGTCAGATTGGAATATAAGGTATATTTTAGTGGCTAATATTCGTGAAATGGCTAATTTTATAATTTTTTGGCTAGTAATTTGGCTAATAATTTAAGATTTGATACAACCTAAATCGCTATCATTTTATAAAATTTAGTTCTAAAATATTTAAAATCGCTCAATAATTTATTTTATTGAAAATTTTAAACTCAAATATTTGCCACAATATTCAATATATGATTAGATTTGATCCACCTAAGTATTATATATTATTGGAGAAATTAAATTGAACTAACCAATAATTATCATAATTATTAGTTACTCTAGGAATATATCACCAATATTTAGTTTTCACTATTGATTTAAAGTATATGTAATGATACTTATAATATTTCACGAGGTAAAAAAATGTTTAATTTTGATTTGTAATATTCCATGGTGATTAATGAACTTCCTATTATTATTGAGATTCATCAATATTTTATATATAAAAATTATGATTCAAAATGATTGCCAATATTAATCATATTTAGAATTTAAAAAATTGAGGAATTTGCCAATAAAAATAATTTTGTTTTTTTCAAAATAATGAAAGATTCGCTAATATTTTATATCTTTTTTGGAGGCAGCTTTCTTAAAGTTTACCTTCTTGGAATATGTGCATACATGAAGACATATTCACCAAGCCATTACTTAAGGATGCATTTCTATACCTAAGAGGTAAGCTAGGGGTCATTCTCCTATCTAAAGCTCACTAAATGAAATTTAGTGATGCATCAACCAGAGCATGTTGAAGATTAATCAGTTGGTGCAGTATTGACAAGGGCATATTGCAAATGAATCAGTACTTAAGGTACATTGATTTTTATCAAGTATTATCTTTGGCATGTGCTTTCAAAGAGGGAGAAGTATACTATCTTATCTCATAGAAATTTTGTTGAAAAGATGGAGAAGTGTGCTATCATAGTAATGGGATGTCATATAGGGAGATTGGAAGAGAAGAATTATCAAAAGGGGAGAATGAACTTGGTAGAAGTTCTAAGTAGACAAAAATTTTCTAACAGAGGGAGAAACTGAAGGTAGAAAGAGTTCACACTAACAGAGGGAGTTCTAATGGATGACAATCAGAATGAAACTAAGGATATGTTTCTTACTTTATTCTTGCTCCAAAAAAATCATTATATTATGACATGTTGTGTTGCCATCAATGCCAAAGAGGGATATTTTTGAGACAGTTGATTAATTGTGTATTGTCTTTGATGTTACACAAAATGTCATATCATTATCAGTTAGTGTATGTCAAGTTCACTTAGGTAGTGAAGATGGTTTTTTATGTCTACCGAGCATTCTAGAGTTTGCCTAGTTCAGAAGATAGTGTCTATTGAGTTCAATCGAGCACCAAAGGAAAGTTTGCAGATGATGAGTGTTAACTAAGCTCACTCGATTAATGAAGGAAATGTTGGATGGAACTAGTGCTAACCAATCTCACTTAGTTACCAAAGGATATGTGCAAGTATGTAGTGTTAACCGAGTTCACTTGGTTAACACAGGAAAATCATTTCTAAGTTAGTATCTACCAAGCAAGGTCGACTAATGAAGGATTTTCTTGTTTTGTCATATTAAATTCAATTGATATGATTTTTGGTTCAAGCCGACTGAGAAGATGAATATTAATTAATCTATGTTGTATTTGAGCCAACTTGATAATATGAAAGATATAAGTATAAGGTCAAGTTGAGAATTAGATGTATGGATGTGTGAATAAATGGAAGATTTGATGATGCCAAGAGGAAGTGAATTAGAAGGATAAGTAAAATATCCTTATGGAGCTGAAAAAATATATTTGATCAAAGAGGATCAAGTATACAAGCTAGAATAGTGATCTAAAAACAACAATTTAGTTGCATCATAAATAAGGTCATCTCATTATTACTCTCTAACCATTATAGCAATGATCTAAATCTCTTAACAGAGTTGGCTTAACAGCTATTTGTAAATCCTCTAACAAGGTGGTAGTTCTATTGAATTATCTAAAGGCCTCTAACGAGGCCACTCCTAATAGGATGATTAAATCCTCTAACATGGTCACACCTAACAGTGTGTTTTGTAACCTTTAATAGGGTTGGCTCCTAATAGGGCTCACTTCAGAAGAGTGAAAAATATTAACTAGTTACAATTGGTGGTTTTTCCCAAATTGGGTTTCCACATTAAATCTTGGTGTCAAATGTGTTCATGTTATTCATTTTCTATGTTTGCAACTAAGTTAAAGTAATGAAAATAACTGATAACATCTTAAGAGTTGCATGTTAAGAAATTACCAAGCAATTATAGTGTTTACTGAGTTACAGCATTTTATGTGTTTGTCGAGCATCAGCAGTGTCCAATTTTTAGAGTTTATTTTTATTGACATCTAAGGGATCTAGGATTTATTTTGTAGTAACTAATTCACCCATCCCCTCTCAGTTACTCCTCTTATATTTCCAACAAAGGTCAACTATGCCTACACTAATACTGATAATGTTATAAACATAATTGAACCTGTTGACTATATTTGCACGATGAATTATAATTCTGACAAACAACCTAACTATGATGTTGAGGATGAAAGACCCAAGGTTGTCCTCAAAACATGAAATACTCTCCAACAACATAAGAACATGAGACCTAAGGTGGTACTTCAAGTGACAAAATCTTCCTCTTCATAGAGTGAGTCACTTAACATTGTCACTAGGGGTAATCTAAAGTTGTTCTAAAATTTTCTAATGATCCTAAGAATGCTTCATCATCCAAACAAGAAACTACCTTTGGGATCTTCAATTATGTCCTTTTTCAGCCAACTACAATGAACCTCAACTCAAATATCCATTTTTGAGTTGTTATATTTATCCCATTTGCACAAGAACATCCTTAAAAAATCCTTGTGTTCTACCAATGTCCCCACGGATATCGATGCAAAGTGATTCCAAGCTATGGTGAAACATATTTCTTCACCTCACTATCTCACCTTTTCTAAAGAAGATGACAGAGCTCTCAGTCATCCCCATAATCTCACCCTCCATGTTGAAGTCCAAATATTTTGTACTCATATTCACTGAGTCCTGATAGACAATTGTGTGAGGTTGAACATCATCTCATTCAATGTGATTCAATAATTAAGAATGAATTTTCCATTGACCCTAGGCATAAGATCACTATCAAAGCCTATGATGAGGTCGCAAGACCTTTTAAATGTCTCATTATGCTTCCAATCTGAGTTGGTCTAGTTGTAAAAGATGTCATTTTCTAAGTCCTAGACATACCACTCCCATACAATTTATTGTTGGGATGACCATGGATTCATGACATGCAAGAAGTACCTTCCATGTATCATCAATGTATCAAGTTCACTTTTAATGGTATTGAGATAGTTTTCCATGGAGATAAATCAATGTTTATAAACACATTATCTATTGTATAAACATTGGTTCCACATAATTGCTCTTCTCACAAGCTGACACCATCCTTTAAAGAGCGTGAACAAAAATTGAAAATGATGAGCCTAGGCATGGGTGAATACACTCTGGACTCTATTGATGCTTTACATGTTTCCCCTTGATCTTATTGGAAACCTTCCACCAAAATGAAGCCTTCAGCTTCTGCAATGACCATTTTTGGCACCTTTGTTCAATCCTCAGTTCCCTTAGAAGAAAAAAAAGAAGAAAAAGAAATCAAAGATTGGATATATAGGGAAGAGGAAGATGAGGAGGAAGTCACGGTCACTACTCCCATCTCTCCTAAATGCTACAAAAAAGGATATAAACTTCTTGCAAACATGGGCTATCAAGGCCATGGGTCCTTAATTAGCAACAAAAAAGCTCTAGTAGAACCCTTAAATCATACTAAGGGTTGCAACACTCAAGATACTACTGGCCTAGGTTTTGGGCTAGATGAAATACCAAAATTTAATAGAATAGATCCCATGTCTAGTGAATCAGAGGATAATGATCCTCCCTTTATTGCTTCCACTTTGCAAGATGAGGATTTCATGCCTCTCACTTCTCTCCTTTGGGGAGAAGAAACACTAACTACCCACAATGATGTTGAAGCTTCTACTTCTAGACAATATGAACAAGATGAATCTGACCATGGAAACATAAATAAAGGACATATTAGACAAAATATTGCTAGCTTAATTGCTAGGAATCAAAGTATAGATTCTTATGAATATAACTGGAAAAGTCTATTAGATACATCTTATGAATTAGGTGTGGATATCATTCACACCTATGCAACCCAACAAAATGTAGTCAAAGAGTCTAGTGTAGGGTTAGATGAGCTTGGTTCACAAATTGCTTTAGTGGACCACGCTAGTCTCTCTAGGTCTATTCCTGGTCTAGATTCCTTTGCAACTTTCTCTATAGGCTCGACTTCTCAGGTCATCAAAGATGACTCTTTTTGTATCAACAACCTTGAAGCTTCCACATCCCTCTCCTTGATTCACCCTGATCTCATAGATTGGTCAGTTCAACATCAAAGACCTAAAATATCATCTTTTTATAATGACTATGAGATCACTTGCTACCTTAATGTCATTGAACCTATGACGTCTTCCACCAATGAACCTATAGTTAACATGATGGAAGTGGATATTAAGTACCTCAGTCACAAAATTAAAATAAAAAAAAAGTAGTCATATGGAAAAAACCACTTTGTGGTGGTATCTGAACCTTAAAAAAAGTAAAAATAAAGACTTATCCAATGCTGAAAACCTCCTTGAGGTGCCTATAGATGAGGTACTTGGTAGTCTACCAAGCTATTTTTAGGATAGATCTTCAATTCGCATTGAACCTACATAGCCTCAACTTGGGTACAGAAGAATCTCCTAAAATTATCCATGTGGCTTAGTCATTGCCAAGTGAAGAAAAAGAGAGTTTTCCAAGTTATTTCAAGAAAAGAAGATCAATTTTGCATGAACTTACTTAGATATGCCAAGACTTGACACAGATCTAATTATGCTTCATTTATTTATCTCCTAGTGTAAAACTTGTTAAGAAAAAGTTGAGAAAGATGCATCCACATGTAGCCCTTTTGGTAAAAGTAGAGTTGGAAAAACTCCTAGGTGCAAACTTCATTCGAGCTATTGATTATGCAAAGTGGATTTCTAATATTGTAATTGTGTCTAAGCATGATGAATCCATTCCAATATGCATTGATTTTAGAGATCTAAAAAAGGTGTACCCTAAGGATGACTTTCCACTACCCAACATAGACATGATAGTGGGTTATGAAATGTACTCCTTAATGGATGAATTTTTTAGGTATACCAAATTAAAATTGCTCCTGCTGATCAAAAAAATATAGCCTATACATGTGCATGGGGTACCTTCTGTTGGAATGTCATACCCTTTGGGCTCAAAATGTCGGCGCTACCTATCAACAAGTAATGAGCACCATCTTCCACAATATGATGCATAAAAATATAAAATATTATGTTGATGACACTCTAGAAAAATCTAAAAGATGAGACACACATCTTGATGACCTTAGTTTGATATTGGACCATATGGAACAATTTCAACTTAGGCTCAATCCAAAAAAGTGTGGCTTTGGTGTCACATCCAAAAAATTGATAGGCTACATTATATCAGCAAAAGACATTGAGGTTGATCCTAAAAAAGTACAAGCAATCATGGAAATTGCTCCTCTAAGGAATATCAGTCAACTCATAAGTCTACAAAGACATCCACAATCAATTAGAAGATTCATGTCTCAATTAGCTAATAAGACTCAATCTTTCAACAAGAATTTGCATAAAGGCTCTACTTGTATCTAGAACAAATATTGCCAACAAAGTCTAGAACAAATCAAAGGGTACTTGGCTAAACCTCTAGTATTAATGCCACCCATACCAAGAAAACCTTTAATTTTGTATATCTCAGCTATTGATTCCTCTCTAGGAGCATTATTAGCACAAAGTGATGTGATTGGAAAAGAACTTGCTATATACTACATGAGTTACACTTTAGTGGCCTATGAGATGAACTAATACAACAATGAGAAAGCTTGCCTTGCAGTGGTCTTTTCCTCTCAAAAACTTAGACATAATATGTTGGCACATACAATTCACCTGATTGCTAAAATTGATCCCTTAAAATACTTGTTAAGTAAAGTTGCACTTACTGGCCGCCTGGCTAAATGGATTATGATTATTTCATAATTTGACATTCAATAGTTGAACACAAAGCTATCAAGGGGCAGGCCATAGCTAACCAATTGGTTGATTTTCCACTAGAAGATACAACACCTATGCAGATTGAGTTTCCATATTCCTCAATTATGTATATCATTGAGAGAGCTTGGAAAATATTATTTGATGATTCTCATACATAGAATGGGGCTGTGGTAGGAATCTTGTTTATTTCACCTCATGGTTATACAATCCCAAAAACTTACAAACTCATATTCCCTTGTACTAATAATATTGTGGAATATGAGGCCTTAACAAATGGGATTAAAATGGCTCTTGAATGGAGAATCACATAATTGCATATCTATGGAGATCCCCAACTTGTCATCAATCAAGTCAACAATGAAGATCAAACTAAAGATGACAAGTTGGTACCTTGATTGATGCTCTAAGGAACTATTTCATAGTTGTGACATTCTAGCAAATTCCTAGAGAAAAATACAAGGTTGTTGATGCTATGGATACTCTAGCATCTATCCTCTAGTTGCAAGAACATGAATCGCAATTTGAGTTACTAGTGGAAGAACTACATCATCTTGCATATGAATCCTCTAATAACCTTTTGATATGGATTGTTGTGGTTCATGATTCATCTCGTTATGCTACAATCTCCTCCTATCTACATGATCAGGTTATTCCTAAAAACCTCACACACAACCAAAAATGCCAACTCCTCAATGCTTCACATTACACTTTGGTCTATGGTGACTTGTATAGGAAGAGTCTACATGGAATGCTTCTTAGGTGTTTAGAACTAGAAGAGTCCAAAAAGGCACTAGACCAAGTCCATGGTGGCATTTGTGGAGCACATTCCAATGGCTTTGCACTTGCTCAAAAATTGCTTAGGGCGGGTTATTATTAACTTCATGGTAATTTGATTCATACTCCTGGTCATGAGATTATAGCCTCTATCACATACTATCCATTCCAACAATGGACCTTTGACTTGGTAGGAAAAATTCATCCAAGTTCATCTAGTGGCAACAAGTTCATTATCATACCGACTAAGTATTTCAGCAAATGGTTTGAGGTTGCGCCACTATCTGCTACTACAAGCAAACATGTTTCCATGTTTATACTCAACCACATAATTTGTCGGTATGGGATTCCTTCCCTCGTCATTATTGATAATGGAGGACAATTCAAGAATAAGGACCTTAAAAAACTATGCAAGAAATTTAGAATCAAATAGCATTGGTCCTCAATTTACTAACCCCAAGGGAATGGCCAAGCTAAGGCCTCTAACAAAATCTTGCCAAAAATCTTGCACAAACAGTTCACAAATCAAGGAATGTCTTGCACTTACAGATCAATCAAACACTATGGGCCTACAAAACTACCATACATACTCCTACAAGGGCCACACCCTTTTCTTTAGACTATGGATCTGAGATTGTACTCCCCTTAGAAGTTCAGATGCCCTCATTGTGAGTCTCCTTTCATGGGTTGATAACCAATGCAAACTATAGGGCTATGTGAGTATAGGAACTAGAAACTCTTGATGAATGCCTCAAGGCTGATTTTGATCATATGAGGGCTTATCAAAAATGCATCTCTACTACCTAAAAAAAAAAATTTCCATCCCCGTGAGTTCCAAGTGGGTGATCTTGTGCTTAGAGAAAACCTTAAAAATCAATAGAACAAAGAGCAAAAAGGGAAATTCGAATCTAACTAGTTGAGCCCATACATTATCACAGTAGCATTTGGGTCTAGTGATTATCAACTTTCTACTCTGGGAGGGGAATAGTTCATGGAGCCTATCAATGTCCTACATCTAAAAAAATTATATGCTTAAAGGCTCCCCCACTCAACTATTTGTACATATCTAT
The DNA here is from genome assembly GCA_028749045.1 of Cupressus sempervirens. Taxonomy (NCBI): domain Eukaryota; kingdom Viridiplantae; phylum Streptophyta; class Pinopsida; order Cupressales; family Cupressaceae; genus Cupressus; species Cupressus sempervirens. The sequence continues at coordinate 484,553,291 of CM053786.1, forward strand.
TGATCCTAAAAAATCCTAAAAATCAAAAAATGTCCTTAAAAAATGATCACCTTAGTGAAATCCTAGCAATAGGCATTTTAATGTATCACCAAAAAATATATATATACCCAAAAAAAAAAAAAAAATTGTATAAAGTCCTGAAAAAATCTACCAAGTGGTGAAAACCTGGAAATAGGCACTACTTGAGACCCTTGCACCTATGTCTATCGATCTCAATCACCTAGTCTACAACACATTTCCTAGCTTGGAATTGTTCCTTTTCCTTGTCTTAAGGGAACAGCTCCTTAGCCTTTTGAGGTCTCCTTGTATAGTAGGGTTTCTTTGGCAAGTCACAAAATAGTGTTTCTTAAAACTACCCCCTTTGACATCAAGTCTTTCTCAACACTTTTCAGATAGCCTACCTATAGTCGTGGATGTCATGATATTTCTCCTTATCAAAATCAAGCCTTGAAGAAATGGCCAAGTGACTTACACACACACTTAAACATCTAAACTGTTGAGCTATGCTGAAATTTTATCTCTCTTTGTCTATTGTTTATGATGATTTTTTCGCTATGTGTTCCCTCCCTAATAGTCTTTCAAGGATGTCATGGACTAGAAGACTTGGGGGCATGGGGCATGTTTACTTTCTTTCTGCTCATGGGTATACTTTGTTAGTGTAAAAGTGTTTAGAGCATTCATGGTTGTCCTACTTAACACTTTGACTTACAATGTATCATCCTTGATTATTTTTGCAAGACCACACTCAGAGGTTGTCCTAGCACTTATGCCTTGATACAAGTGCAATCTCACTATATTAAACTTAGGGAATCTAATCACATAGCCATCTTGACTTATGTGTCTTTCATTCTTACATTGGATTTCCACATCCCTACTTGGTATTGATCATATTCATATCCTCATAGTTGTACTAGTAATGGTTGTATAATCTTATGATGTCCCTAATAAACACTCAATGATTAAATTTGAGTCTAAATGTTATGTGTTCCTTGTAGGTAAAACAATTTGCATATTAGTTTGCATAATAGGCTCATTTTCTAGCTTTGTCTTGCATTTTTTTTATCTTGTGAGAGATCTCTCTTCATCTTTTCTTGCACATGTTAGCTAACTACTTTTATACCTTCTTTGCTTTATTCTTGATCTTTCACTTCACCTCTTTGCTATCCTATTATCACAAGGGGTTAATCTAAACATCACATCTAATTGATCCAAGTGTTACATTTTCAAAACATGAGACTATATCATGAGAGCTAAAACCATACATGAGAGAGATCCATGAACATGTCAACATAAGCATAAAACATCACATGGAAACATACAATGTTGAAACATCCATAAAATGAGACAAATATACAAAGATTGTTGCTCCAAATCTAGTATCTCATATATATCAAATGTGTCATAATACAACATAGACTGTGAGATCCAAAATCTGAATATTTGTCTCAAAAGACATCATTGTGCCTAGGGAGGAACCGTTGGTGCCCTCAATGGTGGCAAATCTAATCTACTTGCCCTCTCCAAGTACATAGGTACCCATCAGTCCACCAAAATTGCAACAATATATAAACATAATAATAAGTTTCCCTAGTCATCTTTTGCTCCACCTCTTATGGGGCCTCTACTACATCATCTCTTAGACCTCTTTCTCACCTATCTACATCTTCCTATGCATCCACCAACTACTAGTAATGCACAGCAATGGTCACCCGAGCTACCTGGAACTTCACCTCTATAGCCTGTAACCTAGCATCTCAATCATCATCTCCTTTGACAGGCTATTTTGCATGTACCTCCACTCACTCAACTCTCCTTCATCTCAATGGATTCTCCTCCTCCTCCTCCTCATCCCTCATGGCCTAGGCCCACGTCTATCTTCTCCCTACTTGGGAACTGCTCCCAGCCTCCACCCATTTACCACCTCTACCTTCACCTTCACCACCATCTCCTCCATCTCCCCCCATCCTACTATTGCAAGTGGGGGATCTAGCCATGTGAACCATAGGAAAGGATGCCTCTGCATCTCATATTAATATGTTGGTCTACCCCCACATATTCTACCTTTGGCCTATAATCCCAAGGCTCATGCACCAAGGCTGATGTATCCTAGAGGGTTGTTTGATAATCTAGCATATGCAACTATCCATTTGTCTCCTCCCATGGTACCACAAATAGGTAGTAGTCTCTATTGAGACCACCTACCACTCTGAAAACTAGCACCATACCTAGCTAATCATAAAGAGCTCAACTATCTATGCATGCCTCCCAACCAGTGGTCGACTATAGCACAAATACTTTGACTCCTAAGAGTCAGATCATCTGTAGAACTATTGATACGACTGCCATACAAATGATGCAAGCTCATCCAAAATTTGTCGATGATAAGTGACATCTCCACTATGGCTCTGTGGTATGAACCCTATTTATCTAAAGATAAAGGGTCAATTACGCTCTCACAGCTAAACTCACATTTGAATGACAATGATGTGCTCCCATGCCCAGATCTAAGCTAGCACTATTCTGCAAGCCCAAGAATGACCATTATGATATACCACCTTGTATAGCTCATGATACATATCTGTAAGGATTTTTTGATCCCCATGTCATCCTTTGGGGTCGCTCAATCAGATCTGCTACCAACTTGCCCCATCGTAGTAGGAAGCCCTTCTAGCTCCTATCGATAACTAGAGCCTAAGAAACCAAGGAACATAATAGACACTATAATGGGTACTCATCCCCATACTCATCTATAAGTCACTCCCAGCTCAAATGGTGGCCTAAGATAGTGACATCATGGAACATCTCCTGTATAGCTACTCTCCCTCTGTCAAGGTCTAATCATAATAAACCTGTGACATATGACAAAACCTTACATCAATATACCTCACATGAATATTAGAAACTAAAAAATGCAAAAGAGAAATGAAACATAGAACTCACCAGATCACCGTAACATGGTACTCGAAGGATGCGATATACATCCTCCAATGTGACCGTTGCCTCTCTAGTAGGTAGGTGCAAGGTGTTGTGCTCACCATGCCATCACTTGGCTAGCCTAGTCAACAACCCATGGTTTGCCTGTGTAGTGTCTGCCCCTAGTTTGCATTTCTGTTATCATTGTCAAACTCTTTTAGGCCAGTTTAATGTTGATGATTAGCAGCATTATTTTGAGATTATCAAATATTGTTTTAGATTTAGTTGATATATGATGAGATTATTTGATACTCTATAATTCATGTATGCATGATGATTATTTAGTGATTTCAATTATTGATGATGATTAGTTAGATGAATTATTATGTGTTTTCTTATGGATACTTACCCCATACTGCATGTGTATGGTGTGCGTGTTTTTTTCTTTATGCATGGCATTTCTGATGTGGTTAATGAAGGGAGTCATAGTCACTTGCTAGTTGGGATCTACACGATGCACCACTTTCGGCCATTGCCTGTTTAGCTTAGAATTTTGTGTTTGTACATGAGTGGATTTTATACAGGTTGCAGGTACAGAGTATCAACTTCCCTAAATTTCCAGGATGAGCGTAACCTATCGCATTATCTCAATGGTAAGAGAGGGGAGATAAATTCTTAAGTCCAAATCCTAAACCTTTAAGCCATTTGTCCTAATTGAAAATTAGGACAAGTATTTGAGTTGAGTACACTCTAAATGTGTCGAATGATGTTAATTCATGATTATAATCATTTAGCTTGATTTTGTACGTATTTTTCTTTGATGGGTTTTCGTATGTTGTTTTATGAGTCTTTGGTATTTTTTTATTAAATTAAGTCTAATTAAAAGATTAAATTAATTATTTAATTTAAATTTAAATTTATTATGGTATTTTGATATTTAATTATATTTAATTAAATTGGAGAATCAATTAAATTTTTTTTTAAAAATTGAAGATAAAAGTTATAAGAATATTTTTAGAATGTGATAATATTTATTTAATTTAATAATAATATATATTTAGAGTTCATTTTTAAATAAATGCTAAATATTACTATTAATTAAGCTAATAAATATTTTATCAATTAAGTTTTGAAAATAAATTAAAAAGTGAAAATATAATAATTTACTAAAAGTTTTAAGTTCGCATGATGCATGCACTAGTACATTTGGGCTCATTTTTCGACCTTTATTGGTCAAAATTTTGACCCATTTTTCGACCAATCTTCGACCAAATTTGACCAACGAATTGGTTGATAATTTTTTGGTCAAAAATTCGACGAACCTTCTGGATGGTCCAAATTTTGACCAATACGTTGGTCAAAAAATGTTCAGGTTGTTGAGCCATTTTCTGTCATTCATTGGTCGAACTTTCGACCAATGCTTGGTAGAAATCTGCGGGACATTGGTCAAAATTTTGACCAATGCATGGTAGAAAACTAGATGGCATTGGTTGAAAACTTTTTGGTCAAAAATTTGACCATCCAGTAGGTTGGTCGAAACTTTGACCAATACAGTGGTCGAAAAATGTTGGCATTGTCAGCACATTTTCTACCATTCATTGGTCAAACTTTTGACCAATGCTTGGTAGAAATCTGCAGGGCCCATATCATGGACGGCGATATTATGGACCCACTTCCTGTGTACTAGGTATGAAGATTTTTTATCATGAGATCGAGCCAGGATCAAAGGGTGGCGTTAACTCGCTATGAAGAAGTGCTTGGAAGTTAAGTATAGCGAGTTAGCGAGTGTGGCCCACCACTGTTGAAGTAAAATTGATGTCTACAAGATCAAGTCTGGATCGACGATGCTCTTTGACTCGCTATAAAGAGATGTGTGAAAATTAGGTATAGCGAGTTAACGAGAAATGGACCCACCATCATGTTCTTAAAGGTTGTTTCAATTGTCTACCACACGATTAAAGTAAGATCAGTGATCATCGCTAGCTCGCTATGGAAAGGTGCTCGAGAATTATGTATAATGAGTTAGCGAGTTGATGACACATGTTCATAGTCATCCATGGGCCCAGTTTGAAGCACCAGCCTTGAAGGAAAGGTAGAGGTGGAGGTGTTTTATTGGCTTGACTACCAATGTGTTAAGAAGAAAGTTGAGTTAGCTTAGTTGTTATTCCCAGATCGTAGGATTTTTCAAGGATCAACGGCACAAGTTTAAAAAAGAAAGTGTGATGCCACTCTATTTTTCTATTCAGCACATTTATGATAAGTGAAAGCTTCACGTGTGGGAGAAATAGAGTATAACACAGATATTTTCATTAATTCCAATCCCACGCGAACAGAGATTACAAATTTTCTGAGCACAAGAGCCTGATTGATTGTGTCGTGTTAAGACTGGTAAAGATGTGAAACTATTCTTTTGTCATTCGAGAGAAATTTTAGAAGTTCAAAGAAGAACAAGTTCAACAAGTCAAGTACTCATATTATAACCTCTATGGCTTTTCAATTCTCTCAATACTGTCAAAATACCTCCTAAGAAACCATTCTCTGGGCAAATTAATTATATGGATAGGAATGTCCACGATGATTTATTAGAATTACTCCCAGAATCTACTATATAGCCTACACAAGTTAAAAAGTTAATTTCCTTAAATCCTAGGCTTAAAATTGGTGATGGCCTATATGACAAGGGGAACTAGGTTAGCGATGCAACAACTACTCAAACTGGCCTTATCTTGTTTAAAAAGTGGTTTTCGAAAAGAAAGTTCTTTGCCCCACATGCTAATGTCTAGAATTTTGATTTGGGAAAGTTAGTAGTCCCAAATGTTTTCTTGGATTATGATTTGCTTGAAGCCATTGCTAAGAATTATGACCAAGCCATTAGGGTTGTAAGAAGAAAGGATGGTGTGCCTCTGGTCTCGATTACTCTTGAAGAAATTAGAGAGGTTTTTCACCTGGAACCATTATCAGACTACCATGTGCAAATCAATCTGCTAGAATTGGAGAATGAATATAAAGCAAAGAAGGATGTAATTAGGGGAGGTGCACTAAGGGCACATATTGGTACAATAGGAACTTTGCCAATAATTATTGCAACCTCTAGAGAGCCTTTTAAGAAGAGTCTTTTCACTTCTCAGGCTGTAGAGATATACAGGACCTTATGCCGAGTTTTTGGTGAAGATGAGCAAGAATTTATGCCCATTGGTTTCATGTACATGATGGTTCAGATTGTCTCCTTCGGTGTAGATATTATTTTTAATTTTGTTTCCTTTTTGGCTGAAGAAATTCACATTGGTTTAGTTGGGATTGCAAAGGGCAAGGTGGAAAAAACTTTTGGTCACTACTCTCTATTAATGCATATGTTTTTGTTCAAAGGAGTGACATATTTTGGTAATGAGATGGAACTAAATAGAGAGGAGAATGGGGAAATATTGCTAGTCTAGTTGTGGAGTGCAGATATGACCTGGGATGCAAATAATGCTAGTTTTGTCATATTTGATAGATATTCTGCTGCTAAATTGAGATGCCTCATATTGAGTGACAATCCCAGAATCCCTAGGATACTAATGAGTCTCATCAGGCCTATGGATAACCCCCATGACTTGAAAGTTTCACATAATTGGGGAGATATCATCCCCTACCCTGTTTCTACTATTTTTAGAATCTATGGTTTCAAGGGGAACCCTCATGTTTTGCCTTACCAAGCTCCTTTGAAGGTGGGAATGGCTAAAGTTTTATGGCAGTTAGGGGGAGTGGAAGAAATGTTTTTGTTGAAAACGTAATTAGGGTCAATTTTCCCTACCTGTGTAGTGGCCCATAAGTTTGTGATTACAAAAGGGGGATGGATCTTTTTGCATAAAATTTTGGAGCAATATATGATGGTTGTCTCTCATCCCCATTTTTGTGATTCTGAGGGATTTTTCAATCAAATGTTGAGGGATAGAATCAAGTTGGGACCGGTCAAGCATGATTCTTATTATCCAGAGGATATTATAAGAAATGAATTCTCATTGCAGGAGGAAGAAACTAAAAAGGAAAAATGGAGAGTTTATTCTCAGGTCTTAGAATTCATTCATTGTTTTCATAATAAATATGATCCTTTGGATAATGTTATTATAGAGGCTAACAAAATAAGTAAGCTCATGAATACCTTCCCTAAAATAATGGAGGTCATGAATGAAAAGATATCCTGATAAGGCTAGAGAGGTCATGAGGAGGTTGGCTTTCACTCCAAATGTGAGAACTGATAAAATAATTGTACAAAAGAGGCCCAGATATACTATAATTCAAAATAAAAGGGTTCCTATAGACAAGGGCAAACAAATAATAGAATTTACCAATATAGCCCAAGAGGAGAGACCTGAAGAGCCTAGTCCTAAGAGGAAAAAGGTAATGACAGAAGAAAGGCCTCAAGATGAGGAATATTCACCCACCCAGTCCCCTTTGAGGATTGGAGAAGAGTAGCTCACTAGTAAACAGGTTGAACAAATGGGATCACAGGGAGATATTTTTATTACTCAAGCAGAATTAGATGAGGGTAACCCTCCAAAACTTCCTCTCCCAAGTTCGGATCTAACAATATCTGATTATAGAGGTAGGGAGTTGGACCTTGTATAGAGCAAACAAGTCATCAATTTTTGACTGATGACAATTTTGTGAAATCAAGGGCATTTCAGCAGTTTGCATGGAGGACAAACATGAATGTTTTCGAGGAGAAATGTAAAAAGATGAAAATAGAGCATCTAGAAATGGATGAAACTTCCATGCAAAACCAAATTAAAGAAGAAATGATGAAGGAATTGCAGAATATAAGCCCTAAGGAGGGGAGGAAAATGTTAAAGGCATCTAACATTTTATTATTTCCCAATTGGGATATTGCAGATGCATTAATTTTCAATTCTGTTTCAAGTAGATTGGAGTTGCAAGACCCAAATAGAAGAGACTTCCAAGGCACTTCATTCATTGAAGATCAAGCTACATTGGTCAGTTGGTCATTGAGAAAGGGATCTAGAGACACACCATCACAATCAGATGAGTCTGGGTTGATGGGAAATATACTTGTAAGAAGGGTTGCTGACACTTCACATGTACAAGCAGCATATTGGAATGTGGATTCTTCTAAGTTTGTGTTGGCCACTACTAAGAAGGAGGAATAGGTTATGTCTGAGTTATAGAATAAATATGAAACACTTCTTGAGGCCTATAATAGGGAGGTAAAAAGGAGAATTGAACTTGAAAACAAGGCAATGGGGAAATCCACAAGGCCAAGAATAACATACCCCAATCGTCTAGTGGAACCTTTTAAATCCACCCCCCTTGTAGAGATACCAGACACACCTCAAAGCCCTGAATATTATACAGCTAAGGAATTTGAAGAAGAGAAGAGAAAACTATGGGCTTTACATGTAGAGTTAAATATGCAGTATGAGGATAAGCTTAGAAAGGCTCTAATGTATTTAGTGGACAAAATTGAGTGGCCCTTATTCTTTGATTAGTTGGTAAAAGTAATAGATATATGAGAGGAATTGAAAACTCATGATGATACCCTGAAGCCTATTGTTAAAAAATGGGGAAGAAGGGAAAAGGAAATCACCCTTCTATGTTATTCAGTTATAAAGTCTTCCAATGACCATCTTGAAAAATTGTATGATATTGCTAATGACCTGTCAGATTTTGATAACAGGAGAGTTTCTCAACAACTAAAAATTGTTTCTTATTTGAATAAGTACAAGAATCAAAAATTTGATCTATTTCCTTATGCCTTGGATAGAAAGAAGAAATTGAAAAATAAGGAAGAGTGGAGTAAAGAATTGGATGACCTTTTCTGCACAAGGATAAATAAAGTCATTAATGAAAAGGGGCATGCCTGGTGGGCCACCACGACAGAGGAATTGGTTAAAGTCCAATTATTTTTTGATTCTTTGAAGCAAGAATTTGTTGGTTTTGAAAAGGAGGATGGTTATATTTTAAAAAAGAAAAATGATATCCTACAGTTCAGCTGGCCGGATGATATACAATTTGACACTTAGATGGCAGATCTTCTGTTGGACAAGCAGTTAGTGGAGGACAGTTCAGATGATGATGAGAAACAAGAAGGCGAGGTGTAGGTTATTGACACCTCTGCAGCAAAACTAAAAAAAGAAGGAGAAAAGGTAATAATGTCTGCTTAGGGTGAAAGCAGTGAGAACCAGCAGGAGAAAACTGATTTGGAGGTATCACAAGTTCATCCTTCTTTGGCCAGCTTGGTAGCCACATATTCTGAGGAGCCAGAATAATGAGAGACAAATCAAAAGTTGATGATTCAAAACAGAAACTGGAACGGGCCTACCTGAAGGAATATTTGATACGCCTGGCATTCTGTTGTGATTGCTTTTTTCTTTTGTATGATGTTTTGTTCCTTGGACACTTGTCAGATCACAATTGCCCTTTGCTTGTTGCAACTCATGCTATATAAATGAGTTTTCAAAGTATTGTGATGGTTCGAGACTTGTGCAATTTTTTGTTTCTTTCAAGAAGAGTACATATTTAGTCGGTCCAATAATATGCAGAGGTTTTGAGTTTTCTTCCATTGTACTTTCTGATAAGAAAATTGAAATGATAGAAATGGCAATCTATTCTGGGCATTCAATTGTTTTCTATTGGTTATTGTATTAGTCATATGAAAAGGATAATACAAAGGGGTATTTACACTATATCTGTGGATCATCAATTTCTGTCTCCAATTTATGGGTTTGTTTACTTTGAAGTTATTTAAATAAGGTTTATTTGGTTGAATGCAGTCTGGATGGGTTGTATGTTGGTTTTATTGTTGCTTTTAATTCAAGCAATTATATAAATATTTTAGTAAATCAGTAGGGTTTATGAGTTCATAAAAGGGATATTGCATAAGAATGGAGATGGGTGATTGCAGTTGATTAATTCTTATAAAAGTTATTTGAATTAGATCTCCCGCCAATAGTCAATTTCTTGCCCAATGGATAAGGCACTAGTCCTATAAATCAGAAGTAAACAAGGATGAATTCTGCTACTGCATATCAAATCATCTTACAAAATCAAAATTATTTTCAATCCTGTTCAAGAATTATAAATGTTGGTCTCAACTCATTTATATCTAATTCCTAAGTCTTAGGTAGCTGTTATTTCCATGAATATTTGTAAATTTTAGGAGAATTATGACCAGATCTGCTGATGAGGGATGTGTATAAGTTTGAGGGCATTGAAGAATTGAAGTGAGTTGTGTATGTATGTGAGGGTAACAGAGGAGAATCAGAATGAAACTAAGATAATTTCATTTTTGAATTCTACTGCACCGTGCACTTGTGCAAATCCTTTCTTGTTCCTCTTTGTGCCCACCACTTAGCCCACATTATTGAGTGTCCTATACAAGAAATTCTTATAGCAAGCAATTTACCCAAGATTCTTGGAGTTGTTCCACTATAAGATATGATGAAATCATGAACTAATTGCCTATTATTTAAGAAAATGAGAAACACTATAAGACACTTTGTAGTGCTGCAATAATAGCCAAATCACCAAAGTAGGCATGCTTTTTGGATCATATTCTCTCTCAGACATAGATGTAACATGCATTTTGGTTGCAGGTGATTTCTAGGAGCTTGGGGTTCACTATCAATTCCAACACCTACGACTAAAATTTTTGAACAAGTCAAAAGTTGTTCCACTATAATGATTACTAATAAACTTTATCATTGTTCAAGTCAAAATTTTATCATTGGCAAAAATGATAGATAATTTTTTTCATCGTCTCAAGGAAAACAAAGACTGCTTGACAATAGTAAGAAACAACACAGATGACTTAGAAATAGTCTATCACAATGAAAGACATATTTTGCCCATCATAACACTAGCAGTGCTCTACTGTCTCATTTTTGGTAATAGAGACACCTCCCAAACATGAAGGATTCACCCCCCCAAACATCTTCAAACATGAAATGATCCATTGTCTATTAGATTGGTGTCTAATCCAGGCTAAACCTCCATCAGCAATTACCATCCAACACTTCACTTTAACCAAGTTTTCCCACTCTCCTACATTTGGTTAATATAGTACAAATAAATTATCACAACCTCATTGTCTCCCACCAATAATAGTGACTACAGGTGGTAGGAGAGAATCTACATTGGAAACTTTAGAATAAGTACAATTGATTGTGCCTAACCAGTCACTGGTTTGAATGCACCGGTCTATTATTCCTTACTCAACCCACAATGAAAATTAAAAGAATGCATGGACAAGATAACAAAAATAATAAAATGTTCTAACATTAAATATTAGTCAAAATGCATTTGATACATCATAGGAACTCACTGTTCCATGGGACAGAGACTGAATTGCAGAGAACAGGATTATTTTATTGATTATAATCTTTTCACAATGCCTTGTCTCACCACCCCAACTCTACTTCTCCCCCAAACACTCGAAAAATCCCTTCTAAATAACCAAACAACAGTAAACAACCACTATTGTCTAACTATCTGACTGTTACCAGTTAGTTATAAACTGAAATTTGTTGTCCAAGTTGACACAAAGTGTCAACTTCAACAACTTACAATCATATATGCCTTTAATATATTTCACTAACCTTTTCAAAGGTTTTATAACTTCACTAACCCTTCCAAAGACACCTAAAACCCTTACGAGTTGTACTAGGCCTAAAGACACCTAAAACCCTTACAAGCTTTTCTTTGCATTTTTTCTACATTTGATACTTTTCTTATAGGTGGACATGTCTATCACAAACATCCAACATGTCTATCCTTAGACTTCATGGAAAAAACCCTACAAACAACACAAAAAAGATAAGGACATGAACCATCCAAACATCTCTAATAGCTTGTGGATATCCCAAAGATGCATAAGTGCATGACTTGTGAAAACCAAAAAGATAAGACTAACTTATAACAAGCGAATAACCAAAATGATTTTATGTCTGTGTTATGTTTCACAATGACAATGATATTTGGATTCAAGTATGAGGAAATTTGTATCAATCAATTCATTAAATATAATTGGAATACAAAGAAGATTTTAAGAGATTCAAGAGCATAATTATAAGCCAAATTTGTGGAAGACCTAAATTAGACCTAAGTGAACAGACATGTGAATGCTTATTTTGAATATGATGAGCAGATCTAAGGCAGAATTTTTATGAAGGTATATTCCAAGTTTAGAGCATTTATTGAAAAACACTATTCCAAATCTTGGTGGATTATTCATAAGTACAAGGCAGATTTGTTGAAGACCTCGAAGGAGATCTAAGGAAAATCTACCTACATTATAAACACTTTGCATTTCAAAGGTCAGTTCCTTCTGCATTGCAGGATTTGAGGTTGGTGTCTCTTGCTAATTGAGTCTACACATTTGTTTGAAGTTATATACATACATACATCTATGTGTGTGTGTGTGTGTGTGTGTGTGTGTGTGTGTGTGTGTGTGTGTGTGTGTGTGTGTGTGTGTGTGTGTGTGTGTGTGTGTGTGTGTACATACACACACAATTCACCTACAAGGATTTCCATGCTAAATAGTATATTCATCTTGTCTTCTTTTCTTAGACATCAACTATGTGAATGCTTTCTACATTGCTTTCAGTTGACTAAATATATATAATAAAATATGCAGGTTTCTATGCCAAACTAACTCCAATGTGGACAAATATCTAATAATTGGGATTTAAACTAAGCAAGAACTAAATGTTCAAACAACCAAAAGATGACTACAATGAGACTATTACAAGCGAAAAAACTTTAGTCTCGTCAAAGAGAATTGGGATGTGTGTTTGAAGACTTAACAAATTTGAGCTTCACTTGGTTTCAAGAATACTATAATATTCTCTACTTAACAAGGCCAGCCATGTGAAGGTGGAAGCTCATCTGGCCTCACCCCCCTCCCCCTAACATCAATCTAAAGTACCCATTATCATCTAATTACATACTCCATTCATTCATTCATCCATTTATGAACTATAACATTCAATCAATACAATCACATAACATTCATTAATATGATATAAAAATTATTAATACACAATACTAATCAAAAATTCATTAACACATAACAATATTCATTAACATAAAATAAAAATATGTATTAATACGCATCATTCATACATAATTACTTAAAACAAAGTTCTTTCATTATCCAACAAGGTTTATCAAAGAAGATTTTTAAAACATCATTTCTTTTTTTTGTTTTTCTAAGCTCTCTTAAGAAAAGCGCTCATAGGGACATCCATATCTACTTCATTCTTCTCCTCTTCTAGCACATGTAATGTCAAATTACGATGACTCCTTCTCTTTGGAGGAGCAGGAGGTTGCTGCACTAAAGGGGGCTCTGTTGCAAGAACAAGTGAATGCGATAAATTAGCATACTCTTTTTCTTTTTCTAACTATTACAAGTTTGTAATTAAGTATGAGTACAACATAAAATGCATTTTTCTTACCTAACAATGCCACATCCTGTACATTAAAATTTTGCTCTACCACTGCGTCAACATGTTGAACACTTGGAACATGGTCCAGTCCTTCAACATGATGTTCAAAATGCTCTGAAATATTCAAAAAAAGGATACACGTCTAATTCCAATTGAAGACGTTAAATTGTATTCATAATTGCATAATTAATTTCTAATAGCAAATTAATACCTCCACCACTATAATGCACATCATGGCCTTCGTCAGGAGCAGGTTCTGTGGTAGGATATGAAGGCTGCAGTAAAATGTTATGCACATTGTTATATAGTCAATTTACGTTTAAAACTAATACCAAAAAAGAATCTTCTCAACTATTTAATTTCATTTACTTTTCATCTGACCAATTTACGTGTGAGATATCATTTGGTGCACTAGATTCTTGGGCAAGGCTTATAGATTCTTCACGTAGGCATGCAACCACAACTTTATAGCCTTCCTTCAAGGCAATTTTTCTATCTTCATCTGTGACCTCCACATTGAAATCTGTGCCCTGTGGTTTTTGCTTGATAATGTCAGTTTTCCATGTATGGTTTCATTAAACAAAATTGTTTGCAACATTATATTTTTAAAAAAAAACAAAATTCATTGCTCTACTTACAAGTCGAGACTGCAGATTCATATAGCCACCAAAGCCAAGTTTGTGTTAGCCAACCTTTTCTATTCTCGCTTTTGTAGCCAAGGATGTGTCTTGCAATCTATGAACAATTTCAAACATCTTAGATTATATATTTACAAATATCAATAATTAGTGCATGATTACAATGTACTTAATACTATAATGACATACCTCTTTTTGCTCTGTGTTGCTTCATTATCTCTATCTTCACATAGCCTTTTCTCCTTTGCATCTTCTATTATTTTATTCCACTCCATTGGTGGAATCATAGGAGGGCGGTCGTACTTGGGTTATCCTTAAGACCCCTTCTATATTGATCCTTTATAGTCTTTATATGCTTTTCTGCTCTTTTCAGAAGTAGGCCAGTGTCAAAAATGTTTTTCCCAAATTTCTCCTCAATGGATGCAATCAGCTGATTTTTTAATTCCCTAGCTTGTAAATTCCACCTTTTTAAAAACAAATAGATTGTTAGATCAATAACTTTAATATATTACAATAAATAGAAGAAAATAAAAATTATGTAGCAATGATATGAAACTACGTACCTTTTACGTATGGTGGGTCCAAACAGTCTCAATGTCATATGAAAAAGGTGTTCAAAGAAAGCATTATTACCTACAAAAACATAAAGGATTTATCAGTCCAAAATGAGTAATGTAAAAGTAAACTAAATTTACACTTTAAAAGTATCAATTTTAAAGCACCTGGAAGCTTACGTTCTCTTAATGGAAACATAGTTTTCTTATTCAGCAACAATGTCCCTTCATACGAACTAGTACTAATCACACGAACTGCTCCAGGAAATGGATCAGCTTCAATAGTACTACTCTCTATTGCTCTATCAACTGAAACATCATAACAATTAAATGACAATTTTAGTACTGCTCTCTATTGGTCTACCTCCCTGCCTATGTCCATGTCTCTCTATGTGTGGCTATATATATATATATATATATATATATGTATGTATGTATGTATGTATGTATGTATGTATGTATGTATGTATGTATGTATGTATGTATGTATGTATGTATGTATGTATGGTGTGTGTATGCATGTGTTTGTGTGTATGCAAGCTTTTGTAGACATCATTTAAGCACTAATGCACTACTTCATTGTTCATCAACTTGTAGAAAGACATTACAAAATATAGCAAAACAAGTTTTTACCAATTCTACTGGGCATAGACGATGATGTTTGCATGGTCCTTGTTGCCGACAATGTAGCAGACAATAGTGGACCGCCAACTGAAGGAGGAGTCTGCACTTCATCATGAGCTGAAGAATAGAATATTGTTAGCAAAGACATTTGCAATGGATAAAGATCAAATGGGATACTAGCGAGAAACGTCGACAAAAAAAAAGGTAAGTGTTATAATGTTGATCAAAACAAACAAAGTGTTACTTACACGAAGGTACTGTGAAACAACCCTGACCATGTTCAGCATGTGATGTCGCAACTGGCACATATGTCTATACAAGAACACATAAAATCAGAGATCATGATCCATAAGATACTATAAAATATTAATATCTATTGAACTTCTATTACTTCTTTAGTCGAATTAATGCTTACTTTCAAAGATTGGATTTTGCGGTCCAATTCTATTCTCCGTGCCTCTTTCTCCTCACTTCTGTCACCCTTGATGATAATTTGAACAAGCTCATTAGTGTATCTTTGTGTAATTTGTTGGGTGATGAATACAGGGTCAGTACTAAGGCCAATGTCATGTAGATATGACGCCTGTATTTCAGATTGCATTTGATCAGTGATCATTGTAGCTTTTTCCTATCATTTGTGACATCAAATATTCGTATACTTTCATCAAAATAATTCCAAATCCATAAATAAAAGAACATAATAATAGGACATTTGTTTCTATATTAACATTAAAATTTACAATAATTAATGTTTACCTCTACTGAAGGTGTCTGACATGGTGCATCCATATCGCCCTGTGAAAAAAATTAGTAAGTCTTAGAAATCAACAACAAAATTAAAGTAATAGACTTACCAAAAAAAATATTAATAATAAAGTAGATTGTATATGTAAAGCATTTTTCTTAAGTTAAAAATTTAGCGTAACTAATTTTTATATCTAAAAAATAATTTGGCATGTTCTACTTAATGTTTATATGTGCACATATGGTTTGGAAAGAAATATTTGGTCATACAAGACCCCATCATAGTTGACATTGATTGTACTTGAAGATTTCATTGATCATCATCATCATCATCCATGTCATCATCATCATCATCATCATCATCATCATCATCATCATCATCATCATCATCATCATCATCGTACTCATCACTTTGATCGTCGTCGTCACCACCACCATCTTCATCACCATCATCATCCTCTTGATCACTATCATCATCATGACCATCATCGCCATGATCATCACCATCTTCGTCACCATGATCATGATTTTCATCAGCATCATCATCATCATTATCACCATTATCGTTAGCATGACCAAAATCATCACCATCTTCTTCTTCTTCATCACTGGGTAACTGTCATTCCTAATAATCATGTACTTCCTCTTGTGCTTCTTCAATATCTTCTTCTTTGATCACATTATACTTTACCAGCCTTCCTCTTGGGTCATGTCTAACAACAAATGACCAACCTGATTTATCTGGAACACCAAAGTAAAACACTTGCTCGCATTGACTTGGAAGAACATAGGGCTCATCTCCGACTGGCTCAAATGACCTTGTATTAATCATAGTAAATCCACTATCATGTTCAAGAACAGTCCTATCAGGATCATTTCAATTCAGTCATAACCTAAACCATTTGATGACAAATAGAACTATTTTGAATGAATTAAAGTCGCACTCAAGTATATCATCCAAAATTCCATAGTATCAATTTTCAGATTGTTGAGGATGTATGTCAGTTCTAGATGAAATATTGGTGACTACGAAGACAGCACTTATCCCAGAATCACACGTTTTCTTCGTTTCATCTAACTTTTTTGTGCAGAATTTATAGCCATGGTAGTACATAGCTTTGTGTTTTTTGACCTACAATTATTCAAATATTGTCAAGAATCTTCTCATTAATCTATGAGTTGATATTAAACTTATGTCTCATGATTAGTAATCTTACGCATACCTTTGTATCTCTTAAGCCATATATTAGATCAAGTACCATTGGCATAACATTGGGATCTCCATTACGATGAGCTTCTTTAACCAATGATGCAACACCATCCCATGTTAATGAGTGACTATTTTCTTGAGACTATTCAATCCACACTGTCATCCAATCAAGATTGTTTGCAATATACAAGTGTAGTGCATCCCACTCAAGACCAACTATAAAGAAGAAAATTAGACCAATTAGAAACAACTTATATATATTGGTGATGGATAAGAATTGTTAAATTACAAAAAAAACTTATAATTACTTCTCACCCTCCTCAATCTACCTTTCCCTGTCAGGTACTCCCCTTTGAATTTGTCATTATAGTTGGGATTCCAAATGCGATCTAGATGGATACCTGCTGCAAACTTTGGAAGATATTCACTAATATACACCATGGTCTAGTATATCATATATCCCTCTATTATAGAACCCTTAGGATGTGCTCTTTGTCGAACCAAGCTCTTCATAAATTTCAAATGCCTCTCAACCATCCACATTGATCTAGCTTGTACAGGTCCACACAATTCAATCTCCTCAACTTGATGTATGAGGTAGTGCTTTTGAGCATTGAAAAACATTGGAGGTAAACACTTTTGCATTTCACAAATAAGCAGTGGAATTTTTCTCTTCCAATATTTTATATCTTTTTTATCAATTTCTTTAGATGATTACCACCTAAATGAGATTCAACACGCAAAAACACATAGAGGAGATTTCAAATAAAATTATACAATAGATTTCAGATAAAAAGCTACAAATTTAAGAAAAAAACACTCTTCTAACCTCATGTATTTTCCAAGATCATATATAACTTGTTTAATACTTTTGTCAAACTATTGTGGAAGGGATAGAGGTAGGACAAACTGCAATCATTAAAAAATGATCATTTCAATATATTATTAAATAATGCAACGGGTACTACATTCAATCTTACAAATATACTGTAAATAGAAAACATGACTTACCTTGAGGAAGGTATGCCAATCATGTGTCTTCGACCCTAGCCCAAAATCACCTTTCTTTGATAGAAGAGTGCTTATATTTGCAGCAAATCCTGTTGGAATTTTTTTTTTTTTATGACTTCTTTTAATGCATCACTTTGTTGCTCCGTTAATAACCAAGGAAGGGCACTTGTATTTATGCGATCTCCATTCCTATTTGATTCAATGAAAACTTTTAGTGCATGATTAGATTCATGAATTTCAGTACAAATTTTAGCAATTTGTTCTCTATCACGCCTTCCATCCAACATTTTCCATAGTGTCTCTGTTACATTCTTTCCAATATGCATAGCATCAAACAAATGCACAATTGGTAGATCCTTGTACAGTATGGTAACCTACTAAATTGAGTAGGATAAATTTTCATTCCTTTAGGAAGTTGGTCATTGATGCCTTGACGACCTTCACGAGCATCAATTACAGCATTAGTAAATATAAGACAATATCGAAATACAAATTGTAAACTTCGGACGACAAATTGGACATTACCTTGACGATTTAGTCGATTGTATTCCAACTTTCATAAATGAGGTGTCATTCTTCATGGCCTTGATGATGTCTCTTCTTTCCCATTGAAAAGATATTTTTTGACAATTTGACACCTATGATTATTGTGGAAAAAGTGTCTAAACTCATCAAACACCTACTTTCCTAAACTTCTCGAATGATGACATTTCATCTTCGGACCACAAACTGGACATGCAAATTTTTCCTTTGTCTGAAGACCTAAAAGATTATGTATAATTGGATCATGTACAATTATCATGCGCAACTTAAGCATTTGATAGTAATGTGTAAGTACTATAACAGACCAAAAATATGTGATCTTAACAATATAACATACCGCAAAAATGAGTTAGCCCAGGGGCATCATGTATTGTCCATACAAGCATTGCATGGAATTGAAATTGTCGATGTCCTATCGGTCTAGAGATGTCATACATAGTGATGCCATTCCATAACTTCAACAACTCATTAATTAGGGGCTCAATATACACATTCATATCTTTAACTTGGTATTTACCTAGCAATTGAATGAACATTAACATTATGTAATTATTATTACCATTGTCATGCACTATTTATAAATTAATTTAGATAACTATAAAAAAAAGTACCTGGCACAATCATTGACAACATTATGTGCTCCCTCTTTATGGACATCCAAGGAGGAATGTTATTGTTAATAACAAAAATAGGCCATACAGAGTAAACAGATCTCATATCTCCATATGGATTGACACCATCTGCCGCCAATGAAAGTTTCAAATTATGATGTTCTTCTTTAAAGTGTGACCATGTTTCTTCTATCTCTTTAAATGCAGAACTATCGGTAGGCATTCACATAATGTCATCTTGACTTCTATTGCGTGCATGGTAATCCATAAATTGTGCCAAGCTAGTGCACTTGAATAACTGTTCCAGATGTGGAATAACGGGAATGTATCGAAGAACCTTGTGAGGCACTTTTTTTGTTATTTGATCTGACCGATATCTACTAACATGAAAATTAGGACATTCTGTTGCAAATTCATGTTGTTTATGATATAGAATATGATTAGTGGGACATGCATGTATTGTCTGATACTTCATTCCAATCTGATCCATAATGTTAGATAATTCTCGGTACGAACAAGGAAAAATGTTTGATGGTGGTAACAAAAACTCACTAATCAACCTACAACAACAAATATGCATTGTTAATGTAATGAATAGTAATTGTATGCTAACATTGAAGATGACAAAAATGACATACCTTAGCATACGTGACATTGCTACATTAGATATGCTATTCATAACCTTTAAGTTCACCAACAACACTATAGCTGACAGTAGAGTTGTTTGGGAGCCTAGGTATAAGGGCTCGTGTGCCTTCTCAAGTAAAGGTATATCAAGACCATCTTCATCATTATTATTAGATTCGCTAGTACCATCATTGTGAGCCTCTTCATCACTTGCCCCAATACCATCTTCTCCAATCATGTCCTCTGGCACATTATCATCTTCTTCCATGGGAGTGTTATCCTCAGGTTGGATATTCACACCTCCATGTTCCTCTAGTAGGAAATCCACATTCAGCAATGGACAAAAATTGTGGCCCCCTTCAACATGACCATATTGCCTACAATGACTCTGGGCTATTGTGATTAGAATTCTTCAATTCTTTAAACCCTCACACTTTTTGCAAGGACAATAACATTTATCATGTTTTCTTCATAATTGAGCCCATAATGCAACCATTGTCTCATTATTTTCTTCTAGATTCATATTGTCAGGCATGGTTTTCTTCACAAGAAAATATAACTACAAATAAATTGGACATGTTGTGATTAATGTTTATATCTACACATATGGTTTTTGTTAATTAATGTTTTCAAATGTAACTAAAATGATTACAAACATATCAAAAAGGACCTTCACAGGGTCTTATTACATCAACTATTCTAACATGGTCATGTTGGTTATCTTGAGACCTTAATGTCTTCTCATGCCTTCAACCTTGACCTTGATGCTCCTGCATCATTCTCTCAAGGATCAAGGAAAGTTGGATCATCATGGAATTGAGTAGGCGGACCTTCTAGGAAGTTGCAATACTTCAACCTTGTAAGTGTCACGTCAATGCAATGGGTACTAAACAAACAATTTAAGTTGATGAGAAATTATTGTTATGAATTCAAATTGTGAGCATCACCTCAATGCATTGGGTATTAAACAAACAATTCAAGCTGATGAGTATGGGTTTTTATGAACCACAACTCATGAAATATGCATTAAGTCCATACCTGCTGTTTACAATGAGTATGGTTTTTTTTCTAAGAACATACCTATTGTTTGCAGTCAGTAAGTTTCTATATCCTCTAACAAATTTGAAGCAATGAGCCAAAGTCACACAGTTGAAGATGATCATTGTCCCCTCAAAGCGCCATCATTTGATAAATTGTTGCATTGAAATATGATCTAGAAAGGGCCTTTCCACATAGTATGTTGGCACTATTTGGCAATCATCAATCATGTGGTTATTGCAAAGAGGCTAAGGACCAAACATGGAATCATGGAGATAGTGCACAGATGTACAAGGAAAATTTGTTGCTCTTTAGCTACTAATCTTGCTTTGTGCTTGTCAATTAAAACATTATTTTTAAACTTGATCTTAATACTTTTTATAATCAATGGCTTTCTTTCCAATGTCTATCTCTCGACTCAACACATTTTTTCATTTTTCTTTCCTTCTTGCTTCATCATAAATACTTGGTTCACAAGCACTTATGGTGTTCTTCTTGCTAAGATTATGAAGTGGACAATGACTTTCAATATAGATAATCAAATGTTTGGCTCAACTTTTTTGGGTAAGTGTGATGATATGTAGTGCACTATAAATTTTATCTTCAATGAAAGGATTAGCACCTCTAATTTTCAAATGGTGATCAACCAGAACTAGCTGACAATCTAACCTAAAAAATACATTTTATGCCAAATTCCAATCACAGTTAAAGACATTTAGCTATTGGAAAATGGCAAGATTATGTCTTATTTCATATATGCAATAAAATGGGCAAGAAATGAGGAAGAACGTTAAGTTTTTATCCACCAAAACATGAGTAAAATTGTATAAACTGAATGTATTTTTAAAAATAATGTCAATTCCCTTCAAAAGAAATATTTTGCATGCAACTTACTTGCTAAAGATATTTCAAGTTCAGCAACTCTTTAATCACAGGATCCATAATAGTTGGAAGCTTTGACCTGTCTATCAGATGTGGCTTGGCCTGCAGCAACAAAAAAAATTTAGTATATGCATCTCAACATTTAAAAAATACATCAAGCAATTCAGTTTGGTTACAGTCTGTAAATTAACTAGCATTTGTTTCTTCTTTAACATATTTGACAATCAAGTACAATTAATAGGAATACAAGAGCAAAACTTGGAATTCTACTAATGTCATCAATGTTAATCTTTGGTACTAGTACAAAGCCAGTAAGAAATCTGCAGTTGTACCAACCAAGATATTTACAAGACTTGATCACAAAAGGTTCATTTAGCACAAAACAACTTCAAAAATATTGTATATATACACTCTTTGACGTTGTCAAAGGGAACAATTATTTTAATGATGTTTTACGTAAGAATTGATAGAGGAAATGATAAGCATGAACTATATTCAAGTTTTGACACTAAGGAATTGAAACATCCGCACTCAAGAATTGCCTGGAGTATTTAAATTCACTCTAATGTTAATTCTAGGTTTTTATGGCATTCAAAACATGAACTGTAGAAGAGTTTATATGGTCTGAAGGGATGCTACCCCGCACTTCTCATCACCACCCTTGTAGTCAAATGTTGTTCTTGGACTCCTAGGATATTATTATTGGGTAAAGCTTAAACAATCTTGAATTTGTTTGTTTGCTTTTTCTATTTGGGGTTCTTTGGAAAGGGAGGAGATCCTGGCAGTAGCAAGCCCAAACTTTAGATTGTTGTTCCTTCTACGGCTTTTGGTGGAGCATTAATAAGTTTTGTTCATTCTATGAGAAGAAATACATATAAGAAAATAAATTCATTCAAAAAACCTGTGACAACTTATCGTGACAGACAAAATGGAGATGATACCTTCTATCTGGGAAATAAGTAAATATCTCCAAGAAAATACCAAATTCAAACTCATGCTCAGGTTGCATGTGTCAACATTTCCCATCAATCTTAGTCGCAAGGCTAACTAACTTATCAAGAGTGTGTATCCCACAAATAAAATTGGTATAAATGTTACAACCACCAATTTGGAGGGCATGGAAATTCAGTCATCACTATCCTATGTAGTACACTTAATTTCATATGTTGGAATCATTTTGTGACTTGTACACATGATAATCCAATAGTTTTTAATGTCATCTTCATCACAATTTTTCTATGAAAGTCTAATAGTTACAGGTGGCATCTTCGTCATAATTTTTCCATGATAGTTTTTTTGGTCTGAATTTTTGCATAATCGAATTCCTTTGTCCAAGGTATAGAAGAATTCAGATTGGGATCCACCTATGGTGAATAGAGTTTCTAGCCAAGTAATATTTTGTAGGTCTTTGAAGAAATTTTTTGTCAAAACCATAGGTCTTGTTTTCATTTAAATTTTTTGGGCACGAAACTAAAAATATGCGAAGATTCCCATCCTTTTCAAACTTTTCACACCTTGAGTCACATCTTTTCTTTTTTGTTTCTGACCGCCCGATCCCTAAAAGATCTACAGCAATCGCTATCTCGCTATGAAAAGATACAAGTATTTTACCCTTAGCAACATAGCAACCACCGCTAAGTTGAAAAGCGGTTCCGTCAAGTGGAAATACAGTGACCAAAGATTGTATTGTTTCAAAGATATTTCATCACGTTTATAACAGACATGTCAGAATCTGAAAAGGAATTACAATATGGAGGTACAAAAGGTGTCAACAGAAATCTTAGCTTTTTTGATTAGTCACTTTGTCGCTATCAGAGAAATTGGGCACTTCACCATTAGCGACATGATGCCTTCACCAAAAATAATGGTTGGCAGTCAATTTTAAATTTTTTGATGATTGTAAGTTTTTTTAGGCTGCGTGGTGCATGTGCTATTTTATTATGTTTCAAATGCATTAACGAGGGTAGTTATGACTTCACTCGCCTTTATCTTTCTAACCCTGAATTTTGATGAGTCACCAGAAATCACTATGTCGCTATCGAAGAATTGGTGTCTCTCGCCGTTAGCGACATAGCGCCCAAACGAAAAGTAGTACTGCAGCAACTTTTCAGAGTAAGTGGGTCCCAGAAAGTACTCCATCAGATATCAATTATAAAGGTTTGGAACACGTTAGTATCTAATGGGCTACACGTATGCGCCGAGAAAAGCAAAAACACCGAGATTCGCTATGTCGCTATCGAGAACTTGTTCTTCTCGCCGTTAGCGACATAGCACCTGATCGAGAAATAAACAAATATGGGCCCCAAGCAGTAGGTAATATAGCTAGGATTTCATCATGTCATCAATGATTGGACCCATGCCCTATTCACAAAATATATGAAAGACTCTAATCCTCAGATCTATCTCAGATCCATGATCATCGCTATCTCGCTATGGCGAGTTGCACGAAGGTTACGAATAGCGACATGGTGACAAGGGGCCCACCATATTTCTTTTGAGCAATGCATCAAATGTCATCCGCGTGATCAAATCAAGATCAATGACAAGTGCTATCTAGCTATGGCAAGGTGCTCACTCTTTATGTATAGTGAGATAGCGCCTAAGTGACACATGTCCTCAGAGTTTTGTGGGTCCAGTTCAGAGGTGCCAACAATGAAGGAAAGGTACACATGGAAAATTTTCATTGGTTTGACTGCCAGCTTGTCAAGAGGAACATGAGTCATCTTTGCTTGCATCCCTGGATCGTAGGATTTTTCATAAATCCACGGTGTAAATTTTAATATATAAGGTGATGCCACCCTGTGCATTTATGAGAGATGAAATCTTCACATGTGAAGAAAAATAGAGTATAACATAGAAGATTTTCTTAATTCCACCGTACTTGAACAAAGATTCAGAGCATTTCTAAGCAAAAATAGTTACTGAGAAGACCGTGCTGGATTCGGTAAGATTGTGAAGCAGTTTGTTCATTGAAAGATTGTAGTAATATTGAGAAGAACTAGAGCGAAATTCAAAGTAAGTATTTGCATTATAATCCTTCTACTATTTCAATTCCTTTGAGAGTTAATTAAAATGGCTCCAAAATAGAAAGTGTTTTCTGGTCAAGAGAACTATTTGGATAGGAATGTCCACGGTGATTTGCTTGAACTACTGCCTTCTTCCACTTTTGAAACTGTAGAAGTTAAGAGGTTAACTTCATTAAACCCTAGGCTAAAAATAGCAGATGGGTTGTATGACAAAGGAAACTAGGTTAGGGATGCAACAACTTCACAGACTGGTCTTGTTTTATTCAAAAAATGGTTTTTAGAGAGGACCCCTTTTTCCCCACATGCCAACATCTGGAATTTTGGTCTAGGGAAATTGGTGGTTCCCAGTGTTTTCATGGATTATGATCTTTTGGAAGCTGTAGCTAAGAATTACGACCAAGCCCTTAGGGTAGTGAGGAGAACTGATGGTGAAATCTTGATTACAATCAGTGCAGAGGAGATTAGGGAAGTTTTCAGTTTAGGGCTTGTCACTGATTATCATGTGCCCATTGATTTGAAAGGGTTAGAAAATGAGTATATGTCTAAGAGAGATGCAGTTAGGCAAGGAGTGCTAAGTGCACACATAGGTAGAATTGGAACACTGCTAGCAATAACAGCATCCTCCAGGGAGCCTTTCAAAAGGGCATACTTCAATTCTAGGGCTATAGAAATATATAGGTCCTTGTGTAAAGTTTTTGGGAGAGATGAAGAAGAGTTCATGCCTATAGATTTTATGTATATGATTACTCAGATTTCCTCTTTTTGTGTGGATATAATTTTTGATTTTGCTTCTTACTTAGCTGAGGAGATTCACATTGGACTGATTGGAATTGCTAAGGGTAAGGTGGAAAAAACTTTTGGCCATTATTCTATGTTAACACACATGTTCTTATTCAAGGGAGTAACATATTTTAGTAAAGAAATGGAATTAGACAGAGAAGAGAGTGGGGAAGCATTACCAGTTCAATTATGGAGTGCAGATATGACTTGGGATGCAGAGAATGTCAGTTTTGTCAGGTTTGATAGGTATTTTGCTTCAAAGCTGAGATGCCTCCTATTAAGGGACAATCCCAGAATCCTTAAAGCATTAATGAATCTCATTAGGCCTATGGACAACCCAAGTGGTTTGAAAGTTTCACATAATTGGGGAGATGTCATTCCATATTCTATTTCTACTGTATTTAGAATATATGGTTTTATAGGAAGCCCTCACGTACTACCCTACCATGTGCCTTTGAAGGTAGGAGTTGCTGAGATATTGTGGCAGCTGGGAGGAGTGGTTGAAAAGACAAAAGGGGTCAATTTTTCCTACTTGCACAGTGACTCATCATTTTGTAATCACAAAAGGAGGTTGGCTTTCTCTACACAAGATTTTGAATCCTTATAAGATGGCCACTTCCCATCCTCGTTTTTATGATTCTGAAGGATTTTATCATTTGGCTCTAAGGCAGAGAATTAAGCTTGGTAAAATTGAGCATGAATTTTATTTTCCCAAAGACTTAATAAGGAATGAGTACTCCTTGCAGGAGCAAGAGACTAGGAAAGAAAAGTGGAAAGTCTTTTCTAAAATTTTGGATTTCATTCATTGTCTTGATCCAGATTATAGTCCTTTGGATGATGCAGTTACAAATGTAGATAAGATGAGAAAACTTATGAATAATTTTCCTAAAATAATAGAGGCAATGAATGAAAAGGAGCAATTCTTTATTAGGTTCTACTCGGATAAGGCCAGGGAAGTAATGGGAAGATTGGGTTTTACTCCCAATATAAGGGCAGGTCAATTAACTGTCCAAAAAAGGTCGGGATATACTATTGTTCAAAATAAAAAGAATATAGTGGACAAAGGCAAACAAATAATTGAGTCCACTAGTAGGGTTTTGGAAGAGAGGCCTACTGAGCCCTCCCCTAAGAGGAGGAAAATAATAAGAGAGGAGGATTCTCATGTTGAGGAGTATTCACCTTCACAGACCCCTTTGAGAACCGAGGAGGAGCAGCTCACTATTGAGCAAATTGAACAAATTGGATCACAAGGGGGAGTTTTTGTCACTCAAGTAGAGATCGATGAAGGGAACCCCTAGGAACCTCCTATGCCAAGCCTCAAGCTGACTGTAGCTGATTTTAAGGGAAGTGAATTGGACCCTATTTTGGAACAAGCCAGCCAACAATTTTTGTCAGATGACAGTTTTGTAAGGTCTAGGGCTTTCCATCAATTTTCTTGGAGGGCAAACATCCACAATTTTGAGGAAAGATGTAAGAACATGAAAATAGAGCATCCAAAAATGGATGAAGCCTCCATTCAAAACCAAATAAAGGAGCAAATGATGCAAGAATTCCAGAACATTACCCCTGAGGAGGGAAGGCAAATGGTAAAAACTTCTAACATACTATTGTTGCCTAATTGGGATATTGCAGATGCATTGATTTTCAACTCTGTTTCTAATAGAGTGGAGTTACAAGACCCAAATAAAAAGGAATTTGTAGGGACTACTTTTAGTGATGATCAAGTTGCTCTTGTTATGTGGTCATTAAGAAAAGGATCCAGGATTGTATCAGCACAGCCTGATGGTTCAGGACTAATAGGGAATATTATTGTGAGGAGAGTTGCTGATACCTCACACGTACAGGTAGCCCACATGAATGTGGATTATTCATAGTTTTCCTTGGCTACTGCTAAAAGGGAGGAAAAGGAAATGTTTGAATTACAAAGTAAATATGAGGCAGTTGTGGATGCCTACAATAAAGAGGTAAAAAGGAGAGTTGAGCTTGAGAACAAGCTACTGGGAAAATCCACCAAGCCTAAAATAACATACCCTCGCCCCCCTGTTGAACCTTTCAAATCTACCCACCTCATTGAAATACTAGACACACCCCAAGGGCCACAGTATTACACTGCTGAGGATTTTGAAGAAGAAAAGAGTAAACTGTGGGCCTTACATGTAGAGCTAGAATCTAAATATGAAGATAAACTAAGAACAGCTCTTACATATCTAGGAGACAAGGTTGAATGGCCACTAATCCATGCTCAATTGGCCAGGGTAATTAACATTTGGGAGGAGTTAAAAGCAGATGATGAGGCTCTAAAGCCTATTGTGAACAAATGGGTGAGAAGGGAGAAAGCATTAACCTTATTGTGTCTATCTGTTATAAATAATTCTCGTGATCAAATTGATAAAACCTTTGACATTGTTTCTAATCTTGCTGATTTTGATAGCAAAAGGATACATTTACAGAAGATAATAATAGGCTACTTAGACAAATATAAGAGCCAAAAATTCAATTTATCTCCTCATGCCCTAGATAAGAAAAATAGTTTGAAAAGCAAAGAGGAATGGGTGAAGGAACTTGATGATTTATTCTATTTAAGAATGAATCAAGTCATAAATGAAAAAGGGCATGCATAGTGGGCCACCACAACAGAAGAAATGGTGAAAGCCAAAATATTCTTTGATTCTTTAAAACAGGAATTTGTTGATATTGATAATGAGGCTGATTATATAATAAAGAAACAGAAGGATATTTTGCAATTCAATTGGCAAGATGACACATTATTTGATAGGTGGATGGTAGAAATGGCTTCTAGTGAATAGTTTGATGTAGATGAAACTGACGGTGATGAGGTGCAGGGTGAGGAAGTCCAAATCATTGATACCATCACTAGTCAAACCCAATCAGAAGAAGAAGACAAGAAAAACCTATAACTTTCAGTTGTAGAACCGGGACCACAAGATGCCAATACAATTAAAGAAAAGGAAAAGGTAGAAGTTTTCCTTACCATGCAGAGTGAAGGTGGTGGAAGCCTGTAGGTGGAGGTTAATGTGCCCTTGTTAGAACAAGCTTCATCGTTGGCTAATTTAGCAGTTACATATGAAGATAAATTAGATCAATAGCTAACTCAGCAACATCAAAACATGTCATAGAAGCTGACCCACCGAAAGGAATGATTTGATTTCGATATCTTCTGTTACCCATAGTTTTGTCATTTTGTGATAGGTGTATGTAGATATTCCTTGTAAAAGACACCTGTTAGTTTCTCTTAGCCTGAAGCTTGTTGCATTTCACACTATATAAGTGAAATTCCAAGGCAAGAGAAAAGGTTTGAATTCTATTTGCTAAGTGATACACTTAGTCTATTTTTGGTCCACCATTTTTGAGCAAAAATTTGTGATGTATTTTCTCTGTCAGATCTTGAGAATACATGAATATAGAATGATCTATGTTTCTTTCTAAAGGTCATTTTGAGTCTATTGTAAATTTTATACAATTTTCAAGGAAAATGAATACAAATTATGAACTGTCCCCATATCAATTCTTTTTGAACTTTGTCTCCTTTTGATTACTTGGTTATCTTGATGTTGTATAAGTAAAGGCTTGTGCAATTGAATGTAGTTCAATTAGGTTGTGTATATGTTTATCATGGCTGTTAATCAATGGATTAAGTAAAAGCTTTGATGAATTTGATAAGGTTTTTGTAGTAGTGGAAAGGATTTTGAATGACGATTTCTAATAAGAATTGATGATAAAAAAATTTGTAAGGAAAAAAATTAGATCTAGAGATTTGTAGTAGAATCTAAACCCCAATGGATTAGGCACTGATCAAATTTAATCCAGCTGAAAGAGAAATGTGTCACACATGATTGTCAAAATGTAGAATTATAATCAACTTTATTTTTATTTCCTGTAGATCTTCAAAGTTGGCCTCTACTTGTTTGCATGGAATGTTTTAGCTTTAGTTAGCCATTATTGTTGGGAACATCTGCAGACCTATAGAAGATTTTTGGTGATATGTGTTATATGGGATGTGTTTATTAAAGTATCAAGAATTGTACATGTATTGGAGAATTTGAGATGAGAATCAGAATGAAACTAAGATAATTCTCATACAATTTTCCTAGTCTTGTATCATCCCTGGGTATACCCAACCTGGTTTTGCAGAGCCAAAAGAGTAGAAAACCACCCTTGGTTTTGTAGAAGTTTGGCCCAAATGGTGTGCACATACAATTGATAATAAGAATTGGCTAGTCTTTAGACTGTGTGAGTATTGTCATCTTGGTATTAAGCATTTTGTTGCTTAGTAGTTTTAAAACACCAACAAGTTTGTTATTCATCCAAATGGAAACCCTTGTAGGAAGACCTAATTGCAATGCGACAATTAAATGTAATGTTGAAATATAGGAGAGAGA
Organism: Cupressus sempervirens; assembly: GCA_028749045.1. NCBI lineage: Eukaryota > Viridiplantae > Streptophyta > Pinopsida > Cupressales > Cupressaceae > Cupressus > Cupressus sempervirens. The sequence goes on from CM053786.1 coordinate 484,583,334, forward strand.
TTCTTTTGGTTGAACTAGAAGATAAATCATCTTCTAACAAAATGACAGAGACTTTCGGTGAAGGATCCAAAGTACATCAATTCAATTATAGTCTAGTTAATTTAGGTGCCATCTTCATCATAAGTTTTTGAAGATAGTCCAGTATTTGTAGATGTCATCTTCATCAAAAAATTTCCATGATAGTCTATTAGTTTGAGGAGTCATCTCCATCACAATTTTTCCATGGCATACTTGTAGTTAGAGGTGCATTGAAGACCTTTTGTCACTACATGAGCTAGTAGTAGATGGTGATTATTCATTATCATCATCATCATCTAACATAAAATCACATGAATATCATGTTTTATAGCCCACATGGCCTAGGTATTGAGAGTACAACTCCAAGCACTAAACACACCAGATTTCAAATTATTATCTTTATGTGTTGATGTTTAAGTTGAATGTTCTAGAGTTGAAGAGAGAAACACACTCAATTTTTTTTCTTTTTGTTCTTTTTTTGAATATGAAACTGTTGTCTAAATAATACAATATAATTATGTATTATTAAAACAAAAATACAAGAAAAATATGATACCAACACAACTATATTTATAAAACAAAAAATTTGTCATTATTATTTCTTCTAAGCTTTTACAACTACAGCTTCTGCATATACATTTCCTTTCTTTTCTTTCATTACTATAGCAAAAAGTATAATGTTTGTTACAATAGACCAACATTCCAAATGATAAATCTGCATCTACACACTTTCAATAAAATGAAACAACAAGCACATTACATTCTTTTTGCAACTAGACTCTTTTTAACACTTATCATCAAAACATCACTAAGAAAAAACACTTGAGCGGAGACTCTCCCATTTATATTACACAACAATGGATGAACTTTGGCATACAAAATAATAATGATAGTAATAGTATTCACTTCCATCTTCAATATTATCATAAAAACCTACAACAAAAAATACACATGTACCTATGGAAATATGCTCAAAGAGAAATCCCTCTCCCCGACCATCGGAGATGTAGGTGTGATTGGAGGTCGTGAATGGAATAGCCTTTGAAGTCGAGCACATCAGGAAGAATGAAAGAAAGGCAATATCGAGAGTTTCAAACTACTATTCTACCCCCCCTATATTGATGCAAATGCAGGGCCCCCTTTCATATTATTCTCAGGGCTAGCAGGCGTCATTAATCAAGTGGGTGGAGAAAACCTGAAATGAAACTGGGCTCAAAGAAAACCATGTGAAAATGTAGAGATAACCATGTGAAAATGCTCCAAAAATGTCAAATGAAATCAGGCGTGAAAAACATAATTGGGAAAATGTTTTTTGAACTTTGCGGATGTATAAGCCCTGTGTTGGTCGAAATTTCGACCAACACGAATCTTATATGTAAAAAAATGAAATTATTGCCTTTACATTTCGACCACCCTAAATTTATTTAGTTGATGGTCAAAATTATTGGTCAAAAAATGATGTTAAATGTAGTAGTGGTGCATGAGATTAAAATGTAAGAAATTAATTAGAAAGATAAAACAAATGAATTTAATTAAGATATTTTAATTGCATAAAGTGCGCATGGGATTGAATTTAATAAATTAATTCAAAGAGGAGTCAAGTAAAAATTAAATTAAGTAATTTAATAATTTATTAAACTTGCATGGAAAAGATTAAGAAAAGTTAATTTAGAGTTAAGGGTGGTGAGCACGGAGTTTGCTTGGCTGAATGCACAATTAGTGCCCTGATTTAAGGAGAGAACTCTTTATCACAATGGGAGGGTTCATTTTTGGGGGAAGCAAATTTTGAGATCGTGAATTTTGGGAGAAGGAAGGAATTTTTGAAAGGAGAAGGTTCTGAGAGGAGGGACTTTGCTACAATTTTCTTGGGCGTAGCGATTAGCATCAGTGTCCAGGTAGACGCTTGTGATTATTCGCTAACATTTATTATGCTCTATCTTTCCTATCTTCATCGTGTCTATTAAATGTTTTCTAAGGAATTCTTGTAACAAATATTTCAATATGGTCAATTTCTAGTATGCATGTTGATTTTTCTATGTGTAGAGATCAAAAAACTCAATTAGAACCCTCATTTTGTAGACTAAAGAATTTGGTATTTTTATTCAGGAAGGGTTTGAAATAAAAAGAAAATATAAAATTTAAATGGTGAAACATATTTTTCCTATCATGCTAAAATTGTAAATATTATTAAAATATATATTTTTAAAAATATTATTATTATGGGGGGTTTTTGTTATACAAAAATTAATCAAAATATATATAATTAAAAAAATATATGTTTGAAATTGCTTTTAATAAAATTAAATTAAAATATATATATGTGTAGGGGGGAGCCGGGGCCACCACCCCCCCACCTCTCAACACCCTTGGCCATGGCCTCAAAGGTTGTGCGCGGCAAGTAGTACTACTACACAACAGCAGTACTTTGTACTATCGCCTATGGTAGCAGTAATGTCTACCACTGCAAGCCAACGGGCCTTGTTAAAATAAATGCTTGTTAAGTATATAATGTGATTTTAAAGTTTTTTTAATATTATTAAAATTAATTTATATTTAAATTTTAATTATTAATTGCTAATAAATTATTAATATTTTATGATTTATTAACTTGAACAAATTTCCATAATCATTCATAGTAGGATGCATATTCTGGATTTGATTATGTACCATGTTTTTGCATCAACATTTCAGATCACAATCAAAGCGTTGATGCAAAAACATGGTACACAATCGAATCCAAAATATGCATCCTTTTATGATTTATTTATTAAATTAAGGATTATTAAATATTAATTATCAAAGAATTGTAATTAATAATTATTAAATATAAGTAGTTTTAATTATTAATTAATTGTTATTGATTTTATTAATAAATGTTATTTATTAATAATCAATAATTTTGATAAATTATTAATGGAAGGTAATATAAATTAGTTTTGTATAACTATTATTTAATTAAATTAAATGTAAGTTAATTAAGTTAAATTAATACTAGAAGTTATTTAATAAAGATCTAAATTTATTTAATTAGCATTATAATACCAATTTTAAATAAAATTTGTATTTTATTTTAAATCAACAAGTATTATTTTATTATTTTAAATAAATAATTACCTATAAGTCATTTGAAATAATTGACTTAAAATCGAATAGGGGTAATTGCACAAATTATTTAAAGATAAGAATGGGTTAACTGTAAGGGTGAACTGTGAGACTTATTTACTTGAAACTTACATTGAACAAAAAATTGAAACCTTACTATTAACTCAACAATGTGTTCTAGAATAAACCAAAACATGAAACTTACACTTTGTATTTGTATGTTATCTATGTTTGGGGTTTCGAGTTGACTAGAGTTTTGACCAGTCTTAGGTTGTTACCAGAGGCTCGAGGGTATTGTGAGTGTGGTATCATGCTGATTTGATCTTGATTACTTTTTCTTAACCATGGTATGTGATGGTATGCTCTATGTTGAGTGTGTTTATATTGTTGATTATTGTTTTCAATGCCTTGTGGGATGACGAGATTTATGTTATGAGATATCTGACTTGACCATTTTTGAGTCCTTGATTAGTTATACTTGGGTTACTTTCTAGTTGCCTTGATGGGACTAAAGTTTTTGCTTTGATCTTGGTGATGTCATGTTGTGACATGTTTGACTTAATATTTTTGAGTCGTTGATCAGTATTATTGGAATACTTTCCAGTTACTCGTTGAGAACCAATGGATATTGTGATTTATCTAGGGATGCTTTCCAGTTGCTCGTAGAGAACTGATGTGATTATTGTGGATTATCTTTTGATGTTTTTCAGTCACTTGTATAGGACTAAGGTGATTTTATATGATTATTGATTTGTACTTTTATGAGACTAGGGTACCCAGGTTATCTAGTTTTAGTGTCGGGAAGTGGCTTGCAATGGGGGTCGAGGCCCTAAGTGGTTCCCAGGGTAACTCATTATAAGTTGTTTAATAAGTGAAAACATTTACACTAAATGAGAATAAAATGAACCTAATAAGAGTCTTTGTATGTTTTTTCCCATGCCTCAAGTGCTAATATAGACTAGGATGGGAGTAGAGAGAATGCTTGGTTGCGAGCTTGCATTTTTTAGTATGCCTTGTCAGTACGAGAGGACACTAGTGGCCGCATAGGGATCACTAAGGACCCTGGGGTCCTAAGAGACTACCAGGGTAACTCCAACATGATTCATGCAATGACACTTGCTTGCTTACATAGTAGGTTTCCTACATGTCTTTGTGTGCCTCTGGGAATTAGATGTCGACCTATCTTAGAACCTTTGAGTTAGATTGCTTTTAAGATTTCCTAGACTTAGAGAGTACTTTTGATATGTGGTTTGATATCCTATTTGGGACTTGAGACTATCTCCTCAGCGCGGTGCGAGTGGGCCATTTAGGTTCCATGCAGTTGGGTGGGATTGCTTTTTCACTCTTACCATTGAGATCCATCTATAGTCACTGTGGTTGGAGCTTCCTTGTTTGTATTTACTTTCATTCTTTCTATGTATCATTTGAAGGATGGATATACTTTGTGATGGATGTTTATATTTTTTATGATGGATGGATGTATCATGTATGGTGGATGGTTTCATTTCTTTTTAGTGTACTTTGTATCATGGATCCGAGGAGGATGGTGTATTTCTATTTCTACATATGTATATTCTTTTAAGCCTTTCATACCCTATGACATGTACAGTGGATGATTGAGCATTCCAAATTTAATTTACCAAGAGGCATTTGGAACAAATGTATATTATTTAAATGGACATTGAACTTTTCATTATTCTTTCATATGGATGTGGTTTTGATGGACTTAGTATTAGATTAAATATATATATATATGTGATTCAACGTCTTGGGATCCTTAAGAAATGTAACCTGCTATGTATGCTTTTAGTTGATTGTATGTTATTACTTCTGCTACTATGGGTTTGATGTGTATGTTATTCTTTCTTGTTCAAAAAAAAAAAAAAGCTACCAAACTTAGTAAAACTTTAGGTTATTTCTTATGGATCCCTTGGTATGGCGTTACAACTCGTATGTGGGGCATCTATGTAACCCACTTCAGCCCCATACTTGATATGGCAGCTCTCTCACCATTAGTAAGATGCTCTAAAATACACAACCCCACCATTTTGGGGGCCCTAGTGTGAAGTGCTAGAAACATAATCTACAAAACAAGGTCAAGCAAACATCAATAACATAGAAAAAATGATCAAACATGCAAAATACAACTCAAAATGCTCAACAAATAGGATGTGTGATACTTCTTATTACATGTAGGCAATCCTTGTTATTGATAAAGTATTGTGCAATACTTTTTACAATGCTTGGGTGATACTTTTCACTCGAGCGATATTTCACACTAGCTCGCATGAGATTTAGGTATATCCCATATGATAAAACTTTGCACATTGTGTGATAACTTTTTGTATGCCAAATATCATGGGATATTTTTAAAAGTACCTCAATGGTACTTTTTAAAATATCACACAATATTTTTTTTGTACAGCCTTAAAATGTGCAAAAAAAGGTAATAAATGCACCAAAAGGCAACAAAATATTGAAAATTACTGGTGCCTTTTATTTGGTTGGTCGATTATACAGCCAGTTGCACTTGAAACTATGTTTGTGATCAAAATGTTTACTAACACCATGTTTCTCTCTTCAAACCACTCAAAAGCTCTCAAAATCACAAAAGACAAATGCATTAAAAATGACACTTGGACCCCTTATATAGCATTTCGACCTCATTTTGGCTCATTTCTTATACTCCTCAAAATTTCATGAAATTGCGCCCCTAGCTAATTTTGATATCATGGATCCATTTTTGGGATTGAAATTGAAATCTAAGTTGATCTTGATAGTCAAAATTGCACTTTAAAATTCTACCTTCTTTTATGCAATTAGCTAACCTTTTGAGGTTTAATCTTTGAATATTTACTAGGGTATCTTCATTTCTTCATGCCTTCATCATTTCCACACTTCATATCTACTCCAATTTACATTTTCATGTCTAAATCATCTTTCTACTTGATTTGACCTAATTTTCCTTTGTGGTCAACTTTGGTTAAACTAGGGTATTCTATCATTTCCTTATGGTCACTCTTTGGTTCTAATCATCTATTTGTCATCTTGGACATTGCTATATCTTAATTTTCTCATATCTAGCTCCTTTTTGCATTCCCCTTATCTCATTTTGATTGCGATCCCTAGGGGGCAAAAATACCCTATCATCACTTGCTATAACTATCTATTTCTTAGGATCATATGTTTGATCTTTTCATTTGCTCTCTATCTATCTACTTTTCTTGGTGTTAACATTCTTCTTGAGTTCTGACATTGTCTCTTTCCTAGTGTTCAATACTACTGCTATCAGGTTATACATTTAGGATTTGCTATCTCTTTTTGCATTTCATTCTTCAGAATCAGATATCTCTATCTATTGTTGCCTACTTGGCTTTTGTTTTCTTTGATGTAATGTGTCCCTAGATCGATCACACATTAGTCAAAGAGGGGAAAATGTAATCACCTAAATGGTCATCTAGAATATTAGCCCTCTTCTCAACATTTTGGCTAAATTAATTAATCATTTGCCTAGGCCAAATTGCTAAAAATTAATTAATTTGATTATAACTTATTGTTTTGAGTACACTATGCTAAGTTCATTATTTGATTAAAAGAATATTTCCCCTTTTAAATAAATAAAAGACCCCATTCTTCTAACCCACTCAATCTACACACATAAAATCTTATTTCTATTTTGCAAATTAAAGGAAAAGACTTTTTGTCTCACATACAAAGTCAGCTCTTTGTTTATTGGTTGACTTGTGTGTGCACATGGATCAATCCCATTTTCAAACTCCACCCTTGATCATTCATCATTTGATCTTGATATCCACTGTCTGTACATATTTAAAACAAATATATCTCCCCTTCTCAAAGGATCCACACTCTTGAGTATTGTTATGCTACAGGTTTACCATTTGTATCCTTGAGAACTTTTGTGGAGAAATTCTACTTCTTGTCTACTTTCTAGCATCCATAGCATTTTAGTTTAGAATCATATTGCATAATGGCTTAATTTCTTTTACTATAATCTATCTCACATGGCATAACTAGGCTGGTTTGTAATATTTTCATTTTCTTAATCTAGCTACATTTTTTCATTTCATTCTAGTTCAGATTCATACTTGCATTGCAAATTTGAGGAATCCCTTTTTGGACACTTGCATTCTTGTATCTTGTCTCAAGGAAACCTCTCGTTGCATGGTTTACTAGCAAGAAAAGTATATCTAAGGCTCAACTAAGAGCCCTCATATACTTGAAAAGTACTTTCTTGCACTCCATGGATAGGGAGCTCTAAGCTAACATCCAAGCATTCTAATCTCATAATTTCACTTGAATAGAAGGGTTTAGAGTGTGACACCTTTTGAGTGTACAGGTATTGTATCTCTACAAGAGCTCACAAATGATGCACTTCATCTAGGATATTATAAAGAACAAGAATAAAGAGAACATTCATTTTCTCAGAGATATTGGCCTATATTGGGTAGGCTAGCTTCCATTCTTGAGATTCCACTAGAGCATCATTATAGACCTAATAGAGTGGCGGGATGAGGACACTTACACATTCCATATTCCCATAGGATAGATCACTATGACTTTTATGTATATCAAATACTTTTCCTCCCTATTAGAGGGCTCTTAGAGTGGCCTCATGTTGGTAGAGATGTAGATCAAATAGTATAGAACATAACAAATATCACTAGTGAGATCTAGGGTAGATCAAATCAATCTATGTGACATCATTATAAGTGACACTCCTTTACTAAGATGGTAGATATATTGTGACCTTTTACACATTTGGTATGACTAGTGGAGAGAGATCAAGCATTTTTTTCATGGAGTAGGAGTATGATACATACTCTATATGTGAAGTTGAGTAGACTTTCCTAATGCTAGAGAAATAGTTTAATAGTAAATACACTCTCATATGTGTGGTTGTTCGATCATCTTACATGCACCAGGACAACAAGAGTTCCTATAGCACTATAAAATTTCTTTCTGAGAATAAATTCATATCCTCTTGTTGAGATTTCATAGTGTAGAGACATACAATTTTTAAGAGTGAGATGCAATCGCATGTTAGAGATTGAGATATTATGGAGACCATACTTCCAGATGGCAAAAGGGCCTGAGACTACCTATTAGATGAGATACTTACAAAGGAGGAGATTCTTAGAGGGATGACAGAGTCATGTGATCATGTCATACTACTATGATCAATTACTTTCTATTGGAACTATCATGATATGCCAATCCTTAGATATATGTTCAAAGAGTCAAAGCCATACCTTAGCCTGCAATAGCTAGTGTCATCTCTAGCGATGCAAAAGAGGGAGAGGATGTCCCAATGAAAATTGATACATATTTTGGTTATACAAAGGATTAATCCTCTACTAGAAGAGACAAGGAGTGAGACCCATCTTCCCACTAAACTACCCCACAGGAGATCTAGGTCTATTCTATAGAACTCAGAGAGGAGCTAATAGAGAGGAGGATGGAGCAATGAGAGAGGATGAGGAGATGGAGTGAAAGGATCAACTAGTGCATGAGGTGAGAGATGAGGTAATCCCTAAGCCAAAGAAGAGAGGAGATGAGAGATAATATCCCCAGAAGAGAGGCTACTGCAGAGGAGAGAGCAGAGAAGACATCCCTACTAGATCATGTGATGGATGAGGAGCCAAAGCTTACTGTGCATGCTATACTATTATGATCATGATGATCATGCTTCCAGAGTGATACCCCACTCCCATAAATGAAACAATGAGAACATGGAGAGAGCATTCAGTCCATGCCCCCACCTTCAACATAGTCCATGCTCCCACCTTCAACATCAAAGAGAAATACATAACACTCTAAGGGAGAGCTAGGTAGGGTATAAATATGTTACAGATTAAAATTAGCAATTAAGAAATTAAATAATATAAAATTAGCAATTAAGAAATAAAATACTATACTGATGATATGATAGATGCTTTGATTACAGTAATATAGAGAGAGTGGAGGAACTTTATTAGTGATGTCCTAAAGGACCTAATTATAACTTCAAGGATATCATTCACCCATTACCATGAAGTTAGAGGATAGAGAGATCCAAGAAAACATGTAGATATCTTTGCTTATATTTCTCTAGAGATGAGACTAAGATAGGACAATGAGGAGAGACTCAAGTATCGTATAGAGGAGTTGGAGACTAAGATACAAATGATGCAAGAGTACATATATGATCATGGCTTATATAAGAGCCATACTCACAACCCTACGAGAGGTCATCCTCCTCCTACTATAGATGAGAGATAAGGAAGTCACCACACAATGGAGCACTATAAATAGAGATGCATAGATAGATGATATAGTAGAGCCATATTTTGTATAATGCCTTCATGTATACCATTTTTTTATTTTTTTTATATGAGATAGATTGGTATTCCTATGATTAATGTGTAATTAATTGAATAAAAATATAAACAATAAATGGAATACCAATGTTTCTAAAGTAATATCTAGGTAATCTAAACATTAAATACCAATAAAACACAATGAATGTTCTATTAGGAGAAATATAAGTATAAGACAAAGACTAAAACATAATAATGACAAAGATGCATAATATGAATAGGTTCCTTGAGGAACACCATCCACATTGTAATCACCTAAAAATAGTCATCTAGACTATTAGCCCCCTTCTCAGCATTTTGGCTAAATTAATTTAATCATTTACCTAGACCAAATTGCTAATAATCAATTTATTTGATTATAACCTATAGTTTGACTATGCTATCCTAAGTTCATTATTTGATTAAAAGAACATGTCCCCTTTTAATTAAATAAAAGACCCCATTCTTCTAACCCACTTAAAGTGCACACATAAAGTCCTTTTTCTATTTTGCAATTAAAAGAAAAGGCTTTGTGACTTTTGTCTTATATGACAAGTCAACTTATATTCTATTGGTTGACTTGTGTGTGCACATGGATCACTCCTCTTTTCAAATTTCACCGTTGATCATCCACCATCTTCATCTTGATCTCTACCGTCCATATGACTTTAAAAGGGAGAGAGATTTCCCCCTCAATCCATCCATCTTTTGAATATTGTTATGTTGCAGGTTTTCTAACAGGTTTCTTGGGAGCTTTGTGGAGAACTTCTCACTCCTTGTCTATGTTCTCTCATTACATCATATTAGCATAAGATCATATGGCATTCTTAGCATAGTTGCATGTTAGTTTAGCTTTCATTCTTTTAATAATCTCACATAGTTTAAATAATGGTATTGTAACACTCTCATTCATATTCTAGCATAGTTGCATCTTGCATTTCCATTCTAGTTTAGTCTTCCATCTTGCATTGCATACTTGAGGGATTCCTTGAAGATATTTGCACTCTTGCTCTTGTCTCAAAGAACCTCCCATTGCATGGTTTACTAGCAAGAAGCACTTTTCTAAGGCTTGGCTGAGAGCCTTCATGCTTGAATACTAGCTTCTTGCACTCCGTGGATAGGGAGCTCTAAGTTGGCATCCGAACATTCCAACTCATGGAATCGTTTGGATAGAATGGTTTAGAGTGTGACACATTTCTAGTGTACACACATCAATAATCTTATGAGCACCAAAACCATAAACTTCAATAACCAAAAAAGGACCTAACCAATTGGGACTACTTTTTCCTTTTCATCTGGTAGAGTATTAACATTTCTTTGATTTTTGTAAAGAAAAAGATTACCCATAAAAAAATTGTTCAAGTTATTTATTATTATAAAAAATTTTAAGAGATTTATGAAAAGTTCTTAAATGTTGAATTGCCTTGACTCATTGTTCATCTAATACTTCTAATTCTTGTAAATGTTGTTCTATAAAAGTGTCCTTGTGAATAATCCCATAAGAAAAATACTTTAAGAGAAGGAATTTCCAATTCCAAAGGCACAATAGCATCCACACCATATACGGGAATACCTATAGTAGTACAAACACTAGTCCTATAAGCACATAAAGTGTATGTTAACTGAGTATGCCAATCTTTTCCATGCTTGTTCATTATTCTGTAGGATTTGCTCAATGACTTTGTTAGAGGATTCATCTTGACCACTAGATTGAGGATAGTAAGGAGTAAAAAAGTGCTAATGAATGAGATACTTCTCCATGAACTTCTTAACTTCCTTATTTTTGAAAGAAGTTCCAATAAAAAAAATAATAGTAGAGGGGATACCAAATGGAGAAATGATATTATGAAGAATGAAATCACAAATAACTTATCCCTTAGTAGATTGAAGAGGAACAACTTCAACCCATTTTTTGAAATAATCAATAGTTGTTCATATATAAGTATACCCCTATTAAGGAGGAGAAATTATACCAATAAGATCTAGATCCCAAACACTTAAAGGCCAAGAAGCCAGCTAAGTGTGAATAGTAGCAATAGGAACATGAATAAGATTACTATGTTATTGACACTATAGACATTTCTTGACAAAAGAAAAAGAATCTTGTTTAATTATATGTCAGTAATATCCCATTATTAATAATGTGTTTACCAATTACTTTCCATCAAAATGTCCACCACTAGATCCAACATGAGTCTCTTGTAAAGCAATCAATATTTCATTGTTTCCTAGACATCTTAATAAATGACCATCATATGATATTTTATATAAAATGTCAACCAAGATAATATATTGAATGAATAATTTTCTAATATGATTATGAGCATTTTGGGAAGAAAATTAAAAAAAAGTTCCATTTGTCAAGTACAAGGAGATATTAGAAAATCATTCCTCACAACTCATTTTACAACATTGAACTACCACGAGACTATTATTTGAAATAGTAGATTATAGGAGAGTATGTATAGTGAATTGAAAATCCTCATTATCATCAAGACACAACAAATATGTTGCACTAGCCATACAATCAACATGCCTATCATCTTTTTGGGGAACTAACTAGATGTCATATAATAAAAATTTAATCAATAAGTTAAAATATAATTCACAATATTTTGTCATGCTATCATTCTTAGCTTGATATAAACCATTTATTTGTTGCACAATCACCAAATATATTCAATTTCATAATTTGAAGGGGTAAAACAACTCGCAATCCAACAATAAGAGCCTTGTATTGTAAAATAATAATTGTGCATGAAATTTTTTGTTTATATGAAAGAGGGATTAGTTTCTTAGAAGGGGAAATGAGTATCACACCCACCCTAGCAGAATTTTTACACCTAGGTCCATCATAATACATTTTCCAAGCTTCATCTTTGTCCAAAGATAATATTCCTACATCAGGAGAGTAAATAGGAGTGATAATTTTATGTGAAGAAGGGGCCTCAACTAAATGGTTCCCTTTAAAGGATTTATGAGATATATATTTCAAATCAAATTCTATCAAAAGAAGAAGCCATTTCACCAATCGTCCCAATAAATCTATTTTAGCAAAGAGATACTTTAGCAGGTCAAGTTTTACTATCACACTGACTTCTACATTAAGGAGTTGATGTCAAAGTTATTAACATGTAAAAACTAAGGAAAGACATTTTTCTCTATCTTTGTATATTATCTCTCATAATCGGTCAAAGTAGGAGTAATATAATATATAGGATGCTCTTTACCATGATCATTATGTTGAATAAGAACCACACTTAATGCATTCAAAGATGTTGATGTATAAAGATAAAATGACTTATTAGTGTAATCACCTAAAAATGGTCATCTAGACTATTAGCCCCCTTTTCAACATTTTGGCTAAATTAATTTAATCACTTACCTAAGCCAAATTGTTAATAATCAATTTATTTGATTATAACCTATAGTTTGACTATGCTATCCTAAGTTCATTATTTGATTAAAAGAACATGTCCCCTTTTAATTAAATAAAACACCCCATTCTTCTAACCCATTTAAAGTGCACACATAAAGTCATTTTTCTATTTTACAATTAAAAGAAAAGGCTTTGTGATTTTTGTCTTATATGACAAGTCAACTTATATTCTATTGGTTGACTTGTGTGTGCACATCGATCACTCCTCTTTTCAAATTCCACCGTTGATCATCCACCATCTTCATCTTGATCTCTACCGTCCGTACAACTTTAAAAGGGAGAGAGATTTCCCCCTCAATCCATCTTCATTTTGAATATTGTTATGCTACAAGTTTTCTAACAGGTTTCTTTGGAGCTTTGTGGAGAACTTCTATTTCTTGTCTACATTTTCTCATACCATAGCATTTTAGCTTAGATTCATATTGCATGTTAGTTTAGCTTCTATTTTGCAATAATCTATCTCACATAATTTAATATTTGGATTGTAACACTCTCATCCATGCTTAGGATAGCTGCACTTTTCATATTCATTCTAGTTTAATCTTTAGTTGCATTGCATTCTTGAGGAACTCCTTGGGAAATTTGCATTCTTGCATCTTGTCTTTGGAACTTCCCATTGCATGGTTTACTAGCAAAAAGAGTATCTCTAAGGCTCATCTGAGAGCTTTCTTATTTTTGAAATATACTCTCTTGCACTCCGTGGATAGAGAGCTCTAAGCCGGCATCCAAGCATTCCAAACTCATAGAATTGTTTGGATAGAAGGGTTTAGAGTGGGACACTTTCGAGTGTACATTTTTGGCACCCACCGTGGGTACACTCGAAAGTGTCCCACTCTAAACCCTTCTACCCAAATGATTCCATTAGTTTGGAATGCTTGGGTGCCGGCTTAGAGCTCCCTATCCACGGAGTGCAAGAAGTTAGTATTCAAGCATGAAGGCTCTTAGCCAAGCCTTAGAAATGTACTTCTTGCTAGTAAACCATGCAATGGGAGGTTCTTTGAGACAAGAGAAAGAGTGAAAATTGTAATCACCTAAAAATGGTCATCTAGACTATTAGCTCCCTTTTCAACATTTTGGCTAAATTAATTTAATCACTTTCCTAAGCCAAATTGCTAATAATCAATTTATTTGATTATAACATATAGTTTGACTATGCTATCCTAAGTTCATTATTTGATTAAAAGAACATGTCCCCTTTTAATTAAATAAAAGACCACATTCTTCTAACCCACTTAAAGTGCACACATAAAGTCCTTTTTCTATTTTTCAATCAAAAGAAAAGGCTTTGTGACTTTTGTCTTATATGACAAGTCAACTTATATTCTATTGGTTGACTTGTGTGTGCACATGGATCACTCCTCTTTTTGAATTCCACTATTGATCATCCACCATCTTCATCTTGATCTCTACCATCCATACATCTTTAAAAGGGAGAGAGCTTTCCCCCTCAATCAATCCTCATTTGAATATTGTTATTTTGCAAGTTTTCTAACAGGTTTCTTTGGAGCTTTGTGGAGAACTTCTATTTCTTGTCTACATTCTCTCATACCATAGCATCTTAGCTTAGCTTTCATTTTTACATGTAGCTTAATCTCACATAGCTTAATAATGGTATTTTAACACTCTCATATATGTTTTAACATAGCTCCACTTTGCATCTTATTCTAGCTTAATTTTCATTTGCATTGCATTCTTGAGGAACTCCTTGGGACATTTGCATTCTTCCATCTTGTCTTTGGAACCTCCCATTGCATGGTTTACTAGCAAAAAGAGTATCTCTAAGGCTCATCTGAGAGCCCTTGAACTTGAAATACACTCTCTTTCACTCCATGGATAGGGAGCTCTAAGTCGGCATTCGAACATTCCAACTCATGGAATCATTTGGATAGAAGGGTTTAGAGTGGGACACTTTCGAGTGTACATTTTTTGCGCCCACCATGGGGCTTGAATCAAATTTCTAGCTCCATTTTTTTTTATTTTTCATCTCTAGTTTTTTATAGTAGTATATTGGATCTAATCAAATGCTTTTGTAGAATTATCACTTTGGTTTTAAGGCCAACCCATAAGTAAATTGGTTTGAAGGCCAAAAACTTAGTTGGTTTATAGATTTGATCATATCTTTTAAACCGCTTGGATTTTGGTTCTAAAATTTTTTTTGCAAGTTGGGTATATTCTTAAAATGTCTAAGTCCAATTTTTAGAGCATTTTGATGTGATTTTCGAGAGTTATGAATTTTTCTTTTTTTTTTTCATAAAAAGCCATTTTCGATCGCAAATCAGCGAATTTTTTTTAAAAACTTACATTTTCAAAAATTATTTTCAATTCTAATTGGGGTTCTTTCTTTGTGTTTTGAATTTTGAGGTCGTATTAGGGATCAAAAACCCAATTTGATAAATCTGGCATGTTTTGACAAAATCGATCTCTAGGGAGCAAATAAAGAGATTTTTTTGAATTTCTTGCATTTTTGGAAAGATCTTTGATTTTTAGTAAGGTTCTCTTCTTTTTATTTCTATTTTTGA
The DNA here is from genome assembly GCA_028749045.1 of Cupressus sempervirens. NCBI lineage: Eukaryota > Viridiplantae > Streptophyta > Pinopsida > Cupressales > Cupressaceae > Cupressus > Cupressus sempervirens. The sequence continues at coordinate 484,598,768 of CM053786.1, forward strand.
ATCCGAAATAATAGCAAAAAAGTCTAATCTTGTTGACTAGATCAAAAGCAAAGAGTAAAAATGAGAGCATTTGTGATTAGTTTGCACTTTCTTTGCATGCACTTGGTTGGAAGATAACTTGGATATTTGAGGCAACTAACCATTTTTTATTGCATTATTTTTATGTTATTTCACACTAACTTGTGGTGCTAACAAGTTGTTATTGCAGGTTGCCATCCTTGTGAAAAAAAAAATTGAAAGATTGCATAAAAAGAACGCATGTCAAAGCTTCAAATGCACAAGGGCTACTAACAATTTTTTGCAGGGCTGCCCAACGCATAAAAACCAAATTTTACTTGTTCTTCACTTTTGCATGTGTGGCATATACTAGTTGTTTATTTTTAGGCACATTAAAACTTACAATTGAGATCTTTTGGTGATAGGAGAGTATGCTCTTCACCCTTGTGGTGAATCAGAAATCTTGACTTACCATTTGGTTTCAAGAGTAAGAGGCAACTAAATCTTCCTGGTGTGTTTGGGAGAAAATTATTGGAATATGAGAGTATGCTCTTCACCCTTGTGGTGAATCAAAAATCTTGACTTCTAAAAGTTGATCCACACTTCGTGTAGTTAAAATCCTTTAGAGGGCTTGCTCTCGGACAACCTGAGAGGAACGACCCAAGTGGGGACAAGCTGACTACCTAGCTCTTCCAACCCACTATAAACTCAAGGCTATCAAAGACACAAAACTTTGGTAGACATAGTGTTTGTCTTTGCCTAGTGTGATCAATTATGAGATTTTGACCATAGGGAGATCACTAGGTAAGAATGCTTAAGGTACTCTTGTGATCGCGAGATCGGTTAATCATCGCAAGGTGAGGTGTCCCGTAATTGGGAGCAAGAGGAACACTATGAATGGAAGCCCTATCTAAACACCCTAAGTTAGTAACTACCCTTTTTTAGCCGCTCAACTTCTTGGTGCAAGGATCGATCCTAGTGGACTACCCAGATCACCCCAAGATTTTACACTCATCATCTGTGTTCCCTTGGTTATGCTTATGACATTTCTATGACAAAGCCAATATCTCTTGTGGGCAACCACTTGGTGTGAGGTGAAGGAGCATCAAGCATGGGCCAAGTTTTTGAGTAATGAACCATGTCCTTTAGGTAGATATTGCTTGATGTGTTCTCGAATGTGCTATACCAGTGAAAATATTTTGAACATACACATGATGATAATTCTAGGGAATTTTTTTGAGACGTCACATATGCTTGTATCATGCAAGGTTGCTTTGTCCCTTTCTTGATTGTTTGAAGAATACTCCATGTGTCACTATCTTGCTTGGAAAGAAATTTCTTTTGAACATCAAATTTTCTATGCTATCAATTATTGTCAAACTTTGTCAACCAAGTCAAAATTTAAAGTGAAAACATTTTCTTGTGTTACTTACTAAGGGGGGTTTCATCATTTGGCTATGATTTTTTATGTCTCTAGTGCTTAAACATGCTTAAAGTGGTTCTTTGGTCTTAGTGCTCTAGGTCTTTTTGTCTTCATGGTCTATGCATGCTTGCTAGTTATCCTTTTGCTAAAATGGTTGCCTTGATTTCTTGACTATACTCTTGGGTTAGAGAGTTGTTCACTTGTCACCCCACTTGCTCTATCTATTTGGCTATTTGGGCATCTTGCCTAGCTATTGACTTGAGTCATTCATGTCGTAAGTTTCTTGGACATATTGTTTGACAAGTCACTTTAATCTCTCTCTACTATCTTGGCAAGTAAACACTCTACCTCCTATAGTTTCAACATCAAGTTATCTTCTAGGCTCTTTTATGCTTGGCTTTGCATCTACCACTATGGAATTCAAATCTTGTGCTACCAAACCTCAACCAAATCTAGATGATCATGATATCCTACATATCACTAAAGAGTTCCAAGATCTATATGTGCAATACAAAGAACTAGAAGAGACAAATGATCTTTCTTACCTTCATCTCTCTAAGCGCATGATAGAAATGAAGTCTAAACTTGAGAAAAGGTTAGAGGAAAAGATTGCATCATTACATGAATCTTCCTTAAGGTCTTTAAATGCATGTGAGTCACCTTCTTTGAGGTCATCCTCTTCTTCTAGGTCTACATGCTCTACTTCAAGACATCAAATGTCTTCATCTTCTAGATCTAAAGACCTCCTTAGAGAGAAAGAAAGTGATACCTACTTTGAGCCTATGCCAAAATTTCATGATGGACCTATCTTTGACCAATACAATGATGAAGACATGGATGCATACCATTCAATTGAGAAACAAAAAAAGGACTCTAGACACAATTTTGATAGAAATTTTACTCCCTTGGAAGATTCTTATGATGACACTTTGCAAAAACTTCTTAGCAATAAGATCATCATGTTACCAAAGTCTAGCTCATATGGAAATCCATTCTTGGATAACTATTGTGCCTATCATCGATCTAATGACCATGCTACTTTTGATTGTATAGAGCTGAAACTTAAAATCCAAGATCTCATTGATGATGAGATTGTTGATCTTGGAACCTCTAGTGACTCATGTGGTGAAGATACTTCTCTTGAGAAAGATCATATTAATGAACCTATGTCTAGTGATGGTTTCCTTGATACCTCCACTTCTTCTAACACTTGTGCATCTCCCAACACCTCAAAGCTTTCCAACACGCCTCCATCAAATAAAGAACCTAATGCTTTCCAAATTGACTACGTGTATCCTCAAGGGCTATCTCTAAAAGAAACTCAAGCTAACCTTCACTTGGCTGCAAACCTTTTCCATGCTACTAATCTTAAACATCCTCAACCTTCATGCAATACTATACCTAATCCAAGCACTACTCCATTCACTCTTCATTCTCCCTTGTCCTTAGAAGTGGCTCCGTGTCAAGAGGACTCTCAAAAAGAAAAAGCTGTAAATTTCAAGAAAGATCAAGATCAAGCACCCTTTCATCTCTTTCAAGATTTTTCCCCTCCATATCCTATAACTTGTCCACCTTCTAAGTATGATGAAGATACCACTTCCATTATCTCCCTTGAGCTTACTGAAAATTATGAGAAAAGTTCTTTCATATGCTATCTAAAGCTACTTGTCAAGATCAAAGCGTCCCCTCATGTTCTACTTCTCCACATCCACTTCAAAATTGTGCTCAAGCTTCAAGTGCTACTATTAAAAATGTTGTTCCTATCAAAGGTACTCATGAGTCTATTGATGGTTTTGACCACGTTGCTCACTCTAAAGATGTTGATATCCCTTTTCACTATCCATTTGCATCTCCTAAGTCTATCCTTGGTCCTTATCCATCAAAGCTAAAGCCTTCAAACCTTCCATCTATATTGGGACCTTATGTTCCTTCATCTCCTACACTTTCCACTCCTAGCTCTCCCATCATACCTCAAGATCAACAAAGACACTCATCCTTGATGAATTTTCACCCATCTATACTTCTAAACCATTCATATCATCCTTATTCATCCACAAATCCCAAGTCCTTTGGAAGTGAGAATAAACATAAGAATCCATTGAAAAAGAAAGATCACTATGTCCCATCTAACCGACATGTGAAGGCTAAGAAGGAGAATGCACAAAAGAGACCGCAAAGGTCCACTACTCAAAGAGCTAAACCAAAGAAAATATGGGTTCCTAAACCCATTATTGAAGAAATGTGTTTTGAAGTATCCAAAGGAAAGTCTAAAGTTATATGGATTCCCAAGTCTCTTTTAAAAGGCTTGAATATTGAAAATACTTCAAAGTTGACATTCAAGCTTCCAAAGGCTTCCATTCCATCTTCTTCCAAAAATCTTCCTAAAAATATTCCAAAGCCTTCCACTCCACTTTTTTCCAAATCTCTTCTACCACCTCATACATCTAAATCTCAAGCTATTTCATCCATGATTCCTCCATTGTTCCAATACCCTTCAAGGTGTGTGTCAATGTTGATCTTGTCCAATATTTCAGCTATCCTCATGAAATCCTCTAAAGCTTACACTTACTTTTCATACATGAACTCTTATCCTCCATATACTCTTTCTACTACCATTTCTCTTTCATCACCCTATCAACATATTTGAGCATGCCTTTCTATGGTCTTGGTTTATCATGACTTATCTTTCCTATAGGAGCACTATCTACATTCAAAAATCTTGAGCTCTTTTTAAAAATTCAAAAAAAAAATGAAAAAAATGAAAATGTGCCTTGGTGAAAACCACTTCTTGTGGCACCTTGGTAGCAAAAGTAAAGAGAAATAAATTTATCCTATGGTGAAAACTACTTCTTGTGGCACCTTGGATAAGTACCATGATGAAAACCTGCCAAATAGGCATCATGTGTAATTCGTCCACCATCCATTTATCCCTTCTTCTCTCTTTGATCTTCACAATGTTAAGCTATCTTTGCATATTGGCTATCTTATCCATGATATTTTCTATTGTGCTCTCCCATTCACTCATAGCCTCTATCTTGAGCTTTATTCTTATTGCTCTATCCCATCGCTATCCTATCTAGTTGACCCCTTGGTCTTGATCACAATAAAATAAATCATGGTTCTCATAGGTTTCTTGACATGGCTACTCTTTTGGACTACACGCTTCATGCTATATCACCTATTGGCTTCACTACTTATCCCACATGCTATCTTTCTCATTACTTCCATTTCTTATTCAAAACATGCTTCATATGACTATTTTACCTCTTTCCCTAGTGTGGGTACTCTTGAGGAGTCAATCCTTAAGGATCACTTTTACTTGCTTCATACTCTTTTCTTATCCATCTCTTCTTATCCACTAGCTTGTTTCTCCATCGTGTCCTATACCTTGCTAGACATTGGGAGAAAATGATGTGATCTTGCTTGAGAACTAGTGATCTCTAAAACCTTCTAAAAAATTCCAAAAAAAAAATCATATATGATGCTGAAAAAATTCTTAAAATCAAAAAATGTCCTGAAAAAATGATCATCTTAGTGAAAACCTAGCAATAGGCACTTCGATGTATCACCAAAAAAGAAAAAAAAAAAAAAAGTCTTGAAAAAATCTATCAAGTGGTGAAAACCTGGAAATAGACACTACTTGAAACCCTTGCACCTATGTCTATCAATGTCAATCACCTACTTTGCTTCACATTTCCTAGCTTGGAATTGTTTCTTGTCCTCGTCTTAGGGGCACAACTGCTTAGCCTATTGAGCTATTCTTGTGCATTAGGGTTTCTTGGACAACTCACAAAATAGTGTTTCTCAACACTAACCCCACCCACTTTGACATCAAGTGTTTTTCAACACTTTACAGATAGTTTACCTATGGTCTCCAATGTCGCGATATTTCTCACTATCAGAATCAAGTCTGGAAGAAATGGCCAAGTGACTTGCACACACGCACTTTAACACTTAAACGACTGAGCTATGCTGATCTTTATCTACTTTGTGTGCTATCTATGATGATTTCTTTGCCATGTGTTCCCTCCCTAATAGTCTTTCAAGGATGTCATTGACTAGAAGACTGGGGGCATGGGACATGTTTTCTTGATTTATGCTTGTGGGTATACTTTGTTTGTCTATAGTGTTGTAAGCATCTGTGCTTGTCCTATTCAACACTTTGACTTATAAATGTATCATCCTTGACTGTTTCGCAAGATCGCACTTGGGGTTTATCCTGGCACTTATGCCCTGATATAGGTGTAATCTTGCTAAATTAAACTTAGGGAATCTAATCACGTAGTTATCTTGACTTACATGTCTCTGATGCTTAGATTGGATTTCCACATACCTATCTGATATCGATCATATTCATACCTTCATAGTTATACTAGTGATGGTTGTATGATCTCATGATGTCCCTAATAAATGCTCAATGATGAAATTAAGAATCTAAATGTTATGCGCTTCTTGCTGGTAAACCACTTTGCATATTAGCTTACATTTTAGGTTCATTTTCTAGCTTAGTCTTGCATTCTTGCATATGGGGAGAGCTCTCTCTTCATCTTTTTGTGGACATATCGGCTAACTCCTTTCATATATTTTCTTTACTTTCTTCTTACTCATGTCTTTTCACCTTCTTAATCTATCACTTCATCTCTTTTATATCTTGTCATCACATTATATAAAGTTTTGACCTCTTAAATAATTTTGACTTCCTAGATTCATTTTCGGGATCGAAATCCAAATTCGAGTTCATCTTGATGGTCAAAATTGTCTTTTAAAATTCTACTTTCTTCTAAGTAGTTAGCTGACCTTTTGAGGTCTAATCTCTGAATCATCACTGGGGACATCTTCATTTCTTCATGTCTTCATCATTTCCATACTTCATATCTACTTAAATTCACTATTTCATGTCTAAAATCACCTTTCTACTCATTTCGACCTTATTTTTATGCTATATCCTTCAAGGTCAACTCTACTCAAATTGGGGCATTTTATCAATTTTTTTATATAGTCATTCTTGGGTTCTAATCATCTATCTGTCATCTTGGACATTGCTATATTCTAATTTTCTCATTTCTAGCCAATTTTTGCATCCCCTTACCTCATTTCAATTTCGATCCCGAGGGGGCAGAAATACTCTATCACTACTTAGGAGCGTTTGTTTGATCTTCTCACTTGCTCTCACTCTATCCACTTTTCTAAGTGTTAGTATTCTTCTTGAATTCTGACATCATCTCTTCCTAGTGTTCAGTACTACTGCTATCAGGCTGTGCATTCAGGACTTGCTATCTATTTCTGCATTTCACTCTTCGGAATTAGACATCTATATCTATCATCACCTACTTAGCTTCGATTTTCTTTGACATAATGTGTTCCCAGATCGATCACGCATTAGTCAAAGAGGGGCAAATGTAATCACCTAAAAATGGTCATCTAGACTATTAGCTCCCTTTTCAACATTTTGGCTAAATTAATTTAATCACTTACCAAAGCCAAATTGCTAATAATCAATTTATTTGATCATAACCTATAGTTTGACTATGCTATCCTAAGTTCATTATTTGATTAAAAGAACATGGCCCCTTTTAATTAAATAAAAGACCCCATTCTTCTAACCCACTTAAAGTGCACACATAAAGTCCTTTTTCTATTTTGCAATTAAAAGAAAAGGCTTTGTGACTTTTGTCTTATATGACAAGTCAACTTATATTCTATTGGTTGACTTGTGTGTGCACATGGATCACTCCTCTTTTTGAATTCCACCATTGATCATCCACCATCTTCATCTTGATCTCTACCATCCATACATCTTTAAAAGGGAGAGAGCTTTCCCCCTCAATCAATCCTCATTTGAATATTGTTATGCTGGAGGTTTTCTAACAGGTTTCTTTGGAGCTTTGTGGAGAACTTCTATTTCTTGTCTACATTCTCTCATATCATAGCATCTTAGCTTAGCTTTCATTTTTACATGTAACTTAATCTCACATAGCTTAATAATGGTATTTTAACACTCTCATATATGTTTTAGCATAGCTCCACTTTGCATCTCATTCTAGCTTAATTTTCATTTGCATTGCATTCTTGAGGAACTCCTTGGGACATTTGCATTCTTCCATCTTGTCTTTGGAACCTCCCATTGCATGGTTTACTAGCAAGAAGAGTATCTCTAAGACTCATCTGAGAGCCCTTGAACTTGAAATACACTCTCTTGCACTCCATGGATAGGGAGCTCTAAGCCGGCATTCGAACATTCCAACTCATGGAATCGTTTGGATAGAAGGGTTTAGAGTGGGACACTTTCAAGTGTACAAAAATATCTTCAAGGAATCCCTCAAGAATGCAATGCAAGTATGGAAACTAAGCTAAGATGATAATGCAAAATGCAGCTATGTTAAGCATGTATGAGAGTGTTACAATACCATTATTTAAACTATGTGAGATTATTTCAAGAAATTAAAGCTAAACTAACATGCAACTATGCTAAGAATGCCATATGATCTTATGCTAATATGATGGAATGAGAGAATGAGACAAGAAATGAGAAGTTCTCCACAAAGCTCCAAAGAAACCTATTAGAAAACTTGCAGCATAACGATATTCAAAAGATGGATTGATAGTGAAAATGACACTTGGACCCCTTTTATAGCCTCCAAACTCATTTTGACCTAATTTTTAAACTCCTCAAAATTGTGCGAAAACTGCACCCCTAGCTAATTTCGACATCCTGGATCCATTTTTGGGATCAAAATTAAAATCAGAGTTCATCTTGATGGTCAAAATTGCATTTTAAAATTTTACCTTCTTTTGAGCCATTAGCTGACCGTTTGAGGTCTAATATTTGAATCATCGTTGGGGCATCTTCATGACTTCATCATTTCTATGCTTCGTATCTACTTCTATTCACCTTTTCACATCTAAATCCTCTTTCTACTCAATTTGACCTAATATTTATGATTTATCTTTCGCGGTCAACTTTGGTCAAAATGGGGCATTTTATCAGTTTCTTATAGTCATTCTTGGGTTCTAATCATCTATCTGTCATCTTGGACATTGATCTATTCTAATTTCCCATGTCTAGCTACTTTCTACTTCCTCTTACCTCATTTCAATTGCGATCCCGAGGGGGCAAAAATACTCTATTGCTGATTGTTACAGCTATCTATTTCTTAGGAGCATTTGTTTGACCCCTTCACTTGCTCTTGATCTATTCACTTTGCTAGATTTTAGAATTCTTTTCGGATCCTAACATCATCTTCCTAATGTTCAGTACTACCGCTATCAGGTTGTGCATTCAGGACTTGCTATCTATTTCTGCATTTCATTCTTTGGAATCAAATATCTATATCTATCATCGCCTACTTGGCTTCGATTTTTTTTGACATAATGTGTTCCCAGATCAATCACGCATTAGTCAAAGAGGGGCAAATGTAATCACCTAAAAAAGTTCATCTAGACTATTAGCCCCCTTTTCAACATTTTGGCTAAATTAATTTAATCACTTACCTAAGCCAAATTGTTAATAATCAATTTATTTGATTATAACCTATATTTTGACTATGCTATCCTAAGTTCATTATTTGATTAAAAGAACATGTCTCCTTTTAATTAAATAAAACACCCCATTCTTCTAACCCACTTAAAGTGCACACATAAAGTCATTTTTCTATTTTACAATTAAAAGAAAAGGCTTTGTGATTTTTGTCTTATATGACAAGTCAACGTATATTCTATTGGTTGACTTGTGTGTGCACATGGATCACTCCTCTTTTCAAATTCCACCATTGATCATCCACCATCTTCATCTTGATCTCTACCATCCGTACAACTTTAAAAGGGAGAGAACTTTCCCCCTCAATCCATCTTCATTTTGAATATTGTTATGCTGCAGGTTTTCTAACAGGTTTTTTTGGAGCTTTGTGGAGAACTTCTATTTCTTGTCTACATTCTCTCATACCATAGCATTTTAGCTTAGATTCATGTTGCATGTTAGTTTAGCTTCTATTTTGCAATAATATATCTCACATAGTTTAATATTTGGATTGTAACACTCTCATCCATGCTTAGGATAGCAGCACTTTTCATATTCATTCTAGTTTAATCTTTAGTTGCATTGCATTCTTGAGGAACTCCTTGGGACATTTGCATTCTTGCATCTTGTCTTTGGAACCTCCCATTGCATGGTTTACTAGCAAGAAGAGTATATCTAAGGCTCATCTGAGAGCCTTCTTATTCTTGAAATATACTCTCTTGCACTCCATGGATAGGGAGCTCTAATCCGGCATCCAAGCATTCCAAAGTCGTGGAATCGTTTGGATAGAAGGGTTTAGAGTGGGACACTTTCGAGTGTACATTTAGGTTGTGCAAGTTTCAAGATAGGAGGATTAATAAGAAAATCCTTAAATTGTTGAAATTCTTGTTGACATTCATCATTTAAAGAGAAAGTAGAATCCTTCTTAAGAAATAAGGTGAATGGAATAACTCTATTGATCAAATTTGAAATAAATATTTGAATAACTTGTATCTTCCCTTGTGAACTCTAAAGTTATGATATATTCTTAGGAGGAGGCATATTAACAATAGCCTCTATCTTTTTAGTATCAACTTCAATACCATGACTAGAAATAATAAACCCAAGTAGCTTTCCAGTGTCAACCTCGAAGGAACACTTTTGAGGATTCAAGAACATGTTATAACTTCTTGTTTATTCAAAACTATTTCTCAAGATAACCACATGTTCTTCACACTTAATTGATTTAGCAATAATGTCATCAATATAATCCTCAAGGATCTTATGTATGTAATCATGAAATATGAGTCATAGCATATTAATAAGTTGTGCCTACATTTTTTAATCCAAAAGTAATCATAACCCAATAAAACATTCCCCAAGGTGTTATAAATGTGGTATTATATTGATCTTCTAGGGGAATAAATATTTGATTATAAAAATCCATCCATGAATGATAACAAAGCATGCCTAGTGGTAGAATCCACTATCGTATCTATATTACATAAAGTGAAATCATCCTTCAAGGAAGATTTGTTTAAATCTTGAAAGTTAGTGCACATGAGAATTTAATTTTCTTCGAAACAAATAATGACAATGTTTGAGAACCAATGAGAATAACCAATAGAATGAATGAAACCAACATCCAATATCTTTTAAATATTTGATTTAACAAGAAGAGTGGTACTCATATTCATCATTCAATTTTTTTGTTTAACTGATTTAGCATTTGATTCGAAAACAATGTTATGTGTCACAATCTTAGGATCAATGCCAAGCACATAAGAATAAGACCATGCAAAAATATCTTTAAATTCCTTTAATAAATCACTCAATTTTTTATGTTCATCTCAAGTGAAACATTTTCCAATATTTATCACTTTTTCATAATCCATAGAATCTATCTAAACATCAATAGTTTATGTTATAAGCAACTTACTCTTCATAGGATCTTCAAGAGGGAAGTTTTCATCATATATGTTCTCATAAGTCATATCTTATCCAAAATAACCATCAATATTTAAGCAATATGGTCTTCTCTTATTATGATGAAAGGAAGGAATATTATTATAAACCCCTAAAAAATCCATTAAAGCATCATAATCAGAACAAAGATCCATTTTTCACTGTTTTGTCAAAATCCAAAAGATCTGAGTTACTTAGTTTAAGAGGTCCACTGCAAATGTGATTAATTAAGATAAAATATCAAATGTTGTTTGTAAGGGTCAAATCCCAATCCAAATTTATGTTTAGGAAATCCACTATCCAAAGGAATGTGTATTCATTGCTCAAATGTTCCACAACCTTTACCATTAAATCCATATCTCTTTAGCAAAGTCTATCAAGGACTGTAACAATCATCAATTTTCTTAGGAGTTAGAGGTGCTTCATAATTTTGTATATCATAACTACTAGGCTTAATAATTTCCACTATTTCTTCAGTAGAAGCGTGTACAAATGTGTTTTTCAACTCACCTAAAAATGTAGTAGATATCTTCTTTTTTCAGTTCAATCTATTTCATAAAAGATAAATATGATAATTTATATTTCTCAATAAATATAGTATTAAAATCCAAGATGCCACAATCATCCTTAGGAAGAGAAGAAGGGTTTTTATTCTTTGTCAATTCTTCCTTAGTTTCAAGTTGTGTAGGTTCTTGCATAGAAGAAGCTTGATCATATTTGATATTTAAACAGGGATTAGGTGTATCATTTGCATGAATGGTATACATGATATTAGTGTGAACAAAATTCACCTTCCTATAAAGTGCAAAAGGAACAATATGCATTGCATGAATCCAAGGTCTTCCTAAGAGTAAGTTATAATTCAACTAGTCGGGCATGACATGCATTAAAGTCTCTAAGATGACAAGAGCAACTGTAACGGGTAATGTTATAATCACCAAAGTATGTTTAGAAATATTTTCAAGTCCACAAATAGGCACATAATTATTTTGAATAGTTGAAATATTGGCTTGAAAGGCTTTTAACATATCCATGCTACAAAAATTCAAGCCTAAACCATTATCGATTAAAGTACAATGTATGGTGTTTCTATTAATAGACACATCAACCATAAGAGAATCATACCAATTTTAAACCTCTAGAGGAGGATAATAATCTTAAGTGAATATAATAGGAGTAACTATAATCACCCAAAAATTGTCATCTAGAAAATAAGTCCCCTATGATCACATCTTATGCTTAATCAATTCTACAGAATTTATTCAATCACTTATCTTTGATGAAATCATCGTTTAATTATTTATTTGACTATAACCTATTGTTTGACCACCTTATCCTAAGTTTTTATTTAATTAGAAGAACTTGCTCTATTTTAATTAAATAAAACCACTTTATTCCTATGTGTGCACATAAAAGGAATTTTCCCAACTTAGAAATAAAAGAAAGGGCACTTTTATCTACACTTGAATGCACACTTTCCAAGGAAAGTGGAATCTCTTTTCTCCTCCACACATCTTTTGTCTCTCAACCACAACTGTAATCTTGCCTCTCAAGATTCTTGTGCACCAAAGTCAATGTGAGACTCATTCTCCACCATAGATTTTTCCTCTCCACCATAGATTTTTCTTCTTAGTCTATATTGTCCACTTTTCTTTATAAGGAGGCTCTCTCCCCACTCTTTAATAATCTTTTGAGTTTATTCTATTATTATGCTATAGGTTTTTCTCTAGAGCACTTGAAGAACTTACCTTCCTCTTGGCATCCTTGTATTTTTTAAGCACTCTTGCACTCATCTTAGCTTAGTAATCATTATAGCTTAGTACCTACAACATAGCTTACTCTTTTACTTTCATTGTACTTAGATTAGATTTCCTTTCTTATATTTTTACGTCATTTAGATTAGTTGGAATTTTTATCCTAGATCAATTTTCATTACATTTCCTTTCAATTGATTCTTTGATATTGCATCATTGATTTTGTCTTCAATATTCTACTCTATAGTGCACCTTATAAGGGTCACTATTGGGTTCATTTGAGAGTCAACCACTTATACTCTTTGATATCTTGCATGTCATACATAGGAATCTATAAGATACCTATAAAGTCTCTCCTTCTATGTCATTATTTGAGAATGATGGTTTATATAAGTGTGCTACATTTTGTGCATACATTTTTGGTGCCCGCTATGGGGCTAGACCCTTGTGTAATGAAGAGTTTTAAAAGCTACTCGCAAAATTTGTCCAAAACTATCAATTAGGCCTAATCTTGCTTAATTTGGGTTAGTATTGTTAGAGATAAAACCTAGTTGCAAATCCTTTAAATATTTTTTTAGGCCCAAAAGGGTGTCTATAATTGAAATTTAATCTAGGTTTCATTTAGGATTTGAAGAAGATAAACTCAAATTATAGATTTGGGGGGTTAATTGTTTTAAGTCACTTTTAGACCTTCTTGCAACAAAATAGGTTGTGGGTTATTTGGGGACATAAGAAAATAATCCATTCTTCTATGTTGAATCTAAATAACCCATCTACTCATTCATCATTAATAAGAATTGTATATTTGATCAAATCGTAGTTGTTGGAGGGATTGTAAGAAAGTAGTCCTTAGGAAGGAATAAGGTTCAAGGTCAATTTGGTTGGAAAATTAGTAACTCAACTAAAAATTATTATATTATCCTATTAGATACTTTTGGAAGGTGGAGGACAAGTCCTAAGTGATCCTTGGTAAGGCTACTTATGAGACAACACTTAGATGGTCATTAAGACATTGATAAAAAAACTTGTTTTTGAATTAGTTAAGCCACAAACTGCATTGTATTATTGATCGCCTATCCATTATGTCATTACTGCATTAATCAAACTATTGAGTTGTAATCATAGATATTTCATCTTAATTTTGTGGTTTACACAAACCCAAGATCTCTCCACTTGACTCATCGTAGATTTGACAAACCAAACAAATCATCTGTCACTTGTTACTAAATGTTTTAGAAGTTGCACTATCATCAGTCATTCATGCCTTTCTTCACTTTAATAATAGAAGTTGTACAAATGATATTTCAAATTCATTCCCAAATATCTCCTAATGATCACAACACACTAAGATCCACTGCAACACCTTGATCGTGATGTTTATGCTTGGCAACATACTAGGAACACTAGGTCGATAGTTAACATCAATGACAACATAATAAATTATCATCATGCAATAAAATTTGTGCCATGACATTAATAACATCACTTTCCATCACAAGATCAGTTATGCCAACACAAGGATCCAAGGTCCTTAGAACCAAGGTTTCACAATCAAAACATCAACAAGTATAAATCATATAGACGAGACTTTTTTGAGAAAAAATTAATTCAAAAGACACGCTTCAATCTTGGAAATTTAGACAATAAAAATCTAAATCAAACTTCAAAACAATATAAAGTTGTCTCTTCCATACCCTTTTGGTTAGAGACCACTCATACAATCTCAAACAAGAACAACCTAGATGAAAATTTCTTAAAAGTATATCCCACTAACAGAGAGGAACAAGAAATTAACTAATATGATGACATAAACCCTTTTGTCTAATCAAAATGTCCACAAAGATTACACAACAACAATTCTAGTACCTACAAACCCAAGTAGATGATCTTAAAAGTGATGAAGGATGCTCCCCTTAATACCGTAAACTCATAACAAAAACAAAGTAACAATAGCAAATGCGAGAACAAAATATGGACTTCTTATTTGCACTGCAAATGTGGAATTACAGAATTCATAAGTACAATATGCTAACCCACATGGGTACCTTCATTATAATAAATTGCTTCAAGCCTTTCTTAAATAGGCAATTTTATGTCGCCCAGGAAGGTTCTAGACATTGAAACTTAATAACTAGGAATGAAAACCCCTAACAATATATATAGAGTCGGCTAAATACATCTTTGACAATTATCTTAGATATTTTAGGTAGCCCAACTTTGGAAGGCAATAACTCTCAAACCATTGCTTCAATTGGCTATTATAACTGTACACTTGATTTGTGTCATGCTCTAAACCATTCTATCCAAACACTTCCATGAGTTGGAATGCTTAGATGCCATCTTAGAGCTCCCTATCCACGGAGTGCAAGAAGCTAGTATTCAAGCATGAAGGCTCTCGGCCAAGCCTTACAAATGTGCTTCTTGCTAGTAAACCATGCAACAGGAGGTTCTTTGAGACAAGAGCAAGAATGCAAGTGTCTACAATGATTTCCTCAAAGATGCAATGCAATATGGAAGACTAAACTTGAATGGAAATGCAAGATGCAACTATGCTAAACATGGATGAGAGTATTACAAAACCAAATATTTAAACTATGTGAGATTATTGCAAGAAATCAAAGCTAAACTAAAATGCAACTATGCTAAGAATGCCATATGATCTTATGTTAATATGATGGAATGAGAGAATGAGACAAGAAATGAGAAGTTCTCCACAAAGCTCCAAAGAAACCTGTTAGAAAACCTGCAACATGACAATATTCAAAACCTGGATTCCTTTGAGGGGGAAAGCTCTCTCCCTTTTAAAGATATATGGACGGTAGAGATCAAGATCAAGATGGTGGATGATCAACTGTGGAATTCAAAGAGAGTGAAATATGTGCACACACAAGTCAACCAATAGAATATAAATTGACTTGTATATAAGACAAAAGTCACAAAGCCTTTTCTTTTAATTACAAAATAGAAAAAGGACTTTATGTGTGCACTTTAAGTGGGTTAGAAGAATGGGGTCTTTTGTTTAATTAAAAGGGGACATGTTCTTTTAATCAAATAATGAACTTAGGATAGCATAGTCAAACTATAGGTTATAATCAAATAAATTGATTGTTAGCAATTTGGTCTAGGTAAATGATTAAATTAATTTAGCCAAAATGTTGAAAAGGGGGTTAATAGTCTAGATGACCATTTTTAGGTGATTACATTTGCCCCTCTTTGACTAATGCGTGATCGATCTGGGAACACATTATGTCAAAGAAAATCGAAGCCAAGTAGGCGATGATAGATATAGATGTCTAATTCTGAAGAGTGAAATGCAGAAATAGATAGCAAGTCCTGAATGCACAACCTAATAGCAGTAGTACTGAACACTAGGAAGATGATGTTAGGATCTGAAAAGAATTCTAACACCTAGCAAAGTGAATAGATCAAGATCAAGTGATAAGGTCAAACAAATGCTCCTAAGAAATAGATAGCTGTAACAATCAGCAATAGAGTATTTCTACCCCCTCAGGATCGAAATCGAAATGAGGTAAGGGGACATAGAAACAAGCTAGATATGAGAAAATTGAGAATATAGCAATGTCCAAGATGACAGATAGATGATTAGAGCCCAAGAATGACTATAAAAAAATTGATAAAATGTCCCAGTTTGACTAGAGTTGACCTTGAAGGATATAGCATAAAAATTAGGTCAAAACGAGTAGAAAGGTGATTTTAGACATGAAACAGTGAATTGAAGTAGATATGAAGTATCGAAATGATGAAGACATGAAGAAATGAAGATGCACCAGTGATGATTCAGAGATTAGACCTCAAAAGGTCAGCTAACTACTCAAAAGAAAGTAGAATTTTAAAAGACAATTTTGACCATCAAGATGAACTCGAATTTGGATTTCGATCCCGAAAATGAATCTAGGACGTTGAAATTATTTAAGAGGTCAAAAATTTATATAATGTGATGATAAGATAGAAAAAAGATGAAGCGAAAGATTAAGAAGGTGAAAAGACATGAACAAGAAGAAAGTAAAGAAATATATGAAAGGAGTTAGCTGATATGTCCACAAAAAAGATGAAGAGAGAGCTCTCCCCATATGCAAGAGTGCAAAACTAAGCTAGGAAATAAACCTAAAATGCAAGCTAATATGCAAAGTGGTTTACCAGCAAGAAGCACATAACATTTAGATTCTTAATTTCATCATTGAGCATTTATTAGGGACATCATGAGATCATACAACCATCACTAGTATAACTATGAGGATATGAATATGATCGATATTAGATAGGTATGTGGAAATCCAATCTAAGCATCAAAGACATGTAAGTCAAGATAACTACACGATTAGATTCCCTAAGTTTAATTTAGCAAGATTACACCTGTATCAAGGCATAAGCGCCAAGATAAACCCTGAGTGCGGTCTTGCAAAATAGTCAAGGATGATACATTTATAAGTCAAAGTGTTGAATAGGAAAAGCACGAATGCTTACAACACTATAGATAAACAAAGTATACCCACAAGCAGAAATCAAGAAGACATGCCCCATGCCCCCAGTCTTCTAGTCAATGACATCCTCGAAAGACTATTAGGGAGGGAACACATGGCAAAGAAATCATCATAGACAGCACACAAAGTAGATAAAGATTAGCATAGCTTAGTTTTTTAAGTGTTAAAGTGTGTGTGTGTGTGTGTAAGTCACTTGGCCATTTCTTCAAGACTTGATTCTGATAGTGAGAAATATCACGACATCAGAGACCATAGGTAAACTATCTGAAAAGTGTTGAAAAACACTTGATGTCAAGGTGGGGGAAGTGTTGAGAAACACTATTTTGTGAGTTGTCAAAGAAACCCTAATGCACAAGAATAACTCAATAGGCTAAGTAGTTGTGCCCCCAAAATGAGGACAAGAAACAATTCCAAGCTAGGAAATGTGTAGCAAAGTGGATGATTGAGACTAATAGACATAGGTGCAAGGGTTTCAAGTAGCGCCTGTTTCCAAGTTTTCACCACTTGACAGATTTTTTCCAGGACTTTTTTCAATTTTTTTTGTATTTTTGATTTTTTTGGTGATACATCAAAGTGCCTATTGCTAGGTTTTCACTAAGAAGATCTTTTTTTCAAGACATTTTCTGATTTTTAGGATTTTTTCAGCATCATATATGATTTTTTTGGATTTTTTAGAATAATTTAGAGACCACTAGTTCTCAAGCAAGATCACATCATTTTCTCCCAATGTCTAGCAAGGTGTAGGACATGATGGAGTAGAAAGTTGATGGATAAACAGATGCATAAGAAAGGAATGTGAAGCAAGTGAAAGTGATCCTCAAGAACTGACTCCTCAAGAGTACCCAAGCTAGGGAAAGAGGTGAAATAGTCATATGAAGCATGTTTTGGATAAGCAATGGAAGTAATGAGAAAGATAGCATGTAGGATAAGCGGTGAAGCCAAAAAGTGTGATAGCATATAAGATAAGTGATGGAAGCTAATGAGTAAGATAGCATGAAAGCGTGTAGTCCAAAAGAGTAGCCATGTCAAGAGACCTATGAGAACTATGTTTCATTTATTATGATCAAGACCAAGGGGTCAACTAGATAGTATAGCAATGGGATAGACCAATAAGAATAAAGCTCAAGATAGAGGCTATGAGTGAATTGGAGAGCACAATAGAAAATATGATGGATAAGATAACCAATATGCAAAGATAGCTCAACATTGTCAAGATCAAAGAGAGAAGAGGGGATAGATGGATGATGAAAGAATTACGCATGATGCCTGTTTGCCAGGTTTTCATCATGGTACTTATCCAAGGTGCCACAAGAAGTAGTTTTCACCATAGGATGGATTTATTTCTCTTTATTTTGCTACCAAGGTGCCACAAGAAGTGGTTTTCACCAAGGCACATTTTCATTTTTTTCTTTTCTTTTTTTGAATTTGTAGAAAGAGCTCAAGCTTTTTGAATGTAGATAGTGCTCCTATAGGAAAGATAAGTCATGATAAGACAAGACCATAGAAAGGTATGCTCAAAGATGTTGATAGGGTGATGAAAGAGAAATAGTAGTAGGAATAATATATTGAGGATAATAGTTCATGTATTGAAAGTAAGTGTAAGCTTTGGAGGATTTCATGAGGGTAGCTGAAATATTGGACAAGATCAACATTGACACACACCTTGAAGGGTATTGGAATGATGGAGGAATCATGGATCAAATAGCTTGAGATTTAGATGTATGAGGTGGTAGAAAAGATTTGGGAAAAAGTGGAGTGGAAGGCTTTGGAATATTTTTAGGAAGATTTTTGGAAGAAGATGGAATGGAAGCTTGAATGTCAACTTTGAAGTATTTACAATATTCAAGTCTTCTAAAAGAGACTTGGGAATCCATATAGCTTTAGATTTTCCTTTGGATACTTCAAAACACATTTCTTCAATAATGGGTTTAGGAACCCATATTTTCTTTGATTTAGCTTTTTTAATAGTGGACCTTTGCGGTCTCTTTTGTGCATTCTCCTTCTTAGCATTCGCAAGTCGATTAGATGGGACATAGTGATCTTTCTTTTTCAATGGATTCTTATGTTTATTCTTACTTCCAAAAATGTACACTTGATTTGTGTCCTCAGAAGTAGACCCTTCTTGTTCCTGTTGTTGGGAGGTAGAAGCTTCTTCATTATTAGCAGTCACTATTTCTTCTCCCCAAAGGAGGGAAGTGAGAGGAACAAAGTCTTCGTCTTGTGCTGTAGTAGCAATTACGGGAGAGTCATCATCCTCTGATTCACTAGACATGAGCAATCTTTGATCATAGTTTGGTGTATTATTGTCTAGCCCAAAGCCTAGACCAGTGGTGTCTCAAGCATCACGACCTTGAGTGTGACTTAAAGGTTCAACTAGAGCGTTCTTACAACCAGTTAAGGACCCGTGGCCCTAGTAGCCCATTTTTTGTCAGAAATTTATAGCCTTTTCCATATTTTTTGGGAGAAATAAGGGTATTCATTGTAACCTCCTCGTCTTCCTCTTCTCTATAGATCCAGTCCCTAATGGCTTGTTCTTCCTTCTCTGCTTCCAGTGGTACAGAAGATTGCACAAAAGCATCAAAAAGTGTCATAGCAGAAGCAGAAGACTTCTTTGCAATAGTTGGTTTCCCATAGGACCGAGGGGAAATTGGTAAGATAGCAATAGAGTCCAAAGTGTACTTGCCCATACCAAGGCTCATCATTTTTAGTTTTTGTTCACATTCTGTGAAAGATGGTGCTAGCTCATGAGAAGAGCGATTGTGTGGGACTAGCGTTTCAGCAGCAGATAATGTGTTAATAGACATGGAGTTGTCACCGAGGACAACTACTTCAGTACCATTAAAAGGGAACTTAATGCACTGATGGTATGTAGAGGGTACTGCTTGCATATCGTGAATCCATGGTCGTCCCAACAACAAGTTGTATGCAAGTGGTATGTTTAAGACTTGGAAAAGGAGATTCTTCTCAACTGGACCAACTCTTATTGGAAGTACAATCAGACCTTTACAAGGCCTTTCAACCTCATCATAGGCCTTTATAGTGATCTTGCACTTAGGATCGATGGAAAATTCAAACAATGCCCAATTGTTGGATTACATTGAATGAAATGATATTTAACCCTACACCATTGTCTATTAGGACTCAACGGACGCAGGTACGAAAGATTTGAATTTCGATATGAAGAGCAAGGTTATGGGGATGACTGAGAGCTCAGTCATCTTCTTTAGAAAAGGTGAGATAGTGAGGCGAGGAGATGTGGTTCACCATAGCTTGGAATTTTTCCGCATCAATATCTATAGGAACATTGGCAGAACGTAAAGCTTTCTCAAGGATATCCCTGTGCAAAGGAGATAACTCTAGCAAGTCAAAAATGGAGATTTGTGCTTACGTGCATTGCAGTTGGCTAACAAGATCATAGTTGGAGATCTTGGAAGTAATTGGTTGCTTAAATGATGAAGCATTTTTAGGATCATTAGCAACTTTTAGGACAACCTTAGATTGCCCCCTAGTGACAGCGTTGAGTGGTTCACCTTGAGAAGATGAAGACTCAACCACTCGGAGTACCACCTTGGGTCTAGTATCAGTATGATCTTGAGGAGTGGATCATGTCCTTAAGACCACTCTTGGTCGTTCATCTTCAGCATCATAATTTGGCCAATTGTCATTGTTGGAGCTTGTCATACATATGTATTCAATGGGCTCAAGCATGCTTATAATATTATCAGTGTTAGCGTAAGCATAACTGATTTTGGCGTCATGATTCTTTTTGGCAGCTACCCTTGAGGTCTCACCCTTTCCATATTCAGGTAATGGTTTTTGGAAAGCCTTATGATCAGTATTCTTAACAAGGCCATCTGTAACAACTTTACCAGCTTCAATTAGGTCTTGAATTACATCTTTGAGTTTGAAGCAATTCTCTATGTTATGTCCCTTACTTTGGTGATAGCTACAAGTATGATCTTCTCTCCACCATGGAGGTCTAACGAGTGGATTGTAAGGACGTGAGTTGTCTGGCAAGGTAACCAATTTGTTTGCAATTAAGGTTTTTAAAACCACTTCATAAGGTTCAACCATAGGTGTGTAAACACGTCACTTCTTTGCAAATTTAGAGCCTCTGTCAAAGGTTTGTGGTTTTGAACCTTCTTGTTGCTTTGCTACATAGATGGGATTGGAAAGGTTAAATGCAGGTTCCTTAGTCTTAGGAGTGTCCACTACTCCATCATTGACAACATACTTGTTTTTGTTCCAAGGTTTGCCTTTGTCTTTACCATTTCCATTGTTAATTCTATCCTTGTTTACGGCAATATCACCTCTTTTCATAGCAACATCCTCAATGTGATATGCACTTTCTACCATGGCATTGAAGGATGTGAATAACTATTTTCTTAGATCAAAGTATAATTCGGGTACAAGTGTATTGACAAAAATGTCAATTTTTTCAGCGTCAGGCACTTGCCGAGGATACCGAGAGTATAAAGATCTCCATCATTGGAGGTATATTGCAAAATATTCTCCTGGTTTTTGTTTGATGTTGCATAAGTCTAGCACAGTCACAGGATGTTGAATGTTGTATGAATATTGTTGGATGAAGCGTTGCACAAGTTCGTCAAATGTTTTAAAAGGAGGACTCAATTTTGTGAACCATTCCATAGCTTGTCCTCTTAGACTTCTAGGAAACAAACGCATAAGAAAGGTGTCTTCATGCATAAAGTCCATGCTAATAGCATAGAAATGTCTCACGTGGTCGTGAGGGTCACCATTTCCATCGTATTTTTCATACTTAGGAACCTCTATATCCTTAGGAAATGGCAGCATGTATAGACTCCTATCGAATGGAAGAGCACAAATTGATTCAACAAATGATGTCTTAGGTTGCTCTTTTGAAGTTTGTAGTTGTGCAAATTGTTTCCTTAGTTCCTGTATTTCTTCCCTTAAGATTTCAGCCTCAGTGGGCTCTTGTTTTGGAATAATATGTTCAACATTAAAACCTTGAGGGGGTTTCCATCCCCTAGCTGCCATGTATTGGAAGTATTGGTCTCCATTTTCCTCTAAAGCTCTGAGCATTAGTTTTTAGGCGAAGCCATCTTGTTGAAATTTGATCACGTGTTCGCTAGTTACTTCTTCATCACTATCATGATGAGATGGTTTAGGTGAAGGACATGCGCCAGCGGCAACTCTAGGAGTCCTTGGAGGCGTGTGATTACCATCATTATTTTCAAAGGGATTTCAAGGACAAGTTCCTTTATATCCTTCATAGCGTGCCTGATTGTCAGTTTCAACTTGTTGATTTTCTCTCTCCATAGCGTATATAGCCCCCAAAGTCTTTTGGGTTTCACGTGCTTGTTCTTCTAAGCAACGTTTAATTTCATCAGGGTGCACCATAGTGACTATACCACTCATATCCTCGGGTGTCTCAAAGGGTGTACCAAATGGATTTTCAAAACTATAAAGTGCGTTGTGTCAAACGTTAGTTGTTTGTGTTTGAGCAAATTTGAGATTCTTATCACAAGGTTGTTTGCGAGGATGTTTGGGTGGTGTTTCCAATTGCTTGACAACGAAAGGCGTGTGGCTACCATTACCAACTTGATATCTAGTTGTGACCGGCATGTAAAGAGTTGTCTTTGTTTAGTAGGACAAGAAAAGCGAGCCAAATTTGAAGCTTTTACGATTAGGACTAGTCACTTGTCAAAATGTGATAGATGGCTTGTCAAACAGTGCTCAAGATCTTACAGCACGGGTGACTCAAGCCGAGTGGACGAGCGAGAAGCTCAATAGTGGATAGCTAGAATAAAATAATAGCTGAATTTTGACAAGTGATTCATCAAGACATTTCAAGACTTACATTCGACGGACTAAACCCATCTTTTCAAACTAGGATGAATTCTTCACACACTAATACATAGCCAGGATCAAGGGTGACCAGCGTGATGCTCCTTAAGCCAAACAAATCCAATGGCAAACTCTGTTTTTGACCCAAAATGACTCTAGGTGATACTTTCTCAAAAGGAGGGTGACATAAGTTCAGCAAATAGTGTCGCATGACAGAATTTCAGGAACAGTGCGACACATTTTTCTCAGGCGACAGATATTAGGCCCGAGTGCAATAGAATCTTGCAAACAGCACGATATAATTTACCAAGACATGCGACAGAATTTTTTTTTTAAAATGTCGCGCAATATTTCTTTTGAAAGCGTGCAACAGAATGTTAGTTCTATGCAAAAAAATTCAATTTTTTGGTTTGAAGTTCGTTTCAATTTGTCAATCAGATAGTCGTTTTAATCAGACAACGTTTCGTTTCAGTTCGTATCAGTAAACAGCAAGGTTTGCAAATAGTAAGTGTTGTAACATGTCTCAAAACAATTGATCAAGGGTAAAAACAACCTTGTCAATACGCATTTGGGATATCAGAATAGCTTTCCTAACAACTTTTTATCAGAATGTTTATGTTGCAAGAACGTTAACACTAGTCAAAACATTGAAAACAATAGCCAAGCAATCTACCTTAGAGTCATGGTTCATTACTCAACAACTTGGCCCACGCTTGATGCTCCTTCGCCTCACACCAAGTGGTTTCCCACAAGAGATATTGGCTTTGTCATGGAAGTGCCATAAGCACAACCAAGGGAACACATATGGTGAGTGTAAATCTTGGTGATCCGGGTAGTCCACTAGGATCGATCCTTGCACCAAGAAGTTGAGCAGCTAAAAAAGGTAGTTACTAACTTAGGGTTTTTAGATCGGGCTTCCATTCATAGTTTTCCTCTTGCTCCCAATTATGAGACACCTCACCTTAAGATGAGTAACCGATCTCGCGATCACAAGAGTACCTTAAGCATTCTTGCCCAGTGATCTCTCTATGGTCAAAATCCCATAAGTGATCACACTAGGCGAAGACAAACACTACGTCTACCAAAGTTTTGTGTCCTTGGTAGCCTTGAGTTTATAGTGGGTTGGAAGAGCCAGGTAATTGGCTTATCCCCACTTGGGTCATTCCTCTCAGGTTTTTCGAGAGCAGGCCTTCTAAAGGATTCTAATTACACAAAGTGGATCAACTTTCGAAAGTCAAGATTTTTGGTTCACCACAAGGGTGAAGAGCATACTCTCCTATTCCAATCATTTTCTCCCAAACACGCCAAGAAGATTCAATTACCCCTTTCTTTTGAAACCAAATGGCAAGTCAAGATTTCTAATTCACCACAAGGGTGAAGAGCATACTCTCCTATTACCAAAAGACTCCAATCACAAGTTTTATGTGCCTAAAAAAATGAACAACTATTCAAATGTCGCACATGGAAACAAAAAATCAAGCAAGTTTGGGTTTTTATGCTTTGGGAAGCCCTGCAAACAATGTTAGTAGCCCTTGTGCATTTGAAGCTTTGACATGTGTTCTTTTGTATGCAAGGTTTCAATTTTTTTCTTCACAAAGAGGGCAACCTACAATCACAACTCATTAGCCCACAAGCTACCACAAAATAATAACAAAAATTGTGAATTAACCCTTTGTAAAAATAACCTAGAAATCTTCTTTAAAATGACAGTCAGCCAGCTAAGAAGAAATTTGATCAAATCCCTCAAGGAACGAGCAAAAAAAATGTTAGGCGATACTTTTTGCTGAACAAATGTCGCGCGATACTTCACAGTATACGCAAGCAACAATTTTTGTTCGAGCGACAATTTTTCTTAAGCCGTGTGACAGATTTTTGCACAGATGGCGATAGTATGCAGGCTGCGAGTATGACACTATTTCCAAAAAAGGTGTCACACGACAATACCGTGAATTGTCGCGCGATACTGGAAAAATGTCACCCAACCCTGCGACTGTAAAAAAAGAAAAAAAAGTAGAGTAGTAAGGGAAATGCAAGCGAAAATAAGAAAAGGTAGGGTGAAATGTATAGTTCAGCCCCACGGTGGGTGCCAAAAATGTACACTTTATTTGTGTCACGCTCTAAACCATTCTATCCAAACGATTCCATGAGTTGGAATGCTTAGATGCTGGCTTAGAGCTCCCTATCCACGGAGTGCAAGAAGCTAGTATTCAAGCATGAAGGCTCTTAGCCAAGCCTTAGAAATGTGCTTCTTACTAGTAAACCATGCAATGGGAGGTTCTTTGAGACAAGAGCAAGAATTCAAGTGTCTACAATGATTTCCTCAAAGATGCAATGCAAGATGGAAGACTAAACTTGAATGGAAATGCAAGATGCAACTATGTTAAACATGGATGAGAGTATTACAAAACCAAATATTTAAACTATGTGAGATTATTGCAAGAAATCAAAGCTAAACTAAAATGCAACTATGCTAATAATGCCATATGATCTTATGTTAATATGATGGAATGAGAGAATGAGACAAGAAATGAGAAGTTCTCCACAAAGCTCCAAAGAAACCTGTTAGAAAACCTATAGCATGACAATATTCAAAACCTGGATTCCTTTGAGGGAGAAAACTCTCTCCCTTTTAAAGATATATGGACGATAGAGATCAAGATGAAGATGGTGGATGATCAACCGTGGAATTCAAAAAGAGGAGTGAAATATGTGCACACACAAGTCAACCAATAAAATATAAGTTGACTTGTATATAAGACAAAAGTCACAAAGCCTTTTCTTTTAATTACAAAATAGAAAAAGGACTTTATGTGTGCACTTTAAGTGGGTTAGAAGAATGGGGTCTTTTATTTAATTAAAAGGGGACATGTTTTTTTAATCAAATAATGAACTTAAGATAGCATAGTCAAACTATAGGTTATAATCAAATAAATTGATTATTAGCAATTTGGTCTAGGTAAATGATTAAATTAATTTAGCCAAAATGCTGAAAAGGGGGTTAATAGTCTAGATGACCATTTTTAGGTGATTACAATAACCACTTTTCAGAAATGCCAGCTTCTGATCTATAGGCTCAAAACAATGCCAGCACCCTTTTGTCGAGTTTTTGGACCTCATCTAGGTACTCTAAAGCCTCCAACAATGAGCCTAAAGATTTTTCTACAAATTTTTCCACTGAAAATCCGCAACAACTTCTCCAATACTTATGCTTAAGCAATGGAATTTTTTATGGTAGGCTTACAACTCTAAAATGAATCTTCTTGTAGAAAATGAGAATATTCCAAGCTCATGTAAAAAAATTACTAAAAATAGCAAGTTCCCATAAATAGTAACCACCCTATCTACTAGTCCTTATTAAAATAGAAAAGACTGAAATAAAAATATTTTTGGGTGATGCAAGATTGCTCTTACACCTAGGATGCTCCTACATCAAAAATTTAGAGACAACCAAAGTCTTACACTATGAAGGACTTGTATCACTACCATGTTAGTCTATCCATCTATATTCCTCCAATCACATAAGTGGTCAAAAAACATTTGTCTACTTCCACAAATCCACCACCAAGAATTTCCAAAATAAACATAATTGCAAATAATTTTTCATTTAGACATCAATAAAGCATTATCAAGAAGAAACCTATGGTACCACATATCTAATCAATAAATGCTTTACAAAATGCAAATATCAATAGGTACCAAGAACAAGATTGCTCAGACAACATAAATTCTAATATATTCCTTTATATCATTTACATATAAAAAAATGGCTCATAATCATCATATTATTATTGAACAAGACCAAAAGCATCTACCCATATCTAGAAATTATTAATCTCAAATTGGTTTTGACAAGTGAGTGTCTATACACTTAAGTCATTTATTTAGTTCATTCCAAACAAGTAACATATGTCGAGAACAACATATAAGTTAGAGCATGCTGAGTAAATAGTGATTTCCAAGTCACTCAAGTGTCAAGTAGACAGTATGTGTCAGGTGGTTTAGGAGCCAAGCAAGTAGTGCATGCCGAGTTGTTCAGATATCGAGTGACAACATTGAAGTCACAGTACGTGTCGAGCACCAGGGACTTCATATGCTGAGTAACATAGCTTTGTCATAGTTGTTTGTATCAGCACAAACTACTATGTAAATTATTTTTGGGCTGACTTAAGGATTAAATTACAATCTTTTGGTGATAAGGTCCAATCTCAACTGGGAATCCCTATGTATTACATGCACCCAATTGGTAAAGGGAAGGTTTAAGTGGCAATATGGATGAATCATAGCCATTGATTCATACGTAACCCTAAGTCACCTAGGTCTTCTTAAGGAGCACAAACCCTAAACTTCATATGCATGAGAGAGAGAATGAATGAATGATCAAAGAGAGTTTTGCAAGTGAAAACTAAGAGATTCATGGTGACAAAGGCATTATGATCTGAATTGTATTGCAAAATTAGTTAAAGGAGAATGGAGGAAGGAAATAGTGAACATCATAGAGTCATCTGATCAAGATGGATCAAGCACATAGCAAGATAGAGGTGATTCGTCATCAAGCATCAGAGTGCTAATCGCAAGATCTATGTTGAGACATTCTAATAGGTGAATCAATTATATCTCTTAATAGAGTAGTCCTAACAAGCTATATTGAAATCCTTTAACAAAGTGATTACTTAATTGTGAGTTGAAGTCCTTTAACTAGGCACACTTCTAATAGGGTGTTGAAATCCTCTAACAGGGTAAGACCTAACAGTCTTTGTAAGTCTTTAATAGGACAGACCTTTCACAAGGTAGATCATGTTTCATAATCAAGCATTGTAACCTTGATTGGATGCAATTTATTACTATAGTAATGAAGATTTCTAGGTGTCATTCCCACCCCAGTTTTACCTTCTCGTTGGAGAGTTTCTAGGTAATCATATCTTCTATCATGAATGTGTAATTGCTTACTTACATGCTTTAGATGTATATGCTTTACATGGTATTTTAGTTTACTTATTGAATATATGAGATGGATGTGTGGTGAATATTTTATGGGTCAAAGTTTAAACTACTGATTCACCACCCCCCCCCCCCCCCCCCCAACACCTAGAAGTTTACCTTTCCTATTGTAATTCTAATAATTGGTATCAGAGCCTAGTTCTCTAAAAGTGAAGCCTAACAACTTTGAGGAAAGATCTTGGAAATTGAATCCTACAAGTTGGGAAAGATCATTGAGAATTAGAGAATTGAAATACAACTCATTCTAGATCAGTTGAATGAAGCAAGAGATGATCTAAAGAAATCATTGAAGAGAAGGAAGGAAATTTCTATTGAGGAGAATGACACACAATACTAAGAGATGGATACTACTAAGCTTTTTGAAAATGGTAACTCTAATGAATTTGATGCAACAGTTGCAGATCTAATGGAAAAGAATAGAACCCTAGCTGAAGAGATTATAAATCTTAAGATAGAACATGAAACGCAAGCCATATTACTATGTGAGGTGACCAAAAAGAAAAAGAAAGCTATGGAAGAAAAAGCCATGGTTGAAGATGACAAAAGAGATTTGACCAATAGACTGGAAGAGAAATCATCGAAAGTAAACAAGATTGCTAACATGTAATTAGAAACTTTGGGTTAAATGATGAATGCAAACCATGAATTGAATGCCAAGGACATTGAGATAACAATACTAAAGTTGCAAAATG
This sequence comes from Cupressus sempervirens, assembly GCA_028749045.1. Lineage (NCBI taxonomy): Eukaryota > Viridiplantae > Streptophyta > Pinopsida > Cupressales > Cupressaceae > Cupressus > Cupressus sempervirens. Next base: position 484,627,423 of record CM053786.1, read on the forward strand.
AACAGTTGAGCAATGATTTAAAAAGGGAAAAGGAGTTTGTTGAAAGATTCAATAAACTAGATGAAGCTATCAAACACTTTGAATAGTTGATGAGGTCTCCTAGATCTAACAATGATACATCTAGACTAAGATACACAAGTACTAAAGAAGGAGAATCATCCAAAAGTGCTAAAGAAAGAAGTAACAAAGGTAAGAACTCAAAACCTACTTGGCATAATTGTGGTAAGAAAGGACATGTTGCTAATGTGTGTAGGAGCAAGACTGCAAATCAAGATGTTAAGTAGAAGAGCATGGGTCACTGCCATAAGTGCAACAAACAAGGTCATCAGGCACATGAATGTAGAACCAAGACCAAGCACACTCAAATATTTAAAGGATATTGTTATAACTATCAGAAGTATGGACATAGAGCATTTGATTGCAGATCCAAACCCATGTGGTCATCGAACAAGCAAACAAAGGTAAAGAACAATGGAAACTCTTATAACTGGGATTGTTTTACAAGGTATAGTTGTCACTACTATCAAGAGTATGAACATGTTCCTAAGAATTGTATTAGAACACATTCCAGGAGTGACTAAAAGAGGTGGTTGAGTCAAATCACATGTTTTAATTGTTTGAAGACTGGTCACATAAGCCAATATTGTCCAACAAGGTCAAAGGTACCAAGTTATGAGTTCAAAAAAGGCAAAGGAAAGGTAGATATTGAAAATGTTAGAGGTGAGATGAACAAGACATGGAAGAGAAAGGAGGATTGTAGCACATCAAGTGCAAATAAGATCACTTCACCCAATGGGTCAGGTGATCACACCTCATCAAACTAAGTTATCAAGAGGTATGTGGGACTAATACTTAAAATTTCTACCATACATCAATTCCAAGGATCTAATTCTCAAAAGATTACATATGCATAAATAAAGATGCAAAGTGTTATTAGAAATCAAAGAAAAATCTTTAAAGTTTTTTCAACTTTTTCATGTTACAGTCGAGCATGAAAAGTTTCGTATGGTTGCCAAGTGAAATGTTAGTGGATGCCAGGCTAACGAAATTGGTTAGTTGAGGCCAAGCTCGTAATGGTTACTGAGCAAATGGAAAGACATATGGATGCTAAGTGAGCCAGAAATTAGTTGATGTTGAGCTTACAGATGTGTAAGCACTTAGCATTAATTGTAGTGTTTTAAGGGCTATTTGATCAATTTCTGCTCATTTAACATCATTTGAAATCAAGAAACAAGACAGGGTATCCAACTCTAGATTGGCCAAAGACTATGAGAAGTGAGTCAAAAGAAGTCATTGAAAAGAATACAGGGGCTGTATGGAACAAAAGGGGAATGAAAATTGACATAATCACAAATCTCCTGATAGCTTTTGCAGTAAGGTTAATAGCACATGAGTTTTATTAGTCAAGAAAATTGAACAGTGCACCTTGCATTACAATGGACATGGGCTACAAAATTGTGAAGAAAGATCATACTTATAATCTTGTTGAGTTGCAGTTGCAACAATTGATTGAAAATTTGAGAGTGATAAGGAAAATGACAAGTGCTCAGTGCAAATTTGGATCTATTTGGTATGTATTCTCTTCTATGTGCAGAATATATTTCCTACTATTGGCAAGGTCTAATGGAAGACAAATAGATCAATTGTAGTACATATAGGAGAATTCATTGAACAATTAGGCAATAACTTTGAGTCAGTAATGAATAGTTATTTTGAAGATTTTAAACAATCTATGAAGAAGAGATTAAGGATACCAGTCTCATTAGTTGAGAAACATTATGATGATGTTTGCTTCCTTGTTGACACTGATCATACATATGTTCAAGCAGCAATTCCTAGAATGAGATGGCTAAGGCCATTAGGTTATGAGATAAATGTCGATGAGACCTCTACAAAAATCACAGCATTGCTTGTCGAAGAAGTGGACAAAGAAGCCAAAGCATTTGGTAATTATGAACTGGCCAAATCTAAAATTACTATGGAAGTGAAGATTGCTTCTATGATCAAGAAGAAGAACAAATTGGTGAAGAAACTAAAAGAAAAATTTGATGGAGCTAAGGAAGAGGAAGAAGAAGAAAAACAAATTGGTGAAGAAACTAAAAGAAAAATTTGGTGAAGGAGCTAAGGAAGAGGAAGGAGAAGAAGAAGACACACGGGATCAAGCACCACTAGCTCTAACACAAGGTCAAGGAGAGGAACAACAAGAAGAGGATACATAAATTGTAAAAGGTGTCAAGGGAGAAGAATTTGAGGAAGCACCAACTCCTACTAACAAAAATAAAAGAAAGGCAAAGACACCTACAGTGACAATACCAAAGAAGGTTGCAAAACCTAGTTAGCCCAAACCAACAACACCTACCACAAGGGCTAGTAAAAGAGTCACTACACAAAAGGCTAAAGAGGTAGCCAAGCCTAAAGAGTAGGAAGGTGTAGTATAGAAAGACCAAGAAAAAAGTATGTTTCTTAAAATGAATCTAATGAGGAGAAGATTGAATCTGATGACAATAGCCAATTTCAAGTGCTGAGTCACAGTCCCTCCTCAAATCTAGATAACTTATGTGATAACATTAGAAACAATATTGATTTGTCAACTTTCTCTCACATTGAATTTGACAACCTTAAAAAGATTGAGAAGAATCAAGTAGATGAGACAATATATGCCATGATGGTTACTTTTAAGAAAGCTCCTCTAGAAATTTCCAACTCCATACCTAAGAGTTTATATGATAGAGTTGAGCAAAAATGGCACTATTGTAGACACAGAGAAGCAAATTAGGGAGAAATCCCCCGCCCAAGTTATGCTAGAACTTAGCAAGGCACAAATGTCTAAAGCCATAAAGAAATATGTTGTGAGATTTGTACCTAATTATAAGGCATTCAACATACTACAAAACAACATAGAGGATGTTGTAAAAAAGTCCAAACAAATGTGGAATATTACATATGGACTAGCCATAGCCAAAGATGATGAACAGGAGCCTATTGAGGTAGAAGATGATGAAGAGGATAAAAATTAATAAAACATAGTTGAGGTAGGCACTGATATGAATATTTATGATCAAGCAATAGCTAAGGAAGAGCAGTAATCAGAACAGAGTGTACAAGGTATACAAATGCCAAGTGCCAACCCTCCATAGGTAATAAGAGTAAATACTAAGACTGTCAAAGTAAAGGATGTTTTTTATTCTACTAATTAGAACATTAACCCCCCAACAGAGGAAGATTTGAAAAGAATACTTGAATAATCTACACTACAAGCCAAATTATTTGACAACCTTGTATTGGTAAGTGTTGATGAAATTCATAAGTCAAATTCTATGACAAACATAAGAAACACCTACAATCACCCCTCAAGTCACTAGTGTACAACCTTCACAACCCTTAGTTGCATATCAAAGGAAGGAGACAACAGGATGCACTATCAATACACCCATGGAAAGCACTCCAATCTTAGAAGATGTTCAAGAACCTGCAAAAGACATGGTTGAGACAATTGGAGAAGATAATGTGGAAACACCAATCAATCATGGGACACCAAGTCAAATAGCTCAAGTAGATGTATCTACACCTCCAACACAAGCTCAAGGTGTAACTAAAATAAAAAAGGCAGAAAAGGATAAGCATGAAGAGACAAATGTGTCAACCAAGCTGAAGGAGGTAGAATAATTCAACCACTAGTAACATTACCAAAATTAGGAACTCCTTCCAGTCAAACTCTTTAGAGGTTGAGCACAGATGCAACACCATTGCAATTCTCAGTTTTGAATCCTAGTTCATCTAAGTCAAAAGAGGTAATAATTTATGGAGATGTCAACCTAGATGAAGAAATTATTTTGCCTAAGTTTGATTATTTAACAATAACAATTGAGAAAATGGGTATACTTTAAGAGGCCCTAGCAAGAAAGAAACATCAAGAACTACTCAAAAGGTAGCATGGGAAGAAGCAAGCTTTTATTGAGCTCAAAGACATTTTCTTAGATGCATTTAGTCTACCTACTCCAAATGAAATAAAGCCAATCATTGAACAATTTACCAACATAGTGGAAAGAGTAGGTGATATAGACTTGGATACTAATGCCAAATTATTAGAATGGTTTGAGAAGAAGTTTCAAAATAAAGTGAATGAAAAGATATCTAGTGATATAGCACTAACAAAAGTTGCATTGGCAACTAAGATAGAAAGTGTGAAGAAGATGCTAGAGAACATTTTCTCTTTGTACACTAAACTTTGTAATCTTACACTCTTCACACAGGAGATAAAGAATCACATCATGAGCTTGGAAAGTCAAATGCAGTCATCTAGAGCCAAATTTCCCATGACTCCAACTCAACATGAGAAACATTTTAGGACCCTATTGAAAACCCAAAGTCAGTTGGTAACACTACATGTAGATGAAGCCAACATAAGGGCTAAATTGATCAACATCCATTCTACATTGACTCCTCAAATGGAGATTCTACACAAGGAGCTAGGCTATGCAAAAACACTTATGAAGAAATACCCCAATCTTTCTACATTAGATATCTCAATACACCTTTTTGTCGAGTTGGCCATCCAAATTAAGTCTTTGGAAGTAGCATGTGATAATTGGGATGTAGCTCTTAAGATTATTCTTGAGGTTCATAAATCTTTTTTGGACAAATAAACTATTAGTGTATAACCCATTGATATCAGTGTCAAAAAGGGGGAGTAAGAGTAAGGGTAAAGAGTAAAGAGCAGAGAAAAACTGGGGGAGTAAGAGAAAAAAGTAGAAAATAGAGATAGAGTATTAGTTGAGGCAAACCTACTCACTAGGAGAAAGATTTTGATACAGAATACAATATAGAATAGATCAAACAACTCAAGGGGAGTTATGAGATTTTGAGGTATAAGTCATGTTGCAAAATTTTGATATTTTGAAATTTTGTATAGAACCTGAATAAGAGTTCATGTTATGCTCATACAAATAAGAGCATTAATGTATGACCAAGTGTTTTTGACACTCATGTCAAAGGGGGATGTTGTTAATCTCATATTGGTTTTGGCAAGTGAGTGTTTGTACACTTAAGTCATTTACTTAGTTCATTCCAAACAAGTAACATATGTTGAGTACAACATGTAAGTTAGAGAACATGAGTAAACAGTGTCGAGTCACTCATATGCCGAGTCACTCAAGTTCTAAGAAAATAGTATGTTCTGAGTGAATCGAGAGTATGTGCCAAGTGATTTAGGAGCCAAGTAAGCAGTGCATATTGAGTCATTCAGATGCCAAGTGACAACATTGAAGTCACAGTATGTGTCAATCACTAGGGACTTCAGATGCTGAGTAACACAGTTCTGTCATAGTTTTTTTGTATTGGCGCAAAGTACTATATAAACCATTTTTGGGTCAACTTAAGGATTGAATTACAATATTTTGGTGATAAGGTCGAATCTCAATTGGGAATCCCTATTTATTACATGTACCCAATTAGGTAAAGGAAAGGCTTAAGTGGCATTATGGATGAATCACGGCCATTGATTCATACCTAGCCCTAAGTCACCTAGTTCTTCTTAAGGAGGACAAACCCTAAACTTCATATACATGAGAGAGGGAATGAATGAATGATCAAGGAGAGTTTTGCAAGTGCAAACCAGAACATTCATGGTGACAAAGGCATTATGATCTAAATTGTATTGCAAAATTAGTTAAGGAGAATAGAGGAAGGAAATAGTGAACATTAGAGAGTTATCTAATCAAGAAGGGTTAAGTACATAATAGGATAGAGGTGATCTATCATCAAGCAATAGAGTGCTAATCGTAGGATCAACGTTGAGACATTCTAATAGGTGAATCGGTTAAATCTCTTAACTAAGTAGTCCTAACAAGTTGTATTGAAATCCTCTAACAAGGTGCTTACTTAATTGTAAGTTGAAGTCCTTTAACTAGGCACACTTCTAACAAGGTGTTGAAATCCTCTAATATGGTAAGACCTAATAGTCTTTGTAAGCCTTTAACATGGCAAACCTTTCATAGGGTAGATCATGTTTCATGATCAAACATTGTAACCTTCATTGGATACACTTTATTACTGCAGTAGTGAAGATTTTTGAGTGTCATTCCCACCCCAGTTCTACCTTCTCATTGGAGGGTTTCTAGGTAATCATATCTTGTGTCATGAATGTGTAATTGCTTACTTACATGCTTTAGATGTATATGCTTTACATGGTATTTTCGTTTACTTATTGAATATATGAGATGGATGTGTGTTGAATATTTTATGGGTCAAAGTTTAAACTATTGATTCACACCCCCCCCCCAGAAGTTTAGCCTTCCTACTTTAATTCCAATATAAATGACATATCCCCAAAAAATAATCCTTTGAGAAGCCTCCACATCTCTCACTAGTCCTTCATATCCTGAAGAAGAGAGACATTTGTAATTTAAATCAAATGGTATTTCTAATAATGATATCTGTCAAGGCTTATCTATAGTTGATTTCTAAGATAATCCCCTACCTGATATAATTCTCTTATACAATTAAGCAATCCTAGATCCAATGCCACCATATGTTCCATTACCAAAAAAACCTATTTCTAGGAGTCACATTCAAATCCCTTCTCCCTTTATTATAATTATTTAGAATAACTAAGAGGGGGTGAGGGGTGAATTAGTTATCCTCAGGTTCAGATGTACCAATTCAACTTTTAATCACTTTAAATAATTCAGCTCTAACCATTAAGTAGCTTGATCTCTATAGAAAACAATCAACAACATAAAAACTTGCAATCCACTATCCTAGTAATAACAAACTTTTCAGAATATAAAATAGTAACAGTAAAATATCTCAAATAACATCTACACAAGTATGACAATAGGATTTAATGTGGAAACCTAAGTTAGGAAAAACCATGAGTAGCATGCTACCAATTATGACTCTTCTAAAGTGAGCTTTGTTAGGAGCCAACCTTGTTAAAGGTTACAAAACACATTATTAAATGTGAACTTGTTAAAGGATTTAGTCACCCTATTAGGAGTGGCCTGGTTAGAGGTCTTTAGAAGATTTGATTAGAATGTCACCTTGATTAAAGGATTTCAATATTGTTACAATGTCTATAAAGTAACAATAGGTTGATCTAATAAATACAACTCACTTTGAAAATATAGATCACAATGTATCTCATATGTTGATCCACTAAATGACCTCCATTATCATCTATGTCTTTGATATGCTTATAAATCCTTCAAGGAATCACACTTCACTTCTTCATAACTATCCTCAACCTCCTGCTTAAGTTTTCTAGTCAATGGCATCAACAAATATCTACTTGTTCACCTTTATTAAGGTTATCCTTATGCCTCCTTAAATAGGTATTTTTGATCTTATTCCACTTAAAGACCACTATAGATCTTAGGGTTTTGATTATATTCAACATATACAATGAATCTATCCACCATTTTTTTCTCCTTCTCCCCTTTTAGAAACTTCTCTTTGAATTCATACTTAGAAATGCTCAAACATAGTTTGTTATGTATTAAATGCTCCAAGTCATCCCTCCTTATCTTCAACATGTTTTACATATTCCAAGAATTCAATTATGTCAATTGGATATCAAGATTTCCTCACTAAGTGTCAAATATTGACACTCGACCAACATTGTCTTCTAATGCCCAGTCATCACTAAATTACTCAGTTGATACTATCTTTTCTGTTAAGCACACTTTCTGATACTCAGTCGATATTTATGCTTGATCAATATTGTATTTTGCTTGGCTTATACTATCAATCAGTATGCCCTAGCATCACTCAACATATACTTCTAATTCCTTAATCTTTTGCTCTTTTTCTCAAGAGCCTATGCATTTGGTCTACCTCTGATCATTCCTTCTAGACTTCAATACAATTGTCTTCTCCACTTAGGTTATGATTAAACAATCATATTATCTTTTCAAGATCTAACTAATTAAGTTCCCATTATAGTTTCACATTACTCAACCTTTCCTCTAGGTCCTTGTTTTATCTCCTCTTCTCAAATCTTCTTCATCAATCATCTTGATATGGCACTCCACTCAGATAGAAAATGTCTTACCAATAAGGTTTGACATCAATGACAACATAAAAATTGTTCCAATTATAGTTCCAATAGCACCATATGTTCCATTCCCAGAAAAACCTATTTCTAGGAGTCACATTTAAATTCATTCTCCCTCATGTCAAAACATTAAACCCTTCCAATAAACCATCTTTCGTACCCCATATCAAGAGGATAATTGAAAACATGAAGAAATGAGTCCTAAAAAAAATCAAGGTCAAGATCCCAACAACTACCAAACTTGTTCAATTTTTGACCAGTACCCTATCTTCCTATAATTTAATAATTTTCTAATCATCCATGTCGATCATATAAATAAGGATCCTCATTAATCCCATGAATAAATTTCCTTTCCCAATCTTATTGACCTTTCACTTCCTATTACTAAGGAATATCATGTCATTATTCTAAATGATTCCATTCATAGTCAAGCGCAAACCACCATTAATGTAGACTCCAAGAACCCCCTTCCAAGACAATATAAAATTATCCCTTCGCATTCATATCCACTAAAAGATCCCACCATTCCTCAAGATCCTCCTCATGAACTAACTGTTCATTTATCTCCATGTCATAATCCTCCATCTTCTCTACGAGATTCTAATCTACCAAACAATCTTGTCACTAGTTTGATTCCATTACAAGATCCTATTATTCCTCATGACCCTCCTTATGATCCCAAAACATGTATGCTGATGGAATTATTTAGAATAACTGAGATGAGGATGAATCAGTTATTCAAGGTCCTGATGTACAAATAAAACTTTTCATAGTTTAGTGAACCCATATCCAGAAAATAATTTCATCATGCATGCATCCATTAGATTATGCAATCACTCAAACTTGTAGGTTACTATCAAATAAATTTGTAGAAATGTAAATATGAAACATAATAGATTCAATAACACATGAAACAATGATTTAACGTGGAAACCCAATTTGGGAAAAACCACCAGTAACATGCTATTCATTCACACTCTTCTGAGGTGACGCCCTGTGAAAGGCCAACCCTGTTAAAGGTTATCATGCACACTGTTATATGTGACCTAGTTAAAGGATTTGAATCACCTTATTAGGAGGGAGCCTTGTTAGAGGACTTTAGATCATTCACTTGGAATGTCACTCGGTTAAAGGATTTACAAATGACTATTAGATCAACCTTAATCCAAAGGATTTACCCTATACTTATACAATTATTAAAGAGTAACAATAAGGCTTGATCTGATAACAACTTATAACTCCATTTGTAGATTATAAATCTTTGTTGCAGTCTTCCATTATGCTTGGCTTTCACACACTTTAGCTCTAATAGCTTGCTCACCCTTCAAGTATCCATAACCTTAAACCTTCTTGTTTTGCTCGCCAATGCAAACTCTTCTCTTAGGTCACCGAATGAAGCAATATCCTAGAATCCTTGTCTTCCTTAGGTTCTTGCTCATTACAACCTTTGCTTTTGACCAGTCATCTCTATAAATAGAGAATTAAGATATTTTGTCATTCATCCTCCATCATCCAATTTAGGGTTAGGACAAATTAGGTGGGATTCAATGAATTTACCCCTTATTTTATTTAATTCCCTTCTAGAAACTTCTCCTTCAATCCTCTTTTAATTTGCCTAAAATAGTTTACCATGAATTATGTGCCACCAACTCATTAATCTTATCTTCCACACAGTTCACATAATCCAAGAAATCAAACTAGTTAGCTCGAATTCATCGAATTCTTGATCTTTCTCATAATGATGACACTTGGCATTAACTGGCTTTTGATGCTTGGCACATATTGCATTTCTTGGCATCCATTGTAAAATCATTCGGCATGAACTAAAGTTTACTGGTGCTCAACATCAACTAAACTTTACTCGGCATCATCTATTTCACTCAACTTACACTGAAACTGACTTTGCTTGGCTCCAACTAACTTATGATTGGCTTGCACTAACTTTTCTCGTCACCTACTATCTACTCAATCAAGCTTGGTAGACAAACTCTATTTAACTTTTTCTTCTAAACTTAATAAGTGTAACCAACCTTTGCAACCTTAAGTAGATTATCAATGAGCTATAATATCACTATCTTAGTTGATTCTTGTACTCCTTTTCCATGTCATAACTCAACTAGGTGCTATAGTTACATCATTTTGATCAAATCATCTTCATCAATCAAACAAGTGATAGTACTCAAATTATATAAGTAGTTGTCTTACCAACAAATAGCAGGTTTGACATTAGTGACAAAATAATGATTGAAACACATTTATCATACTTGTATCAATCTATTTTTAATATAATGCAAGTTATTCATGAACCCCACACATATCAAAAGGTTTCCTCTACTTTTATTTAGTCTATTCAACTACACAATGATAGTTGTACTCCATGGGGTTACATCACCCCTACAATATGAATAATGAGCCCCACAACATATAAACTTGGTTCATCCATTTTAATTTGTGGTAGTATGCTTCATGATCCTATCATACCTACATATATCCTCCACCTCAAAATGAACTCACATATTGCTATCAAAGTAAAAAGTATCCCTTTGCTAAGAAAGTCTTCCATAGCATACACAATTAAGAAAAAGGGTTGGGAATTTGTAAACAAGGCACATTGGAAGCCCCTTATATAATAACAAACCCCAATAACCATGGACTTGAATACATGTCTCACACTCAATATGTTAGTACCATTCATAGATCCTCCATTCATGTATCCAAAAAAAGGAAACATTAAAGCCTTCATCACTTCCATCCATCTCAAGTCCATATATTCCCCCATCTTCTAGTTCACAATCCACTTCTCCTTTCCTAAATCAAAATAAACAAAGGGAAACATCTTTGAGAACCTTCCACCCCTCCAAGTACTATCCATATGATTCCTATCCATCCATAAACCTACATACCCTTGAAAGGAACTTAGGTGCCGATCATAAAAACCACAAGCCTAAAATTCAACATCCATCAAAGAATCAACATGTCCAATATGATTGACATTTTTATCAAAAAAAAAAAAATCAAAAGGAAAAACAATCCCATCAAAGAAAAATAAATAAGAAAGAAAATGTGGGCTCCTAAATCCCTCATTGAAGCAATGTGTCTGAAAGAATCAAAAATAAAATAAAAATCAAGAACCATGTGAATATCTAAAATTCTTGTAAAAGACTCGCATACTAATGAAAGATCAAAACCGTCATCCAAACTTCCCAAGAATTCCTCAAATCAACCATCAAAATAACTTCCATACACTTAAAAAACAATTTTGGGTCCTTATATCCCAAAATTAAAATCCATATTCACTTTTCTATCAAAATCTAAAGCTTCCAATTCTACTTTTCCTCCATCACTCACTATTCTTCAAGGTTTGTTCCAATATTGACTATGTCACCTTGTCCATCTAATCATACACAAGTCTTCCATTATCTCACCTATTATTGAACTCCTATGTTCTATTCTTCTACACCCCTTATCACGCTTATCCCACTTCATCCAACCATCCATTTTATTTTTTTCCTCATTACCCTACCAACATCTTTAAGCATACTATCAAAAGTTATGGTAGTTAATTGCATGTCTTTCAAGAGCACCATACAAAGAGAATGATGCTTGAGCCCCTCTTTGTATGTCCTATCACGTCTATATCATCATTCCAAAAGTCAAAAAATAAAAAATCATTGCCTTGATGAAAACCTCACGAATAGTTATCTCAACAATAAAAAAAAAAATAAAGAGAAATAATTTAATCCAATAGTAATTTTTTTAAAACAAGAACCTTGGATAAGTACCATGATAAAATCCTAGCAAACATGCATCATGTATAAATTATGAACTTCTTGTTTCATACTTGGAGGCAGATTCCATCTATTTTTTCCAATCATATCATATCTACCTCCATTATCCTATGTCCCTTACATCCTCTATCTTATCAACATCCATATCCCCCTTTTCCCAACTTTGATCTTGATAAGCTAGGAATATCTCTAGAATCATCACATGTCCTATCTATTTAATGTTTTCCACATCCCTTTGGTCATATGCCTTATCCTATCCATGTCCTTTAGTCCATATTGCCTATCTTATTAAAACCTTTAACTCATATGCCTTCCCTTTGATCTTACCTTCCCTATTAATTTCATATCATTATCCTATCCAAATCCATTTCTTGATGTTGATACAAAATAAGGACATAAAATTGTGAAACATGTTTTCAACATCCTATTGACATTTTCATTCTTGCACTACATGTGAATCAATGCACCATATCAGTACCCTATCTTGTCATTTCCAATCCCTAAACTTGGTAAAAAAAATTTATCACATCCTATAGATAGTCCTTAACATTCAAACATCTCCATGACATACTAAGAAGCCTTTGGCCTTCATTCATTTACCACTCTATCCATCATTCCATAATTTCCTTGCCTTTTTAGATGTAAGGGGCAATCCAAAAAAATCTAAATTCCAAAAACATTCAAATAATTATCCTTAAAAAAAATTGAAATACTTGTCCATAAATAATTCTTCAAAAATATCCTAAAAAATCCCTAATTTTTTTTAAATGTCCTAAAATATGATTTAAAAAGTCATATATTATCCTTAAAAAATCTATAGCAACAATGTTTGGGGTGTCTTTGATAGGCACTATCATTTTCATGAAAGTCACATATACCTCAATTCTAAACATATGTCTTCCTTTGATGAAGCTAAAACCATTGTAAAAAGTCCTTAAAAAATCCAAAAAAGTTGAAAATTTTAAAAACAAGTTATCTAAGGAAATGATGTTTGGGGTGTTTATGATAAGTGTGGCCATTTTCATGGTAGGCACACATATATTGATCTCAAAAATATTTTTCCTAAGATATGCAATCAAAAAATCAAAGCACGTAAAAATCCTTGCAATAAAAAATCTCTATCACAACAAGTAGAAAGTGATGATCAAGCATCAAACTAGATCAAACAATGAACTTCATAAATCAACAATGGGCTCACAAGACCCATATTCATCAACAATCCAATCCAATATATTATTAATTAATCAATCAAATCAATCAATTATCTTATAGAGTGATGGATAAACTTGAAACCAGACAACTCAGTCTTATACGAGTAACCCATTTTTGATATTAGACATACCCACACTCAATAGAAGCAATCTAATGAATCATCATTACTTGACTATAAAAAAAGTTAGACATATCAATTGATTATTGATTTATCTTTTCTAATTATGTTCCTATGCTCCTCAAGGATACTACTAAGTAGTGAGAGAGCTATGGTGGTTCAAGATCGTATTTTCTTTATTTTCTAATTGTGGAGTGTTTCACTACAATTCTAGGGCAAGGATGACATAGGGTGAATGTAATAAGTATTGGCATGCATCTTCCAACCACATAAACCTATGACTTGAGACAACCTATAATGATATTGAAACAATCCTTATTTATTTTTTGCTTGTTAATCATAAATAGTAGTGATATCTAGATGTTAATATATAGGTGCACTTGTATCTCTTTCTTTTCAATTAAGCACAATGATGAAAATATATGAAAAATATTTGGTGGTGGCTTGATACATCATCCAAGTTGATAGCACAAGTTCAATTCATCTTATCATATCTCCTAATTCATTCTTATAGTTGATTCACACTTCTTTATAACATTTCTTCTTTTAGTGGGGCAACTAAGGGTAATCCTAGGCTAGTAGGGTTTGGGGGAGTGATAAGGAATGATAAGGGTGTGGGGGTGTAATAATTATTTTATTAGTGGGGCAACTAAGGGTAATCCTTGGCTGGTTGGGTGTCGGGGAGTGATGAGGAATCATCATGGTTATTGTCTGGGAGTGGTGGCTCTCTCCTTGGGAACTCAAACCAAACACTTCGGTTAGGCAATGACCACTTTCCAGATAACTAAATTTTCTACCTTGCAAGGAATAGCTAGGATATGGTCGATGAAGACTCTTTGAATATAGTTAATTGTCTTAATGGCATGTCTCAATATTCATGGAACATAGATAATATAATTAAGGAGAACATCAATGTTTTAAACACTATGGAGAGCTACCATATTAGCCATGTTTACCATAAATCCAACATGGTTGCTAATGTTGGATACAATTGATTAATTGTGTATTGTCTTTGATGTTACACAAATATCATAATCATTATCAGTCAGTATATATTGAGCTCACTTGAGTAGTAAAGACAGTTCTCAGTGTCTACTGAGCATTCCTGTCTTTGCCTAGTTCAGAAGGCAATGTCTATCGAGCTCACTTAGGCGTCAAAGGAAAAGATGTAGAAAGTGAGTGTTAACCGAGCTCACTCAGTTAATGAAGGAAAGTTGGATGGAACTAGTGCTAACTAAGCTCACTCAGTTGTCAAAAGATTTTTGCAAGTTTGTAGTGTTAACTGAGCTTCTATTGGTTAACAAAGGAAATCATTTCTGAGTTAGTTTCTACCGAGCTGGGTTAGCTATCGAAGGATTTTCTTATTTCGACATATTAAGCTTAATTGATTTATCTATTGATTCTAGCTGATTAAGGTGATGAATATAAATTATTGTAAGTTGTATTTGAGCTGACTTGACAAAGTGGAAGATATAAGTATAAGGTCAAGTTGTGATTTCAAAGTGTTCAATGCATGAAGATGTTATTCAAATTTTAGTGATGAGAAGAGGAAGAAAATTAAAAGGATAAGAAAAATATCCTTATGGAGCAACAAAGCTATATTTGATCAGGAAGGATCAAGTACAAGCCAGAATAGAGATCTGTAATCAGCAAATCAGTTGCATTCAAATTAGGTCATCTCATTATTACTCTCTAACCATTGTAGAAGTGATCTAAATCTCTTAACAAAGTTGTCTTAACAACTATTTTCAAATCCTCTAACAAGGTGGTAGTTCTATTGAATTATCTCAAGACCTCTAACAAGGCCACTCCTAACAGGGTGATTAAATCTTCTAATAGGGTCACACCTAACAGTGTGTTTTGTAACATTTAACAAGGTTGTCTCCTAACAGGGCTCACTTCAAAAGAGTGAAAAACAATAACTAGTTTCAATTAGTAGTTTTTCCCAAATTAGGTTTCCACATTAAATTCTGGTGTCATATGTGTTCATGTTGTTGTCTTTTATATGTTTACAACTCAATTAAAGTAATGGTAATCACATAAAACATCTAAAAGTTTATATGTTAAGCATTTATCGAGCTAATTCAGTCATGACCGAGTTAAAACATTTTATGTATGTTTACCGAGCTTCAACAATATTCAGTTTTCAGTTTACATTTTTGTATTAACATCTAAGGGATCTGGGATTTATTTTAGTAGTAATTAATTCACCCCTCCCCTCTTAGTTACTCCTCTTATATTTCTAACAATTGGTATCAGAGCTTTTGGTGCTTGTAAAGAAGGTTTCAAGGACCTAAGCTAAAGATCAGGATGTCTTACAAAAGAGAGATTCCCAAGTTGAACAAAGATAATTTTGCAGCATGGAAAGGACTTATGAGGTTACATCTAGCTACCATCATTGATTTAGGTTGCAAATATCTTAATGTTCAATACAAGACTCCCACTAGAACATTATCAGCTGAAGATATTATTGAAAAGAAGAATCATAATATCATGATGATTGATATTGCATCTACTCTCAGTTATGTTGAATTTTATGAGGTAAAGGATTGGAAAACTGCTCATGCAATGTGGACCAAACTGAAAGATATCTATGGAGGAGATGACAATGTAAGAAGAACCAAAGTAGAAAGTCTTAGAGGACAATTTGATCAAATGAGAATGAGAGAAGATGAAAACATTGCAAAATATGTGGAAAGAATCAAGGCCAGTGTAAGTGCAACCAAAGCATTTGGAGGAGACAATAAGGATGAAACTATTGCAAGTAAAGTACTTAGAACTCTTCTTCCTATTTATGCAATTGGAGTATCTACTATTCAAGAAATGAGATGTGATCCAAATAAAAAATTAGACTTGGATGCTCTATTAGGAAGACTAACAACTTTTGAACTAGACAACTATGATGACTATGTTCCTGCTTCAAAGAATATTGAATCTACATTTAAAGCTAAACTCTCACTCAGAGAAAAGGGTAAGAAATCAAAGTCCAGTCAATTAGGAAGTGAAGAAAATGGAACATCATAAGAAAGTTTAGACAATGATCTTGAAGTTGTTGAAGCCCTACTTGCAAGGAAATATTTCAAAGGAAGAGGAAAGTACAAAGGTAAAGTTCCTCTGATCTGCTTTCCTCATGAAGAAATTGGTTACGTCGTTGCTAGGTGTCCAAATAATGAAATCAAAGATGAAAATAAAAGAAATAAGCATAAAGTCAAGAAGGACTCCAAGAACTATAAGAACTTCAAGGACAACGGTAAGAAATCTTGTTTTATAGCTAAAGATTCTAATAACAGTGGAGATGAAATGGTATTTATTGTTGTGAAAGATGAATCTGGTGATGAAGGAGATAATATGGCACTTATCTCTCATCTTAGCAAAAATGATGTATGGATTATTGACAGTGGTTGCTCACATCATATGACTAGTCATAAAACAAAATTTGAACACATGGAATATTATGATGGAGGTAATGTGAGATTTGGAAATAATGAACCTTGTGACATAAAAAGAAAAGGATGTATTTCATTGACTAAAGAACTTATATGTGACAATGCTTATTGGATTGAAGGACTAAAGCATAATCTACTGAGTGTTGCACAGTTGAATAACATTGAATTCAAGGTAGAATTCATGAATAGACAGGCCAAACTATTGGATGGAAAAGGAAATCTTTTTGGATCTGGCAAGTAAACAAAAGATAACCTATTTTATCTTAATCTCAATGATTGTTCATGTTTTATTGCTCAAGTAGAGGAAAGCCAGTTATGGCGCAAAAGGTTATGTCATGTGAATTTTAATAATCTGGTTACGATAAGCAAACATAGAAGAGTAAGAGGTATTCCTAGTTTGAAGAAGTCTGACATGGGTCTATGCAAGGATTGCCAAATTGGTAAGATGGGAAAGACTAGTTTTAAAAGCAAAAACTATCAATCAAAAGAAGGCTCGGAAATTGTTCATACAGATTTATGTGGACCTATTGGAATAGAAAGCTATAGTGGAGAAAAAATTTTCATTCTTTTTTGTTGATGACTATTCTAGAATGATGATAATAATGTATCTAAAAGAAAAATAAGAAGCCTTTCAAAAACTTAAGTGGTATCTGAAAAGAGTGGAAAAAGAAACTGGAAAGAGGTTGAAATTCTTAAGATTAGACAAAGGTGGTGAATTCATCTCCCATGAATTCAATAATTTCTACATTGAAAGAGGAATTAAAAGACAAGTATCAGCCCCTGGTACACCACAACAAAATGGTATAGCTGAAAGAAGAAATAGATCTATCATGGATTGTGCAAGAACCCTAATGATTGAAAATAAGGTTGCTATCAAATACTAAAAGGAAGCTATTAGAACTGAAGTTCATACCTTGAACAAAGTTTAGTTGAAAAAAGATTCAAATAAAACACCTTATTAACTATGGTATGGATACAAACCTAATGTTAAATTACCTAAAAGTATTTGGTAGCACAATGTTATATATTGAAAGAATATAGAAAAGGTAAATTTGATGTAAAAGGTGATGAAGACATATTTCTAGGATACTCCTGCAAAAGTAAAGCATACAGATGTTTGAATTTGTCTACTCACAAAATCATAGAAAGTGCACATGCTAGAATTGATGAGTTTGCAGAAAAGAGTGAAGAAGAAAGCAACAAGGAGCCAAAAGATTATAGAAGATTTGTATACTATGAACCTGATACCCTACCAAATCTATCTAAGAGAAAAGAAGTTTCATCTCTCGAGTCCCCTGAAACCCCAATAGTTAGATAATGCAACCCAAGCTACAGTCTAAATGACCTCACAATCAAAGGCTACCAAGCTAGTTCAAACCGAGCTTGATGGACCCAAGTCACAAACAGAAGGACTCGAGCTTGAAACTGAAAAATAAAAATGAAGATGGTGGAACTCAATCAAAGACTAAAGAGTTTATGTTAGCAAGATATGTTAGAAGGCAACATGCACCTAATCAAATCATTAGAGACAAATCAGATGGAACAATGACAAGAGGAAAATTAAAAGGTACATGTTTACTTGTTAAATTTGAACCTAGAAGTGTTAAGGATGCTCTGGATAATGAAATTTGGATTGAAACAATGAATGAGGAGATATAATAGATAGAAAAGAACAAGACTTGGACTCTTGTTCCTAGACCCAAGGATAAAAATGTAATTGGTACAAAGTGGGTATTTAGAAATAAGCTAAATGAAGATGGACAGGTTTCAAGAAATAAAGCAAGATTGGCGTGCAAAGGTTATTCTCAAGAAGAAGATATTGACTATGGTGAGACTTTTTCTCCTGTGGCAAGACTAGAAGGTGTTAAAACCTTACTAACATATGCAATACATAGAGGATTTAAAGTATATCAAATGGATGTCAAATCTACATTCTTGAATGGAATTCTTGATGAAGAAGTCTACATTGAACAACTAGAAGGGTTTGTAGATCCTAACAAAATAGACATGGTTTGCAAGTTGCACAAAGCATTATATGGTCTAAAGCAAGCTCCCAGAGCTTGGTATGAAAGAATTCATAATTACTTGGTACAAATTGGTTTTCAAAGAACAAATGATAATAGTAATCTGTATATCAAGGAAGGACCAGACAAGAAGATTGTGTTGGCAAAAATATTTGTTGATGATACTCTATTATAGGAAATGGTGACTTGTGCAAAGCATTTTTAGAAGAAATGAGTAAAGAATTTGAGATGTCCATGTTTGGTGAGATAAAATTCTTTGTTAAATTGCAGATACAGTAGAAAAAAAATGGTATCTACATAACTCAATCTAAGTATATCAAGGAGATACTAAAGAAATTTGAAATGGAAGATTCAAGACTAGTTGGAACCCCTATGTCTACTAGACATAAGCTCTCCAAAAATGATGATTCCAAAGAAGTAGATCAAACCACATATAGATCAATGATTGGAAAATTACAGTATGTAGTACACACAAGGCCTGATATTGCTCTAGCAATTGGAATAGTAGCAAGATTCTCAACAAATACCAAGGAAAATTACATGATGGAAATTAAAAGAATCACGAGATATCTGAAAGGTACTGAAGACTATGGTTTATGGTATAAACTTGGAGGCAATTTGGACTTGAAAGTATTTACTGATGTTGATTGGGCAGGAAGTATTGATGATAGAAAAAACACTAGTGGAGGAGCATTCTCCCTTGGTAAAAGATAGTATCTTGGACAAGCAAGAAGAAAAATTGTACATCTCAATCCACAACAGAGGTAGAATATGTAGCAGCAGTAGTCAATTGTTCTAACATTGTTTGGTTCAAACAATTTTTGGAAGGAATGAAGGTAGAGATCAGAGATCTGGTAGTCATATATTGCAATAACACCAATGTAATCTATATATCAAAGAATCCAGTAATGCATTCCAAAGCAAAGCACATTGCTATAAAATATCACTTCTTAAGAGAATTAGTGCAAGATAAAGAAGTCAGATTGGAATATGTTAATGCAAAGGAACATATTGTAGACATATTCACCAAGCCATTACCTAAGGATGCATTCTTGTATCTAAGAGGTAACCTAGGGGTCATTCCCCTATCTAAAATTCACTAAATGAAGTTTAGTGAATGCATCAACCAGAACCTATTGAAGATCAATCAGTTGGTGCAGAATTAGCAAAGAGCATATTGCAGATGAATTAGTACTTAAGATACATTAGTATTTACAGAATTATTGTCTTTGGAATGTGTTGTCAAAGAGGGAGAAGTTTATTGTCATATCTCTGATAAAAAATTTTGGAACCATAATAAAGTAAGGAACCAAAGAGGGAGAAGTTTTCCAAAGAAGAAGTTTTTTGAAAGAGGGATAAAGTTCTAAATGAACTTGGTAACAGTTGTTGTAGTCAGAATTCAGTAAAAGAAAGAACTCATACTGATAGAGGGAGTTCTTAAGTCTAAATCCAAAATTTCATTGTGCTATGACATGCTGTGTTGCCATCAATGTCAAAGAGGGAGATCATTGGATACAAATGATTAATTATGTATTATCTTTGATGCTACACAAATTTCATAATAATTATCAATCAATATATGTCGAGCTCACTTGGGTAGTGAAGACAATTCTCAGTGTCTACCAAATGTTCCTATGTTTTTCTAGTTCAAAAGGCATTGTCTACTGAGTTCACTTGGGCATCAAAGGAAAAGATGCAGAAAGTGAGTGTTAATTGAGCTTACTCGGTTAGTGAAGGAAAGTTGGATTTACTCGGTTGTCAAAGGATTTTTGCAAGTTTGTAGTATTAACTGAGCTTCTATTGGTTAACAAAGGAAATTGTTTTTGAGTTAGTTTCTATTGAGTTGGGTTGACTATCAAAGGATTTTCTTATTTTTGCATATTAAGCTTAATTGATTCATCTATTGATTCTAGTCGACTAAGGTGATGAATATTAATTATTCTAAGTTGTATTTGAGCCGACTTTACAAAGTGGAAGATATAAATATAAGGTCAGGTTGTGATTTCAAAGTGTTAAATGCATGAAGATGTTATTGAAAATTTAGTGATGAGAAGAGGAAGCGAATTTGAAGGATAAGAAAAATATCCTTGTGGAGTAGTGAGGCTATATTTGATCAACAAGGATCAAGTACCAGCTAGAATGAAGATCTGTAATAAACAAATCAATTGCATTCAAATCAAGTCATCTCATTGTTACTCTTTAACCATTTTAGCAGTGATCTAAATCTCTTAACATAGTTGGTGTTAAGATTAAACCACAGACATAAATAACAATTACATGCAAATATAACCACTATCAAAAAATAATAAATCACACAAAAAAGAACACAAGACACCAAGTTTAATGTGGTTCACCCATTCTATGGGCTACGTCCACCAAACAACAAGTCTGATATTATTACAATCTACTGATTACAACCTAATTACAATCTTTAATCCCTTACAACTCAATACTGCTACAAGAAGCAATTTCGCATCACCATAATGAAATAATCCCTAACACCAAGCCTTTTTATATAAGTATTTTTACCACTTTAGGGTTACAATTAATAATTACATGTTGGCCCAAAAAAAAATTTGGGGCTCCGCCTCCGAACCCTCGGATAGCTGTGGCCTATCAGCCCTAGCTGTATTAGGGGCTACTGCCCCCAAACCCCTACTTGGGGCCTAGCCTGGCCCCAGACCCCAATAAGGAATTATGGAGTATGTATACTTCCCTGATCAATCACGACAATATAAGAATCTCCTACTTGGTGACTGATCAGGCTCCACACTAAACAACAATCTCCCACTTGGAGACTAATCTCGTAGCTATGCTACTACTCCATGAGACTCTCACTGGATCAAATCACCCTAGACTCTGATGTTATTTTAATCATGTTAAGTCCAGAAGACCAACCGAAGCTGAAGAGGAGTTCAGATTCTCCCTTGCTACTACGTTTGTCAACGTATCTATTGGATTGCCAACTTGTCATGTCCCCTATTCAAATAATTAAAAAAAAATGAACTTTGTTAAGGCAGGCAGGCTCCAAAAAGGTGAAATTTCGGAAAAAGGGGTTAATCTTTGGAAACCAATGGACTAATAAATAAAAATTATTATTAAATTATATTTTATTAACCCCTCTTGGATGTGAGTTAGGGTTATGCCCTCTTTAAAAGGGGTTTGGAGGCATTTTGGGCTCATTCTACGTCTTGATTCTTGCTAATTTTCTTGTTGTTCTTCAGAGGCTGCCAAACCTGTGGAGAAGGAGACCCAAGAATGGGAGTTTGCAGGTTTCCAGGAAGGCTAAGGACGGGAGTTTGAAGCCATTCCATGTGCATGCTCATACAGAGTTTGCCCTTGTGCTGAATAGTGCCGATTTGGGTGTTTTCGGGGTTGTTTTTGGTTTGAATTTGGGTTTTCAGTTGAGTGTTTCATATCAGTTTGGTTTGCTGCTGTATTTTAGACTTTATGATGTTAAAATAGAGCTGAATATATGTATTGGGTCGTGATTAAACTTCTGAGATAATTTATGAGTGTTTTGTGGTGTTTCCGGGCATTTTTGTGTTAATTTCGGGAGCCCGATTGAGCATAGTTTTGCCCTACATTTGTGATCTGTTGTGTAAGGGCTATACAAATCTGGAAATGTCATTTTGTAGGCTGTTATGCTGCTGAAATTTCTGTAAAAATGTCCATTTTCAGATTTATTAATAATTTGTGAAGTTGTGAAGTTTTTGGCACTAATTTGGACAACCCGATTTGGGTTTTATTGAGAAATTGGCAGATCTTTGTAATATTGGTTGTTTGATTTTAAAGTTCTGATTTGAGGCTGGAAATATCATAAAAAAATCAGTAAAGGGACATTACACAACTATATGTATCTTATCCAACTTTAACTATTCATCCTCCAAAACTGACTAAATGAAACGGTACCGCAACTGTATGTGTTTGGTATTTGAATGTAGAGCTGAATTCTTGGCAAGATGAATGGCACTCTAACTATCTGTAAACAAATAATTATCCTTCTGAGGATGTCCCAATTCTTCTAAGAAGAACTAAAGCCATATCATCTCCTTGGGTGCTTTTATAGCAGTAACATACTCTACCTCTATAATGGATAGAGCACTAATCTTCTATAACCTAGAAACCCAGCTCACGGCTGCCCCACCAATAGTAAAGACATAACCTGTAGTACTCCACCTGATATCAATATCCCTTGCCAAATTTGAGTCAACATAGCCCTGTAAATTAGTAGTAGAGCCCCCAAAGTGTAAATACTTATTGGATGTTCCTCTCAAATATTTGAGAATCTATTTGATTGCATTCCAATGCTCAATTCCTGGATGACTCATATACATACTAATAACTCCCACTACATGTGCAATAACTAGCCTAGTACATACCATAGCATACATCAAGCTGCCTACAACTGAAGCATAGGGTACCTTGGACATCTTATCCTCCTCTTCTTGTGTCTTGGGACACATCTCCTTAGTCAACTTCAAATGACCAAGTAAAGGTGAGCTGATAGCTTTAGCATTCTCCATAGAGAAATATTGCAACACCTTCTCAACATAATTAGCCTAAGATAGCGTCAATTTTTTTTGTTCTTCCTATCTTTACAAATCTTCATACCAAGGATTTGTTTTGCTGCCCCAAATCCTTCATAGAAAATGCATGTGCTAACTGGCATTTTAGCACCTAAATATGATCCATGTTAAACCCAACTACAAACATATCATCAACATATCAACATAAAATAATGTAGCTATCATCATCCAACCTCTTAAAGTAAACACAATGATCTGAATGACACCTGTGATATCCATGCTCATGCATAAAACTGTCAAATTTTAGATACCATTGTCGAGGTGCTTGCTTCAAGCCATATAAACTTTTCTTCAATTTGTACACTAAGTTCTCCTTACCTTTGACCTCAAATCCCCGTGGCTTAGCCATAAATATCTCTTCATCCAAATCACCATGAAGGTTGTTTTAACATCAAACTACTCTAAATGCAAATTTTCAGTTGCCACAATACTTAAAACAGTATGGATAGAAGTCATCTTAACAACAAGAGAAAATATCTCATCAAAATCAATGCCCTTTTTCTGTGCAAATCCTTTTACAACTAACTTAGCTTTAAATATTTTCTTACCTTCATCCTCTTCTTTTAACCTGTAAACCGACATATTCTGTAAAGCCCTTTTACCTACAAGCAACTGGCATAAATCCCATGTCTTATTCTTTAGCAAAGAGTCCATTTCATCTTTCATTGCAAACTTCTACTAAATCTTAGTATCTACCTACACAACTTCATCATAACATTCAGGTTCACCAGCATCAGTAACTAAAATTGAATACAAAGAGTGAGAGAATCTTTCTAGAGGTCTACTTTGCCTTATTAACATTCACCAATGTGTGTGGTATTTGTTTTTGTGGTTATTGCACATCATGAGGATTGGTCGGAACATTAACTTTTGGAGTATCATCCAATGCTACATAATCATCTTCTTTCTTCTCGTGTTGCTGCAACAGATCTTTGTACAACACTTTCTCATTGAATATGACATCCCTACTTTTTACAATTTTATGATTTTCAAAATCCCAAAGCCTATAACCAAATTCATTAATATCATATCAAACAAATACACATTTCTTTGACTTAGCTTCTAGCTTGGTTCTATTTTTAGAATCTATGTGAGCAAATGCTTCACAACCGAAGGTTTTGTTAAAAGAATAACTCACCTTCTTACCAGTCCACACTTCTTCTAGAACACCACAACCCAAAGGAGTAGAGGGACCTCTATTAATCAAATATACAATAGTATTGATAGCCCCCACCCACTTGTGTAAGGGTAACCCATCATGTAACCTCATGCTTCTTACGCGTTCCATTATAGTCCTATTCATGCGTTCATCTACTCTATTTTTCTATGGAGTCCTTGGAACAATTTTCTCTCTATGAATACCATTAGTTGAGAAATAATCTTCAAATTCATGACTACAATACTCACCACAATTATCAAATCTGAGACATTTTAATTTCTTACTAGTCTCATTTTCAACCAAGCATTTTCATCTCTTAAAAGTTTGAAATACATCATATTTTTGTCTAAGGAAATAAACTCATACTTTTCTAATTGTTTCATCAATAAATGCAACATAATAATGAGAGCCACTAAGGGAAGATACCTAAGTCGGTCCCCATACATCTGTATGCACAAGCTCTAATTTCTCCTTTTTGTTTTCCTTCCCAATCTTCACAAAACTCGCTCTCTTTTATTTTTCATAGACACAACTTTCACAGAAATCTATATTAATACATTTCAGACCTGGTAAAACTTTCTTTGAATGAAGTACTTTCATATCTTTCTCACTCATGTGCCTAAGTCTATTGTGCCACATCACTGTATCAGAATTTACAGTAGTTATTTGTTCTCCCTACTCAACAACAACAATTGTTCCTTAACATTCATTTTTCTCTAAAATAATTAAAGTAGAAGGAACAATATGACCTATACAAAGATATAAGGTGCCTACTTTCTCACCTTTTTCTACTACAAGGGAACCTTTTGAAACATTCCAATTTTTATCATTAAAAGTAACTACACAACCCTCATCACTAAGTTGCCACATTGAAATTAAATTCCTACTCAACCTTGGAACATGTCTTACCTCATGTAGTAGCCAATGATTCCCATTCTACAACTTAATTTTAACTTTTCACTTTCTAACAATCTTAAATGGTTCATTATCCCCCAAATAAACAAGTCCAAAATCTCCTTGGATATAATCAATAAAATAACCTCTATGAGGTGTAGTATGAAATGAAGCACCATAATCTAAAACCCATGAATCATCAACACTTTCTAAAGACAGAAGCAAAGCATCCTCTTCGAATTTGTTACTTACCACATTTGCCTCCTTGTCTCCATCTAGTTTATCTCCATTTTTTTTTTTTATTCCAACAATCTTTCTTTTTGTGCTCTGGTTTCCTCCCCTTTGACTTTCCTCTTAATTTTCCACAATTTTTGGAATTACTTCCTCTCTCAATCGTTCCGTCTCTACTTTGTGCATTCAAAGCACTTCTTGATGTAGATCCTCCTGAGATTTTCATATGAGTTTCCTCACTAAAAATAACACCGATCACATCATCATATTTTAGGGTACTAGATTTGGGAACACAATTACTCATAGCCATTATCAAGCCATTCCAACTTTCAAGCAAAGAACACAAAATCAAGAGAGCCCTAATTTCTTCATCAAAATTGATACCTACAAAAGATAACTGACTAGTAATAGTATTAAACTCATTTAAATGATCTGCAATAGATCCACCTTCTGCCATTTTCATATTAAATAAACTCTTCATGAGAAATACTTTGTTTGAAGTGGAGGGCTTTTCATATAGTTTCATTAGGGTTTGCATCAACTCTTCTTTTGTCTTCACTTGTGTAATATTAAATGCCACCGATGGTGCCAGGCATAATCAATAGCTCCCAAGTGCCTTTCTATCCAAAAGATCCCATTCATCATTTGACATAGATCCCTGATTCATGGCTTTGCCTTCCAATGACTTCCATAAATCCTTCTGATAAAGATAGTCTTCCATTTGCATCTTCCATAACTAGAAGTTCAACCCATTAAACCTGTCAACCCTCAGCTTACCCTTGTTTGCCATCGCTCCCGCTCAACCGTGAAACTCCCACTCAACTGTGAGACTTTCCTACAGAGGATAACTAAAAAATAACCTGGCTCTGATACCACTTGTTAGGATTAAACCACAGACAAAAATAACAATTACATGCAAATATAACCAATATCAGAAAATAATAAATCACAAAGAAAAGAACACAAGACACCAAGATTTAATGTGGTTTACCCAAACTCTGGGCTATGTCCACCAAACAACAAGTTCGATATTATTACAATCCAATGATTACAACCTGATTACAATCAATAATCCCTTACAACTCAATATTTCCACAAGAAGCAATTTTGCATCACCATAATGAAACAATCCCTTACCCTAAGCCCTTTTATAAAAGTATTTTTACTACTTTAGGGTTATAATTAATAATTACATGTTGGCCCAAAATTTTGATAAAATAGGGCGCAAAAAAATCTTTTGGGGCTTCACCCCCAAACCCTCGGACAGTGATGGCCTATCAGCCTCGATTTTATTAGGGGTTGTTGCCCCCAAACACCAGCTTGGGGATTGAGCTGGCCCCTAACCCTAATGAGGAGTTATGGAGTATGTATTGTACTTCCTTGACCAGTCACCACAATCTAACAGTTGGCTTAACAACTATTTACAAATCCTCTAACAAGGTGGCAATTCTATTGAATTGTCTCAAGGCCTCTAACAAGGCCACTACTAACAGGGTGATTAAATCCTTTAATAGGGTCACACTTAACGGTGTGTTTTGTAACCTTTAATAGGGTTGGCTCCTAATAGGGCTCACTTCAGAAGAGTGAAAAATTGTAACTAGTTGCAATTGGTGGTTTTTCCCAAATTGAGTTTCCATGTTAAATCCTGGTGTCATATGTGTTCATGTTATTTTTTTTTATATGTTTACAACTAAGTTAAAGTAATGGTAATCATAGATGACATCTAAAAGTTTATATGTTAAGCATTTATCGAGCTAATTTGGTCATTACTGGGTTACAACATTTTATGTGTGTTTATCAAGCTTTAACAGTATTTGGTTTTTAGTTTGCATTTTTGTACTGACATCTAAGGGATCTGAGATTTATTTTAGTAGTAATTGATTCACACATCCCCTCTTAGTTACTCCTCTTATATTTCCAATAGCTAATGCACTCACCAATGCAGTGATTAGGAGCAAAGACAAAGTGACATGGCAAGGTGATGATGCATTGCCATTAAATGTCATATCTTGGACTAGTTACGATATAATCAATGGGAAAGAAGACGTAATTATAAGTAAATATGGGTGCGTATAGAAGTGATGTTTTATTAAAACTTGAGATGTAGGGTTGAGATAGAGGATGACACTTGCCATTATTGAACCATTTTCTCTCACGCTTTTTGGGTGAATTTGAGGGCCTTTGCTATTGGCATTTTTTTGCACTATTTCTCAATTTCTACATGTAGCAGCTCTTTGCGATTCAAAGAGTTCAAATAGGCCATGAGGGGACAACAAAGATGGTGTAAACTATCCAACTATGACAAATGGAAGAGAATAAGGAAGGTTTGGGATGTTTTGGAAAGGGGTAGGTTGACCACTTATGTAGTGAGGCTCCATGGTGGCAATCTAAAGATCACTTAGCTCTTCATGTGTAAATGGAACAATGGTACTCTGAACCTAGGAGGCATAAATGTATCTATTACTATGGAATTGATTTCCACTATGATAGGAATTTCTATGGTTGGGTAGAAATTTTACAGAGATTGCAAGTTTTTAGACTTTGCCATTGACAATTTCCCCAAGGAACCACGTTAGCATAAAGCTTTGGTTAAAAAAGAAGGTAAGACCTACTTACAACCTGATTATATCCAAAAAAATTGGTGTTTTGTAATGTGGGAAATCATTTATTATGTGACCTTGGATGGTAGACTTCCTAGAATTTGCTCACACCATTTTGTGTTGTTGAATCATTTTAGACATGGAATCAAGGTTTCCACTCCATATTATCTTTTATCTTCTTCAAATTCTAGTATCAATGGTGTAAGGGAGAAATTCCTATCCAATCTACCCCTCCATGAGGGTTTAATGCTTCTCATTTATGAGTACATTAAAACCCATTCCATTGGCAAATTCGCATAGGTGAAAGTGGTAGAGAAAAATGATGATAATGATTTAGAGAGGTCTCAGGATCTTTCTGACACTAAGGAAAATGAAGGACCACACTCAGAAGATGAGGAGATAGGGATAAAAAATAAGTTGAAGGGTAGAATTGCTACTTGTAAAACCCCTATGAAGTCTTTGAAGAAGCACCTACCTCTTGGGAAGAAGATGAAGAAGAAAATGGTGGATTCAGAGGAGGCATTATATGAAAAAGAGTCTATGACCACTGAGTTTGAGGAGGTTGGCTATAGAAAGAAAAAATAAGGAAAGGGGAAAAACAAGAAAAGGAAGGATATGCCAACCTTGAAGCATGGTAGGACCCCTATGTCCAAAAAATAAACCAAGATGGTTATTTCACCGGATGAATATGAAGATGATGGTAAGGAGACAAATACAAACCTAGGAGAGAAAGACATCCACTCTACCATCAACAAGGCCAATAAATTTTTTAAAGGGGATAGAGGAGCCCTGATGAGTTGTCATAGATCGGTCTCCCCATTGGAATTCATAAAAGATCAATATGGGATACCTCTTCTTTGGAGGGTCATGGTGTTGATCCTATTCCCATCCAAACTGACAAGGATAAATATGATAAAGGTACTTATGACTCGATCAAACATAGAAAGATGGTTTGGAAAAACATGAACATGGACAAAATTGAGGGAGAAGATAGACCTGAAAGTTGGTGAGGGGGAGTGGGTAAGGTGGACCTCCAAGTGTTTATTGTAATCACCTAAAAATGGTCATCTAGACTATTAGCCCCCTTTTCAACATTTTGGCTAAATTAATTTAATCATTTACCTAGACCAAATTGCTAATAATTAATTTATTTGATTATAACCTATAGTTTGACTATGCTATCCTAAGTTCATTATTTGATTAAAAGAACATGTCCCCTTTTAATTAAATAAAAGACCCCATTCTTCTAACCCACTTAAAATGCACACATAAAGTCCTTTTTCTATTTTACAATTAAAAGAAAAGGCTTGTGAGACTTTTGTCTTATATGACAAGTTAACTTATATTCTATTGGTTGACTTGTGTGTGCACATGGATCACTCCTCTTTTCAAATTCCACCGTTGATCATCCACCATCTTCATCTTGATCTCTACTGTCCATACATCTTTAAAAGGGAGAGAGCTTTCCCCCTCAATCCACCCTCATTTTGAATATTGTTATGCTGCAAATTTTCTAACAGGTTTCTTTGGAGCCTTGTGGAGAACTTATATTTCTTGTCTACATTCTCTCATACCATAGCATTTTAGCTTAGATTTATGTTGCATGTTAGTTTAGCTTCTATTTTGCAATAATCTATCTCACATAGCTTAATTTTTGGATTGTAACACTCTCATCCATGCTTAGAATAGCTGCACTTTTCATATTCATTCTAGCTTAATCTTTAATTGCATTGCATTCTTGAGGAACTCCTTGGGACATTTGCATTCTTGCATCTTGTCTTTGGAACCTCCCATTGCATGGTTTACTAGCAAGAAGAGTATCTCTAAGGCTCATCTGAGAGCCCTTGAACTTGAAATACACTCTCTTGTACTCCATGGATAGGGAGCTCTAAGCCGACATCCAAGCATTCCGAACTCATAGAATCGTTTGGATAGAATGGTTTAGAGTGTGACACATTTCTACCGTGGGGCTTGAATCAAGTTTCTAGCTCCATTTGCTTTTATTTTTCATCTCTATTTTTTTACAACAGCATATTGGATCTAATCAAATGCTTTTGTAGAATTATCACTTTGGTTCTAAGGCCAACCCATAAGTAGATTGGTTTGAAGGCCAAAAATTTAGTTGGTTTAAAGATTTGATCATATCTTTTAAACTGCTTGGAGTTTGGTTCTGAATTTTTTTTTACAAGTTGGGTATGTGCTCAAAATGTCTCAGTCCAATTTTCATAGCATTTTGATGTGATTTTCGAGAGTTATGATTTTTTCTTTATTTTTCATAAAAAGCCATTTTTGATTGCAAATCAGAGAATTTTTCAAAAAAATTTACATTTTCAAAAAGTGTTTTCAATTCTAATGGGGGTTCTTTCTTTGTGTTTTGAATTTTGAGCTCGTATTAAGGATCAAAAATTTGATTTGATAAATTTGGCCTATTTGACAAAATCGATCTCTAGAGCGCAAATGAAGAGATTTTTTTAAATTTCTTGCATTTTTGGAAAGCTCTCTGATTTTTAATAGGGGTCTCTTCTTTTCATTTTTATTTTTGGATATGAAATCATAGCAAAAAAGTCCAATCTTTTTGACTAGGTCAAAATCAAAGAGTAAAAATGAGAGCATTTGTGATTAACTTGCACTTTCTTTGCATGCACTTGGTTGGAAGATAAATTGGATGTTTGAGGCAACTCACCACTTTTTATTTCAGATTTTTATGTTATTTCACACTAACTTTTGGTGCTAACAAGTTGTGATTACAGGTTGCCATCCTTATGAAAAAAAATTGAAACATTGCATAAAAAGAATGCATGTCAAAGCTTCAAATGCGCAAGGGCTACTAACATTGTTTGCAGGGCTGCCCAAAGCATAAAAACTCAAAATTTCTTGCCTTTTTGTTTTCATGTGTGGCATTGACTAATTGTTCATTTTTCATAGGCACATAAAACCTGTGATTGGAGCCTTTTGGTAATAGGAGAGTATGCTCTTCACCCTTGTGGTGAATCAAAAATCTTGACTTGCCATTTGGTTTCAAAAGCAAGGGGTAACTAAATCTTCTTGGTGTGTTTGGGAGAAAATGATTGGAATAGGAGAGTATGCTCTTCACGCTTGTGGTGAACCAGAAATCTTGACTTCTAAAATTTGATCCACTTTGTGTAGTTAGAATCCTTTAGAGGGCCTGCTCTCGGACAACCTAAGAGGAACGACCCAAGTGGGGACAAGCAGATTACTCGACTCTTCCAATCCACTATAAACTCAAGGCTATCAAGGACACAAAACCTTGGTAGACATAGTGTTTATCTTTGCCTAGTGTGATCACTTATGGGATTTCAACCATAGGGAGATCACTAGGAAAGAATGCTTAAGGTACTCTTGTGGTCGCGAGATCGGTTACTCATCACAAGGTGAGGTGTCCTGTAATTGGGATCAAGAGGAACACTATGAATGGAAGCCCTATGTAAACACCCTAAGTTAGTAACTACCTTTTTTAGCCGCTCAACTTCTTGGTGCAAGGGTCGATCCTAGTGGACTACCCGGATCACCCCAAGATTTTACACTCACCATCTGTGTTCCCTTGGTTATGCTTATGACATTTCCATGACAAAGCCAATATCTCTTGTGGGAAACCACTTGGTGTGATCCAAAGGAGCATCAAGCGTGGGCCGAGATGTTGAGTAATGAACCATGTCCTTTAGGTAGATATTGCTTGATGTGTTCTCGAATGTGGTATACGTGTGAAAATATTTTGAGCATACACATGATGATAGTTATACGGCTTTCTTTTAAGACCTCACATATGCTTGTATCATGCAAGGTTGCTTTGTCCCTTTCTCGATTGTTTGAAGACTACTTCATGTGTCACTATCTTGCTTGGAAATAAATTTCTTTTGAACATCAAATTTGCTATGCTATCAATTATTGTCAAACTTTGTCAACCAAGTCAAAACAACAAATGCAAACATTTTCTTATGTTGCTTGCTAAGGGGAGTCTCATCATTTGATTTTTATTTTTAATGTCTCTAGTTCTTGAACATGCTTAAAGTGACTATTTGGTCTTGGTGCTCTTGGTCTTTCTATGTTCATGGTTTATGCATGCTTACTAGTTATCCTTTTGCTAAAATGGTTACCTTGATTTCTTGACTACACTCTTGGGTTGGGAAAGTTGTTCACTTGTCACCCTGCTTGCTCTATTTATTTGGCTATTTGGGCATCTTGCCTAGCTATTGACTTGAGTCATTCATGTCGTAAGTTTCTTGGACATATTGTTTGGCAAGTTGCTTTAATCTCTCTCTACTATCTTGGCAAGTGAACACTCTACCTCCTATAGTTTCAACATCAAGTTATCTTCTAGGCTCTTTTATGCTTGGCTTTGCATCTAAAACTATGGGATCTAAACTTTGTGCTACCAAAATTCAACCAAATCTAGATCATCATGATATCCTCCATGTCACTAAAGAGTTTCAAGATCTATATGTGCAATACAAAGAACTAGAAGAGACAAATGATCTTTCTTACCTTCATCTCTCTAAGCACATGATGGAAATGAAGTCTAAACTTGAGAAAAAGTTGGAGGAGAAGATTGCATCATTACATGAATCTTCCTTAAGGTCTTTAAATGCATGTGAGTCACCTTCTTTGAGGTCATCCTCTTCTTCTAGGTCTACATGCTCTACTTCAAGTCATCAAATGTCTTCATCTTCTAGATCTAAAGACCTCTTTAGAGAACAAGCAAGTGATACCTCCTTTGAGCCTATGCCAAAATTTCATGATGGACCTATCTTTGACCAAGATAATGATGAAGACGTGGATGCATACCATTCACTTGAGAAACAACAAAAAAACTCTAGACATACTTCTAATAGAACTTTTGCTCCCTTGGAAGATTCTTATGATGACACTTTGCAAAAACTTCTTAGCAATAAGATCATACCCATTCTTGGATATCTATTGTGCTTATCATCAACATAATGAGCATAGTACTTTAGATTGCATTGAGCTAAAACATAAAATCCAAGATCTTATTGATACCTCTAATGATTCATGTGATGAGGATACTTTTCTTGAGAAAGATCATATTAATGAACCTATGTCTAGTGATGGTCTCCTTGGTACCTCCACTTCTTCCAACACTTCAAAGCTTTCCAACATGCCTCCATCAAACAAAATACCATATGCAATATGCGTACCCTCAAGGGCTACCTCTAAAAGAAACTCAAGCTAACCTTCACTTGGCTGCAAACCTTTTCCATGCTATTAATCCTAAACATCCTCAACCTTCATGCACTACTATGCCTAATCCAAGCACTACTCCATTCACTCTTCATTCTTCCTTGTCCTTAGAAGTGGCTCCATGTCAAGAGAACTTTGAAAAAGAAAAAGCTATAAATGTCAAGAAAGATCAAGATCAAGCACCCGTTCATCTCTTTCAAGATTTTTCCATTCCATATCCTATATCTTGTCCACCTCCTAAGTATGATGAAGATATCACTTCCACTATCTCCCTTGAGCTTACTGAAAATTATGAGAAAAGTTCTCTTCCTATGCTATCCAAAGCTACTTGTCAAGATCAAAGTGTCCCCTCGTGTTCTACTTCTCCATATCCACTTCAAAATTGTGCTCAAGCTTCAAGTGCTCCTATTAAAAATGTTGTTCCTATCAAAGGTACTCAAGAGTCTATTGATGGCTTTGACCATGTTACTCATTCTAAAGATGTTGATATCCCTTCCCACTATCCCTTTGCATCTTCTAAATCTATCCTTGGTCCTTATCCATCTAAGCTAAAGCATTCAAACCTTCCATCCATTTTGGGGCCTTATGTTCCTCCATCTCCTACATTCACTCCTAGCTCATTCCCTAGCTCTCCTATAATACCTCAAGATCAACAAAGACACTCATCCTTGATGAATTTTCACCCATCTATACATCTAAACCTGTCATATCATCCTTATTCATCCACAAATCCCAAGTCCTTTGGAAGTGAGAATAAACATAAAAATCCATCGAAAAAGAAAGATCACTATGTCCCATCTAATCGACATGTGAATGCTAAGAAGGAAAAAAAACAAAAGAGACTGCAAAGGTCCACTATTAAGAGAGCTAAATCAAAGAAAATGTGGGTTCCTAAATCTATCATTGAAGAAATTCAATCTCAAGCACCCAAAGAACAAGGAAAATCTAAAGCTATATGGATTCCCAAGTCTCTTTTAAAAGACTTGAAGACTGAAAATACTTCAAAGTTGACATTCAAGCTTCCAAAGGCTTCCATTCCATCTTCTTCCAAAAATCTTCCTAAAAATATTCCAAAGCCTTCCACTCCAATTTTTTCCAAATCTTTTCTACCACCTCATACATCTAAATCTCAAGCTATTTCATCCATGATTCCTCAATCATTCCAATACCCTTCAAGGTGTGTGTCAAAGTTGATCTTGTACAATATTTCAGCTACCCACATGAAATCCTCTAAATCTTACACCTCCTTTCTATACATTAACTCTTATCCTCCATATATTCTTCCTACTACCATTTCCCTTTCATCACCCTATCAACATCTTTGAGCATACCTTTCTATGGTCTTGGCTTATCATGGCTTATCTTTTCTATAGGAGCACTATCAAAATTCAAAAAGCTTGAGCTCTTTCTAAAAATTCAAAAAATAAAAAATAAAAAATTAAAATTAAAATTAAAAAAATTGAAAATGTGCCTTGGTGAAAACCACTTCTTGTGGCACCTTGGTAGCAAAAGTAAAGAGAAATAAATCAATCCTATGGTGAAAACTACTTCTTGTGACACCTTGGATAAGTACCATGATGAAAACCTGGCAAACAGGCATCATGAGTAGTTCTTCCATCATCCATCTATCCCCTCTTCTCTCTTTGATCTTGACAATGTTGAGCTATCTTTGCATATTGGCTATCTTATCCACCAAATTTTCTATTGTGCTCTCCCATTCACTCATAGCCTCTATCTTGAGCTTTATTCTTATTGCTCTATCCCATTGCTATACTATCTAGTTGACCCCTTGGTCTTGATCACGATAAATAAAAATGGTTCTTAGGTCTCTTGACATGTCTACTCTTTTGGACTACATGCTTCATGCTGAAATGTCTCTTTTTCTAATTCTATATTATATTTTCAACCTCTAATCAGATCTTTAAGATCAAACAACTAATATCACAAAGATTCACCAAATTTCTCAAGAAACCCCAAATCGGGTATGCTGAAAATAGTGCCAAAAGCTTCACAACTTCACAAATTATTAATAAATCTGAAAATGGACATTTTTACAAAAATTTCAGCAGCATAACAGCC
This sequence comes from Cupressus sempervirens, assembly GCA_028749045.1. Classification (NCBI taxonomy): domain Eukaryota; kingdom Viridiplantae; phylum Streptophyta; class Pinopsida; order Cupressales; family Cupressaceae; genus Cupressus; species Cupressus sempervirens. The sequence goes on from CM053786.1 coordinate 484,662,833, forward strand.
TAAAAAATGACATTTCCAGATCCGTATAGCCTTTACACAATAGTTCACAAATGTAGGACAAAAACTATGCTCATCGGGCTCTCGAAATTAACACAAAAATGCCCGAAAACACTACAAAAACACTAATAATCTATCTCAGAAGTTTAATCACGTCCCAATACATATATTCCACTCTATTTTAACACCTTAAAGTCTGAAATACAGCAGCAACCCAAACTGATATGAAATACTCACTGAAAACACCAAACTCATACCAAAAAACAACCCCGAAAACCCACAAATCTGCACTATTCAGAACAAAGGAAAACTCTACATGAGCATGCACATGGAATGGCTTCAAACTCCCATCCTTAGCCTTCCTAGAAACCTGCAAACTCTCATTCTTGGGTCTCCCTGGAAACCTGCAAACTCTCGTTCTTGGGTCTCCTTCTCCACAGGTTTGGCAGCCTCTGAAGAATAACAAAGAATGAGCAAAAATCAAGTTCTGGAATCAACCCAAAATGCCTCCAAACCCCTTAAAAGAGGTCATAACCATAACTCACGTCCAAGAGAGGTTAATGAAACATATTTTAATAATAATTTTCATTTATTGGTCCAACGGTTTCCAAAGATTAACCCCCTTTTTTCGAAACTTCACTTTCTTGGGTCTGCCTGCCTTAGCAAAGATTATTATTTTTTAATTATTTGAAAAGGGAACATGACAAGTCCTCCCCTCCCAAACATTGCTTGTCCTCAAGCAATGGTTGAACAATAAACCAATCAATCCACTTGGATCCCAAATGTAGTCATGAACTATACTACTACCAATTAACATAGGCTCCTACAATATCCTCTGCAATATGACCAAGAGGAATCCATAACCAAACTAACAATTATAGCTCAACCAAACTCCAAAATCACCACTACCATAGTCAAAAACCCATGAGACACAAACTCTTAGAACATCAGAACCCAAGTAAAGTGGACAAATCAAACTACCAACACAGTAAATACCATCAACGCATCCCACTGGCCTATACGGAATGTACAATCCAACTCTACAACAATGGTGAACGCTCTCGAATGAAACTGTACCAAGTATGGAGAATTCACACACTATACAACTCCTGCAGTCAACACAACTCTGCAAATCACTGGCCACTATCTCATAACCATAACTCCCATGCACATGAACAAGTGATACAACCCACTGTGACTGATCACTAGCTAAGTCAGGAGATGTCATAGCTAAAGGAGTAGAATCAATAACAACACCCACTGAAGCATCACTCCCAAACTCTTTCTCTGAGTCACATATTATCAAGCTGTCAACTGCAGAACCTATCACCATGTCATGCCCATCACAACTCTCATCTTGAGGCATCAAACTGTCCCATAACTGATGATAAGCACTAGGAATCAAAGTACATCTCTATATCATCATCTCATCAACATGGTCATCAAAGGTAAATTAATGAGCATACCTCACAGTGTAATGCCGATAGAATTTACCAATCTCAGTCAGTGGCTCAGACTATAATCTAGATGAAACTAACTGCAATTGATCATTAACCATGTTGAAACTGACTACTACCTCCAAAGATATCACCAAGGGAGTAGTATTACTAGCAGGAACCATGCCAACTGCGGACTCACCAACATCACACATGATCTTTGATACATCTCTAGTCTCTGTGCCATCAATACTAGAGGCCACCACCATGTCAGGCATACAACAATCTGCTACAACACCCAACTCAACCGAACCTAACTCTAGTGGGAATGAACCTGATATGCCAATGTTAGTATCAAGGATGGATGCATCCCCATCTCCACTGCCTCTGACAATCTCGGCCATGGACATCCTCGGATCACCAAACACCACAGTTTGTGACTGTATAGAATCAGGTAAAGACTGTAGTCGCTCTAACTCCATGGTCACCTTAGCCAAATGAAACTGTGACTCCTTGAAAGCCAACTGTGTACTCTCAAGAATCTCAGAGGTCACCTCAAGTTGCTCAGTAAGCTCACTCACCTCATCTTCCTTGTCCAACAATGCATCATATGTTGTACTGCCCCACTCCATAAGATAATCTCTGTCAGCTACCAACTGCATATAATTCTGTCTCAAAATCTAAATAGCCTCCCATAAAGAGTGGATCTCTGTCAAGGAAAGATAACTGCCTTCCTGCTCATCACTAGTAGGAGAACCCCATCCATAAACTGCTAACAACTGACGAGCAGCATCGAAATGCTGGCAAGTGATAGCAATGTCTCGATCACTAACTCTCAACTGATTAGACACATGATGGCACTGGCTTGATTGTCTCCTACAAACCTCCTCTAATGCACTGTCTAAAGGAGTATCCTCAAAGTTACTAGTCTCTAGAGTATTACCATCCATATCCTGTGAATCAAATCTAAAGCTCATATCAACATACGGAGTATCAAAAACATTAGCACTGCTGTCCAACTCCTCTGTACCCAAGGAAACTAAGTCTTCAAAACTTCCCACTGCATCCTCCTGGATGTCATCAATGTCAATATGATCCTGGGACTCATCTATACACACTGCCAAATATGAAATATCATCAACACATTCCAGCAAGTATGGTTGACTGGATATATGAACAAAGCCCAACATCGGTGTATAAAAACTAATACCAACACCAGAGAAGATATTGACACAAGAAAAGACAACACCGTGTAATCTGATAATCAAATCCATGATAGCACCTAAACAAACACTGCTACCAAAAAGTGTTAAAGATCTCCAGTCAACTGAATCCCAAACGCCAATATAACAATCTCGAGTCCATATCCGTAAACTAGAATCAACTGGTAACTCAAGCAAACTCCTCACCTGAGTAATATGACCAATACCAACTAACTCCACATACCTGTCATGATGAGATAATGAAGTCACAATACTATCTTTGTTCACCTTCAGCTGGCTGGACAAATCATGTGAAGTACTACCAGCCTCAACCTCATGTGATGAAGCATCTAACTGTGCTTGGTACTCTTTCTCAGCAAAGTCATGAATGCTCAATGTCTACTCATCTCTACCAGGTATCTCACCATCCTGCACAACAACATCCTCATAATCATCATTTGAACCCACTACATTGTAGTCACTGCCTGTTGTAACTATACCATCCTAAATACCTGTGGCATCACCCTTTGACGACTTGCAAACATTTGTCTCAATTTGAGTATCAAGTTGACCGTTACTATCAATCTGTGTAATATCCTTTCCACCACCTCTTGTGGCAGAGTAGAATCTGAGACCTCTACCTAGCTATCAGCTAGTTTCTCAAACTCCTCATGCAAGTTCTTGGGAATTGTGTCATTTGTCCTGTGAGAAAATCTGCCTAATAGAAATCCAGTCAACTTATCCACCTTAGCTGGGTTGGACAACATGTCATTCATTATACAGTGGTGCTCAACCAACTGTTCAGACATGTCATGGCTTATTTTCATAAGTTTATCTTGAATGTCTAAATAACCATCCTTTCTACTATTTTGACTCTAGATATCAATTGTCCAAGATCGTGTCCTCTGAGACTCTGTACTATACCTGTCCATTCTGGATAAAGTAGAGTGTAACCCCAATAGGATATAACTTCTTCAAACACCAAGAACTAACATGCAAATGATTAGAAGTAGCATGCAACCATAGATTTTGACATGCAACTGATTAGAAGCAACATGCAACCACCAAATTCACCAAGAACTAACATGAAAATGATTAAAAGTAGCATGAAACCATAAATTTTGACATGTAGCTGATTAGAAGCAACATGCAATCATAAATTATGACATGCAAGATCTGGGTAGTTGTCAAAACTGACACGCAAGATCTGGGTAGTTGTCAAAACTGACATGCAAGATCTGGGTAGTTGTCAAAACTGACATGCAAACTTCTACAACCAAAAAATTCACCAAGAACTAACATGAAAATGATTAAAAGTAGCATGCAACCATAAATTTTGACATGCAGCTGATTAGAAGCAACATGCAACCATAAATTATGACATGCAAGATTTGGGTAGTTCTCAAAACTGACATGCAAACTTCTACAAACCCTCAGGTTGGCAAGATCATAGCATTGATACCACTGAAATGTCTCTTTCTCTGATTCTATATGATATTTCCAACCTCTAATCAGATCTTTAAGATCAAACAACTAATATCACAAAGATCCACCAAATTTCTCAAGAAACCCCAAATCGGGTATGCTGAAAATAGTGCCAAAAGCTTCACAACTTCACAAATTATTAATAAATCTGAAAATGGAAATTTTTATAGAAATTTCAGCAGCATAACAGCCTAAAAAATGACATTTCCAAATCTTTATAGCCTTTACACAACAGTTCACAAATGTAGGACAAAAACTATGCTCATCGAGCTCCCGAAATTAACACAAAAATGCCTGAAAACACTACAAAAACACTAATAATCTATCTCAGAAGTTTAATCATGTCCCAATACATATATTCTGCTCTATTTTAACACCTTAAAGTCTGAAATACAACAACAACCCAAATTGATATGAAATACTCACTGAAAACACCAAACTCATACCAAAAAACAACCCCGAAAACTCACAAATCTGCACTATTCAGCACAAAGGCAAACTCTGTATGAGCATGCACATGGAATGGCTTCAAACTCCCATCCTTAGCCTTCCTGGAAACCTCCAAACTCTCGTTCTTGGGTCTCCCTGGAAACCTTCAAACTCCCGTTCTTAGGTCTCCTTCTCCACAGGTTTGGCAGCCTCTGAAGAATAACAAAGAATGAGCAAAAATCAAGTTCTGGAATCAGCCAAAAATGCCTCCAAACCCCTTAAAAGAGGGCATAACCGTAACTCATGTCCAAGAGAGGTTAATGAAACATATTTTAATAATAATTTTCATTTATTAGTCCAACGATTTCCAAAGATTAACCCCCTTTTTCTGAAACTTCACTTTCTTGGGCCTGCCTGCCTTAGCAAAGATTTTTTTTTTTTTATTATTTGAAAAGGGGACATGACACATGCTATCTCACTTGTTGTCTTCACTACTTATTCTACATGCTATCTTACTCATTGGCTTCCATCGCTTATCTTATATGCTACCGCACTTTTTGGCTTCACCGCTTATCCTACACACTATCTTACTCATTGGCTTCCATTGCTTATCTTATATGCTACCGCACTTGTTGGCTTCACCGCTTATCCTACATGCTATCTTGCTCATTTCTTCCATTGCTTATCCAAAATATGCTTCATATGACTATTTCACCTCTTTCCCTAGCTTGGGTACTCTTGAGGAGTCAATCCTTGAGGATCACTTTCGCTTGCTTCATACTCTTTTTTCATCCATCTTTTCTTATCCACTGGCTCGTTGCTCCATCATATCCTATACCTTGCTAGACATTGGGAGAAAATGATTTGATCTTGCTTGAGAACTAGTGATATCTAAAACCTTCTAAAAAATTCCAAAAAAAATCATATATGATCCTGAAAAAAATCTTAAAAATTAGAAAATGTCCTGAAAAAAAGATCTTCTTAGTGAAAACCTAGCAATAGGCACTTTGATGTATCACCAAAAAAATAAAAAATACAAAAATATAAAAAATTGAAAAAAGTCTTGAAAAAATCTGTCAAGTGGTGAAAACTTGCAAATAGGCTCTACTTGAAACCCTTGCACCTATGTCTATCAAACTCAATCATCCACTTCGCTACACATTTCCTAACTTGGAATTATTTCTTGTCCTCATCTTTGGGGCATAGCTACTTAGCCTATTGAGGTATTCTTGTGCATTAGGGTTTCTTTGACAACTCACAAAACAATGTTTCTCAACACTACCCCCACCTACTTTGACATCAAGTGTTTTTCAACACTTTACAGATAGTTTACCTACGGTCTCCGATGTCGCGATATTTCTCACTATCAAAATCAAGTCTGGAAGAAATGGCCAAGTGACTTACACACACGCACTTTAACACTTAAACAACAGAGCTATGCTGATCTTTATCTACTTTGTGTGTTGTCTATGATGATTTGTTTTCCATGTGTTCCCTCCCTAATAGTCTTTCGAGGATGTCATTGACTAGAAGACTGGGGGCATGGGGCATGTCTTCTTGATTTTTGCTTGTGGGTATACTTTGTTTGTCTATAGTGTTGTAAGCATTCATGCTTGTCCTATTCAACACTTTGACTTATAAATGTATCATCCTTGATTGTTTTGCAAGACCGCACTCAGGGTTTATCCTGGCACTTATGCCTTGATACAGGTGTAATCTTGTTAAATTAAACTTAGGGAATCTAATCGCGTAGTTATCTTGACTTACATGTCTTTGATGCTTAGATTGAATTTCCACATACCTATTTGATCTCAATCATATTCATATCCTCATAGTTATACTAGTGATGGTTGTATGATCTCATGATGTCCCTAATAAATGCTCAATGATGAAATTAAGAGTCTAAATGTTATGCACTTCTTGTTGGTAAACCACTTTGCATATTAGCTTGCATTTTAGGTTCATTTTCTAGCTTAGTCTTGCATTCTTGCATATGGGGAGAGCTCTCTCTTCATCTTTTTGTGGACATATCAGCTAACTCCTTTCATATATTTCTTTATTTTCTTCTTGTTCATGTCTTTTCACCTTCTTACTCTTTCACTTCATCTATTTTATATCTTATCATCACATTATATAAATTTTTGACCTCTTAAATAATTTCAACATTGTAAATTCATTTTCGGGATCGAAATCCAAATTCGAGTTCATCTTGATGGTTAAAATTGTCTTTTAAAATTCTACTTTCTTCTGAGTAGTTAGCTGACCTTTTGAGGTCGAATCTCTGAATCATCACTGGAGCATCTTCATTTCTTCATGTCTTCATCATTTCCATACTTCATATCTACTTCAATTCATTGTTTCAAGTCTAAAATCACCTTTCTACTCATTTCGACCTAATTTTTATGCTATATCCTTCAAGGTCAACTCTAGTCAAACTAGGGCATTTTATCAGTTTCTTATAGTCATTCTTGGGTTCTAATCAGCTATCTGTCATCTTGGACATTGCTATATTCTAATTTTCTCATTTCTAGCCAGTTTTTGCATCCCCTTACCTCATTTCCATTTCAATCCCGAGGGGGCAGAAATACTCTATCACTGCTTAGGAGCATTTGTTTGATTTTCTCACTTGCTCTCACTCTATCCGCTTTTTTAAGTGTTAGCATTCTTCTTGAATTCTGACATCATCTTTTCCTAATGTTCAGTACTATCGCTATCAGGCTGTGCATTTAGGACTTGCTATCTTTTTCTACATTTCTTTCTTCAAAATTAGATATCTATATCTATCACCGCCTACTTGGCCTTTTATTTTCTTTGACATAATGTGTTCCCAGATCGATCACACATTAGTCAAAGAGGGGCAAATGTAATCACCTAAAAATGGTCATCTAGACTATTAGCCCCCTTTTCAACATTTTGGCTAAATTAATTTAATCATTTACCTAGACCAAATTGCTAATAATTAATTTATTTGATTATAACCTATAGTTTTACTATGCTATCCTAAGTTCATTATTTGATTAAAAGAACATGTCCCCTTTTAATTAAATAAAAGACCCCATTCTTCTAACCCACTTAAAGTGCACACATAAAGTCCTTTTTCTATTTTACAATTAAAAGAAAAGGCTTGTGAGACTTTTATCTTATATGACAAGTTAACTTATATTCTATTGGTTGACTTGTGCGTGTACATGGATCACTCCTCTTTTCAAATTCCACCATTGATCATCCACCATCTTCATCTTGATCTCTACCATCCATACATCTTTAAAAGGGAGAGAGCTTTCCCCCTCAATCCACCCTCATTTTGAATATTGTTATGCTGCAAATTTTTTAACAGATTTCTTGGGAGCTTTGTGGAGAATTTCTATTTCTTGTCTACATTCTCTCATACCATAGCACTTTAGCTTAGATTTATGTTGCATGTTAGTTTAGCTTCTATTTTGTAATAATCTATCTCACATAGCTTAATTTTTGGATTGTAACACTCTCATCCATACTTAGAATAGTTGCATTTTTCATATTCATTCTAGCTTAATCTTTAGTTGCATTGCATTCTTGAGGAACTCCTTGGGACATTTGCATTCTTGCATCTTGTCTTTGGAACCTCCCATTGCATGGTTTACTAGCAAGAAGAGTATCTCTAAGGCTCATCTGAGAGCCCTTGAACTTGAAATACACTCTCTTGCACTCCGTGGATAGGGAGCTCTAAGCCGACATCCAAGCATTCTGAACTCATGGAATCGTTTGGATAGAATGGTTTAGAGTGTGACACATTTCTAGTGTACATTTATTAGCCTTGCTATGATCATTCTTAGTGATAATAGCAAGGAGGAGGACATAAATCTTTTGAACAATGCTAGAAATGATCTCTTGGATAACTTTAGGTCCATCAAATGGCTATTTCACTAGGTGATTGACTTGAAGGACAAAATGGGAGTTGTGGAAAGGAAGATTGAGAAAGACAATAGTCTAGATGCTCTTCGGGGGGACAATAGTCCTATGGGCTCTCTCATTGACATGACCACTTTCTACATGTTGGAGGCTCAATTGTTGGAGTTGAATAACATAGTGAACATCATTGAGAGCACCCTTAGGAGTATAGCAGACCAGAGCTATAAAATCCTTAAAGATTCCAACAAGAATGTAAAGATCATGATAAGAAAATTAGAGGGAAGTTTAGGGGATAAAGCCATTGTCTCTATGCCAATAGTGGCATGTTTTGATGGTTAAGATGTTAAGTTGTTATCCTTGCCATCAAGGCTCAAATCCAATGGGGATGAGATCCCCCGTTTGTGGTCTCATTGGTTCATAGCTCCAGGTCAAAGCATTTACCCCTCTTTAAAAAAGAAAAGAAAAACAAAAAGCCATTGTCTCTATCACCAGTGATCAAGGGATTACAACTAATAACAAGGAAGAGATTAGGAGGAGGGCTAGTGCTAATATAAGAAAAATGAATGTTGGGGGCTCCTTAGATATAATCCAAATCAAAGAAGCTGCGAAGAAGATGGATAAGCTTCAAGGAATAGGCAACTAAACTTATCAAGAAGATGGGTTAGGTTCTTAGGTGTCCTTCTAGTTCCTTGTGAGTATTTTTGGATATGTCTTTTGTTTGTTTTGTTGTCCTTTTGTTGTCGGCCTTCAGTTGTTGGCTCTATCTCTTAATGTTTTAATGTTCCTTTTGGATTAATGTAATATCTCTTGGTAACTTTTGTATAGGGTTTTAGGGCCCCTTCAAAACCCGTTTTCCTAATGAAAAAACATTTCTTCTATTAGTCAATCCATCAATTTTTCAAAAATTTCAAATAATCATACCACTTAGACAATCAATCAATGATCATGTGTCTTATACAAGATGTATCATTCCTAAAGCCATACATTGTTGCTTGTCTTACATAACACATATCTTCCCCAAAACTAGATGTTATTCCTAGTCTTATACAAGATGGGTCATTCTTGAAACTAGATAGAATTCTTGTTAACAATCTCTATTGATCAAATTATCACCATCATCTATCAAGTCTTCACTTCTTACTAGCTATTCTTCTCATTCATAATTTTATTTATCATTTTTATCTTCCATCGAGAGATCATTCATGCCTTTCTTACACAAACAATCTCTTGAGGGGGCATAAATTTCACCTGGTATCATTGGCCCAAGCTAGGGAAAAACCTGATCAAATACTCTTTGACACAAGACTCATAATCACACTGCATCAAAGAGGGGAGGTGTAGACACCCAAAATGGACGTGCTTGCGACTTAACATTATTATTTTTATTATTTCCTCTATTTATTAATGATTATTTAATTTTTAGTTAATCATTTTTATTCCTGTATAATCCAAATTTTGAATCATTTAATCATTCTCATACTATTAATTAATTAGTAATATTTAATTAATTCATGTTTAATTAATTGATCTTTATTGCCAATACAAATTAATTTCTAAAGTTCCATTGTTTAAATAATAATAATTTATTTCATTTTATTAATTTAATTTAATTCCATTTTTCTAATCAATTTCATCCAATCTCAATTTAATTTCATCATTTCTCATTTAGTTGAACTTTAGTTAAATGAAATCCTCAAATATATGAAAAGGTGAACTAATGAGCAATTAAATTTCTAAAAATATGAATGAAATCCCATAGCTAAAAAATCACTTTTTTTCTAAAAATCATACATTCTTCAAAATTAGAAAAAAAAAGTTTGTCCATTTTCTTTTTTTAGAAACTTTATCTCTCCAAAAATTAAAATTATCTTCAGATTTTATCTTCTATTTTTCCATATTGAAATTGGAAACTTGCTAATTTCTTCTTTAGTATTATATCTTCTTGTTCATCAATCTTGATTTTATTTGATTAATCTTGATTATGTATTTTAATCATAAATTCTATCTACAACCCTCATTCCTTTGAATATTGTATCTCAATTCTATTTCAAACTTATGCAACAGGTTTCCATCACTTACATATGCATCAAACCACTGTGAGTTTATCATCACAATCATTAACAATCAAAATCTTTGATCATATTTCTTAGAGCTTATAGTCTATAGGCTTTTGGATTTCACAACTGAGTTTGTAGTGCCTCTCCCATTTGACTTTTGTAAGTCATCCTGATGGATGCAACGTTGCTGATCTTTTGTTGTGATGGATCATGATTGTGACCCTGAGTGGTCTACACTGTTGAGGTGTTTGGATTTATGTTTCTGTATCAGTTGCTTTGATTATGCTTTTGACTGATCTTTGAGATTATGATGTGAATTTTGGTTCACTGAGGTTTGTGGTAGTGGTTACCAGGATCGATGTGGTATCATGAGGTTGTTCTGTGATTACCTTGAGATGTGTGCAGAGATTGCACTGTGTACTTTTTACCGTGCTACACTGGACTAGGTTCCTATAGCAGTGGTTAGTCATTTTTATGACTGTGTTTGCTTATGTGTTTTTAGTGCCTTTTTAATGCAGAGTAATCAATCATTATTAATGCGTAAGTAATTAAATGGATTTTTCATGTGGGATTATTTGGTTATGTGCTGCGGACATTTACCTTGTTATATTTCTGATTAGAGAGATATTTGTTACTCATGTTATGTTTACATTTGAGAGGACCCGAGGGTCAGATGCTACACTTTGATTCCAGTATCATGGATTTTAGACTACTATGCTGTTCAGTTAATCATATTGCATGATGATGCCATTTTGAGATGACAGTGTGTTTTATGATGTTATCTGGTTATTTGGTATTTGGACATACCTCTGATTTTGTTATGTGATGGATTTAATGCTATGGTTATTTACTTCATTCCTGCGTTGTTATGCTTTATGCGAACGTGAGTGATGTAAATAGATTATTTTAGTATAATTAATTAAATGGTTAAATTAGGTGACTTAATGCATTTATTGCTTCGGCTATGTTATTATATGCAATTGCACTTGATCGTGTTGTTTAGTGTGCAAGATTTATATCCCTGGCAGTGGCACATGGAGTTAGTGATTCAACCTTTCATATGTTACCAATGTCATCCTTATATGGTCGATGTATCCTTTATTAAATGTTTAATTTAAACCTTTCGGTGATTATTAAATCCGAACTCATTTGCATTATGTGATTAGACCAGTAAGCGTGTCTGTGCATTTAGAGGTTTGCATCGTCGCGAAAGTTATTAAGGAGATTTATGTGTTTTTGGGTTTCTGGACTTTTTAACTGATTTATTTTAATTTCTGGCAGCTTTGCCATAGATGAATTCCTATTTATAGGAATAACCTATTTTCATTTGGGTCAATTCAAAGTTTAACTAGATTGGTTGGTTAAATGCCCTAATCGATTATTCACTCGAAAAGTGAATAAGTATCTAAAAAGGAATTTAATTCCTCACTTCTCACTTTCAAATTAGAAAGTTGGAGAGTAAAACCCAAAATCCTCTTCATGAGGATTTACTGTTTTGTTTGTTGTGGGAGCTATGAGCGTGGGATCGTCGCGAGGTTGGGTTCGTTGGATTCAGCTCAAGGAAACCTTGGATTGCCACGATTTTCAGCTACTTTTGCGAGATATTTATTTTATGGTTCAGATTCCCGTTTTGCCCTTTTGGCTGTGAGGTAGGGCTTTCCTGTTTTATTGTTTTTGCTCCGTTTCTGCTTTTGTTTTTGGTAGCCATTTTTTGGAGGCTGAGAACTAGTGTTCCCCTCCATTTTTGTATGCTAGTTCTACCCGGTTGGGTGGGTATGAACATTTCCCTATTTTTTGGGATGAGGGTTTGGAATTTTACGCCGTTATGCTGGCCGTTTTTGCATATGGCGTCTGATTCCATTTATTTTTGGATTTTTGGAGTTTTTGAACCCAAAGGCCAAATGGGTTTTAATTTTGAAGTTTTTCAAATTTTTGGGGTTTTTACCTCATTTTGCGTACTGCCCTGTTTTCTCAAGTTTTCTTGGCACAATGTGGGTCGTGGACCTTGATGATCCATTTGGATATCAATTAGACCACTTTTGCACTTTTTGTTGCATTGGGATGTGTGTCACACTCGTACTCCCGACTTTGTGTTCGATTGAGTGATTTGTTACTTGTTATGGTTTCTTTTGGACCTTTACTTTTGTTTCGTGAACACTAGGATTTGTGTAGAATCCATCCTCTCAGATTGAGGCCAGTTGAGTGAGTTCATGATGTTTGGTCTTGTTACATCATTGGGATTCGTGTAGAATCCATACTCTCGAATTGAGGCCGGTTGAGTGATTTCATGATGTATGATTGTATTGGCTTTGGGATTCGTGTAGAATTCGTCCTTCCCATGTTGCTTTCAGTTGGGTGTTTTCTTTGCATTGTGTTCTCATTCCTGTCCTTGTGTTATGATCTTCATGATGGTGGTGCGCCACACACGAGTACGTATGCGTACATTTGTTGGATGACTTGCAAGGCTCGATCTTTCGTGGATTTGCCGGAAGTTATGATCATTGGGGTTGGGATGGGAGTATGCATGCCCACGGGCACTTGTCGTAGGATGAGTATGGGTAGGGTAGGGTAGCATATGGAGGGGGCTTCTATCTCATAGCTCGACGATCATGGCGTCATGGGTTGGTAGAGGAAGCTTTATATAAGTGATAATTAAATAAAATGTGTGACTGGTAATAAAACTTAAGATAATAAAATGGTACTTTTGTGTATTGGCCTTCCGTTGAGGGAGTTGAGCTACATGGTGTATTGGCCTTCCGTTGAGGGAGTTGAGCTACACAAATTCGAGCTTGCGCTTTTCGATGCCAAGTGACTCTCCATGATGTAAGTCCCTACTTAGTAGCCTTATGAGTGTTTGATCAAGACCTGTACTCCTTGCATTGTCTTAGGCTCTTGGTTGCAGCCATCATACTGTCTGGCGTGAGTGTTAGCCATGGATGTTCTTTTGTGTGTTTTTGGTTGGATCATTATCTCCATCAGCACGACAGGTGTGGACCTACGGGTTCCACGTGGTTGGGAGGCATAGCTACCTTTACCACTGCTAGGGATTGGTGTACAGAGACGATCTTTTGTCCTAGTGCGACCATTGCTGGATGTCTTCACTTGGTACTTCGAGTTCCAGAGTATGCTTTCTTGTGGTTTATGCTTTCATTGGGATGCTTGTATATCATGTTTAGATTATGTTATTTTATTTGGCGCATTCCCTTATTATGATGTTTAGCATATGATTAGATGATGTGATTTGCTTTAGTAGTATATTTGTTGCTTACTGTTGTTTAGCATGTGATAGGTGATGTTATCTATTGTAGGATTATCTTATGCGTTATCACTAGCATGTTAGATTTTCTTATGCTGTTATTGTGCATGTTTTAGTAGTGACATCCCTATTACGACAGTACTGACGATTTGGTCGGTGGCTTGGGATGTTACGTGCGGGGAATGGCTAGGACCCACGATGGTCTTATGATGCTATTGACGGTTGGGAGGAACCGCGTACTTAGTTTAATTGTTCAGCTCTCTGCGATGTTTATTTCAGTGTGTTCTTTGCTGCTGTAGTTGAGATGGATAGATGTTCTTCTTTCTGTGTTGTTCTTGCACTTGAGTGTTCATTCATCGATTCACGTGGATCCGGTACTCCCTAGTGTGGAGGTTCTTTGCTCCATTTTGGTTCTTTTTGCTTTTGGGAGTATTTTTGTTTTCTATGGGTGACATTTGTTCAGCATGGTGCGACACTTTAAAAAGTATCGCATGCCCATGCAAACTATGTCGTATGACACTATAAAGTATCGTACACCTTCTTGAGAAATGTCATACGACACTGGAAGAGTGTCACACGCCTTCTTGAGAAATGTCGTACAATGCTGAAAAGTGTTGCATGCCTTCTTGAGAAATGTCGTACGACACTGGAAGAGTGTCGCACGACTTAAGGAGAAGTGTCGCCCTCCCTTAGTAAAAAGTGTCGCATGGTTCTTGTGAAAAACTTGTGCGGGCCAGTAGCAGGCACTTTTCTTTGTGTTTCGATCTTTTTGAGAGTGGTCTTGGACACCCTTTTGGGCGTTCTTTGACCCTATGTTGTTGCATTTTGAATTCTATTGATTGTTTCTTGAATGTAGTTTTCGTGTTTCTGTTTTAGTCTCTTGGGGTTTAAAATATATCATTTAAGTATAAGTTTCTTATACTTAAGATATATTTTAATATATGCGACAAATCATTTGAGATAGGTTTCAGACCTCTCAGAGATAAGTTATGGATTCTAGTAAATTTCAGGGCTTCAAAAATCCAGACATAGCCAATTTTCAGGGCTTCAGGATTTCAGGCTTAGCCAAATTTCAGGTTCCTACATTTTACCCCAGCTTGATGGTTTGTTGATGAGTGATTGTTTCTTGTGCCCTCATCTTGTTTGTGGTGGTTGTTGGTTTTGTTTGGGTGTGTCAGTTTGGTAGTGGCGTTTGGAGATTCGTTGGTTGCCAGGATTGTGTTGAAGTCTTCCGTTGCGATCTTTGTGATCCCTGTATGATGTTGTCATGTGCATTCATACTTGTAAAAAAAAAAAATCTTGGCTTGATTTGAATCCTTGTTTCCAAGGATCTCCGAGCGGGGCATTACAGAGCTAACACTTCAAACCGAACAAAGAGAAGCAACAAAAGATAGTAGACATTTTTTTAGTTTAACATTATCAGATTTCCACAATCCATTTCAATTCACAATTAATTTCTAGATTCGATTGTGTTTTTTCCCATCATCATTTCAGATCACACTCTATGATCCATCATCAAGATGAGAGAGAAAATGATATGAAAAGAAAGAAAGATGTGTGCTCTGTTAGAAACCAAAAAAATAGAAACCAGTTGTGATTTGTTCAGTTTGTTTTAATTCTATCTATTTCATTGTCATGCATATACTTTTTGTTTTATAGGGTTAGTTTTATTAGTAGTTGATCGAAATTGAACATTTTGCTACAAATCTTGTAGATTTTTTCCTACAACACATCTCTCTTTCATTACTATTTTCCTCTGCTATTTCTTCCTTTATTGTAAGCATGAGCTTGCATCACATTCTTGCTAAAGTGAGGGATAAATGTACAGTCCTAGAAAGTAAACACCTAACCTATGCTCAATTTTAGGATGGACTTGTATAATTTAGTGTATTTTCTATTGTAGGACCTCGTACACTACTACAAATGTATGCAAATTCAAATATGGGTCATCCCCCTTCTTTAATCTTTCTTTAACTTAAGGTTGGCCCTTGTTTCTAGGTATACCTTCTCATTTTTAGTCCAATCCAATAACTCATTTCCTCACCTACAACCAATTCATCTATACCACTTTTAGGATATTCTCTGACTTCATAACCCCTTGCGTTTTATCCCCTCCACTCCTTTTCATCATCCTCGACATCCCCCATGAAATTTGACCCTAACTTACTTGGGACAAGTTGCCAATAGGGATTTGTCCCTAGAATTTTGAGCCCAAATTATGCCTAAAGAGAGATAACATGGTCTTCTTCTGAAATTTTGAATTACAACCAACCTAGATCAAATCTACACCCTAAATGGAGGGAGTTAAGTATAAAAGGACATCTTATTCACTCATTTGGTATCCATTAATCATATGCAAGGTATCTCACAACCACGAATTCAAGCAATCATGCATGCAAGCGAAATGAAGCAATCAAGATCCACAAGCATTCTAGTCTTCATTTCCCTTATGCAATAAAGGTGTTTTATTCCATGCATCTAGATTATTTCCCCCTTTGGAGGCTAGGCAAATGAATTTTCTATCAAGAAAGGATAATCACATTCATTCATCAAGCTTCATTCTTCTCTCTCTTCTCCAATCAAAATTTGTCATAAATCATTACATCTATTCCATGAGGTTTTGTCTTACATGATTTCTTTTTAGTTTTTGTGTTTAGTCAAAGCTATCATATCAACATATTTGATCACATTCAAAGAAGTAATGCATCTACAAGGTATGGTATATTTCAATGTTTGGACCTAACCTTTGCAACTTGACATCATAGTTTTTCTTTATTGCATATTATTTCAAGGTTGATTCCTTAATTTGTGTTTGACTCAAGGAAATCCCTTTTGAACCTTCTTCCCCCATTTTCAATGCACAAGAACAAGTTGTGGGGTTGTGACTCTAGATTTGGGTAGAACAAGTGCATATAGGCCCAAAAAAAGTTTCATCAGAAATTGCCAGGTACATGTCATGATTGTTGACTTATTTCCAAAAAAATAACTTGACCTTGTAGTGAAATTTCTAAAGCAAAAAGTTATGAGTCCCTATTTCTCAGATCTATAGTTATAGCAAGATCAAGATTGTGACAACGACAAAATTCTAAGTCAAAATATCATCTTCTCCATCTTAAAGCTAGGTGCACTTGTTCTTACTTCTTTCCTGATACTTACTTTATTTGATCAAATTAAGGAATAGACAAATCCCATTAAACATAGATCTTGCATTGACACATTTCCTTCTTTTGGTTGTACTAGTTAGATTCATTTTGTGAGGGTTTTGTATTCTAATGCATGCATGGTTTGGGTTATAATAGCTTCCATCTTGCTTCTCCCATTTCTTATTATACAATTCCTTTTGTTGTTTTCATTTGCCTAGTAATCTTAACAATTCCCACAATACAGATAATATAAATGTTTGCAAATTGCATTTACATACATGGTAGAAATATGTACACACACAAAATATTAGGAATGACATCATTTGGATAAAAATAATAGAAAATAGGAAAAGTATAAAACCTTAAACACATTTATGTCTTCTCCCTCTTCTTCTTAGGCCATAATGCCTTCTTCCTCCTCTTCCTAGGCCACAATGTTTTCTTCTTGAGTTGAGGAGTCCAAAAGAATTCCAAAATGAAATGATTTCATGTTTGCTTGAACTTGAAAAAAATATTTTTTTTGGGTGCTGATTAGTCCCTGCCTTATATATAGGGCAGGGAACTAATGTTCCTGTTAGCCCCCCTCTTTTATCAGTATTAATTTTCATCATTGGAATATAATGCTCGGGGCTAAGGTTTTTGACATAATATTTTTAAATTCATTTTTAACATACTATTTTCTTAATTGTGATTGGCCTAGGACTAGGGACCAATTTCCTGGGCAAAATTCATAATTTTGGGAATTTAAAAAAATTGAAAAAGGCTAGCAATATGGATGAAATAAATAGTTGTTGGGATGCGTATATTGTCAATGAGGAAGTTTGGCAATGTACAAGACAAATATGAGCTGAAAAAATAAACAAGATAAGAAAATATTATGGATGTGAAAATATAAAGAACTTTTAAATAGTCTTAACTTTTAGTAACACAACATCCTTCCTTTCTCATATGGTTAGAAGGATTTTAATTGTATTTTTTGTATTTTATTAAAATATTTTGGAATGCAGGCCCACACCAGACTAAAATGATGTTAGCTAGCTCATTTAAATAAGCACATGAGTCATTATAATTTGTATGATTTTATAACTTCTTTAATGTTAACATATAAAATGTTGGAATCAAAACATTCTTCATCCATCAATTTTTTTAAGTTTAGAATTTTTATTTTTATTTCAATCATATATTAGAATTTTTGTTTTCTTTCAATATAGATTTTTTAATTTTTTTTATTTGATTTTTATTTTATTTTATCATGTATACAATTTATCATTGTTAAGATATTGTTATCTTCATTTACTTCTATTTAAAAGTTGGATGATTCTATTCTCTTCAAAAATAATATGTTTTAGTTTTTCAAAAATTTATTTGAAACTTAAAATCTATTTAATATATTATAATTTAAAAAATAGCTCAACAATTAAAGTTATATCATATGAAAATCTTGGACACTTAATCTTTTAACTTATTTTACCAATTTAGAATATTAGTAAATTCTTATGATAAAATCTTGTACCCGCAATATGATAGGGGTGTGCACTCAAATTGAATCCAACAAAATCTCGACTTTACACCTAAATCCAAGCCAATAAAGACTCAATCCACACACTTAAAAATGGAATTCAGAATCCACACACTAAGGAATCCACAATAAGCCAACAAATATTCAATCCACACACTTGAAAAATTGAATCTAGACTTAATCCACACACAAAAAAGTGGAATACACAATAAGTACTTGATTCCTCTCTCCCAATAAATAGTCTTTTTCCTCTTCAATAATATCTTCACGATGTCATGAATTTCATAAAACTCCAATTCATGTATAAACTTCATACAACTAAAAGGTAGGGACTCTAGCTCCATAAGAGCTCTTGTTTAGTATATCTTCTTAAATTTATACCCTATTACCAAATTGAATTTTGAGATTTCATTCAATTTGTAGAACCAATGTGTTTTTTTTCCATTTATTTGGTTTTAAATGAAAAATAGTGGTTCATAGTCTATTTGCATTGGATGCATGTGAGAATTTAGGTGATTTGACTAGTATCTAGGTGTGTGCGAGGTGATTATCAGTTGTGCAACACCCTTGGACATTTGCAATAATGGGTGTTAACACGTGTTAATTTAGCTTTTTTGGTGGGGAAATTTGTTTTTGGGAGATCTATGATATATATGTAATGGGACACATGGGTTTGGATGGACTTTCACATGGATTCATTATTTTAGTGTATACATGTAATTTTGGATGAATAGTCATTTGCCAATTTTGAATTATGAGATTTTTGGTTTATATGGATATTTGTATTTAAATCAAAGGTTTGAGCAAAGAGCACCAATGATTGTGTTAATGATTTGACAAGTGCTATATGTTATCACTATGACTTGTTTGGCAAATATCTTTTGAATATGTATTGTTTATTTTATATGTATTTAAATTAAATATTGTCCAAAATGTGTGTATTCAATATTTGATAAGTTATTAGGTCACATCTGTCTACTCTTTGAACTAAAAAATGTCATATGATGAGTATTTAAGTGCACCACTTAAAATGCCCTAATTGCTAGTCCTGTTGCACATATAGGACCCCACACACATATCAACCCCTCTTCCCTAATTACATTTACTTGAAAGTTCCTCAAATCCATCTTGGATGTAAAGCATTTTAAAGATTTTTTCATAAAATTATCTACCATATCATTGCTAACTTTTAAATTGATGACTTTTTTTCTTATAAGACATCTAAAAATCTTTAGTATTTATTTTCTCTTTTATTCTAATTAATATTTTAAAAAAAGTTCTTAAATCCAATAAAAAACTAAAACTCAACAACTTCTAAATAAAAATATTATAATAAAATAATAAATTAAATATTATGGAGACAAATTAATAATTGTTAAAAAAAGAAAACAATTGTTTTTGGAAGACATGGGATAATTAATTAAATAAATAAGCGTAGGTTTATCATAAGATAAATCCGTTTGCGACGGCATTTCTGTTATCCATCGAAATGGTTAGCTATTCTATATGAAATGCTGTCATTTAGAGGAATACATTCTATTCGTTGGTATTGGCGAGATGAAGATGCCCGCCGTCTTCGCTAAGCCAAGTTATACAAATATAAATACATATATACCCTTCCCCGCAAACACTCTTTTCCTGCCTTTGCGTCCTGTGACTTTTGGAAAAGGGGGAGTGAGGGTGAAGTGCAAGGGCAAAGCCAAGGCAGGTACAATGAGTGAGGGAATGCGCGCATTCATGACCAGCCAAATGCCAAAGGAGGAGATTGCTGCTCTCTCATTTCTCAATTCCTACCCATCTTATGATGGCAGGGGAGTAGTTATTGCAATATTGGGTACGTTTGTCACCATTTTTGGTTGCATTTTTATTCACCGTTTTCTGTTTTTGCAATGTATAGAATAATATACTGGTTAATCAGAATTCGTAGATGCATTTAAAGTAAGTTGTAGTATTAAAAATCCAATCTTTTGTAATCATTATTGGTTCATTGCATAAAGTATTGGAAAATGAATATTAACAATATAGTAGAAGAATTTTAATGCCTCGAAAGTCAAAGATAGCGTATTGGACATATGATCCTTTAAGCTTTGAGACTTGTTGATCTTCTGCTATTAAGTTTAATTATGAGTTTCCTTGTTATACAAACCATACGTTAAAGTACCAGTGCACTAGTCCACAGAAGTGTTTTCCTGTTTCAACTACAAAATTTTCCTTGCATTTTTCGTTAGGCCTCTTTCATCTACTTATTTCACATCAAAGATGATTTGAACCAATCCTCGATTGACCAATGAGTGTCTTTGACCTCCCAGGGATGTTTGTTTCTATGGGTACCTTTTGTTGATGATTATTATTGGGGTTATATTCATTAAGGTAATATTTTGTCTCTCTCTTTCTAGAACTAATTTTTTATATATGCTTGTAGAATTTTTCCATATCAAAGGTTTGGAATAACCAAGAGTCTAAATAAAGCCCAATAGTTTTCCAATCCCATAACTTTACCTCTGTGCTCTTATTTTGCAATGCATAAAGTGCTCCCTACCTCCCAAAATTCTCCTCTTTCAAGTATTCCAACCAAGCTTGTGGTTGAAGTCAATCCCAAGATACTTGTACTCTACTACTTCCTCTACAATATATTATAAGTTGAGTTCTCTTTTCTTCTTTCTATTGGAGAAGATCACGATATTTGTCTATTAGGTATTGACTTGCATACCCATCTTTTGGCACAAGTTCTTGAAGGCATACAAGTGCTCTTGTAACACTTGAGTGGATCTAATGATCAAAATTCTATAGTCAATGTACAAGAGAATCCATACAGTATTCTTGTAAAAGCATACCATCCCCCCCTTGCAAGTTTAGCATTTTACTAGTTTGTCAATAAATAAGCTGAATAGGGTAGGGGATAGAGGACACTCTTGGTTGGCACATATGTCTGTCTTAATTATTATAAAATTGCTTGCCTCATTTTTAATCCTTGAACCTCTTCATAAATCCTATGAAAATTGCTGTACATTGTTTTAGAATACCAAAGTCCTTCATTCTTAACCATAGATTGCTCTTGGGGAACCAGGTCAAAACCTTTCTTGAAGTCAATAAACCACAAAGAGCTTCCTCTTTTTTGTTTGAAAAATTATGATCGATAGCTGCCTATTCTGTTGTGAGGTTCGATTGCCATTTTGCTCTCTTATCTCTTTCTGATATTGATTGTTGATATGGTTTGAAGTCATATTTTCAAACAAATTTATCAGCAAGGATTGATCATGATGGCCCAATAATTGGATGGATTATTGACATCACCACTCTTAAAGGGGCAACACTAGGCTGGTTGGCCAATCATCTGGAACCCATGCTAGATGGTACTATTGAAAATTTTCTTGGTACGAGAAGCAAGGATGTTCTTTCCACATTTTAAGTATTTAGTCTGTAACTCAATTATTCTACTAGCCCTTCCTGTACTCTCTTCTTAAAGACCTAACCTACCTTCTCAAAGTAAATAATTTTTTTCACATGTTGACCGTGTTTTACGGCCTTTGCTTGTGCTTCTCGATTGTTGGTTGTTTTGCATATGCAAGCAAGCTATATAATGTCTCCTTTTGGGATATACCTGTTTTTGCCCAAAAATAACAATTCCAACCATATGACTTTACAATTTTTTTTTAGTGAAACAACTTCTTTACAGTTATTATTCTATAAATAAATTAAACAATGGCAAGTGAACTTAGAGAAAATTATAATCAACTAACATCAAGCATCATGATCATAAATAGTCCCTATTGAAAACTATCATGTTCCCCATTCAAAACCCTAATTGTGATTATCCCCATTATGACAGCCAAGTTCTTCAATTTTGTAAAGCCTCTAGAGAGAGACAATTGCAAAAAGTATTGAAATAGCTAGAGGCAAATATTCAACTGTTAAAGATATCAAGCGTAAGTTAAGCACTGATCAAAAGATGATTACGAAGAACACATCCTTATAAGATTGATACCAAGGGAGAAATCATGGCGAGCAAACAAATGATTGGAAGGTGATTATCATACTAAGCTGGCCAGCTTAAGACTTTCCTCAAATTATATCTATCATCCACAAACCATAATTTCATCCAGTATTTGTCTATAGTGTATGAAATATTAAGGTACAGAACTGTTCAAATATTTGATGCAATTTCTTGGGTCGAAAGTAAGAGAATTGTATTAGAAAGATCAATACAGAAATTAGAAATGATTCACTATCTAAGAATAAAAGAATGAACAAATGCATTAAGGAAAAATGGGATCATTCAAATGAAGTGACACAATGGTATTTTATCATCAGTTATGCAGCTAGATAAGTTTAGCAGTATTGTGGCTATCGAGTGAAGACACTGCATTATTTAATTAAGCCAGAATGAACAGCATGGTTACTTGATCTAAAATGGCATTGACAAGAACCAAATCGATTACAATACTACAAGTATGTCAAGCTATTGATAATACATTAATCAGGCATGAGTTTGATGAGTAATGGCACCGATTACGATTTGCACTGATAGCAAATAAATATAACGAATGATCTTACTTTGCTAAGACTTGTCAAAGGTAGATCGAATACATGAGAAAAATCAATTTCTAATGAAACAATTTGTTTAGTGTGATTAGCTTATATCTTGAGGAGACATGATGCCCATAAGCAATTCAATTAGTTATGAAATTGTACAATTACATATTGAAGGGTATGATCACCATAAGACATGAGACATGTCTTATCTGATATAACTCATCATTTCAGAACCAGTTATAAGAGAAGTTTCCGATCATTCACTGAAGGCATCATATTTGGGAAGAGGGAGTCAAAGGAATTGGAAATTAGAATTCTGCAAGTCTGAGCCTCTCAACTGACAGATTGAACTTCTTAGGTTGGCAGCTTGTTGAAGCCACTATTAAATATCAGTTTGGTACGATGGCCTTGATTGTAAATTAGATTACTTATCTTGTCAATTATGACTATGTTGGAAGATTGCCAGAGTAAAGGCAAATATAGAGCCTATAACATAAATAGTATACCTTTTCTTATTTTATATACTATTGCAGAAATAAGAAGATTCACATTGGTAATTCAAGTTTCTATAATTGATTAAATAATTATCCATTCGAAGTTAGTAAAATAATAGCCTATTCCTTAATCACTCGTCCTCTTGAGAGGATAGTATGGTTTTTAGCTAAGTTACCAAGTTTGATGGTTTTATGGTTGGACTTGGGTACGGGTACCTCGTTGATACGGTTTGGGGTTCCTGATGATCATCTTGACTCACAATATGATGATTTCTGAACTATATTTTACAGTCTCTAGTGCTTGCCTTGGAACTATGGACCTGTTTACACTTTTTTCCTAGACACAATGTTGTGGATGATCACTGTTGGAGTCAACAGTATTGACAGAAAGTTCCGTGCCACTCTTAGACTTGCCAATTGCTAGATCTTCTGAGGTTGATCTCTTTCTCATCTTTCTCAAGATGCTGAAGCAACTCAATGCTTGCCTATTGTGTAAGCATTTGAATCTGATGATCTCCCTTTGAACATAGTGGAAGGTAAAATTTACCATCAACATAATGTTCTGTCCTTTATTGCTTTGAGTTTCATTATAGTTTCATCATGATATTATAATATTTTTTGGATAAGTTTCAATATTATAATAAAAAATATTATAATATTATATATTAATATTGTTTTTTATAATTTTGATATTGGATTAAAATTTATTAATATTAATTTTATTGTGATATTATATATTGTATATTTTAATGGTTTTTTTATTGATAATTTTTGTTTTATTAATAATATAAAAATCTGATACATAAGAAGTATTCAACTAGAAAACCTTTGCAAACTAACCTTTAACCCCCAACACCGAACAACCCTATCCATGCTTCCAAGATTGGGCTGATCTACATAATGATTGAACCTTAATCAAAATAGAACAAAACAAAGCCATGCCCTACTCACATCATAATTCACAGTTTCTTGACCTTGGACTTTGCTCCATAAGTTGTGGAGCCCTCAAGGACGAAAAGCCTTTGGTGTCCAATTTCACCTTCTTGGCCTCTCTTTTTTCATGTTCTTTTTGCTTCTTCTCTGCTTCAATTTGCACCAAATGTTCCTTTAAGAGTTCCCAATAATCCTTGGCCTTTTCCTTCCTCCTCTCCCTATTGGTTGCTACACTCTAGACAAGAAATGGTTCGAAGCTCTTTAACAAGTTCTCAATGTGCCTCTGATTCCCATCTTCCACTCTAAATCCACTCACAGTTCAACAACTGCCAACATTGGGATTATTCTTAAAGTCCCTTCTGGTTTGACACAAGTGTGCATAACCCACAGTGCCTTATCATTTGTGCCCAACTCCAAGGCCCATGCAAGTATTGTAGATAAAACATCAATGTTTGAGCGATATTGATGTTTTGTGACAATGAACTCCTCCCCCAATGATAAGGGCAAAATTTTCCAAACTTACAATCAGTCCATCATGAGAATTCCCTTCATCCTCTTCCTGGTTACCTCCTCTAGCAAAGTTTGTTGCTGCCTAGGCGTCTTAAGGGTGAAATTTGCTTTCATCTTTGTGCTATTCACAAACACTATTCTCAACAGACACCTAGATAGAATACGAGTTTTGCACTTGCCTTTTGGTTATCAACTTCCCTTTACTGCTTCACAAATGCTTGGCACAACTTTGTTTAGACTCTTCTAAATTTGACCAGTACCAAAGTACTTGAATGCCCCATCATGTCTACCTTGGCATTTGAGGAATTAATGCCTTAACTTCATGCAATGACAACTTGACACGATCTCTTCAATCCTTAAACCATTTTAACAAGTGCTATTATTTCCTCATCGAGGCCATAATTTTTCCTTTAACTAGCGAAGGGGGAGGGAAGAAAAGGAAACTATTTCAAATTTGGATTTACGTCAAGACCATAATTTTAATGGGATTCTCTCCTCCCATTCACTAAGATTTTGATTCCATGGGACCAGTTTTCCAACATCTACTAATCAATATTGCTTCTATTAATTCCAAGCTTTTCTTGTCAATGCTTCAAAAGTCTTCAATCATTTCCTCTCTTTTCTTTACTTTCAATGACACCCCAACTTTGGAGAGTATCTGCAACTTTATTTCCCTCATGCTTGACATGGGTTACCTTAAAGTCTTCAAAGGATTCAATTAAAGAGGTGATCTTTCTAATGAACTTATTTAAGTATCATACACTTGCTTCCCCTTTCATGATTGTGTTAACTATGACCATTGAGTCTCCCTCCAAACAAAATTTGTTGATAATAAATATTGAGGGGCTTCACTACTTTAATTGCTAATAGGGTTGCTTGCACTTTAGCTTCATTGTTTGTACTTCCAATAGAATTGTTAGCCCTAATCATAAGAATATTACTTGTCCAATCTCTAATGACTAAACTAACTTGTGAAGGCCTTGAGTTGCCTTTTGAGGCACTGCCAAAATTAAATTTGATTGAGTCTTTCTTTGGTGGCTCCCAACTCTTCTTTACAACTTCCAATGGAGATGGATAACCCAAGAATGTCCATTAACGACCATGTTTTTATTAATGTTTATTATTCATTCATATATATATATATATATAAATATATATTTGTTTTTGTACTATCAAACCCAAATGAACCCAAATTCCATTTCATGGCAGACACACATACATCGATCTCAACCTTGTATCTGAACTCGAATCTGAACTGGTAACTTATGCTTTTAGGGAGAGGTGAATGTAAATCCTCACAAAATGACAAGTCCCAAGATGGGATAAGGGCTTTTATCTTTGAAGCCTTGAGGGAAATGTCTTGAGATGAGTATGAACATGTGTTCTTGAAACCTTGAGGAAACCTATTTGTAGATGGTCTCTAAGTGCCCTATGACAAGTATTCCTTATCTAGGGTTAATGTTTACAAGAAGTATGGAGTCAAGGCTTAAAAATGTTAACTATCAAATCTGTTTTGAAT
Organism: Cupressus sempervirens; assembly: GCA_028749045.1. Classification (NCBI taxonomy): domain Eukaryota; kingdom Viridiplantae; phylum Streptophyta; class Pinopsida; order Cupressales; family Cupressaceae; genus Cupressus; species Cupressus sempervirens. The sequence goes on from CM053786.1 coordinate 484,689,237, forward strand.
CATCCTTTGTTTATTAATTTAATTTAATTTAAATGCATAGTGATGTATGCTAATCATTGGAAATTGGCTGCCTCCTAGTAGGGGAAGTTACAAATGGTATCAAAGCATTGATCTTGCCATCCCATAGGTTAAAAGATGAAACAAAGAATTATTCTAGTTGATAAGAAGGAATCTAACAATGAGTGTATAATGTGTATACTTTGTGTATGCCTTGTGTTTTCATTCTTTTGTGTATGCTTCAGGTCCTCATACATTCATGCATTTTCGAGTATACGATTTAAGTGTTGCTCTATATTTTGTTGATTTCAAATGATAGAATAACTAAGAGTGAACCATAAGATATTAATTTGAGGCATGCTATCATGCAAAAGTTGGTTCTTGCAAATTCAATTGGCACCATGATTAGATGGCCTAGATTATTTTCTTTGGAAGATGAGAAAACTTGTCTTGAGCTTTGCTAATTTTCTATTATCAATTCATTATTCATATTCAAAAAAGGGAGAAGACATATATGATCATTTCAAGATAGCGCAACATAATATGGATTATGGCTAGGTTTCTATGATCATTTAATCAAGCATTATGATTATTTAATCATTGCTCAAGGCCAAGTAATTTTTGGGGAGGAAAGGATTATCATGTCCCCTTTCTGAAACCCTAATTGTGATATTCCCATTATGGCACCAAGTCCTTAAATTTTGTGAAGTCTTTAGGAGAGACAAAATTGCAAGGTATCAAGGTAGCTTGAGGCAAATAATGTTGGGAAGGAAAGGATTGTTATGTCCCCTCTTCAAAACCCTGATTGTGATGTTCCCATTATGACTTTGCAAAGTCTTTCAGAGAGACAAAATTGCAAAGGTATCAAAATAGCTAGGGACAAATATTTAATCTTTGGTAATAACTACAAAGTCCCAAATATCCTCTAAGGTGGGTTAGAGTTTTTGGCTTTGGCCAACTTCTAATTGCCTCAATCTTCTCTTCATCCACCTTTATCCCTTGAGCCTTAATTTTGTGCCCCAAGTGTAAAATTTTCTCCATACCAAACTCGCATTTGAATAGCTTAGCATAAAAGGAGTTCTTCAAAAGTATATCAAGTACTTCATCTACATGTCTTAGATGTTCTTCCCAGATTTTACTATAGATAAGGATGCCATCAAAGAAAACTAATAGAAATTTCCTTAGTTGCCCTCTTAAAACACAATTCGTACAAAATTGAGAGGTGGCTGGTGCATTCGTTAGCCAAAATAGTAGGACCTTGAATTCAAAATGACCTATAACTTGTCTTAGGTATATCTTCTCTCAACCTTATTTGGTGGTAACCCAACCTTAGGTTGCTCTTTGAAAAAGAAATTGCTCCATGGAGTTTTATGAAGTAATTGGAAATATTCTCTTGTTATAAACAATGATCAAGAGATTAATTTATACAAGAGATTGAACGATGTTTCCTTAAGAAACAATCGTAATGAATTTTAGAAACAAAAAACTAAATATTAGAAACATGCTAATATTTATAGAAGATTACAATAGATAACTATTAGATACTAAACAAAGATAATAGAAACTATCTATTATCATAACACCCTCCTTTAATGGTTAATCTATCTTGAGCACGAAGCTGTCAAAAAAGCGTAAAAGGCAGATTTTGTCTTCTTAGAGTGCTAGAGTGCTTCACACTATTCGTTGTGGGCTGCGACCTAGATTGCTTAGATAGGGAAGATAAGTGCTTCCGACATTCAACCTTCATGTGCCCAAACTTGTGGCAATAGTTGCATTGGATGGCTTTCTTCTGGAAGCCTTCTGAATTTGGAGCAGAGGATGTATGTTGAGAAGACTGTTGATGGTACTTTGGATAATGCTCCAAAACTTTGCAGTTGAGCATAATGCTCCAAAACAAACCGCAAAAAACCATGATTTTTAGGAGAAAATCAAAAAAACCTAACACGATTTTTGGGATGAAAAATCAATCAAAAGCTAACATGATCTTTGAGGTGAAAAATAATCAAAACCTAACATGATTTTTAAGGTGAAAAATCAATCGGAACCTGACATGTTTTTGAGGTGAAAAATCAATCTAAACCTGATATGATTTTTGAGGTAAAAAATCAATCTAAACCTGACATGATTGTTGAGGTGAAAAATCAATCAAATCCCAACATGATTTTTGATGTGAAAAATAAATCAAAACTTGACACTATGAAGCTTTTTTTTTAGGATAAATGGTAAAACCCAATAGAGAATTTTTGAGGGAAAAATTACAATGAGACTTTGCATGGTAAAACAACAGATGCAAACAACATGCAAGTAAATGGAACCCTAAAAAATTAGAGACCCAAAAAATTTGAAGAATGACCTAGAAGAGAGCTCGAAAAAATCGAAAAGAATATGTTGTCGGTTTATGAATCGGCTGGCTCAAAAATTGAGGCACCTAGAAAAAATATACGACAACCCAATTGAAATCTCAAAAAACTCACCAAGAATCTGTAATTTTGTTTTGGCTTGGTAAAGAAAATTAGGGTTTTGAACAAAAACGGCCCTGCTGCAAAAAATCACAGAAAATGGCCAAAATGTGCAGAAAAAACAGACGAATATAGACAAAAACGGGTTGGAAAACTGAACTAGAAGTTGGCGGATTCAAATCTCTTAGAGCGGAAACCCTAGTCGGATTATAGAGAGAGTTGGAAGCAAATATGCATGTAAATAATTTCGAAAATAAAAGACAGATAATTTCAATCAAGAAATTATGATTATTTTCAAAAAAATTTAGAGTATTGGCTCTGATACCATATTACGGAAGTAATTGGAAAATATTTGCTTGTTATTAATAGTGATCAAGAGATCAATTTATAAAAGAGGCTAAACGATGTTTCCTTAAGAAACAATTGTAAAGAATAGAAACATTCTATTCTAGAAACAAAAAACTAAATATTAGAAACATTCTAATATTTACAGAAGATTACAAAAGATAACCACTAGATTCTCAATAGAGATAATAGAAACTATCTATTATCGTAAGTAATATGGAGTTCATCAATACATTTATCTATCCAAGGAATGTGATATCAATTCTATGTTGTTTTCTTATTTAATGTTCTATAGTTGATACACATCCTCATTGTGCCATCCTTGTTCTTTGAGAGTATCATTGATGACACAAATGGGCTAGGACTTGGTTTGATGTGTCCCATCTCTAACAACTTTTTAATAGTCTTTTCATTTTCCTCGTATTTGTGAGGATGACAATATGGAGTAGTACCCACTAGCTTTGCTCCCTCCATTTCTATAGAATGTTTACACCCTCTTTTTGTGGGAGGTCCTAGGGGAATGAAATAAGCTACCGTGTTAAATTTTTCCTTCAAATTATTGAGTCCATAATTGATTATTTCAAATACCCAAATATCATGGCTAACAAATATGTATATATTTAGATAAAAATTGTTCATTCAAATTTAAAGAGTATCGCAATGATTTTCAATAAGAGCCTTGTAACGAGAAGCTATGCTGCCTCATTAAAAATACTTTGTTGTAGATACTAGCACATGTTTATTCCAACAAGAGATGATAGGAACAAACACAACTGCAACTAATTATCATTCACAAGGATAATTTAGTATTTCCTAACCTTCAAAGTATAAAATTAATTGAAATTTTGAAGGGACCATTTATAGTTGTAACTTGATAGTAATGGACCTCTCTAAGTCCTTACATAAGGTGAATGGATTCATTGTCCTGTCTTCAAAAACCTCCCTATGGCATACACATCATATGTCTAGAGTGTACTCCTTTATTCAATTGAAACGTCTTTCTATTTGCAAATAGTCAATCCCTAGCATGTTAATATTTCGAGATTCTTTGTCTTTGACTCATAACTCATGAACGCCTATCTCCAAATGCATGTTCTATTCATTTTACAAACATGGAACCATCGTGAATGGTTTTGTTGAGTCTCGACAACAGTCAGAATAGATATGACCTTCTACAACACCAAACTTGTTATAAGCTTTAAAAAATGACTTCCTCTTGTCTTTCCATAGTCTTATACTTTTGAGTTGCTTGATTACTCTTCTTTTAATCTTCAACAACGCTCGACACTCTTATAAGAAACTAACTCATTCATCCAACCAAAATTGTAATGCCCCGCCCAGAGATCCTTGAAATAAGGATAAACAAAGGCTAATATATATATATATATATAGGTAAGATGTAATTACAACAACTTGCACCATAAAGCAACAAAATACTAACTTAAGCCAAATGCCAAAGATCCCCAAGCGTCACTAGTTACCAACATAGAATCAAAGATCTCACGAATCCTGAGAAGACCCAAACCAGATGTTCTTTTTAAACCCAAGGTAAAAGTTCCTAGCATGTTTAAACATACATGTCCTTTTCCAACTAACTATAACATAATCAAGAATAATAAGCAAAGACCCTCAAATGGTTATACACAAGATGAGGGCTTGAGGTTACAACCACTCATCTAATGGACAACATGTTGAAAAACAAATGCTGAATCTTGAAATTTGGCTAAGTCTGAAATTCTAAAACCTTGAAATTTGATTAATTTTGAAATACTAAAGCCCTAAGATTTTCTAGAATTTTTAACTCCTAGAGGGTTGGAACCTATCTCAAATGAATTCTCACATATATAAAATATATCTAAAGATACTCTTCTTTCTTATACTTAAATTATATATTTTATACACCCTATAACTATCTGTTTTAATATAGGAAGATATAGTACCCAAAAGGGTATTCAAAACCAACATTCAAACTTCTTGGAGGCAAGCGTAAACACCCTCTGTTTGTCGCAGGAGAAAATACGATCACTCTCGTGCGAACTTCCCCACAAACTAGCCAAGTTTCCTTGTCAGGCTCGTGCGAGACTTTATTTTGTTGCACGAGAGAATACATACTCGCACGAGTTTGCTCAGTCATGCAAGATAATACACTTCCTAGGCGATAGAAGACCAACAACACAAAAAGAAAGCAAGGAGAAACACGTATAAACATGAAACCTCCACACCAAGGAGTACCAAATCCATGTAAATTGAGGACTGATCACTTGAGAGCATAAAAGTAAATCTAAGAACTTGAATAGAGTTAAAATACATATTACAATATCATACATCCATCTAATCAACATAATCAATGTACAAAATGAACATAAACAACATTGCAATAATAAGGAATTAAGAACCATAAGATACTATCTCTAAACATGATATCAAAGAACATAAATCACAAGATACATACCCCAGAACCTATGGAGAATCCAAGTGAAGCACCAAGATCCAAAACTATCTGGAAGAAGGCCAACTTTGTATGCCGGTCCCTAGCAATGGTATAGGTAGCTACACCTCCCAACCACGTGGAACCCCATAGGCCCATGTATCCTACATACATGCTTATCAAATGATGAGTGTCTAAAGGCAATGCAAGTTCCTGATTAGACCCCCAAATGAATAATCTCTCAATTGGCCTATATCCAAGAGTGTGGATCTCGCAAGATCCTACACATGCACACGTATGTGCTCATGTGTGGGCACAACCATCTACACTAGAATCAAAGCGAAACAAGGGTTGGATGAGAAAACAAGAAACACCCAAGTGTAAAAACACACTCAACTAAGCATATTGTCTTGAGTGTAGCTACCACAACGAAAAAATCTCTAAAATTCCCACAAAGGGTTTGAAAGATTTTGCTCAAAAAATCCTAATTCAAAAGTGAGAAGTGAAGTCTTATTTCATTTTTGGGCCATATATGCACTTTTTAAACAAAGTGACATAAAAAGGAAAGATAAATGAATTAAATTTCTTTTTACTCTAGATAAATCAAGTAACTCCAAATAAATGGAATATAACTACGACAAATTCGCCGGTAATATAAAATAAATTTAAATCAATTATAAAATTCCCTTAAAATAATTAAATCAGAATATTTAATAACTTTCGCGACCACTGTGGATTCATAAATGCATAGACACATTACGGGTCTAGTCGCAAATGCATAATGAATTTGAATGTACCAATTAACCAAAGGGTTTTTTTTTAAAAATTAAATAGGATGTGTCGCCCATATAGGGACGACATTCGCTAGGTACGAACAGCCAAACCACTAACTCTACTTGCCATTGTTGGGGATATAACCCCTGCACAATAAACAACATGATCAAGCATAGATGCACAATAATAATATAGCTGAAGCAACAATGTGCGAAGTCATGTAAGTAATCATTTAATTAATTTCATTAGAATAATCTATTTAAATCATTCATTTGCATCATAAATAAAGTTTGCTGCAAGAACAATATAAATAACCGTAGTACAAACACAACAACCATAATCCGATGAAGTCCATCATATATCCATAAACAAAGTTTATATTCGAATACAAAACAACCAAATATCCTCATAAGGCATCATGTCACATCACTAGCATCATCATGCAAATATAATCAAAGTGAACAGTGTAACATCTAATATCTATCAACTATGATACTGGCATTTAAAATAATGTCAAGTCATCGTAGCATCTCAAATGCACATAATATGAATATCATAAAGTATCTCCGAACAAAATAGATCAAGGTACAAAATGCAAACACGGGAGGCACTACAAGAATTGTCTTGACCATGAAATGACATAAGACTAACATGGTATTGCATAATAGTTGTAATTGGTTGCTTAAAACGTATCGAGTCATTGTTTAGCAGATTTGCTATTTCCCCTTTGACATGCAGATTATGAATTTGAGGATGCCGACCTCTCTTTGTATTCTTCAATGGCTGAGTTGTTTCCTATGTGTTCAAAATCTTTAGGAGAATTCCTACAGTCAAATTTGAGTGTGATTCTGCCTCTCAACACAACCGTTCAATTTCTAGGATGTTTGTTTAGCATCGTAGATAGTTTCTCTTGGATGAAAGCTTGTTTCAATCCAATAGCAACACATCCCCGAATCAGGGGGAAATCAATTTGATTCCTTGAGTCTCTAGTTTCAAGTCTATCATTTCCAATCCCCTCCTCTAGTAGCCATAAACCTTTGATATTCCTTTTTGAGTGTAATTGTCAACTAGCTCTTGGAGTTTCCCTTTTGATTGTTTATTATTTCTTTTTAATTTTCCCCTTTGCATGTTGCTCTAATATTTCATTTGTTTTCGTCCTCTTACCATATTCTATTTGTAAATGAAATACTTTATTATTTATTAAATTCCAACAAAAGGGTATACATAGCATTTAATTGATTTAATCTTTTATGACTTGTGAATGGTAAGGGTACATTACATGGAATGTCATCAGATACTCACTTATGCTTATTTAGTGGAGGTTGGATGTCTATGTGGACAGATTTTCCCTTGGTAGTGGATTTGTCTAAGACCAAGCACCACTTAGCCCATTTCGCTTGTCCTTGATTAAAGGTTCTTTCCATCTTTTTTGAGGATATTATCCTTGACTTACCTTTTCCCCATTGTGTACAAAGCATATTTTATTTTTGAGAGTTCAAGTATGCAACGGCCTAGAGAGTATATCCATGGAGTCCACAAATCTACATTGGTGTCTCCCATCTTTGCAATGTAAAGTTCCTGTCCACTGGATGCTTCCTCAAAGTGCTGTTTAATAGAGTGGTGGTCCCATCAACCTTGATTACTTGAAAACCCTTAAAGGTTTTGTTTCTAGTCCTAGCCTTGAGACTAATCCTTCATTAATGTAGTTCTGGGTTGCCCCACCATCCTTAAGAGTCCTTACCTTCTTCCCTTTCATGACACTTGTTATCGACATAATTGGACTTATCGGAAATATGTAAAGTAAGTTGTTAGTGAAGTCATTAGTGGCTAAGGGGTAGGTGATTATGGCCGTGACATTTGAGTTGCATCCCTTCAAATGGTATATGTACACTCTCTCGGATAGAAGATGACATCATTGACATTAGTATTAGATTCATTTATTATTCTGGCTGTTGGTATAAACTGTGATGGATATAAATGGAATACATGGTGGTTCTCTAATATTGTCTTGCATTTACTCTCTCTATTATAACTCTCATATAGTAGCATGCATTAAACTACTTACCATAGGCACTAAACTTTTGGTGCTTTTGCCTTTATGATTCTGAGAAGCAACAAAGAGTGGATGGCAAATGAAATGCAATGGGGCAACCAATACTATGGGGAGGGTAGCCGTCAGGAAGACGAAAACCCAAAGTTATTTGAAGGTGAGTGGGAAATGATGACAAACTTTATCTCAATATTGCATGCATCTATTGAGATAGAGGTGCAAAGGGAAGCCACACAAGAACGAATACCAGAAGGTGTCGCATGGAGCAGCTTCAAAGTTTGGCAGTAGATTGTTCGATGTGTCGTCTATCGTGATTGTTGGCATAGACATTCCTGGCACTCCAAAACTGACAAGAGGAAATCAATTAGCAGAACCAACGACAAGTTTTCCAGGAGTACAACCACTGAAAGGAGGAAGAGGAGAGAGATGGATCTCGACGTAAGGGAAATACGAAGTGAACCCTGAAAGGGAATATGAATAAAGAAAGAATACATTGTTATGATTATGTCCATATAATGATGTAATGTCCCCTTTTTCTGGGACATTATAATTTTGTGTGGCTAGCTCACTTCGCGTAGGTTTCGGGGGTGAAAAGGTTCTTTATGGGGTTCAGTACAAGATTTGGCCTAGACATTTCCAGTTCCAAACCCATTAGAGCAGTTTTGGCAGGTTGTCCAGATGCTTACTATTTTTAGTAAGTAATCAGAGCTTAGTATTTTCGGTACCTCAGTGCTGGGTTGGAAGCGTCTCGTCGAGCTTTCCAACGAGTTATTGCACATGCTTATTAGAGTTCATTTGGTCAGTTATTTTAATGCTTGATGACTCTATGGTTTACTGACTAAGTGACTATTAAAGTTCATTTAACTTGTCACTTTATTTTAAAAAGGTACTATGTTCACTTAAGTGACTAAAGGACAAAAAAGGTGCTTTATCCCACATTGCTTGAATGAGCGTGTATCACATTGGGAAAAGTAATAAAGGTACAACAAGCTCCACATGAGAGGATATATGAAGATTATAATATTCAAACAAATATTAATTTGGGAGCTCGAAACAGTTGCTGGTTATTTATTCTAGGACACAAACCCTTGAAGAAGCATTCGAAGGTTGGATGCAAACCTAGCCTTCTTATAGGTTTCATCTACATTACCAATCTGAGTTTTATTTCTGTTTGTAAGATTGGATATTCTGAATTGTTGCATGTTATTGTATTGCTGATGTATAATACGGTAACATTATTAGGCAACCATTGGTGATTAATTACTGGTTTATATTGTACTTTCAGAATATTGGAGGAATAAACAATCTTTTCTGAGTTCTCTCGTATGCAAATCTGCTGATTACAAATCAATTGAAGTTCTGAAATTTGTATCAAATACTAGTTTACTGTTCGGATTGAAGTTCTGAAATTTATATCACGGGTTTTTAAAAAAAATCTGAAAAGGAATATTTCAGTGGTATTAGAGCTGGTTTTCCTGCCAGCCTATGAAATTATAACAGCAAATAAAGTACAGCATGGGCTTTTGTGAGAACGGAATTCCTCATGAATGACATTCTCTTCGCTGTTGAAAGACAGAGTAGAGGGATTGATAGGCTGAGCACGAGGTTATTGCATTTAAGATTGTTATTGCTTGCATTTGTCTAATACTCAGTTGCTAGGAGACTTTGATTGGAGAAGTTTGTACTGTGCTGGTATTTATTTGTAAGAAGTGAGTTGCTGAACAGGTGTAAGGGCAGAAGTCGGCACAGGCAAGAGAAAACAAACCAGGCAAATTAGTAAGTGCAGTTGTTTATTTATATTTGAAGGGAACTTGGTTATATATTGGTGAAAATTCGCAGGGTGTCTAGGTGGATAGACTAACAGCCAGGTCGTGTTCATACGGCTGAGGCAATTAGTTAACAGGAGACGTCTTGTAAGTACCTACGGGTTGCGTTTTGCATTCTTTCCTTGGTTGGGTTACATCAGTTATGAGTTGGTAAGGTGCAACAAGGGCAAGTGATGGTTTAAACCATAGTTGGAAAACTCGCCAAATGCAAAAACTCGCCAAGCCCCCCAAAATTTTAATCGGGAAAAACTCGGCGATTTAAAAAAAAAACTCGGGAAAAACTCAGGAACCTAAAAAACCGCTGAAATTTAATTAAAAATACATTTATTTTGCAAAATTTAATGAGAAGATGCATCTAATAAGTTAATTAAAGACAATACAAAAGAAAGAAACGAAGTTTAGATATATATAAATGTATAATGCGTACAAAATTGCATTCTCATGCAGAATGCTCATGGTAGGAAGCAAAATAGTAAATTACTAAATAGTTTCAATCTGTCAAACTAGAAGTAAATACTAAAAGTCTAAATACATCAATACAATTTGACAATGTCAATCACATCTTCCTCTTTCCACTTGCACTAGCAGGAAAGCGAGGGGGTCTAGTCCTAGAAGAAGCGCCCCGCACTGGGATAGGGCGTGAGCTGCGTGACTGTGAACTTTGTGGCTGTGCCCCCTCACTTGATGTCCCTACTGACTGGCTCGGCGTCCTAGAAGAGGATGCATCTCCTCCTAATGGTAATGCCTGATCCTCGCCTGAATCATCATCATCCTCGTCCTCATCCTCAATGTCATCCATAGTGAGCTGAAAATCAGCGTTAGCCTCCCCCTCCATGGCCTGCCTCTCCAAATCAGCGATCTCATCTGGTGTAAACAATGGACTTGGCTCCTGTGCTGTCCAATCAGAATAAGGATCTATCTCATCTAGATCAAGCGGACCAGGTAGTTCTAAGAGCTGTGCTCTTTTTATGTGCAACTTAAGATTATAGTGCACATAAACAAGGTCATTAAGCCGTTTTTGAGTCAATCTGTTTCTTTTCTTTGTATGGATGGACTCAAATAAGCTCCAATTGCACTCACAATGGGATGAGCTACAAGGTTGGGATAGGACTCTGAGAGAAAATTTCCTTAAATTGGGGGTATTGCCACCCCAACTTGCCCACCAAGCATCTGCAAAACAAAATTAAAAAAGTTATAAAGCAATAAAACAAAAATCAGAAGCACAACTTATCAATTAGCAAAAATTTTAAAGTTTGACGCTTTACCTGGTGCTTGAGTAGATCTTGCTCTTTTTGCTAGCATAGAAGAGAACAAAGGACCCCTTGATTCCACATAGATTTGTTGTTCGGTCACAATAAGGTCTCTCTCCTCTTCACTTGATATCATTCGTTCAATGCATTTAGAGAGACCTTCCATGACCTCTCCATTAGGATCTGAGTAGGAATCATCAGCCCTAAAACAAATAGAAAATGATATCAAGTCTTACTACACAACCTTAAAAAGTAAAGTAAAATAAAGACTTATTAAAATCCCAACTTCAAGGACAATCAATTATCATAGTACCTAAATTTGGGATTGAGGAAGTAGCCTGATGCATGAATAGGTTGGTGGAGCATATTGTTCCACCTCCTATCAATTATTTCCCAAATGGGGTCAAATTTGAGAGTATCCCCGTGATAGTAACTTCTAACAGCCTCTTTCGCCCTATCCATGGCCTCATAAAGACCTCCCATTGGGGATTGCTGCCCATCACATGTGCGCAAGACTAGAACCAGGGGCAGAGACATCTACTTTTGAAATTTGAAAAATACAAATTAGTTAATAACATAGTAAGTTATGAATTGATAATGAAACTTGAATACACTAAAAATATAATGAAGTTACCTCCACAATCTTCTTAGCCTTTGCAAAAAAGCTATCATCAAACACTATTCGTGCCACAGCCTCTCCTTCGGGCTTCTTTGAGTAAGGTGAAGCAACCCAATCAGCACACACAAACATTTGCTTCAAAGCCAATATGTGGTCAAGAATACTTTGCAACGTCAAGAAGACCGTTGCAAACCTTGGCATAGCAGGTCTCATCAAATCTTTGCCTTTAGTGGCTTTTCTCATCAAACTGAGAACCCATGGGTGATTATAAATATATTTTGTGACTTGCCTAGCATCTTCCACAATTGGACTCACCCACTCAAGTTTTCCTATGTCCTCCAAAAGAAGGTCAAGGACGTGTGTTGCACAAGGTGACCAAAAAAGTGTGGGATGCCTCTCTTGGAGGATTCTATCTAAAAGATTAGCAAAAAATCAATAATCAATAACAAACTTTTCATATTTAGTATTTACAAATTACATCAAATCTAAATTGAATAATACCATTATCCATAGCATTACATTCATGATTCATATTGATTCAAATATAAAAAATTAAATCTACCTGCTGCCACATATGCTGCTGCATTATCTGTGATCATTTGCACCACATTCTCTATTCCCACCTCCATGACAACATTCTCCAACATTAAAGCCACTGTGGCTGCATTGTTCACTTTGTTGGAGGCATCGACAGATTTCCAAAACACCACATCATCTTTGCAAGCAATCAAGAAGTTAATAATGGTTCTACTTCTTCCATCTGTCCACCCATCAGATAAAATGGTGCAGCCATACTTCTTCCACTCTTTCTTTTGGTCTTCTATCAACAATGTTGCCTTACCAACCGCTTTGTCAAGCAACCTACAAAATTTAGGTGTAATATTAAATAAAGTGTAAGTGTTAGTAAAAAATTAGGAAATAAGTTATAACAATTAAGATTTAAAATACAACAATGAACTAAAGTGAATCACAATTATTTACAATTACTAAATAGTAAAATACTAACCTTCCACTCATATCCTTGCGATTAGGCGGCTTGTACCCTTTGCTTGATATTGTCATTGCATTCACCATATTGACCCAATAGGGACTATCAGTGGCATTCATTGAGATATTGTTGAAAAACCAAAAATCAGTTGCTGCAATATCAGTTTGCTCATGCACCTCCTTAAACCATGCAGTGCCCTTTAATGATGGCTGTGCTCTAGGTGTGTTCCTGGGCACAAAATAACCACCTATCCCTGATGGGGATCCGGATGGTGATGATGAAGAAGTAGGAGATGTAGAAGAAGTGGAACCGGTAAACGAGAAATTTTGTTTGCGGATCTGTGGACCACGAAGAGATCCTGGTATGTTCTCAAGTGCTTCTTCTTCCTCTTGCATATCAAAAGGAGCTCCTTCTGATTCAGCTATGGCTGCCCTCATAGCTAATTTTGCCCTCTCTCTATTGAATTTTTTCTCTTCAGCAGCTGCAAGTAGGGCATGGATGAATCTTTTTTCTTCATCAGTTACCTTGAGACAAGGATTTGAGTCATGTTTCTTTATGCCTGCAAGGTGGTATTTGAGGCGGTTTATGCCTCCAGAAATAATTCTCTCACAGGGAATGCATATCACCTTCCCAATATCATTTGGATTTGGAGCTTCATAGGCATACCGCCATGCCTTATCTCATGCATTTTTAGGCCGAGTGCCTATATATCCAGATGGGCATGGTGTTTGTGGCCACTCTTCTTGCGGGTTTGTCATTTTTTTAATGGTTGACCGCTGCCCTACACATAAATATATAGAAAAATGAATAAACAAAGTTAGAACTTAGAAGCTAGGGTTTCAAATGATTCAAAGTTTCAAACTTCAAACTTCAATCATATCCTTAGCAAACAACAAACTTCAACCATATTCTTAGAAGCTAGGGTTCCAAATCAAAATGATTCAAAATGATTTTAAATGATTTGAAAACATTTACAAACAAGTTAACAACAACAAAAACAAAAGAACATTTGTTATAAAACTATAAAAAGTTTTCAAACTATGATAAGATGAACATACCTGGAAAGAAATTTGTCTTCTAAAATCGGTTAGAATCCTCTACAATCCACTCAAATCCGCCTTGAATCACTTGCAATCAGCCAAGAATGCCTCCAAACCTTCTTCTCTTCACTCCTCAAGGCTCTAAACAATCCAAATACAAGAAAAAATGAGAAAAAAACACATTCATTGCTGCTTTAATCCGTCACAGGCCGCGGGCGAAAATCTCACCAGTAAATCGCGAGTTTTTTTGAAAAACTTGCCGAGTTTTTCGCGATTACTCTCCGACTATTCGGCGAGTTTTTACCAGTCTGCCGAGTTTTTGAATCGGCGAGTTAACTGGTGAAAAACTCGCCGAGCTAGGAAACTCGGCGAGTTTTCCAACTATGGTTTAAACCATCCAACTCAGGCCACGACATGGTAACTGAAGCAGGCTTAGCGCAGGAATCCCAACATCCGCGTCCAGTAGGGTAAAGCATTATGAGTTTTGGAAATAGGCCTCCCGACTTGCAACGTCTAGCGTAAAGAGCAACATGAGTAGTTTTTCTTGATTGTTGTGGCTTCATATAAGTGGAAGGTTACAGTGGTGAGAGATGTGTTGTGGCAGCAAAACAGTTCATTTCCACTTAACAGGCCGCATGAGAGTTTTCCCTTGGACGCTGCAACTTGGCTGGTAGCCCTACACGTGTTATACAGGTCAGTTTCTTTTGCTGAGGTTGTGGTGTGAACACACGTGGATTTTCTACAGTAGTTTGGAAGACGTGGGTTCAACTTGAAGTGCCGCAGTGGGTTCTCTTACAACGCGACTAGCAGGAATAAACAGTGAACTCGGGGTCACGAGCCAGTTGATATCAGTTGCGTGGACATTGTATGAGTTTCAAACGACTTCCAATGACTTCCAACAGGGTTATATTGAAGGGGTATTACAGTACAGGCTAGTATTGCTATATCAGTTTCTGAGAAGGGCAAAACATCTGAGAATACCGTAAATAGGGCACATAGAGATCAAGATATACAGGGTGTAGTCCAGCAAATGGGCTCATTAATTGTCTTCTTAGAGGTCTCTGTTACTGCTTCATCAGAGGAAACACATCTTGAAAACATAGAACTGGATAAATGAATTCGAGCACTGAAGAAGAAGACCCAACTGACGTATTACAGTACAGGCTAGTATTGCTATATCAGTTTCTGAGAAGGGCAAAACATCTGAGAAAACCGTAAATAGGGCACATAGAGATCAAGATATACAGGGTGTAGTCCAGCAAATGGGCTCATTAATTGTCTCCTTAGAGGTCTCTGTTACCGCTTCATCAGAGGAAACACATCTTGAAAACATAGAACTGGATAAATGAATTCGAGCACTGAAGAAGAAGACCCAACTGACTGAGTCACAGCAGGCTTCTTTAGCTGGAAAAGAGACATTAAATCCCGAGCAAAGAACAGCTAACTAAGTTGGATACATGGCGAAAAGAGTTGATGGATCTGGAGGAGAAAAGAATGTGATTGGATTTTTAAGTATTGAATTTATTTAATATTGTACATTAGTACAAACTTGTTATGTGTCTGATCCCAAAAGTGTTATAAGTTAATGACACTTTCTGTTTTAATTTCATAACTTCAGTACAAACACAAAATGCAGTGCTCTATGCAACAAGCTCTAGCTTGATCTCTAACTAGTATAAATTAACAAGGGAATTCGGCCGGCTTCATAACTATTCTGGACGGTTTTTCCATATGGTAAATATACATCCAAATTCAGCATTTGATTATCAAATTCACTTTCAGAATCGGACAGTTTCAGTAGCAACAAGTCTGTGAATGTTGAGGGTACGTGTGTTCTTATTCTGAATGTATGTTGCTTGCTAAGAATAAGAACTCCTGACAACAGTTATATATGCCTAGTTGAGAAAGTCGAACTCTGTGAATTAATGTAGTAACTCATTGTCACATTTTAAATTTATATTCTGAGTGTGGAAGGAAGAAAACCAGTATGCTATGAAGCTACTTGGGAAGAGTTTTGTGCTTGATGTATTATGTTTTTTTTTTCCAGAATAGAAACTCCACACATGTTAACCCAGGCTATTCAAATGCTGTTCAAAATGTATTAGAGGATATTGTATAATTGTTTGACAAAATTGCCAGTTACAGATCAGAATTCTTTGGTTAGAATTAGCCAAGAATATTACAGTGAATCCAGCTCTGGCACTGAAAATCCAATAAAGATCAGCAAAACCACACTCAGGGCTGTACAGGACAGTATTAAAGCTGAAGACTCTTTGTGGTTTCAGTGTAAAGGCAAATGATACCTACAACAAGAACCAACTGGACGACAATATAAAGGTTGCCGCCACAAGGAGCAAATATAGTTTGATGATAATTCTGATAATTTATTGAGTAGGAGTATATAAACAAACATTTAGTTACTGAGCAAGTCATTGATATTACAGAATTGGGAAGTTTATTACAGTGAATTGGACATTGAATCAGTTAGTTAATCATGTTTACTTCAAGTACCCAGAAGTAGTGGGACCAGAATATGGAGACGCTTAAACAAAGTTTGAAAAGGTTGGATGAAAATCAAAAAAGGATGAATGAATTGATTTCAGACCCTGCAAAACTAGACAAAGTGGCACGATGTATGGTTTCCATTATTAAGAGGACTACATCACAGAGTGAAGAGAAAAAGGAACAAGAGGTCTCTATAGTATCTAGAAGTCTCTATGATGAATTCCCAGCAGTTAGTGACCATCATACAACTGACCTTATGGAGAGCAAAAATCAGACCTTAGAAAATAAATCAGAAAATTCATTTGATGACAATGAATCCCAAGATCATGATATGGATGGACACGCAGTCACCTTGGAAGTGGAAGTGCATGAAGATACTGTTATATCAGCAGCTTCTACCTCGCTAGTTGAGCCATCCTATGAGGTGCATGGCAATAGAACCCTAGATATTGAGGAGTGCCTAGATGATAGCATACATGATGCTGCTTATCATATGGTGAGTGACATTGATTCAATCTCATATCACAGTGTGGATGACAAATTGGAAGATTTGTGTGAAAATGTTTCGTCACAAGGGGATCATCATTTAGCAAGCCAATTGAAGGTTAATAATAGGATGGTTGCCTCAACCGTTAAGCATTTTGATGTTGCTCGTGAAATGTTGGCCACCTATGGTTGGAGTACTCCTTTGACAGATGAGCATGGTGATAGTGTTTTTTCCCTTGCAAAGATACATGCACTTCGATAAGCGATTGGAATGATGAAACAAAATTACCTACAACTACTTGCAGATAGAGATTTTCTTCTCGAGTGGGATTGCATTTGTTATGTTGCATTGTAGGGAAACGAGGAGAAGGTTGATAAGCTCACTCATGAGCTTGAGGTGACTATGAACTCTTTGCAGAGTGCCCATTTGGCCCTTCAAGAGTCACAATTACAGAGTGAGAAGCTTACAGGGGAGTTGAGTTTGGCACGGTCTCCACAAATTGCAGATATAGTACAGTTACATACAGAGGCAGTTGATAAGGATTTTATATCCATGGGTTGTAGTAGGGATGTGGTTACATCTATCACAGATTTAGTTACAAAGGTTTCAGTTGGGAGGAGTACCTTGGTGGAGAACAGTAGAGAACCATTAGTTGTATTGAGTTCTCCTGAGGTTAGGGCCGTGACAGTTGATACAGGACAATTCACTGGTAGCTCTTGTGTTACAATGGTGGATTCTCCTGTGAGTTGTGTGGTAGTACACGACGTTGCTCCGTCACCCACGCAGGGCATTCATAGAGTGTCATCCAGTTGGGAGTATAACTCTCATGTTAATTTGTTTCCATCTCCTGGAAGCAAATCTGTCATTTCATTCCATGCAGCTGATTTTGGACATCGGCTTGTTGATTTTCAGAGTCAAGAGGGGTCAGCTGCTTGATTCAAGTGTTTTTAGTGATGAGCCATTGACAGAGGTTGGAGCATTTCTCCGCGAATACACAATGAGAAGTGCTCATCATTTTTCTTTTGACCCACACACGGAGGACTTGATGATGCATCGGTGTGGATTGGCTCCAGAATTATACCATCCTTTGTGGGACGGTTATTCACCATCTTCGGAAGATGGGATTAGCGGCTGCAAGCATCCAACTCAGCTGTTTGTGGGGGATTACATGCGGGGAAAGCTGTCAATTATACATCATGTTGATATGTATCCAACATGGTTTGCTACTTCTCTGTCACAAAGTTCTCTTATGGGTACATGGTTACAAGATGACTATGGTGTCAGTTGGCATGATGGTTTGGTTAGTTATCACATCCATGAGAGTTTAGCGGGAGCTTTAGAGAGATGTTGTGTTATAGACGCTATCGGGTATTTTTATCTCTATATGGTGAATGGATGTGGAGTTCGATTGTTTTGGGATCCAGGTGGCGACAGGTTTGACACGATGTATTGGGTGATCAAGAATCCAAGTGTTAATAGTGTCTTACATGTGGTGGATTATGCGTTGTTGTTACAAAGTCATAGGACTATGATCTATGTGTTTCAACCTTCTGACACATTAGAGTTGCAGAGATTAGGATTACTCCGTTTCCACCAGGGTGATATAGTGGGGGAATTAGATTGGCCAGACCTGCCATTGTCATCGGTACAAATATTACAGGAGTTGGTCAGTGGTATCTTAGAGAGTGCACGAGCTCTCATTTGGGATCCAGGGGGAGCATCCCTATGCATTGCCTTTTATCAGGGAGCTAGGAGGAGATTTTGGTCATTATCATCTTTGGGTGGATATTGGTATATTGCCGAGCTTCCATCATCACTTGACAGTAGAGATTCACAGGGTCACTCATGGAGTGAAGCATTCATTCTGACTGAGGGTAGTAGCACACGGGGCAGCAACACATGGCCGTTGGTGTCCCTTTATGGTGAGACTTGGGATCCTGACATTCAGTTATCTGGCACATTGATTCCTATTGTACTGTTTCACCATTCCGAGTTTGGGAAGATGCATGCTGAGGTACATCAGATGAGGAGTAAAATTGCATTCTCGAGGCGAGTATGAGATCCTGGCATTTGGTTTCTTTAGGTATGAGCGGATTGCTTGAGGGCAAGCAATCTTTGAGAGGGGAGGCTTTGTAATGTCCCCTTTTTTTGGGACATTATAATTCTATGTGGCCAGCTCACTTCGCCTAGGTTTCGGGGGCGAAAAGGTTCTTTACGGGGTTCAGTTCAAGATTTGGCCTAGACATTTCCAGTTCTAGACCCATTAGAGCAGTTTTGGTAGGTTGTCCAGATGCTTACTATTTTTACTAAGTAATTGGAGCTCAGTATTTTCGGTACCTCAGTGCTGGGTTGGAAGCGTCTCGCCGAGAGCTTTCCAACGAGCTATTGCACATGCTTATCAGAGTTCATTTGGTCAGTTATTTTAATGCCTGATGACTCTATGGTTTACTGATTAAGTGACTATTAAAGTTCATTTAACTTGTCACTTTATTTGAAAAAGGTACTATGTTCACTTAAGTGACTAAAAGACAAAAAATGTGCTTTATCCCACATTGCTTGAATGAGCGTGCATCACATTGGGAAAAGTAATAAAGGTACAACAAGCTCCACATGAGAGGATATATGAAGATTATAATATTCAAACAACTATTAATCTGGGAGCTGGAAATAGTTGCTGGTTATTTCTTCTAAGACGCAAACCCTTGAAGAAGCATTCCAAGGTTGGACGCAAACCTGGCCTTCTTACAGGTTTCATTTACATTCCCAATCTGATTGTTATTTCTGTTTGTAAGATTGGATATTCTGAATTGTTGCATGTTATTGTATTGCTGATGTATAATATAGTAACATTATTAGGCAACCATTGGTGATTAATTACTGATTTATATTGTACTTTCTGAATATTGGAGGAATAAACAATCTTTTTTGAGTTCTCTCGTATGCAAATCTGCTGGTTACAAATCGATTGAAGTTCTGAAATTTGTATCAAATACTAGTTTACTGTTCGGATTGAAGTTCTGAAATTTATATCACAGGTTTTAGAAAAATATCCGGAAAGGGATATTTCAAATGACATATTGTATACAAACAATAAATGAATAAAAAGTGTTCTTGTTTTTATCATGTGTTGTTTTCTCATTGATATATAAGGAATATTTATGCCAAATTAGCTAAGTAAAAATAGGGATTTGAAAAAGCAAGTAAAGGAGTGGGAGGCTACCCAAAAAGCAATATTTACAAGATCAAGTAGAAAGAAGGCAACGGTTTAGGAGACTTGCAGAGGGACTATTGGAGGAGGTGGTCGGTGAAGGTGAGGCCATTGATAGTGAACAATGCAATGCATTTTGCCACTGGGAAGAGTGAGATGGTGAGGAACATTGTGAGGTTTGTTGGTTCTCAAAACCACAGATTGGAATCCTACGAGTCTTGCCAACTTGATGCTTGGATATTCAACCAATTATGGCCAACTTGACAAGATCGATCAATTCGATCTGAGTCTTATGCACTTTTGGCTCTGCAAGGCCAAGGCGGGTATACCTAATCCTGAACAAATCACTTAAGTCCAAGTTAATTATAACAAATTGATTTGAATATGAATGCAATGAAAGTTTCCCAAATGGTAAGGATTACAGAAAACTTTAAACTTGTAAATTACGAATTAACAACAAAAGTAAATGGTTATGTAAATGTGAGAATGTTTTAATGAAGAATAATTATTATATATTATTGCAACAAATGAATATATTAATTCTTCGAAGGAAAGATATGAGATGATTGCCAGCGTATGGATTATAAATTATGAATAATATAAAGACCAATGTTGAAATTAAATGAGTGATAGAGTTAGTATTATCAGTTTAAAATGTACAGCTTTATAAAATTCTATGCACATCAACTATAAATAATTCAGTAATCAAGATGTGACGGATCAAATGTATCGGCGCAATTTTAAAATAGTCTAGAATGTATTTTAGCTCTTGTGGTTTGGAGACAAACCAGACATAGATAAAGGAACAATTAAATATTTCATTATATTTGTGATGTTTGATTTTAAATTGGTATAATTGACCCTGTCCACTTATCTATCATATAAATTATTTATAGAATTAAAAATAATTATAAAGGACAAAACTCTATAATATTTCCAACTCCAAAGTTTTATGCAAATAAAATGAAATAAATACTTCTTACTGGTTACGTGGAAAATTGAAATACAATGAAGACACTCATTGCTGATGCTCAATCCACTGCAGTTCAATTCCAGAATCGCATATAAAATATTTACTCAAAAATCCAGAATTCATGGGCTTAGTTCAAAATTCCATTTCTTTACCAATGAAAGAATTTAATATATCAAAGTGCATATAACTTGGATATGTAGAGATTTGTAAGAAAAATGTATGAATTGTGTATTGTTTGATTTTACATCTTGTATTTATAAATGATGAAAAGTTCTCATAACCTGCGACAAGCATGGAGCACCTCTTTTTTCAACAAATAGTGAATGCGATCGGAACATATATTTTTCCCTTCTGTATCTGGTTTGTGGCTTGGGCAAGCTTGCTGTGGCACCGTTAAGAATCTGTTCTTCATCGCTATCCATATCTGTTCGAACCACATTTGCAGTGAAAGAGAATCGCTGCTTCAAACTCGATCATTGCCACAATACCATTTGTTCACGTTTTATATATTTTTATTCTTGTTTTTCTTATATATTGTTTTATACTTCCTCTTCCTGGCATTCATGTCTGTTATTGGGCACTCAAGGTCATGTTTCATCTACAGCATTATTATTGGTTACCTCTTCTATGTTTGAATTCCTTAATCACAGACATATATTTCAGACGGAGATATAACCAGTCTATATGAAACGGCATTTGTAATTGTTTTTCATAAATTAGTCTCTCATTGCTTCTGCATATAGGCTCCATGTTCTGTCTTATACAGTTCACTGGCTTTTTCCTTGATCAAATATTATTGTAAGAGTCAATTCTTCAAACTTCTATCACTTGTATCTCTTCCGTTACAACAGTGACTACAATATATATATATAATCTTGTTTATAAGGCATCTTTAATTCCAAAAGCAACATCATTACTGGATACCACCAAATGAATTTTGAGATGATTTCATTGTTGCTAGCAATTTCTGTCTCCAAGATCCTGCTACAATGTTTTAGCATACTGTTAGTGGAATATTCTCTACCTTCACATATACATTTTGCAGTAGAAACTACTGGAGAAGTTGAACTGCTAATTTTGACCACCATTGCAGATATAAGCAGGTTCCAAATTACTGGTACAATCAGGCTTTTCAGAATCATCATGTGAGCTATTGTTTCTTCATGAAGGATACCTTCTGGATGCGTTATGCATGCTGCAATTCTTTAGAGAATAAATCCCACAAATCCTGCTCTGAATTTGTATATTGTCGATTCCAATATTTAGACATTTCTTACTTGCAGAGATACGCTACAAAACCTTTCAAAATATTCAACGCAGATTGAGATGTGCCTGTTACTGTTCGGTATGTCAAAGACTCTCACAAACTCGACTTTAACTAACCACAATCAATGATAATCACCAAAGACATCAAGCAAGTTGTAACAAACATGACAGTAATAACAGCCAGTCCACTGCTGTGGCCAATATTGTCTGCATCTCTGAACCTGATTGTGACTGCAATATGCTAACACATAAGTATCAATTTACTTCTCGAATGTGCACTTGCCCATACATTTGACAGGAAGTGTGCATATTAATCAAGGGATCTGACAATAGCTGAGAACTATGATAAATATCTGAGGCAGATTGAGAGCAAACATCCCGACATATAGTGGCACTCAAAGTAAGAGGCACTTCCCTTGAGCATACTCTGTCTTCAAGGCCAACACTGCTACTACACATCACAGTGGAGTGACCTGAATAAACTGATCTCCTAAAGGTCTTCACTTTGAGCGAGTGACATATATCCTGAACATTGTGGCAACAGAGGTCCAATGAACTATGTGCTTTATTATCTGAATCGGTCTTGTCTGCTGTCTTTTTCTTTTTGCATTAATGTTGTAGCAGGCAACAGAGTGTAGATATTGATCCTTAGAATACATTCGGACATGTCTTCCATTTCATCTCCTCCCCAAATTGCTGTATGTATATATCCTGATTGTAACTGATCCAACGTATATATCATTGTCGTCAAATGTTCCCTCAATTTACTTAGTGTCTTGTTCATTGCTTGTAGTTTTATTCATACTCGTGAAAACCTTTTGACATCAACATCAACACTTCCTTAAGTCTTGAACATTATCACAAAAATGGAGGCTCGAAAATTTGCAAAATTCCAGGCTCCATCAAGTTTAATAGTGAGGAGGATTTTATTGAGGAAACGAGAAGTCTGTTTGGGAACTTAACCTTAACCTTGCATACGGAGGCAAGAGAGGCCCAAAAGAAGCAAAGTGAAGAGGCCGAGGGTAGAGAAGTTGAGGATACCACTGCTGCCACAAGTGTCAGAGGCGCATGAGAATCGAAGCAGCCTACTAGGCTTGAACTCTTCCAGTAGTTGAGGGACACCAAGTTCAGGTGTGCCAAACATTTCCAGTGTGGGGACACCAAGCTTGGTGGCACCAACAAACTCAATAACTAGAACAATTACAATGGTGCAAAAGCAAAAATTACCTAAGCTCACAGGTGACGGGAAGAAAGATCTCATTTGACACCTTAAAATGTGCTAGATGATTTGGACAAACAGAGTAACAAACCAAAATAATTGGATAAGGCAATTTTCAGCGACCTTGCAATAAGTGGCCATCTACTGGTTCTTTGATGCAAATAAAACAAAAATGTTCACATGGACAGACCTCAAAAAGGAGTTTCAGATGGAATTCCGACTACTTAGAGACTAACAAAATAGTGGCTGAAATTTATAACACGAAACAAGCAAAGGATGAAACTGTCCAAGGATACAGTCGGCGATTGAGTTGGGAAAATGGAAAGCCAACCAGCAAACGGCCTGGGCAGCGGAGAGAACAGAGTTCGTAGCCCAGATGGAGGCTGTTAGGAAGGATTGGGCTGCCTTGGAGGCCCCCATGGTAGAGGAGAAGACCTTTTGTCAGAAACAGTTGGATGAGGAGAGGATGGAGAGGAGTCTATTGTAGATTTGGTTGGCTCAGGTGACCAAGGAGTTGGACAGCAAGGAGAAGGAACTTGTGAAGGCTGCTCTTATGGTGAAGATGACAATGGAGACACATATGGTGAAGAAGAGTCTTGCAGTTGGCATTTGTAGAATCTTTCGAGTGTTCTACCAAGAGTCTCCCAGGTGAAAGATAACCCTTGTTATATATATATATGTTCTTAGCTTTGTCAGCTTGCTGCTGCGAATATCTCTATCAGAGCTTTTCATTGAGAATCATTATTTTTGTTCAATTTACTTAGTGTTTAGGCAGTATTATTTTTCTGTAGTTCTATGTATACAATGGCGAGACCTATAGAGTAAAGTGATTGTAGAAACTTCTGTATAAGCTCAGTTTTGTCTTATTGTTCACTTTCAATAGATGATCAGCTAGTGCTTATGTGAGGAGATTCAGATTATTTATAACCTATTGTTTATCAGTGATTTTGAGAATTTGTAATTGCAGGCTTACTGATTGACTGTGTAAAGACATAATCATAATCATAAACATTGTATTTGATTTGTAATCAGAATTAAGGATCCATCTTTTGGTATGGCTTGGTTTTTTCCCCTGAGTCGGAGGGTTTCCCTAGGATAATCCATTGTCTTCTGTTTTTGTATTTCTAAATATTGTGTTCTTGTATTCTGGTTCTAAAACTTAACAAGGTTTAGTTGGAAAGCACGTAAAAATGAAGTTTGTAAGTTTGTTTCCAAGTGTCCAATGTGCCAACAGAATAAATATGAAAACACATATTTTGCTGGCCTATGACAACCCCTGCTAATTCCCAATAAAAATGGGAAAGTGTTTCAATTGATTGTATTACAAGGTGACCCAATGTTCAAGGGAAGAATTGTATTTATGTTTTAGTTGATAGGTTAACTAAATTTGCCCATTTCTTTGCAATTTCAGCGGTGTTAACAACAGCTAAAGTGACAGATTAACTTTTTAAGGAGGTTTTTAGACTACATGGGTTGCCTAGGAACATAGTAAGTGATAGGGACAAGAAGTTTTTGAGTTTGCATTGGCATTAATTTTTTAGGTTGAATGGAACAAAGTTCCTTCCCAACACTAGCTACCATCCATAAACTGATGGTCAAACAGAGATAGTTAACAAGTGGGTGGAAGGGTATTTGAGAAACTACATTTTGGGGCAGCAAAAAGCGTGGGTGAAATGGTTACACTTTAGTGAATATTGTTATAACTCTGCCTATCATATGTTGATCAAAATGTCTCCATTTCTGGCTTTCTCTGGGTATGAACCTCCAAGCATCCTGGATTTATTGATTAGGGATATTAGGGCACCTAAAGAAAAGGATCTGTTGTAGCAAAGCTAGGACATCATGAATCCTTGAAAGAAAATCTCTAACAAGCAGGAGCAATATGCAGACCAGCATAGAGTTGAAAGGCATTTTTAGTTTGGTGATTTGGTTTATTTGAGACTGCAGCCCTATAGACAATCTTCACTAAAAAGGAGTGATTCAGAGAAGTTCAAGCCCATATTTTATTGTCCTTTTTGGATTGCCAAGAGAATTGGAGAAGTGGCATATGAGTTAAAATAACTATCAAGCAGCAAGGTACACAACTTTTGTTTATGTCTCACGTTTGAAGAAACCTTTGGGTCACAATGTAATTCCCTGTTCTGTGTTGCCACCTTTGGATGAAGAAGGGAAGTTAATCATAATTGCAAAAGCAATCTTTGAAACCAGAGAACCTCTCAGGAAATGGGTGATTAAAGAGTACTTAGTGAAATGGAAGAATTTTCTAGTTGATGCTTCTTGGAAAATATAGCAGATTTTGCTGCGTCTAGAATTGAAATTGCTTGAGGAATGTGAAAGAATACCAATATGTAGTATGTACATGATAATTAACTATTAATGAAAGATTACATGATAACCAATATGTAGTATGTACATGATAACCAAGTATTAATGAAAGATTACACAATAACCAATATGTGAATAATATGTAGTATATACGTGATAACCATTACTTTTCTGCTTCTCAGAGTCAATTATGAACGAAAGATTACCAATATGCGTATATACACGGTAACCAACTTAAGAATTAGCTCAGACAAAATCAGAGTAATCCCTTGAATTATATTTAATACTGAAGCAGATCATATTTGCTGTAAGTCCTTGCCTGCAATACTGTCTAACAGAACTAATTTAAACTTATGGTGCATTTTTTGACAATTATGATCAAAAGAAACTGAAGTTTTCGTAGAAGCTTATTGAGTCACACTGCATTGAAAACTCTAACTGCTTTAAGTCATGCTATTTGACAAAAACAAGCTTTGAGAAACTGGGCATACAAGAAAAGAATTTTTGCGATGCAGGAAATGATTTGTCTTTTTCTGTGCACAGTTTCTCTCATAGAGCTCATTTCTATAAATCATTGGCAATCATGGAAGCTTGAAGGATCTAATCATGATCTTTGTGGATGAATCCTAATTTTAGATAATGCCGCTATTTTCTAACCTTTTCAACATATTTATTTGTTCAAATTCTTTTTGTCCTTCCTAGTTGTGCTAGTTATATTACCATTAACAAGTGTTCCTGTGCAGATTCTGGTGTGGACCCAGCGGCTGCTGGGTTGCAGGTAACATCAGATGGAAAACCCAAAATCTTAGATATTCTTGACTGGTACTCACAAATGCCTTCGTCTTCAACTTGGATTATGGTTCTATTGTTCAAATTGATTTAAAAATCTATGATGTTTTATAATCCATAAAACTTCCATCTTTTGCCATGCAGTACAGGGAGTGGTGATATTGACACTTCAAAAGTGGTTGAAGCTGATGACGATGGCTATATTGTTGGAGCATCAGGTGCTTTATCTTTGTTTCACGTTATAGCCAATGAACCAAATCTACCTGAGCCCTGTCCGTGTTGCACTTACTAAATACATAACTTAAGTTTGTTTTATTCTAGTATGTGGCTATATCGTCTGTACTTGTGTTTCTTTTGTTTCAAATTTTTAATGCTACATGTTTTTATAATCTTATGTATATTTGGATGCATTTAAGAAATGTTTTTTTAATTCCTTTGTTGGAATATGCTGAATTTCATGAATATATTATATAATGCATTCCATAGCTATTGTCTTGTAAGCACTCAACTACTGATCTATCATTATTCAACAATTTGCATCCTCATTACTTATTCCAGGAAAGCCATGAGCAGTTTTCTCTAATCTCTTTCATCAATTTTATTCTGTATACAGAAAATACAGGTTTAGACTCCAAAATGTCACTTTTTACAGTTTCTGTATAAAACATACTGCAGAATATGTTTCATATATAGCTATTCCATCTCCCTCTAATTACTTACAGGTCCCAAATCACTAGTTGGAGTATTGCATGTCTAGATTCATAGAATTTAGAAAAGTCAACGTGCGGCTTTATCATCAAAGCATATTTTAGAGTAAAGATTTGCATGGTCTCTTTTAATGAGGCACTTTCTCAGCTTCTTTGGAACTTGCAATTATGCAGAAGACAACTCTCTTCTTGTACATTGTTAACATTCACTAGCAACTCACCTTTCACCAAATGATATCAATTTTGATCATTTTAAAGAATAATTTGTTGAAATTATTTACTTTATCTGTTTATTTGAATTATTTTATTGAATGGAGAGGAATTTTATTAAGAATTATTTTCTACATTTAGTTTGCTTAAGAGTTTTTTTATTCTGGGTAATAGGTTATGTTTTATTAATTAAGCCGGGAGAGAACCTGGCGCGAATCAGGGATGGCTACATCCAGGGGAGCCATCTCCCCAAACAAAAGGGAAACCCCAAGAGACCCATTGACAGGTCCAAAACAGTAAGCAACAAAAAATTTATACAAGGAAGCCTTCAAAATTTGCTCCGTCTCCTCCCTACTTCTGAGAGCATAAAATCCTATCAAATGAGTTCTTTTTTTCCTTTTTCACCTTTCACAATTTCTCAACCATACTCCACTTTGGCTGCCTCATCCTGCCAAGCCATTGGATTGTTCTCACATCTATTCCCAACTTCAGGCTGCTGTTGCCAAGCTGATTCTGATTTTCATTCAAATGTTCTTCCTCCTTGTCTCGGGACCCCGTAGGTCTTTTCTTCTCTCTTCCTTCCAGTGTGGATGTAGCCTTCTTTGATGTCTCCAAAATTTCATTATCAGCTATGCTGGCGTTATGTACCATAAGAAGAGGAGCATCCTGACTCACATCTCCACATTGCTGTTGTGATGC
This sequence comes from Cupressus sempervirens, assembly GCA_028749045.1. Taxonomy (NCBI): domain Eukaryota; kingdom Viridiplantae; phylum Streptophyta; class Pinopsida; order Cupressales; family Cupressaceae; genus Cupressus; species Cupressus sempervirens. Next base: position 484,717,401 of record CM053786.1, read on the forward strand.
CATCCCATTCACTACCCGAGAATAAATCTTTTGCTGCTCTACTTTGTTCTCCACTGTATAGTGTTGTAGTGAAATATCTTTACACCAGGAAGCTACCTTAGTCATTTTCTGTTTAGAGCACTGGGCAGCCATAATAATCTAAATGCTATGTCTGGCAACTGTTTGAAGTTTTAATTGATATTTCTACAGGAAGTCCTTTAGAAATATCCATTTCCACCATGACGTGGGCAAAAGTAGAATGCGGAAGATTCGAAGATCCTTTATCAACCATTGAAAAATTTCCTATAGAGTTTCCTATAACTTCAAGGCATGAATCAAACCCGAAATGTAAAGGCAAGTTTGGAAGTCTCACCCATAGCAGTACGATGTCAAAAGTTTCAGTTGCTGGATAGAAAGCAGGGTGCCAAGGCTTCAACATCAGCAGGTTCTTATTCCCCCAACTCCAAATGCTATCACATAAAATCTCAATATTGTCCTAAACATGTTAAAAAACAACAACAAAGAAACCCCCAAGACCTGGATAAATCTGAATATAACCCTTCAGAATGGGTTATCATTTCTCTGAAATCCATTTGTGAAGCTTACTTAGACTCGGCTGTAAACCCCTAAACCGTCCAATCAGACCCAGCCCAGAAAAAACTTCTAACATTGTATTGCACTTGCTTCTCCACATTGTCTGCCAAGTCCATTGTGATGGGCCTAGCCGTTTGGGGTTGAATAAATCTACAATGCCTTCCCTCTGCCGATGTTGCCCATTCAGATTTGAATCTTTACATCCATGGGCACATTCCACTCCATTAAAGCCCATGTCTGCAACTCCCAAGTGACCATATCTCCACACCCCTGCGGCTGAGAAAACCCTATCAAGTCCATTTCCCATGACTGCTTCCAAATTCTTTCTGCCTATGATCAGTGGCTTCCCTTGCTCAAACCTGACCTGGTTGGCTTCTCCTTTCTCCGGCCCATCTAACCAGACCCATCCCTCCCGAACACAATCCAGACAGCATTGGGACACCCATTGCCGGCAATATTCAAAATGTTTTGTGTAGACCCCGCAAGAGATTGTGGCTCCAAACAAATCCTAGTTTCTGCAGATGGCTGCAGCTATTCCACCTCCTCTCTTATTCCTTCTTGGAACTGTCATTCCAGATGGTTTTGTTTATGAAAGAATTATTATATTTATTTTACATTACAACTATTTAAAAATTATTTTTATTTATCTATATTAGTCAGTATGCTGTCCTTCAAAAGCAATTAATTTCCACATACCATTGTAACATTTGAACTGAAATAATTGTTGAATTTGTATTACAGATTCATTCTGGAATTTCAGATTCCTTGAGTTGGAATTAGTCACTTTCTAATAAGAGGCTTTTGAAAGTTAAAATTCTGTGCATTGAAAAAGTTTACTAATAGCATAGTTTTGGTCTGTAGGTGCACGGTTGATGGTAAACAAATCATGGAAGAATCCTTCTAGAGAATGGCGAGTAGGTTATAAATTTGTCTATGAGCTTTTCACTGAAACTTTGATTGCTCGTTTGAAGGTGAGCCTTTTAGCAGTAATGCCTTATTAATATCAATATTTTATTCAAGCCGTTTGCTTTGTAGATTGAACTAGTATTAATTCACTTAAAACTTATCTGTAAGGAATATCCTCACAGAAAGAGCGTAAGAAGAAATGGGAAGAGAAACATGCAGAAGCTACTTTAGATGCCTTCAAGAAGCTCACATCATTTGATCAGGTAGAAAATAAGTGGGTTATACCTTATTCTGTCAGATTTGTCTTAAAAAAAGGAAGATCTTTTTGTGGTAAGAGTTTTGGACTTTGTTTAGTTGATCAATTCACATAATCCCAACTATGGGTATTCCCATGTAATTGGCTTTGTTTTGGAGCAGAGCTGAAATACATAGAATACCAAGAGCAAATTTATCATTAGAAAATGAATTGTGATGCTGTTTTCAAAGAATTATAATAGATGATGTCACTTTGACTCTGCAGACCTAATTCTCTCTGGAGATCAATTTAATCTAAATAAAATGTATGCTGATTTTTGTTTTATGCGGGTTTCAAAGAATTATAGTAGATGATGTCACTTTGAATTTGCAGACCTAATTCTTTCTGGAGATTAAATTTAATATTAATATAAATGAAATGTACGCTTAATCTTTGTCTTATATTCCTTAAATCCCTATCAATTTTTGGGATCTTGATTATTGTTGTTTAGTCTTTTTGCTTTTATGTTGCAATGCTTAACAGTTGTATCTTGAGGAACTACATTATGCAAATATAAATCAAGATTTTCCAGGTAGAAAATTGCCCAACTTGTTTGGGTAAGAATATGGAACTACTCAAAATCTTTGGTTGAACCTTTCACTATTTGATATACAGTTAAGATCAGAGTATTTTTTATTCCTTATCCATTTCCCCTTTCTCCTTGAATCTTGTTGTTGAACTCAAACAATATTTGTTTATGGTATTGCCATGCAAAAGTACACCTTTGAGTGTCTAATATTGTATGAAAATTTAGCACCTTTTTGAGGGCTGGCTCCAAGTCCTGAAAAGTAAAAGCCTTAGTATTTTTCTGTATCATATTTTGTTGAACATTTGAGCTAGTACATGTACACATTCATTGTAATATGTATAAATTCTGTGAAATTATGATGCACAGAAACATCCTAAACCAGATAATCACGCCTTGAAAAAGGAGCGCGAGGATCTTCAAAATAGAGTTGATTATCTTAAAAAGCAAGCCAGTGTGAGTTCTAAATTTCTTGTAGTAATTTAAAAATAATAATATTACCCCTTTGAGGATGTTTTGAACTTTTGTGGAGGTGCTATCATGATGTATATTGTAGTTATCGGTGAGAATGTTATTTTTTACAGACATATGAAGATAAAGGGCCAGTAATAGATGCTGTTGTTTGGAATGACGGTGATGTATGGAGAGCAGCATTCGATACCCAGGATCTTGAGGAGGATGCAGAATGTGGAAAAGTTGCAAATTTCATTCCTCTAACAAATTACAGGTCTCACAAGTTTGACCTTTATTTTTTGCTGTATTTTTATGATGAATTTTATCTTGTTCATAAATGATATAGGAATAATAGGATGTGTTTATGAATGGTAGATTTTATTTCACTAGGATTCATTCAATGAGGATTTTAGCTTTGCTTTGTTGACCTGGTTATGCAAAGTCAAATGCAATTAGGGTATTTGTATGGAAAACCAATTAGGTTGGCACAGATCAACACAAACATTCCAGAGATAAATTTGAAAGCACAGTAACACCTTCAAATGCTTTTGTATCGTTCTTCTTTCATACTGTATGACTAAATCAGAAAAATAATTAATCAGGCCTTTATGTTTTGGTGTTTCTTAAGCTCAACAATTTGGAAATTTGAATAGTTAATGAGATGAGATTTATTCCCATATCATATTTATTGTCTAAAGAAAAATTGCATTACACTTGGAAGGTTTATTTTTTGTTTAGTTTCATAAGATCATCTTTGTTTATGTTAGAACCTATCTACCCTGAAATTAGGGAAGATTTTGGATGACAAATTTTACAGCTTGTGATTTGTAATGTCCCCATTTTAGTTCACCTTGGGTTGCTGTGAAGATTAGCCTATTAGTGACCCACATAGGCTAAGTCAGAGGGATAGAGGGTCTCCGTTGGTAGAACCAGTAGTCAACTCCCACTCCAGAGGTTAGAAATGTTCAGGATTGCTCTTTGTTTGGGTCAGTATGTATTAAGATAATATCTTATACTTTCTATAATAGTCAACTACTTGTTTGTAGTCCGTCTTTCAGTCTAGATAGGAATGTTTCCTATCCTGTCTCTTTTTTCTTCAGTCCAGATAGGAATGTTTCCTATCCTGTCTCTAGTTTTGTTTCTAATTCCGTCTTCAATCTACGTTGTTTCTTTTAGAAACAACGTCCTTATAATTCTTTATAAGGAACACATTTGTTCCTCTGTTAATCAATGAATCATCCGGAAATCCGTTAATCTGCCAACTCTTCTTGAATCTTGTAACATGGTATCAGAGCCAATTTTCGAAATCATTTTGTGATCCTTGCTTTCTAAAAACCTTGAGCTTTCAACTAGGGTTTTTTTTCTGAGGTTTTTTGTCTGAGGTTTTTGTGTCTGAGATTTCGACCAGTCTGCCCTAAAAATCATGACTTCCAAACATGTTTTTTTGCAACTCCCGTCATCTGCAAAACGTGTGGAAATCGTGGACAATTATCTACAACTCACGATTTTTCTTTTCTGCTCCGTGTTCTGAAACTTGCGTTTGTGGCTAAGGAACTCTTGCCCACACTTGGCATTCTGTTCGCACCCACGCCTGGTTTTCATTTCCGCTCGCGCTTGGTATTTTGCTCATGACTGGTATTTTCGCCTGCGCCTGGTATCCTTTTTTTTCTGCAAATCGTGTCCAAATCACACGCGTTTGAAGCCACTCACGTCCATATATTTTCTAGCTCATTTGACAGCAAAATCGCGATTGTAGGGTCAAGGATTAGTTCGTTTTGTTTGCATTCTTCTTCATTTGCGCTCTCCTTGAAAAAAATCCGCCATTTTTATCAAGAAATCCGAAGTTTTTTCAAGCTTTTTTCAGCCAGGGCCGTTTTTTTTCGAAACCCTAATTTTTGGGGTCGAAAAAATATTTTGTTTGCAGATTCTTGGTGGGTTTTTTGAGAGCTCAATTGGGTTGTCCGTTTTTTCTGGGTGCCTCGATTTTTGTGCCTCAATTTTCGAGCCAGCGGATCCAAAAAAGACAGCAGATTCCTTCTGGGTTTTTCAAGCTCTCTTCTGGGTCATTCTTTGATTCTTCTGGGTCTTTCGTACTTTTGCCTCGAAGAACGTGCCTTCATAGATTTTCACAGTTTTTCAGTGAAAAACATGCCATGGCATCTCTGACAAATATTCTGCTCGAACATAATTCAAATTCAATGGTCGCAATTATGGAACCTGGAAGCAGTGCATCATCGCAATCTTCGAATATCGCAACACCACTCAACTTGTTCTGGGTGTTACGTAGCGTCCGACTTCTCCGAGTCCTGATCAAGATACATGGGATCTGAACAATCGAGAGGCAGTAATGCTTCTCAAACTATCCGTAGCTGATGACCAGCTTTCTCAGATTCCATCCGGCAAAGACAACTGCCGAAATCTGGACACATCTAAAAGGTCTTCATGAGACTTCCGACAAGAGCAGAGCCTTCTGAATCTGTTTCTGTTTTTTACTGGGTTTGTTGATTTTCTCCTCAAAAATCATTTCAAGTTGTCTGTAATACGCAAGGTTGCGTGAGATTCTGGGTTTTGCCGTTTTTTCCACAAAAACGAAGTTTTGTAATTGCAACTTATTTTGAGTCATAGCACTCTTCTGGCAAAGCTTCTTGGTTTCAGCATTCTGTAGATCTAGGGAGGGTCTCAGTTATCACAAAATGTTCTGACATCCGTACGTTGACCATTAAGGGAGGGTATTAAGATAATATCTTATATTTTCTATAATAGTCAACTACTTGTTTGTAGTCCGTCTTTCAGTCTAGATATGAATGTTTCCTATCCCGTCTCTTTTTTCTTCAGTCCAGATAGGAATGTTTCCTATCCTGTCTCTAGTTTTGTTTCTAATTCCGTCTTCAGTTTACGTTGTTTCTTTTAGAAACAATGTCCTTGTAATTCTTTATAAGGAACACATTTGTTCCTCTGTTAATCAATGAATCATCCGGAAATCCGTTAATCTGCCAACTCTTCTTGAATCTTGTAATAGTATGGGACATTAGTATAAGTCTAATTTAGGAAAGTTAGGGTTTATATCTTTAACAAGGCACTTGAATAGATTGGTGGTAGTGTGGAGTTTTGGTATATCATTGACATTGCTTTCATTCAGAGATTTATCATTCATAATAAGCCAATTTTGGAAACGTTGCTATTTTTAGTAGAGTTCATCAGTTGATGAAGTGGAATAAGTTTATTGGCTTAAGTTCAAGGTATTAATTATTAATAAAGGATTCTTTATTAATAATCAATTGTCTAAGTTATTATATATATTATAAAGTTTTTATTCAACTATGGCCAATTGACACATTAAAGTGCATTAAATGAAAATGTTCTGAAGTGGAACATTAAAGAATTATCCTAAGTCAATATTGGGCATGCAAAAACCATCATCAAAGGTTTTTTATTGCATTATGATAATTGATGCCGAGTTCAAGGAGGATTAATTAATTAATTATAAGGTCAACGTTGCTTTTTAAGCCAAAGATATTTAAATGCAAAAGCAAGGAGTTGGGCATTGAAGTATATAAGACATTTATGAAATGGTTTGACTATTTGATTATCATTTGCTTTTGTTATGACATTGGCACGAGTTGTTGGATTTGGGAATTGATGTAACACCCTGCTAGGGAACACAAGAGAAATTAACCTATAATGTCACTAAGTTTGCTAAACATTTGAAAAAAAATAGATTAAAACAAACAAGAGATAACATAGCTGAAGTAATAACTCATATACATACATAAGCAATAAAGTAACAGTTACATCTCTCAAGGGTCCCATAACATTGAATCACAAACATAAGTTTTATTAAGATTAAATCTGATAAGTAAGCAAAGTCCATGTCATAGAATAACCATAGGTATGAAATCATATGAAAGAATATACAAGTACATAAGATGCTACATGGCATAACCAAAATGTATAATCATCCTCTATGCAAGTCACAGGGTATGAAATGCTAAAAGAGTATACATCATGATAAGATACAAGATCTCATAGGATCTCAAATAATCAAAGAACAATATACTAGAATATGACCATAGAACATAATCACAAGATCAAAAGAATAGAACAATTGCACAAGGTACATCCAGTATCGACATCTAGCTGTCGGATTGCAATGGTATAAGAAACACCACCACCCGACCTCGTGGAACCTAAATGGCCCACTCCCACCATGTTGAGGAGATAATCTCAAGTCCCAAATGGATAACAGTCCAAAAGTCATAACAATAATCTAGGTCAAGGAATCCTGATAACAATTTATCTCAAAGGTACCAAGTACACAAGTAACATCTAATTCTAGAGGCAACAAAGACACGTAGGAAACCTAATATGCATGTGGTCAAGTGTCATCACATGAGTCAACTCTAAGGTTACTATGGTAGCCTCTTTGGACTCCAACCTCCTAGTGACTCTATGTGGCATCAAAATCCTTTCTTACAGACAAGGCATACTAACAAGGCAAGGTCGCAACTGAGCATCCCCTCTACTCCCATCCTAGCCTGTACTAACAGCCGAGGGATAGGCAAGGTAATATACTAACTCTTGTTAATTTATTTTAACCCCATTAATAAAATATTATCACTGATTAATATAACTTACAATGGGTTACCCAGGCAACCTTTGTAGGGTTCCAACCTCCATTGTAAGCCACTTCCTAGCATACACAAAGATAACAACCTACCCTAATCTCATAATAGAATATCTCATAAAATCACAATAACCACATTAGTCCTATACGAGCAACTTAAAAGCACAATAGGTAACTGATAAACCCTCAAAGATTATAACACAAAAATCACAACAACATGAGCTTACATAACAGAATTGGTTCTCACCACAGAAACACATGAATGCATCACAATAGTTGGGAATGAAACAATCGTGACTAAACAACACTACATTAGAACATCATAAATCAAACACTTCCCAAGCCTTTGGTAAACATACCTAACTGGTCAAAATACTAGGTTTTCCCAAAAATCCATCACAAGATAAATCGTGACATTTTGACATGCATTTAAAACAAGTGTAGTTATTTATTTATTTTGGTTTATCAATATAATTTCATAAAAATTGATTCACAAGAAGGTTTCAAGTTTTCATTTTGAAAGTATCCTAGTTGATAGAGGTTTCCAAGTTTAGATTGATCAAAAAATAAGTTTCATATATATAACTTAATTGTCTACACTTTCCAATTGTATTTGGTAGCACCCAATGATAATCCACAAGGAAAACATATAGTTTGTCTAAATCTACATAAGATTTCCATTTAATAATATTTTAAAAGTCCAACTATATAAATTAAATAACCATTATACTTAATAAATATTAAATTTCATTACAAGAATCAAATTTAATATTATTAAACTATAAGTAAAATTCAATTCAATTTAAACTTAATTTAATTATATTTATAAAATAAACACATTAAACTATAGACACAACTATTTTATATAAATATATTATTTATAAACTAATTTTAAATTAATTAAGAAAACATTTAATTAAATAATTTAAAAAAAAAATTAAAAAAATTACCTTTTTAATTTTTTAGGCCCAAAGGCTGGCTGCTATGGCAGCTTGTGAGGCTACCCAGCAGCGCTCACGGTTGTTGTGCAATATGTGAGGCTGCTAAGGCAGCATGAGCTGCTAGGGTAGAGGGGGGTAGGGGAGGTCATGGCCTCACCTCCCATCAATATATATTTTTTAAATATATATTTTTATTTTTAGAAACCATCCCTTCCATAAAAATAAAAACCCATTACTAGAATTAAATTATCACAATATTAAATACTGCAGTAATAATTTTTTTTTTGGATCAGTAAATGACTGAAGCCTAGATTAATAATTGTTATTTATTGTAATTAATTATTTTTGTGTGTTAAGCAAATTCGAACCCAAAACCTCCCACATGAGAGGCTCACAAGTTACCGTTGTGTTGTAGACTCTTGCCTGTGGTAATATAATTCATATCTATCTATCTATATATATATGTGTGTGTGTGTGTGTGTGTGTATAAATGTATATTTATAATGTCAAACAATCAAATTTGCTCAATTCAATTTTGGTTCTTGTTTTCAAACCCGAGCTTTATTTTTGTTTTCTAAATTCAAATCTTCTAATGAGGGTTTCAAATTTTAATCTTCACAGAAATTTCCAAATTAAAACAATCATTTTCCAATGAGGGTTTCAATTTTTTCTCTCTTAGATAATTCAATAACGAAGAACAATTATTTCTAGAACAAGGGTTAAAATCTAAAATACACTTCCATTAACAAAATCAATATAACAGGCACAAAGAAGATAGAGATATATTAAGAGATTTACTGCGATGAAGTCTACAGAATTCCTACCTCAATTTGATGCTATAATCCAACGAAGTACAATGATTGCAAAAATTCTCATCTCTCAGATCTTTCCGAAAATTGCTCCTCGAAAACTCGTGTGTAGAAATGAGCTCTAATCTCTTAATAAAGAGTTTAACTCATCATAGGGTTTCAGGCTTTCAAACATGCAAAGGCCTTTTCTTTTAATAAACTTTTATTATTTTAATTTATTTTATTCCCTTCTGCATGTTTTTAGCTTTTAATTAGAATAACTTTATTTAAATTATTCTCACTTCGTTTTTTTTGAAATAAGATGTTTTTAGAAAACATATTTATTAATTTAACTAATAATAATATTTAAAGTTCATTATTTAAATGCAATTTCTAAATTTATTATTATTATATTAAAAATAAATATAATTACGCCAAATTTAGTCTTTTAATTAAATGTTTAAATTTATTTAATTAATTTCTCAATTAATTAATATAATAAAAAATGATTTTTCTTTATAATGTTCGTTTAATTAAAACATTTAATAATATCTTTGGATGATTTAATTATACCCGAAAGTCACAACAAACCCACAAATTCAATAAGAATACTCATCTAAATGACAAAGTACGAATCAAACTCAAAGGATAAAAATCTTGAATTCATGTCAGTTTGATGGATTTGGGAAGGTAAATAAATCATATACTTTTCCTATATTTTAGGACAATTGGCCCAGGTTTAGGATTTTGGACTTGAGAACTATCTCCCCTCTTTTACCATTGAGATACTGCGAAAGGGCACGCTCATCCTGGCAATTCAGGGAAGTCGATGCCCGGTACCTACAATCAGCATAAAAGCCGAACACACACACACACACATCTGAACTAAACAAACAATGGCGGGGAGTGGTACATCATGTAGATCCCGACTAGTAGATGACCATGACTCCCTCCCTCAACCACATCAGATACGTCAAACATAAAGTAAACATACATATGCACCATACACATGCAAGTATGGGGTAAGTAACCATAAAACCACATATAAATCATCCATATAATTGTCATTATGAAAGCAATTGATATCACTATATGAAATATATAAAGCATCATCATTGAAAGAATACCCATGAACACATGAAATAACCGAGTATAAGGTAGCTCATCAAATATATAATCTAAGTATGAAAATAGCATCAACCAAATCAGGTAACCAAGTACCACTAAATCATATCACATAACCATGAAAGCTGGCCTAAAAGAATTCGGCAATATAACATAAAAAACAAATTAAGGGTAGGCACTACAATTGGTGCTTTGGACCAGGGTTTTGCTCTTGGAGAATGTTAATTCTTCAGAGAATTCAGGCATTTGAAGTGCTGAATGAAGCACTGAATTTTGCTGTGGAAAGATTCAGGTCAGAGTCTTCATTTGAGCCTAAAAGTTAAGAGAATTCAATTGGTTGGAAGCAACACAAAGGTTTGATGGCATTGATTGCATTCAGTATTTTGCAGAGGTTGAAAGGTTTGATAATAAGATAAATTGCAGCCTTAATTGACAGCATTTGGTATGCCTGAAGGCAGCTGCAGGGTCTTAAGGCAGCTATCTGAGTCACCAGAAGTTGACATAAGAGTTAGGGAAGGTACAATTTTGGGGTGTTGAGTGCCATTGACCTTGTTCTCTTTTGGCGTCGAGGCATTCTCAGGCCAAGCTGCAATCATTCTGAGATAATAATTCCTGCTGTTTACCATATCCAGGCTTCTCAAATCTGTAATTACTTAATCCTTATTTATATTAGATGATCAATGAATGTATTTGATTTCCAGTATTAAAATAAAGGAGTTATTTGTGCATTGTTTACAAAGATAGATTGAAATTCATGCATTTAAAAAGCATATAACTCTGGCAAACTCAAAAAACAATACAAATTTGCAAAAACATCTTCTAGTTGAGCCAGTTGAACAGGGGTAAAACCAATGGGATTATTACATAATTCATTTCATAATAGTTCATACTTAGACGCATAAAGTATGACCTCTGAAAATGCTGTTCAATGCAATAAATCACTTAGTTATGTTCAGCAAGTCCATGCTCTTGGTTTATCTAAAGGAAATAAAGGCTTGAAAGTAGGGCAAAACAATATGTGATGATAGAAATTGTTCACACAATCAAATGCAGAAAACAAACTAATAAAGCTTATATCCTGTTTTGCACTTTATTTCCGCAGTGTAGAGCTAGTACAAGTCAGTTATGTGGATATGACATATATAAGAAAATGAAGAAGTGTAGCCCATGTTCGTACATACCTTTTAAGGATACCTGGCCTAGTTTGGCATGCCCTGTCTTCCATTTTCTTAACATCTTACTAATCTCTCTTCATTTCATGTTTTAATTGTCATTATCAATATATACAGTGATGACTTAACTCCCTTTTAATTGTTATCATGCAGTTTGGTTGATATTATGAAAAATGATATGCCACATATTAATATTTTGTAGGACATAAATATTTCTTTATGCATTTGATTGTGAAATAACTGATTATTTGATTAAAATCTATAACCAATGTCTGACAGAATTAATTAGCAACTTGGAGAAGCCTTCCTCTGATGGGTTCAAATTGAAGGTTGTTCTCTCCAAACCACATGAATAAGTCAACAAGAATATCATGACAATTGAAAGAGAGGATAAGACTAATGTGAGGACAAAAGTGATAACTAACTCTTACGACATGGAGGACTCAAAAGAGCCCTCTCTCCCATGACAGGCTATGACCTTCAGGAGATACATGATGGTGATGTGTAGAGAGTGGTGCAAAAACGCAAAGGGAAGAAATAATTTGCATCTGCTACCTATTATGTGGCATTTGTAGTGTTACCTCTATTGCATTTAAGAATTGTTAAAATGATTAACTAGAGTTGCAGGCATGGGCACTGAAGAAGGGTGATGGGTGTCGACATAACAACCACATTGGTATGAATTGTCTCCATGTACAAGGTTGTGGACGTCAACCTAATTGAAATGGACTAAACAACTTTTGTTCTCAATGTAGCTCAGCCAAATGGTCCTCACGCAGCAGGCCTTGTGAAAAACAGAGAATGCTAAATGCAAGGAGAGGATTCCATAGAACATTGGTAGAGGAAGCCCAAGTCAGCCCATTGTTGGACATGAAACAAATGTAAGGACATTTTCCCCTTGAAGATTTGAAGCCATTGCAAAGAACTGAGTTGCCAGTATGGGTACAAGATATGAGTACATTAATGCATGATGATAATGCATAGAGTGGTGCAAAAACACAGGGAAGAAAGGTATTGCTGCAACTGCCTTTTATGTAGTATTTGCAGTGTAAAATTAAATACAAAATTGTAAAACTATAACATTTCATGTTATGATACTTCATCATTGATCAATGCCATATGCCAAAATGGTAGTGATAAAGATAAATATTATGCTTAAATATTTATCTTTATCAATTGGCATTCAATGATAGCAATATTTATATTAGTTATTTAAGTTCTTGATTCTGGTCTCCACTCCCAAGCCCCCCTATTGTAATCAAATTTCTTAAACGAAAAGAGATCTCATAGTGGGGGGTTTTTGATCCAAACAAAAGGAGTCAAAGATGTCTGTTTTAGTTTCTTTTTGCCTTTGGTGCTGAGCATCTTCATACCTTGGGTATGCTTGGGGAGGTACCTTGGGTGTACCCACACGTACCCATGGGAAACTGTGTATCCAAATATACTTGATATGGTTGCGGAAGGCCTTAAGTGTAAACCCAATAACTCAGAAAAAATAAAGTATCAGTTGTTGGTTTTTTATGATCAGAAATAACACAATGCAAAAATAACAGATAAGGCACAATTAGACACAGCAGATACAACAATGGACACAACAAATTATCCTAGGAAAACCCACCAACTTGAGGGAGAAAAACCAAGCCACAAATATATCGTTTATATATGCAATGGAAGAGTAGAAGACTGCTTTACAATTTGTCCAAACACCAGGCTCAACTGAACTGATGATCATAGCTTCTATCCATTTGCAGATCACAATAATTTCTTACTGTCAATCTCTCACATAAAAAGATATCATTCTATGCACTTATGAATTCCTCTTGGAAGAATACATAAAATTGCCTTGACTCTTCAATGTCTTTACTCTTCAAAGTGAGGACCCTCCGTTGTCTTCAATAAAAAATTGATTATTTGTATATTTCAAGTTTAGGAAAGAAAGATAGCTCTTGACACTGTAACATCGACATCAACAACTCCAATATATTGTAGGATAAATGATCTTTGGTTTGGTGTAGCTAGTCTACACATGTTGGTCCACCAACTAGGAATATTGGCACAAATTGAAGTCCTCCATGAGAACTATTTGTTTTCAAGGATAAGAAGTTCCTTGTAGAGTTGAAAGTTTTGGTTGAATATGGTCTTCAATGGTAGGCCTCTAGACTAGACCTGTTGAAGATGGCTTAAGCTTACTCTCTGGCTGACAAGCTTCAGGTTTCAGAAGGTTGTTGTTCTTGTCAAATAATCAGATTAAACATTTAGCACATCTTTCATGGTTAGGATTTTATTTTTATGTAGAAATCAAATCCTTTAGTGCTTAAGTGCAAATCCTATGTGGCAAATACAATGATCCATTAGTTTCAAACCTACACTTAGATAAAATAAAACTACTTTGTTAATGTCCAAATAGAGACCATCGAAAGGGTCTAAGGGCTTGGAAGTTACAGCAAGACAAACCAACAACAGTAACACTAAATGGTGCCCGGGGAAAGAACAAGCAACCAAGAAACAAAGAACAACAAGAACACCACAAGGGGGTTAGATAAAGAGTAGAACGAGGACAACCGACCAAGGGTACCTAGTTGTAGAGAAGTACCTTAAAATAGAGAGGAATTGTCGAGGCAAGAAGGTGTCCAAGTCTATCTCCGAAAACTACTGGGGTTGTTGCTTGCGTGGGTGGTTACAATGAGGCCTCATAGATATGTTGTGTATTGGAGTAGAAGGGCCCAATGAATGCTTGGTGCTTGTGGTGGAGGAGATCGGTGTGAAGGAGGTAATGAGCTGATCGGATCCAAGACTCAGGGGATTTTGACATTGTAAGGTGTAATCACGAAGACATCGAGTCTCATGGAGGTAAAGTGCCAAGCATCGCTAGTTGGTGTATCTCAAAAAGGAGCCAAGGGGTTGACAATCACTGAACAAACAATGGAATTTCCCGCTGATCTCGTAATAGATGGGACAGTGGAATAGTAAGTGTAACTCAGTCTCGACAATGCCCATGTTACAATGCTGGCAAGTTTGATTCTGTCTGTCTATCTAGTGGTCGGTTTGGATGTGAAGCGAGTGCGAGCGCACTTTGAAGGAGCCCAGAGGAGTACACAAGGCATGAATTCAGTGTCACTACACATGAGAGGAGTGGACAATGATCCCATCTTGGATGTCAATGTAGTGCTTCGCATATAAGGTTATCTTGGGACAGAGTCCCCTTAGGGGATTAATCTAGGTCATGTGAATGTATCTCCTATAGATGTCCATCATGATGTGACTGCTTTGATTGGGTAGGGAGGGGATAAGCGGTAGCATCCTATGAGCACTAGAAGGGATGGAGACAATCAATATCAATGCCTACCAAACCTAAAAGAGTAGAGGCCTTGGCATACCAATACCTAGTCCAACTAGAGGGGTCGGTAATTGCAATCGCCTTCGAGGAGTGATAAGCCAAATAAGAATAGCCGAGATTGCCTCTGAGGAGCGATAACAACATTTAATTAGATTATCATGTGTAGGAGTGACCCGAGGTGTATTTAAATTAGATTGTGCTCAAACAAATTACAATATAGGTTTTGATGCTTAATTTATTAGCTTATGCACTTTACTATAGAAAAGTAGAAGATTTTATGTTGTAGAAGTGCATTTTAGAGATATATTTTGTGATATTATTGCAATGAATATGTGTTGTATGCATCACAACATGCTTTCCCATCATACTGGTAAGACTTACCAAGTGGAAGAAAACATTAATCCATACAAATCATGTTAGAAATGATCCTATCTACAAACTTTGGATAGAGCAAAGGGATCGTACATGTGTGTAAGCTCTTGGGCAAAGATCCACTATCCTATATTAATTACTTTGTGACTGTGGACCTCACCATTAGTTTTTTTATGATCTGTTGTTGATAATGCTATTTATTGAGAAGTCATGCTTATGTGATAAACAAATTTTCATTAGTTGTTGGAGTGGGTTGATGATGATGCATCAAGGTTATTTATTAATACGACCACCCAACTCATGATAGGTTTTGTGATCATCTATATTTTCAATGGAAGTTATTTGGTTCCTCATTAAGAGATTGTTCAATCAACAACTCCATAACTTAGAACATCAAGCTTGTTTGTCTCTTTGTTTTACAATAAGTACATTGTTTTAGATTAATGAGCTTGAGGAGGAGAATGCAAAATGCTAGAAGAGGAAAAGGGACATTGTGACTTTTATATTGATAGAGGGATTGAAACCATGAATAAGGAGATTTGAGGCTGCTATCAATACAATTTGATGGTTGAGATCATTTGAATTATACAACATGTTTCTCTTCAATAGTTTTTAATTATTGAAAACAACATCTAGATATTGAAGGTGAGTGTGTTTGAATTCGTCTAATAGGCATTGTTGGAAACTACTCTTTAATTTGATGATAAGGTTTGCAACTTCATCTGACACTTTGAGTTAAATCCACAAATGGTTGAACTAATAGGAGTAGTATTGGACAAACATTTGAGTACCTTGATCCAGTTGAAGCCACTGGGTTCTTAGTTCTTGGGTAATGTGATGGATAGAGAGAATATTTGAGTGCAAAGACAATTTAATCCCAATTGTTAGCACGGTTTCTAGATTTCATTAGCATGCCATTCTATGACAAGTGTCTTCACAACACTAGAAAGCTTTAACTTGGCAAATCAAACTTTTTTAGTGGCATTGAGTGTACTTGAATCATCTATTTTTTTAGATTTGAGAACTTGGGAAGAAGAATGAAAAATGTTAGAAAAAGGAAAAGAAGTTGGCAACTTTCCTAGAGATGGGGAAGATTGAGATTGTGAGTAAGGAGATTTGGGTTTGGTATAAGTATAATTTAATGGTTGAGAAACTTGAATTTTGCATCATGCTTCCCTTTGAAAAGTTGGGCATGCTTGAAAATATCCAATGTTGCATGATGTTTGCATCTTTATTTGACACTAATTGGTAAATTGATAGGTGTAGTCTTGGAGACATTTAATTCCCCTTGACATGATTGAAGCCATTGGATTCCAAGGTCATGTTCATAATGTGATGGATAGAAGGCATCTTTGAGTGCAAAGACAAGTTGATGCCGCATAGAAACTATTTGCAACAAAGAGTCAATTTATAAGTTATTCTCCCACTAAATTTGTTGCCAATCCAATAGTAGGTTTCAAGGGGCAAATCCTTGAGTTGGTTTGTGAACATTTCTCTTGCTTTGGTACTAATTGTTGGCCTTCTTTAGCTTGTGTTAGTTATGTGATGTTTATTTGTGTACAAGCTATGTAATATGATGCTTATCTCTATGATTCCATTTCTTTCCAAGTTAACAAACTCCCTTATTGGGTGTGTTGAGAAAGATCCCACATGGGAATGTGGTGGTTTATGAGACATTAGACGCATTAAATTTTCTTTGCCAAACAGGAAGCAGATGTTGGGATGGAAGTATCTAGGTTGATGTGTTAGTAATCGCCCTGTTTTAGATACAAACATTGCTGGCAGTTTCGCTATGTAGCCATGTGGATTCTCTATTTTGTAGTCGTTATTTTTTGTGATGTCAATGAGCTTACTAGCAATTTTGTAAACTAGCATGCGCCTATCATGGGATTGTTTTACTACCCAGGATACTCATGGGGTTTTTATTTCTCAATAAGGGATCCTTTCTTCTGAATATTGTATGCCATTTTTGATTAGTTTGTACTTTATTACAGAAGGCTGATTATATGAAAGCAATTCTTTAAGAATTTGACATTGTATGGAATATTCTTCCTGTCCTGCAGAACCGAGAAAAAATATGGCGTGTTTAGTAGATTGGATGCTTGCACATTTTCAGTAAACATCTACAACAATGGTAGCATTCTTAGTGTTGTGACAGATTGTTCTCCTCATGGTACACACGTGGCTGGCATTACCGCAGCTTACCATCCAGAGGTGTTAGGCTTACTCATTTTTATGACCCGGCGTGCGATACTTTATTTGAAAATCCTTATCTTGTCTTCTTGAGCAGTTTTTTCATCTATATTTGGTAAAAAATTGTTACCTTTTCAGGAACCAATCCTGAATGGAATTGCACCAGGGGCACAGCTTGTTTCATGCAAAATTGGAGATTCTCGGTTGGGCTCAATGGAAACAGGAACAGGTTTAACACGTGCTTTGATAGCAGTAATTGAGGTACTTCAAATGTCTTTCATTCTAATGCAAGGCTTTTCTGTTTTGCTATTGATAATTTTTCCTTCAGTCATCTTTGATATATATTATGCTATGCTTTCTTAGAGTTGGAGGTGCTTTCAATAGGCTTACTCTCTTCAATTTACAGCTTTTATTGGAAAAGGAGGTATAGATAATCTTTTAGGTCCCAGCCTAGCCGGTGCATTGTACTTGGATTCTGAACCTCATTTATGTGGTCATAATAATAAAATTTTATAACACTTACCTTTTGAGCTCATGACCCAAGTTCAAGAGTAAACACTATTTGGATCTCTTCTAAAACATCATCAATGAAGCAGTCGAGAAATTTATATTATAGTATTTTGAGATTTCATTGCATTTATACATTGTGAAATTGTCAGTGCCTTTGAGGGTCTCTAAAAGATTTAAGTTGCTTTCAATTAGAAACAATTCCTTCCTAAGTTGAACTTTGAATAGGCACATCTTATTTTATAATTTGTACTTCTCAAGTGAAATTCGTGCAACCGAAGCACTTTTGCTGCTTTTCATATGGCCTAGAAGTCACAAGGTTTGTGTTTGTGTGCATGTTTGGTGAAGCAAAAAGGTTAAAAGAAGTCTGGCTACACACAACATGTTTGGTGTTCATGTTACTCAACATGGTATCAGAGCAAGGCTGCAAGTATAAAAGGAGATTGAACATTTGAAAATGGTATCAGAGCAAGGCTGCAAGTGCCAAACTTGTGTCTTTTCATTGGGTGCTACTACTTTGATAAAGTATGTGATTGTAACCCCACATGGAACAACACTAATAGGCATTGGTGCTGAGATACTTGCTCATTTCCCTGTGTTCTTTTGTCTCCTTTCTTTTTGCCTCCAACACTGCCACAAAGTTGGCCAGTCCAATCTCAAACAGTAACCTTTCCTCATTCGTCCTTGTCCAAGTATAGCGATTTTCTATTTTCTACTTGAAGATAGGTGCGGTTGCATCTGTCAGTAAACTTTCGAACTTGGTCTTTGCCAAACTCATTGTAACAGCTACTTGCCAAGAAATATCATGGGTGATGAGCCTCCACAAAGGCCAGTAAGAAATGTTTTTGTACCAATAAACATGTCATTATGAAATTTTCATAAAAGCCAAAGAATTTCACAAGAAATAGCAGACCAAAAACATTTAGTATCTTTCTTGAGCATTGATACAATCAAAGAAAATATGCATGATGTTTGCAGGTAGAGCAGGTGTTGGTGCCTCCAGGAAGTGTATGCAATCAGAGGATAGGCATGTTAAGCAACATCAGCTGCCACATAAAGCATTTTTTCTTAATCTCAGTAGGTCCACCTCCCAGACTGCTAAATGTATTATGCCAGGAGGGAGGGTCCTAGTTGAACTTGACGAAGAATTTAAGTGAAACACATGGTTATCATATTAAGCAAGACATGAATATATAGCTTTGCCCTTCACATTTGATAAAAGGGAACAATTGGGCAAAGTGAACAATGTAAATCTATGCTCAAAGATCTCACAAGCCTTGGGAAGGTAAAGGGTTATAATGACATTCTTAAGCATTGAAAAAGTCCTCCACTGAGCTTATGAAATATTGTATTTACGACAAATGTCACTCCATGAAATCAATTGTCATTCAACAATCATATCACTGAACAAATTTATCCCCTTGTTTGTCCACTGCTTGGTCGAACACTCTTGCAATAGAGCTGGTGGTTTGTCCTTATGCTTCAGATTCCACCAGATGGATCTCTTACCACTTAAGATATTGTTGTTTTTGATGATATCATTATGATCAATTAGGTGCCTCACATGTCCCCATGCTTTCCAGATGTTCCTGAACACCAGAGAACCTGCTGACATGACTAGAAAGTGCCTAGCTGAAAGATTAGAGAGTGGGAGGTCTTTCCATTTGGAATTCTATTTCAGGGCTGATCTAGCAATATAGTGTCTGATCAAGACCTTCCAACACTCATTACCTTGCAAGGGTTTAAATATCCACAGAGGATACTTCAAGCCAAGCACCCCTTATGTTTACTCATTGCACACCAAGCCAATGTAACATCATGTTTTTTCCTCTACCCCTTCCATATGACCACAAGAAGACCCTGGTTTGTTTCTGAATTTTATTGAATTGATAATTACTAAACAACTATGTTGATCTATAGTACACGTTATATGAGTATTATTTTTTTTTGGCACACCTGCAGTCTGCCTGCCAAGGAAAAGAGATGTCTGTTCCATTTTTCAATTTCCTATCGATCTTTCCCTTTAGCCAATTCCACATCTCTTAGAGGTTGCGGTTTGTTACCTAGGGTTTTGAAACCCTAAGTATTTCCTCTCTTCACTCAATTATGTGAGAAGTTAAAACAAGGTAAGCTTTTAAAACTTATTAATTATAAATTATTTTGCAATTTATAATATTTAATTCTTTAAAAGAATTAAATATTATCATGTTCAAATGCAAAATAATTAAATAATTGATTTAATTTAAACCAACATTAATTTCTCACATAGTTAATTCTAAAAAAGAATTAATTATTTTTATGATATGAGGGTGAAAGTAAGAGAAGTACAAAGGACAAGGTTAATTATTTAAAGAGTTAACATTATTGTAAAGTGCCAAATAATTATTGCACTTAATAATGAAAAATTAAAGCATAAGGGGAAGAACATAAGTAGAGAGATAAAATGCAAATTAGTTCGATAAAAAGAAGTTGCGGTAGTTGAATTTCTTGTCGGGGAATTATTTGTATTTAATGGGTGAAAGAGAATTGTAAATGGTTCTTCTCCGGGTTTGGACATGCCTATGCATTTTCCAAGAAAGGGAAGGCATTTTAGTTTTAAAGATTTGTAACAGAGAAGGGAAGGAAGAGATGATATTTATTTTGCAACTTGTTTATGGTGTAAGGGCAAATAATCATATGGTTGTTTGCTTGTTTATTTGAAATAAAGAGGAATTTACCTTGAAATCCTATGGTTTGAATTTATTTTTCTCTGGTTGGAAGTGATCCTATGGTTGCTTTGGTCACATTTGAAATAATGTCTTACTCTCATTTATTAAGGTTTTTGGTGTGTGATGAAATCTTGAGGTTTAATTCATCCAAATATGCAAAATAAATATTAGATTTCCATTTCATTTCTCTACAGACGGGAAGATTGATTAGATAGCCTGTGTGCTATGTATTTGATTTCCTTTTAAAGTTATATAAATCTAGCTTCGCATTCATATCATGTCGATGAATGGATGTTAGTCTTCCTTATGTGCCTTATGGTAAAAGACAAATCTGAAAATTATTTTATTTATTATAAAGCAAAAGTTCAGAACTGTACCTTCATTTCAAAATTTAGAGAACACTTGACAAAACAATTGCAAGTGACTCAAACTGTTGGTTTCAGAATTGTCTTTCAATTTGGGCATTTCAGAGTTATTTGTGAAAGATTTCCATAGAAGACAAATCTGTTACTAACAGATTTTTGGCGACTTTGCCGGCGAAAGAAAGCAAGTTCCAGTGCTTTCCTTTCCTTGGATATTTGAAGGTTACCTCCTTGAGGATGGAGGTTGGCGACTCTAATTGGTTGTGGTAAAAGAATTCTGGTGTTATGGCTATGGTTGCAGCCCAGCCGTGGGGGGCTCAGATTGGGCCTTTTGCTTTGTCTCAATACTCAACCTTACCTAAAAGATCAATGGAATATCTCCCGAAGTTTTCTGGCAATGCAAATCAAGACCCTGATGATCACATTAAAGCAACTACAATCACTTGTGGGATTCTTGGTGTGCAGGAAGAGAACTTATTTGTTCGACTATTTGCGGGGAGTCTCATTGGGAGCGCTGCTGATTGGGTTCAGAATTTGCATAATGGTTGTATCTCTTGCTGGAGTGATCTCGAGGTAAAATTTCTCCAAAGATTTAGGCCCACAGTTGATGTGGCTAAGTTATTGTCAAATGCAAAAGAAAGAGATTGTTTCAATAGGTGTGCTGGTAAAATTCCCCAAAATAGCCAACCAAATGAAAATAATCAACTGTGTTTTCATTGCTGCTTTACAAACTGAAATCAAGTTTTTTTTAAAGCGCCAGAGAGTGCAAATAGTGCAAGATGCACAAAGAGAGGCTATTAGTTTAGATGATGACATGATTCTAAGTGGAATGATGTGTCAAGATATTGCACAAGCAGGAATTTGTCTTTATGAACAGCAAAATAATCTGAAGGTAAAGCCTAAATAGAAAAGGCTCATTCTCAAAGCAGTAAAATCAGCACCTCCTACCTCTTTTTATCAAAGTCTAATAGGTTTCAATGATGAAGATTTCTTAATCCCTCCTGTGATTGAAAGCACTCCCTGTAGTGTAGTTGGAGCCTACCATCTACATGTTGATTATGATGATGAATACGCCTCACAGTCAATTGACTCAATGATTGGCCTTGATATATCTTTTATTGAACAAAGCTTGGAGGGTGAAAGATTAATTGAAAACTTATTAGGAGAGTTTCAAACTTTAGAATTTGATTCTTTTATATTTGGGACTTCTAATGCTATTTCACCAAATGATGTTGTTAGGGAAGGTATAAGGATCAACATACACAAGAAAAGATTGATGACAAATACTCTTCTAAAAGTATGGCCGATCACAGAATGCAATGTCCATCAGCATCCGTGGGTGGCTCTTCCTATGAGCATGAAGTGGGTTATGAATTATTCTTGTTTGATCTCCTGGAGACTAATGAAGCATTACTACAGCATAAAGCACCAAATGGTAGCCAAGAAGTAGAAAAGGATTCATGCATCTTTCAGCCCCTTGCAGATCTTTTCCCTTCTCTTCCTTTGGAAGAATTGGTGCAGTGAATTGCGATGGAAGAATCACATGAGCGATACAAAAATCAAAGGACTCAAGGTATGGAAAAAGTAGTTGACATTCCATCTATCTTTTTAAAAGATAATATTGGTTTGAAAAATGTGGAAGAAAATCTTGAATCTATATTTATTTTCCCTCCTCTGCATTCATTTTCCATACATGAGTTGAAGATCACATTGGCCATGTTGCTCACTTGTGTGCAAAACATTCTTCCATTCTACCAACTATTGATTCGGAAAGGCTCATACTTTCTCCAGCCTATAAATGGTCACATTTAGTTTTTAGGCTTTTCCCCTCTCCATTGTAAGTAACCTTCTCCTTTCCACAAATTTTGGCTTAAGTTTGTTTCTTGTTTTATTTTGTTGTTGTTTCCCTTCAATAAGTTGCATCATTTTTTAACCCTTCCCTTCCTTTGAGTCAATCCATTTTCAGAAAATTTTCAAAACATAAAGGCCCTTATGAATTGATTGGCAACACTCTGTACCCACCCAGTTGTACTGTCCAACTTCAAATTCAAGGCTCAATTTTACATCTCAGCATGCAGTTTCAAAGCTCAGTTTAGAGTTCGAAGCTTCAGATTCAAGTTCAATTTCAATATGAGTGTGCATGAGTGGGTTCTTGAGTTTCTCTTGGCATTATCTTCAGAAGTTCGGGTCTTGAAAAGAATTTATGATGGGCAGCTTATATAGTAAAGTTGCATTTATCTTTTTGTGGTCAAAGAAATAATGTGGACCTGTCATGAATATCTCTATTATAATGTCAGTTGAAAGGTGGCTGATGTACTTTATTTTATTAACATGGAAATAGAAGATTGTTTTTTGCTAAGGATTAATGATGTAGCAGCCTGCACTATAATTCTAATGGTAATATGTTACAGTGACATTGCCACATGGTTAAGCTGCAGTTAAAATGAATATATTCAGAGGGCACTCGATGATGGACATCTCCAATAGCTCCACGGTTTTAAAAAGAAAATGGATCCCTAAAGTAATAAAGTGAAAAGGAAAAAGAAAAACAAAAAGTTTCGTGGTATCCGCATGCCTTGCTAGCATTAGTATGCGGAGGTATCAAATATGGATAATCATGCTAAAGAGGTTTTATATTCGATGAAAGACCATGAAGCTTTCCGAGTAGCTATTTTGATGAGACCCTTTTCATATGGAAATCTTTTGACAATAGTTGATACTTGATCCATGCCATCTCTACTGTTTACCGTACTGGGGTAAATGAATGAATCAATGCACACAGACAGTAGATAAGAACAACGAAACTCCTTGTATTATTCGCATATGCCAAAGACATTACATTATGCTGATGATAAGAAGATTTACAATGATCTCAGATGGGGTATGAATACTAATCTATCCGTCGGCTACAAATCTTTACCGACGATATGAACCCGTGGGCTACAAAATCTTTACCGACGACAACACCCTGTCGGCTACACAATATTTATAGACGACATCTATAATTATTTGATCCTTACCACTCTGGAGCAGGGACTTTGTCGTGTATTCAAACTTTTGTTAGGGGGAACTTGTCACTTGATTGACAATCCAGTGAGAAATCTTCACTCACGAATAATAATTCTATATGGCCACTACTTTTGGGGTTTCATCATGGTTTCATTTTGCATCAATGAGTAGCATAATTAGAAGGTGTTGTGAATGCAATTTTTTTGCCTAGCATTCTTTTAATGTTTTGGTCACCATCTTTTTCATCTGTGGATGAATGAACGATCACCACCATTGTTGTCTTCTTCTTATTAAGATAATTGTTATAATTAGAAAAACGGAATAGAGAGAAAGGGGAAAAATTGCAAGCAATCTTGCTTACCATCTCTTGATTGTAATTTTAGCTTCCAATTCTCTTCAGGTGGTCGAAGCGGCCCATTTGCATTGCCTGTATACCCACAGATATTTTACCATTCAAACCAACAAATATGCACTATACCAACACGAAGCCTGGATCAAGGTATCAAGATGTAAGACGGTTTTGGTGAAACGCTGGCATTCAAGTTGTCAATGGAGTGTAGTCTCGATGAAGACAAATGCAATTGAAATATCAAGCACTCGAACAACCATGATTGAGGGAACAAGTTATCGGCAAAAAAAAATTGGAGTTTGGGTAAATAGAAAATGCTGCTATAATTCTATAGAGCCCGAATGTGGATTACTTGACCAATTGCTAATGCACTGATTAAATGCAAGCAGACGATTCCTCTATGATAATATGGCATCAATTTGGGTTGAACCAAATTGCTCGCAGGCCTCCAAAATATAGATGGCAATGACAATTGCCTAATGATGTCTAGGGAACTGAGATTGGTATCGCCAAGAAAGACTCAAATCGACCCATAATTCAGAGTTATCACATTCCTACAAGAAGAATAAATCAAGATTTGGCAGCATGGGGTCATTCGATGAAATGTTTGCGCAAATCATTCACTAGTAATCAAGCCATATGTTATCATGGGAGCATAATTAGGAGATAGAAGTATCAAAAATTTATAAGTTGAAGGTAATGCGAGGTTAGTTTATGAATTTGTGTCACTCCTTTGCCCAAAGACAGAGGAATAAGAAAACAAAAGAACTTGCAGAATATCTGAGGAGCGTTATTAGCAAGCATATTTGAAGATTAAGCACAAAGTTGTTGCTGCTCCAATGAACCAATATGGATGAGGTTGCACCGATCATTGAAGCTTTGAACATTCTTTGTGGACTTGGAGGAGGGTCTTTAGCATGTGTAGTATGAAGATGCCGATAAAAATCTTGAGATTTCAGTGGAAGGTATGCTATTTGATGAACAAGGTATTTCTTGATTGAGGGATAATATTGAGGTAACTGATTCTCAATAGACCATGAGGTGGATAGAATCCAATTTTAGCGTTATGAAGCATAGGCAATGCTGTCATAAACGAATGACTTTTGTTGAACCCAAATAATTCTAGGGTTAACAAACTATTTGTCCAACTTTCCATTTGAATATAGAATACATGGGCAGAAGTAGCTGATAAAGTAACACAGAAAGTTTGCATAATGTTGTTCAAGAGCTTATTGATAGTGTCAAAGTTGTTGTTTGAAGATTGGGCTTGAATGGGAAAAATGGCTTAAAATCTTTTCCACTTGTCATGGTTGGTGATGTACGTGAGCCTGATGGGGAACTATTAAAGATATTGAATCGATGCCATTTATTAAGGCTTTGTGCCAACTATCTCATTGAGTTGGACCTATTTTAGGTTATTGTTGGTGAACAAAAAACAAAAAACAAGATATAAACATTTGGAAATTCTATCATCCTCATGTTTTATCATCAAAATTTATCTAGCTGCTCAAGATATGTGCCAATGACACAAAACAAACATTGGTGCTTTGTTTTCTTTTTCAACTGCAATAATAAAATGAGAACACATTAGAGGATGACTCTATGGCCCAATAGGCAAACACTGGAAGTAGACATAGATTTTGGAGTTCTCAGCATCTTGACACAGAATGCAGCCCCAGAGAGAGCCACTGTTACCTAGGGTTTTGAAACCCTAAGTATTTCCCCTCTTCACCCAATTATGTGAGAAGTTAAAACAAGGTAAGCTTTTAAAACTTATTAATTATAAATTATTTTGCAATTTATAATATTTAATTCTTTAAAAGAATTAAATATTATCACGTTCAAATGCAAAACAATTAAATAATTTATTTAATTTAAACCAATATTAATTCTTCACATAGTTAATTCTAAAAAAGAATTAATTATTTTTATGGTATGAGGGTGAAAGTAAGAGAAATACAAAGGACAAGGTTAATTGTTTAAAGAGTTGACATTATTGTAAAGTGCTTAATAATTATTGCACTTAATAATGAAAAATTAAAGCATAAGGGGAAGAACATAAGTAATGAGATAAAATGCAAATTAGTTTGGTAAAAAGAAGTTGTGGTAGTTGAACTTCTTGTAGGGGAATTATTTGTATTGAATGGGTGAAAAAGAATTGTAAATAGTTCTTCTTCGAGCTTGGACATGCTTGTGCATTTTCCAAGAAAGGGAAGGCATTTTAGTTTTAAAGATTTGTAACAGAGAAGGGAAGGAAGAGATGATATTTATTTTGCAACTTGTTTATGATGTACGGGCAAATAATCATATGGTTGTTTGCTTGTTTATTTGAAATAAAGAGGAATTTACTTTGAAATCCTATGGTTTGAATTTATTTTTCTCTGGTTGGAACTGATCCTATGGTTGCTCTGGTCACATTTGAAATAATGTCTTACTCTCATTTATTAAGGTTTTTGGTGTGTGATGAATCTTGAGGTTTATTCATCCAAATATGCAAAATGAATATTAGATTACCATTTCATTTCTTTGCAGAGGAGAAGATTGATTACATAGCTTGTGTGCTATGTATTTGATTCCTTTTAAAGTTATTTAAAATCCAACGTCACATTCATATCATGTCAATGAATGGATGTTAGTATTCCTTATGTGCCTTCTGGTTAAAGGCAAATCTGAAAATTATTTATTATAAAGCAAAAGGAGGGAGTTGTACCTTCATTTCAAAATTCAGAGAGCACTTGACAAAACAGTTGCAAGTGACTCAAACTGTCGGTTTCAGAATTGTCTTTCAATTTGGGCATTTCAGAGTTATTTGTGAAAGATTTTCATAGAAGACAAATCTGTTTACTAACACGGTTAATAACAAATTGAATTGCTAGGTATCTCACCCGTTGCTCTAGTCCACCCCAAACCACCATATTTCTCAAACCAATGGGGTGGTTTAGAGTGCCAACTAAGCATTACAGATTTGGTCGATGAAATCCTGCTACCAAAGGCATCACATGTAATAAGTTTAGTTTAGTCATTAGATGATCAATGCTTTCTTTATTCAATTTAACAAGTATTGTTGTATCATTAACAAACTGGACATTAGTTAAGTACTTATTAGGTAGTCCAACACCATGAACTCTAGGGTATAAGTAGTAATCCCTCAAAAGGTAGTACATTGTGTCAACAACAATGACAAAAATGGCTGGAGCAAGGGGACATTCTTGTTTAATGGACTTAGAGAGATCAAAGTATTCAAACCTATTTCCATTCACGTCCACAAGCCCTAGCTTCCAACGTTAGAGTGCCAACCATATTGCAACACCTCCTAGGGAACCTCAACTTTGTAAACATCATAAAGATAAAGCTCCATTTTATTCTGTCGTAAGCCTTTTTGAAGTCAATAAGCAACATAGAAGCCACTTGCTTGAACTCCTTAGCCCATAGCATCCTAGCATGTCAAAAGATTTGCCAATATATATCTGCCCTTCATAAAATTGGTTTGAGTAGCATGCAACCACCTTTGGGTGGAACTTTCTAGTCTCCTAGCCATCAACTTGGCAAGGATTTTGTATGGGACTTTCATGTGGGTTATGGGCCTCCAATTTTTAGTTAGGGTTCTATCCCCCTTCTTAGGAATCTATTTAATGAGACCACTGTTTGTATCTTTGCCCAAGGAACCTTTATCTAAGGCTTCATAATAGACCAGCAGTAAGTCTTACTGTATCGACTTTAGATGTTCCTTGTGAATTTTCATTGGTAGCCCATCTGGCGCTAACCACTTGTCATTGCTAAGGGCTATTATTGCCTTCCAAATCTCATCTACAGTTACATCTTTACTCAAGAGATAGCATCCTCCTTAAGCTTGCAATATTAATACTTGTCATTTTGTTCCTAGCATGTTTCTTGCCAAAGTCATTGTCTTTTCATGAGAAGAGATTACTGTAGAATTGTTTGAATGCATTCAATATTTCCTTTGGATCATTAATGTTTCCATCACCATTCTAGATACATTCTATCTTCTCCTTGGCCTCTTTACTTTTGAGTATTTGAAAAAATGATTCATTTTGGCTCTCATTTTGAGGCCCATAATCTTAATATTCTATAGTTTCCTTGGAGCATCTTTTGCTTGCCTAAGTGTTTCTTGTGCTTCAAGATTAGTAGGGTCCACGTGCAAACATCCTCAGATTTGATCAACTCATCATGAAGTAAGGCCTCACTTCTTCTCCCATCTTTGGCCTTCTTCCTTCCAACCGTTTGAAGCAACACTCCAACTATCCACATTTTTCTTCTGTCTATTGTTTTCGTCTACCGAGGTTTTGTTAGCCTTGTTAAATATGCTCACAAACTTAACTGCTTGACTGGGATCCTCATCCAATAGAAGTCTAGAGTTGAAGATAAAATCATCTTTCTTATGATGTGAATTTGATGATGATCTGATCAAGTAAATGGGATTACCTTAAGCCTCACCATCCTTCACAAAGTGTATCCAATCCTTATTGACATAAAATTGATCAAGCCTACTATAGAACCTCTCTCCCCCTTTTGAATGTTACACTATTAATATTGGTTGGATGTAGATTTATTTTTCGTGCCAGCTTGTGGATTGAACAGTTTGAGTTTTCTTCACCATTCTGGACCAATATAGCCTCTCATCTCTCTTCAGTTGAAACTCTCTAATTCCTTTCTTATCAAAGGGGTTCACTACCATTTTGAAATCAGCCCCTATAACCCAAGGAATACCATCAAGTGCGGTCATTCAAATCCATAGATCAATCCTTTCTTTACAGTCAATCAAAGGCATATAAGGAACAAATCCCAAAGTCCTTGTCGTTATGCTTAAGGACCACTCGTATGAACTTATTGCAAGGGTAGCAGTCCCACTTCACAACACATTTACTCAACTTATGGCTCAATAAAATAACTACTCCTTTTTCTTTACTATGCTTAGTGATAGAGTAATTCTCCTCCCTCCAAATACACTTCAGACTAACCTGCAAGGTCAATTGTATTGCTTTTACACCATGCAATAGAACAACATCCACTTACCTTTTGAGCTCCAAGGAATCTTTTCACAACACATTCTTGTCTAGGGTCTCAAGACCCTTACATTCCTTGAAAAAAAATTGATCTCCATACATTTCTAGGGTTCCATTTCCATTGGAGCCTTGAAGGACTTGCTGGGTAGTTTGTGTTATTTATTTGTAGCTTCGATCGGATAAGCCAGATTGAAAAAAAAAAAATCATTATCTATTACACTTTTACGTTCAATGACTATTCATTTATGTGATCTTGTTATTTATATTATTAATGTTTATTAGATATATATATGTGTGTGTGTGGGTGTGTGTGTGTGTGATGGATTTTTACTAATCCAATAAATTTTAATAATAACATTATTGCTGATGATCAATCAAACTTTGAATGTTGATCATATAATGATCGATTGTATGTAAAAGACAATTATATACATAAGATTGAACATATATAAATGTTTGAACAATATTATTGTTCAAACATATATGTGTTCAATATATATATTTGTAGATCGTACATATTGTAATTGCCCATGCCAAGTATTGATTATTGATCTCAAATGGCATAACAACCAATACTTGATTATTGTAAATAATAGTTATAAGAAGGGGCATGTCTCAATGTATAGACATGTCCCTACGTGAATAGACATGTCCCTACGTGAATGAGATTCACGTAGAGACATGTCTCTACTTTAAGACATTGTCTCTACATATATATTTTGAATTGAAGTGTTCTTGGAAAACACATACAATATCAATTGAGCACTATGACAAGTAACACATTCTCACATATATATTGTTTAGGGGGAAAATGGAATCAATGAATTTAACAATGTTAATTAGAGAAGATAGATTCATTAACCAACCACTTTCACACTAAGCTATTCAATACAAGAGAAAGAGGGGCTTCCAAACATAAGTCTCAATATAACACAAGTTAGATTAGCAAAACCTCAGGTAGATAAAGGGATGCTAATGCTAAACTTAAATCATATCAAGGGAGTATGCAAGCAAGTCCTCTTTCATGCAATGCAAATTTGATTAAATATGTGTAAATGTAAAAGTGCAATTGAGCTAATTGATTAAATGGGAAGTGTAAGATAGGTATAGGTGCTAAATGTAAGTAATTAGCTCAATTAAGATTTGAAAATAGCTCTAAGACCAAAAGATGAAATTATTGATAAAATACTCACCTTGAAATGTGTAGAGGAATATGCTTTTTCGCTCCAAAAATCACGGATTTGAAACTAAGGGAACTTTCGTTTGCAAATTCATGATCACAATCGAGAACCCAAACAATTTTGTTTTTGATAGGCTCTTAAGAAGACGTCAAAAATGTCACTGTGTTCAAGAAGACAGTGAAAAATGTCATGTGTTCGCGGGGTACTATAGCAACTTCAACCCAACTTCTTCAAAAATGGTTTGATGAATATTTTTCATATTTGTAGTTGCAATTTTGATAACTTGCTCCTGCACACAAAAAATGTTGTTATTTGTTTTGGGTGGATGAGGGTTTGCCTTGGTCAAGCCCTAGATTGAGGAATCAACCTTGAAATTGAAATGTAAATAAAAACAAGACAAATGTAAATATTCATCTTGTGCGTGGAAACCCTTGTCAGTAAGGATTTGTAGTGTTTAAATGTTGTAGATGTAGAACTTGCAATAAAGGATGTAGGATATCTCTAAAAATCCAATGAATAGATTGAAACCACTTCTTGGAGCTGTAGATGTAAATGTGCATCAATGAAGAAGATGATGAATGCCTCAATATAGATCTCCTCTCTTGATGGCCAACAAAACACTAAAATTTGAAGAGGAAATGCTCACAAAGGATCCTTGAATCTTTGAACACTTTGAATGCTTGATGAAAGTCTCCCTGCTTGCTGCCCAAATGCTTGAACTTGCTTGAAAGTGGATGTCATGTGTTTGTGGATTGTGAAAATGAGGTGCCTAGGCTTCCTTTTATACTAATTTTTGGGAACAAAAACAATGCAAGTTGACAGGATCATCCAATAATTAAATATAAAACCCTAAGACTAGACTAGGCCCAGGATCCAAAATCCTCGATTGGTCGACTTGTTTTAGAACAAGTCAACTTGGAGGTCGATCTATTCCAGAAAAGGTCGACCTTTCAACTTGTTCGAAGGGTTGCCCATAGGGAGCTAGCCCTGAGGTCTTGAAAACTGCATTGGTGAAACTGGAAAACAAGGAGTAGAACATGTAAAAGAGGTGATTGAGTATTAATTTGTTCATGGTCCTTAAGGTTGCTAAGTGACGGCTAGTAAAAGGTCTTAAGCAATGGGTGCGCCTATTTTAAGACGGTAAATTTAGCCCCTACTTTTGCTGGAGTATGAGTTGCCTCAACCTCATGGTAAAGTAGATAAAAAAGAAAGAGCTGATCTTATCATGACTAAGGAGACAAAGAAACTACAAGCCCCCAACAGACTTGAGTTTTCATCATATCCAAAGCCAAAATGTGTGTGTGTGTGTGTGTGAGAGAGAGAGAGAGAGAGAGAGAGAGAGAGAGAGAGAGGTGATCAACTTGCCCAATATGGTTTGTGTTCCTTATTGTGAACTGCATAGAAGGGCTAGGATTGAATAGTCTAGCATATTTGTGTGCCTGGGAAACAATCCCATGAAACAAAAAGGGGTAGGATCAAATGGTCTAATAGGTCTATGTGCCTGATAGTTAATCCCACAATGAAAAAGGGGTAGGTTCGAATGATCTAGCTGGTTTGTGTGCCTGATAGTCAATCCTACAAACTTTGCACCTTGTGGTGGCTTTGCACCCCCATTATATAATACTCGTATACCATAAGAATGGTTTGTGTATGTGCTAGGATAGGTCAAATGGTCTAACAAGTGTGTGTGGCATGCTAGTCAACCGATCCAAGACATGTAGAAAAGGAAGAGTAACTGGCCCTAGCACGTTGTGTTATGCTAGTGTACTCTATATGCTACGAAATAAGCAAAAAGATTTGAAAAGAAGTGGACCATGCCCCCTTTAATATGGAGAAATAAGTACTTATTTCAACATCTTAAGGAAGTTATGAAGAAGGATAAAGCAATTTCAACATTGAGATAGTATCCAAAAGTAACACCTAGTCCGAGCCAAAGAGGTGTAATGTCCCTTTTTTTTGGGACATTATAATTCTGTATTGCCGGCTCACTTCGCCTAGGTTTCGGGGGCAAAAAGGTTCTTTACAGGGTTCAGTTCGAGATTTCGCCTAGACATTTCTAGTTTTAGACCCAGCAGAGCAGTTTTGGCAGGTTGTTCACATGCTTACTATTTTTAGTAAGTAAACTGAGCTCAAAATTCTTGGTATCTCAGTGTTGGTTTGGAAGTGTTTCGCCGAGAGCTTTCCAACGAGCTATTGCGCGTGCTTATCCGAGTTCATTTGGTCAGTTATTTTGATGCCTAATGATTATATGGTTTACTGACTGACTTTTAAAGTTCATTTAACTTGTCACTTTATTTAAAAAATGTACTATGTTCACTTAAGTGACTAAAGGACAAAAAGGTGCTTTATCCCACATTGCCTAAAAGGGCGGGCTCCACATGGGAAGGCATGAAGATTATAATATTTAAAAAAAAAAAATAATCTGGAAGCTGGAAACAGTGACTGGTTATCTTTTTGAGGATGCAAACCCTTGAAGAAGCTTTTGGAGGTTGGACACAAACCTAGCCTTCTTACAAGTTTTACCTACATTTGCCAATTTGACTATTATTGCTGTTTATAAGATTGGATTTTTTTGGATTGTTGCGTGTTATTGTATTGCTGTTGTATGATACAATAACGTTATTTGGCTGCTGTTTGTGTTAACTGCTGGTTTATATATGTAATTCTGAATATTGGAGGAATCAAACAAACTTTTTGAGATTTCTTGTATGCAAATTTGCTAGTTACAAATCGATTAATGTTCTGGAGTTTATATCAAACATTGGTTTTCTGTACGGTTTTAAATCTGCATGTTTATATCAAGGTCTTTTTTAGTAAATATTTGGAAAGGGATATTGCAGTGGTATCAGAGTCATGCATCCTGCCAGCCTGTGAAATTATATCAGCAAATAAATTGCAGAAGGAATTGACACAAGAATTTATGAACTCAAAAGACTGAAATTTTTGGTTGCTTTGATGTGTCTGGCAAACTTTGAGGACGAAATCCCTTGAGTTGTTTGAGGAAGTTGGACGTCATCCCAATCTTTCCTCTTGTGAAATTAATACACAACCCAGGCAGAAATCGGCAAGAGAAAATATGATTCTAGTTCCGACAGTTGAAGTAAGTACAATCATGTTATGCAGTAGAATGTGGATTTAATGCATTAACTTGTATTCCAGGCATTTGAATAGAAACTTTGTTAGCTAAGTAAATTAGTTTTCGGATTGAGAGATTATCAACAAAGAATAGTTCACGTGAATCACTCTAATCGTCGGAGGCACTTTACAAGTCAAGTAAGTCACCCCGACTTGGGTCACAGACTGAGCCGTCATTTATCTGCCCCACCACTACTCAAATGACACTCTCGTTTCAGCATCAACAGACGTCTCATCTCACACGTCTAGGACAAAGATCTGGGGTGGTTGACACCATAACACATTGAAGGTTGCATGTTACAGAAGATAAAGTAGGGGCTTGGCATTCGTGGCATAGTTGTTGCAGGCTCCACACAATGGGAGATAACGATGGGTTTCTGAACTAACAAAGAGCTATCATTTTGAGCCATATTTCCTATACCAGCTCACGGGTTGTCATACATAAGACGGGTACCTCCAGGGTCACGACATCATCCACACACACTGTAGGCAATTGGATTTCCTTCCACGCATGGGTCCTCAGCTACAGCTACCAGTTGGGTGGTGTAATTGACGTCCTTGGCAAAGATGTTGGTTGCTGCGGATTCTAAAACTTTTAGTGGTATTCATCATAACTGCTTCAAGGTCCATTTAGATTGAATGCATTGGCATCTTATTTGATATATTCTTGGTATGAATCTTCATGAATAGTAAAGAGTTGAACAGTGATACATAATTTTCCCAGTGCATGGTTGTAGTCCAACTGTTTGACGAAATTCTCTTCAGTGTTTGTTCAATTTTTTTTACTCAAATACAGCAAATGTTATTACAGTAGTATATACACTACTTGTTGCATGATCTTTGGCCATATCCTATTATTTGAGCTCTGTACACATTAATCTAAAGATAGGGGTCAGTCGTAAGTTGTTGGATTGGGAATATTAATAGTAAACAACTATAGTGGGTCAGTTACTCTATAGCAGTTTAGTGCATGCCATTTGTTTGGTAAAATACCAAGGAGGAAAATTACAGTGGTAATATAATGTTCTGAAAGTCTGTATTCAGCTTCAAGGTCTAGTTCAGCTTGAAAGTATTGGCATCTTGTTTGGCATGTTCTTAACTTAACTCCACGATAGCAAAGAATGGGAACAATAATACGTGAGCCTCAAGTGCTGGCTGTATGACAAACTGTTTGACGAAATTTTTGACAGTTTTTAGCTCAATATTTTAACACAAAACAAGCCTGATCTTTGCTGCTGCAAGGTGTGCAGAAATCCCAGAATTACAGTCCTTGCGTGGTGTTTTGCCACAATATATGGAGAAGAGTTCGCAATTGCGGCAAGAGAATTGCATTCTAATTGTTGTGTGAACCGACAGATTATAGAGAATCTTTCAGGTGGACCTCCAGCTAATGTTGCAAAATTGAGCCTAATAATAGAAATTGCTGAGAAACAACTGGTCTTGAAATCAACTACGCTAATCAAAACAAGTGCAGTTTGCAAACGTAAGCTTACAGGTAGAACATATGAAACAGGATTGGGTCCATCTTAGGCACATGAAAAGCTACATGGCAGAGGAAGTGGGACGAGAGTTTATTATACTAATGAATATGATGAGAAACATAATATTAGGAGGGAACTTGATAATGATGATATGAGATCTATGACCAGGAAGTCTTACAGGGTGGCTAATGTTTCTCAACTAGTAGATATGAAGACCAGCTAGACCGAGACTTCCAACTTGATATTAAAACTAAAGGAGACTGTACAATGATTATAACAAATTCCCGTCAAAGCTTCAAAAAGAATTTCCTTTCATTGATTATGTGGACTTTCAGCTAGAGTTGCTAAACAAGACGGATATGCTAAGAAACAAATGCTATGATTTGGCTCGAGATCTCCTTGCAGAGGAGAGTTACAGAAATTTGCATAGGGAAAATATCAATCAACTTGATAGTAGTACTAAAAAAGAAGAGCAACCTTCGCATGATAATATGCAAAATACTAATAATGGCACAAGTATACTAATAGGTAAGTGGGAGATGAAGTAACTTATGGAGCTGTTTACACTAGTCCTTCTGATGAGCATGTTGATGGCCCATGTAGAAGAGTTGATCAAACCACCAACATTGGCAACTCCTCATCTTATTTAGACATGGAAAACACCAACATCTTATTTGGTGACATGGAAATTAACTTGGATAAATTTTACAGTGATACTAGGCTAGAAATTATGTCCAATTTTGAGGAGCAAATGGACTGCAATGTTGGCAGGATAGATGATCTAGCACATGTTGAGTTAGAGGACATATCTGAAACTGTTGTCTCCCTAGGTGATGAAAAATCAAATGATTCTATGGAGAACAACCCGTTTGTGTTCGAAGGAGATAGTCAAAAACCATTATCACTCCTTGACTTATTGGATATGCTTTTGGTTAAAGAGGACAAGCTTGTCCAAGTGTTGACGAGGATGGATGATTCTTCCAAATTGATTGAGGATCTTATGCGGAAGATTGTGAGAGAAGAGAGATATGTGAACGTATGTGGTGTCACAAGGCCTCTTTTACATACTATTTTTGAAATTTTGAAAATGATAAAATATGATTACTTGCAACCATTAATGGATAGAGATCTAGCAATAAAATTTGGGAAGGACAAGGAAAGTGAGGTAGATGAGCTATACCTTCAATTAAGCTTAACACATTACTCCATCCACAAATCTAAAAATCAAACGAGTGGGGCAGCCACTCATGAAGAATATAACTGTGGTTCAAGGGCAAGAGTGAGGTAGATGAGCTATACCTTCAATTAAGCTTAACACATTACTCCATCCACAAATCTGAAAATCAAACGAGTGAGGCAGCCAATCATGAAGAATATAACCGTAGTTCAAGGGCACAAGAAGTCACACAAATCCTTGAAGGAATTCATAAAGTGGGTAGATGTGATGGAAAACAATGTAATTCAATCACGTGTTCCTCGTCTGAGACTTTGTATGATGAGAAAAATTCTATGGATCAACAAGTTGATGAGTCTGGAAATTCTGATGTTTATGACAACAACTGTACATCTTCACATGAGCACATGGTTAGTGATACAACAAGTGAGTATAATTCAGAGATTTCAATTAATGGTGAACCTTTTTACTATGAAGACTTTGACATAAGCGAGGGTACTTATGGTGGAGTAGGAAGTTCAGATTTATTCTTAGCATGCTTTGAGGGGTTTTTCAGCTTACCCAGAGTTTTATCACCTAGCTCTTATGAGATGGCCACAACCTACTCGTTGATTGGTGATTTTACTTCTTGGTATGTTCCAGCTATCAGTGATTTGCCTGTGTATGTTAGTAGTATATTCACTGACTCTATTTGGCCTTTAGGGGTCAATGAGTTATTTGTAGATGAGTGGGAATAACATACATTACCCTACATTCCACATGAGGTGTCTACAGTTTTTATTCAGCAATATATTGAAGACAGTGTTAGCATTCATGATGTTGGTGATTCACCAACTACTCTTTCCTTTACCTAGGATCATGTTGATTGGGTGATTGGGGCTCCAGTTGTTAATAGTATCTTACATCTGGTGGATTATGCTGTCTTGTTACACAGTCACAGGATTATGATCTGTGTGTTTCAGCCTTTTGACACATCAGAGTTCCCGAGATTAGGATTACTCCGTTTTCACTAGGGTGATATGGTGGTGGAGTCAGATTGGCCGGATCTGTCATTGTCATTGGTACAGATATTACAGGAGTGGTATAGTGGTATAGATATTATAGAAGTTGGTCAGTGGTATCTTAGATAGCGTACGAGTTCTCATTTGGAATCCAAGTGGAGCATCCTTATGTATTGCCTTTTATCAGGGAGCTAGGTGAAGAGTTTGGTTGCTATCATGTTGGGGTGGATATTGGTATATTGTTGAGCTCTTATCTTCACTTGATAGTAGGGACTCGTAGGGTCACTCATGGAGTGAGGCATTCATTCCGACTGAGGGTTTTGGCACATAGGGCAACGACACATGGTAGTTGTTGTCCCTTTATGGTGAGACTTGGGATCCTGGCATTAAGTTATTTGGCACATTGATTCCTATTGTACTATTTCACCATTCCGAGTTTGGGAAGATGC
Source organism: Cupressus sempervirens (assembly GCA_028749045.1). Classification (NCBI taxonomy): domain Eukaryota; kingdom Viridiplantae; phylum Streptophyta; class Pinopsida; order Cupressales; family Cupressaceae; genus Cupressus; species Cupressus sempervirens. The sequence goes on from CM053786.1 coordinate 484,755,086, forward strand.
ATGTCAGGGTACATCGGTTGAGGAGTAGAACCTCATTCTCGAGGCGAGTATGGGATCCAGGCATTTGGTTTCTGTAGGTATGAGTAGATTGCTTGAGGGCAAGCAATCTTTGAGAAGGGAGGCTTTATAATGTCCCTTTTTTCTAGGATATTATAATTCTGTGTTGCTGGCTCACTTCGCCTAGGTTTCAGGGGTGAAAAGGTTCTTTACGAGGTTCAGTTTGAGATTTGGCCTAGACATTTCTAGTTTCAGACCTAGTAGAGCACTTTTCGCAAGTTGTCTAGATGCTTACTATTTTTAGTAAGTCAACTGAGCTCAAAATTCTTGGTATTGGTTTGGAAGCGTCTCGTTGAGAGCTTTCCAACGAGCTATTGCACGTGCTTATACAAGTTCATGTGGTCAGTATTTTGATGCCTGATGATTATATGGTTTACTAACTAAGTGACTTTTAAACTTCATTTAATTTGTCACTTTATTTAACAAAAGTACTATGTTCACTTAAGTGACTAAAAGACAAAAAAGGTGCTTTATCCCACATTGCCTAAAAGGGCGTGCATCACATTGGGAAAAGTGATAAAGGTACAATAGACTCCACATGGGAAGGGATGAAGATTATAATATTTAAAAACAAATATTAATTTGGGAGTTGGAAACGATGACTGGTTATCTCTTTGAGGACGCAAACCCTTGAAGAAACTTTTGGAGGTTGGACGCAAACCTAGCCTTTTTATAGGTTTTATCTACATTTGCCAATCTGACTTTATTGCTGTTTATAAGATTGGATTTTTTTGGATTGTTGCATGTTATTGTATTGTTGTTGTATGATACAATAACGTTATTTGGCGGCTATTTGTGTTAACTACTGGTTTATATATGTACTTCTGAATATTGGAGGAATCAAACAAACTTTTTTGAGTTTTCTTCTATGCAAATCTTCTGGTTAAAAATCGATTATAGTTTTGGAATTTATATCAAACATTGGTTTTCTGTTTAGTTTTAAATCTACGTTTTTATATCAAGGTCTTTTTTAATAAATATCCGGAAAGGGATATTACAAGAGGTCACAACTCTTATAAAGCTAGTGAAAAAGGAAATCCTTGTGAAGGATAACACACTATTATGCGGCTCCAAGGTAAGTGATCTATCTACCATGGAGACCTACTTGCAAATGATGTAAGATTAGACTTTACATGGTAAAAAAATGACACAACCAAATGAATAATGTATCCTTGGCATATAGAGAAAGAAGGATATGATTTTGCTGCCCCCCAAGTCTAGGAACAAGGGAAGAGAGGACCTATTATGCTACTTGCAAGGTGGACCATGCATGATAATGAGCCACCAGGAGATAGGCTAACAATGTTACATGGCGTGGAGTAACATAACAGGGACTTAGATGTTATTTAAAGATATCAGGATTGAAATAGAGCTCATCATAAAAAGTTGTGTGAATAACCTTGTTATTAATGAGTTGTTGAAGCTTGTAACATAAATAGAAGATTCATAAGTTGTTGACTATGTTTCTTTCTATGTTTAGGTCTAGTAATCACTATAGCATGAAGAAGTTTAGGCAAAACTATTTCTTGATTAATAGAAGATATATTAAATAATGAAGGAGAGGATGTGGACAAAGAATTAAAGTCAAAACTTTGTTGCACGTGTCCAAAATTATGATCAACAATGGTTTTGAAAGACCGCTCATGCCTCCCATTTCCTAAGGGCATTTGATGTCTTTGTTGTTGTTTACTCCAATCTCAGTGAATCCATCAAGGACCATAACAAGAAGCCATATCACTATGTTAGATGGAATCATCATGAGTGGAAGTGGCGACAATGTTATTAGAAAGAGGAGTTGTTTTAGATTTTATAAATGAAAGATCATTAACTCTATATTCTCCAATAAAGGTTGGTGTGAAATCTAAGCATCCCCTATAATCTCCTAAAAGAAAACTTGTAGGAGGATTATCATTAGATTCTTGATCTTGTTTTTCGTAAACATTTAGACAACTATTTGGGTTAGTATCTATGATGTTCCCTTTTTGATTAGTTTGGAAATGTGAGATGGACACTCTAATTTTATAATATATCTTGGTTAATACCTCTTGATATAAGAGCAATTTCCTTGTAACTCAATTCCAAGAAAGCATTTCCTTATAATTTTGACTAATATTGTGAACAGTATTCTTTCAAAATGTTTGTAATATCTAACTCCACTATGTCAATAGGGTAGGTGGAAACTTAAAGATATATATGCTATTGATAATATTCAATTCAATCAATCAATGTCAAAGAATCACTGTAAGGTGCAGTTGTATAATTCGGTTTCTCAAACATGATGGTAGAATTGTGCTACAAATTATATATATAAGGGCGTTATGTATCAGATAGGGCAAAGCATATGATTAAGAACTTGACACTGTTATATTTGGTATAATAATTGGTATATGCAAATAATTGGGGAATACAACCAAAAGGATGGAGCTACTGTACATTGGTTTAACACAATTTTAGAAATGCTTGTGATACGTTTCCTTTGGCTTGTTTATGAAAGAAATGTTGGCAGAATCAAAATAGATTATTTGGTGGGTGGTTCTACTAGGAGAACATAATGAAATTAACCTTGATAATTAGCTTTGAATATGTGCATCTAAATGCCAAACAAGGCTTCTGCTCCAATAACAAAGAAAGAAGGAAATCGTTCGATGCTTTTATTGTCCCCATGAATGCCTTCTTGTATCCTTTAAAATATGATAGGTTGTGACCAGTAGACATGTTGCATGCCTATTCATAGCCATCGTCTTACTAATCATGCTTCTTAGTTTCCAACTAACAAAGCTTACTTGCAATCATTCATCGACTACGTACTAATAAAATTGCCCATCTTATCCTAGTCATAGATATTCATATCCGCATGATGATAGAGGGGGCCTGTTGTTTGACATTCGTTATTTTGGCAAACGACGTCAGAATCCACCTTGGCTTGAAAAAACCATTTTAATTGATGTCTTTATATGAAGGGCAATTTCTTAGATAAACCTCTTCTCTTAGCATTTGTCATGAATATTATAATGCTTGAGTTTTGCACATTTATTCCAAACGTCATTGTATCTTGGGAGTGATTATTGAATACATCCTTCTCACTATTCTTAGCCACGATGGTTAGTCAATATGTCGCCTATCATTATTAGTTGATAGTCAATTTTTATTTCGATGTAAATATCAGTTTAGATAATGTTTGCTAAGTATCGACTCCACACCCAAATGATAATGTTTGTTTATAAAGATTTGGATGCCACTATTTAACATGTTATATAATATAATATGACTTATATCATATTATAATATTTTTCAAGATAATATATGTACATTCTTATTTATTTATATATTATTTCAAATGTGTCTTGTTGATAAATGTTATCATGTAGCATTATGTATATATGTTATGATAATATTGTTTAGTTCATTAGATAACATATGAAATTCTTATTTTTATTATTATCACATATATATCACAGTTTTATAATAATAACATGTTTTATTTAATAATCAATTATTATAAATTTTATTATTATTATTATTAAATTCTATTATAGGAATGGGGATATTTCAATCTAGCCTTCCTAATATTGCTTGTCCTCGAGCAACGTAAACATTCAATGTGAAGGTGTCTTTGATTTTCTTTCGAACAATCCTGAAATGACAATATCTAATCAAAAGATCATAATATTTAGTTAAAATACTAAGAATAAATTAAAAATGAAACTTATCTTGATGTGTTGCATCACTTGCTTGCTCCTTGTCCCATGCATTGCCTTCTCCCATGGTGTGTCTTAGTGAGCCCTCCGTATAATTCCTAGGAGAGACTTATCTCTTCCTAGGCCTCTGGAGAGACTTTATTTGATCTTAAGGCCTCTAAAGATATAACCTATGCTTTGTAGTAGGCCCCAGTAGTTCTCTGGTAACCATAGTTAATAGGGTGCCCTACTAGCAGTTCTCCCTTAACTACAACAACAGTTGGGTGCGCTTAGTGGTTCTCCCTCAACTAATTGTGCAATAGGGTGCCCTTAGTAGTTCTCCCTCAACTATCACTCTAATGGGATGCCCTTTATGATTCTCCCTTAATAGGGTGCCCTAGCGGTTCTCCCTTAATCAAAGAGCAGTAGGGTGCCCTTGGAGTGGTTCTCTCTAACATGCTACTAAAAAAGGGTGCCCTAGCAATTCTCCCTTAATTGCAGCATTAAGAAGGTGCTAACAATAGGGTGCCCTAGCAATTCTCCCTAATTGATAGCACAATAGAATAATTGTATAATTGTTTTTCTTACATTCTATTGCAATAGGGTGCCCCCACCATTCTCCCTTAATAGCCACTTTGTCCATTGATGTAAATTAAATATTAAATTTCTATTAATAATCATAAAAATAATTACATATATGCATTGTTTAACATTTAAATCTCTTGATTAGGGTAATGACCAGGGTTGAGCTTCATCGAAGCTCCAATGTTTTCCTATTCCCATATTTTACTTAGCTGTTGTTGAGACTCTATTGGTCCCAATCTGCACTAGTGTTTGAAGTTTCTTCCTTGTTTATTTTAGGTGTTGCTTCTATAATACGAAGTTGACTCTTCTTGTCACACTTATGTCCCCCGTTCCCAAGGGCCTTTACATCTGAAACATGTGCCTTTTTCTAATGTGTCCTCTTTATGTTTTTGGGCTTCCTTGCTCGGGCGTTGGTGTTCTTTGCTCTATTTCCCTTTGCAGAAATAACATTCTTTTTCTCTATGGCCTTTTCTTGAGTCTTCATTTCTATACTTTGTCTTTGTTGAAAAAACCTTATATCTTTCTTTTGAAGGATTTGATTCTACCTTTTTTGCTTTTCTAACAGCTTCTTCCAAGATTTGAGGTTCATGCAGTTTTACTGCATGTGTCTGGTTGAGGCTTTCCATCCTTCTATAAACATACGAGTATGTCTCTTTTGTGAAAGGTTTGGTACCATGACTAATAACTCTTGGAATTTGCGAGCGAATTCTTTCGCTGTTACAGTTTGTCTAAGTTGAGTTAGTTCTTGGAAATATGATTCGATGTCCTTATCCTCTAATTTGTTCATGAGCTTTTGGGAGAATTCTTCATAGGATTTAACCTCTATGTCCCAATCAGATACGTCCGTAGGTCCACCGATCATGTGCAGCCACCTCTAGATGAACTATAGTGAATCGGAGGGAATCTTGTTCCGTCATGGGGTTTAGAGTAAAAAATGTGTTTAATTTTTTTAGTCATTGGTGTGGTGTAATCTTTTTCGACCCATCAAATTTTAGAATTTTATTTTGTTGATTTTATGTTTGAGTTCTTCGTTTACAAGTCTTCTAGATGTCTCCCTTCGTTTATCTTCACAAAATGCATATGCCCTTGCAATATCTTTAGTACAAGTCATTGGTTGGTCTATTCCTTCTTCTTCTCTTGGTGGCTTTGCTCTGCATAAGAATGATGGTTGTGGTATTCTTGTTGCAAAAAGCATATTATTATTTTTGAGTGATTGGAGCTAGTATCTCTTGCCTGGTTGGGTTGTCTCAAATTGTTGATAGAGTCTTTGATCTAATTTTTCTATTTGATCCAATATAGTTTAATTTGTTTGGTTGTTTTGCTCCATATCGGATCTCACCTCATTTGCTAAGTCGTCCATTGTAGTTTTCTTTGTCCTCTAGTAAGTTTGTATAAGCCTTCACTCATAGGATGACAAGATTATGCTTTGATACCCCTCTGATGTTTGTTTCTTGATTAGTTTGGAAAGGTGAGATGAACCCTTTAATTTTATAATATCCCTTGGTTGATATCTTTTGAAATAAGAGTAATTTCCTTGTAACTCAATTCTAAGAAACTATTTCTTAATAATATTATCTAATATTGTGAATAGTACTTTGAAATGTTTGTAATATCTAACTTCACAATGTCAATAGGGTAAGTGGAAATATACAGATATATATATGCTATTGATAATACTCAATTCAATCAATTGATGTTAATGAATCACTGTAAGGTGCAGTTATATAATTCAGTTTCTCAAATATAATGTTAGAATTGTGCTACAAATTTTATATATATATGTATGTATGTATGTATGTATGTATGAATGTATGTATGTATGTATGTATGTATGTATGTATAAGGGTGTGACGTATCAGATGGGTCAAAGCATATGATAAAGCACTCAACACTATTATATTAGGTTTGATATTTGGTATATGCAAATAATTGGGGAATACACCCAGAAGGATGGAGCTATTGTACACTAGTTTTACACAAATCTACAAATGTTTGTGATATGTTTCCTTTGGCCTGTTCATGGTTGAAACAACGGAATCAAAATAGGAGTTTTGGTGGGTGGTTCAACTAGGATAAAATAAAGAAATAAAGAAATAATCCCTGATAATCATCTCTTATTATGTGCACCTAAATGCCAAACAAGGCTTTTGCTCCAAAAACAAAGAAAGAAGGAAATTGTTCGATGCTTCGATTGTCCCCATTCATGCCTTCTTCTATCCTTTAAAATGTGATAGGTTGTGATCAATAGACATTTCGCGTTCCTATTCATAACCGTCATGTTACTAATCAGGCCTCTTAGGTTCGAACTAACAAAGCTTACTTGCAATCACTTATCGGCTCCGTACAAATCAAATTTCCCATCTTATCATAGTCATAGATATTTATACTGGCATGATGACAGAGGGGGCCCGTTGTTTGACATTGGTTATTTTGGAAAACCACGTTAAAATCCACCTTTGCATGGAAAAATCATTTTAATCAATGTCTTTATACGAATGGAAATTTCTACAAGCCTCTTCTTTTATCATTTGTCGTGAATAGTCTAATGTTTTAGTTTTGCACATTTATACTAAACATCATTGTATCTTGGGAGTGATTACTGAATACATCCTTCTCATTATACTTAGCCATCATGGTTAGTTAATATGCACGCCTATCATTATTAGTTAATAGTCAATATTTAGTTCGATTTAAATATCAGTTTAGCTAATGTTTGCTAAATATTGACTTTACACCTAAATATTAATGTTTGTTTATGAAGTTTTGGATGCCACTATTTAACATTCTATATAATTTGACTTATAGCACATTATTATATTTAATATATGTATATTCTTATATATTTATATCTTATTTCAAGTGTCTTGTTGATAAATGTCAACATGTAACATTATGTATAAATGTTATGATAATAATGTTTACTACATTAGATATTATATCAAATTCTTATTTTTATTATTATCAGATATATATTATATTTTTATAATAACACCATATTATATTTAATAATCAATTATTATTATAATAATTATTATTAAATTCTACTATAGGAATGGGGACATTTTAGTCCGCCCTTCCTAAAATTGCTTGTACTCTAAGTAATGCAAACATTCAACGTGAAGGTGTCTCTGATTTTCAAACAATTTTGAAATGATAATTCCAAATTGGAGTTAGAATTTTCATATATATATATATATAATCATATCAAATCAAAAGATCATAATATTTTGTTAAAATACTAAGAATAAATGAAAAAAGAAACTTATCTTGACATGTTGCATCACTTGCTTAGTCCTTGTCCCATGCATTGCCTTGTCTGGTGATGAGTCTTAATGAGCTATCTGAGAATTCCTAGGAGAAACTTATCACTTCCTAGGCCTCTATGTATATCTCTTTAAGATTATCCATCTGTATTGAATCCGTAGGAGAGACTATATCTTTTCTTAAGGCCTCTAAAGATATAATATTTGCTCTGTAGTAGGCCCTTGTAGTTCTTCTTTAACCATCGTGTAGTAGGGTGCCTTACTAATGGTTCTTCCTTAACTACAACAAAAGTAGGGTGCTCTTGGTAGATCTCCCTCAACTAATTCTGCAATAGGGTTTCCTCAGCAGTTCTCCCTCAACTATCACTCTAATGGTGTGCCCTTCACAATTCTCCCTTAGTTGTAGCCCAGGTCTCTTATGCAATAGGGCGTCCTAGTGGTTCTCCCTTAATCACGGAGCAGTAGGGTGTCCTTGTAGCGGGGCTCTCTAACTTGCTACTAAAATAGGTTGCCCTAGCAATTCTCCCTTAACTAGAGCCTCAAGAAGGTGCTAGCAATAGGGTGCCCCTTCCATTCTCCCTTAATTGCCACTCTTTCCATTGATTTAAATTAAATATCGAATTTCTATTAATAGTCATAAAAATATTTACATATATGTATTGTGGAACATTTAAGTCTCCTGATCAGGGTATGACTAAGGTTGAACTTGTTTGAAACTTTAATGTTTTCCTACTCCCATATTTTACTTAGATATTGTTGAAACTCTCTCAATCACAATTTGCACTTGTCTTTGAAGTTTTTTCCTTTGTTATTTCAGGCGTTGCTTCTATTTTATGGAGTAGACTCTTCTTGTCACACTTATGTCTCGGTTACAAAGGGCCTTTACGTCTGAATGATATGCCTTTCTTCAATTGTTCATTTTTTATTTTTGGGCTTCCTTGCTTGGGCATTGGTGTCCTTTGCTCCATTTGCCTTTGCAGAAATAACATTCTTTCTCTCTATGATCTTTTCTTGAGTCTTCATTTCTATACTCCGTCTTTGTTGAAAAATCTTAGATCTCTCTTTTGAAGTATTTGATTCTACTATTTTTACTTTTCTAATGACTTCTTCCATGTTTTGAGGTTCATGTGATTTTATCGCATGTGTCGAGTTGAGTCTTTAAATCCTTCCATAAACATATGAGTAAATCTCTTTTTTCGAAAGGTGTGAGACCATGATTGATAACTCTTGGAATTGGCGAGCAAATTCTTTTGTTTTTCCAATTTGTCTAAGTTGAGTTAGTTCTTGGAAATACCATTTGATGTCCTTATCGTCAAATCTGTTCATGAGCTTTTGGGAGAATTCTTTGTAAGATTTTACATCGTTCTGTCGCAATTAGATACGTCTATGGGTCCACCAATCATGTTTGATTACCTCTAGACGAACGATCGCAAATTGGAGGGCATCTTCTGTTGTGATGGGGTTTAGAGTAATCTTTTTTGACCATTAGTGTGGTGTAATCTTTTCCGACTAATCATAGTTTGGAATTTTTATTTTGTTGATTTTATGTTTGAGTTCTTCGTTTACAAGCCTTCTAGATGTCTCCCTTCATTTATCTTCACAAAATGCTCTGAAAGATACCACTTCTCTAATGTTAGGTTCTATAGCTGTAAATGCCTTTGCAATATCTTTAGTCCTAGTCATTGGTTGCTCTATTTCTTCTTGTTCTTTGGGTAGCTCTGCTCTGCGTAAGAATGATGGTTGTAGTATTCCTGTTGTAGAAAACGTATTATTATTTTCAGAGTGAGTGGAGCTAGTATCTCTTGTTTAGTTGGGTTGTGTCAAATTATTTATAGGATTTTTGATTTGATTTTTCCATTTGATTCAATAAAGTTTGGTTTGTTTGGTTGTTTTTCTCCATATAAAATCTCACCTCATTTTTTATGTCATCCATTATAGTTTAATTTGTCCTCTTGTAAGTTTGCATAAGCCTTCACTCATAGGATGGTAGGATTATGCTCTGATACCACTGTGATGTCCCCTTCTTGATTAGTTTGGAAAGGTGAGATGAACACGTTAATTTTTAATATCCCTTGGTTGATACTTCTTGAAATAAGAGTAATTTCCTTGTTACTCAATTCCAAGAAACGTTTTCCTTATAATTTTGACTAATATTGCGAACAATACTCCTTCAAAATATTTTTAATATCTAACTCCACTATGTCAATAGGGTAAGTGGAGACATACAGTTATATATGCTATTGATAATATTCAATACAATCAATCGATGTTAAATTATCATTGTAAGGTGCAGTTATATAATTCAGTTTCTCAAATATGATGGTAGAATTGTGCAACGAATTCTATATATATCTATGAAGGGTGTGATGTATCAGACAGGGAAAAGCATATGATTAAGCACTCGACACTGTTATATTTGGTAGGTTAATTGGTATATGCAAATAATTAGGGAATACACCTAGAAGTATGGAGCTATTGTACACTGGTTTAACACAATTTTAGAAATGCTTGTGATATGTTATATATATAAGGGTGTGATATATCAGACAGGGTAAAGCATATGATTAAGCACTCGACACTGTTATATTTGGTAGGTTAATTGGTATATGCAAATAATTAGGGAATACACCTAGAAGTATGGAGCTATCGTACACTGGTTTAACACAATTTTAGAAATGCTTGTGATATGTTTCCTTTGGCCCATTCATGGTAGAAACGTTGGTGGAATCAAAATAGGAATTTTGGTGGGTGGTTCAACTAGGAGAAAATAAAGAAATAATCTCTGAATATGTGCGTCTGAATGCCAAACAAGGCTTTTGCTCCAAAAACAAAGAAAGAAGGAAATTGTTCCGTGCTTCTATTCTCCCCATGAATGCCTTCTTGTATCCATTAAAATATGATAGGTTTTGATCAATAGACATGTCGCATGCCCATTCATAACTGTCCTCTTACTAATCGCGCCTCTTAGTTTCCAACTTACAAAGCTTACTTGCAATCATTCATTGGCTTCGTACTGATGTAATGTGAGTTTCATGTGTAGGTGCATGCAACTCTTTATTTTCTCCTGCAGTTAAATTAGGTCAAAGTTGGTTGAGTTGCTCCCACTTTTTCCTCCACTTTTTTCTCAACTCCTGTGCCTATATAAAGGAGTGCCCCCTCATTGTAAAATCATCATTATCTTTATGCAAGAGAGCTTTGGAGAAATTGTGCCAGCAGAACTTTGTTTGTTTAAGCACTATTTTGAGAGAAAGTGAATGCAAAGGAGCATTTGAGACTTAACTTTGATTAAGTGAGATTGTTGCTTGCATGAGTTATAAGCTTTGTCTATAATTCATCTAAGTTATCTTTGATTCTTGTTATCTTGTGTTCTTGGTAATTGCATCTCTTGAATTGAATAGAAAAGAGTTAAGAAGCAAGTGGAATGAGAGCTTTGACTAGCAGCAATTGTGGAAGTATATAATTAGAAGCTTTGTCTATAGCTTATATTTTCTTCTTAATTCGCAAAATAGTTAAGTTATTCTTACTTTTAGGAGTCTTTCTGCCCTATTTGTAAAGCTTTTTCATATAGAAGTACTATTGGACTTAGAGCCAAACCGGTGCATTTTCAGCTAGCCTTTGAGTTAGTGAAGGTTTATTGGCATCACTATTTCCAGCTCTTGATAGAAGTGTAGTTAGAGATTAACCCTACCCATTACTCACTCCACGAGTAAGTGGATTCTTTTTTGAAAGATAAGAAGAAAGGATATTGGTAACACCCATTTTATAAAATTTCTTGACTTCTTGCTTACCTTGAATTAATCCAAGGAATGGTGAGAAGGGGGAGCCTTCCCTTTAAGGTAGGAGAGACTCTGTTTCACACGCTGTGGCTGGTCATCCTATTTTGCAATTGGATTTTTACCCAAAATTGTTGGTTGCAAAATATCCACCCAATAGAAACGTGCACAAAATTTTGTATCTGTAAATTATGTGAGATTCCAAAAAGCCCCAGGTTATTACAGATAACATATTAATAATGATCTTAGATCGGGAGGCACCTGTATTGATAAATTTCTCACTTACATTCATTGAAATTTTTATTATTGATGGGAAAAGACCAAAAAACCCTATCCTTACAATGAAAACAACGTGTAAATACAAATGCGATGGGATCCAGGATCAAGTATATGCAAAAAAGGTATGAGGAATATTCAACACTCAATTATATATTGTGAAGGGTCACATCACTGGCAAAAGTTATAAGGTATGAGAAAGTGTATTTAGATTATGTATGTTTGTTATTCCATTTCATAATTAGGTTATTCATTTTATAAAGAGATGAAGGATTAATTAGATTATTATTGAGAGGTGTTATAATAAACTAATTCCTAATAATATAATAGTTTATAATATTGTAATGAAATATCATTATAAGAATGTGTATATTCGTATTGATAAATTATTATTCTTTAATGTGATTATAAATTGTTCTCTTTTAAGGAATCTAATGTAATAATTTACTAGTAAATGACGGATAAGTTTATAAGAACCATTGCATCAATTATGTAGTGAATAGAGAGTTTGCATTGGGGGAGGAGAGCTCCATATAGGTCGTGTCCTAGCTCGAGCAATTGTAAGTCTACCATCCCTATGTGAGCTGATATATGTGGAAAATGGATGTTATCTAGAATTTCTAATAGAATTTAGTGATGATATTTACAACTTGGTTCGGATAAAATTAATTAAATAAAGTTTCGACTTCTAGTAAACCTCATATCCTTTGTAGGATCATTATAAGCCAACCTAATATAAGGGATTAAAAGTAATAAATAATTGTTTGTCAATTACAATATTAATGTCTAATGGCATGAAAGATTTAATAAAAGAATATTGATGTACAATTTAGTATTCATCCTTGAATATTTTATTTAACTAATCAAAGTAGTCTCTCTCTTATTTGTATATACTATAAGAGCTATTTGCCTTGATCTTTTCCTCCAAGAATGTTCTTGTAGGAAAAGGAGGATTGATATCAAATTAAGAGGAAGTAAACAATGTTGAGATGGATTTCTCTAGTGGTCAAGTGGTCAATAAATTGCCGCTGTCAAGAGCACTGTGATTCATACATAGTGACCATGTGATTATAATGGTCCTACCCCCTGTGTACATCATGTGGAAGTGATGACTTCCAAATGATGATTGTACATATGCTACCAAATATTGTGCTGACTGAATCTAATGATAGTAGCTCCAAAAACCCTAATGATCAAGATGGATAAAGTGAGGCGCTTGAAGCAAACATCTTTGATGATTGAGATTATGAGAGTCTACTACATTAAGAGGGAGTATGACACTTCTTCTAAGGCAACACAGGAGCTTAGAAGATTGATACTTAAGAGGGAGTCTAGAAATACATGTGTGTAATTGCATGATTTTGATGAGCCCACTCCTATGTATATCATGAGGAAGTGGTGACTTATCACCAAAAAATTAGATATCAGATTCAGAATAAGTTTGACAAGAATCCTTGGGGAAGCGAGCCTCTAAGGGAGTAACTACTAGACCTGACTTCCCAGGATCATTGTTCAGAGGGAGAATTTTTTGAGGTGCAATCCAATGTGAATGATATCTTCTCTATGAGGAGAAGTTCTAAGTAAACCTCCTTGTAATGCATTCTTCTCTGTGAGAGAAAATTAAGGTAAAGGCCTTTGTACCACCTTCTGACTGGGTTCATGGTGGTTACTATTTGACATATGATATGTAATGAAAGGTGACGATCTTTCATTGACATTTATAAACAAAAGATAATCATTGTAAGATGACGATCTTATAAATGGTAGACCTGTTATCATGATAGACTTCATTAAATTGTTGTCCCAAAGTGTTGGAAGTCATGATAACAAATAGACAAAATGTAACCATTGTAAGGTGGCGATCTTATAAATGGTAGACCTGTTATCATGGTTCTTTGGGCCAGATTTTGCCGGACACTATGATAACCAACTCATTTGGGCCAGTTTTTTGCCAAACACCATGATAGCCAACTTGTTATGGTTTGTTGGCCGGATCTTGTCAGACACCATGACATAGCTACTATTATAGACCACACTTAAGGTGGTGTTTAAGCTTATTTTAAAGTTATGGAATTTATTTCAATTTTGTGTTATAAAAGGTGAGATGATATCTCTTCATACACTTGAGAGCATAATGTGTTCTATATCAATTCTCCATAACTAAGAGGGAGTGTTAGAGTTGTAGCTTTAGTCGGATTGATTTGATCTGATATACATTATTGTTATTGGTAATCATCATTTCATATATATTCTTATTCATGTTAATAATATATATATATATATATATATATATATATATGTATGTATATATATGTATATATGTATATATATGTATATATATATATATATATGTATATATATGTATATATATATATATATACATATATATACATATATATATATATATACATATATATATATATATATATATATACACACACACATATATATATATATTGTTATTACTATTATTCATGTTAATATAATAATATTTAAATGATGAGTACATCGTAAAGACATGTCTCCTCTTCTCATATTTATATGAGATCGAAATCAGCATTTGGAAATCATCAATTACAATGGCCATGATAGTACATTTGCAAAAAACGATTCATGTTACTCAACAATAACGTTCTTAAATCTCTTTAGGAGGCAGATCATCTTGAGTAAAGACAATTTTTGGCGGGACAGGTGTAGCATTCATTTTCTGTAAAAGGGCATTGATATTATCTTGAGTAGGAAGTGGAGTTGGAAGAGTGGCTAAAGATTTTATCAAGGCTTAATGATATTTAAGAGATGTTTAAAGAAGTTCTCAAAGAGAAATCCTTTTGGGGATGTTACGTAATTGGGTAGCAAATCATCCTTTATTCAAAGATTTTGAGAAAGACAAGGTGAAGGAGGAAGAAAGGGTTGAGAAGGTGGGAGAGAAGTTGTAGGTTGAGTATCATTCCTTGTGTGATAGGTGTCAGACACTGCATGATAATTCAAAGAATTGCTAGATTCCCCTTTAAGAGTTATGGAAGGAGAACCTTTAAGGGTGATAAGAGGTTTATTTGATGAAGGGTGACCTCTGAGAGTGAGAATAGGTTCTTTTACCAAGGAATCCTTAAAATAGGGATTGTGGATTTCCATGAATGATTCATCTCTACTTGGTTCATTAAATGAAGGCAAGGTCACATCGAAAAAAGCATTTATAATGTCCTCTTCTTGCTTTAAAATATCCCTAGGAGGGTATGTGTTAAGAGAAAAAGAAACATCAAGCTTGTCATTTTGAAACGAAAAGGTATCAAGCATAATGTTATCTTTTTCATGAGGATGAGAATAATTAACGTCATTATGTAGAGGTTTATGCCAAACAATGATATTATGAATGGAAGGAACATCTCTATCAATAAAGCACACCATAAAAGAGGAATAATCAAGAGTTAAAGTGAGGTCCATAAAGGTAGGAGAATTGAAAGAAGCTATAGGGGACCACTTGTTGTGGGGTTTTCACACCATTGCCCCATTGCAAATGGGGACCCCCTTTTGTCTCTTGGTCTTGTCTTTTTGGCTTTAGTTCTTGGTAGTCTCGGGCTCGGTCTTCTAAGGTTCCCTCTTTCAAATGAGAATTGGTAAAATTGGCCAAGTCTGGAAAGTGTAGTCCGTGTGGCTCCCATAATGGAAACTATTTGCTTGTTTGAGAGTTGAATGTCTTGACATACTTTTTTAGCTTGTCTATTTATAGTAAGTCTATTTATAGTAAATTTTACTACCTCCTATATTGACCTTATTCTGACTTTGGAACAACTTACTATTTTTAGAAAGTCTATTTTTAGTAAATTTCACTGCCTCTCAGATTGAGCTTATTTTGACTTTGGGACAACTTACTATTTTTAAAAAGTCTATTTTTGGCAGGCCTGTTTTGGTAACAAGCGAGCTCTAATTGATTAAGAGCTAATAGGGTATCTGTTTCTATATCCAAAAGAATGAGCAAGCAAGACAGTCAATAAAAAAATGATTAAGTACTTTTCTTGTCTTTAACACTTCCATCCCAATCTGAATTAGTGAATCCATGTAAGTCTAAAGCAACTTTCTCATATTTGAGTCCAAAATTAAGAGTGCCTTGTAAGTATCTCATAATGTGTTTAACCACAACTAGGTGAATCTCCTTTGGTTCACACATAAACTGACTTAAGGCATTAACTGCATAGCAAATATCCGGTCTTGTATTTACTAAGTACATAAGGGACCCAATCATCTATCTGCAGAGAATATAATCTATGGAAGGTGATTTTGCTGTTGCTTCCTTAAGTTTATGTATATTAGTCTCCATTGGAGAAGACATCGGTTGATAATTCCACATTCCAAATCTCTTCAAAATGTTTGATTTATACTTTCCTTGATTAAGTATGATACTATTAGAATTCTGTCATACTTCCAGTCCTAGGAAGTAATGAAGGATTCCCAAATCTTTCATTTCGAATTCTCTAGTTAGATCTTTCTTGCACTAATTTATGAGATGATCATCACCTATTATTAGTAAATCATTGACATATAGTATTAGAATTACCATATCATCTTTATCTCTTTTATAATATAAATTTGGATCCGCTTCATTCTTGAAGAATCCTAAGCTGGTGAGATACGTATCAATTCTTTCATACCAGGCCCTGGGAGCTTGTTTAAGCCCATAGAGAGCTTTCTTGAGCCCGCAAACACAAGCGTTAGGATCATGAGTTTCAAATCCTTCAGGTTGCTCCATATATACTTCTTTTGAATTTTTTTCATTTAGAAATGTTGTTTTCACATCCATTTGATGTACCTTCCATCACTTTGATGCGACAATTGCTAAGACTGCTCTTATGGAGGTATATCTGGCAATAGGTGCAAAGGTTTTTTCATAATCAATACCTTCTTTCTGAGAAAATCCTCTGGCTACAAATTTGGCTTTATACTTCTCCATACTACCGTCAGCAGCATGCTTTATTTTAAGTATCCATTTGGAAGAAACATTAAATTTCCCAAACATCATTTTTCATAATAGATTGGTATTCTTCTGTCATAGCTTCTTTCCAAGCTGTATGTTTAATAGCATCAGAAGGATTGGTTGGCTCTGTTTTGGATAAATCACTCATGTTTGCTGCATAACCAGAGAATCTTTTAGGTCTTTTGCTTTCTCTGATTGTTCCGTAAGGTGCAACAAAGTCTTGAGCTGCTTCAACTGTTTTAATGGCCCAAAGTGGTCTTTTCTTTGAATTTTCTTCAAGTTTCATATTTTGAATTTCATTTTCGATTTCTTCTAAGTTCTCCCTCTGGGACCCAGATTCACTATTTCTTTCAAAATTAGATAAAGGAGAAGGATCATCAGAACTTATGGCTCTGTTGAATGCAAGATCTTCTTTAAAGATTACATCGCTGCTAAGTTCAATATTTTTCTGTCCAGGTATGAAAATCCTATATGCTTTAGATGTTTCACTATACCTTACAAAAATACCTTTCCTCCCAGAGGGTTCTAACTTGGCTTTCTTTTCTTTTGGAACATGGATATATACAGGACACCCAAAAATTCTAAGATGACTTATATTGGGTTTTACTTTAGGAAATACTTCTTCAGGGGTTTTATCTTTAAGATAGGAGTGAGGACTTCTGTTTTGAATATATACAGCACTACAAGAGGCTTTTGCCTAAAGATAATATTCTAAATTTTGGTCAAAATTCATAGCTCTAGCAGCTTCTATAATTGTCCTATTCTTTCTTTCTGCCACCTCGTTTTGCTCTGAATTATAATGAACAATGTACTCCCTCTTAATCCCTGATTCTTTACAAAACCTTTTAAACAAATTTGAGGTATATTCTCCTTCGTTATCAGTTCTGAGGGTTTTAATTTTATGCCCTGAAAAGTTTTCAGTTAATGTTTTGAATTCTTTAAACCTTTGTAGGATTTCTTCTGACTGTTGCTTCATGAGAAGTCGCTGGCTCCTATAGGAAGAGTTATATTTAATATAATGCCAGTTTAGAGATATATTGTAATAAGAAGAGGAAGTACGGTCTGTACTATTAGACCTGTAGGTTATCTGGTTAATATTTTTAACAAAAAACATGACCTCATATATCCCAATGAACACCATCAGAAAAGGAAGATGACGCGGCCCAGGCATATAACCCTAGTGCATCCTGCCCAAACGCCCCTGTTCTCCATCTGCAGCAGCCCTTTAGGGTTTTTGATAAAGTACATAAATAAAGTATATGCATTTTATGTCATATCTTTACATGATTTATTTCACATCATATTAAATTTGTCATATTCTGACTTTTTTCAATACAATTCAGCAAATTCTGTGACTTAGCTTAAAGGTTTCTGTTCCCTTAAAATGAATGATTACTTAAAAAGAAAAAAAAATGCAATTGTTCCTCAAGTTTAATCTTTTCATTCTTGAGCAATATGACAAAATTTGCATATTCCAAATTCAAAGGTCTAAGAAATTGTTTGTACATATGTACTGCTAACATTTGAGATGTTAAAGGCTACACAATCCGAGAATGTGAATACACCATTAAATCTTGTAAAACTATATTTTAAATCTTTCTTAGCCACCTCATCATTTATGTTATAGCATCTTTCCTATTTACATATTGTTATTAATGGTTTAAGCATAATTATTAATTATTATCTCAAAGGCGATAACAGTGTTTATGTTCTACTAGATGATTTCTCATGGGCTATTATTGTGTTCTTTACTGTCAGAACAAATGTGACCTTATTAACATGAGTTATGGTGAGGGTACCATGCTGCCTGACTATGGCCGCTTCATCGAGCTTGCAAATGAAGTATGTGCTTGTTTGACTGTCCTGCTTCATGTGCTTTTAAATGATTATCTACATTGGGTACTCCAAATTTCAAATCTAATTTGCAATTATTAACAGCCATGCAACTGGGAACTGTTATCCACAGGTTGTAAACAAATACGGGGTGATATTTGTAAGTAGTGCTGGTAACAGTGGACCTTCGTTGAGCACTGTTACAGCTCCAGGTGGAACAAGTTCAAGCATTATAGGAATAGGAGCTTATGTTTCACCTGCCATGGCTGCTGCTGCTCACTGTGTGGTCGAACCACCTGCTGAAGGGCTTGAGTATACATGGTAAGATAATGGGATTTCAGTTGCATCCAAGTTTACATTTGCTGATTTGTCTTTTAGGAATTGTTTTAAAAGTTACCAAGATCAATTAACATTATTCAGGATGGAAGTTATGAATATTAAGCATCATTAGAGATTTCATGCTTTCACAGTCCTTAATATTTAGAGAAAGAATTTTTTATGAATATTTGCATGGACATCCGTATGAGACCCCTGGGGATGCATCTCAGAGACCAAGACATATCTCTAGTATTGCAGACATCTCCAATTGCAGGAGACTTTCAACTATGATCTCCTGAAGACGCCTGCCATCTCCCTCGCAAAAGGCGATAACTCTCACACAAATAAAGCAAAATTCCCTAAAAGTTAAATGCACTGGGAAGCTGGAAAATAAACACACTGCAGGAGGGAAAACAAGAGGCAACACATGGCAGGAGTCAACGTGAGCTAACAGGACCATGAGTATTTATGATTTAGCTATTCACAGCTTGATGCAAAGCTCAAAAGATACTAATAGTTTCTGTATTCTTGTCGCTGTCTTTTTATTCCCTTATGTAGAGTTTGTGGCATACACTTGGGGGTGAATTCTATTAGATCCTTGAGGGGGAAATTTTCCTGTGATATACATTTTTTGTCTTCATTCTTGTGACTAAGTCTACATTCATATTCTCATATACATAATCTATATCAACAGTCTCATATATATAATCTATATTAACATTCTCATATATATAAGCACATAGAATAGCAGAAGGATTTGTAGTGTTGAAAGATTCAGCTTGTTGTTTAGAATCATTGCCTTCAATTTCCTTGTACTGTTTGTTTATATTCATATTTAGTTTTACTAATGTATACCTATTGTCAGAATATATATAAATTACTAAAATATATAAAAGCAAATTGGCATTGCCAAGTACCCTTGAAAAATAGCTGTATCAGTACTGGTATCAGTCTTTGGAGTTTCCAAGTGCTTCTGTCTAGGTGCAACCTTGATTTTATTTAGTTGTTCAAAAACATTACATTTCTAAATAGGAAACTTCATCGTAGATGTTTCATCCTACAGGTGATTTAAAAATATTAGATATGTCAATAAAATCATATTTTAAACTTGGTATTTGCTTGGGAGCTCTGTTGCAATTTTATCTGAACAAATCTCATTCAGTTACCTGCTTTCTGTATCTTAATATTGAATGTCACTATTTGAAGCAGGCTAGTCTAGTATTTATTCTTTGGCATTCTTTAAATGGTATCATATAGTTGTGCTATCCATAACTTTCCTTATATAGGGGATTTCTTGCAGACTGCTTAACCAATTGGCCATTGGGAAATCAATCATGGAAGAAGGTTTATGTAAGCTTCCTTTCTAAGCATTTCCGACATACAGACTGGCCCTTGGATTTTGAATATATAGATTTGGAATTCATGATTTGGGACCAAGCATGATATCCTTTTCATGACTTTTAAACTTTCGTCTTGTTCACCAAAGGAGACCTACTTTCTGGCCATGCTGATTAAGTTTAGACTACAGGGTTTGCAGTGGAATGTATTTGTGGATGCTGACAATTTTGTGAGATTCAGGAGCAATTCCCAGGTTCCGAGGAATTTTTTTTTTGCGTGTAAGGGCAGGTTGATGTGGTTGGTTCATAAACCTGAGCCTTGCTGGATCATTGCGATTAAGTTTAGCAGAGCATGTGTTTTGAGTCTCGAGTCTTTTTCAGTTATAATGCAAGAAATTACACCTTACAATGTGCATATTTTAGTTCGTACTATGGCTGATGACTACTACCATCCTGTCCATGAATTTGACTAACTATGACCTTTTAGCCCCCCCATTTATTACCAATTGGAATTTTCATTTTGTAGTGATACAGAACAAAATGCTAAATTGTTTGTGTGGATACAATTTTTGGTGAGGCAGAAATTCTTCTCAAAGTAAATTGTTTTGAGCTTTGGAACTGACAAGCATTCTTATATGCTATGGAGAATCTACAGGTCTAGCCGTGGACCCACTGTAGATGGTGACTTGGGAGTCTGTTTAAGTGCTCCCGGGGGTGCTGTTGCTCCTGTCCCTACATGGACGTTGCAGCGGCGTATGCTAATGAATGGCACTTCTATGGCATCTCCATGTGCTTGTGGTGGTGTTGCTCTTTTGCTCAGTGCCATGAAGGTGCTCAGATTTTTGTTTTTTCTCGAGTAAAATTGACATTATCTGTTTAATGTATCAAGGATCTTGTAAGTGATTTTACTTTCAAAATGCTTATTTATCTCTTTCTTTTGCATAGGCAGAGTGTTTTACTGTTAGTCCATACACTGTACGTAAAGCCCTAGAGAATACAGCAGCTGCTATTGGTAACAAACCAGAAGAAAAATTATCAACTGGACAAGGGTTGATGCAAATTGATAAGTATATTTATTGTCTAAATGCCATGATTTATCATTTATGTGATGAAAATCTGCTATTCAGGAAGTTAATTGAAAACACTTTATTGTTTCACACAAAAATGTTTATAATGGTATACGTCTGCATGACATATTTATAATTCGTTTGCAGTCATATTTGATTATTAATGTGTCATATTGCAGAGCATTTGAGTATCTAAAACAATGCAATGGCATGCCTTCTGTTTGGTATCAGGTTCAAATAAAAAAGAGTGGAAATTCAGGTAATCAGAGGAGAAACAGTTTTTTTTTACTGGTTTGTGGATCATTACAAGTTGTATGAATGCAGTATTTCTCTGATCTTTAGTCAGACTCTTCTTCATGAAATTTTAGTAAGGTCGGCATGGCTTTTATGGTTAGAATATTCCTTTGTACGTTTGAATGCAAACATTGTTATGCATAGTTGAAATATTTCAAATTCCATCATTCAGACTGCAGGTTGCTCTTGTGGTACATCTCTACTGATATAGTTATACCTAAAAAGGATTTGAGAATTAGTAGCATGTTGAATGTGTGCTGTGTTAAATTCTTTTCCTTTGAAGAAAGAAGTCTATATAAGATAAAACAGGAAAAACAAACCGGTGGGAGCACCAAAAGGGTGTTAGAGAAAGAGAGCATAAAAGAAAGCAAAAAAGAGAAGAACAACAGACGAGAGGAGGACTAAATATCTTTTCTTGGTGAAAAGAAGTCTAACATCGAAGGATAAGGCCTAGGGCGACGAGGGGTCTGGGTCTGTCTCTGGGTAACACTGGAGATAGGGTGCCGCTGTTTGGTGAATCCATTATGCCTGGAGACAGATGTAGCAAGCAACTGCTTCATGCCTCTAGAGGGGGACATGGGCGGGAAAAAGGTGGTGATAAGCTGATCTGAGCCCTGACTGTGAGGGAACATACACTGTAAAGTGAGATCACAGAGCTGTGAAGTCTCCCGGAAGGGATTTGTAGTCTCTGAATAAATAGTGGAACTTGCCTCTGATCTCATATTAAATGGGACATTAGAAGATGAAATGGATCTCAGTCTTTGCATAAAACAAAGTGCAAAGGTGGCAAATTTGGTCACCCTTGGTCAAATGGTGCTCTATCAGGCAACGAAGACGGTGGGAACCGGCTCTGAAAGACCCCAGAGAGATGGGGAGGGCGCGGCTCCAACATCAACTGAAGTAGAAGGGACGCATAATAATCTTGTCATTTGTCTCCAGAACTATTGGTTGCTATGGTTGTAAGAGCAATATAGGAGATATTGCTAATCTTCTATTGGTTGCTATGATTCTAAAACTAAGCTACTGCTACTTCTGGAAGGAGGACTTCATTTACATTGAGCATGGACAATGCATATTTTCCGAATTGCTCTTTTTATGATTCCAACTTGTCTTGGTGGCAAAATTTATTATAGGCCCAAAGTTACCTGTAATATACACAAAAAATCATGCTAATATTGATATGAAAATTACAGTCATAGGCACTTATAAAATGATATTTTAGCTATTGTGTCAAAAGTAGATCTACATATATCTGTCAACTAACGAACCCAGATATCTGATCAAGTTTATGATAGCAAGATCAAACTGTAAGTGTCAAAAAGTTTAGAGGTCACCAAGAGCCTTCCAAAGAAACTGGATTATATTTTTTATCAGCTATTTCTTGATCTTCATCAACAGTTGCTTCTTTACCCGCATAAATAATAGGTTAATCACATGGGAAACATTAGGAGAAACAAGATGTACATTTGCATGTGCTTGAGGTTGTTAAACATGCACATCTTCCATGCCACCAGGCCGAGTCTCATAGAAAACCATTTTCCTAGTAATATCTATTAGGAGCTCACTCCAAAATGCTTCTCATACACACTTTGCAAATGCAAATCGTAGAATTAGAACAATTATATGTACTTTTCACTTCCAATGTAAATCGTGAATTTGCCACAAGTAATTAAATAATACTTTTGCCAGTCAAGTAGTACTTGGCAGTGTAAGAAAACATTTGGTTTGAAAGTTTGTTAGTTTCTGATGGCTGGTAGCCTTAATTAATTGGTGGGCACTATTTGTATTTGGTGCAAAATAAGTTATACGTTGTTGATGGTACAAACTTTACACTTGTAATGAAACGATATATCTGTTTGCCAACTTTTGTGTTATATATTTTATCTGAACTGCTATGTTGTCTGTAACTTGCCATATTCTTGTTTACTCTAATTATGAAACACATACCCCAAAGGGACTAAACATTTTGGTGCTATTGTTTGATCAAACTTGGAGATTTGTAGTAAGGCCAACAGTCAGGATGAGGTAATAATGGGCTGCACCTTCGAGCAAGGAGCACCGGTGATTGACATTGATGTCAAGGATAGTATGGAAGAAAGTTGGGAGGATCAATTGATAGAGGAGTTGCTCCAGGCATGGGAAGTTTTGGTGGACTGATACATGTAGAGGGAGCCTTGAGAGAGAGTGGTCTCTGAAGGCACGGCATGAGACAAATTCATGGTGCTATCGACTGCCTATGATCTGATTGGGAGCACTCCTTGATTGTTGGCCCATAACCTGATTAAGGTGCAAGAACAATGATAGGGAAAAAAAGGGAGCAATGTCAACAACAACTACAACACCTGTATGGGGAAAAGAACTAGAGGGAGGAGGAAAGGCATGGTACGGGTGAATGCCATACCTCTGGTAATTTCATCAATTAATGCCCCTCCTGCCAAACAAATAAGAAGACATACTAAGAGATAGAAAGAAGAGAGAGAAGGAGAAGCATTAGTAAGAAGATCTCTCCGAATAAAGTAGCAGAGTGAAAGGTGACAATGGCTATAGAGAATCATCAAGGAGTGTCAAAGTCCACCACAAATTAAAACTTGAAACATGAACTGAAGTGGGAGCCCACTGGAAAGGTAGGCCAAACACATGGGATGATTGAGTGGAGATTGCGAAGAACCTACATCTCCCCAAAGAGGTAGGAGAGGATCTTGCCAACTAGGCAACTAATCCGTTCATTCAAGCAGACAAGAATGACTCAGAGTTTGACTCCACCCTGTTCGAGACAAAGACAACACAAAAGGAAACCTCAAGAGTGAGGTAGCTGAATTGTTCAAGAACATTGTATTGGGCATTGAGAAATAATTCATATCAGAGGAGCCAAGGATAGGGGAGAGGAAATCAAAGACATTGGGGAGAAGGAAGTATTGGCACAAGGGAGGTGACCAAGGTGTGGACTGACGCAGGTGGACGTGTTAAGAGTTTCGCGTAGTCGAGATCCCAAGTGAGGAATAGGAATGTGGAGAAAGATACACTACATTTTGGTCTAGCTTGTGAGTCCAAGCTCTCGTAGATGTCTTACTGCTGCCATCAAAAGTAGGGAGATAGAATTTGTTTATAGCATGCTTTAGGCCTCTGTTTGGTGCTCTAGGCCTCGCATCCTACTGCTGCCTATTTGACTCCCTTTTCTGATTTAGATATTGGACAAAGGACATATTCTGTTTAATAGGATCGAGAAACAAATCCCATTCATCATACATTGTCATAACATTATCCGGTAGTAAATTTGGTGTTGTTGGTGGTGTTGCCTTTTCTTCTACATTAAACATTGGCATTAAAGGCTTGTCAATGTTACGTATGGTAGCCCTAACAACACGGGGTGATCCAACTACACTATTACCTCCACTGTGATGGCTCGGGCTTTCCTATTAATAGGAGCTAATTGCTGTATATTAATTGCAAGTTGTTGAAACACATCAGCTATGTTATTTTGCCTATCACTAATAGCCCACAATGTTTTGCTTACTTCCCTGTCCTATTCAGTTTCATTATGTGCCATTTGAATGCTGTTTACTTGTTTTGCCTGTCCAAAATGATCAACCTGTTTAGTTTGTTTAGTTTGTTCACCTGTTCCAAAAATCAATTCCTCATCCACTGATTAACTATCTTCAATGTTAATATGTTCTGAAGAATCTGCTTGTTCCGACTGTAGATGGCTGAATTTAAAAAGTCTTTTGCTCATTCCTGATTGACATTTTTTTGGATAAAATTCAGTCTGCAAATATTCTGTTTTCCCACAAGATGGCAGGTCTTGTGGCTCTGATACCACTATAATGTGCTTGCTGGTTTAATAAGAGATAACACACATGAACTGACCAGACTTTTTATCAATCAGTTGTCCAGTAACCGCAACCCCAAAACAAAATGCTACTATCATGCTACTGAGCAAATAACTAACCAAGAATGGTAGGCAATAAATATTATAATTTATAAAAATGAGCCTTCCAGGACATTTTAGATAATTGTTCGGAATCACAAGAACATAATATTAGATGACAACAACTAATAAGCCAACAGTAATAATGCAATGTGCTGTTAATAAGTGTGGAATTCATATAAGAAGGACATGCTGTGATTTAACTTGCAGATTGGGCATCATCATATAGACCTGTGACCCACACCAGTATTAGGATTAAATCTAAAGGTGGTTTTGGTTGTTTGTTTGATGCCTGTGTCTAGATACGGGCTCTTAACCTTGTCTTCCACCCGACTGATGCCAAGTCCGACAGCTTCTTCCCCCTCGGCTCTCCCTCTCGGAATACGTTGCCGTGAAGAAACTTATGTATATGCTCGGCACAAAGGAATTGATGTCTTCCCACACCACTTATTGATTTCCGATTCACTACTAATGCCAAACCCAACACACTTGTAACTCCTCCACTGCAAATTCGCAACAGCTGTATCCCAACTTGCTACCCTTGGACAAAATGATCCTGTATAATGTCCATATTAAGGAGAGTCACCTGTGATTCAACTATACTTTTGCTACGTACCCAGTCCTAAGGTCTGATACCTTAGAGAATGATATTAAGCTGACTAGAATGAGAGAGGAACTCATGTGAAGACTATGTTTCTGCCAACGTGAGAATGTTCTTTCCCTTAGCCGTCCAACTTGAAATACTAGAACTGACCTGTATATGCCATTTTCTGGAAGATCTCCGAATACCTTTACTTTCTTATATATTGAATTTGATTCTAATAATCTTC
Source organism: Cupressus sempervirens (assembly GCA_028749045.1). Taxonomy (NCBI): domain Eukaryota; kingdom Viridiplantae; phylum Streptophyta; class Pinopsida; order Cupressales; family Cupressaceae; genus Cupressus; species Cupressus sempervirens. Next base: position 484,781,290 of record CM053786.1, read on the forward strand.
CAATATTAATGTAAGTTTCACTAGATGACTAGGGCTATGTCCAGCTTCAATTTTCCTTAAGGGTTTTCGTCCCTAAGAAGAGCACAGTCAGATTTAAGCAACTAGATGCAGTAGAGTATTTAATTCATAAACTTTTCATGTGTTCTTTCCCAAGACGGAGTCTCTTCTTTATAACCTCGAAGTGAGACAAAAGTGTTGGAATAAGAGATGGATGAAACACCAAATTCGTCTTCTAGTCACTTAAGTCACTTTATAAAGTGAATGCCTTATTAAAACATAAAGTAACTTTATTAAAGTACTTTAATACATTAAATGACGAACTTAAGACAAAACTTCTCTTGTGACTGGCAGGCATCCTAACTAGTAATGCCATTAATCTATCCGGATGTGGAGATAGATTAACCAGGTGCCAAGAGAACTAGCGCGAGAGAGGGGACATGACAACTTGTTAGTGTTTGAGGGAGACTTTTTGGTATGGTCATTGACCAAGCATGGAACATATGCAAGCGGTCTAGTACCGAGAGAGGAACAAATGTCAAGCAAAGTATTTTGGATGACACTTGTTGAGATCATGTAGAATACCTTCTTAGTTTTAGAGAGCCCCTCTTAGGCATGATTGACTTTACTGAAATGGATAAGCCATGCTTGGGGGAGGTTGATGGAATAGACTCAATGATTGAGAATATGAGATCCATCATAAATGCAAAGAGAAAAATGAAGAAGAAACCTTCTTCAAAAAGGGTGCAATCAATTTATGTTGAGAGATGGAACAAGATGACCACCCGACTCCATCTTATTGCTTTCTCATTGAGTCCCTAATATTATAGTGAAGAGATTCTTGCTATGCAGACAAGGGTGCCACCATTTTCTGATGCAGAAGTAGGTGAAATGTGTAGGAAAACTGTTACTAAACTCTTCCTTGATAATGAAATAAAAGATGCAATTATATGTGAATTTGCTAATTTTGCGGCAATTATTGGTCATAGTTCCGTTCCTCTTTGTGACAGTTAGAAGAAGGATGCCTACTCCTGGTGGTACCTCAACGGCCACAAATTGGCACACCTACACCTCCAACTTCTTGTGATTAAAATTTTATCACAAGTAAGTTTATGAATTTTTATCCACCCTCTAAATGTGTTGTCATTTTGAAGTGACTATTTGTCATTTGATTTACTTAAATTTTAGAGACTCCAATGATATTTGCCTTTGCTTTAATAGGTTGCTAGTTCATCTTCTACTGAACGAAATTGGAGTACATACTCCATTGATTCAGGGAAGCGCAATCTGTTGGCATCTAGCAAAGATTAGGATTTAGTTTGAGCATTCAAACTTGTGCCTTCTTACTTACAAAATGATGAGTACAAGGAAGAGGCAACAAAGTTGTGGAATGTCGAACCGGAGCATACTAACTTGGATCTTTCTATTTCTGCACAATCTTGAGGATTAGAGGAGTCAAGTAGCCATCGTACTTTTAGTGCAAATAACAATGGGGCTTAATCATCTAATGTCAATGTTGATGACAATCTTGATATTGATGATGTCCCATATGGTTTTGAATCATGATTAGTGAACTCAACAATGATTACTAGTATTATTTCTATGTCAAACAATGACTATATATTATGAGACTCTAGTTCGATCTTTTGGATAGTGAACACTAAATTTTAATTTTAATTAGTTATGTTTCAAAATCTGAAATTTGTAATGGTTTTGTTTAGGTACTAGCATATGTGTTGGTATCTGAATTCAAAACTTAATTTGTTTTTTAGCAGCACATATATTTATAATAACTTGCCATATACATGTATTGGTATTGGCATGTTTTTAGCAGCAAATATACATACATATCTTTATCTATATCTATATCTATATCTATGGATGTACTTGCTTCTGTACCCAATCCCTTAAAAAAGTTTCTGCTGTACCAGCATTTCATAACCATGTACTTGTACCCAATTCGACTACTTAGCATAAGATGCATAAAAGTGTTTGGTGCATTGGTTATACCAAATGGCATAACTAGCTTTTCTATCATATTGCTAGGGTCTTCCAAGCAAAATGTGGCAAATGTCCATGGGCATAACATCACATACTATTTGATCCTTATATAGTTCCTATTTGAAAATCTACTTTGCATTGCTTGTTGACCAAAGGCTAATGCCCTTTTTGTAACCATGATATTTTGTTGAGGAGTAGAATGCATGACGTTTTCCAAGTGCAGTTCCTCCCTCATCTCTATTGAAACTAGATTGTCTATGTTCCCACTATCTATGATGACTTTGCAATATTTTCCTCCATGTTTACATATTGTTCTGAACAAGTTTTTTCTTTGAGGTGGTTCTATCACCTCCTTGTTGACCTTAAGTAACAAGCTTTTCATGAGGAGTGATTTACCAACTTTAGGTGCATCATTATAAGCAATAGGTTTCTGTACATCTTCCTCCTCTTCACCTTGAGCATATATGCACTTCTCGCACTTGTGCTAGGATTCTCTAGACACTCATAAGTTCTATGCCCATATTTATTACATTAAAACATTTCCAAAAAATCTTGTACCTCTACCCCTTGAATGAGGCCTTCTTCCTCTAAAAGAATTATCACCTTGATAAGTGTGTTCTTGGTGATGCAAGCTACAAGCTTCTTTTTGCGCTTGCCATTGTTGTCTTTGGCTTATTGAGCATATTGGCATGCTTCCTCCACTGTTCTAGGGCACAAAAGGCTAGTTTCATCCCAAATGTTATATTTCAGTCCATTGAGGTATCTAGCCACCGTTTCAGGATCATCTTCGAAGTGACCAGCTGTAATGGTCAACTTATAAAATTCTTTTGTGTAATCTCTAACTGTCATGTCTTTTTGTCCAAGGTTTCACAATTTCTTGAAAAGATTAAGTAGGTAATCCTTGGGAAAGAATTTATGTTTTAGTTTTACCAATATTCTGTCTCTACTGTTAATATTGGTCTGTCCTTGCTGCATCCTTTCATCTTGCACTCCATCCCTCCAGAGGGATATATGACCTGCCAATCGTGTTACTGTGAGTTTCGCTTTCTTGTCATTAGCAACACTTTCGCATTCAAAATGCTTCATCACTGCAGTAATCCAATTGATCAGCTCCTCAGCATCTAAGTTGCCTTCATACATATGCATTTGCACCCTTGGCTTGGAACTGGTTCCCAGAATTGTGCGATGATTCTTGTTTCAACTCCTTCATCTTCTCTTTGAGGGTCCACCTCTTCATCACTGCCATACTCTATGTCGCTACTCTTCTTTGTGCAAGTTCCATAGCTTCCAATCGTGCCTCCATGCATCTCATCCTTTCCAGAATTTCTGCATTGGCAGCTTGCCTTCCTGAACCTCTTCCTCATCCTCTTCCTTTTCTCAAGCTCTGAGTGCCATCTCTTGGAAAAGGTCGTCTTGCACTGACTGGGACTTCTTCACTTCAGATACTAGTAATGATAGAGGGCTGAAAAATAATCTTCTCGTACAAATTTTAATTCTTTTTCCGAGATTAGAATTGTCTCTCCTTTACTTTATATGATGGATAATATAAAGATTTCAAATACGCAAACAATATTATATATAAAATTAGTCACACATATTTTAATAAAAAACTCGTCACCTTTTGTCTAAAATTGCTCATTTACTGGAACAAATTCTTCAAAATGATTGCTGGCTTTTGATGCTCCTGGCTCCCAGCTTTTCATAATATTTTGCATTTTTCAAACCCAGTAACAATGCAATCTCCTTCTTTGTGAGCAGCTATCAGTAGTCTCTTTGTGACTTGAAAACTAGCAACAATCTCTTTCTTTGCGACCTTTGAATTTTGGTGGCTACCCAAGTGGCTTTTAATCTTGAAAATACAGACATTGTGGCTGCAAACAGTGATTTCTTGATGTGAATTTCTGTAAACAGTAGCACTGTCTGCCAGAAAAATCTATTATAGCTTTGAAAAGCCACTTCAAACTAGTTTTGATTAAATTGGAGGCTGTGATTTCTATTCTTTTCTCATTCAGATGCGGCATTGGCAGCTTTCAACTACATTCCTTCTGCTGCTCCACATTGCAACCCTCAGCAGCAATGCATAGCTCCTTTACAGGTACAGATCCATATAAAGAATCAATGAGAAGACCGCCATTAAAATGTTCTCACTTTTCAGTGGTCTTCTTCTAGAAACTTCAAAATATTTCTCAAGATCAATCTGCTGCTATTTGATGCAACAATCTTACCAGTCTTATTTCCTAAAGTTCTACAATCAACTCTTAAGAAAAAAAACAGTGATTCCATTCCCTCTTTAGGTGACAGCTCCACTACTCACTCTTTTACAAACTTCTGCAGCTCCAATATAATTTTCAGTCCTTCGGTATTTGAAGAACTAACAACAAACACCACTGATCTAGTCTTCACAAGCTCTAAACTGCCCAAGTCCATGATCTGCCAGCTTTGATACTAAAAATGGTGAAGATTTCACAGAAAGGAAATCAAGGAAGCTATACAGCTCTCAGACCATTCTCACACAAAATAATTTTAGGCAGAATAAAATCAGAAGAAAAAAAAGACAGTTTTTCCACACAGAAAACTAGCATGCTCTCTACTAACTGTTATCAAGCTCGAAACCATGCCTCATTTTATATCTGAAAACGAACTATCTTAGGCCTAATTTTTTTTGCCTTATCTCCTTGTATTTAGGAGTATCAAAACTTAAATTTAAATTATTGTAACCGTATTACATAAAATAGGCTTCAGATAATTTATTTACTAATTACATCATTTGGCTGTAATGTTCCCGTTATAAATTAAATAATAAATTAAACTTTTGTAATGGGCTGATTGATTTAATGTATCTTGGACCCATTTTTATTTTTGTGTTCGAAGTTTGTGTCACTGTCGGCTATCTTCGTACACCCTCGGAATGGTTTCCCGACGGGTATTTAAGCACGGCTTGTAGGAAGTCTTTAGGTATGCTTTGGGGATTATTTTTCATGTACTGTGAATTCTTGTTGTGGTTTTTTGTAACTCGCCATTTTGGAAGTGAAAGATCGTCCCTACTTGGCTCTTTCGGTTTCGGTGGGATTAAACCCTCACCCTATTTCATCTTTGTATTGTTCGGCTTGGATCTAGCAAATTGGAACAACATTTTATGAGTAGATACTTTATTTTTTGGAATGTATCTACCTTTATGTGTGTCTCGTGTGTGACATTGTGCGCTTGTATTCTTGGTTAACATCAATCATTCATTACATACACCCTGCACATCGATCATACGACCTCTTCATCCACCGTATAGCTTCCTTCATCCACCGTACAGCCTCTATTAACAACTGTACGCCTTCTCTCTGCAACCCATTGTGATCTCTGTACCGTACGGACTTGTCTGCTTTCTCTACGTACAACATCACACGCTTCTCGTACAACCTTCCGTACGGCATCATACCTCTATCCATCGTCACTAGCCGTATTGCATCATTTTGGGTTCATTATGGACTGAGTACTTGCCACCGTACACTCTACCTTTTACCGTACATCCTCCTCTTCTTGTCATAAGTCACACCCATCCCCTGTACGATATCTCAGCATTCCCTCCGTATGGCCTGTAGCATATGGCTATTAACTTGCAACCGTACGTCTCTGGCATCCTTTCCATTGTATGAATTTCTAACCGTACGGTTCTATATTGTCTTGATACCACTTGCCTGCTGTCACCATATGGAGCTTGTTTATTGTCTGCATACCGTATTGAGTTTCTGGAGGGCATCCTAAGGTCGGGATCATCACGTTGGGTATTACAACCAATTGCTTGGTATATTCTCGAGTGCGCTTTCATCATTGTCGCATAGGTGCAAGCTGCGTATCTGACATAGCCAAGTGGCAAATCAATCTTATGGTAGGAATAGGCATGGGTAAGGTTTACTATTGAGTACCAATTTTATCTGATAGGATGCTAGAGTTCTTTCCATTGGAACACAAATCATTTTATATGGCACACTATGCCATTGACCTTTGTTTGGATGCAGGTGCTTGTAGAAGAATCGAGAGATGACCAACAACCACTTATTTGCTACAAGAGCTGGAGCTGTTGATGCCAACTATCTTCTATTGCACGCACTTGGACATACTAACATGAGACGACCAATTTGCCAAGAAATGACTATGCCTGGAGGAGTGCCAATTGGAGTCATCTGGTGTGTGACAGTGAATGGGAGACAAACACCATTGAGGTGTGTTGAATAATTGATAATGCTGTCGAAGTTACCTTGGTAGTGTCAGGTGAAGGAGGTGACATAGAGAGAAGATTGAGGGTGCATGTACCACTTTATAGGATATGCTAGTTGTAGCATTGCAACTGGCCACACTTCTAGTTCAAACATTGACATTGCTGCCCTTGGCATCGACAAAGAAAGGCACATTTTCATAGAAAGCAATAGTTTGTGGAAGTGACAACGGAGGAGGGGTCACCAACTTTGGCCATATTACCAAGTGGCGAGGAAATAATTGCACCACATGAGGGGCAACCGCTAGTTGAGAGTGAGGCACTACTAGTAGAAGGGGTAGAATGAGACATTCACATCATTATAGATAGTTGGCTGTAGTTATTAAGGGTATTAGTAGAGGCTACACTTATGGAGTCTTTAAGACTAGCACAAGAATTTTTCAGGGATGGCGGCAGAAAGAACCGAAGGGGAACTGACACAAGGTACTCCTCCTATTCCATCTTTACCACTAATTGAAGAACCAATAGGGGAATATCAAGATATAGTATTACAGCTAGACAAGCAAAACCTCCATGGCCTTTTTGATGCCAATCAAAGATATGGTCACTAGCTGGAGGGAACGGTCCTTTTCATGAGCAAAGTAGTGACAATCACCAAAGAGTTGGATATTGGTTAGGACCCCTTGGTTGTGCATGCTATAAAAAAAATCTCTTGAGGTCTATGAAGGTGGAGTTCCATAAGGAATTTGCTAGATACTTTATTGTAAAAGGATGGCCACAAGTCATGATAGAAGAAATGGAAGTAGCTTGGCAATCTACAGAGTTGCAAGTTGATGGTTGGCTTGGCAGAGTCCTTCATGCACTTCATGGCATCAACCTTTGTTTAGGGAGCTATTGCTATGCTGTAGTCACCTCACTATAGCATTGCAGGAGGCAGACATGACCAAAGACAAGACCACCCAACAAATTGAATAGGAACTTAAGGCATATTATAAGCTGGCAAAGAAGAGCCGGGTACAACTGGCATAGGAACATTCTCAAGTGACTGCTCTAGAGAGCACTATAGCCCAACATCATGAGCAAGTAGTACATAGGTACTCATAGTTAACAGTTAAATCAACATAACTGGCGATTGTTTAGGATGGGATGAAGAGAAAAGATACCAAACTTGAAAAGGTGAAGAAGTCATTGATGGAGACAGCCAACATCTTCTAGACAATGAGACAGTTGGAGATGGCAACCATTGTCCCCTTCATTGCATGCAACAACACTCTATTCCCTAAGCTTCTCTAGTTCCAGGGACAATCTCCTTGGTCCTTTTTGTAATTTTATTTAACATATATTTGCCTCATTTTGGTTTTCTGCTGTTTGGAAGATGATGACTTTTCTAGGGGGCTGATGTGGATGACAAATCTGATGCAAGTAATTAATAATACTTTTTTTAGTTAAGTAGTAGTTATTGGTGTAATAAAACATTCATTATGAAAGGCTGCTAGTTGCTGATGGCTGACAGCCTTATCCAACCATCGGGCTCTATTTTGTATCTGGCTTGGAATAAGTTATATGTTGTTGATGGTATAGACTTTAAATTTAAATGAATGATATATCTTTCTGCCAACTTCTATGTTATATGTTTTTATCTGAACTGCTATGTTGTCTACACCTTGTCATATTATTCTTTACAAGTATCAAACTTTCAATGTTAATCAATTCACCTTTTTTTAGTCCATAATTGGCCTTAGGCATGTTCTTGATCCTATCATGGACGCTTACATTCTGGATTCTTTTTTGGGAAGCTAATAGAAGGAGAGAGCTGACATCCCACCTGATGTCAGGAATATTCTCTTAATATCATTATTCAGTTTTGTAGGTATCCCAAATACAATCTATTCCTATACAACTTATGTAGAATTTTGTTGAATCATTTTTGAGAGTTCCTTTGGGAACAAGTATTTGATAAAGCAACCATCAAAGTGAGAGGAGCAATAGTGGTAGGATTTGTTCGATGGATATTTTTCAACTGACAGTTTTGTGAAAATCTTGTCACAAAATAGGTAGACCAGCCATAGCTTGTGAGACAAAGTCTCTCCTACATTAAAGGGAAGGCTCCTCCTTCTCATTGTTCCTTGGATCAACTCAAGGTAAGCAAGAAGTTGAGATATTTTGTAAGAGATGTTACTGATATTCTTTCCCCTTAATTTTCAGGAAAGAATCCACATACCTGCGGAGTGAGTAATGGGTAAGATGAAATCTCTAGCTACACTTCTATTTAGTACCTGGAAATGGTGATACTGATAAACTAACACCAACTCAAAGGCTACTTGAAAGCGTACCAGTTTGGCTCTCGATTCTGTTTTAATCTAATTTGTAAGAAATATTACTACCATTAGGGCCCGTTTGGTTGCAAGCGTAGGAATTGAGAATTAGAATAGAAAATTTGAATGAGAATGGAGAATGAAGAATAGGAATGGAAAAATGCAATCCAATCTTGTTCATCCTTTGTTTGGTTATGCAAGCTTAAATTGGAATAGGGTTAATTTGCAATCGGCGCCATTTGAAAATATTTCTGAAGATGCAATCGGCGCCATTAGAAAATCGCTGAAATATTTGAAAATATTGAAAACAAAGTTCCAGCGCTCACCCCAGGTCAAAGCGGATTTGAAAATTTAATCAAATTTGATAAAGCTAAAATGAATGCAAGAATAGCAATTCCAATTACAAGTATTTTTTGGAATGGACAAAAGCTCATTTTGAGGCTAAAATGAGAATACGTATTCCTATTCCCTATTCCTATTCCACGCACCAAACAAAGAATACAAATCATATTCTAATTTCCTATTCCTATTCCGGTTGTATTCCAGCAACCAAACGGGCCCTTAGGGCGCAAAGACTTCTAGAAGTAGGGAAATTCTAACTATTTTTCGTGATTTTAAGATGACAATACAAGCTACATTCAACTTCTAGTCTATGTAATCCCACAATCGCTCCAAGTCGAAGCTTCGGCTCCAATTGCTTCTTAACTCACTATGCTCTATAATTGAACACTATGCTCTATAATTGAACACACAATAATACCATGAATCAAAGACAATAGGCACAAATTACAGTCAAAGCTTCTAATTTGCTCTATCACAATCGCTTCCAGTTAAAGCTTCAAATTCAATTGCTTCTTTTTATTCACTTTTCTCCCAAATTCGTACTACACAGTCAAAGCTATGCTTGCACAAGTATGGTAGAGCTTTCTTGCATACAACAAAAGATGATTTTACAAGGAGGGGGCACTCCTTTATATAGGCAAAGGAGTAGAGAAAAAAGAGGAAAAAGTGAGAGTAACTCAACCAACTTTGACCCATTCTAACTAACAAGAGAAATAATTGGATTACATCTCAGTACACATATAAGTTGTAATTACACATTTTCATGTAATACATCCTCTTCAATTACAAACATGAAATAGAGAAGAAAGAAGACGAAAGAGAAGGCAAACAATCGTAGGGATTGTTGTGAAGGGCCTTGTACTTGACGATGTTATCTCGGATGATCACAAGATCGGGAGTTCTTGTATTTTGTGCTGCTACATTCACCATGATTAGTTTCCAGTTGTGATTTTAAAACTCAATGCGATCAAGCTTTTCCTCTTTCCAAGTTGTGAATTATCTTGTCAAACTTGCACATTCTAGATATCCTTGCACTTTGAAGACCTTTTAAATGATGTCCGGAGGTAAACTTGGAACAACTTACCGACAAACATCTTTAACTTTAAAAAAAAAGTAAAGTGCTTGGCGCATTCCCACACAAACTGAGGTTCTCAGACAATCATTGGGAAAATGAAGGCTGGATGAGTTACCGCTTCTTTGATTCAAAGCATGCCTTCTTTACTGGATGTCTTCATTCTTTATAGAAATTCTGGCATATCATGGCTTGCGTCAACATGAAAATTTTAATGGGGTTGAATCCATCAATGGAAGATATGGATTCTGACTCCATGAGAATATTGGCAAAATGGATCTTTGAGGAACAATATATTTGGAGTATTGATTAGATACTCATGGAACATGTGCAATGAGTTGGGTGTGATATGGAAAGTGCATGTGGAAGGCTAAAATGGGACTTAGGAAGATGGATGGCATGTAAATGCGTCTGGGAAAAGAACGAGTTCTTATAAAGATGCCTTGAGGAATGAAGGCCGGGTGCATGGGAATGCATGCAAATGATAACTTTTGACTTTTAAAGTGTGACCTTTTGTAAAAAATGGGTTTTCTGGATATCATTACAAGTAAAGTTGATTACATTTAATTGTGACTTGATGCAAACATGCAATTAGTTTCGGAGGATGGAAATGCATGTAAGCGGATTTGGAAAATAGGATGGAATCACATGTAATTGCGGATGGAAGATGAGATTACATGTAATCATAGATGGAGAATGAGATTACATTTAAGTGTGGATGGAGGGTGAGATTATATGCAATCACATGTAGAAGTGTAATTACATATGAAAGGAATGGATGCAATGTGGCTTTGCATGTAATGGCGAATATGGAATGAAACGATGCACTTGCATGAAGAGGTGGAATGTGGAGTGAAGTGAAATGTGCTCAAGTTCTTGGGAAAGAACTTGCAACTTCTTCCAAAAGAAGAAAAACAAAAAAGCAAGCAAGCAAATAATGAAAACAAGCCCAAAAGAAACACGTGCCTTTGGTTTTAGACTCAAACATGTCAAGAGACAAGTGGATTTATAATGCAATTTCGAATTTGGAGTTTGGGAAAAATTCGAAAGTGTGAAAATGAGAGTGAACATCATGTTTAAAGAGAAAACACACTTTTCATGGCATCTATGTCAACAAGTGTAATACATCAAGCTAAAATGTGCAATAGAATAGCAAGATAAGTACGAATTAATGAACAAAATTGAAAATGTCCATTTTTTGTTAGTGATCCAAGAATGAAGGAGGGAGGAGCTCTAACTTAGAAAAGTTCCAAAATAAACTTTGATTTCTTCCAACTTTCAGTGAGGAATAATTAATGAGTTGCAAATGAGACATTTTTCATGCCCATACTAAAAAACGTTGTCAACAATGATCAATGCATGGAGTGGTCTTGGTAAAATGCATATGCTAAACCCGTTTTTGATAAAAATGTGGTTTCCAAAGGGCATTACATGGAACTTTTTTGTCTTTGGAATGCAAAAATGTGGCCCTCAATGTATTTGTTATACCATAGAAAGCCAAAATGACCCTCCTTTGAGTAAAATCGTGGATTCAAATGCCCAAATATGGGTGTTTTTGGCCAAAACCGTGGCTTTTAATGCATAAAATGAAATGTTTTTTGCAAGAAGAATCAACACCTAAAGCACGAGAATGCTTGGACTTGCGAAAACGCCCCTAGAGGAGAAGATTTTAAGAGATTTCATGGAGAAATCTGAGATCTCTATGCAAAAACGTGTTCTTAGGAAGAACATGCATGGGTCGGTTTTGCCCTTGGAAGCACAAACGGGATCTTGGGATGCAATGACTATGTTGACAAGTTCAAACTCACTTTAGAGATGCATATACATGTTTTAAAAACATGTCTTAGGCTTTCCTTTACCCAAATGCACTGTAGAGGTGCATTGACATGTTTAAAAAACATGCATCTTGGTTAAAAACGGTTTCAAGATGCAAATGCACTTTTTAAAACATGTCTAAGTGCTAGTCTTTGTTGAACGCATTGTTAGAGTGCATATGCATGTTTTAAAAAATATGCATGTGTAAAGGCCTTTTTAGTGCAAAACACACTCTTGGAGGTTGACTACATATTTTGAAAACATATCTTATGCTTAGCTCATTCTTGGGAGGTCATTGCATATTTTGAATCGAAGGCATTTTCATGCTTTTAGTTCAAAAGCTCACTCTCTAGATGCATTTGCATATTTTTAAAAAGATATGCGAATGGGTCTTAAAGGTTAAATTGCACAACTATATGTTTTGTCATATATCATGCAAATATCATTTAAAAAATAATATTTACTAGGATGTTTTTAATTTAAAACTCTAAAACTAAATTAAACTATATAGTTTATATAGTCACTTAAGTGAAAAATCAAAAAGTGACTCAACTAGAAAATATAACATAAAGTGCTCTATAGTTACTTTAATTGAAAAATCAAAATGATAAAGTAACTTAAAAACATAACATAAAATGAATTCATGTTATATTTCTCACAAAGTGAATGTCAACTAAAAAATATAGCATGATATTTTTAATTCGCACAGTTGCACCTAAAAGATCCACTTTTTGGGCACTAAAATGGTCATATCTTCTGGTTGCCAGCTCCGATTAAGGCCTAAGATAGATCAAATCGAAGGGAAAACCAAATGCAGTGACTTGAGTAAAACCAAAACACCAAAAACCAACAAACACACTCTCAAAAACGAGAAAATAGACATTGAAGGCTTCAAAAATCAAGCATAGGCTGGACTAACAACAAAACTGAAAAGACTTGACAAAAGCCTTCATTAAAAGAGTTCGTTACGTGAATTGGAGTTGATTGATTGATTAATACTAACCAATCAAATAATGAACTAAACTCAAAGAAATACAAAACTAGTTTAAAAAAGTCTTGTATTGTTACCTACATGTTGTGGTGACAAAATGCAGGACAACAAGATCTAGAATTTGGAAACTGTAAATTCGTTGGCATTATTAAGATGATTTGTGAGTGAAAAATCTAAGGAGCACCCAATGCTATCTCCAAGTCAGATGACCTGTTTGGTAGGCCTTGATGTCCAAGGTAATTACAGTCTTTTGTGTTGATATTAGTTGGATGTTTTGTATGCGTAGTAGTCATGCTGAAGGTAAGTACAATTAGAATTACAGAAGTTTCACATTAAGCCCATATGTGTTACGAAAATAATTGGGTTTATGGTTGTATGTAATGCATGTGGGTATACTTATGTTTCTTTAGTCAGTTATGTACCTGAATTTGGGAGGAAAAGGAAATTGTTACATGTTAGGATTACAATGATATGTTAATGACAGAATAATAAGTTAGCTAGCTTTTTGGAATTATTGTTAATGACAGGACAAAATTTTTCTTGTTTGAGAGGCCTAGATCCTCTGCGGTGCCATATTTTGTAGCCTACGATAAACCACCTTTTGAACAGTCCAGTAGTAAGGGTATTGCTAATTCTGCATCATCAGCATTTAATTTTAAAATATTTAACCCAATCCAAGTGTTAGGGCTTACACTTCAGTGCAATTGGAAGCTGCAAATTAAAAAATATCTTCTGAGATACAAGAAAAATTGTCAATGATAAGTTTAGTCAACTGATTGTTTACTTAGATGGTTTTCTTTAATATTTTATGCATAGTATTTACTATTTAATTTTCATAATAAGTTATGTATTTATAACAGTTAGACTGTCATCTAGATAAGTTTTGGATGTGGGTCGCCTTGATTATTATTGAAGAGAAAGATTAGTTTACTTGAATCATAATTTAACCTTTTGTGTTAGTAACTGCTTTATTATCACAAATTTCATTTGGCAGTTGATCATTTATATTAAAAGGTTCTTTTAGGACACTAATGTTTTTTCAAAGTTTGTTGAATTTTGAATATAGGATTGATTTCTCAAAGGTCATGCTATGAATTGATGAAACTCAATAAAATGATTTCATGAGTAAAGCACTTTAAGTTAATATATTGTCTATGACAAGTACAGTTATTGACGACTTTAGTCAAATAACTATTTTAACATTTCAGAACAATTTGTATGCTTTCAATATGATATATCATGCAAACCTTATAAATTTTATGGAAATTAAACTGGTGAAGAGTGCCAATATTCTGAAATTCGAGTTTGTGTGCAGATGCAAGCATGCGTGGAATTTATTTAAGGGAGGCATATGAGTGTCAGCAGACTAGTGAGGTACTGATACAAACTTGTTCTGGTGTTGTCATAGCTTCACGAACAGATGCATGGCCAGGAAAGGAGCCTTATATATGGCTCTTAAAGACTTTATCAAAAAATATTGCAGTTTACTTTCTCTCGACTCTCGTGTTTATCTTTCCAGCTATATCATTCTAAATTTTTCTATGGCAGAGTGTGATAAATTGCATTGATTAAGTGGCAGAACAGGGAAAAAATGGTTTATTTTGCCAATGCAGAGTATTGCAACTCAACAAAAATGATGTGCAGGATCATCCCAAAACTAAAATGTTTCTTATGATTCACATCTTAGATACTCCACATATTTTTGCTTTGTTTCTACCTTGAAATCAAAAAATACATTATATTCATGATCAAGATGTTTGTCTCTAGTATTTATGCAATGATATAATCTGCCTTCTAAAAGATGCATTTGTGGAACTTGGTATATATTTAGTGTTTGTAGATCTCAAGATCATTACTAGGCTTTGTATTTTGGATCTCAAATTTGAACATTTTGCATTGCCACCTTTTTATTGGTTAAAGCATGTTTCTCTTCTTTTTAATTCGTACCACAGTTGTTTTTGACAGTTGGAGCCTTCTCAGATTGATCAATTGTGATTGTCAATATATAATTGTAGCCCTCTAATACATAGATATATTTAGGATTGCTGCAGTTGAATGTAGAGCTATCCACCAAAATAAGATTGCTGCACTCAAATGCAGACATAACCAACAAAAGTAATCAAGGACTATAGCTTATTTGTGATTATTACGAGGCCCCTGTGCCAAAAAAATGTCATCATAGAAGATAATTGGATCCTGGCTTTGGAACTGTGATTTGTCATACTTCTCCACCAGCTGAATGTGTTATCAAGAACAAAGTCACACATTTTGCCAAATTTAATCCGTGAAGTTAGGAATCCAGTGAATTTAAAGAAAACCTATAAAAATAGTTTTGGTTTGGCCTAAATTTGTATGGAATAGGGCTCAGAGTTTTTTAATTGAATTTTTTAAGAAAAGTGTTTAGATTAATGTTTTTTGAGTTTTTAATAAAGTTAGTTCTCACAGCATGTAAAATCATATAGTGAGCTGACAATTATTTTATGGGCTTGTGAATGTTTGTTCTGCTGTGCGTCATGGTTTGTTTTGCAATATGCAAAAGTATACTTTTGAGAGATGAGATGTTGTCAGTAAATGGCTGTTCATAGTCTATGCCTGTGGGTGTTTTGAAAATAAGATGTTGAGCTCATTGGTCGCTAGATCTTTCTATTGTAGACATGATGGCCTTTTTGCAGAGTCTAGACATGGTGATTGCAAAATTTGTTCCATTGTGGATTCATCACTTTGTCTGCAAGAGATGGGCTGGTAAAGATGGTTGTGATATGTGGAAGTAGGTTTTGTTAAATTGCAAGATATTATCATTCTTTAGGGTCAAAATAACTTAAACTAACCTTAAACATCTTGAGTGCTTCACCTAGGTTCCAGCATCATGTTGCAAGGGAAAAAATCATTGAATTCACTAAGTACTTGCACTTTTTATTATCAATTGAAAAAGATCATTTGAGTGATTCAAAAAGCACCATTTCACTTAAGTGGCGAAATCAGGATCAAATTAGAATAAAAGGGTTTGCTTAAATTTACAAGGCAAATGCCAATGGAGAATTAGAATGAAAAGTACGAATTTTGATACTTAGTGAGTAATGATATCCCATGAGACTGAATGTCATTATGTTGGTGCTAGCAGTACAAGTAATTTTCGTGCACTCATGTCTTAAATTTTACATTCCATCTCTCGCTGATAAGTGGATGATTCGAGTAGAGGTATCCCATGAGACTTAATGCTAAGTTACCAATTTGGGTTCAAGTTTGGGTTCATGGGTTTGTGCAATTTTTTTTTTCCCATTTGGGTTTGTGGGTGGGTTGATGAGTATATATGTATGTATAAATAAATATGTACATATATATAAATATATAAATGCATATATTTACAAAAACATAAGAGAAACTTGTGGGTCCTCCTGGGTTCATCGTGGGTCCTCTTGGGTTCGCCATGGGTCCTCTTGGCTTTGTTGTGGGTCTGTTTGGGTTCACTGCGAGTCTAGGTAGGGTCTGAATTTTGGACTGCGGGTCCGCTCAAGTTTGCGTTGCCAACGAAGCTGGGCGCGAATTCGGACCCGTGCGAACCTAGACCCGAATCTAGTCAATAGGGCCCGGACTCAGTAACTTAGATTTAATTTCATTACATCAGTACTAGTAGTACAAGTAATTTTTGTGCTCTTAAGTTTTCAATTTGACACTCCATCTCTTGTCGATAAGTGGACGATATCAAGGTCAAATTGTCAATTTCAAATTAGAGCAAAATTGCATTCCCATGCTTGGGTGGGCTCCTCCTAGAGGGTGGGGCGACATGTTGTAAATGTTAAGTGAAACACAATAGTGAAAGTCTAATAAATTATCTTGGTGTGCCCCTAGACCTCTCAATGTCAAATTCTCAACTCAAAATTAATTGTAAATTTGGCTCATGCTCTTTGGCATGTTTGTACGAATCTAAATTTCAAGTTGTCAATTGAAAAGTAATAGTATGTCGAGTGGTTCAGGTGTGCTCCTAATCAGATGATAAGGTTGTCATTGTGTTAGGTATGCTTAGCATTGACAATTTTAGTGAAGAATCTTTGTTAAATGATGGATAGTTAAAATTGAGGTCACCGTATGTGGAAAATAGAACTAGCATTAAAGGGGACTAAATCAGCCATCTTTTACAAAATATATTCCAGTATTGGTGAAGTTACCTAAGCATTATTTTATTAAACTTCAAATTGAATTATTTCATCATAGTAAATGATGTGTGATTGGAGCATAATCACTAGTTATTTATAATATAATCACAAATACAAATCTTATTTGCAACAATATTACATTCTTTTATTTTTTGGGGACTTATCAACATTAGTATATTAGATTCTTGTTTTTTTTGAGGGCCATATTTATTTTGAAATTAAAATTGGTTGTGATTTGCAACTAAGAAATTTTATATAATTAGGTTTTCAAGCAATGGACCTGACTTTTTCTTTTTCTTTATTATCACAACCTCTAAAAGCAAAGGGATACAAGGCCTCAAATCTAATAATTATGATGAATACAAGTACAATAGAGTTTCAGGACTAATATTAACTTTAAAATATAAATGGATAAGATTTTGTCTAGAATGTACTATAGGCATTCAATTTTGGAATTGGGTATTCTTTTATGGTAAAGTTGCACTAGATTATTGTTATAATTAAGATTGTTTTCCTATTCTATGCAAATGGTAAATAGGACCATCTAAAGCTTTTGTAACAAATATGATGTTTTAGATTTCATTCTACAAGTTGCATATATCACGATTTCTTTTACTCAATCCACAACTTATTTTGGGCTGTGAGATTACATATTGGTTAGATGGATGATATTTCATTCCGTAGACTTATATTTGTGCTTTATAATGTCTCCTTGGGTCAAATTCGTTTTGGGTTGTGTGATTAAGCATTATTAGTGGCCTCAATTGAAACTCCGTACTAAGGAGATAGTTTAAATGGAAAGTGCTGACAACTCCATGAAATTGTATATAAATTGTCTAATCGAAGGGCAATTAAATGTGTAGATTCCCTTGTGTGATATCTTAAAGTCTTGTTTTTTTGCATGATTTACTAAATATGTTTAGGCCTTGCAAGGGGAAATGTAATGTCCCCTTTTTCTAGCCATCAACCTCTGATTCTTCGTTAGCCTTTTCCATCATGGTCTCGTGCCTAACCAGGTCTTTCCAAGGGTTAGTATGAGTTTTGACATAGGCATCTCCACTTCTAGGTAGCTATTAGTAGTAGGGTTTTTTGATACTTACTATTTATGGTAGGTCAGTTGGGGTCCGTATTTCCATTTTTGTAGTATGGAACTTTGAGCGTCTTGCCAAGAGCTTTCCGGCAAGCTATTATACATAGCTTTCTAAGTTCGACAGGATATTTATTTTATGTCTGAATATTAACTTGTTTTAATAAAGTGACTTCAAAATTAAAAGGGGAATTAATAAGTCACTTTAGCTTATAAAGTTATATTATTTTCTTAAGTGGGAAATAGACAATTAAAAGGGAAAAGAGAATAAAAATTGAAGAGGCAAGCAAGGGAATATGAAGAGTTATCCTGTTGTGCTTGAAAGGGGAATAGAGAGCTCATTTTCAGCATGCTTGGATATTGATTTGGGTTGAGATTAAGGAAACTTTAGTTTCTGTTCAGGATCTGCGGATGCAAACACTTGGGTTTTTTTGGGTGGATTGGATGTAGCCTTGATTCATCAGTTGTGGTGAATTTGTGACAGGGTTCGTAGTTGCAATTTAGGTTCATTTTTGATCATACAATCTAACTGATATCACTGTTTTTACTATTGGATTGTTATTGTATTACTGGTTTATAATGCAATAACGAATTATGGAGTATTTGCTGGTTATTTATTGGTTAATGTTGCTGGTGATTATTGCACAAGTTCTCTGTTTATGTAAAAGAATGACCAGGAGGGATATTACAGTGGTATCTAAGCAGCGTATCTTAACAGCCTGTGCAGTCAAAAAATTGAAGTGTTTGCAGTCCTGGAATATTTTATCGGGGTTGATAAAATATTAATTTTCTGAACAGCTAGACCTGGAAAGGAAAATCTGTGGTTTGTTTAAGATTGGATGAAAATGACAAAACTTTCATAGTATACATGGGAGTAAATATCTGATGCAGAAGAAGTGGAAATCATTCGAGAACCAAAGAAAATAGTTGATGGTATCTATTGATTTTTTGGGTTGTGAAAACTCATTGCGTGTGGCAATTTTTTTAAGGCTTTGAATGTTTTTCCATACTTGGATGGAAGTATAGTTTCCACTTCAATCCTTGATTAATATTTTATATCATTTAGTCGGGTCTTTATTTTTCCAACGTGATATATTTTTGCGAAAGCATGGTAGTTGAACTTTAATATATTGAAGCTTGTATGCTGCATCGTGATGTTTGGGCACCAATATATAATTATTATTCAGCCTTTAAAAAATTGGCATAAATATTATTTTGTAAAGAAATTATTTCAGCAATATTAAGTAATTGCCTCTATTGCCGCAGGTCCTGTTTTTTCTAAAGTTTGGGAGGATTTTCAAGTGGTCGATAAAGTTGTGAAATAATATTGTGAACCATTGTATTTTTTATGGAGGAAACATTTAAAGATCTCTAGTTGGAGAAAAAGAGAAATTTTAATGCTCTCTACAAAGTGTCTGGAACTATTTGTTGGTTCGTCTTCTTGTCTGGCCAGTTGAAGGATTTTTGTACCTGCCTTGGCAAAGAAAATTTGTGTTGTGTTTCTTTGAGACTAAGGGATAACAAATTGGATATGGAGTTTGAATCAGGTTGTGGATAGAGATTCGTTTACAACTTCTCTTACATCACTGTGAGCTGGTTCAGGGGTGTTTTTGCAGAATGTTTGTGGAAGAAAGAATATTGAATGGTTGTAACTTGTTATGGTGTTGCTGAAAGATGCAATTGCAGGGATTTAGAGATGTTTACCTCCATCGTCGACATCTCCATGGTGGGAAGCTACAATTAAGAAGATACTGAAAGTTAACAATAAATAACGGGAGTTAAGCTACACACACAGGGGCATGGAGAATTCATTGCTTGAATCTTAGCTTTCGGCTTGAGTTCGATGTTGGTTATGACATACTTTTGGTTGTTTCCTGGAAATATTGTAAGCCAGTAGACCCGTGACATACCCAGTTATGCCAGTTGCAGTTGTATTTGGATGCTGGTTATAACTATTGTAGATTCATTGTCAAAATATTGCTGTCAGAATCTTTTTGTTATTCCAGAACTGTACGCAAGTATTAATCAAATTGGAAAATTGGTAAAAGTCATTGAGTATTGGTAGCGGGAAACTCTTTCTCCTATCACGTGTCAGCACAAAAGTTACATAATCGCATAATATTTGGTTTGGGACCAGTAACAGAGACTTTATATTGTGTTGAGTTGCTGGAAGGAAACAGTCAGTGTTGTTACTAGAGTAACTCTTCAAGCCTTCTGGTGTATCCGAGTCTGATGACACAGTGCTTTATTGGGAAATAACTGCAGTTTGAAGCACATTCTCTGAGAGAGGTGAAGCAGTAAGACTACATCAGACAACACTTGGAAATACCCCAGACTGAATGATGAGTCATAAGACGATTTAGACCGTGTCTACTGTGGAAATACTGCTCCATATAGTAGTTTTGTTATGCTTGAACAGAATT
Organism: Cupressus sempervirens; assembly: GCA_028749045.1. NCBI lineage: Eukaryota > Viridiplantae > Streptophyta > Pinopsida > Cupressales > Cupressaceae > Cupressus > Cupressus sempervirens. The sequence goes on from CM053786.1 coordinate 484,801,694, forward strand.
TAAATTGTACCATTTCTCAAGTCTCTCTCTTAGATCAGAGAAGTACATTAGCGGAGCCTGGTGTTTGCTGTTGTCCTTGCATTCTGACAGAACTCCCAGGAAGATTGAAGGGATTGCTGTGAGGGAAGATCAGATTCATGCATCTTGGAGATGATGGGAACAAAACATGGCTAGTAGGAAAGGGCGTTACACAGTAAATCCCTGAATTGTTTACCGCATAGGGTAAGAAGTTAACACATGTATAACACGATTCAATCTAGAACAGGTACTTTATTCATGTATGCACTTGCAGATTACAATCCGATTACAATGACTACAATGATCAATGATGATTACCACCATCATTCCAAAGTCCATCTCGGACGTGTACATATACCTTTCCGAAGGGGTGACTCAAGCGTCACGCGCCCATTTGGATACTATTCTATCCGTCGGCTACATTATACATTTACCGACAACATCATCCCCCCAAAAGAAAAAAAGTCGTCTCCGGACAACAATTACAAAATATTTGAGACAAATTAACAACAAAATACATTAATTCACTAACTACAACAAGATAGATTTGTTTCTGTCACATCACTTTCACATTCATCTCTTGCCTGCACCAAATTGGTCTTGAAACCACGTTGCATCTGTAGCCTCTACTAACACAATACTGTCTCCTTAGCTGACCTTGATAGCCACCCGTGTCACTTTCTTTGTTTCCAACTCCTGGGTACACTGAGCCAAGTGTCGCCGTACTACCTTCAACTAGATGATCAGCTCCTCCCGAGCTTTCTATGCATCCACCAAGCCAACCTCATGCCCAAACACCTACTCTGAGTGCCACCTCTGACACACAGACACTCATGCCTACCGTCGCAGCTCCAGGTCTCATCAACTGGTCATACTTCCCACGACTGATAATCCGCAACGACTGGGGGTCTAGGGGGCAACGCCCCAAGCGGGGTCGAGGGGCAGCGCCCCAGGTGCGTCGCAATACAGGGCTGCCCCTCGCCGCCAAGACCAAATTAGCACTCCGAAACCCACACAAAATTGCACGGAACACACTATTTCTGGCAACTGCTTATGTCTACCCTTCCCTTTGGCATCATGCATTACTCATTCCGAACTGTTTCAATCTGTCGTCGTCTTTTTTTTTTTTTTTGTGCTCTTCCACTTCCTCTTTCTTGCAGAGTGCACAACTATTACCCTTTTGTCGTTTTGTGAATAAATATCACACTGTTATGGCAATTACTGTCCACAAATTTTGCCAGCTTCCGTACTGTACGGCTTCTACAAATCCTGTGAGCAATTTCTATGGTACGACTTTATTGGATTCAGCCTCCTAGGTGATGGTACGGCTTTAGTTGTAACTTTCCCTACTTAATACGGCTTCCTATTTAGCTCTTATGTACGGCTTGCTCCTGCTTCCTGGTCACAGTTCGTATGGTGAAATCTGCTTCTACTTGTTTGAGACCGTATGGTCATGTAAACTTCTTCTCAACTCTTCTTAAGGCCGTATGGCTTGTTTCCACTGCTCTCCAAGTCCGTATGGCATAGGGCCGTACGGTCCTTTCTTCTACTTCATTATATTTATTCCCATCACATAAGTCTTGGGTCCATACGAGCATCTAGGGCCGTACGGACATGCCAAATTTTAAGCTTGCTTTGTTATTATTTCCAACATAACTCCGTTTGAGGCTGTACGGTTGTTCAATGATGCCGTATAGTCGTTCAATGAGGCCGTACAGTCGTTCAATAAGGCCGTACGGTCATCTAGGGAGGCTGTACGACCATCAAAACTCTTACTTTGTTCTTATTTCCTCACTTTGCTTGCTTAGTTTTTTATCATGTTTATTATTTATTATTTATTATTTTTAAAATCTTTTCCAATAAGGTTCTTTTGAGGCCGTACGGTTCTAACTTATAATTTATTTTCATCCTTCTCACTTGTTCTTTGACTATCACATCTAACTTCTTATTTATTGCCACATACTTTTTTTTTTTTTTTAATAATAAATTAACTATCCTGACTCCGCTTCAAAATATACACTTCCTACATATATACATTATTTACAGACATCTTTTCTTCGTTCAGCTGTTTGTTGGCGGAGGATCCTTTCTTTCTCTATATATTTTCAACTTTGATCCATTTATGGCATCTGGTATTTCTTTTCCGTCCAGTGTCCACAATTTAATTGCTCCATTATACCCAACTTCCTGTATCTTGTACGGTCCAACCCATTTAACTTTAAATTTTTCAGGCCTTATTTCATTTCGTCCATTATACTTTAGTACTAACTGACCAGGTTGAAATCTGTTTAATTTTAAGCGCTTCTGACACCATACTTCCACCTGTTTTGTGCAACTTCTGTGGCCCATGCTGCATAGTTCTTATTCCTTCGGTACGGCCGCTTCTGTACAGGTACCGCACCTTTGATTAATGGTATCCGGTGGACACATAGCTCTGGTGGTACTCCTTTTAAGTCTTTATACGTCCAAGCTGTTGCCTTCAATATTGGGTTCCAATCATCTCGTACAAGAATGTTCTTCGGATTTTCTTCATCACCCAACTTCATTGTTTTCACCGTCGGTTCTTCATACTTCATCGGTTTATCTTTACTGAACGTATGGGCCGGTGTTTCATCCACTTGCGCTTCTCCTTCCTTCAGTTCACTGTACTCCTTCGGACACTTAGGGCCCGTTTGGTTGCGAGAATTGGTCAATGCAGAATTCAACTATGCTAGAATAAGCTCTCTTTCGGAATTCGCGCATTCTGAAAATAAATTCTGGAATAACATTTGGAGGTGTTTGGTTGTGCCAGAAGAGGAATCCGTAGATGACTATTCTGTGTTTGGTTGCATCAATAAAAATAGGAATTAGAATAAGTTTTTTTAAAAAATCTTAATATAAATTTATAAAAACTATTTTTTTGTTAAATTTTTAAAAGTCAAATTAATTTTTACTACCCTCTTCATTATAAATTGACTTTATCCATAAGAAAGGTATATCACATATTTCACTTATACCGAGTTAAACTTGAAAGTTTACAAAGTTTAAATATTTAGACCTTTCTTATCCACAAATATATTTGCTTGCTTAGCCCACACTGCAAGCAACCAAGTTTTTAATCAATTTGCTTTGTTATACCCACATTTTTTGATCTTTTCATTGGATTTAAATCTAGTTATTTTATAATTATATTCAACATTGCCTAAAATTGTTTCCATTATAAGCGTGTTTTTTTAATATGCATGTTTATTGTTAAAGAAGTCAAAAGTTACAATTTTTAATTATAAATATTTGACAACATTTTTTAAAATTTTAATTACATTTGAAGAATTCAATTATAAATACTATTGTATACATAAAGAATATAAAAAATTATGTTAAATATAATTATAAATTTGAATATAATATCAAAAGTAAAATTATTGTATTTTTGGGTAAGAACCATCAATGACTGATAGCCTTAAACCGTGTGTGAAGGAAAGTCCAAAGACTATTCCCATCCTTATCAAGGGAGATGCCACCCATCTCTCATTTTCAACAAACACAAACATTTTTGTTTTAAATATATAAAAAAAAAAAAAATATACGATATTTGAACCTAGTTTTATTTAGAGGCTAAAGATATGATTTATTTGTAAAGATAATTTTAACAAAAGTTTCGATTACGTAAAAACAGGTTTTGAAAGGTCCCGAAACCTTGTACATCAAATCTAAAAATATTACAATATAAGGTCCAAATACAACAATGATTCACCAAAAAAAGATAGGAAACAACCAACAAAAGTTTATAATAAATATCAAGTTTGATATTAGACATTTTGTTATCGTTAAAAATTCTTATGCAAATTATAGCTATGCATTTTTTCACATATGTTCCCAACAAATAAATGCAATTAAAAGACAAACAAGACATCGTAAAAAGTAAATTTCAGCCTTCTGACTATTGCAACACTTGCACTGTACTCCATCATCATGCACTGTACTTGTTTTTGCATCAGTAACCCATTCAAAGAATCCACATCCATCGTGTCCCTATAATAGCAAATTTTCTTTAGTTCCTAGTATAATGATTATTTATTCATTACACTAATTTCTAAGAAAATTTATAACAACCTTTTTCTTATTCGGGCAAGACCAAAATTTACGCCCAGGATTTTTTTGTGTGTTGGAGATTTTCAACAAACAAGGGCCAACACCACATCGACATGTGGGCACATTGATTAAAGCCATCAACCCTACAACATAAAAAATACATTAGTTATATGAAAATACACATACTGTAATAACAATCTTTTAAATCACTATACAAAATCTTTTTAATCATTATTAAAAGGCTATTTAAATATCAATTTATATAGTCGAGGAGTCATTCACAACAAAATATATCATTGCATCTATTTCAATTTGAAACTCGATTGGATCATTATATCAAGTGATATGAAATCCTAAAAATGGTACGAATAGCATCTCCTACTGTTGCATTATTTATGCGAGTAAAGAATCAAACAATACGTTTCAGAAGATATCAGCATTGTGCACACCCAAAAAAAAATGACATTGTCCAAATTAAGACATTATCCACAGGAACCAAACATTACAAGAGTTAGTAATGTTGATGTAAATATAACTAAACAGCAAAAGAGTTAGTAATGCTGATAGGAGTCAAACAGCAGAAGAGTTACAAGTGAATATACAGTCAAACAGCATAAGTGAATAAACAGTCAAACAGCAGAAGAGTTAGTAATGTTGATCGGAGTCAAACAGCACAAATGAATACTACAGTCAAACAACACAAGAGTTAGTATTGCTGATAGGAGTCAAACAGCACAAGTGAATATCACAATATTCTACATTTTACCCAACAAAATAATATGAAGTAGCCTAGACACCACGCAAACTATTTGATCAAATGCCTATCCAAGTAGCTCAATAGAAGTCGGGGACTAATGTGTAAAGAATTTGGTACCAATAACTATCAAATCTGCAAATAAATCTATGATTAATGCAAATGACTAAGTCCACAGTGTGGGTTAATATATAAGAAGAGTAGGTACAAGCATCTTTAAATATTTAAACAAGTAAAGGCAATGAATAATTTTCGATATATGCATGTCATAAAGTAAAAAAAAAGCTGATAAAAATATGTTTTGCAGCTGATAAAAATATGTTTTCAGCTGATAAAAATATGTTTTGCAGCTGATAATATCATAATAAGGCATGCTATGAAGCAGTCAAATATAAAGGTCACTATAATTCGAAATAGTTTTAACAAAAACTCTAGAGTCCTCCATACATAAGTTGTATGTATTTGACTCTCTCCCCCTCGGTCATTCTCAAGAAGCATTTTGCTCTTTTGGTTTCAACCAAAAAATCATTATAGGCCTTTATCATTGAATCTTCACTAATCCCATGAATACCTTTGAGGGCATCATATATTTTCTCTCCAACAGATTCAGAATCCTCTTCATCCACTTTGACAACGTAAGGCTTTAACATGCCCTCGTGGATCCTATTCATGGCTTCACAAATGGTATCCATCGAACCAGCCATGCTCGCCTTCTTTCTCTTTCCCCTCCTTGATGAAGATGGTGATATTCTTTGACTACCACTTGCACTTGATTGGTTGGATTGAGAAAAGTCATACTGGTATACTGAAATCCCCAACATCATCAAGATCGATGGCCTCATCCATAATATTCCCTTCCTCCGTCTCCTGAGCCGTGGTAGCTACATTACCTTCTGCCATGTCATTTCCCACAATGACAGCTAACTCATTATGGTATTGGAATGGCTGCCTTTTATACACTTTTGCATTTTTGAATTCTTTCCTCTGCAAATTGGAAAACAATTGAAATGGTTAGTTGTCTTTCAATACTAAATTTACAAATATAAAGTTATATGTAAACAAAATGAATATTAAATACCATTTTACCTTCAACAACTCATTCCAAACGCTATCTTCAGCATCCACACACTGTGTACCTTCATTCCTTGCAAAGCCGCTTGTATTTCTTAAATCTTTCATTAATCTAAATCCGGCTTTCCATGTTTTCAATTTATTCTTCAAATTATCCTTAGTCAGATTTTGCTTCAGCTCATCATTGAACCGCCTTTCAATGGTAGTCCAAGCTTCCTTTTTGAAACCACCTTCACCTTTTCGACCTAGCTGTACTTGCTCTTGAAGCAACTCAAGGAATTTGTGCTCCATATCCCTAGTCCATAGCACCCTATTCGTAGAAGGTGCATTGCTGACTTGTGTTTCTTGAGCCATGCTAAGGAACATAACAAAAATGGGTAAAAAATATACGACCATATAATATTAGACCTTAATAATGTGTATGGAAAAATGAAGATGGTCAAATAAATAAACATAACACAAACCCACATCAATCAATATGCATACAGTCACATTATGTATCCAAAAAATTCAACATAGATTGCATCAAATGTGGATAACCTACAGGTAAGTTTAACAAAATCAATATTCAGCAGTGAAAACTCATAACCTACAAGCTCTAGTCTTCAATTCAAATGCACGTTAAAATTAAGCTTAACCCCTCTACAATAATACACATCTTATAGAGTTAGAGAAGCTCAAGGAATCAAGTTTTAAGAGAGAACATAAAACAACATCAGCAGCACAAACATTAGCACCCTTAAATTCAATAACTTGTTAGTATATAAAACAACATCAGCAGCACAAATAGCTCAACTTCCTGACATAGTTGACTAGAGCAGTGTTATAGTGTGAGTTAAGGAGGAATGAAACATGAATGTTAACAATGAAAGGGAAAGAAAACAACATGTTGTACCCCAACCCCAAACTAAGTCATCAAACAATGGAGACTAAGGTGAATGTTGTACCCCAACCTTTGCTTTCTCTATTATCAATTAAGAACTTCCGTAGCCACTTCTCACTCAAAGTTTTTGGTTTTTGCTTGTACAAGATTTCCTTAACCAAGTGCTGCAGCAATCTTACGTCAATCTCTATGTGGGGCATGACAGGAATTACTGACAAAGGTGTCTTGCAAAAACAACAGTACATAAACATGGCTGAGAAGCCAAACTATAAGCATGTATGTATAAAGCTATCAAACTAATAATGACCACAATGAGACAAAAAACCCAATATCCTAAGGGCAAGGATGCAGTAGTTGTAGTTGAAAATTGAAGCGAATTTATATCTGTTACCAGCAAAAAAAAAAACCAAAAACCATAGTGTGTAATTGTTAAATAGCTTCAGTTCTACAGCTGATATTTGGGAAATTGGTCAAAAGACAAAAGAAACTTAATACCTAAATTGAACTGTAAATGGAACCAAGCATTTGTAAAACAAAAGTTTTAGATCTATCAAATCAGAGGAATATGTTCAAATTATAAAAAGCAATGAACTAATACTATCAGGGAAGACTTGTAATCCTCAACATAGACAACTTGATCACCTCCTTATAATTCACAAAGATCAAAAATATGATCATTTATGTGTGGATATGCACGATTTTTTTTAATAAAGAAAATGTGACAGCATAGAGGTCATGGTTCATTGGGGAAGACGAGTGAACAATAGAGATATCTGAATCAGATCTACATGAAAATGAAATTAAAACTGTTTTCCAAAAAGTCCATTTTGTGGCTGGAAATGAAGGCCAGAAAAAATAATTAAGCACAATAGATGGTGTACATCTGCCCAACAAGATAAATTTGTGTAAACTCCTATGTGAACTCTCATATGGCCTGGATGCTTGGCTAGCAGAGATGCTGGTAGAGAAAAATTAAGCACACAGTGGCATCATGAAAACAAGATGTGGTGAGAAAAAGCCCATTCTAAGCCATCTGTAGTACATTATGTGCTAGCATGATTATATATATGTGGGTACCTTTTTAGGTCAAATATTTTCATAGGTGCCCATTGAATTACAAATCAAAGAAACAAATATCATACAAACTCACACTAGTCAATATACTTACAGCCACATTATAATGATGATGAAAATGTCACATATAATTCATTCATTTGAAATAACACACAACTGTCAATATATATATCAAAAAATATCTGCCAATATATATTCTACAACAAAATGTAATGTTCCAACTACAACTAAGCCCGCGACCTATAGTCTTCCCACATCCTCCAAGCTATTTCATCTCGAAAGTTTCCCCAATCATCTCTATCTCACTGAGTCATCCCGTATGTCTTAAGTATGGGTACATTTATCCCATCGTGCTCATCCTCTTCAATTTCAACTTCACAAGGAATGCCATCCTCTATCGTAATGAAGTTGTGCAAAATGCAACATGCTAAGACAATCTTAGTTTGTGTCATTATTTGATACAATGTTGCATGCTTCAAGATAGGAAAACGTTGCTTTAGAATGCCAAATGTACGCTCTATTGCATTTCGAAGTGAGGAGTGTCGGTGATTAAATAGCTCTCGTGGTGAGTTAATTGAATTTCCTTTGCAAAACTCCTTTAGATGGTAGCGTGTACACCGATAAGGGGCAAGAAATCCAGGTACATTTGGATATCCTGCATCAACCAAATAAAATTTACCTACACAAATGTATGAAAATTATATTGATATAACCTTGACACGTCTCTCATAAAATCAAAGGAATTAAACATTAAAAAGTTGATTGCACATACCGGGGGGAACTACTAGTGGATCTGATCTGGACAAAGCAGAAGCAAGAACACGACTATTTGTTGCAGACCCTTCCCAACCAGCAAGAACATATTGAAACTTATAATCAAAGGAACACACCCATAACATTTTGTGATAGGTTGCCTTTTCTATCATGATATTTAGCTTGGTTGTCAACATCAATAGTAATCGGTATATGGGTCCCATCTATTGCTCCAATACAATCCTATAAATCATGAAATTGCATTAAAAAACATAATATTATGAGTAATAATCAACATACAAATATATGGCAATAGGAGATGTACCTTGAAGTAGGGATCAAAACGATCCTTCCCAAGAATTTGAGGAGGAGTGTTTGGCTTAGCAGGCAACATATAGTCAGCATGGAGCGCTAAGATAGCCCTCAAGACCTTATGGAAGTATCTACTAATTGTCTCTCTTGAGTGACCAAAATTATGAGCAATCTTACGATTCCTCAAATTGTGCCCAAGTGTGTGGAGAAACATCACTAGTTGTTCTTCTAAAGTGATGTTGCAAGAATCTCCAATAATTCCTTTCTGCCTAAGAATAGTGGATAGACGAAAGAAGGTTGATCTAGTCATACGAAGCTGGTCATGGCAATCAATCTCATTTGAATGAATAATACTCTTATAAAATGGGATTTCATCTCTTCTACGCTTACGCCTCTCTCTTCTTGCTTCTTGTGCAAGTGTTGCAATGGATATTACAAGGGTGACAAGAGCAGCTACAAGCGCAAGCATGATTCTAGTCCTCCTACCAATGAGACCATGAATCCTTGGATCATTAGCAAGATCCATCAATGACCTAGATAAAAATCAGTACCAAAGATGAGGAAAGCAAAATCTAAAACAAAAATCAGTTTGCTAACATGAAATTTGAAACAAATGACAGTAATGAAATGCCAATAGTATAAACTATCTATAGGCTATGCAATGAAACATGCATATTATCATAGAGGTAGAGTAATATAGTATGTCTCGCTAATATGTACAATTATTCTTTTATAATCAAAGTCCATTGTTTTTAAGCAATCACATCAGGTAACAATATGCACACATGTAGTAATCCTATAATCAACCACATAATGTTATAAGCATCAAACATAAGGAAGAAAAAGGAATACAATCAGCATTATTATAATACAAAAATCAAATCAACAAGTCATCAGCAAGCATCTTGGTCATAGTAGTCTAACCATCATACTAGCATTACATTAGCCACAACCTAAAATTATTAATAGACAAATAACGTACTTAATTTTTCTAATAGCAATTGGCAATACTATATGATCACTGCACTCTAGTCTTTTTAAAACATATTTACTGTTATGCTATCTTTGCCCAATTAAGGCTGGAATGTCCTCCCTACACTCAAGTTACAAAAGTCAACAAAAGACAAAAAATGAGAAACCAAGCATTTATAAGGACAAACCTGTAGGCTTTCTGAAAAACCCACATTTTACATCATTCTGATTCACAACACATTGCCAGGTCTAGTTGTTGTTCGTTAAATCAATGGGGTAATACTGAATTTTCCATTTAATAATGCAAAGATTCTTATAATATTATAATATTATAATAGCATGGCAAAGATTCTTATGTAAGATCTTAAATGTAGAACAGTATGAAGGCCCAGTGCCATGGAATCAAGAGATCTGATTGCTGATGGAAAATCAGAGACTTTTCTTAGCCTCTGAGGAAGAAATTCATCGAGTGACAAAAGTACATTCAGATTTTAATCTGAAACTTTTTCCATGAGGACCGATTTGTTTTGCAAAACCCTTGGCTTTTCTCATTTACCAAACAAGGTCAAACTTGACTGTAGGGATGTTGGCAAAGAAAAACATGAGTTTCAAGAACATTTTAATTACATCAGGTGGCTGAAAGTGTGAGCCTTCAGACTGAAGTATGAGAATTTCTCTACATGGGGTGATTGCTTTTGGAAAATCATAGAAAATTCTCAAGCTTTTAAACCATCCCCAACATGATTGGGGATCAATTGCAAGGTCAAAATCTAAATTTTAGGACTGACTCCACACATTAAAGGGGCTGAATAAGTCAGAAAAATTCCTCCATAAGATTCGATGTTTTACAACAATTTCTAAGTTTATTCCTTGCCCTCAAGACTAATACATCTTCAATGTAGACCTTTTGAAGTGTTTTGATGCTCATTCCAAGGTCAAGAGGGGCCTGAAACACTTTTATCTTCAGACTTAAGCCTGAAAACACCAAAATAGGGATGCATTTTAGAAAAATTAATGCAACTCACCAAACTGTCCAATCATTATAAGGGTTATTTCTGAGTGTTAGGGGCGTTTCTTGCACCAAAGGCACCAATCTTAAGGGTCAAAATCATCCGGAAAGAGATGAGTTTCAGACTCGTCCTCAGAAGTAAAATGTTATCAAACTCATGAAAGGTAGTTTGCTATCATGCTCGATTTGTAATTTGATCCCTAATCTGTATTGAGACCTTGGATCATGATTTGAAATGAATTTGATGTAGTATTAGGACTGATTTAAGGATGTCTTCAGACTTACCATGGGTTATCCTTAAAATATCGTAGCTATTTCTTTGGTAATGAGGTCTTATTTTTTGTTGAAAGTTTGCTGTCCTGTGTGATTTTCAATTTGATCCCTAATTTGTATTGAAACCTTGGATCATGATTCAAGGATTTCTTCAGACTTACCACGTGTAGTCCTCAGAAAATCAGAGTTCTTACTTTGTTGATTAAGTCTGATTTTTGTCATTTTAAGACATAATTTTAGATGTTCAAGGGCATGCTTGAATAGTCTTGAAAGCTGGTTATACATGGGTGCATAGTTAGTCTGCAGACTAACTCCTCAGACTTAGTTTTCAGGCTTTGTCTTCAGAATTTTGTTAAACTTTGTGGCCTCAAAGATTCCATTTTTTTAATAAGATTAAGGCAATTGGGTATTGATTTGTTCATTCTTAAATTGTTCATTAATTGCAATAGAAAGAAGAATTTTTCTTGAACACTAAAGTATAGCAGCTCAAAATCGAAGCACACAAATGACAATGACCAGCTTAACAAACTAATGAGATACATTCAAATTAACTGAGAACTTTCTTCGTCGAATTATCTATAGCTGCAATTGCCGCGTAATATGTTCCACACTAATCCAAAACTCAAGCAAGGTATACCAGCAAGTTCTTTAATATCAGTTTTTGTGCCAGTATTTGCTGGTGCCACTGAAGCCTACTTGAGATTTTCTGAATGGAGAGAATAGAAAACCTCTGATTTGAAAAATGGCGCTGAACATTTATGTGATAAATGGGAAATGACAATATATTGTCTCTTTTGCTGTTTGATGAAGGATGAAAATTTCGTTGCTGTTTGGTCATCAAAACTAGGGTTTTTATAACATATGTGTATGTCTTCCTTAGCAGTAAAACAGGTTTTTAGTTAAGTTTGACTTATATTTATGTTTTTGGATGAGATTGTGGGTGTTTTTTAATCAACTTTTTGGATCATACTCAATGATCCATCATCAGGATGATGGATCATTGAGTATGGTCTGAAACATTGATGATTAAAAAATATACACAATCTCATCCAGAAACATAAATATAAAATTATAGATTGTAGAAATCTATTATCATTAAATTCAATTTTTCAAACAGAACAATAAACTTTTGAATTGTAGCAACAAAGCTAGAGGCCCAGTGAATTCATATGGCTTGAGTGTGAGACCAGATCAAATGGATTTGAATTTTAAACTACTCTCCCAGCACAAAAGAGAAATAAAATCTCAGAGTTGTCATTCTACTTGTGGAATCTAACAATCTGTATGAATCTCATTTTTAGTGGAATTCACACCACAGAATCTATGCAGCAGCCTGCAAGCTACACCCACCAGACAAGCCTGGCAGCAAGAGTTCAACCTTGAACCTATATAGAAAGGACCACAACTTTCAGTTGTTCAGACTATAAATCAACCCCATAAAAATAGGTCAATGTTTGTACTGATCATCAAACTGAATAGCATATATGCAAAATGAATCCCAATTCATTCAAATAAAATACAGGGAACCCATCAAAATATTCAAAGCTCAAAGCTCCATCTGTGTTTTTTCTTTTTTTTTATAGGTAATAGGTTGAAGTCTGAACTATTTATTATTATTGTTTGTTCAGATTAATTATTGTTATGTATTTTCCCATAGAATCAAAACTTCCAGATGAAAGACTCATAATTTACCATTGTATTGTAGGCTCTTGCCTAAAGCTCTATGTTCAATAAACTATATTAGATTCTATATGATTCAAAGTTCAAAGGCTGTGGCATTCAATATTACTTGTTGAATGATACTGGATAAGCTGATCTGGTGTTTTTGACCTAAATTATTTTGTTCATGCAGAAAATGGCTGCATGTTCTATTATTTTTTCAGAATCCTTCTAAATCCAAGAACCAAAGTGTGATGCACCGGCCTTCAAAAGAGAATGGTTTTTAAATGATCACATGACATATAGCCGCAGGAGAATAGAACAGTAAATAAATATCATCACAAACTACAGGTGTCAGAAACAAGTACAAGATGCGACGAAGGTAAGAGCTGGCCACCAATATGATCATTGATGCAAATGTTGGAAAACGTTGCAGAAAAAGTAATGCAGCAGAACCCAACTGCTCAAGAGATTCAATCCCACTATGATGAATCAAAGGAGTTCAATGAACAGTTGTTGTAATGCGCCGGAGTTTTAGAGTGAACTTTCAAAAGATTCAATCAACAAGGATATTTCCCAATAGACGTGTGATGGATCCAAAAGAGAGGAGCTATGTAGATAGTCCGCACAAAGTACATGTGGGTAACCTTGCATGGTCGGTGAACTCTTGAAGTCTTTTGAAATTTTTCGAGTCTTGTACAAATGTGTTGGGTAAAGAATGCTAAGAAGAGAAATCGCAGAGCTAACGTCAGCATCCCTCAGGCTTCTTGTTATACGGTAAAGAATGCTAAGAAGAGAAATAGCAGAGCCCTTCTATGACAAGAATGAGGAGGCGAAGCTTGCTGTTCAGGAGGCTGCCCTCATTGCTCCCAAACTTGAAATACCTGTACGCAGATATCAAATGGGTTTGTAGCTTTGGTCTTATTGAACAGCCTAGTAAGTCAAGATAAGCACTCACAAACAAAGATAATGAACAGTCATCTGGTGCGCTAATTGGTAGCTCCATAGCCTACCTTATAATAACAAAACAAATCTGGAGCCAGAATGCATAGAAGATGCCATCCCTAGTGCTTGGAAACCCTCCCTTTGCTTGCTAATATGCAGTGTGTTTAGTGATTACAACACAAGAAAAACCCTGTCAAAAAATACAAAACCCAAATCGATTAGATGCAAAAAAATATAAAATCCAAGAAATTGAAAGGGCTTCACTTCATATGAAACTGAAAGGGCTTTGCTTCATACCTGCTTTTGGTGCTCTCAAATGCTTGACGTGCTCAGAAGGGAAAATCTTGCAACGATGGCTTTCTCAAATGTGTGAACAGGATCGAGCGACAAAATGAAGATGGAAAAATCGAGCGGCAAAATGAAGATGGAAAAATCGAGCGGCAAAATGAATTGGGCAAAAACTCACGGACCTGACAGGATATAAAATTTGCTTTATAAAAAGTGGAATAAGAATAGACTATTCTCATTCCAACTTTTTTTGAGAACTCCGCTATGCCCGTTTTAAGGTAAAATGAGGAGAGCAAGATGCTTATTCCACTTTTATTTTCGCACACAAATGTTAAATTGGTGAATTCCAGTATACAACTTTTCCTATTCCACTCGTATTCTCGCAACCAAATGGGGCCTTATGGCCTTCTTTTCCTTCCTCGACACTCAAAATATTGCAACTCAGAAAGACCTCATAGTCTTCCATTTGCCAGTGTAGCAGTCCATTCACGGAATCTAAGTCGTCATCAGTTGACCCTCCTTCCAATCTTAGCACCCCATCATCATCTGGTTCCATCCCTTTTTTCACTTCGTCATCATTCTTGCCTTCGCCTTTTGAGTCCGACGATGCTGCTTCTTCTCCTACCAATCTGTCTATGCAAATCGATTATAGATTTCCTACCTCCTTTCTCCATTGATAGAGTATTCCTTTTCCAATCATGCTTTACCTTAGCTTGCACCAACCACCCCCGTCCCAGGATGGCGTCGTACCCTCTGCTTTTTAATGGAATAACTACAAAATCCAGTAAAAATGGTTGTGTCCCAATTGTTACCGGCTGCGTCATCAGAGTGCGCAAGGGTTTTATCCCATGTTGATCTGCTGTAAGTAATTGAAAGGTGGGTGGCCACAGTGTTGGTTGTCCAAGTTTTTTCCAGATATCTTCCGGCATCACATTCACTCCCGATCCTCCACTACTATGTATCTGTTAGCACCGTACCTAGAATGCCCATCTCCACCACTGCTGGATGTCTACCTGTCGTAAGTGCTAGTAACATCGGATTTGTTGCTGCTGCCGTGGCTGTTTCCTTACTATCCTTTGATTCCTCCGTCATTCTCGGGGATGGTGTCATATTTATAATAGCCGTACGTAGCTGTGGCATGGTGAGAAGATCATTTAATTTAACAGACACTTCCATTTGCATTATTTGTTTCATCATGCTTTGTTCCGCCAAGTTTCTTTTCGGAGTTAGAGTAGTGTCTTTTACTTGTGACTTCTCCGCTATCATCTGTTTCTCTATCTCTGCTCGGGCTTTCAGTTACCTCTCCTTTTCTTCTTCCGCATTCAATATTTTGCCTTCCTCGCCTGCTCCCGCGTGATCGCCAACACGTTGTCATTATTTGTTTCAATACTTAATAAATTTACGCTTTGTTTTGGACATTTTGAATCTTCATGGTCCCCTGGACCACACCATCTACATAGTAGCTGCGGCGTCTCCTTCGTAGTACAGTCCCTCGCGAAGTTATTGTATTCTACTCCGGCCTCCATTGTTATTGTTATTGTTATTGTTTCCACACATTCCGCGTCTATTATTATTTCGATGGCCACCTGAAGTTGCATCATTTCCCACGTTATTGCTATTGTTCGACGCTTCCTGTGTTAGTAACACTTGTTGGTGTCCTTTCACTTTCAAGTTAAACGGGCACTCTTTCAGAGAATGCCCCGCCACCTGGCAAATGTCACAAAACTACTTCTTTGGGCATGAACCCCTCGTATGGCCATCCTCCTTGCAATCTGTGCACCACAGTTCTCCTTTTACTGTATTCGGATTCTTTTTCAAATTTTTGAATTCTTTCATCATCCGCAGCATGTCTTACTGTAGCACTTTCACCTTCTTGTTCGATTCCTTATCACTACTACTACTCTTCGAGGATGAATCATTCGAATCAGAGGACTTATGTTTCTTCTTCTTACTCGTCTTTTGTTCACTTTCCAAATCCATGGCACGAGTATATGCATTGGCGTACGACGCCGGTGGTACTATCTTCATTTTCTTTTTAAGAGCCGGTCGTAGCCCCTCCACGAACCACCATTTTTTCAACCCATCCGTTGGTTGACTCTCCATCTTTCCGGTCAATTCTTTCAGTCGCCTGGCATAGGTTCGAACTGTCTCATTCTTTCCTTGTTTGGTGCTGTAGATTTCTTCCACTATTTGATTATCGTCTCTAAGTAATCTGAATTCTGCTATAAATTCTTTTTTAACATTCTCCCATGTAATAAGTTTTTGAGGACTAGTGTCAGAAAACCAATCTATCACCACACCCCGTAGGGTCGCTGGAAATTGTCTTACCCAATCATCCTCATCCATCACACCATTTGCCTTCCATATGGTTTCACACGTTTTAAAATGTCTGATAGGGTCTTCTGAACCATCACCCTGAAACTTGGGTAATTTTTCTTTAGGGCCAGCCATCGTTACTTGCCTTTGATTCTGGGGTACTTGTGTACCCGCGCTGTTCTAAGCTCCCGCGCTGTTCTGGACTCTCGCGCTATTCTGTGCTCCCGCGTTGTTCTAGACTCCCGCGCTATTCTGTGCTCCCGCGCTGTTCTAGACTTTTGCGCTGTTTTGGACTCCCGCGCTATTCTGTATAACAACCTTGTTTCCAACAACCGCGTTGTCTGGTGAGAAGTCTTCAAGTGACATTCTATTCTCCGCTTGTATCCGTTCGTCCGGTTTATCAGGAACGAAGAGATCACTCCACGCTCGTGCTCCCTCGGCACTCCGAGCTGTACGAGTTGCTTCTCTTCCGTTCGAACACTCTCCCCTCGGCGTATACAGGTTGAGGAATTCTTCCCTTGTTTCCTCCACTAAATTCAAGCGTTGTCGAGTTTCTTCCAGCAATTCCTCGGCACTCCTCAGCCTACTAGGTGAGTGCACTCCCTCCGTCTATGCCTCTTCACCCCTTCAGTGCCCCTCGACAATCTGCTGAAGTCTCTGTCAACGCTTTGCTTGTTGTGTTAAAATTAAAATTTCTTTTGTTGTACTTAGTTCATTCTTATCTTTCACCTTATTCCTATCTTTGTTTGGCAAATTCGTCATTAATCTTCATATCATTTATTCGTTCCAGGTACGTTTGGCAACGGCGCCAAATGTTTACCACATAGGGTAAGAAGTTCAACACATGTATAACACGATTCAATCTAGAACAGGTACTTTATTCATGTATGCACTTGCAGATTACAATCCGATTACAATGACTACAATGATAAATGATGATTACCACCCTCATTCCAAAGTCCATCTCGAACGTGTACATATACCTTTTCGAAGGGGTGACTCAAGCGTCATGCACCCGTTCGGATACTACTCTACCTGTCGGCTACATTGTACATTTACCAACTAGTTTGTAGTTGTTCGAAGTGGCAAAATGAGTAATACAAAGTACACTTGTCTAGATGGTAGTCAATCTTTGGTATTGTATTTGCTATTTTCTGAGATGATATTGGAATATTAAAAAAACTTGTTTCACTCCTTTAATTTTATGCTATTGCAAAGATTAGTTATTCTCCCTATCACAACAATTGCAAATAAACATATTTAATGCAAAAGAAATAGCTTTTCTTTTCGGAAATAAAAGCACTCAATAAAGTGATCCCTTTGCGAGTAACCTGTTACCAAGGAACAGGGGGGCCGAAACTTAGTTGGGATCCCAGAAGAGTTCCTGGTTAGGTAGAAATTCAGACTGAAAGTGTAAGGAGTTATAGGTCAAGTTTGTGGACAATAAGTAGCTACTTGCAGAACCTTGTTGCTGATTCATACCATGGGGAGATTGGTAAGGTAGTGGGACAATATGATAACAGTCATTGAGCATATCCTGTAAAGGAGCTTTAATTAAGGGACTAGAGATAAGTTTAGAATAAGATCATTGCAAGTGCAGATTTTTTTTTTGGAATATTGCGTTCTATCTTTACTAACATTGACTGATACATTTCCTGCGTATTGCTGAAGCTGAAAAGGAAAATACACATTGCTCCTATTAACTTACAAAGAAATTTTTCAAAAGAGTGAGCAAAATAAAAATGTTCAGGCAACTTCTTGAATTTGTCGACAAGGACAAGAAATAAATTCTTGAAGAAAAGCTCTACCGCATAGAACAGAAACTTGCAGGTTTGCCTCAATCAAAGCATAGATTAATTTGTGATTTGGAGGAGATTGAGAACTGTTTATCTAAGAACAACTAGGTTCTAAAAGTATGCAGGTGAACATCCTTCTTGTGATTCGCTTGGCAAAGCCAACATTGTTGAGACATCATGATAAAGAGGTAAGACTTGTAGTTATAAAATGTATTATTCAGGTTATGAGGATAACAGTGCCAGATGATCCTTATAGAAGGGAAATAATGAAAGAGGTATTCCAATTGATCGTGGAAAGGCTTCAAGGATTGAAGAGTGTCAATAATACTCCTTTGGCAAGATTGTCAAATATTTTGGAAACAATTGCAAAACTTAGAGCTTGTGTGATTATGATATATCTTGGCTGTGAAGGTTTAATTCTTGATATGTTCCATCATTTTCGATTGTTATTAAAAGGGACCACAAGCGAAACATTTTATCTTTTATGCAATCCATTATGTCCTTGATCATTGAAGAGAATGATGATGATTCACAAGCTTTCTTATCCTTCATATTGGCTGATTTTGAAACAAACACATGTTACTTCTTCTGGTGCTTGTAGTTTGGATACCAATATCATCAAACAATGTGAACAAAAACTGAAATTATTCTTAACAAGGGACAAAATTGATAGAAGAAGGAAGGGAGATTTGTTTCAACCTATAGAGAGGGATGAAAAGAAAGATAAAACTCAGTCATATGGGCAGCTTAATAGGGATGAAGTTGATGGCATTGTGGATCAGCCACCTTGAACTTAAAAGGAGTCTCCTTCCATTATGGCACCATGTCCTCTAGTTGATAACTATAGGGATGATGAGGTATCTTTTGGTTCTACTATTTGTGTAGAGGTGCCCAAGGATAATTATTCTTATGATACCTTTAGACCAGCATAATGTTGATTAGATGAAGCATAGTAACTCACATTTTGAGATGGAAGTTGATTGGATACTGGAAAATCCACTATTTGAGTTTGATGAGGGAACACTTTTTGATATTGATCACAGATTGATACTGATTGCAGCTAGGAGGTGACTTCACATTTGAAAGAGGGGCATAATGCTGATCACAAATCAACCTTGGATAGTACCTTGGTTAACAGTATGGCCAATGAGCATATAAGGAGAGAGGACAATGCTAATGGGTATTCATTGATTGATTTTTCTCCTCATTTATCTAGTGGCTATGGTTACTCTACTGTCACAAATGTTGAGCATGATGATGGTACTTAGGTTGTTACACTTTCCTTCACGATAGAGGAAGCCATGTCCAACTTACTTCTTCAATATAGTTATAATTTTAGGATACATGTTAGAGGAGCAGTTGGATATTTTGGACATCCTTTGTCTTAGTATGGAGCAACATGATATTACAAATAGTTGGGAAGGTTGATGACCTTTTTGTTTGTGGGACCCAGGAGGATAAGTCACATGGTCAGTATTATTTCAGGGAGTTGATTGGCATGATGTTGAGTTACCATCTCTATTTGACTCTAGTAGTGCTTGTGATCTCAAATGGAGTGAGGTTCTCAGTTGGGTTGAGGATTTTCTGACATATGATAGCAACACATGGGAGGTTGATTTGATGGTTTATGCACATAGAGTTATCTAGGATCTTGATATTAGTATAACTGGTGCATTGTTGTGGAGAACCGATGGGCAACTTCACAATTTGAGACACGCTATTTGTATCAGAGTGGTGCGACGGGTTTGTGGTGCAGCTTCCTTGAGATTATTATGGTATCCGGGCATTTTTGTTATAACATGCAGACATACATTGCTTGAGGGCAAGCGATCTTTGGGAAGGGAGGACTGTAATGTCCCCTTTTTCTAGCCATCAACCTTTGATGCATCATTAACCTTTTTTTTCATGGTCTTGTGGCTAACCAAGTCTTGCCAAGGGTAAGTATGAGTTTCAGCATAGGCATCTTCACTTTCAGGCAGATTAGAGTGGAGATGATAGGTGTTTTTGATACTATTTGTAGTAAGTCAACCGGGGTTTGTATTTCTGGGTTTGTAGTATGGGACTTCGAGCGTCTTGTTGAGAGCTTTCTGGGAAGCTATTATATATAGCTTTCTTTGTTTGACAAGATGTTTATTTTAATGTTAGAAACTTAGAAGATGAACTTGTTATAATAACGCGACTTTAGAATTAAAAGGGGAATTATAAGTCACTTTAGCTTATAAAGTTATATTATTGTCTTGAGTGGGAAAAAGACAATTTAAAAGGAAAGAGAATAAAGTTATATTATTCTCTTGAGTCCTAATTGATGTGCAAATAATACAAATACATTTAAAAAATATATTTACCTTGTTTAAATATTGTTCTAAATACACGAGTCCTTATTTGATCGATAAATTTAACTAGATCATAGTATATTAATTAATTAATATAGATCATTAATATAATATATTATTAATCAATATATAATATCAAATTATTTTGGATAAATAAAGAATATTATTAATAAAAGTTTATAATCTACAATATTAATGAAATCAATCAAAGTCAAATAACCTCCTAAGGGATTATGATCCTCCCATATGCTATAGACATACATATAATTCCCGATGTAATCAATATTTAACACATATGAATATGGATCAAATACTACCCATAGTTGATTAAAAAATCAATAAATTAACTTCTGCTTCTATTAATAAGTCAATTGATTTTGACAATGTTAAACACGAGATGTTGGCTGTAAGGTCGTGTCCCATGACTCATATCAAATAAGTATGACTTGGAAAGTATAGGAAGGGGAATGAGATATGCGGTAATAGGACATCAACAAGGAATTCTTGCATTTAACTAACTTGGTATCTTAGCTCTTATCCAATATTAATATGTTTGTGGTTGCCTTGGAATAAGGTGTTTGTGATTGCCTTGGAACAAGGTTGTAAGCTTTGCAAGAGGATAAGGTCTAATAGTTGAGGTAAGAGGAAACATAATCAAACTAAGTTCAGTAAAATAAGAGCAAGGATTTGAGGTTAATACAATTGACAACGCAGTGGAAAATAGTACAATACTCATATAGAATTCGAAAGAAACGTTCTATATTTGGATACTATCAAGTTATAGGATAGAGCATAAGCTACTACACATATATTTTCTTGTAGAAGGTATGTATAGGAGCTTGGAAACATAATCAAACTAAGTTCAGTAAAATAAGAGCAAGGATTTGAGGTTAATACAATTGAAAACGTAGTGGAAAATAGTACAATACTCATATAGAATTCGAAAGAAACATTCTATATATGGATACTATCAAGTTATAGGATAGAGCATAAGCTGCTACACATACATGTTCTTGTAGAAGGTACGTATGGGAGCTTGGAAATTCTTATTAAATGACAAATGAACATACCTAACATAAGCAAATGAGTATTATAATTATATATAGAATCCATATTCAATCCTACTTACCATTTAGCTTTAAGAAGGAAAGGTTGTGATGTTTAAGAAGGGGCTTGTATAAATCCATGCAATGACTATTTGACCCAAGATAGGGTATGGGTCGCCATCTTTGAAGCCTTGAGGGTGAGTTCCAAGAAAGGATACACACTTGGACTTGCAAACTTTGAGGGAGCCTATTGTAGTTGGTCTCTAGGCATCTTGGATACACATTTTCCTTATAATTACATACAAAAGCCATATTCAATTCTACTTACCATAAGAAAATGAATATTATAGTTGTATACAAAAGCCATATTCAATCCTACTTACCATTTAGCTTTAAGAAGTGAAGGCTATGATTTTTTCAAGGAGGGGCTTGTATAAATCGAAGCAATGACTATTTGTCTCAAAATAGGGTAGGAGTTAGTGTCTTAGAAGCCTTGAGGGCAAGTCCCAAGATAGGATACAGGCTTGAACCTATAAACTTTGAGGGAGCCCATTGCAGTTGGTCTCTAGGCACCTTGGATCTTCCGTCCTTGAACAAGAATAGTAATAAGATTGGATATGGGGGTATTAATGTTACAATTAGATAATTTAATCTAATTAAATAATATAGAATTCTTTTATTATGAACATCTTAGCTTAAATTGTTGTATTTTAGGACATACAATGTAAAACTTAAGTGAAATATGCAATACCTAAGTCCAAACCTATCAAGAGACATTCAATAGGATGAGCAAGTGCTTAGATTTGGGAATGGCAGGGGGACAAACAAGGGGACAATGGTGAGTGGGGGGCTTCAAAACAACACAAATCTTCTGGGTGCAAGCTATTTAAATTTTTTTATTCAATGTTGTTTTGCAACATCAAGTCCATATCAATCTAACCAAACCCTTATTCTTTAGAAACTGTTTGTAACAATTTATGGTGTTGGTGGGTCCCATAAACCATCAAAGTTAGGGTTATTGGCACAATTTAAAAAAAAAAAAAAAACAACAATTACATTTTTTTTGCACTTTTTGACTTGGATAACATGGGGGATGCTTGCATGTTTTTGATGTGTTCTAGAGACATAAATGAGTCCTTTGACGGTTGTGGGGACATGTTGGAAACACCGTTTGGCAAGTGGTGGTGGTGGAATTGCACAAGGATGTGTCCATTTGTTTGATGCAAAGTAACAAGAATCGGAATCGGCAAGGCCGAATCAAATCGTGAATCGGCCATGAATCGGAAAATTAAAAAAACCCTTGAAATTTAGTGAGTAACTTATTTCATAAACCCTTTATCGCTGATTCGATTCATTGATTCACAAAAAATCGTTTGGCTTGAATCGAATCGCCGAATCGCGTGAATCGCATGAATCGCTGTGATTCTTGGAACTATGGTTTGATGTATTGTTTGAGAAGCGTATATGGCAAAAATGTACATAAATTATTGAAGATCTCAAATATTTGTGATTATGTTTCTGTGGAATTAATAATTTAGTATTGTTGCAACTTTTACCAAATAAGAAAATCATAAATTCTTAATTTGTATCGTGCGCTCTAATTGTTTGTCAAAATGCCTCAGTCAAGTTTGAAGTCTTTGTATGTTGAAAGAAAATTGGTATGGCACATTATAATTGGACATTTCTTGCAATTGGGGATGTCTCAATGCCTGTTGCTTGTATGGGATATATGTTCTCATCCTTTAGATGTGTTTTGCAGTATTGAAGATGCATCTCCTTACAACTCTGCTATTCCAATCATCCTAAACTACTCAATGAAAATGTCACTTGGTACACAACCTTTGATGTCTATATACACAATTTACACTGTAATTATCATCTCTTGTGCATTCATTTATAAAATTATATATACTAACATAAATATAGTTTTTTCTATTTCTCTTTTGCCCCATTTACTAAAGTTAACTCAGATTTGTCCCAGGGCCTTTGAGCTACAGTATGAAGACTAAATGTGTTCTAGGCTTGCAAATAAATTTATTTTCACCAAATGAGATACAAAGTGGAATATGCGAACATGTAGGGGAAACTTTGCCAGCAATTGGACCGGTATAGTATAGCTAGAAAAGCTTCAGGTAAAATAGAATGTAGAATTAAGTGAAGACTTCTATTTCAAGCACTGTCTCTTAATCACTTGAAAGAGCTAGAAACTTCAGCCTTAACAACATTTACTATTAAAAGGATTTGAAAGATGAATGCCTTCTATTCCTTTTTTCATCCTTCAGAGGCCATTGGTACAGTAGGATAAGATATATTAGTTAGTAATTGACATTAACTCTTTACAAAGAAAAGCTATGTGGTAACTGGTATGTGATTAATTATTTGTGTTTGTCATGTCCCCATTTTGGAGGCAATTTGATTTAATTAATTAAATTAATTACTTTATCCAAAATAATGAATATTTTATGAGGATGACTAATTAATTATTTTAATTAAATAAATAAGTGGTATTAAGTTAATTATTTATAAAGTTATCAAATAAATAAATATTAAAAGGTAACTTTATATTTAATTAATTTAATAAAGTGACTTGAATTATAAAATATTTTATAAAGTCACTTAATTGATAAAATAAAATAATGTTCTAGAAGCTTCTGGAGAAAGTGGAGAAAAAGAATAAATAGGCACCCTGGGCTTCATTCTAATCATCCAGTTGTTTATTTCTCTCTTGACATCAAATTGTGATTCAGTCACATAGTCTATTGTGGAGCCAAGTGGTTTCAGATAGTCAGTTGATCTTTGGAAATGAAAACTCTCTTGGATTTGCATAATTGAGGAAGTGAAATATCTTCTGAAGGGTTGCACATTTGGAGGTGATACTTCAGTCACTTCAGCTAGGGCATCATTGGGCCTAAGGCCATTTTCAACATTTCAGCATTTCAAGAGGCATTTGTAGCAAAGCCGAAATTATTGGAGGTCATTTCTAGCAGGTCTGAAATTATAAGAAGCCATTTTAGAGCAAAACCGAAAAAGCAGGCCAAAAAAGCAGTTCGAAAAAGCAGGCCGAAAAAGCAGAACCAAAAAAGTAGGCCAAAAAAGCAGCTCCGAAAAAAAGCAATTCGAAAAAACAGTTTGAAAAAGCAAAATGAAAAAAGCAAATCCGGAAAAAGCAAGTGGAAAAAGCAGATCAAAAAAAAAAAAAACAAAGCAGAAGGGGCAATATTGAAGAAAATTATTGCAGCAATCTACAATCAGGTTCTTCACTTCTCATTTGGCATATTTTCTGAGAAATGTAGGTTTTCAGCTGAGTACAAAATATAGCTTCAGCACTTCACTATTTCACATTGTACTTGTCTTTGTTTGCCATTTGGCATTATTGGTATCAAAGGAAGGCTAGGATTTTACAATTGAAAGAGCATTGTAATTTTTAGACTATCTATATTGCAAACCTAGAGTTTGATGATCAGCTTATTAGTTTGCATGCCAATTGTTTGACAAAATGTCAATTCGTTGTAAGTTCTCTTTTTGGCATAAATAATGTTATAATTTTGCGTACTAAGTGTTTATATTAATGACACTTGGTTGTAAGTGCATTAATGCCATCTTAGGTTGCATCCAAAGTATTTGTCATAATCACTAGTTGCTGTAGCTGCATATTGCAAGTAGTTAAGTCTCATATTTGTATTGAATATTGTCAAAATTAGTTGCACATTCATGTTAGGTCATTGTTTAGACAATCTGGAGTTTTTTTTGTAAGCATTCTCTTTGATGCAAATCAAAACAAGAGTCATTGCAGCAATCTGAAAAGTTATATCAGTCATATGACCCCTTGTATGCAAAGTGTTTGACAGAATTCTTCGAGCCTTCAATCAGCATTTTAAGGTTAGAATTGAGCAGGATTATTACAGTGGTATCATAGCTCGCTTGCAAAGTGTTTGACGAAATGTCAAACCACTGAAGTATAAAGTTTTTTGGTGTTTGAAGAAGTTATAACCTGTTGGGGTTATTACAGTGTTCCTTGATAATATTATACCGTCAGATTGTCCATCATATAGGAGTGGGACTGAGTGCTTCAATTGGCCTCCCGAAGTTTTTAAAATCAGAGATTTTGATGATTTTTCTGTAAGCATGGAAACAATTGTCTGAATGTTTAATCAAATAATTATGCTTGGAAACTATTATCTGAATGTTGAATTAAACAATTTTATTCTCACACAAGTTTGGGAAATTTAAGTGTATCCTGTAATGCTGAACCCGTTATTTTCTGTTAATGTAAGAAAATTTGAAGTTTAAAACTTGGCAGTGCCACATTTGCTTACCCAGGCTATCCCAATATTTACTATTTTCTTTGTTTGAAATGTGATGTATCCTTTTTAATGTAAACATTTTCTAAAAAGGAGTTGTATATTTTGCAGATCAACTGGAAAAATCCAGTTGAATATATAAGGAAATAATATAAACATGGTTTATGTATTTTAGCATTCTTATATGAAGTGACTCATCTATTTTTAGGGTGTCCTTCATATCATTGCTACTTTTCTTGGATTATATCATACTTTCTATGCCTCAAGTTCAAATGTGGAATGTTGCATTCTTTTTGCAGTGGACTGTACAGGTCAAGCCAAATTTTCATGAAGATGCTGACAAGTTAAAACTCTTGGTTCCTTTTGAGGAATGCATTCAAATAAAATCCAGCAATGCTGAAGTAGTAAAGGCCCCTGAATATATTCTTCTCACACACAATGGGCGCAGCTTCAAGTTAGTATTCTTTATCGTAACTCTCATATATGGAGTTGTTCTCCTTACTGTATACTTTATCTTTGTTGTTAAGAGAATCATCTGGTTTTTATCAACAATTTGGGTTAAAAAATTCATATATTAAAAACCTGAATTTTCAAATTCCTAAATTTTATGTGTTTTGAAAACTTTAGGTTGAGTTTTATACATGCATACATAGTTGAAATTAGTTTTATTCTTATTCAGGGGAATGCATACCTAAACTTAAAGAACAAATGCAAGACGTGCATTGATGGATGCCAAATCCATTTACCTTAATGAAATACATTTACAAGATCAATTATGAGAAAACCTTTCTTTAGTTCTTCAATTCTTGTTCAGTGTAGCTCTGGTTTGCTATTCTTATTCAGTCTACCTACAAGCATTGGACAATTTCTGCAAGGTCAATATGCTTGTAAATTAGTCTTCTTTTTATAAAAGCTATCTTATGTGATAATTATATTGTTAAACACCTATGGCTTGTAGGGATCTGTCCTTGCCTGTATCCTTCTTTTGTTTATAGTTGAATCTTTTGTAGTCTTTGTGACCATTATCCATTCAGCATACGATTTCCTTTGCACATTTTATTTATTTATTTCTCTTTATTATATTATATTTAATGTCATCTAATGTTTTGAGTGCCATTTGACTGCTTAATGATGAAGATTGATCATAAAAGATCTTTCTGAAAACAGCTTCTGGCGTAGATTGATGATAAAAAATCTTACACAATCTAAACCAGAAGCTGTTTTCAAAAATTGTAATGGATTGTGGAAAATTGATAACACTGATCATAAAAGACCAGATATGTAATTCTCAATTTTTCTTTCTTCTCTTTTATTTTATATTCTTGAGTTATGGAATGGCTACTGCTCCTCTTTGGTCACATCTCCTATTAGAGGGATGGATGCATATTCTGAGCTTTTTCACTAATATAAGAGCTACTTTGGCCTTGGATGTTAGGTGTTATCCTTGTAGAAGTATTTTCCTAACCTTGGCACTTCCTATTGAGCACTATCAGATCTTCTATCAACCCCTACATAGTGATAGCTGATGGCACTGACAACTTAATCATTTCTAATCCAGACAGTGTTTCTTAATGCTCTTCATATTTCTTGTGTGGCTGCTCTTTGCTCTTGGGGGTTCTTCCTGTTTATTAGATATCTGTGCCTATTTTTTGATCATTTTTTGGTGGTCCCCTATTTCAATTAGATGTTAGATGCAAGGCACATGTGATGCATATTATGATATTTCTAGAGGTTGCTTTCAGGTGCCATATTTAGCCCATCACGAACACTCCAATCTCTAATCTTAGCTACACATCGATAACCTAGTAGCAGGTCTATGGATTCCACAAGCACCTACGAAACAATATTTTATAGACATGGTGAATGTGAAATTCACCTCACAAACAACCCTATGATGCAGATAAATTCTAATCCATCACAACAATTTATTATAACATATACACATCCAATCAAATCGTGCATTGAAAAGGATAAACACAGAAGGTATCACATCCTCTTTATTGTGTTTCTCCAAATTTATTGGTGTGCTAGACCAGTTCAATTTTAAACTGATTCTATATATCACATTACTAAGATGTCAAGTGCAAAACATGCCATCTGTCCAAATTTCTTAAATTTATCTGGTTTATTCTCAAGTCATGCATTAGTTCAAGCCAGGACCACACTAGTACACACGTTGCTTGTAGATTCTTAGAAAGTCATGTTATACATTAAAATCTTCTTTCAACAACATCTACACCATTATTGTTTTCAAGCTCAACTATTATATTTATCAACGGGCTGTAGTTAGGGTTTGATCATTCAAAGTTCAGGCCTTTTTAAATGAAGAATTGAGACTGTGAAGTGTGTATTAGTGTCTGGGTCAATTAATTTGAACTGCTTATATATTTAGTGGAGATTGAATTTCAAATAGTTTCCTAGAGAGAAATTCTAAATGAATGATCTTCCATGATCCATTTATCTCATTTCTAGGTTTTCTAGTGACATAAGTATTCAATTCTCGAGGGTTATTTTCCCCTGTGACAATATGTTAATTGCCATTGAATTTTTTTTTCATAATGATACTTATTCCAACTATTAGGATTGTAAATAATAATATAAGAATCTACTTCTAATTTCATAAACATTACAGGTTCCCCTATTTTATCATCATTTTCTCAATCAGGCTATATACAATTGTATTCTCAATATTGAACTATGTTTTGATCTTAGTTACCGGATTTGCCTGAAACAGGCCGGATTTGGATTTGGATCCGATCTGGCTCCTGATTCAGACATGGTTTTGTGAGAATTTGGGCAGGATCTGTGATCTTGCTTGTGGATCCGTGGCCCGCAAATCTAGACCGATCCACAGGCAGGATCAGGGATCCTACTTGGATCCTGTGCAAATATGGGTAACAAAATGAGTGTCCCGCACAGATCAGTACCCGGATCCTGAACGAATTAGTAACAGCGTGAATATAATTGCTGCTCATGACTACCCCTCTTGAAAATCCATTTGATGATTGAAATCACAAGAAACTTTTGCTAATTGAAATCCATTTTCTTGAAAATCCATTTGCTGATTGAAATCAAAACCTTTAGTCTTGATTCTTTTATGATTGAATCATCTTACAAACTTTAAGTCTAATGATCTATATTTTGAAATTTCATATTTTAATTTTGTAATTCAGTAATTCAATGTATTATGTGTTGGTTTTCTTTATAATCATGAAAATAGATCAGTGATCAAGTATAATAGATTCATAGATCCATACTAGAACCATAGACTCATACTATGAAATGATTTGGTTTTAGAATTATGTATAGTTCTCTCATTTTTTAGTATGTATAATGCATATATATTATTCACACACATATATTCACGAATCCTAATTGGGAAAAAAAATTGTGAATCCACAGATCCAATTCACGTGCCCAAATTTGATTTGTATCCCTAATCGGCAACTAAGTTTTTGATACATTGAATCAAGTGTATGCCAATCAATTTCAGAAACAACTTTTATACCAATTACAATTTGATGGGCAAAATATAAATTACAACTAGGCTTATTGTAATTGCTCGTGTCATGTTAATCATTATTCGAGCTGTGTTCATAACAATCCTTACCTGAATTAGTTGGATTATACATACTAATCTGCCAATCTAATTCTCATGTCATGAAAATGACCGGTATCCCTGTTTTGTCACTTTTTTCCAGTCAGGCATTATACATTTACTAAGATACAATGAATTAGATTTAATTTAATCATTTATTTCATATTGGTAATCTTTTACAAATATTTGACTCATAGGAGCATCGAAATGAGAGGAATACAAGCTCTTGCAAGGACAATAATGAGGCTAATACTAGCTTCTTTCAAGCAACACACTAGAAATTTTTTATGGAAGACCGAGAATCACAACTTAGAAATACACCTTATAACCTAAAAATAGGGCATAACATAGATGGTGTTTTTCAATAAATTCACGTAGATAATATCAATAGCTTAATTCCCTATTTGTGAATCCGACGAAGTTCATACAATTAAGAATAAAACCCACTATTAATGTCTTGGATGCTTAAAAAGTGGCAAAAAGTAAAGAAAACAGTTTTTAGGGAATGCAGTAATTATTGGTTTCTTAGATTAGCACAGTAGGCAATACCCACAAAATCTCTATGAAGATGCTCAAATGGCTTTTAGATGAATCCAAATCATGAATATTGTCAGATAGTAAAAATACCTACAAAAAGATTGTCATTTTAATACACATACTTGTTGGCCACCTTTGGGTGAATGAATAAGTAGGAGGGAAAGCAATGAGGAATGATGGTGACATTAATAGGGAAATGATTTTATTATTACATTGTACAACTCACTTGTCGTTAATGCAAACATAGTGAGATGTAGGAGGGTTTTTCTAATTTTACATATTTGTAGTGCAATAGTAAAAAATGTTTGAACGTAATTTTTTTCAGAAAGTTTTTATTTATTTATTTATCTGTTGTGCCTTGTGTGATCTATCATGGGTTTGTTTGATGTGAATGTGTAGATGCTTGATCACATTTTGGTCAAATACCCCAGGGCCTCACATACTAGACTTGAATTTGGGCCACATGTATGTATTGTACTTGGATCCATAGTAACGAGACTCGTTCCGAGTCGGGCGAGTCGTTCGAGTCGGCGAGTCAAGTTGCCTCAATTGGGTCAAAATGACCTGTGACCTTGGCTTGGGTCAACAGAGCTGACTCACCTGACTCGCCTAACTCGGCTGACTTGGCAAGGTGACTCGGCTAACTTGCCTAGGTGACTCGGTTGACTCATCTGACTTGGCTGATTTTTATTTTTTTTGCCTTTGTAATTACATAATTGATATATGTTATGTATGTGATCAAATTACCTTTTATTTTATGATGTTATTGTGTCTTTAATCTTTATTCGATAATGGGTGCATGGAATTAATTAAAATCCAAAAAAATCTCTAAATTTCAAGGGTTTTATCAGTTCACCGAGTCACTGCCGAGTCAAAGGTGAGTCCAAGCTGGGTCACAAGTCAAGTTACCCTTGCTGAGTCCGAGCCGGGTCCGAGTCTCGTTACTTTGCTTGTATCCAAGCATGCCCATTGACAAATTGAATGCTTAGTGAATAATCCATGGAAAAGAAAACAAAGAAGCTTTCCCACTATAAATTTAACCTTGCTTGTAAGTTGGGGAAGTTTCCAGTTACTAGCAAACAAAACATGAAATGAATTAGCTAAAATAGAAACCGAGACTATAGGCTAAGAGATTCAAATCTTACTTTGGAACGAAAACAAGCTACAAACAAGTGAAGTGCTGCCTTTTCACCATTTTTGAAGAAGAGCTTGCATGGTTGAGAGCCAAGACCAACAGACTCCTTGGCTTCTATATAAAGATGCTTGGCTTTTGTTTCTTTGCCCCTCTACTTCTTGGTGGAGGTGGAAATAGTATCTAGAGATGGGAGGGGGAATCCACTGCCTCATAGAAACATAAATTTAGTATGAAGAATTTGTAGGCACAAACCTTCAATCTTACAGTTGATCACCCTTTCTCAAAAAAACTGATATCCCTACCTCGTAGAAACCTATCTGTGGTAATTTGATTATGAAATTGTAATTGCTTTGGAGGACAAAAGATAATTTTCAAATTCATTGCAATTCAATGAATGCGAATCCCTTAATTCCTCCTTGGTTGAGAGGAAGCTCCCACTATTAAGCTCACAAGTTTTGGAGGTCACTTTTTCGCCAGGCGCTAGCCTCTTTGTCATTCACTGATGAAGAAATTTGGGCTTCGTTAGTATGATCAATGCTGATTTTGTCATGGTTTCTTCAAATGACGTTGCGGTCCAACTTTTGTTTATTTTTGAGATATGCTTTTCTAGCTAAATATTCCTGGGGACCTTTAGAAACTTTTGACAGTGCTTTGCAGGTGATGGAGCCAAAATTCTTGAGTCTCCATTCTAATTTGAAGAGTACAGCATAGGGGCAGCATTAAGTTCTTTGTGACTCCAACTCCTGTCACCTCCAATTTTGTCTACCTAACAAATGCCTCTTTTCAACCATGTATCCTCTTTTAATTACCAAACCAGGCTGCTAATATTATGAGTTTATATAGTTCCTTCCTGTTCTAAACCGTGTATGGCATTTCTCCATTCAGCTAAGTAGGCATTTTACAAGACAAATCATTCATTCATTAGTTACAGAAAATACACCAGCTATCTTGAGGACTGAATGTAATTAATTCTCTTCTGTATGATAAATCACTGAAAAGCATCAGATTAATGTTACAAGATTATATGACCACGTGAGAAACAAAAATTCTATTACTTCTGAGGCCTTATTGATATCAGACATCATTACAAGGATCAGATCAAGACACTGTTCATATAAGTAGAACTGATAGTCTTGAAAACCAGAGGGTGCCTGAAAAAGTCATTGTGATGGATGTCTCACTGTATATATCTAAATGAAAATATACTACCATCTGCTTCAGTATTCTGGAAATCATGAACAGTATTGAGGAATCTGTTTTGTTACATACACTTAGCTTATCCTGAAGGGGGGCTTGAGGAGAATGCAGAATATGTTGAAAGAGATGATGAGTTTGACATGAAGCCTAATGCAGAGAGGGTATCGAACTAAGCGAGTTGCCTTTGGCCACTGATGTAAATCCCCATACAAATAATGGCATCAGACTCTCAGGGAATCACAATAGTAAAAAATTGTTATCAAATGTGAACAATGAGAGAGATAATCGGTTGAGAAAAAAAAGCAACAGCACTGGAAGGCAGTGATAAATAATATAGAACGATATCAACCAAAATTCCACCATCGATGATTGTTCCTTGTTTGCGTTCAAATGAAGTTACTGAAATGGCGTCGATACCCATCAAAGCATGCTTGAAAGCATATATTCATCATATATCTATGGCAGAATCACTATACCCGACATCCATTCACCGCGATAAACAAGGGAATTGCAGATTTGAAACAGTGAAGTGGAGATAGATAAATCTTTAATACCAGTAAACAACGATAACAAATATTGAAGGCCTTCATGGTATGAAGGCACAAGAATTATGATGAAGGAACACCAACACTACCAGAAGTGGCAACCAGAGGTATCGGGAATTAAGTCAGAAGCCTTGCTATTAAAGATATTGATGAAGCATATCCAAAAAAGGGATCCTGTGCACAAGCAAATTCTTTGCCGGCATGAGAGATGGGATTAAAGTAAAATTAGGGGGCCGATGAACTTCATATAAAGTTGATAATATTATAGCCCGATAATGTAAAATTAGTTGGTGCGATTAAAAGTAAAGAAGTATAAATTTATGGTTCATAGTTTAGAAGAGATGTAATTTATTTATGAAGAGACGTGACTCTTGAATATTTAAAGTACAATAATATGGGGCGGCAGTGAGTAAACAAAAATAGGAATTCAATATTCGACAACATTCATATTTTGAAGAAGCTTTTTATATTACTTGTATGGAGGAATAAGGGCTATAATATGGCTTTGCAGTATGAATTCAATTATATTATTTTAATAATAAAATAAAATGTTCTTTGTTTATTATTAAAGGCGTGGAGATTTAAACTGTAGATGAATCGTCCTTTGTAATTATTTTTTAGAATTTGTATACAATTTAAATGTCAGATAAGTGGACATGGTCATTTAGCATTTTAAATTTGATCATTATAGATATTGTGAAGTATTAAGTTTTTTCCGTATTTGTGTCTAGTTTGTCTCCCTACTAGAGGAGTTAAAGTTCAATCTAGACTAATTTAAGATTGTGTATATATTTGATCTATCACATCTTGATTATTCAATTGTTGGTAGTAAAGTGTGTAAAACATTATAAAGTTGTGCATGATAATTCACTGAAGTTGTCTCTATTGCCCGGATGAGCAAAGGCATTGGTCTTTTTATTATTGAAGTCAGAAAATCTATAACTTCCTACAAGCATTAAATTCATTATTAACAAACCTTATACAAAACATTCAAACACTCAGCATCCAGTTTCAGTTTCATCGAGTTCAAGGAACTTGCCAGTCGGAGAACTCCAAAGCTTAAATTCGCTTTAGAAAAGCTCTGAACCAAGTGACCAGGTTCGAGGAGAAGGTTTACCCACCTAGGTGTAGCGAAGCCTGAAGTGCAGGGGAATTGAGAATTATTCCCGTTCGTTGGCCAAAATTGATTGCTATTGCAAAAGTGGCAAGCTCTTGGATTTCCAATTTGCAGTTTTGAGAACCAACAACAGGGGCAACCAATAGTGGGACTTGTAGTCAAACTGGTGGTTTATACCCTTCTCCACTTCGACAATTCATTAGATGTGTCATTTAATGTATTTTAGTTTTGAGCCTGAACTTGTTGAGGCTTAAGTTCAACCTCATCCTCACACATACCATGGAAACTCATAGTGACATTGCAATAATTAATATAAATTTTTTAAGTTGATTTAATTTTAAAGCTAAAATTTAAATTATACATAATAGAATGGATTAAGACACAAATTTTCTTTTTGTTCTCTTATTTTAGGTTGCATGAGGAGAAATGCAGGGATACATAAATAAAAATAAATTCTGATTTCGTATTAGTTTTTCTTATGTTGTGTTGCACAAATTGTAAAAGCAGATGATGCAGAAAAATTAAACTCCTTATTTGACAAAGAACATAGGGAAACCTCCTCTTAAAATGTGATAACATTTCTTTGTTGATGTACTTTTGGGACTTTATTATTAACTAATTGTTACCGTTCTACTGATTATGATTGGTAGTACAAGCAAGTATCTTGAGCGTGGATCATTCATGAATAATTGATGTGCATCTCATGATGGATCTTGTAGCACTTTCTATTATTAAACTACCCGAGTTATTGAGCATAGGTGAGTAATGTTCATAGTCATGCTTCTTGTGCGGAATATCCAACACACTGCCTCAAAAGAGAATGAATCAAATACAAGTCTTGCAACTTCAGATATATTTCCTGTACTCATGCCCAAGGAAAAATATATTAAGTCGCCCTTTTAATAAAATATGGTCATTTAAGATATTGTTTGTGTTATTTTCTTAGCTTAATTGACAAAGGTGACATGCCATCAATCCAATCCAAATTCAAAAGCTCTTTAGGCAGAAGGTTCAATTGTGGTCTTGTGATCAAAATCGTTTCCTCATCCGCTAGGTTTAAAATGCCACAAAGATGAATTTGAATGCCACAAGGATGAATTTGTGGCTTTGGGCTGTTGTTTTGAGCTTCAAAGATTGCATGTAGTGGAACCTTTTATAATTGACCAGGACTTCTGGTGACTAGAGTACATTGTGTATGACATTTGATGTTGAGGATATTGACAGTATTTAGCTGATACTGATAGTATTGATTGGACATACTAGGTTATGCAAGCTAGTTTCTTGGCTAAGTTACCATATTTGCTGGTCGACCATGGAATTTGCAAGTCGATTCAGTCGAAATTCGAATGTGGTGCAAATTCAGCCCAAAATTGTTTATTGTTGGAGTAATTCGTTGCCAAGTTGCAATACAGGACCTTGGGTGAATGTCAGTTGAATTTGACCAAGTTTTAAACTTTTTTGGCAAGTTGGAATCGAATTTGGCTTTGTTTGGGCGAATTTGGGCATCCTTTGTGTCAATTTTGTCTTCATTACTGTTTTTTAATATTGTTTTTCATCTTTCTTGAAACACGACACACAACAGTTGTATCTTGTGCCTCCCTTAATTTTTTTCATACTCCTTAATACACTGCACGAGGATAGTAGACAGACGACTGTTAAGCAAAAAAATATGGCTATTCATTGTGGTTTGTGGGATATGTGGACAATACTAAGTTGTTATAGTATAATTTATATATAACACGTCCATGTTTAATATATCTTCAGATTTATAATTTTATATTTATGTAATAATATTTGATTAATATATATAGTTTGTATGTTATGTGTATATCTTCAGATTTATAATTTTATATTATATAATAATATTTGATAAAGGTATATGTAGTAGGAATGCACATGATTGTATCACCCTAATTCACACACTTGAGTTGGTAGAGCTATAATGGTGTATGAACTTTTATTTGCTGCAGTATCAATACGAATATATATATATATATATATATATATATATATATATATATATATATATATATATATATATATATATATATATATATATTCGTGTTCGGACAAACCCAAAACGAACCTGAACCCAGCCCAAATTTTTTTGAGCGAATGTCAAACCCGTATATGGACCCGAATCCGAATGGGCAACTTAGTTTTTTGGTGTTAAGTTTAATGTTAGTTTATTTGGTTGAATCCCTTGAACTGCCAAAACCTCGTTATCTCCTTAATATAATTTTGGGTTTAACAAAATGAAGACATATTGGTGCTAGTTTCCAGTATCAAATTTAGAGGATATGGAAAGATAAGGAATTGTTATAGGAAGCTATTTCATTTCTGCAATTCAGTGCAAGGGACTCTGTATATTTTGAGATGTTTGTATACTAATTCAGTTTTTTACTTCAGCATTCTTGTAGATCCAACTTCTCTTTCAGAAGGATTGCACTACTTCGAAGTCTATGGCATTGATTGTAATGCCCCATGGCGTGGACCTCTTTTCAGAGTACCTGTCACAGTAATGAAACCTTTATACACGAAAAAGGATCTACCAGCAATTTCTCTTTCTGGATTGTCATTTGTAGCAGGTCAACTTTTCTTTTTTAGTTTCAACTATTAAGTTTTTGGATTATTTTTGAAATTTGAATCTCGCTCTTCAGTTTTTAATTAAAAAAGATGGGCTGTAGTGTGTGTGAAGGTCAAATCTTTGAGGATAGTTTTCTTGTCAAATCTAGTGAGATAATGGAATATATTTTCTACACAAGTCTTACATAGAGAAATTCTGTTTTGTGAGTGTTAATTGTTGATATGTAAATATTAAAAGAAAAAGAATGATTTTTGTTCACATTATAACTTGCAAGTGGACAACTAAATTAGTTAATGTTCTTCCTGGAAACTTTTGAATCATTTTTTCGAGTAATTGAAGTAAGAAAAAATCTGTAACCAGATATAGATTATACACTTATGGATATAGGGGTCATTAGCTACCCATCTTGTGGAATCTGAGCCATCATTGGTGAATGTTGAAGTTCTTTTTGTTGCTTTAGATATAGAATGCATCATTATAACTAGCATTTGCACTGCTGGGTGTACATTTTTTGTTAGTTCATATTGTAGGTGCTATTATGACAATAGTTATAGTTGGTAGAAAAATGTAGTTAATCAGCTTGCATGACTATTAAATGTGGTCCATTGACATTACAATGACACTTAGAAGTGCTGTTGGTAATCAATTTTCATTTACACATTGCATACACAGAAATGCAACATAATAAATGTCTTTCACTTAAATAATACTGTTATGTGTGTGATTGTCAGTATTTTAGAAGATAACGCAGATGATTTTATTTGTAACATGTTGGTTGACTGACAAAAGAAGGTTGGTTCTGGCTATTATTGGATGCACTATCCATTATGGGAAGATTTAAGGGAAAATACCTTCTCTCAAGGATAAGTTTTGGGTAAGGAGATCCTAATCAAAAATATTAAGATGGATGAAAATCTATAGAGGACAACTCTCAAATGAAAAGGTGAGGAATCTCAGGCTCTGCCTTGAATGGTTGAAAAAAAGAGACTTTTCCCACTGTATGTGTTTTTTAATCACATTATCGCTGTAATGTCCCCATTGGTTGCCAGCATCAGAATTTCAGGGATTAGCTTAATATTGGATTCTTGTATGCTAATGAGGATGGTTAGAGAGTCTTCTGAGGATTGATTCATCTCCAACATTCATTGATTTATGGATTTGGCCTTCGTTTGATGTCATTTGGACTCCATTTGCCATACTGTGTATGGTAAGTCAGGGGTAATAGAGATGGATCCTTTCTATTTTTAGAAAGTGTATTTGGTCACATGGGGAATTATGAGGAGAGATTCTTGTTTCAGATGGCATGACAATCAAACAAGTATTTCAAGAAATATTAAAGTTCAAGTGACTTAAGTGATTTATTTAAATATTTTAATGTTATCAAGTTATAAAGTAACTTAAGTGACTAAAAGTCAAAATTGACTTTTAATCCCACATTGTCTAGTTGTTTGTGTCTTCCCTCATATCGAGGTTATAAGAGTGTGGAGCTACATTGGGATGGAGACGATGAAATGTGTTATTTTCTCAAATCCTAAGAGTTGTTTAATTGTGATTGGATATTTCCTAAGGACGAAACCCCTAGAGGAAAAGAGTGAGACTAGATGCAAACCTAGTATCTCATATTGTCTTTTTAGAACTGAGATTCAGACTGATATTGAGCTATAGGAAGTTGGAGTTCCACAGCAAGAAGGAGAGCAGGAGATTGAAATCTACACAGAGTTCGTGCACGTATAGGACATTGTCCAGCAGTATTGAGCTTGTTTGGCAGGCAAGGTTGGCAGATGTTCATAGTTGAGAAGTAAATACAGCAGTTAAATTCATTTACAGTGGCATTGATTCACATCACAGACTGGCAGCAGCTTGGCACGTATATGACATTGTCTGATCATTTGGAGTTTGGATGGCAAACAGAATGGATTGTCATACTAGTCGAGATAGTGTTGGTGGACTTTGCGTCAGCCAAGATCCATATTATCCAAGATCTTCTCTGTCTACATTCTCCTAGCAGTGAGACGGCAGTAGCTTTGCACGTGACAGTGAGCAGCAGCAGACGGGCACTCCAAGCTCTACCACGGTTACACTTCACATGGGTCACCTTCAATACAGCGATAACAGATAGGAGTGGACGTTCAGAACAGCTGGCAGATTGATTACGGAAGCCACATTTTCAGTTGCAGAGAGTTCACGGATCAAAGACACCACGCTGTGACAGATTACCATCAGCTGGTGCACATTGGAGTAACTGGGAGTTAGCAGTCTTGAACTGAGATCATTAAAGATATGCTGTAGACAGTAGCACAGTTCCTCAGTTATCTGTGATTTATATCAGGTTCTCTTTATCATTTGTTTGTGTTGGTAACTTGTGTTAGTAATGTAAAGATAGATTAGTTTGTTGGGATACAGTCAGTGATTACTCCTTCATGGTTTCAGATAGATTAAATGTTGTATGAGGTCTGCTGTAGTGGAGAATAAAAAAATTCAGAACTGAGATTTCTTGAGTTTTCATATTGCTTGCACATTCCTTTGGTCTCGTTACTATATTCCTGAGTCGGATTTCTTACAGCAGTATCCAAGCTTAAAACCCGGGTTACATGCTAACTGTTTGACTAAATACTTCTAGCCCAAACTTGATCTCCTTGATTAGAGAAAGAAGGGATTATTACAATCGCTCTCTATTGCTGAGTGAATCAAGAGCCATTAAATTTTCAAATTGTCTGTCTGATCGGCCAAAAGAAAATACAGGGTTAAGAAAATAACTATAAGGTTTCAACAGTTGATGAAATTAAGATAACAAGGTTTGATAAAAATCTGTATTATTTTTTAACTTCACTATTTCAGATCACACTCAGTAATGCACATGCAGGATTGACACAAATATGACTTTTGTAATTAGAAAAATCATAATTCAAAAAAATGGCGATATATCGCCATAATCGCGATATATCGCAGGTCAAACAGATAGCCGATTAAAACGTTGAAATATATCGGTGAGGAGTTTTTGCAAATAACATGGCATGGTTTTGCAGAAAATCTCGCAAGAAATCGCGAAGTTGGCTTGTTAAATTCGGTGAATGAAACAGCAAAACACGTTTTAGGTTTTGCTTCCGTCATTTTAATTAAATTGTCAAATGTTTGTGTAATTGTTTTTGTGACATCAGTGACTGCAAAGATGGCAGATGAGATTACTTCATGCATTTGTCAGCACTTGCGATTCATTGGCACCTGTAAGTTGTTGCACCCGATGACATTAGGGATTTTAAACTGTTGCACCCGACGACATTAGGGATTTTAAACTGTTATACTATAGTGTATGTTTTATAGTTCATCATTTATAGCATTATAAATTAGGGTATTTAGATTTTTTTTTTTATATAGTTTTATTTATGAAAGATATGTTTTAATTTGTTATGTTTAGTAATGAGTTTATAAATTATGGTAATATTGAAAACTCTTTTTAAATTTAAAATAAAATTCTTGTTAAATTTTATTTTTTTAATTATTATAAATTTATTTAGTAAAACTCTTATCCTTGTATAGCTAAATAGTTTTATAAAAAAATTATACAATAAATTTGACAAGGGTTTCTTACCAATAGACTTAGATATTTGTTTATATTTTATATTATCTAACAGACAAATTTACCATATTTGAAATATATTGGTAATATCAATATATAATATATTTAGATAATAAATATTTGTATATAAAATTAAAATATATTTATTGTTTAAATTTAAAATGTAAATAATAAGTAGCTAACATTAGGAGTCAGGACTATGACTATTAATTTGCGATGTTTGTGTTGATATGTATTTAACTCTAAACTTTGATTTTTATATAGAGAAATCTGGTATACATTCTTCAAATTTGGTGTATCAGTGCATATTTTTAAAAAATTTATATTTTCAAATGTTTGATAAAAGTGCCGATTTATTGCCGAATTTCTTGTCAAGTTTTTGTCGATTTCGAGTTTTTCAAAAATTTTGGGCCAGCCAAGATATTGTTGATACCGAGTTTTTAAACTATGAGAAAAATCATGTTCTTAAAGCTAGGCCTTGGAGAATTTTTCATTGGGAGTAATGGACGTTGCAGATTAGATCAGTTTTTCATTGTTTTATGCCACCCTGTAGATTTATGTAAGATCTATTAAAATTTTTAAGTGTTGATATGAGCAGTACTTTGAACTCAAGATTTAAAAACTTTGAAATAGAAATGGAATCAAGAAACAATGGAAATCATTTGGGCGATCCATTGTTGAGTTGATGTGCAGCTGTAGACAATGTTGGAGACATATAGTTCTTTCATGCTTTGACAGTGTTTTACTTTGTCTCTTTGAAGACATCTCAGAGTAGGATAGTATGAGGTAAACGACTCTTTAAATCTTTGCAGAAAGCTTCTTGAGTTATAAACCTCTGTAGCTACTATAAGCTATAGAGAAAATATATGATAATTTACACTGTACATCGTTTCTCATTTTGGGGTGTTTTGATAAGAGAAATAACTACCCATCTGGTTTGTTCTTTGCCTTGGCTGTGAGCACAAGGCTAGTAATAGCATTTGTCTCACACATGAGACACTTGGATTTATGAATGAATGCTAGTAATTTAAATGAACAAGTGTACTGCTATCTAAAATAGAGACAACAAATGTGGTGCAAAAGAGATTTTGAAAGGAAAAACAATTGCAAGCAAAGATGAGGTAAATGCAAAGTACCCCGTTAGATGAACAAATAAAATTAATGCAAAGCTTGATAAGATTATTTATTTTCAACTTAATTAATGAAATTGTAAAAACATGCAAATGGGCCTGAATAATGTTTTCAATAATACAATTATAGGATCAACCATTATTGAGAGATTTTGTTCTCAAAGCACTTATTTGTAAGGTTACAAGCTGCCCAAGTTTTAAAATATAGTATATTCATTATTTTACCCAGAAAATTGCTGTTTTAAAGTGAATTGAAAATTGCTGTTTTAAAGTGAATTTTTAAAACCTTGTATAAGCAAGAAAGAAAGAACTTTAAAGTTCAAATTAAGCTAAATGAATCTTTATCTATCAACTAT
Source organism: Cupressus sempervirens (assembly GCA_028749045.1). Lineage (NCBI taxonomy): Eukaryota > Viridiplantae > Streptophyta > Pinopsida > Cupressales > Cupressaceae > Cupressus > Cupressus sempervirens. The sequence continues at coordinate 484,843,347 of CM053786.1, forward strand.
CTGGAAGCAATTTAAAAGTAGGCCCTCAAGTTCTTTATCTAGAAATATATCCTCTAGAAACAAGTACTGCTAGAAAGTCATTGCGAAAAATAGGAATTTGATGAATAAACACCCTTTTTGATTCTTAAGCAACATTTTGTTCTAAAAACTGTGGGGACCTCGGAAGATGATTTCATCAAACTGTAACTATCTTTACCCTTTCACAAGTTGAGAAATAGTTCCTCCTAGGGCTTCTTCTTCAGTATTAAAACCTGAAGATCAAAACCCTACAATGATCATTCCTAGGTTTTGAAAAGGCTGAAAACTTGAAGTTGAATTTGAAACACTTGCATGATGATATGGTTGAAAATTAAATTTGAAGCAGCCAAACTTTAGTGAAAGATCCCTGATGGATCTCTTCTGTTGATCTGCTGTAATTTTATTATTTTTAAATTTGTTTTCCCTGTTTAATAATATTTTCTTGCAGAGCTAGACAGAAGTTGCAGAAGGGTTTGAGTGTTTTATGTTTTTGATGATTTTGCAATGAGTAATAATAGAAGTACAATAACCTGAACCAGTTCTGAAAATATATTTCAAATACAGCCAAAGTAATTTCGCTTCAAGCAGATTTTTAAATATAAAACCTAGTTTGTAACCGGATGAAGATTTACAATAATATCCAGATGATTACAACCAAAGATAAACCCAACCTAAAAGTGGGAAGAAGAAATATGAACCCAAAAAGAAGATATGGCTAGATTCCAGCTCTCTAATGCTGCACGTGGGAAAGAATATGGCTGCCAAGTGTTGCCGTACAACTGCAAAGTGTCCACACGTGGATAGAATGCCCAAATCCCAGCTGAAACTTTGATTCAATACTGTGTTCCCAAGAAGAAACAATGCACAATCTCCAAGACGCCTCTGACTGCAACAAATCCAAATCACTGTTTTGGGGGCTATGTCCCAAATAGGCAAAGCAAGTGGGGTTGGTGTCCTAAGTGCTGAAAGCTCAATCAGAGCCCAAATCGCAAATCCAAGATGTAATATGTCAATAATGAATTAGAACTTTCTCTTTATCTCCTTATAACCCACCATACTTAGCTTGAACCCTAAAAATGTCTCCATGTGGCGTTGGGTTATAAAATAATATATTTCTCATTTTTAAAGTGGTCAAGTATCCAGAAATTGACCTTTTTCCCAATAGAATGAAATCCGTTCACCAATATGCTCTCAGTCAAAAGAGAAATATTTAGAAAAGTTCAAGACCTTTCCAACGAGCTATTACACCAAGGGATACTCATCCGGATGAGGCCAAGAAACCCCTTATTACTCCAAAATGGCTATAACTTAGCCTTATTTAAATTATTAAAAATGCTAACTTAGGAGAATATTTAAATATATTAAAATATTTTCCAAATAGTGAAATGATAGCTCAAAACACCTCTACAAGGTGAAATTGATCTCGTCATCTCCTGTGACTAATGCCAGATAATCTGAAATAACTGACAGTCTCATCCCTAAAAAATAGGGATACTCCTAAAAAATAGGAATGTCTCCGAATCTCCCGAATTGAAAGTATAGAATGATCTCATAGAGACTCAAGAATGTAACCCATCTCCACCTCCTAAAATGTAGGAAACTCCTACAATTAAGGAACTGCTCTCAACTGCTCTCCTACTATCTGAAACTCCAGATCCGAACACTATGTACCCTGATTGAGTCCCTAAACACCACTGCCAATGTACGAGACTCTAATGATAGGCCAACTCTATCGTCTCTGATGTCCACTCTAGAAAGGGGACATGACATTTAGCACGAATGATATTACGATTAGGGGCAAGGAGTAACAAAGGTATGCTGGCAAGTTCTCAGCAACAGATCTTGGAAAATGATGATGTATCTCTTAGTGTTTTTTACTAAAACAAAATTCTTCAAATGAAACCCTAGGAACATCATGAAACTGATTTAAGGCTTTGTTAGTAACTGAGTGAAGGTAAACCTCTTGAACCCTTGGAAAATACCGGAAAATTGCCGCCACATGTGTTGTACTAAATTGCTGATATACACTTATAAAAAAGGGACGTGGTAGAATGAGTCACCAGCTGTCATTTACCAAATAAAAGGCTGTTAATTGTGGAGAGTGGTGAAACATGCCTTTTGCTGCTCTAGGAAGTTGGAAGGCTGATTGATGAAATGAACTTCCTGTCTCATATGTTTCTGTAAATGCTTTGATAAGTGATCCTATGCATACTTTCCTTGTAGCTGCCTCTTTATTCTTTCTTAGCCCTTTTGACTGATCACAACTGTCCTAGATGCAATTATTGCTGCTGCTGCCACTTGGATCTTCATCTCCAGATGCCTCTTCATGATAGATTTGACTCTCAGAACTGTTTGTTTCCTCTTGTAGGCAGTTATTAATCCTGTATCTGTCACCAAAATTTGATATAGGTGCCTTATTTATGAATCATTGTCACTTAACTCATGTTTCTAAACCCTAGCACAACCAACGATGGCCGTTTGTCATTGCTATGTAAGCATAACCTAGCACAACCCTTGCTAGTGATAAGACATAAAATCACAAGGTAGGCACTTATTTTAATCATCTTTACAACTCAAAACGTGATACTTGACGACTAGTAACATGACCTAAGTGCACTTTATCAGTTGTATTGCCATTAAATAGGCTACCACTCTTCAGAAGTGTGCCTATATTCTATCAGGATGGAATGATGAATTGTTTGATGTTGCTTTTCTACAAACTCTGGATTCTAATGATGGATGGGGCCAAATGTTAATCAATAGCATGTTTAAGTTTGATAATCAGTAATATGTACAACTCTTGATTATCAGTAAGATGTTACTCAACACTTTGTAAATCTTTTTGGATATTCAGATTAACTCTGATACTGTTTTGATTAGTAGTTAACTGGAACATATGGGCTGACTACCTTGTAAGTCATGCTTAGTAGTGATATGGTAGTCTTCAAAGTATGTTATTCTGATAGCTTATGCTGAATAGTTCATGATGAACCTGATGTAATCAGTTTTCACTCTATTCTAATACAATAAAGTGGGCTAAAAGGACAAGGAGAGATAAGACGAAAAGTCGGAAGGGAGTTGAAGAGTCACAATGTGAGGATAAAAGGAGAAGAAACTCTTTCATTTGGCACGCTTGATTTATGATACAGATTTCAGTCTTTCTTGCAAGAGTTATTCAGAAAGCTTCAACTTTCAGCCAGTGTGAGGACATAGCCCCTTATGTCGGCAGACAGTGGATGCAAACCCATTGTCCGTGGAGATGTCACCTCAGGTGTCTTGTATGCGCTTACAAGTTCTCTTAGTATTCCAATCTGACTGTAAATCTATTTTTAAGATTAGATTCTTGATGTTGGTTATTGTGTTGCTGTTGTACATTGCAATAACATGTTTTTGAGGAATCTTATGAGAGTTTTACTGTTTTTATACTGTTGGTTGTAGCACATCTTCATATGCTTAAATCCGAATATTATTTTGAAAGAATGAGTTAATATCTATTGGTGTTTCTACTGGTTTTTATCGTGTTTTGTAATACATCTGCATATTCTTAAGATTTGAACATATTGTTGAGAAAGAAATCGAGTAAATATTTGGTTTGAGATATTTCAATGGTATTAGAGCCTCGACCTTGCCATCCTGTTGGGTCCAATCATAAGTTTCACGAGTAATGAAGTTATATATAGTTTGTATTTTAAATTTGACTGCACAATGGAAAATTTATATTATCAAAGAGTCTGGAAAATATACTTTGAGAGAGTGCCAAAGATTGTCTATTTCTGGATTATTTTTGAAACCTTAGAGCAGATCCATATTAGAAACAAATGAATATTTAATTCCAAAGTGTGTGTCCTAGGAAATAAGTGCCTGAAGGAATCTATATCTATTGAGCTCTAGTATTGGAATAATCTTTAGATTCAATGTTTTGACTCAAGGAATTGAGTCTGGATATTTCTGAAAGGAAATTACAGGATTACGCTTTTCGTCTTAACTTGGTGTTCTGTCGTATATGCACCAACTAGCAATGGAAAAGCTTTGCTAGTAGACACAGAAGCCCTTGAATCAATTGCAAAGGAAAACAATTATTCTGCCCAGGTGTAAGCTCACTATATGCATATTTCACAAATTGTAATTATATCATTGCAAGTAAGTTAGAAGTTAAAACTTCAAATTAATTGCAGGGGTTCACTTCTTTTTGATAGGCGCTGAGTAAGCTGAAATCGTGAATATCATAGTCCATACCATCGTGGGTCCCAAGCAGTATATGGTTCATAGCGTCAGCAATAATAAGAAAATTCTATTAGACCACTATCTTTTTATTAAGTGAGACAACAATATTTGTTTGAGAATTGCCAAAGTTTAATCTGTTTGGATAATAAACTAGGCACCGCTAGTGTATATATCTCATGAATTTGTTTGAGGATCAACCAAATATTAGTAAAGATTGTTATTGTTTGTGGTGACTCTTCTTTCTGATTGCGGAGGATTAACTATTGAGCATAATAGTTACGAGTGTTACTAGAAAAAGATCCAAGGGGTTGTAACTGTCAAGAAGTGTTGCAAAACTGGAGAAAGAAAACGCCTGCACCATTTACAAAATTTGAATAAGGTGGAATGACGTGTCTAAAAGATTATGGAGTCGCTTAAAAAATGCCTCTGAGTGGTAAAAGCAGTCGTTTCTTAAAGATGGCAATGTTAGAAGATAGCGAGAATTCTAGAACCATGACTTGAGAGTTGCCGTTACAGATTTTAGGGTCGGAAGATGAATCTATTTCCATAGCAATAATAGCATCATTGTTATATTGTGGGCACTGTGGAATTGCTGTTACAACTTCATTGACAATTTTGATGATTGACTTCATTGCACGTGGAAGAGGAGATATCGAATGATCAGTGGTCAGAACGATTTCCCTTAAGTCACCATCAATATATATTCTGGGTCAGCCATCATTCCTCAGAATGTTGAGGAATCAATTCTAGGCGTTATGAGAGAGAGTCGGGATAGTACGATTTTTAAATAACGAAAATATTCGTTTAGTGCCTGTTATTTTTCCTTGCTGAAGCATTATCTGGAGTCGACATTTTGTAGGAAATCGAAAAATCAATAGTGGCATCAAGGCATCTTGTATTTTTCCTGTATCACAAACGTGTCTATTCAGTGTAGATTTCAAAATATACTATTGCCGTGAACAGGACAAATATTTATCTTGAGAAAGCACGTCTTTGTTTAACAAAGGCATTATCATACATCGTTTTCTACTGTCTGCTTGGGTTGGAGCCATTGTTATTACTAGACGAGTAGGTGATTGAGATTGGTGATGTCGCTAGTTCTCTCAAGTGGCATGAACTACATGACCCAAAATAGGGATTGCATCCACAGACAATGATTTGGCATGGTGGTTTTCAGATGGGAATATATATATATATATATATAGAACACTCCAGCAAAATATTACTCCAAATTTTTAGAGAGCATCATTTGTAAAAAATATTTTCTGAGTACAAGAATCTAAGAGTATTGGACATATGCAATTGTCGGGTTTCCTTGCCTCCCTGTGAATTGCCAAAATTCTAAGAACCATCAACAATCAATACAAGCAGATATTGAAGATCAACACCTTGAATCCGATTTTGATATTGCAGATAATCCACAAATAGGTATTCGATAAGGATTGGAATGGAAATGCAAGTCGTCGGTGATAATTGCATTAACAATGCTTACTAGTTTAGAAGGAAATCTAATTGCATGGTCCAAACGAGCTGGAAAGTATGACTACAGTGTTGCGACGGCAAATTTTATGGTCGAGACGCTGAAGGGTGTGTTCTCATTGGTTGTTTTCATTCTAATATAGAAAAGTGAAGGCATTGTAGAAGATAACAAGTAATATTGTAGGCCTGGTTCACTGACTTATTATCACTTGGAAGAGAAAGAAATTATTGAGTAATTGTTATTATAGAGAATACAGGTTTGTATTCACTAGTGGTGCTATTTTTGGGGCTAAGGGAGGCTCCTAGAATGGCCCAAAATGTGTAAGAGGCAGACCTTGCCCATAGACTAGTAGCATAATGACAACAATGGTTAGACTGTAGATGCCAGTTTTCTTAGGATGGTAGTTGTATATAATTTGCTAAAGCCAAATCTATGCAACCATAGGATTCGATTATTAATTGGGCGACACAATATGTAATCAAATGACGCTGTGATTGGGAATTACCACAACATAGGGATCATTGATTCTGAGGAATGATTTGTAAATTTGGGTGGAGAATCGACACTTTAGAGAGTCAGTTGAGAAAGACAAGACAGAGAAATCGCTAGCCATTAAGATTTCAACTCTAAATTCCTAGGAATTATCTATAGTAAATCAGCGAACTATTTAATTGATTCCTTAGTAGGAAGAGAATATTTTATCATCAATTTCCAATTTTTTTTGTGTATGTATGCCTTGAGTGAAGTTTGCTTGAGGAATACCAAATCTTGATGATATTATCAATCGATAAAGAAATCAAGACATTTTGAGTATTTAAAGAAGGCAATTCTGGGACGGAATGTAGCTGTTTGTTAGACTTACAATAACAGGATAACAACATTCAGTAATGGGAAAAGATTTGGATAAAATTAGGAAGGTTACTATGAAGCCACAAGAGTTGTTAGCCCAGAATTTTGAATCCAATAAAAGAGTAGAAATAATCGACATTTGTGGAGAGTATAAAGAACTTCCTACTCGAATTCAAAATGATTTATCATTCTGTAATTACATAGATTTTCATCTAGAGTAGCAAAATAAAACTTATATGGTAAAAGAAAGTATTTGGAATTGGTTCAAGATCTTCTTGCGAAAGACCAACGCAAAGGTGTGTATGAAAAATTTCCCGCAGACCAAAATCATCGAATAGAGGGTCTTGAAAAAGAAGAGCAAGCAATTGCCATTGATTTATAGCCTTTTCGTGATTGCATAGAAGATGTTACGTAAGGTGCAAGTTTTTACATTGGTGAATTGAAGGTTAACTTTGACAAGAAGGTTGACGAGGATGGTTACACACGAGGTAATAGCAGATTGGGGTTTTTGAATGATGAGCCTTTATATACAAATGATAACTTGGCAACATTTTGGTCTTTGCATACAAATCAAGAGAGCGAGGGAGAGAATGTCTATGATTTTTAGAGGTGTGATGAACCATGGCATGAATTTAGAAGAACAATCTAAGATGACAATGCAAGACGACAAACCACTTCACCATGACAATAATGAAATGTATACCTTAAAGAACCAACTGAAGGTTAGTGAAGACATGGTTGTGGCGTCTTTGGTACATTATGGCAACACTCACAAGATGGTTGAGGATCTCTACAGGAAGGTTCAAAAGGGAGTGGAAGAAGATTGTCTTGTTTTTGATTTGCAAGTAATCAAAATAGCTCTTGAAACTATGAAATCAAATTGTATATATTTGCTTTCCAATAGGGAGAACATTCTTAATGTTGCTGAAATACATGTTGATTGGATGAATAAAGAAAAAAATGAGATTATGGAGCTCAATAGAGAGCTTAAGTATACACATGAGGCATTAGATGATGCTCGGATTTCCATTTAAGAAGCATAAAATCAGATTAGGATCATGAATCACTTTAAGGAACATGAGGATAAAGAGAGGCAGGAGTTTTCCCAAGAAGTAATTGATGAACTTGGTAGCATTCAGCAAACATATGACTTGGATAGCTGCCCCAAACGATCAAGTGCCAAAACTTCAGATCACATTCAACTTGTAGACAACCCTTGTTTGAAGTAGATGCTCACTGGACTTCTAATAAATGCCTTTTTGTGATAGAGGAGGGAACTCCTTTTGATTGTCATGAAGAGGATGATTTTGATTTGAGAATATTGGGTCCTAGTATAGCTACTAGCAGTGAATCTTGGTCACAGGATGGGAGTGGTGAATTGAATACAGTTGTTCATCTTTGGATCAATCCAAATAGGGTTCCCAATTTCACACCATTCAGGAGTTGGTTGGATTACATACATCAGCCTTTGGATAGTTTTTGGTGTAGTATTAATGAGAGTTATGTTTCAATCTCAAGGAACAATTTTTCAGCTTCATTCTTATTCATCGTACATATGTACCCGAAGGTTCTCTAGATTGATGATGACAGTATGGTATTTGATGTGCCCAGGGTGTTATTTTCAGTTTTTCAATGGCTTGTTTTTTACACCATCTATTTAGGTCAGGTTGTCACCATCCACTAGGGTATGCATAGTTCATTTGATACATTTCTACCTTATCATATCAGCTGGTTATGACAACAGGGTTTGGGATCCAGGTGTTGATCATATGTATCTATGGCTTGTTGAGGACTTTGTTGTTGTTCTATTCAATTTGAGGCTGGATGCAATGATGATCAGAGTTGTACAGTTTATAGATGCCGCATTATTTCATAGATTTATATGAGATCCAGGGATCCAGATGATGGATGGATTGCAAAGTGACACCTTGTTTCGCAGTATGGCCGGATTTACTTTCAGATTAGGTTGCAAAACTACCTACAGATTTGTATGGAATCCTGGTACTGATTGCTTGAGGACAAGCAATTTTAAGGAGAGATTTGTAATGTGCCCTTTTTGGGACATTAGAAAAGTTAAAAACATATTATATATAATAGTAAAATTGACTTGGAGAGCGTGGACTCAATATATAAAAGGTCAATTTAATATTATAAAGTGGGCTAAAAGGAGGAGAGATAAGACAAAAAACCAGGAAGGGAGTCGAAGAGTCACAGCGTGAGGATAAAAGGAGAAGAGACTCTTTCATTTGGTATGCTTGATTTATGATACAAATTTCAATCTCTCTTGTGAGAGTTATTCAGAAAGCTTCAGCTTTCAGCAAGTGTGAGGACATAGCCCCTCATGCAGATGCAAACCCATTGTCCTGTTACAAGATTCAAGAAGAGTTGGCAGATTAACGGATTTCCGGATGATTCATTGATTAACAGAGGAACAAATGTGTTCCTTATAAAGAATTACAAGGACGTTGTTTCTAAAAGAAACAACGTAGACTGAAGACGGAATTAGAAACAAAACTAGAGACAGGATAGGAAACATTCCTATCTGGACTGAAGAAAAAAGAGACGGGATAGGAAACATTCCTATCTAGACTGGAAACATTCCTATCTAGACTGAAAGACGAACTACAGACAAGTAGTTGACTATTATAGAAAGTATAAGATATTATCTTAATACCCTCCCTTAATGGTCAACGTACGAATGTCGGAACATTCTGGGATAATTGAGACCCTCCCTGGATCTACAGAATGCTGAAACCAAGAAGCTTTGCCAGAAGAGTGCTATGACTCAAAATAAGTTGCATTTACAAAACTTCATTTTTGTGGAAAAAACGGTAAAACCCAGAATCTCACGCAACCTTGCGTATTATAGACAACTTGAAATGATTTTTGAGGAGAAAATCAACAAACCCAGAATCTCACACAACCTTGCGTATTACAGATAACTTGAAATGATTTTTGAGGAGAAAATCAACAAACCCAGAATCTCACGCAACCTTGCGTATTACAGACAACTTGAAATGATTTTTGAGGAGAAAATCAACAAACCCATAAAAAAAAGAAACAGATTCAGAAGGCAAAAAATGAGCTTCGCCTTGATCAGGCCCTGGAGAAGTCGGACGCTGTGTAACACCCAGAACAAGTTGATCTGTGTTTCAATATTCGAAGATTGCGATGATGCGCTGCTTCCAGGTTCCATAATTGCGACCATTGAATTTGGAATTATTCTCGAGCAGAATATTTGTCAGAGATGCCATGGCACGTTTTTCAATGAAAAACTGTGAAAATTTGTGAAGGCACGTTCTTCAAGGCAAAAATACGAAAGACCCAGAAGAATCAAAGAATGACCCAGAAGAGAGCTCGAAAAACACAGAAGGAATCTGCTGTCGTTTTTTGGATCCGCTGGCTCGAAAATCGAGGCACCCAGGAAAAACGGATGACAACCCAGTTGAGCTCTCGAAAAACCCACCAAGAATCTGCAAACAAAATATTTTTTCGACCCCAAAAATTAGGGTTTCGAAAAAAAACGGCCCAGGCTGAAAAAAGCTTGAAAAAACTTCAGATTTCTTGATAAAAATGGCAGATTTTTTTCCAGGGAGAGCGCAAATGATGAAGAATGCAGACAAAACGAACTTATCCTTGACCCTACAATCGCGATTTTGCTGTCAAATGAGCTTGAAAATATATGGACGCAAGTTGCAGAAAAAAAATTGCGAGCTTTCCCAAGGATATAGGCATGGATTTTGCAGACCAGGAGGCAGTCGTGAGCAAATAATTTCAAAAGAAATTATAAATTTTTCAAAAAATTGCTTATCATGGCTCTGATACCATGTTACAAGATTCAAGAAGAGTTGGCAGATTAACAGATTTCCGGATGATTCATTGATTAACAGAGGAACAAATGTGTTCCTTATAAAGAATTACAAGGACGTTGTTTCTAAAAGAAACAACATAGACTGAAGACGGAATTAGAAACAAAACTAGAGACAGGATAGGAAACATTCCTATCTGGACTGAAGAAAAAAGAGACGGGATAGGAAACATTCCTATCTAGACTGAAAGACGGACTACAGACAAGTAGTTGACTATTATAGAAAGTATAAGATATTATCTTAATATGTCCATGGAGACGTCACTTTAGGTGTCTTGTATGCGCTTATAGGTTCTTCTCTTAATATTCTAATCTGACTGTTAAACTGTGTTTAAGATTGGATTCTTGATGCTGGTTATTGTGTTGCTGTTGTATAATGCAATAACATGCTTTTGAAGAATTTTATGAGAGTTTTATTGTTTTTATACTGTTGGTTGTAATGCATCTTCATATGCTTGAATCTGAATATTATATTGAAAGAATGAGTTAATATCTATTGGTGTTTCTACTGGTTTCTATTGCATTTTGTAATACACCTGCATATTCTTAAGATTTGAATATGTTGAGAAAGAAATCAAGAAAATATCTGGTTTGGAATAATTTTAGTCAACCAAACTTTGGGATGTAGCCCTTGAATGTGCAAACTTGGAAGCAACACTTCAAGATCTTACTGTGATGATGGATGATGATGTTGATAACTTCATAGCACATGCATCTAGCACAATTGGAACCATGCTTGGTTCAAATGAACTTGCAAGTGTTGCAACAGGAGGAGATGATGAGAATGTAGATTTTTTTGAGATTCCTTATGATTCTGATTGACTGAATGTGATTTGTGAATCTCAAGCCTTGACTTTTGATTGATCAACATTGAACCATGAACTATGTTTTGATTTTGTAATTCAAATTGCATTGAAATCTTGAACTTGAGTGATTTACTAATTAGACATTACTATTATTTCAATTTGATTATGATAATGATTCAATGAATGGTATATTTTTGTATATTTCTTGTATTTCTTTGCATACATAAATTATAGTTTACAACTTTACATATGTGTGTGTGTGTGTGTGTGTGTGTGTGTCCAAAATCCTGCAAAAAAAAAACCGTGCATCCACGCATCAGCAGCCAGTACCCGCATCAGCATTAGAACCAGCATTGGTAACTTAGTCTATGACCATATAGTATTATGATATAGATAGTAAACCATATTTTGTGGATTATTTCTTGTTATAATAGCAAAGGTCTTATATTCACTTGTGATAGATCCATTGCCTTGCGTCATTACCAGTTGGTGGATGTTTTTGTTTTAGACTTCCTCATATATCCTTAAATTCATATTCAGCAATAGCGAAGCTCTTGTTGCTATCAGGTAGCACTGATGCTCCCACATTAAAGTTCAGACTTCTATATTGTATAACTCGATCACCAAAAGCAACTGTCGCTGAGGTGCTATGTCTTCTTTATCAGTAACACTCAGCATTCATTTTTAAATCTAGATTTGCTCGAAGACACTATTTTTCACACATTGTTTTTGCAATGGTTAAGAACTTAAGACCAAATGAATGGGTGCTTAGGTTGACGGTATGGTCTTTATGGTTTTGTTCAATTATTCCGTTAAGTTCATCAAGCATTATATCATTGATATGTGCATTCAATAATATTATTTATATATTTACTATTAATATTATATTATCTGTTATTAACTTATAAGCAATTTTATTAAATGTTCGATCAAGCATATATCTGTTTGAAATATTATATTATCAATTATTAGGAATTTTATTAACATTGATTAATATGATTATAATATTGATTATATAAATATTCTGAAATACATCAGGAATATCTTCCCAATTGGTCTCATTATAATTATATTTGTTGTACTGTGAATATAGTTTTAAAAAATATATTATTATTTATAAAATTATTCTTCTTATGATCATATAATTACATATTATTAAATTCTATTTCTGAAGGGTGACATCACACTTTGTGGACTGCAAAACTATTTTGCTTCTCTTGTGCAAATGTAGTGCCATATATATCAGATTCTAGTTTAGTATTGACCTCCAGTCTGGTATGTAAACAGCCAATATACATTTTCTAAACTTTCATTAGTATGCATTTTATTTGTTCTACCATGAATATAGTTTTTTTTTTAATATTATTATTTATAAAATTCTTCCTCCTATTATTTAATTGTGTATTATTAAATTCTATTTCTTAAGGGTGACATCACACTTTGTGGATTGCAGAACTATTTTGCTTCTCTTGTGCAAATGTTGTGCCACATATATCAGATTCTAGTTTAGTATTGATCTCCAGTCTGAAATGAAAACAGCCAATATGCATTTTCTAAATTTTCATTAGTATGCATCATGTTGGTAGTTGTTTAACCTCATGGTTTTGGCAATCCCACATTGGTTGTGAATATGGATGACTTTTAGTACATTAAATGATCCAAAATATTTTTCAAAAAATAAAATAAAAAAGGGTATAGGGTGAGAAGTACAAAGTTGTGAATGTATACACCATTTCCCTAGTAACAGATGCATAAAGATTATTGTATTGTAACAATACCCCTTGTGTCATAGTTATTGCAAATATAAATGAGAAAACATGTCATTAGTGTAACGAGGCTTATTGAAGTAATCTTCGAGATGGGTAAAATACATATATCAATTCCCACATAAATAATAAATTTAACAAAAAAGGTCTATGAAAGTGTTCGCTTTCTTAACATAAATGTATGAGAGGGTTGTCATTGGGCTCATCGCTACATTGGTAAGAATTGTGATGGTGACTTGTAAGTTTCATGCTATAAAAATTGTGACAAATGCATTCATCATTTCTTGCCTTCCTAATGAATGCATAAAGGTACTTGTATGCTAAGTTGTTGCTTTTGCCTTGTAATTATTATTGATATAGCCCAAGAAAGGTCATTAATGTAACGATCAGCATTTGAGGATATCTCGGAGATAAATAAAAATCACGGATAGAATCTCACTGAACGAACAAATATAAGTTGTTAGTTGTTGCTAAGGTGAAGGAGGTTGAGTAATCTTATTCAGGGATGTTATTTAGCTCTTTAATAGCATCCATAAAAATCACTTGGAACTTTCTGATACAATATTATTTGGAAGTTGATTTACAAACATCATATTTATTTGAATACTTTATGGAAGTTCAATATATAAATATTATGTCAATGTGAATAGTTTGTGCTTGACTGATGCCCAAAAATTATGTCAGATTGAAACATCTCTATTATTTTAATAACAGGCCACATTGAGCGAAGATTTATTGAAGTTCCGATTGGCTCTACATGGATAGAGGCTACCATGCGGGCTTCTGGTTTTGACACTCCTCGCAAGTTTTTTATTAATAGTGTCCAGGTAAGGTTTGACATTATTAATGGCACCCAAGGATTGCTCCTTTAGGAGGAACTTTTGGATTACTTGTCTAACTATATTGTTAATGTTTTGATAAAATATTTTCCAGATTTGTCCTAAAAGTCGACCCATTCAATGGGGAAGTTTTGTAACATTCACTTCTCCATCATTGAAAAGTTTTGCTTTTCGAGTTGAAAGCGGTCGGACAATCGAAATTACTATAGCTGAGTTCTGGTCTAGTGGAAATGGCAGCCACATGACAACAATTGTAGATTTGGAGGTATGCCTATCAGAAGGAAGTTTTCTCCATGTTATACTTTTAAAGATTTGATTTAGTTCTTTTGTGTAATCAATCATTTCAATTTCTTTATTTTTGAATTCAAAAGAAAGCACAGAGAGCATTTCCAGATGCATTTTCTTTCTCATAGTAGCAATTTGGGAATGCTTTGATTGATTAGAGTCTTTGCTGTATGATGTGTCTTCCATAGTCTGATACTGAAAATTCTTGAATGAAAGTCAAATTACTTATTTATGGAGGTATGTCTATTGAGAGGAATTCATCTCTTTAGTAAACCTTGATTATATCTGATTAATTTTTTCTGTTTAATTACTGGTTAGTCTTTGGCGCTATCCTGTTTCCTGTCATCATTTGATACAAAAAACTTTCAAATGAAACTAGAATTAGATACAAATAATTTATTTACAATTCTACTTGCCGAAGCCTCTTTGCAACACCTTATTCCCTCTTTGCCATCCATCCTCTCAAATTTTAATTTCTTATTATATCTTATACATTTAGATTTTGAAAATTTTAGAATAAGGATTGCATACAACTATGAAGTATTCAATACAGTCATATTTCACAGACTTGGAGAGTATTGGGTAAGCCCAAAAGCTTTTACTCGAAAGAAACTCGTCAAATACCCTACGAAAAATTGGCAACTTAGAAAGTACTAAAACCTAAAACTTCTTAAAAATAGATTTCTTTTGCTGTAAAATTCATTTATATAATGTATTAAATTACAAATTGATATCTTGAAACAGAAAGTGCATGGTTTTATAGCAAGAAAGAAAAAGGTGCAAAAGACACGTTTTAAGAAGGGTTTTGCTTGCGTTGATATTTTTATCCACGTTTTTCTTTGTTTGCAAAATTGTGCAAATGAAACATGTAAAGACTTGTGCAGATTTTCTTTTAGCAAACTAGAAAGTACAAATTCTAAATTTTTTAAAATCCCTTTTTTGGCAAAATTTAATTACAAAGTGCAATAAATTGAAACTCACATCTTGAAAGAGAAAATGCATGGTTTTTTAGGAAAAAAAGAAAATGGTGTTAAAAACACGTTTCAACCAGCATTTTGCCTGCTTTGGTGTTTTTAACCATGTGTTTTGCAAAATGTTGTGAGTCAAACTTGTAACATATTGTGCAGAACAAAAGTAGATTACTTGGCAATTAGGAGAGTACTTGCAAAGTTTGTGAACTATGGTTAATACATATTGTATATTAAATGCTAAAGTTATATGGGAGTTTTGGTGTATTAGATGCATCTTCACAAACTATTTGATGTGTATTGTGCATCAAATTTATGGATATGGATATTAGAATGGTCTTCCTGAGTATATCCAGTAAGCAGACTTTTGTGTTGAAAGTTAAGTAATTTTTTTATATAGATACTGACAGTATGGCGAAATAAGCCCTGATACCTACAACAAGCTTGCAACTAGGAGGTTCCTTGAATAGGTTAGTGTTCCTGATCATCTTACTTTGGGCCTTGTTATTTTAACTCTTTTGAGTCTTGGTTTTCTTTACATTTGGTGTTTTTGAAAAGGTCATCATACATTGTGGGTAACATTTGTCCAACTTATTGATCTTTTTCATCTACTTGGATGGTGGTTCCTTTTTAACATCTTTACAATGGGGTGAAATCTAATATTCAGCTTTTCTTTTTATCAAGGTAACAAATCTCCTGCCGAATGTGATATGTTATCAGATTACTCAAGCATAACGAGTCAACAGAATTGTTTGATCTTCTAATAGGTAATTCAATCTGGTTCAAAAGCAGAGGAAATTCAAGTCACGGGATAGAAGACATTAAAGAGCACTAATGTTGCCACCATCATATTTTTAAGTGCAAAATCGTTGACTTTGACTAATGGCTTTGATAGAAGATGTTGATTTCTTGTACATATTAAAACAGTTCTCCTTATTGTTTGGTCTCATTTGGTCGACCTGCCATAGATATGTCGTAATATTAATGACAAGAAGCATTCACTTTGGCACCTGATTGGTTTGTGTGTATTACTGGCAATTTTTAAGATCTGTTTGGGCATCTGTGTTTATGGAAGTGATTGCAAGAGTTGTCACAAACTACCTTAGGAATCATACTTTTCTGCGAGGTTGAACCAAAGTCCTTGCCTGCCATTTATAAGGTGAAATAGAGGAATGCTTCCAGTGAACTCAAATGTTCTAACATAAACTTCTTTAGGCTGTGATGCCTAGGATTTATGCACATTGCAATTTGTTTCTGTTCTGTATTACCACAAGTTTTAGTGATGCAGAGAAAATACCCCACAGGATTTGAACCCATATTCTTGGAAGTCTAGACCAGTTCTACTTATTATTTTTCCTGTGTAATATCTAGTTCCTCAAATTTTAATATGGTAATATGAGGAAGGTAGCAAAGAAAAATTGAGCCAAAATATCACTTATTATTTGTTGAATCTCCATATTTCCCGTCTAGCTATTACATCTACAGAAAATGAGCACATTATGGTTAATTTTGTAATAAACACCTAATGTTAGGGACAGCAACATCACTTTCTTCTGATTTTCTTTGTCATGGTATAATTAACCTAACAAAGTGTTGACATAAGAATTAGGCTTTGAATCTTCTAGAGGGAATACTTCACATATCTATAATGCATTGTTACTCTCCACATGCAAGACATCCCAATTCAAGTACCAATTCCTTTGTGGTAGGGTGAAAATACATTTCTGTATTGATTCTTGTTCTGTGCAGTCACCTTAATTTATATCAGGCTTTACATCAAGCTGTAATCCTTTGCAGAATGACGATAATATATTTTTGTATTCATTCTTGTTCTGTACAGTTTCTCTAGTTTAGCTAAAGTGTTCAAAACTTCAATCAATTTGTATGCCTGAATTCTTATTTTTTACTCTCATGAATCACATGAAGCACTTCGCTACAAGTGTTCATTTAACATATTAACATTGTTTCTGATAAATGTTGTCTCTATTCCTATTTTGTAAGTTAAAAGTTTTAAACAACTGATACTACTTTAATGGCTAATGTGGTCATCTACATTAATTTTGCTTGAAGATTGAATTCCATGGAATCATGGGAAATAAAGAAGATATTCTTCTTTCTAGTTCTGAGGCACCGACGAAGATCGATGTGAAGGCCTTGTCAACTGAGATGCTTGCTCCTACTGCAACTTTGACAAAAGTATGTAAATTTTCTTAGTTCATTTTGATGCACTATCTTATTCTATATTAAAGACACTTCTAAAATTAAGTTTAAGATGATAAAAATCTCCTCGTGCAGGTTCGAGTTCCATATCGGCCTGTTGAATCAGTTCTTCTTCCTCTTCCGACAACATTGGACAAATTGCCTTCTAGCGAAGTGCTTCATGTGATTCATT
Organism: Cupressus sempervirens; assembly: GCA_028749045.1. Lineage (NCBI taxonomy): Eukaryota > Viridiplantae > Streptophyta > Pinopsida > Cupressales > Cupressaceae > Cupressus > Cupressus sempervirens. The sequence goes on from CM053786.1 coordinate 484,860,842, forward strand.
TTTCATTTTATTGTTGAGTCATCGAATGAGTTTGCTTGTGGGTCAGAATATCGAGTTTTAAAATGCATTTGGTTTTTAATAGATACAAGTTTACTTTGGCTGAGGAAAGCGATGTATCAGCACATGTGCCACTACTTAATAACCGCATTTACGATACTCAATTTGAATCACAATTTTACATGATAGGGGACACAAATAAGGTATTTCTCTCTGACATATTTTTTTAGTGGATGTTGAATTACATAAAATTGGAGCATATTATTTTCCACTTTCTGTTTTGGTGGCATTATAGCTTATTGAGCAGTACTTTAAAATATAATTACATTGGTACATACTTCTTTTGTGGCCTATGTAGTTATGTAATAAAATAATTTGCAGAAGAGGAAATTATAATTGGAAATATGCTACAAATACTTGGGAATAATAGGCAATTTACAGGGGCTCAACCTCCTAAAAGTCCTCAAAAAAAACATAATTCACAATATGATGATAATATACTAAGTTACTAACCATCAATGCCTATACATGACATACTTTTTCCATGGATGCAACCCAAGAAAACTTAACTATCTTTACAAAAATATATAAATGATCATGTAACATAAATGAGTGTAATATCCTAGTAGAATATTTTCTCCAAATTTACCTCTCAATAATTTTCAGAATATAAACATATACCTCATGTAAAAAACCAGCAAAATATACAAACCAGTAAATGTTCATTAAAATACCACAAAATATGTTATTGCATTATACATCAACACTACAATAATCAGATAACATAACCCAACTTTAAATACAGTTACACAGTCAGATTGGAGAGAAATATAAAATGCACCTATAATCTCTGATGTGAACCCACCACAAATGATGAATTGGGGCTGTTGGTTCCCAAAACTGCAGATTGGAAATCCAAGAGCCTGCCACTTCTCCAATAGGACTTCTCAATCAGTTCTGGCCAACGAACGGAAATATGCTAGCTTGAAGTTGGTTAGAAATATCCCCAATACGTGCTCTAGGTTAAGGTCCGCCCCCATTTCATACAAGCATGATTCATTATACTAATTAAATGTGGGTGATTTTATATGAAATCTTTGTTTTCTGTGTGCCCTCTTTGATGGACGAATTTCTTCCAATTTATGATAAGCTCTATGATTGTTCTAGTTTTCAACAACTTTGTTCATGATTTTGAACAAGCATTCTATTAAGAGTAACCTTGTTTGTAGATCTCAGAATTATGTTTTGTACTAGTCTGCTTGTGTCAATTATGAATGGAAGTATATGAAATTTCAATTTGAGCAATAGAATTTGTGTAATGTATTTACTTCTTTCTTATACACAATTTTTTGCTAGCCACATATGGTTGCTTATGATGACTAGTTGCATCCAATCAGCATACCTATCATAACATGTACTGCTTTAACAAGTATTATAGTAGAAAATTTGCAAAAGAAAGTCAATTTCATACAGAAAAAGAGAGATGGTACGTATTAGTGTACCATGCAAATCTATATATTCAATATAGGAAAATAACCTGGATGCATTATTACATAAAACATACTCCTCAAAGAAGAAATCACTTTAGTGTATCCTGTAAATTAGAGCCCATTTCGAACACACTATCATTATATGATTTTTAACCCACAGGTTGCACGTTAGTTTGAATGAATTATAGCTTATTGCAGGGTTATTTATTTGACTCATTAAAATTAGTACGCTACAAGTTATCTCCCTAATCACCCTATCTACGAAATAAGGTTCCTTGCTTATGTATGTAATAGAATGCTTTGTTAATGGATTGTTAGCGTCAAAGATTCATTAGAGTTCTCTACAAATGGTGAAAGCATTCTTGTTGTTTTGGTTTAATGCAATGTCTTTCCTTATAGGTAGATTCCTAGGGGCTTGGTGGGTACACATCCCCAAGCCTATTGCAGATAAATTTTTGGATGATATGGTGGAAACAAAACATTTTGGCAGAGGTCCATGGACTTGCGACCAACTAATTGGGCTCTATTTGCCAACATCTTCCTATCTATCCTTGCAGAACTCAAGAACCACTCACTTGTGGAAAATTTCGTCCACTTATATCAATGTGCCCTTCTTAATAGTGTACATCTCAACAATCTTCATGAAATCTTTTCTTCATTTCCATGTCATCTATGGCAAGGGGTTTCACGAGGTCTCTGCATTTAGCACTTTAGATTCAATGCATAAGGGATTATGTGCAAAGTAGTGTAGAGATTCTCCCACCTTTGCCAAATGATATGATAGAAGTGCAAATTGTAAAATTCTGAAGTGGGGTCTCTCTACAAGATATTGACCTTCATTTGGCCAAGCATGGTATTGATGCAATTAGATAACTTCCCAATTGGAGCATTAAAGTCGCCATATTTGATCGCCATGAAAAATGAGGATATAATATGTAGTGCCCACCCATAGTTTACTTTTCCATTATTTACTAAACTCTTTTATGCCTATTTCATAGATGTGTTAGTTTCAAAGATATTATTTCATAACTTGGACTAGAGATATATCAACGATGATTACGTAGTTGACTATATTTCATTTGTTGTTTAATGATTATGGTTACTGGTGCATTAATGATGCTTTAATGAATCATAGTGAATAAATGTGATTTCTTTCATAGTAATGTGAGATGATGCTTTGATGATGATTACTTCATATTCGTAACGATGCATTATTTTATTTGAACATTTGATGTTTGACTTATAATTATTATGGTACTTACTCCATACTTGCATGTGTATGGTGCGTGTGTCTGTTTTATCTTTCTATTTGTCGTGTTTGATGTGGTTAAGGGAGGGAGTCGTAGTCACCTGTTAGTCGGGATCTACACAATGTACTACTCCTTGCCATTGCTTGTTTAGTTTAGATATATTTATATACATGTACATGCTTGTCTTTTATGCAAAATGTAAGTATCGGGCATCGACTTCCTTGAATGGCCAGGATGAGCATGCCCTATCACAATAACTCAATGATAAGAATGGGGAGATAATGTTCGGATCCAATCCTAGCCATATCCTAAATACTTGTCTAACAAGGAGGACTCGTAACTAACTTTCCACCCTTTAAAAATTTGTGAGGTTATCTTTGTCTGTGTTGTTTGATTTTGAGTTTTGGTCTGTTTTGGTAATGTTGCTTTTATGTGGATTTCACTATGTGATTTACTAGGTAAATGATTTAATTATAATATTTGGGTTAATCATATAATTAAATATTATTTGATTAAAAAGAAAATATTAAAGCATGAGAATATTTAACTAATTAAAAAATTAATTAAATATGTGCTTTATTCTCAAAGTCTTAATATAGAAGACTAAATTTAGAAAATTGGTTAAAGAGAAATTAGAATATGATGATATTTAATTAATTAATTAAATATGTACTTCAGTTTAAAAGATTTAATTTAAAAGTCTAATTTGAGAAGTTGGACAAAAAGAGAATAAAAATATTAAAATATTAAAGATTTAATATTGTTTTATAATTATTTATTTAATAATAATTAAATTAGAGTTGCATTTAAACAATGAGCTTTAATTATTATTAATTTAAATAATAAACTATGCTTTAATTAGTGCTTGTACTAATTAATAAACTAGAGGAAAATAAAATATAAAATAATGAAATTTAAAGATAAACTTATAGTTCTAATTGTGACATAGTTATATAATATATTTATTTAAATTAATGATAATTATTTAGGAGTTTTATTTTAATAATAAACTCTAAATAATGCTATTATTTAAATAAATAAATATTTTATTAAAACACTTAGAAAATTAATTAAAGAGAGAGCTAATTATTTAAATTAAGATATTTTGTAATTAAATATTTAAAAAAGTTGTGCATGAAAAGATAAAAGGTATTAAAGTAATAAACAAGTAATTGATCAGTGAGTTCTCTCTCGTGATTGCATAATCAGAGCCCCAATTTAGGGGAGAACTCTTTATCAAAGATCTAAAATTTATTTTGCAATTACATAGGTTTTGAGGAGCAAAATTTGAAATTGGATCAAAAGAATTGTTGAGAGTTTTAGAGGGTTTGGAATTTGCATGCATTCATAAATTGTCTCAATTTTTAGCTATGGTTTTAAGGTTTTGGGAGCGAAAATTCAAAATTGGATCAAAAGAATTGTTGAAAGTTCCAGAGGGTTTGAATTTACATGCATTCATGGATTGTCTTAGATTTTAGCTATGGTTTTGAGGTTTTCGAAGCAAAAATTTGGAATTGGATCAAAAGAATTGTTGAAAATTTTAGAGGGTTTGAATTTGAACGCATTCACAGATTGTCTCGGATTTTAGTTGTGGTTTTCAGGTAGGGTTTGAAAACCCATTGTAGAATTTTATTGAAAGACTGTCTACTTCGTGTCTTCTTGGGTGTTTGCATATTGCTTATTAATTTATGGTATTGATTGTTGAATAAAGAATTATGTTGTAGATTTTGATAAAGAAAAACTTATTAATTAAGATAACTTGAGGAAAATTATAGAAAAACTGTAGAAAATTGTGACTGTATTCTTATAAACCTCTTTCTAATACAACGAAAATTTGATTATTGAAAATTAGAAGAAAATAATAAATTGAACAGTTAGGGTTTTCAAATTTAAATTTGTCATTAGAACTTATGCGATTATTATGAATTTTCTAAATATAGATGAATATTCTTCTTGCATCTAAAATAATTTAACTGCAATATTTATTTGGAAAGCAAAAGATAATTGAGAGAAAAACATGTTGTAACTAAATGTATACATGCATTTGAAAACAAATATGCTAAAAATAGAAAACTAAGTATAGTGTGGATACATGCATGTGAAATAAATAAGCTAAAAATAAAAAACTAAGTATAGTATGGTTATATGCATGTGAAAACAAACACGCTAAAAATAGAAAACTGAGTATAGTGTGGTTACATTCGTGTGAAAATAAATAAGTTAAAAATAAAAAACTAAGTATAATATGGTTACGTGCATGTGTAAACAAATATGCCATAAATAGAAAGTTAAGTGTAGTATGATTACATGCATAGTTGGAAATCTCGACAAAGGCAAAAACTCGCCAAGCACCTCAAAAGTTTAATCGGAAAAAATTCGGCAATTTAAAAAAAAACTCGGGAACCTAAAAAACCGCTGAAATTTAATTAAAAATACATTTATTTTGCAAAATTTAATGAGAAGATGCATCTAATAAGTTAATTAAAGACAATATAAACGAAACAAACAGAGTTTAGATATATATAAATGCATAGTGCGTACAAAATTGCATTCTCATGCGGAATGCTCATGGTTGGAACCAAAATAGTAAATAGTTTCAATCTGTCAAACTAGAAGTAAATACTAAAAGTCTAAATACATCAATACAATGTCAATGACTCAATCACATCTTCCTCTTTCCACTTGCACTAGCAGGAAAGCGAGAGGGTCTAGTCCTAGAAGAAGTGCCCCGCACTGGGATAGGGCGTGAGCTGCGTGACTGTGAACTCTATGGCTGTGCCCCTTCGCTCGACATCCCTACTGACTGGCTTGGCGTCCTAGAAGAGGATGCATCTCCTCCTAATGGTAATATCCGATCCTCGCCTGAATCATCCTTGTCCTCGTCCTCGTCCTCATCCTCAATGTCATCCATAGTGAACTGAAAATCAGCGTCAGTCTCCCCCTCCATGGCCTGCCTCTCCAAATCAGCGATCTCATCTGGTGCAAACAATGGACCTGGCTCCTGTGCTGTCCAATCAGAATAAGGATCTATCTCATCTGGATCAAGTGGACCAAGTAGTTCTAAGAGCTGTGCCTTTTTTATGCACAACTAAGATTATAGTGCACATAAACAAGGTCATTAAGCCGTTTTTGAGTCATTCTGTTTCTTTTCTTTGTGTGGATGGACTCAAATAAGCTCCAACTGCGCTCACAATGGGATGAGCTACAACGTTGGGATAGGACTCAGAGCAAATTTCCTTAAATTGGGGGTATTGCCACCCCAACTTGCCCACCAAGCATCTGCAAAACAAAATAAAAAAAGTTATAAAGCAATAAAAAAAAATCAAAGCACAACTTATCAATTAGCAAAAGTTTTAAAGTTTGACGCTTTACCTGGTGCTTGAGTAAATCTTGCTCTCTTTGCTAGCATAGAAGAGAACAAAGGACCCCTCGATTCCACATAGATTTGTTGTTCGGTCACAATAAGGTCTCTCTCCTCTTCACTTGATATCATTCTCTCAATGCATTTAGAGAGACCTTCCATGACCTCTCCATTAGGATCTAAGTAGGAATCATCAGCCCTAAAACAAATAGAGAATGATATCAAGTCTTACTACACAACCTTAAAAAGTAAAGTAAAATAAAGTCTTAGTGAAATCCCAACTTCAAGGACAATCAATTATCATGATTCATAGTACCTGAATTTGGGATTGAGGAAGTAGCCTGCTGCATGAATAGGTTGGTGGAGCATATTGTTCCACCTCCTATCAATTATTTCCCAAATGGGGTCAAATTTGAGACTGTCCCCATGATAGTAACTTCTAACAGCCTCTTTCGCCCTATCCATGACCTCATAAAGACCTCCCATTGGGGATTGCTGCCCATCACATATGCGCAAGACTAGAACCAAGGGCAGAGACATCTACATTTGAAATTTGAAAAATACAAATTAGTTAATAACATAGTAAGTTATGAACTGATAATGAAACTTGAATAAACTAAAAATATATTGTTTTGATTTTTGAAGTTACCTCCACAATCTCCTTAGCCTTTGCAAAAAAGCTATCATCAAAGACTATCCGTGCCACAACCTCTCCTTCGGGCTTCTTTGAGTAAGGTGAAGCAACCCAATCAGCACACACAAACATTTGCTTCAAAGCCAATATGTGTTCAATAATACTTTGCAATGTCAACAATACCGTTGCAAACCTTGTCATAGCAGGTCTTATCAAATCTTTGCCTTCAGCGGCTTTTCTCATCAAACTAAGAACCCATGGGTGATTATAGATATATTTTGTGACTTGCCTAGCATCTTCCACAATTGGACTCACCCAATCAAGTTTCCCTATGTCCTCCAAAAGAAGGTCAAGGACATGTGCTGCACAAGGTGACGGAAAAAGTGTGGGATGCCTCTCTTGGAGGATTCTACCTAAAAGATTAGCAAAAAATCAATAATCAGTAACAAACTTTCCATATTTAGTATTTACAAATTACATCAGATATAAATTGAATAATACCATACCATTACATTTATGATTCATATTGATTCGAATATAAAAAATAAAATTTACCTGTTGCCACATATGCTGTTGCATTATCCGTGATTATTTGCACCACATTCTCTATTCCCACCTCCATGACAACATTCTCCAACATTAAAGCCAATGTGGCTGCATTTTTCACTTTGTTGGAGGCATCGATAGATTTCCAAAACACCACATCATCTTTGCAAGCAACTAAGAAATTAATAATGGTTCTACTTCTTCCATCTGTCCACCCATTAGATAAAATGGTGCAGCCATACTTCTTCCACTCTTTCTTTTGGTCTTCTATCAATAATGTTGCCCTACCAACCGCTTTGTCAAGCAACCTACAGAATTTAGGTGTAATATTAAATAAAGTGTAAGTGTTAGTAAAAAATAGGAAATAAGTTATAACAATTAAGATTTAAAATATAATAATGAACTAAAATGAATCACAATTATTTACAATTACTAAAATTTAAAGAGTAAAATACTAACCTTCCACTCATATCCTTGCGATTAGGCGGCTTGTACCCTTTCCCTGATATTGTTATTGCATTGACCATATTGACCCAATAGGGACTATCAACGACATTCATTGAGATATTGTTGAAAAACCAAAAATCAGATTCTGCAATATCAGTTTGCTCATGCACCTCCTTAAACCATGCAGTGCCCTCTAATGATGGCTGTGCTCGAGGTGTGTTCCTGGGCACAAAATAAACCCTATCCCTGATGGGGATCCGCATGGTGATGAAGAAGTAGGAGATGTAGAAGAAGTGGAACCGGTAAAAGAGAAATTTTGTTTGCGGATCTGTGGGCCAGGAAGAGATCTTGGTATGTTCTCAAGTGCTTCTTCTTCCTCTTGCATATCGAAAGGAGCTCCTTCAGATTCAGCTATGGTTGCCCTCATAGCTAATTTTGCCCTCCCCCTATTTAATTTTTTCTCTTTAGCAGCTGCAAGTAGGGCATTGATGAATCTTTTTTCTTCATCAATTACCTTGAGACAAGGATTTGAATCATGTTTCTTTATGCCTGCAAGGTGGTATTTGAGGCGGTTTATGCTTCCAGAAATAATTCTCTCACATGGAATGCATATCACTTTCCCAACATCATTTGGAGCTTCATAGGCAAACCGCCATGTCTTACCTCTTGCATTTTTAGTCCGAGTGCCTATATATCCAGAAGGGCATGGTGTTTGTGGCCACTCTTCTTGCGGATTTGTCATTTTTTTTAATGCTTGACCGCTGCCCTACACATAAATTTATTGAAAAATGAATAAACAAAGTTAGAACTTAGAAGCTAGGGTTTCAAATGATTCAAACTTCAAACTTCAACCATATCCTTAGAAGCTAGGGTGTCAAATGATTCAAAATGATTCAAACTTGAAACTTCAACCATATCCTTAGAAGCTAGGGTTTCAAATGATTCAAAATGATTTTAAATGATTTGAAAACATTTACAAACAACAACAAAAAACAAAAGAACATTTGTTATAAAACTATAAAAAGTTTTAAAACTATTATAAGATGAACATACTAGGAAAGAAATTTGTCTTCTAAAATCGGTTAGAATTTTCTACAATCCACTCAAATCCGCTTTGAATCACTTGCAATCAGCCAAGAATGCCTCCAAACCTTCTTCTCTTCACTCCTCAAGGCTCTAAACAATGCAAATACAAGAAAGAATGAGAAAAAACACTCACTGCCGCTTTAACCCGTCACAGGCCGCGGGCAAAACTTTCACCAGTAAATCGCGATTTTTTATTAAAAACCCGCCAAGTTTTTGCCGATTGGCGAGTTTTACAAGACTGCCGAGTTTTTAAATCGGCGAGTTAACTGGTGAAAAACTCGCCGAGCTAGGAAACTCGAGCTTTCCATCTAGGGTTACATGCATGTGAAAACAAATATGCTAAAAATAGAAAGCTAAGTGTAGTATGGTTATATGCACGTGAAAACAAATATGCTAAAAATAGAAAAACTAAGTTTAGTATGCTTGCATGATTTAAGAGATCAAAGACATGCGGAAATACTAATTGCATGTTTATTTTTATTTTATAAAAATCTAATTTAATTTTCAAATTTATTTATTTAATTTAAAAAAAATAAAATAATAATTATTAATTAAATTAATACTATTCATTTAGTTAAAGTGGATGTTAGTATTAGTGATTATTTAACTCTAAATAAACTCTTAGTTGCATATAAATAATTTTATTATTTATCAATGCAATAGGGAAGTTAATAAATAAATATTTATAATTTTATTATATTTTAAGAGAAGTTGTGATAGAATTCACTTTGTAATCATTAAGTTAATAACTATTATACTTTATGAGAGAAATTATAAATAATTAAATTAAATTTATAATTTTTGAAAAAAGGGGTAAAAATTTATTCGAAAAAAGCCAAATTACAAAGGCCTCAGGCCCAACCCGTCAAACCACTACCTAAAAGCCATTAAGTTCTATCTTTTTCCACTAAATGCTCGAAAATCCCTACATAATCAGTAGGAAGATCATCCCTATCGGAAATATCCCAACCAACTCCTTTCTCCGAAGCCCATTTAGCCAAGACATCAGCCACCCCATTCCATTCCCTAGGAATATGACAAATTGAGATCTCATCTACAAAGCTACTCAAGTGAAGAATCTCTCTAACAAGAGAGGCAATATGCCAGTTACAGTCCTCTGTTCTCTGGTTCCTTATCATGTCCACAACAATCTAAGACTCTGACTCACACACTATTCTCCTCCATCCAAGAGAGCAAGGACGCTCCATAGCTACCTTAATGGCTAAGGCCTCCATCACGTTATTGGAATGAACTCCTTTGTGAACAGAGAATATGAAAGAAACCTTGCCATCTGCATCTCTCCCAATCCCTCCCACACCAGCCTGTCCAGGATTCCCATGGGAGGAGCTGTCAGTGTTAATCTTTAGGACACCATCTGGTGGAAGTCTCCATCTCCCTATCCTACACACTCTCCTTTTTAGAGGCTGAGATCTCTTACTGTTTCTACTACCCAACCCTTTGTTCACCAATCCCAAATTCCTAACTGTCTTGAAGTCATCAGGATCCACTGGCTCCGTCGTATCACATTTAGCATAGATAGTTTCCTGAAGCCTGCTCAAGATCACCTGCCATAATTTAGTGACTCCTAGGCTGGAGTTACAAAAAATCCGACGATTACGCTCCAGCCAAAGATTCCAAAGAATGAAAGAAGGTCCAACAGCCCAAGCCACCTGGAGGAATGAAGTTTTCGCAGGGGGCCTACCCAGGCTCAATAAGAGATTCAGCACGAATGCATCCATGACACCATGCCTCCCACCACTTATGCCAGATTTCTCTAGAGAGAGGGCATAAGAAGAATAAATTAGAAACATCTTCTCCATGCATCCTACAGAGGGGACAAAGCGAAGGACCCTGAAATCCTCTTCTCTGGAGGTTATCCCAAGTAAGACACTTTTTTTGAGCAACTAGCCAAAGAAAAAAATTACATTTAGGCCATGAGAATCTATTCCAAACCTTCCGCCACTAGGGAATTTCCTAGATTTCATTATACTGACTATCCAGCCGAGCATACCCCTGGGCTACACTGTAAATAACTTTAGGGATGGGACCCCAAGCCAGGATATCTTTGTCCTTAGAAGAACTGCACAGCCTAAGAGAGAGAACATTGGCCAGCTCAGCCCGAATCTCCGAGGAGCCCCCTGGGGGCCAATCCTGAGGATCCTTCCAACTAGCTACAATCATCGAACCATATCTCTTCATAGTTTTGAAGTGAACAACTTTGGTCCATCCTGCAGCTGAAAAAATCAGACATAGAGGCTGAAGATGTGGATGGCTGGAGAGAATTGGAGGATAGCCATCCCAAGAGTCTTGCCAGAATAACACACTCGATCCCTCATTACATATCCAGAAGAGGCCATCCTTGATGAGAGGAGCAGCTTTTTTAAGAGTGTCCCAAATAAAGGATCCCTTACCATCCAGCTCCAGTCTAGGAATATCCTGAAGATCTCCTCTTGGGAAGTACTTATGGGCTAGAATTTTAGCCCAACCGTGATCTTGATTCTTGCACCATCTCCAATATAACTTAGCTGCCAGAGCCTTGACAACAAGAGCCATACATTTAAGGTCTAATCCCCCCGCAAACTTAGGCAGGCAAACAGTGTCCCACTTGACCAAGCTCCATCTAGAAGAGAGGAGATTGCTTGACCAAAGGAATTGTTGCGCCAAAGCATCAAAATCTTTCATAACTCCAATGGGAGGAGTTTGCACCAGACACCTATAAATGGGAAGAGCCTGAATCACAGTCTTGAGGAGGCTGACTCTTCCAGCCGAGGAGAGCCATCTATGAGTCCAGTGACTCACCTTGCTACGAAATTTGTCCAACAGACCTTGCCAATAATCTTTCAGCTGAGTCCCCAGAGCTAGTGGAACTCCAAGATAAATCAAAGGAAGGGAAGTAACTTGAAACTTGAGAATTCTAGCAATCCTGACCTGAATCGACTGAGGAGTATTAAAGAAATAAATAGATGATTTACCTTCATTAATCTGCTGTCCAGAAGCTTTCAAATAAGTATCCAAAATTGCTCTGAAGTTCCTTGCTTCATTTATGGTAGCGAAACCCATCAATCCAGTATCATCCACAGACTGGAGGTGCGTGTATGCTGGAATATCATTGTGCCACTTCCAGCCATGAACAAGTCCCTTTCCTGCTTGAGATTTTATAAATCTGCCCAGAGCCTCTGCCATAATGATAAATAGATATGGAGAGATAGGATCCCCCTGCCGAAGCCCCCCAGAAGCAGAAAAAAGATCAGTAGGTTGTCCATTAATAAGGACTGAAAAGGATGTGGAATTCACACAGCTGAGAACCCAATCCACCCACTCCATATCAAATCCAAAAGCAAGAAGCACATGACCAAGGAACTCCCAACTAACTCGGTCGTAAGCTTTAGCCAAATCCAGCTTAATGAACATAGCTTTTTCCTTGGATGCGGCCATAGAATGAATAGCTTCCAAAGCAATAACCACTCCATCAAGAATCTATCTACCACCAACATAACCTCCTTGTTCCTCGAAAATCAAAGAGGCAAGAAAAGGCTTAAGCCTTTTAGCAATTAATTTTGTGATAATTTTGTACGTGACATTACATAAAGCAATAGGTCTGAATTGATCCAACCTGTTAGCTCCATCAATCTTGGGAATGAGAGTCAGGAAAGTAGCATTCAAGGATTTGAGCATTTGTTTATTTTGATATGATTCTTGAACAACTTCTAGAAGATCAAATTTAATAATCTCCCAAAACTCTTGGAAAAATTCAATGGGAAATCCATCTGGGCCCGGGGCTTTACCTTTCTTCATACTAAATACCACCTTCTCCAGTTCTTCAAGCATAACAGGTTTTAACACATCTCTATTCATACTACCAGACACAAGATGAGGAATGCAATCTAAAATAGCCCTTGTCTCCACCAAAGAAATAGGTTCCTCCTTAGAGAAGAGCTGAGAGAAGTAATTAGTGGCCTTTAAAGAAATTGCCTCCCTGGAAGAGAGATGATTTCCAGAAGAAGAAACAAGAGAAGTAATGGAATTTCCAAACTTGCGAGCTTTGACAGTGTTGTGGAAGAAAGCCGTGTTTCTATCTCCTTCCTGCAACCAATCCACCCGAGACTTTTGTTTCTAGAAAATTTCCTCACGAAGTTCCCATTCTTCAATCTCTCTCAGAGCTGAGGATTCTTCAGACATTAAATCAGGAGTCATTCCATGGTCCTTGATCTGGCGAGTGACATTGTCCAACCTGGCCTGGGCTTCCCTTAAATGCTCTTGAAGGTTCCCAAAACACTGTTTATTCCACTATTTCAACCTGAATTTCACATGCTGAAGTCTCTTCTCAAAGGTGTACATGGAAGTACCATGAGGGGGCCTGCCTTCATACCACCAGGCTATCATGAGATTTTGAAGAGAAGGATCTCTCAACCACATCAGCTGAAACTTGAAAGAGGGATTCTTAGAAGTCTTGAAAGGAGAGATAGAGAGCCTGATAGGCCAGTGGTCAGAGCCTCTCCAATCAAGAATATCTGAACTGGTGGCCCATCTAAAATTCATCCAAAAACAAGATACCAGGAACCTATCAAGCCTTTCAGAGATAGCCTCCATCCCACTTCTTCTGTTATTCCAGGTGAACAAACCAGAAGCAGGTTTAACATCAATAAGGTTCAAAGAACTAATATTGTCTCTAAGCATACTAGAAGAAGGACCCAATCGAGAAATCCCGCCCCTCTTTTCCTCAAGATTAGTAACTGCATTAAAATCTCCAGCAACAATCCAAGGAAGGAAAGGGTCTAAAGAACGGACAAATATAATATGTGACCACATAAGAGATTTGCCAACTAAGTCAATAGGAGCATAAATGTTGGAAAACAAGCACCTTTCACTTGTCTCAAAGTGAGAAGCCATAAAAGAGATGGAGGATGTGCTCACAATCCACCACAGGGGAGTCACCTTCTTAGGATTCCAGAGACAAGCAAGACCGCCTGAGCTCCCTTGAGCACCTACTGCCTGCCAGCTACCATGGGGCCATAACTTTGGCCCACAACTATTCAATTCGTCAACTAAAAGTTTAGTTTCTTGAATGAAAAAAACATCTGGAGAGTGAGAATCAATCAATCTACGAACAACCTTTTGTCTAGGGATACTGTTCAACCCCCAAACATTCCATGAAATAACAATCATTTAGAAGATTGCGCGAAGTGGGAGTCAATGGGCTTCACAAACCCCGCTTCAACCAGCGTCTCACCCATCATCTTAACTTTCTCTTGATCCGTTTTCCTTCCACTCTTAGCAGATTTCTCTGAGGTCCCTTTTTTAAAGGGCTTTTACAGTAAGCCCAAAATGGATGTAGCTTTAGAGCCTTTTGTGTTGTCAGTCACTCCTTTCTTGCCAGGATGGGTAGAGGCTATGATAATTGGACCGTCACGGGGATGTGAGCCACCAGGAATTTCACAACCTAACTCTTGAACCAATTCATCTGCACCAATTGGCTGGCCTTGTATTTCCTCAGGAATCTGGACTAGATTCTCAACTTCCTCTAGCTGGGGATCCAAAAGAGAGCCATCACCTAGAGGTGTCACAATAGGTAAACCTTCCTCCTGTATCAAGGTCTCTAGCACATTAAACCTGTTGAAGGTGTTATCACCTTGTCTATTCGTCCAAGTTCTCTTCTGCCCCTTTCCTTTATTGCGCGGCTTCACTGGGATAAAACCCTCCTTATCCCCAGAGGGACCAGCTGGCATAGGGGTTTTACCCTTGTCATCCTTAGGGGTCAGCATCGTGGTTGTTGATGATTGAGAAAATTCATTTCGGGGGCATTCGCGTTGCAAGTGTCCATACTCACGGCAAATCCTACATCTGAAGGGTAGAGTCTCATAGTCCAACTGCTGAATCTATGAACAATGACCTAAGAAAATTTCCATAGAATCAGGTAGCGGATTAGTAAGATCAACCTCTACACATATTCGTGCATATGAAATTACTTTTCGATCCTGTGTTTGGGTGGCTTACCCAACAGGTTACCCAAGCAAAAGAGATATCGAATGAAGAATATCCTCTCTCCAAAATTCCAGTGGCAGACGTGGAAGCCGAATCCACACAGAGACCCGAGACGGGATCTCCTCAGCGGAATTGAATCCAGTGTGCCAGGGTTTGATAAATAGCCCAACTTGGTTAAAGAAGTATGGGCCTCCTTCGAATACTTTGTTCTTGTCTGACATGCATGAGAAAATAACCATAAAATAATTGTTAGCTGCCAGTAGAATTTCCATATCCCCTTCTAGAATCCAAGTCCGATGCACCCATGATTCAAGCATAGGTAGAGGGAGTCGGAGACCCAAAAAACCTTGCATATGAGTGCATGCTTGCCCCAATATTCCACATCTTCTGAAACTTGCTCCGGTTGAATGACTAACACTGGTCGATCATCAAATCTCTCCAAACACCCATTCGTCTTCCTAATTCGGATAGAACCATTTAATGAAGCCACGTTCTCTCCAGATGGTATATTGTCCATCTGGCCTTTAGCTCCTCCTCGCATTTGAAAAGATGTATCAGCTATTTCCAGATCCTCAGTTGAAATTTGAACCCCAAGGGCATCCGATTGCCCCATGCTCGGACTTAAATGCAATATCTCCAGGCTAAATTCCAAAAATCAGACCTACCAGAGGCCTATAGTGCTTCCTACGCCACTAAGGAAAGAAGGCACCCGCTGAGCGCAAAACTTAGGCCGGCCCCGACTTCACAAAAACCTTCAAAGCTTTCCTCGCAATACTCCACACCTCCAATGTAGAGATCTTCTCCAACATGCAGGCGAAAATCAGAAAAAGTAGCTGCAGCCACCGCAATAGACGTTTGGGAGTAGCAGGCTTAGGGCACGCAGGCCCTAGCCTCGCAGAACACCAGATCGCAGTACAGAGCCATCATCTCCCTTAGTTTATTCCAAATTTATAATTTTATCTCTAGTTGCATTATGAATTAAAGAAAAAGTAAATATTAATATTAGACCTAAATAGAAGTCATATTAATATTTTAGAAATTGAAATTAATCAATATTTAAATATAATAATATACATTTATGTTATTAATTAAATCATTTATGGTTTAAGATTATTTAAATTAATAATATGATAATATTGCATGATATTTTATATGCACAAAAAAATTGGATATTTAAATACTTATTATTTTAAATAAGTATATTAACATAACAATTTATATTAACATATTTATTTTTACTTTATTTCTAAATGCATCTTTGTGACCCAAACTAAATAAGAGAAATTGATGGAATTAAATCATGTGGCTAAAAATTATGTGTTCTCTAATATTTTATTTATAGTCTTGTGATGTTTATTTTCTTGATAGTTTTTCTTTGTGGGTTGTTTAGTTGGCCAAGTTAGGATGTGCACTAGAAGCATTTTTGAGATTTCTTTTATGATTATTTGACTGAATGTCATAATGAACTTTATGATTTGAATTGAGATTTATGTTTTATGAGCTTTATGCTATTGAGTATTTATGAGAACTTGGGTTTTAAGAACCAATGTTATTTTTTGGGTTGCCTATTAAGGAATCAAATTCGATCAATATTACTCTTGTGGTATGAGACACTATTGTGGTTTGTGATTTTTGGAAAGGTAGTCTAGGTGCATGTCAGTGGCTTGCAATGGGGGCCGGGGCCCAAAGTGGCTGCCAGGGTAACTCATTGTAGGTTGTGTAATAAGTGATAACATAGTAATTAAAATATCTTGTCTAGCTCTTTCTTTGAGATACATTAAAAATATAAGTTAGAGATTTTTCCTCATCCATGCCTTGAGTGCTTGTATAGACTAAAGATGAGATGGAGATAATACCTTGAGAGGTATGACTAGTTTCCTCGTCTTCACGAGAGGGTATTTTGGTTCCGCATCGAGTCACTAGGGGGCCTGGGTCCTGAAAGACTGCCAGAGTAACCTTAGAGTTGGCTCATGTAATGAGACTCCATAGTATGTATCTTGAGTCTCCTTCATAGTTTTTTTAAAAATATTTGCCTCTAGTGGTGTACTTGTATGATATTACTTTTGATGGTGTAGTTATTGTGATTTGTTACTCATTTATTGGATGTCATTTATTGTTGACAATTGACTTTTATTAATGAATGATCAATTATTTATTGATGGTGTTTTTATTGTTGGAGTTAGTGATTGGTAGTTTACTTTTATTGATGACAGTTGTTATTTGTTAGTCATTGTGCTTGTGATACTTGACATTGATTTCGAGGTGGTTGAATAATTTTGGTCGTGGTATTTGTATGTTGAGTTGATATGAGATGTTAGTATTGGAATGAGTGTCCTTTTGATTTTGATTGTCTTCTTTTTGAGTAGTTTATATTACCCTTGAGGTAGTTTTGACTATCAGGGTTCCTTGCATAAGATTATTTTATGATTTGATTATTTCTGTGTGGATCGTACATTATCTCTCCTATACGGTGGGAGTGGGAGCCTGATTAGGTGACCACGCGGTCGGGAGGTAATGTATTCTTACCATTTGGGTCCCCCTCTGATTGATAGTTGTTGGATGCTCCTTGATATAGTATTACCATTATCATTCTTCCTCTTATCTTGAAGACTTCATTTCATTTGATGTATCTATGTATCATGTGTTTTGAGATCCTACGGGATATTTTATTGTATATTGATGTACTTGTATCTATTTTCACATACCTTGTGACATGTGCAGTGGATGTTATTCTTTAGACGTGCTTTCATATTATTAGTTGTACTTATGCATTTACTTATATAATTATGTATGTGTTTATTCATTTTTTGATTATGAACATTTTAATTGAGACTTAAACTTATTAATAAAACATTCTTAAATGTGGCTCAATGTGAAGGAACCTTTGAGGAATTGAAATTGTATTTGTAATTGATTACGTGTTCTTGATGTGTATGTATATATTGCTTCTGCATTATTGTTACTTTGATGATGTTTAAACTTCAAAAAAAAATAGTTCAGTAAACTTTGTAAATATTAGGTTTATTTCTTTTGGGTTCCCAAGCAGGGCGTTACATAATAGACGTGGTGTGTTCACTATATGACCGAAGAGTGTTACACTCTACCTTTTAAACTTCAACCTTTTCTTTGTTGTAAATTTTGTCCATTGAATCCACCACTTTGTCACATTCATTATTTTTAGTTACTTCAATTATCCTCTCCAAAAGAGTGAAGTAGGCGAAGTTCTATCTCCAAGAAGGATCAAAATAGATCATGTGATATGAGGTGATTGCTAATAAGTATTTACACATCTCTTGCATTTACTACAACTTGTTCTGTTCAGTTAGTTTTATTTTTGTACTTTACTGCATTGTTTGTGGTACACACATAGGAAGTAGTCCATTAGATATGCATATAGGAAAAATTTAACTAACTTCTGAGCTGATCTACATATGTATTCCATGGACAGTCTTTTCATCCCAATATCTGAGGATTTGAAAGTAGAAGTCTACATCCTTGTGGTTTCCTGAACAATCATTTGCCTTAAGAGATCAAGCCCCTTTGTTCCTGTGACCATTTTATTGATGAAAAGATGTATAATTTTTATTTACCTATTCAAGAGAATGCTACATCAATATGAGGCTGACATGGCCTTCATTCCCTGCACAATTAGATTTACCATGGGATATTGTGTATTAAGGGTGTAGTCCTCTCTTCTCAATTTTGTTTTCTTTGATGCAACATATGATTGTCTTGATTATGTAACCTTGGGCGTACCTTCTTGAAATAAGCAGAGTGAGCAATGTGAGATGGAATTTTATTTGCAAAGAAGAATTTGCCAAGGGCATATTTATCTCATCTTCAACTTGTAAATTGAACATATATTTGATTAGGTGTGGTGTTGGACTTGAACCCATGGGCTCATATCTCCACTTGCAATCTGTTAAACTTGATGTGAAAATAAGCACTAAAATTTGTTGATTGGTAGCCCTAAAAGGTGTTAGGTTTTGGTGCCTTGTTATTATGTGTGAAGATGTCACCATTAAACAATTTCATATTCATTACCCTTATAGAAATAATAGATTATGACATATCGCAAACCCCTTGGCAGTGATATATAGGAGGTGTACATTCATTTTTGTACTGCTACCATAGTGTTGAAGGCCATAGAAAAGGAATTTTAATAGGCAAGCTGTCCTATAACTAGTAATCTTATTGGATTGTACTCTAATTGGAATTGTTGAAAGGGTTATATTTTATTAGATGGACCCCTGAAAAAGACATTCAGTGTGTTGGGAGGGTAATTGATATTATTAGAAGCCTTTGGATTCACTCCCTTTGTTTCTTCGCTGCTTGAATGATGGACATATTGGGGATGTTGTATAAAGACATAACCATGTTTTGTTGAAGTTTTATAGCTGTGACAGAGAATATTTACCTGAGATGATATGTCATTTCTTTTTGAGATTCATCTGCTATTCTTTATATAAAGAGATAGGCCACATGCAAAGGGACACATGCTTGGAAATATGATAAGATATGCAACATGCATTTGGAAATATGAAAAGACCTGCATTTGGAAAATGAAGAGACTTTCGGCTATGATATGAAGAGTCTCTCAATTTTCAAGATATATATGATTGCTTTGTGTGATTAGTGTTCTATTCAGATATAACTATTGTACTCGGACTTATATTATTTAATAAAAGAGATATATTTTTAGTGTGGCTGGGTTTTCCCCCTCAAGTTGGAGGGTTTTCCTACGATAAATTGTTGCGTCTTTCTATGTTTGTTTATTGTTTTTTATCTTTATTTCTGGGCAGAACATTAACATGTTATCAGAGTGGGTTGGATGACAACAAATAAGCGTATTCAAGTTTAGGCAGTTTTCAAGATTGATTGGGGGCTGTATTAGACTGGTGTGTGATCGTTTGAAGGAAGGAACTATATCTGATTGCAGGTGATCATTGAGAGAGTGTGTCTCTTTTAGGGGATGAGATGCCTTCATTTTCCTATGCTTGGTTTTGATATTTCTTGAGGGAGTTGGGAGTTACAGGTATTCAGTTCTGAATTTTTAATTCTGAGGACGAAACCCAGTTCCAGTTGAAGGTATTGTAGATCTGTGCAGCTCAGAATTAATTTGATATTAATCTGGGAGCAATGTATTTGTTTGTAAATTGTAAAACGTTATTCAGAGCTGATTACTTTTTTTATTACTGAGCATTATGACTGGGATCAGTTCTTATTTGAGGGGATTGTCATAAGTTTGAAATATGTTGAGTAAAATATCAAATCGGTTACTCACAGTTGATTTTTAATGTATTGCTGAAGCTGGTTGCCATGAGCCTAAGGGTAACAGGGAATAATAAGTGTTAAAGTTTTTAAAAGATGAAAGTTACCTTCCTGAGCATTACAACATTCATGCTTGTCTATGGGCAATATCCTTTTCTAGAATCAGACTCTACTACAGTTACAGGGGCTCAGATTGGATTGAAGATGAATTGTGTTCAGAACGTCTCTTCTGATTTCATGGTTAACAGAGGGTCAATTGCATCAAGCAGGTTTGGTTCTATCTTAGAAGTCACAACTGAACTAAATTAAACATATAGCATAGGGAGATGGTTGGGGAGAGTTTTACAACTTGTATAGACATGAATATCATGCAATCTTTTCTGGTTATGTTTATCATTTTTTTATGAAGAACAAACCATTATTTGAGATGTTCCTGTCTCATCTGAGAATGATATGGAAACGTCAGTAGGAATTATGTTGGTTGATACCTATAAATGTATTGTTAAACATGATTTGAAGCTGTTAGTTTAGCCACACCTTGGTTATTAATCATCATAGGGAGGTAGTAACGAACTGGTGCTTTTAGATGCTGTTGCTCAGAGGCACACCAAACTAAAGGAAGCTATCAAGAACTTGCTTGTTGCGAGTGTGACAACTTTTGTATTGAAGAAGGTGACACACACTTACTAATTCCTGTGTAGCTGGTATTACTGGAACCTGATTACTACTGGACACATTAGCAGGGTTCGACAGAACTGAGGAAGTTTTGGTTTGAGAATCACTGATTGTTGAGACACTACTGGAGCTCTCTGTCATATACATCAGAAAACATTGCTTCATTGTCTAGGTGACTTTGCTGCTGCATTCATGAAATAATAAATCTGATAAGGATTCGAGCTGCTGTGACATGGCTGCATTTTTATAATTGATGCTATGTTATTTTTGAGATCTGTTAATGTTCCTGAATTTTGCTGGTTGCTGTTCCTATGCTGGGTGTATCTGGAAATATGAATCTCTTGGTGTAAAGATAAGGAAAGAACAATTGGTGAATTGTGAGGATGTTTAGGTATTAAAGAGATATGTGTTTTATGTTTGTATATTTGAATGATCATGAATAATTCATGCAATAATATTGAGAATAGTGAATCATGTATGCCTTTAGCATTGGTCTGCTATTTCTCTTCAGATTAGTTTGATTGTTTGAACTGTTGTTAACCTCTCTAAAATGCAGGATTGATCAAGGAGCAAAAGAATAATGATTCAATGATTCAAATATGCATAAGGAATTCAACGGAGGAAGAGCTTCAGACATCTAGTGAGGAAGTCATGCAGGCTGTAGAAATGAACAATTATGAGAACTTTTTTTGCAGCCATGAGACTGAGTTGATGACACATAACTTCATAGAAGAGGAGGAACCTTCAAAATCTCTTTGTATTTAGTTTCTTCGAAGAGGAAGAAATGATTTTCAAAGGGAGACCCTTCAGCTGTAAAGAGCTGATTTGCATAGTCAATCTGAATTTGAAATTGGTAGCCCCAGAATATGGTTATCTAGAATGAGGTCAAAAAGGGCAGTTTGGGATTCGAGTATGTTTAGAAGTTCTGGAGTTGTGTTGAACACCATTCCTCTAAAGCAAGAATTGCAGGCAAGCTTGTACAAGGAGGTCAGGAGGTTGATCCAAGTGCTTGAAGATTTAAAGGGAACTTGTGTGGCAGAGGGAGAGTGCCAAGTCCTTTGCAAACTATTAACAAGCTTGTGTAGCAGTGTGACTGTAAAAACTCCTTGCTTGGTCAAACATTGGAGTCAATTAATATATTGTGATGCTGCCCCTGCTGAGAGTAAGTCCCGACATTTAGTTGTTCTTATTATGTACTATAATGATTTCTGTTGTGAGAGGGAGAAGGTCATGGTGCAATCCCTTGTTAATAAGTTCTTTAATGTGCGGGAGAAGTTCAAGGTGCAATCCATTGTTATTGAGTTCTTTGAGAGGGAGAAGTTCAAGTTATAATTCTGTTTTAGTGAGTTCTTTGCCAGAGAAGTTCATGGTGAAATCCCTTGTTAATGAGTTCTTCTCCGCAAAAAAATTTAGAGCTGAAATCCCTAGCTCCACCCTCTACAAAGAGGTATGGTGGACTCATCCTTTTCGAGTAGGCATGATGAAAGTCATGTGTGAGACTCCATGACCGAGTTTTCTCTTTTCTCACCCTCTAGGAGTAGCCATGGTGAATTTTATGCTAAGATGACAATTTAATGTTGAGAAAATCTGTTATGAGATTTTGTTACTGATTTTTGTTGCAACTTCTTATGCTTGTCATGTTAGAGATGGCAAGTAATATGAATATTCTCTCTCTTGCTAAGAGGGAGTATTTTGATTATGTAAAAAACTGGTTTTAAAGGACCTGAAACCTTTAACAAAGTATCAGAGAAACAAGAACATAAAAGTTTAGAGAACAAAACGCCTCAAAGCCAAAAGAGAGCAGACAGAAGAAGCCAAAAACAAGAGGCCAAAATACAACTATGCATGAAAAGATACCAAAGTAAAAGCAAAAAGACAACCCTCGGACAGCTACAGAGTCTTCAAAAGGTCCGTTGCTTGGTCTGCCAGGATGTTCATATTTTCCTCAGAAGCTTTCATTTCATCTAGCTTTTTTTCTTCCGCCTTCTTGGAATTAGCCCTTGTGCGCTTGCTTGGACCTGGTCCTCATTCACAGCATTGGAGTCTTGGCCTTTACTTTGCTCCAACTTGTTCAATAGTGTGTTAAAGTTATCAGCCACGGTCTTCAAAATAATGCAGTTTTGATCTGCCAGTTTCTTGACTGTTTTCTCCATGTTACTCACTCTAGTATGCAAACCATCCATCCTTTTTTGAAGATCTTTGCCTAGCTGATCTAAATTCCTGTTCTTGGTTTCAAGTGTTGGCACATGCTTCATCAAATTCTTTACCTCTTCCGCATTGCCAATAACCTCAGAGAGTCTATCAATGTGCTAAGAGGGAGTGTTGAAGTATTATAGCCGTGAGAGATAATATCTACTTTAGATGATGTGCCATGGTTTCTTGAGATTCATTTGTTGTTCTTTATATGAAGAGACATGTGACTTGCAAAGAGATACATGTTTCAAAATATGAAAAGATATGCAACATGTGAAGAGACATGCATTTTGAAATATGAAGAGACTCACATTTGGAAAATGAAAAAACTTTTAGTTATGATATGAATAGTCTCTAATTTTAAGATATATATTATTGTTTTGTGATGAGTTTTGTATTCAGTTAGAAACTTAGAAGCATTGTATTCAAACCTCTATTATTAAATAAAAGAGATATATTTTTGGTGGGATTGGGTTTCCCTCCTCAAATTGGAGGATATTCCTTGGATAAGATGTGTATTTCTGTGTCTTATTGTTCTTCATTTTGTTTATTGTTGTTCATCTTTATTTATGAGAAAAACATTAAAATGTTTGTTGTCCTTGTTTTCTTCAAATATGCTTCTTTATAAGGGGAACTCCCCTCTAACAGGGGACACATATATCCTAAGGATGCCCAAATGTTCCTATAGCTAAAATAAGAAAAATGTTAGGCGTACAATTGTGAAAAATGAAAGGTGCGAGTAAAAACTACAAGTTCACTTCTTAGCATTGCAACATAAAGTCCAATATGTTTCATTCTATATCATTTCATTTGACAATTGATAGATGAGCAAACCATTAAAATGAAGAAGCAAAAAATTACGGAATTACAAAATTATGGTTGTTGATTCATTTAAAGGTAGTCAATTATAGAAACATAGTAGTGAGTTTATACGGCTACATGTATTAATATTCAAAATATTATTAACCTAGTTGATCACTATACAATTCAAAACATCAAGGCCTTATAGAAAATATATAATTAAAGCTTGTAGTTCACAACTAATTGTTTATACTATATATTTTAGATTATTTAAAATTAAATTCTTTCTTGAACGAATTAATTGAATTGAAAATAACATTAATGATTGAGTTATGGAGTCAAAAAAACAAAAAAAGAATGAATTAATTGTGATCAAGTAGAATAAAGCTGAAAGAACCTCACGGGGATTGAGAATTTGCATTCAAAGTTAACCTTCTAGTCATCCCACCCTACTTGAGTTTGGAGTTTCTTAACCCTTGATAGCTCACAAATCAATGGTTTATTGGTGTGAGATTTTCTTCATTGTCTCAACTAGATGATAATTTTTCTCTTCAAGGTTTGTTAATGTTGATATTATTTTGATGATGTCTTTAGCTTTAGGTGTTGTAGGACACTTTAGAACATAATCTCATTATTCTTTTCCATTTAGAACAAAATCTCATCATCTGACCATAGCTACAATAACATTCACACTTGTAATGCCCCTTTTCATATGATTTAAGGCACTGCAAAGATTCCACAATTCTATCATTATAACTTAATAAAATGCTTTGTTTTTATATTTTAACTACAATTGCAGAAGCTAGATACAATAGAAACAAATAGTATTTCTAAATGCATAGATTGAATTATAATGGAAATAGTTATTAGTTCCAAACGCATATGCACCCAATCAATAATAATAATCACATTTATTGTATCCGATATGACAATGGAATGTATGCATGATAATCTGAATGGTTATCTCTAATATGTGTTGTTGATCCACACTGATATACAAGTGGATCTAATGGCAATGTTGTCTCTTATGTGGAGATTATCGGGTACAAGAATGGATGGATATTGTATAGGCCGTCTCTGATCAATCTTTATCTCTATGTTTGTCAATGAAGTCGTCTCTTATATATTTGAATTGATTATGCTTCTAGATACTCTCTCTAATACAAATATAAATGCTTGCAGCTTTGATTGCTTGTGGCTATTGGTTACTTGCAGAGCAAACCACAAGGGATTGCATATTTTATATTCTCAAGTCTATAGTCAATAATGTCTTCTTGTAGTGGGATGATCTCTATGTGTAAACATGGCCAATCAAGTGAGAAGGCATGATAAAATGGTTATTACGATAATAGATAATGTCTATTATTATTGAATGATTATCTATTTGTAATCTATTGTAAATATTGGAATGTTCCTAATATTTAGTTAGCTTGTAGATAAGTGGTAGTTTTCTATTAGCTAGAATAGAATGTTTCTATTTTTTACGATCATTTCCTATGGAAACATCGTTCATTCTTATGTATATATTGACCTCTTGGTCTTTGTTAATAACAAACAAGTATTTCACCAATTACTTCATAATATGGTATCAGAGCCAATACTATAATTGTTTTTTTGAAAATAATTATAACTTCTTTGTTGAATTTATTTGCCTTTTAATCTTCAAAATAGTTTTACATGCGATCTTCTTTGTCTAAAAGCATTTTTTGTCTACAACTGTGGCCATTTTTCTGCAATTGTTGTCTGTAATTTTTTTTGGTAAAATTTTTAGAATCTGAAAAGATTAATAACCCAAAGAACTAGTGCAAAGAATAGATAGCTAAACTATGAATGCAAATGATATAAAATCAAAATAGCAACACAGAGTTAGTATCCAAGAGAGTAATGCAAATGCTAAAAGAAAAATAGCATTAAGAGGATGCAAAAACAAGAGATATAAATACAAGCCAAGTAGCATGCTTATATAGGCTAGGAAGAGGGAGGAGGTGGCAACACCGACTAATGAGGAGCAACCATCTATCGGATTAAAGATAGCAAAGTATCTTCCCAAGATAGCTAATGGATGCTCACATGTAGAAAGGTGACACCTCGCAAACATTCACCTAATAAGACATGCTTTATTAACTTAAGCGAGATTATTAAAAGTGTAGGAAAAACCTAGCAATATAGGAAAAAATAAATAACCTACTAGGAAATAAAAAACTACACTAACAAAAATCGCTCCCAGTTTTCATGTGTTTTTGCAACCTATTCGTGGTATTTTTTTCTTGCAAAAACAGCAGCCATTTTTGCCTCTTTAATGGTCATTTTTGCTCTATTTAGTGACGTCTAGGGTTTATCAAATCCTAAGAAACAGATTTGTGCCCAAAAACTGTGCTTTTTTTGCACATTTTCACCATTTTTGGGGGTTTTTTTGCAACCAAAGCCGTTTTTTGTCAAAACCCTAATTTTTTTGTACTGGATCCATTTTTTTATTGATTCGTGATGGGTTTTTCGATCTCTCAGTTGGGTTATCGTCTTTTTTTGGTTTCCTCGATTTTCGTGCTTGATTTTTTGAGCTAGCAGATCTAGAATCTAACAACATTATTTTTGGGTTTTTCAATCTCTTCTGGGTGCCTCTTCATTTTTTTTGGATCTTCTATTTTATGCCTTGAAGTACGTGCCTTCACAGATGTTTATTCTCTTTCACTGGAAAATGTGCTATGGCATCTCTAACTAATATTCTGGTCGAGGGTGATTCAAAATTCGATGGTCGAAATTATAGCACGTGGGAGCAGCGGATACTAGCAATCTTTGAATATCATAATTGATAATACTGATTAGATTGTTTTGGGTGTTACACAACGTCTGATTACAGCTAGTAATGATCAAAATACATGGGATCAAAATACTCGGGAGGCGGTGATGCTTCTCAAATTATCCGTAGTTGATGATCAGTTCCCTCAGAGTCCATCCGGGAAGATAGCTGCCAAGATATGGGAGCATCTCAAGAAACTTTAGACAAAAACAAAGCCTTCTTTCTCAACAACATTCTGCTTTCTATCACCATGAATGAGCAGAAATTGCTCCAGAAACACCTGAATAGGATTTAGGAAATTCATGATCAAGTGCTTGCCATTGGACGCAAGATGGAGGAAGAGGACATTGTGGTCATAACCCTCAAAAGTTTGCCCAAGTCCTACGAGCATTTTATCGAGACTCTCAACATCACTTCTACTGGTGTTGATCTGAAGTTCAGAGATCTCTACACACTTCTGCTTCAAAAAGATTAGTAAAAAGAACAATTCAATAGCAGTTCCAACTCCACCTCCACAGAGCAAGCCTTTGCTGCTAAATCCTTTCAAAAGGATTAAGGCAAGTCTCAGGAGTCTTCTCAGCAAAAGTCCTCTTGTCTAGCTTTAGAATGCTCCAGGAAAAAGAACATTCAATGCAACTACTGCCACACATATTATCACATGAAGGTTGAATGTAGGAATAGCTTAGTTGCCCAATATAACCCATCATGCTTATAGCTGAAAGCGAACAGTGCAGAGCACATTAAGCATGCAGAATCTGACTTTTACACCTTAATGGCTAAAAGACCTACAAATCACATGAAGTCATTTTCCTAGTATATTGATTTAGGCGCCTCTCGTCATTTCACTCACTACAGAGACTAGTTCATTGACTACCATCCTTATTCAGATTCTATAATTTTGGTGGTGGAGAAGGGTATACTGTTGTCAGCAAAGGCAACATTAAGATTCAATTTGGAGGGAGGAATATCATTTTCCTCGATGTCTACTACGTTCCAAGGATGGAACTAAATCTACTTGCACTCAATTAGTTGCTGCGAGACTTTTCATAGTTGGATGTAACCTACAGCTGACATTAGTGTACCATAATTGATAGGACAACTTAGTCTATTGTTGCAGTGGGTCTTGAGGATCATGGTCTTTTTTGACTTATTGTGGTGTTCTTGGGACTTAGCTATGAGTCCTCTGCAATCTTTTGTTAGTACAATTTTGCATCAACAATATAGGCACTTAAATGTCCATTATCTCTCTCAACTTGCTTGGGAAGAGCTTATCCTTGGTTTACTCGAGATTCAGACTCAACAACTTGGAGTTTGTGATGGATTTTAGGCTAGGAAGCAACATCACACACCTTTCACGAGTGGAAATTCATGGCGAGCTTCTCAAGTACTTCAGCTTGTTCATGCCAATATCTGTGGCCCTATGGCCACTCCTCTTCTCGGGTCCAGGTATTTTTTGTTGTTTGTTGATGATTTGTGTAGAAAAATGTGGGTGTATTTTTTTAAAAAGAAATCAGATCCATTTACTGTATTTCATAATTTTAGACCTTTAGTTGAAAAAAGAGTCTGAGAAATCCATTACTACTCTAAAGTCAAACAATGGGGGCAAATTTTGTTCTAATGAAATCTCTAGCTTCTTAGATACTCATGGCATCAAATGCGAGTTAATCACACCCCACACACCACAACAGACAATGTAGTTGAATGTTGAAACAGAACAATCAATGAGATGGCTTGGTCCATGCTTGAACATAGCCATGTTCTGAAGAAGTTCTGGGTAGAAGCAGTTAACATTGTAGTTTATCTTTTGAACTGATCACCCACAATGATGGTCAAAGGTAAGACTAGAAGAGGCCTAGTCAGGTCGTAAGCCCAAAATTAGTTGCCTAAAGGTTTTTGGCTCTCTTGCTTTTGTTTGGATCCTTGATGCGTCACGCACCAAGTTGGATGTCAAGAGTCAGAAGTTCATGCTTGTTGGATACAGTAGTCTTTACAAAGCATACTGCTTGATGGGCACTGTGTAATGATCTGGGCTTAAAATGATCAAAATAATTAAATCTCCACTTGGAGTATTTTGTCAAACTGTAGGCATGTAACCCAGGTCTGGAACTTTGAAATTGCTGCTAGTAAATCCAACTCTAGAAAATGCACAAATATGGCAAAAGGGACTTGCAAATAATGTGAAAATAGCAGAAATAATAGTCCCGAAATTATACTATCCTTCAACAGGAGATCCCATACACAATTTATCTATTTAAATCATGAGGGAGTAAGCTCTAAATGAAGTCCAATGCATTCAATTTGGTTTACATCAATACGCACGTATACAAGCACAAACAAATGATAAAAGGAACCGGATAACAATCGCAGCTAGTTGGGTGTCCAAGGTCTACGTTAAAGACTTCAGTTTTGGTAGTGCCAACACCCAGTCACACTCATGGCCATACAGTTCTGACTTATTGTCACGTCCTTGGCCCATGACCTCCCTGCAAATGAAAATGTGGCTGCCATAATCAATCTGCCTGCTGTTTTAAACGTCCACTCCTATCTGCTATCGCTGCACTGAAGGTGATCCATGTGAAGTGTACCCATGGTAAAGTTTGGAGTGTATGTCTGCTGCTGCTCATTGTCATATGCAAAGCTACCGCTGTCTCACTGTGAGGAGAACATAGATAAAGAAGACCTTGGATATTATGGAACTTGGCTCACACAAAGTCCGCCAACACTATCTTAGCTAGTATGATAGTCCATTTTGTTTGCCGTCCAAACTCCAAATGATCGAACAATGTCATATATGTGCCAAGCTGCTCCCAAACTGTGATGTGAATCAATGCCACCATAAATGAATTTAACTGCTGTATTTACCTCTCAACTATGAACATCTGCCAACCCTGCCTGCCAAACAAGCTCAATACTGTTGGACAATGTCCTATACGTGCAAGAACTCGGTGTAGATTTCAATCTCTTGCTTTCCTTCTTGCTGTGGAACTCCAACTTCCTGTAGCTCAATATCAGTCTGAATCTCAGTTCTGAAAACACAATATGAGATACTAGGTTTGTGTCAAGTGTCACTCTTTTCCTCAAGGGGTTTCCTCAAGAAATATCCATTAACATTCAAGCAACCTTTAGGATTTGTAAAATAACATATATTCGCGATGTCAATCCCAATGTAGCTCCATGCTTTTATAATCTCGATATGAGGGAAGACACAAATAACTAGGCAATGTGGGATTAAAAGCCAATTTCGTCTTTTAGTAACTTAAGTTACTTTATAACTTTATAACATTAAAATATTTAAATTAATCATTGAAGTCACTTGAACTTTAGTATCTCTTGAAATATTTGTCTGATTGCTATGCCATTTGAAATAAGAATCTCTCCTCACAATTCCCCATGTGACCAAATACACTTTCTAAAAATTGAAAGAGTCCATCTCTATTACCCCTAACTATACATAGTAAGTATGGAAAATGGAGTCCAAATGACATCAAACGAAGGCCAAATCCATAAATCGTTGAATGTTGGAGATGGATCAATTCTCAGAAGGCCCTCTAACCATCCTCATTAGCCTACGAGGATCCAATATTAGGCTAGTCCCTGAAATTCTGATGCTGGCAACCAATGGGGACATTACAGTCCTCCCTTCTTGAGATTGCTTGCCCTCAAGCAATCCAGCAATAACAGTGAACTCCAACCTCCACCTGGGTCCCAAATGAAGTAGTACGTGACACCCCTGTTAATATTGAACCAATTGCATACCACTAACATCATTAGGACCAGCAACATAACCTGCAGTATAGCACTCAAAACTTGTGCTAATGATGTAGGAGTTAGAATACAAGAAATATCTTCATCCTGGTTCTCACCCATATAATATAAACTAGACTAAAACTCAGATCAGCAATCCCTTGAAGAGATGTAGCTATAGAAGAACCATATGCACTCATGTTAATTGTATCAACCATAGGTGTAGCCACGTCAAAATCTGTAGACACAGGAACATTACTTACTGTGGTAACACAAAACTGAATCTTTACAGATGGTGAGAACTGAGCCCAACTCCACTCAAGTGAGTGATCAACATCAACCTCAAACAATGGATTGTTATAAGACAATGTTGCATCCATGTCAAACGTAGGACTATTCATGGAGTGAACATCAACACTTTGTTGATCGATATTATAACATGACTCTATCACTACATTGATCACCTTATCAACAATAACAAGTATACTACCATTAGAGAACACATATACAATTGCTTGTATACTGCTGAACTCCTCATTGGATGGCTCAACCGACACCAAAGTGGCTGCTGTTATGACATTATCCTCGCATGCTTCTACTCCCACTATCACTGCATCGCCATCAAATACATGATCCAGGGAACGCATGCCAACAACTACATCATCTGACTTAACCTGACATAAATTCTCATCACATTCCACCTCAATTGTGCCCAACTCATGCAGTGTCTCATAAGAAATGTCCTGCAAATTTGAAGCTGCAACTGTATCATCACCTTCCACTCTTAGAAAAAGTGATACCATTTTTTGGTCAAATCTCGACTTTGAAATCGGTTGGGTCATCCGTTTGTGATTTTGATTCATCTCATTCATTGGCACATCCAATTGTTTCACAATACCCTGTATCTCAAAATCTCCCTCCATTAGTGGAGAAGTACGCCCTATGCAGGTGTAATGAATACGAAACCTTCTATCACCATCCATAACACTAGAAGCAAGTCCTCCATTTGTGGGTCAAAAGAAAAGTGACGAGCACTCCTCATAGTGTAATGCCGATAAAAACTCCCAATCTTTGTCAATGGCTCATCGTCATCAAACTCAAAATCAGAAGATGGCTCCAATCTCTGACTTTGAACTAGTGAATGGGCAAAATCTTGGGCAACCCTCTTAGCAAGCCCAACCACAAAATCCCTATTGGGAGGCCTTGTAGCCAAGGTCTCTACAATCTTCCTCAGCAATTGTCAAATAGCACGAGAACCCCGAATGATAGCACCCTTAGATATACTGTATGAAATCTTTCGCAAATCCGAGCTCTCAAGCAAATACTCTATTAATGACTCAGTATAGTAGAAATTATATGTGGAAGCTTCAATCTGCTTCCCCGTAATCCATAGCCGATCTCTTTGAAAATGTGACAATGCCAATTGTCCAATGCTACTAGCCGTATGAAAAGAAGAAATAGATTCACTTCCAATAGAAGTAAACAAATCACCATGAGAACACGTCTCTGCTGATGCTCTCGCCTCCGCTATACATACTACAGTCATATCTTGTACGAATGTGTTCGCCACATTATCACGTTCTTAATCCTCAACCATAGAAGAAAACTAACCACCAATCACAATATGTAACTGAATAGGGTCTGGGGCTGGTGTTGGCTGTACCCATTCTAACTCCACGGTAACCTCACCCAACTGTGATTGTGACTCCTGAAGAGCCAATTGAGTATACTGAAGAGAGTCCACCATCACCTCAAGCTCTTGGGTGAGCTCAATCACCTCCTCTCTTTCCCTAACCACAACTCATAGCAGGTGCTACCCCATTCCAAA
The DNA here is from genome assembly GCA_028749045.1 of Cupressus sempervirens. NCBI lineage: Eukaryota > Viridiplantae > Streptophyta > Pinopsida > Cupressales > Cupressaceae > Cupressus > Cupressus sempervirens. Next base: position 484,892,944 of record CM053786.1, read on the forward strand.
AGGTAATCTCTCTCATTAACTAACTGAGAGTAACTGTGCTTCAAGATCCTAACAGCCTCTCGAAGCGCATGAACCTCTGTTAGGGAAAGACTACTATCATCGTGCTCATCTGACATTGAGGCACCCCAACCAGATGTAGCTAGCATATGCCGAATAGCATCGTAATGATCAAGACATGAATAAATATCACTATCACTCACTCAGCTGATAAGTCACATGACGCCTTTGTAACCCCTGACTCCTATGCAAGCTCTATGTCTTACTAATTGCACCGTGATAGGAAACTGAATCAGAACTATCCACCACAAGATCACTCATACACGTGCTATTGTCCTTTCATAACTTTGTATCCGAGATACAAGTACTATGTACCTTTTACAACTCCTTCGAAGAAATAGAAGCCCTCTCAATCTCAATCTCCCCACTTGTCTCAGCTTCCACCTCAATAGTATGATCCTATAAACATTGATCCCGGTACTCATCCAAAATCTCATAAGTCATCACCCAATATCTGACAAGGGGTATCATACCTGGTGCAAATCATACTATCATCCAACAAATCACCAAAGGTGTTCACATTGTCTACATCCCCATCACCTAATAGAGTCTCAACTGTCGCCACTCGACTCTGCACACATGACTCTATGTCAAGCTGTGAATCAATAGCGCAAGAGCATGAACCCTCATCTACTGACTCCGCTGTAACACCCAAATCACTGGCATCATAGCTGGGTAACTCCATACCTGCATCGGTCCCACCTGAGGAAGCAACTGTGTCTTGCATTGGAGTAGCACTATGACAACTCCCATACAAATCTCCAATAATAATTCCCTCCTCAAGAGAGCCTGAAGTATCAGTAGTAATAATTGTATCAACCACTAACCGCAACAGTTCCAGGGGCCTCAGCATGTTGAAGCTTAGTGCCGCTATCCACCAAGGGTACTGACACATCTACTGATCTCTGTGAACTGTGTCCATCATCAACACGGCAGATAGGACTAGCAGGTGTCATACTAAATATAAGTACATTTGTATCATAGACACCTGTCAGGGAAAACTCAAGTTTCCTTCCCAACAATCTCGATGTCGGCCTTCTAAAGGCAGAAACCATATACCTCATTGTCCTCTCAACTATCTTTGGATCTAACAGACATAAGCTGAATTCATAGGGATAGTTAAGGCAGGTTGTGAAACTCTTTGGCTTCATCGGATGCTTGAGGATATGTAGATGTCGCCAGCAGTACTGACCACTTTGTTTGTTGAGAATGAAGGCATTATCAAATTAGCACGGAATCCAATTTTCCATGAAAGAACCAAGCATGTGGATGTTCTCTATCACTACATACGACAATTGGTTGAAGATAGGACAATAGACTTGCATTATTTTCTTACAACGGATTAGATTGCATACATTCTCACCAAGCCTCTTGGTTCGTATAAGTTTGTCAAATTTAGATAACTATTAGTTTTCTATTAGCTAGAATGGAATGTTTCTATTCTTTACAATCATTTCCTAAGAAAAAGTCATTCATTCTTTTGTATATATTGACCTCTAGGTCTTTGTTAATAACAAGCAAGTATTTTACCAATTACTTCGTAATAATGGTTGCCTCTCATCATAATAACAAATGAAGATTCACCAATGTTCATTGCAATTTTCATGATGATAACTCTGGTGAAATGTCTTTAATCATATGGTGTTATGTATTGTTAGTGCCAACCCAATTATGAGAATCAACAAAGTGTCTAACAACAATAATTGATGGATTGGTTGGGTGTGAAAACACATGATAATGCAAGGATATATCGAATTAGTGTGAATACACACAATAATACAAGGATGTATGAATCAAATAAGTATGATAGTGCAATATGATTAGTTATGAGAATCGATTATTGTGGAAATATAAGGTAATGCAATGCAATGTAGCTATGGTAGTGCAACAATAGTGTAATGTGATTATGACTTGAGGTAGTGATGTTATAATGAGATGGCATGGTCATGCAATTACATCAGGATGGATGTATCTATGTATGACATGGTTATACATCATTTTATATGTATGTATGATAGTCCATGTTACGCACATGTATATGATGGGTGTATCACATGTCATGGATAGATGCATGCATGTTGATGGCATTGTATATGTAATCTCAATGTAGTGCACAACATGACGGTGATCACATGATGAAGGTTACCAAAACTGATCATCAAGTCATCGATCCATAATGTAGCTCACTAGCTATGGCAGTATATACAAGTGATCACCTTGGGTCACATGTAGATATCATCATAGCTAAGGTGTCTACATGGGGTGGATGGATGCCTTGGTGAGTGCCAAGCTGCATTTATCACAAGACTATTTCTCTACTAAGAAAAAATCCAGATTATATACAAAGATAAGGTATGTTCTTTCTTCCTTGTGCAGTTGTTTACATTTCAAAATATTGGGATATCATGCCCCCTCACAATTTTGAGTAGTCATTTCTGTATTAATTAACATTGATAGCCACTTTGTTATATCAAGTTATTCTTTTATTCTAGTTCCTAGCTTTTTGTTGGTAAGAAGATTATGTAGCTTCTTCTATAAAGAAGTCTCTAAAGGTTTAGAATCAATTTCCTTGAATGAAATGTCGATGTTTGCCTTTTTATTGAGCCCTATGCTAGAAGATATGGTTGACATTTTAGGCTCCTGATTTTGTGTATTTAGTTTCTTGAAGTTGGTGGTTGAAATGGCAATTAGTGCTCACAAGAGCAAAATATTAAATCCATTATATAGAAAGTAGAAAATTGAATTTATAATATAGAAAACAAAAAAGTAAAATTACCCTATTGTGAATAAGTTAATAGCAAATGTTGCCCATTACAAATTTACAAGAAGTGGTTATTAACCAATATCAAGGTGTAGTTAGTGTTGGTTCTCAAAACCACAAATTGAAAATCCAAGTGCTTTGCCAATTCTTTAATAGCATTATTCAATCAGTTTTGGCCAACGAATGAGAATAACCTACTCATTTAATTCCGCTGCACTTAAGGCTTAGGTAAACCTAGGGGGGTAAACCTTCCTTAAACCCTTATGACTTGGGTCAAAGCCTTTTTATAGCAAATTTAAATTTTGTGAGTTTGTTAAGTTGGATTAAATCATAGACTCGATCAAAATAAAGTTATATGAATGCTTTGATGTTTTTTCTTGTGAAATGAAGGCAATAGTGTATATGAGTTATGGACATGACAAAATATTGAACTTCAATACCTTAGACATCAACCCACTTTCACAAAATAAATTGTAGACCAGTTCCTTATCCAACCCTGGGCAAATAGAGTCAAACTTTCTCCAGATCCTTATATGCAACCCTGAGAGACAATGCTTATACCATCCACTATGCTACAGACAAAACTTGAGTTTGCAACACAAAACTTAGTCTAGTTGAATTTAATTTATTTGGAAAACCAATTAGACAAAATTCACATAGACAACATTTCAATTGCGAATTCTGATAACCAAAGACTCATATTGAAATAAACTTCTTTACTGTTAGTAGCAATTGATTTTAAAATCAATAAAAAGATGGGATAAATCTGTAAAATACTTTGAACTTAGATTTTCAGGATGAATAACAAAAACAGGGCTCTTGCATTAAATTTGGGAATGAATGCAAATAGTCTGTGCTTCATTTACAATATTCAATCTACCAATACTGCATAAAGCATCTATCCTTTTTCTCTTTGATCTGCTGTCTTTTTTATCCTCTTATTGCTTCTTCCCCTTGCTTTTTCTCATATCTCATATTTATATCTTGTTATTCTTAAGTTGTTCATAGTATATATCAAATTAATACTGATATTACAGACTATAAAAGAGCATTTAATGTCCTAATAGCAAGAAATTCCTATTTTGAAATTGAGCCACCAAAATATATTGACAACGTCAATTTTACCTGCTATGCTTCAATATATATTTTTATGTGGTAAGTTATTTGTATGAAGGAAAAATTAGAAATCATTTTGTTAAAAATGATGGTTGTCCATTATTTTGTTTGTTTTTTAAATCTTCTTTCTCAAGGTCTTTTATTGAACTTTCTTTCTACATTCACTGTAATTTCCATGCATGCTGTGGGGTCAGGCATAGAATATTTACATACAGCTTAGTTGGTGTTATAAATTTTTTATTGAATATTTTGGCTCTCAAAATGTTTAAAGCTATGGATGCATTTCTTCTAAGCTATGGATGTTAAAATGTAAGCTTTTTTTCATATGGTGAAAATCTCTTAATTGATTGTATATAAATAAGCTAATTTACTTATACCTTTGTAGCGCATATTGGGCATGGGAGATGTATATCCAAAGGCTACAAAGCTCCCTAAGGGTGACTATACCTTGCATTTCTTACTCAGGTAATATGGCTCTTGAATATTTTTTGTTATTTGATCATTTCTGTTTGTGGGTTTGCTGATTGTTTTGGTTAAGTCATCCTACATGTCATTCCTCACATTAGATGTCACAATTAAGTGGTATATTTTCTGCCCAATTCATCTTGAAATTTCACTTTGACTCATCAATGAGATTGCATTACACCAACAATTGCATGTGTTAGTTTATGATTCAACATTAGTTCAAGATTCAACGTTAGAATGTTTGAGCATGTGAAATATTTCTTATGGACTTCAGCATGGGATCCATTATGAAATGCCTGATGATTTACTATTTGACCTCATCCCATTTGACGTGGATTTGTGAAATACTATTGATAAAAAGGAACAGTTGTTTTAATCTGTATCAAGTCACCAATGGGTTAGGAAATGATCCAATGATAATGTATTTTTAGTGTAGTCATACTCTTTGGTTAAAGTCTGAAGTTATAGCAATGCTCACCCAACTACAACATAATTCACCCAAGCCTTTTGCTACCCCCAAACATAGTAATGGAGATATTCTTGTCTCTATTTAAAATATGAAACTAGAATAATATGTAGGAACCCTGGATAAAGCTTGAAATAATGGTGGAAGTAGGCTGGGCTATTTGGCAAGGGGCTAGTGACCAGATGACTGAATGAAGGAAAGAAGGTTTCTGTGGGGCTTCGGTAATAACAAATACAGATGGAAAATGGGGCTTCAGTGATATCTATTTAAGCATTGAGAATCCATAAATATGCAATTGATTCTAAGACTAATTGGAGGCAGCCTATGTCTGCTTTGTCTTTACTTTGAGTGCTAAGCTGTGTGTCTAATAAGATTTTTGAGATTATTTCCACAGTTGCTTAGAACATTCAATTACAAAATACTCTATTTTATCTGCTTATCTTGGCCTACATTCCCCGTAAAACAACAACTCCAACTTAAAATGAGCACTTCATTGTCTATAGATAATACTTTGTTCAAATTGATCAAATTTTATTATATTATTTAGGTTTATAATCTATACATTAATTATAAAAGTAGAGCTTATCTGTGTTTTCTCTTTTGTAATCACCCTTCAAACTTTTAGCTACAAATGGGCTTTCATGATAATGACTGTCAATACTCTGAATTTCAATTTATTATAATATTCGGATCAATAGTTCATAAATTAATTCTGAAAAATAATTCATTTACAAAAAATTCCATTATGATCTGTATGGATTTGTGTGTGTGTGTGTGTGTTTGTATGCATTATTTAAAAAAAAAATATATTATTAATTCTGGTCCCACATATTCCAAGTTTGGCCTGTGGTTCCTTGGGGATCCTCGCCGGATTCTTCCAGGTCTGCATGGATTCGTGCCCGATCCACGAGGGATTCTTGCCAGATTCGCACAGGGTCCAGATTTGATCCTGTCAGTCCATTTGGATCCGTAGATTCTTGTCAGATTCACACAAGGTTCAGGATTGACCTTGTGGGTCCATCTGGATCCATAGACCCTCTGTGAATCCAGCAAGAATTGGTTCGCAAATTTGGATCTGATTTGAATTTGAATCCAATTTGTGGTCTACATACATGAATCCTGTAACATAGTTATTTATCCTTATCAAGTTTTGATGAAAACCCAAATCTTGGTAAGCCCCTCCTCGAAGGATGAAGTAAGCGTTTTCAGGATAAAAACCCTTATATAATGTTTTCAAGTTAAGGATGGACATGCTTAATCTTGCCGCCACAGAGCTGCGGATGAAAACCTTTGATGCTGTAGATCTGAAAGCAATTCCAAAGAATTAAGGACCTTTAGTCTCTGTATGAACTTGGGTGGAGTTTCGTCCTCTACAAGTCACTCGCTCAAGTTCAAGTGTGATTCCTGGATTTAATCTTTGATTGCTGAATTGTTTGTTTGCTGAGTTGAATTGATGATTACTGTTTGCTTGTCAATGAACTGATTTGCTCTTTGCATCCATTTCTGAAGTGGTCACCACTCTTCACAAGAAATGAGTCACAGTAATAAGAATGATCTTTCCTTTATACATTATTGCTGAAAGAGTTAGCAGCTTTCAGCAGTGCTGCCCTTGGAAGAGTTACAACCCTTCATCTCTACTTGGTGCCATGAAATGCTCTTAATTTTAATCTTAATCAAATTCTTTTATTTAAGGATTACTGCCCCCTTTGTTAAAACTGCATAAGAAATAAATTTAAAGGGTTTCTATTTTGTATTTTTTTTTTGCTAAGTAATAGGCCATGAGGCCCAAAAGCCATCTCAATTTGGCACCAAAGATCAAAGATGGATAGGTATTGTCGGTGTAGCCCTTACATGAATTTCTCCTACTAATTTTAACCAATTTTAGCACCTATTCTTGGCTTCCGAATTTATAATTTTGCTCTTGATAATTCCTTGTGAATATAACGTGAAACTTTAACTTGGCTATGATCAAGTTATTAGAATGAAAAGTATGCTTCATAATAAAAAAATGAAACTTATCTCCAATTAACTTAATTTTGAAATCAAATAGTATATAAGGAAAAGTTTTGAATAATCGAAAATATGTCACTTATTATCATTAAACTTCCATGATATCAGCTAAATTTAACATGTTTATTTTGATAGTAAAAGTTTTAAACTAATTTTGCTTCAAGAACAAGTGTCTAACTTATACTTATCATAGTAGCTTGTCTTATTAGAATCTATTGTCCATCTACTCCTTTGTTAGCGAGATTATCTGCTTCTCTGTTACCTTCTCTATAAATATGTTTTATGATTATTTCTTCGAATTGATCAACAACGGCTAGGGCATTTTCAAGTTTAGAATTAAGGATCCAATTTGGGCTCTTTTTCTTTTAACACATTTAGGACAATTCGTGAGTTGCCTTTGATACCTAATTTGTTAATATCTATCTCTCTACTTCTATTAGGGCATCTAATTCAACTAAGTTATTAGACATTACTCCTAAAGGTTTGACGCATTTAGTTAGGCATGACACATTATGTGAATAAATAATACATCATAACCTTGTTTGTCCTAGATTACTTCTAGAGGCCCCATAAAAAAATTACGTTGACCATCCTGTAAGAGGAGGTTCCCATTTACATTGTTTCCTAGCGATCTCGTTTCGTTTTGTATATATCATTGGTGGATTAATTAGCTTAAACCAATTTTTCGCATATCTGCATCCTAGTCTAGTTTGCCCCTAGTGTCTCATTTTTCTAATTCATATTTTTTATGCCTAAGCGTAAAAATTCTTTAGGTCTACATATTTTTTCCCATTTTATTAAAGCTTGTTTTTCTTATCTTAAATACCTTGCCAGAAGATGTTTTTGAGTTTAGAGTCTAATTTTTTTTTTACACACTTTCGGGTAGGGGAAGACATGACATATGATATGTGGGAATAGCCAAAAGAACTGCTTTGATCATAGTCATTCTACTAGCTTTAGTTAACCATTTCCCTTTGCAACTTCGCATTTTTTTATCCAATTTTTTAAAAATCGTATCCCAAGCTTTCTCTAATGCATTTTTCAAGTTGAATACCAAGATATTGTGCATGGAAAGGTTCCTTTTCTAAATATCACTGTTCTACAAATTTCTTTCTCCACTTGCTCTTTGGTATTAATAAATAAAATCTCTGATTTGTTAGCATTTACTTTTTGACTTGATGCTTCCACATAGATATTTATTATGTGCTTAAAATTTTGAGCTTCTTACAAAGTGCTTTCTCCTTGTAGAATTGTATCATTTGCAAGTTGTTGATGTGTTATTTTAAGAACTTCCTCAATTACTGTGATTCTTCTAATTTGTTTTTTAGTTTGAGCCTTTATTATAGCTCTACCAGATGCTTCTGCCGTAATAATAAAGAAAAAAAGGTGATATAGGATCCCCTTGTCTTATTCCTCTAGATATACTAAAAATTGCTTCAAGGACACTATTTATGAAAAGGGAGATTTTAGGTGTCAAAATGCAGTTATATATTAAGTTGATCTATTGATGAGAGAATCCAAAAGCTTTGAGTGTTTTACATAAGAATCTCCAATCCACTTTATCATAGGCTTTTTGATATCTAACTACATTAACATACACAATTCTTTATTAATTTGTACCAAATGAACTGATTCTTGTATTATGATAGTACTATCGAGAATCGACCTATTAGGAACAAAACCTGTCTGTTCCTCTGAAATGTGTTTTGGTAGTACTTTTTTTTAAGTCTCTTGGCTGTCTCTTGGCCAGTGCTTTTGGGAGAATTTTGTATATAGTATTACATAAGGCTATGAGCCTAAAATCTCCTGGATCGATATGTTCAATTTCCTTTGGAATTAAAGCTAGGAATGTATTGTTTATTTATTGTTGGTGTTGGCCCATACACATTAAAAAGTAGGAATTGAATTTCACTTTTGAATCTTTTAAGTCTCCCCCCACATCCAATTGTTATTGGATACAAGTGGAGTGAAATCTAAGCTCCTTGGATCTCATATAACACCAATCCCACTTGAGGTCCCTAGTGAATCTACTAGTTCCGTTTTCCAAGAACCTAGTTTTCTTCTAAATTTTTCTCCTTTTTTGTTAAGTTACGATTCTTGTATTAATACTAGATTTGATTCATATAATGTTAAATTGTGCTTGAGTAAGCACTTTTTCCACATTAGCTTCACGCTCCATGGGAAGGAACTTCCACTTGCCTACATGCATAATGTTAATTTTGTAACTCTGATATATCGTACTGGTCTGATTACAGATCGTATGGATTTGTTCTTGCATGAAATGGAGGCCTATATATAATTGTAATTATCCTAGTGGTGATCGGCGTCTCCTAGAGACATTATTGTTAAAGGTTAATCTTTATCATTTTAGTTAGTTTGTTCACTATCCAAAGTCCTTTCCAATAGCCGCCTATTTCAAAGAATCAATTAGAGGCTGACCTAGGGAGGGACATGTCCCATGGTTGCCATATTTATGTAGGTTATTATTGTGGATAAAGGGCACACAATTACAAAAGTCTACTCCTTTAGCAATACTGCCCTATCCGAATTATTGCAGAGATAAAACATTTCCAGAATAGTATTTATACTATTGTTAACACTTCATACAAGTCTGATACATAGAAGATCATCTTCAGCAAGTAGATAAAAGGCATTGAGAAGTTTGGTTGTTTAGAATTTGCAGAAACTTACACATAGGGATGTTAATTATTTTCTGGTTGCTAGCCAATCCTGTAGCTGCTCTTAGTTCAGCTAAGGATTTCCTTCCTCTTGTTCTTCTTTGTTTTCCACATATTGGATGCTCTAGACCTTGTGAGTTTGCCAAAATACCAAGATTGTCTACATTTTTAGCATCGTGCTCTCTTGCAGCAATAGGCTCATCTTCCATTTTATCTGAATGTTCTTTTTCTAATTCTTTCACAATTTTGTTACTATATCCTCTATCATCCTGGTTCATTTATTTTCCTATTGTTTTCTTAATTTGACTGTTTTCCTCATTTATTTTAACTATATCTCGTTGAAATTCTTCTAATTCCTGGATCACAAACTCTTCCCAATTTCGGAATTTTCTTGCTTTGTTCCTATCTATATTAATTAAGCCCCATTTATCAGGTATATCTTCTTGATTTAACAATTCAGATTCCCTTAAAAATGTGTCCACCTCAATAAGAATATATCTGTAATCATCTTATCTTTTCTCTACTTTTTCTTGGGGAGGTGAATTAGATTTCATTTCCTTTTGTTTTACATCATTATACTCTTTTATTGTTATTACATCCAATTGTTTGTATTCCCTTATTCCTACTGAAGTGCCTAAGATTGTGTTTTTATCTGATATTGATTTACTATTTCCCTTGATATTTTTAAAATTGTGTTTCTCTATATTATCCTCTAATCCTCATCTTCAAATTCTTCCTCATTAGTTTCCATGATTCTTTTGATAAACCATCTTTTTTCCTTCATCGCTTCACTATTTTCATCTTCTTCTTGAGCTTTGAGATCCTCAGGGAAGTCTTCTTCATCTAAGTCAATTTCATCCAAAGGAATGGGGGATTCAATTTCATCATCATTAGTTATGGGATCCATTATTTCTGTCTGATCATTCTTTCTTTTACCATTACTTTCATCTTGTAACCCTTCTGCTAATATATGTACTCCAAATTCTTCCCAGTTATGATTTGGGTCTGTCAGGTTTTCCTTTTGGTGGGAACATGAGAAAGTTTAGGTTACAACTTCCAGATATCTGTTTAGAGATAATTTGGATCATAATTTGTGAAAGAAAGTATAGTTGTGACGTTTTTATCTTGCTATGTTATGTACATTATAATAGAGGCGCTGCTTTGTAATGAATGTAGAGAGGCCAACAGCATGTGTTTTTTTTTTTTAATGGCACACAACATGGTGTATCTATTTGTACGGGTGACACAGGTGTTCCAAAAATCTGACTGATCTTGTATGCTTGTAATTTCAAACAACATGACTTATTTGATTTACCATAAATAAAAGTAGTTAAGGGGCAGAACACAGTTGAAAACAACAGTTTGGCAGTTTCTGTGCAATAAGAAAAGTTAAATACAGAGGTTATGGAAGGTGGTGTGCATCAATGACCTTTGTCTTGAGAATGCTTACTCTTTCGCTTCTATCATTTTATCTCATCGAATCAAATTTTATAATCAATTTTTTGTCTGGTACAAATGGATATGTGTTTTTAGAAACTCTTTTTGCTTACATTAGTACTCTTTGAAAACTTGGACTTGGGACGGCTAAACTATACATATTTTGAGAACTTGATCCAGCTCTGTGGACTAATGGTGAAATCACCTCTTAATCACAGAAGTAGCACAGGTTTAATTATTTTAGCATTTACCAGAAATAACAGAAAATTGACATGACATAAACAGAGAATATTTGCAGGGCTTGATTTTTTATTAGGTGTCAAAAGTTGTGACTCAAAGAGGTACAAAGTTGAAAAGTTTGTAAGGTTTAGTGTACAGCTTCGGATAAGGAGATTTGAGATGCTAATGAGGCATGCTGGTTGTATTGTGACCAAAAAATGTGTCATATGCATGAAAATGATGTATTTATTTAGCCTTGTGTATGGGTATTGGTATCGTTGCATGCATCAATCAATCTACCTTTGTTTTTAACTGCAAACCATGTCATTCATTTTCATTGTTATTTTGTAATAGGCCCTTCATGATAGTTTACTCATGTTTAATTAACGTATAAATGGTCTTCAAGTGATGACTTCATTATGCTTTATTTTATATGTGCAGGCATGACAATACAAATTACTTGGAAAAGTTGAAAAAGATGATTTTGTTCATTGAGAGAAACTTGGAAAAAAAGGTTTTCTTTTTCAATAACATGGTTTCAGTGTATTTTTTCTTCATATTTGATTTATATCAGTTGAGCGATTCTTAAGCCTTTTTCTTGTTAAGGGATTTTCCCTCTCTGTTTGAAGCGATATCAAAAGATTATCTCCATGAGAAGTCTTTATAGATAATTTGTTTTATGTATGTTGGAAATAATTGCAAAGCAAGGGATACTCTCAACATGTAGGAAGAAACAGATCTTATATATCTAAGAATTATAATCATTGAATTATAAATAGTGATAAGTTAATAGTTCATCAGCATCTTTGAAGAACCATATGATATACTCCATCTAATTATGAAAGAGCGTCCAACTGGACTCAAGAAAGTTAGAGGACTTAGTTTACATGCTTTCCAACTTGTGCTTCCTTTCACAAAGACAAATTGACTAGAATGAAGGGGATACGAGAATGGTGAATATTATGCCAGAGCATATTGACTTTAATGCTTCTACTTCCCAACATGTTGTACTTAAAGAAGATCTTGATAACAAGTATGCACTACCACTAAACTAACAGTTCTTGTAGTGTTTCTCATATTTTATTACATACATCATCTTTTTTTTTTATGATATTTTGAAATACTTTAATTTTTATTAATTATATGATGCTGTAGTATTCTAAATGTATTCAGTGTTGAATTTGAGAATATACTCATGACTTTTGTATGCTATTCTTAGACAATCCCAAAATGAACCCAATTTCATTTTTATTTTTTTGTTGAATTCACCAACTGATTATATGAACTTTAATCCAACCTGAACGTAGTCCCAACAGGTTGGATCACAAGTTCTATGCATGTTCAGGAGCCCATTCTCTTCCACGGAGATAGGACAGGAATACTTTGTATTGGAAGTATATTTTTCTTTTACATATGAACCCTCTCGTGTTGTTTTTAATTTTCCTATGGTTGAAATATTAATTGAGTCAGGATATATGATTGATCAATCAATCAATCTATTTGTTTTCAGTTATTGTTGTTTTACAAACTTGTTTTCATAAGGATTACAATGTTCGTGAGTTTTAGGTTTGTGGACCAAACCCACTTCGAAAAAGGTCCAAATTCATCATTGTGGAAGTATGTAGACATTATACAACAAGTTCTAGGTAGTGGGGAAAATGTTTGAGTTCCTAGTGGATGTGATTTGAAGTATACAAATTCAATAGCTGGTTGATGGATAGCCCATTTGTATAGTATTCCTAGATTGAACATCAAAGCTTTTCCAAGCAAGAAGAGTACATCTATGCCAACATCTAGTATGGTGCAATATATTGGAGAGTTTGAAGAAGCACACGAAACATTTTCTTCTAGAGTAGGTCATCCTTTGGCAAGGAAGGGATCTTGAATTATCGCTCCTTCAAAGTGAAGTACCTCTTTTCAACAACCAGTCCAAATGTGGAAAAATTACATATCCCCTCTTATTCTTCTTTTTCCCTTTTCTATCTATTTGTTTTATATTGAAGTTTGTTGTTGAGTTTTGCCCCTAATGTGAAAAAGAGCTTGTTCTTTTAATTTTACTTTTACAGTTGTAACATTAGCATAAAAGTGTATTTTGGATTTCTCAAGTTATTCCACATTCTAATTTGTTGTTGATATTGAAATGTGTCTCCACTTTTTCTACTTCAGTGATTTTCTTTTGAAACTGTCTTTCCCAAGCTCAAGGGTATTGTAGTATCCCAAATGGATATTTCCCCAAACTTCTCTCAAAAATAAATTTCAGACTACAACCAGATTGCTTATGCAATAAACTTTCAGATTTGGCCAGCAAGTAAACAACAATTGCTCATATGAAAACCTCATAAATTTTTACTGTATTATAGTATTCAGCAATGCAAAAAATGTACAACAAAGCTCATATGAATTCTCCAGAATATGGTATTGCATTATACATCAGTGATACACTAACCGGATAACTAAATCCAATCTTAAACACAATATTATAGCCAGATTAAAAAATCTAAGAAAGACCCTGTAAGCACATGTGAGAGACCTGGTATGATCTCTCCATAGACAATGGGATTGCGTCCATTGTTTACGGGCACAAGGGTTTTTGTCCTCACGCTAGATGGAAGCTAAAGCTTTACAAATAACTCTCCAAGAGAGAAAACTTAAGTCTGAGTCATAAACCAAGCATGTCCAAAATGAATGAGACTTCCTCTTCTAGTGCTCTATAGTGACTCTTCAGATTCTCATTCTGTCTTTTGTCTTAATTCTCCTATGTCACCTTTTTTCCCTCTTTAGTTTAAAGAGAATTTTTTTAATAGCTTTAATTTAACTCCAAAGTCACTTTTAATTATTTTATAAGTTGGGCTTGTAATTTTTCTAATGTCCACAAAAAGGGACATTACAGGTATAGAATTGAAAATCAGTTTTGCTTGTGCATTTTTTATTGAAGTTCATTATTGTTACTACAGCCCAAAGTTGGGATGTTGATCTTAAAGATGCCACGTTAATTGATGAGGAGGCATAGGAGCGGATGGTTGGGGTTGGATTGGATTAGGCAGCCCCTCACACTAGCAATGACTCTGATTTAGACTCCCTTTTGATGCAGTGTTTATAGATGCTGGTTTGGGGCAGTGGCAGATTCGCCATGTTTTGTATCTTTTTTTAATTGAAACTTGCAGCCTATAGGCATTTTTCTGTATTTTTTCTGTCATAAATATGCACATAAGTTCATAACAATGAAAACAATTAAATTTGGTTAATTTGTTTCTGAATTCTAATGAGAACTGTCGTGTTATGAATAAAAGTTCTATAATGTTTATGTCCTATGAGGAACGATGTATCAATTTATTATACAAATATCTGAAATTTTGTGATATTTAAATTTTTTCCTATTATTTTACAAGCCATTTCTTATTGCTCCAAAAAACTGGCTTTATGAAAAAGCTGTTATTCCATGGGGGCGCATGCCGTCCAAAAAAACCAGCTAGCAAACACTTTTGATGAATATTTCACTAGCTTAGTTGACTAGTGGAAATTATATTAAACTACCAGTCAACAATATGGAGATAAATGTTAACCTTTCCCACCACTGAACAATAATCGGTTGTCCAATTCTGAGGAACATATTTTATTTTGATTATGTTTATATCTATATGTTTGCTATTCATAACAAATGGCTTATATATCTGATCTCTCTGGTTAATGGTATGAATAGAGTGTTATAGGATTGAGCTTCTATTCACATCCAGATGGGCCAGTGACTGGAGCTGATAGCTTCAATTCTACTGTTTTGGCTTCTGGGTAAGTACAGCATACACACATACATTTCATTAGTTGAGTGGGATTTTAGATACAAGGTCGCTTATATCCGATGATTTACATGTATGCAATTTTATAATTAAATTTTCTTTTTTAGCTGTGACTTTCCTTAAATATAATAGTCATTGGTTCATTCACGTGTCTAATAAACTCTTTCCTGGCAGGGAAACACAAGCATTGTACATCAGCCCTCCAGCAGATGATAAAATTCCAAAGGTATATCATCTGTTAGCTTTAAATAATGATGGAATAATAATCTCAACTGATTTCCTAATCATTTATTCTTGCTTTGGTTTCTGCTACAGGATTGTTCTGCAGGAGCACTACTGATTGGTGAAATTACCTATGGAAAATTGTCACTAGGGAACAAGAAAGGGGAACAAAATGGAAATAAATGCCCTGCATCATCTGAGATATCTTACATGGTGCCTCCAGCAGCTAAGGTAGTTAGAATGTAATTACTTTGTTGTGGGTTGTATTTGATACTGAAAATGTATTTGTGTTGCTATCCAATGCATTAACAATAAAGTGCAGCCAGATTACATGTCACATACTCTAAGATTCCCCTCTCTAATCTGCTGAAAGAAAAAATTTCACCCAAGGTATTTTAACAAAATAGAACTGAAACACTGGTAATGCATAGAACACTCTGAAAGGAAGCATACTATTGGAAAGACACATCAGACTTCATCAAGCACACCCAAGAAAACACTGTAGAAGATGTCATAACAATTTGATAATCAACTTCAGATCAAAACTGGACTATAACAGTATGTTGTGTTGCTGTTTTTGTCAGTACAGCATGTTTCTATCATTATGAAGCTCATTATAAATTCATTTTCCCACCAAATGAAGACTTCAAATTATCAATTAGCTCATGAAGATGACATAACGGAGTGTTGTAGATCTGATATATCTCTGTTCTGCTGCTCAGATCACTACTGTCACAAAACTAGACTGATGTACTTCTGACAATTCACAAGAAATGCCATCCTTACAACAGGAGCCACTTCCTTGATGCATTGAACACATCACAATTGTTCTCCAACTGAAAACACACTCCAAGTATCCACAAAATACACCCGTAAACGGTTGGCATACATTATGTCGGCTGGAAATGTTTAAAATCACTGTCGTGTCTGGTTTATGTTTTTATCAATTTTAATGGACTGCAGTTAAACAATTTACGTCAATGCCTCCAATAGTTCATATTCATAGTGGCCCAATTACATCAGAATTCATGAATATATGAAAAGCAGGTTACATTTAATACCACATTAACAATCCAAACGTCTGTAACAATGGTATCAATCTTATGTACTTGGAAGGTCCTACAACATAAACACAGTTTATAAGAAGTGAATGGTTATGAGTAAACAGGCCCATTCTTTCCCAGGTGAAGTCTGACATTGCATGGATGATAGTCTGCCCTGGTTGCAGCCGCGTGAGAGTTCTGTCAGTCCACTTTGGTATGCCTGCTGTCCTTGTATTGATGTTGCAACAGGGCACTCCTTACTCTTATCCAGATGGCTGCGGGATTGCAGATGTTCCCTTGTTGCAGGTCACGGGATTCATTGTAGGCTGAATACAGTGCTGGCCAGAGTGTTTCTACTTCCTTTGGCATACAAACTCCACTGTCTACTCCCACGTCTAGAAGGACTCTCAGCTAACTGAAACAATTCTGAAATAAATCATAGGAGTTACCTCTGTAGTACTACCGTGAGAATGCCTGTTCCCTTTGTCTGCCGTTTTCACTGACCTCCACTTGTTGGTATCTGTACGTTAATGACACCCAGGACTGTCATTCGGCTGACATACTCCTATCTGCTGCTGAAGCTTAGATTGTTCATACTAATCCCAATGGGAATCTCCAAATTTAGTTCTGAATAACAAAGTGAGATATTGGGTTTGTGTCCAACCTCTCTAATCTCCTTAAGGGATTTCGTCCTTAAGAACGCCAGTTACATTTATGCAACCAGGATTATCTTAAAATATTGATATATCTCATGGTGTCAATTCCAATGTAGCTCCACGCTTTTATAACCTTAATATGAGGGAAGACACAAACAAGTAGGCAATGTGGGATAAAAAGCCAGTTTCTTCTTTTAGTCACTTAAGTTACTTTTGTCATAAAGTGGACTTTAAATCATAAAGTAACTTTATATTTGCACTTTATAATATTAAAGTGACTTTATTGTTATAAGTTACTTTATAATAACATTACAATATTTAAATAAATCACTTAAGTCACATGAACTTTAATATCTTTTGAAATACTTGTCTGATTGCCATGCCGTCTGAAATAGAAATTTCTCCTCATAATTCCCCATGTGACCAAATACGCTCTCTAAAAATAGAAAGGGTCCATCTCTATTACTCCTGACTTACTATACATAGTAAGTATGGAAAATAGAGTCCAAATGATATCGAATGAAGGCCAGATCCATAAATCCCTGAATGTTGGAGATGAATCAATCCTTAGAATACCCTCTAACCATCCTCATTAGCTGATCCAATATGAGGCTAATCCCTGAAATTTTGATGCTGATAGCAAATGGGGACATTACACATACATTGGGAATAAATGCTACCTATGATATTTAGACAATTTTATTGTTAAGAATGAACATACTAAAACATAAAAATGTGACTACCGCGCTGATTGTATCTATTTGAGATACCAAACTGAACTGAAACTCAATCAACCACCTATGGATATGTGCAAACTAATTGATGAACTCAAAATGTGTACTAAATTAGGATCTAGGATGGACTGTATAATTTGGACATGTGGCTGATCTTCAACATTGTTAGGTTATGTTATGATAGTATAGGTTGCTTGTCCTCATCAATCTCAACACCCTTGTGTGGCAGTAAATTTTGTTTGTGTGAACTCAGCACATAAAGTTCATTTTCTAGAATCTTGCCATGATAATTTTTGAGTGAAATCAATATGTTCTGTATATCTGTTTGATAAAATTTCGTCAGAATCAGTAGTAGTAGCTTTCTTTGTGGTCATGGGTAGATATTCATACTGTACTAGGAGAAGACACTAGAAGCGAGGGACTTTTTATGACAGGAAAATTAGATTTCACCATGTCTTTTGTTGGAAGCCAAGTTACCGATTTTAGTACAGGTCTGGGTATGGGTATTGGGTACAGTGGTATGCCACATTTTTTGCCCTTGGGAATGGGTAAATGCTTAGATATGTATGTAAACATACATAAATAATTTAGCATGTGCCTATATGCATACACATCTTTAATCTTATAATTTTATAAAATATAACAATAGCAATACTAATAATTTCCATGAAATAGAATATTAAATACCTCAATCATAATTTGCAAAATGAATATACTCCTGAACTTTTATTTGAACGATTTGTAAAAGCAAAATGTCATTACCCAAATTACAATCAATATTCAACAGTTTTCATATTTAACTGTGTGATTTTTGAGTCAAACTCGATGACCCATGTTTCATGAGTAGTGATTCAACATGAATCCATCTCTCATGAGAATAAATGGAACACTTAGCACTCATTGGATCTAGGTGATGCTCACAGGGGTGAAGCACCGGGACTTCCCGGGAGGTCCCGGGAAGTCCCGGTGCTTCACCCCTGTGAGCATCACCTAGATCCAATGAGTGCTAAGTGTTCCATTTATTCTCATGAGAGATGGATTCATGTTGAATCACTACTCATGAAACATGGGTCATCGAGTTTGACTCAAAAATCACACAGTTAAATCCTGATATTAACATCACAATTTGACTAGCTGTGGAAATCATCTCCTACTTATCAGTTTTCATATTGTTATCCATAAAAGCATCAAAGTCATCATTTGGTTCAATTTTAGCTGAACCATAATCAATTGGAGTGCCACTCGCATTAGATGCGTCATGTGTAAAAGTTGCCTCATTACTAGAGACCTAGGCAAGTTGTGCAACTGTAACTTCTAAAACAGCACTCTCGGGACTTAGCTCTTTTGCACCTTCATTGTAATGAGGTGTCTTATGTGACGAGCTGAAGGTTGGAGTATACATAGACTAAATCGTCAACTTTGTTTGAAATCCATGTAATATGCCACTGGTGCATATTTTCCCTAGGTTTTTAACAAACATTTTTTCAGAGTGCAACAGATCTATTTATGCAAATAAATGCTGCAAATGCTCACATAATGTACTCAAAAAGTTATTGCATTATAAACCAGCCATACAATAACGTCACATAGAATCCAATTTTACAAAGACAGTAATAGTCAGATTGGGAAAACATATAGAAATGAACATGTAACTCCAAAGTGAACTCCATCATGAATTCACCACCAATGCTGAACTGGGTTTGCATCCGATTCACCGAGTAGAGCTTGAAGGTTTCCATCCCCAGGTTCTAAACGTGAAGTTGAATACTCCATAGATTTCTCCAAGACAATTCACAACCAAAATCAATATCCAAGCATAGCTGAAATGAATGAGACTTCATCTTTTAATGCCCACGTAGTGACTGTTCAACTCCCCTTTTCTATCTCCTTGTATTTTTGCCATTTTGTCTCTTATTGACCCTCTTAAATAATATTAAATTAACTTTAATAGTTCTGCATTAAGTCCTTGCTAAGTCTATATATATATATATATATATATATATATATATATATGTATATGGGTTGGCTTGTTAATTCTCTAATGTCCCAAAAATGGGGACATTACAGTCCTTCCTTGAGATTGCTTGCACTCAAGCAATCAATGCAAATATTCCATATTGTTCTGTAAGCTGCTCTGAAACTACCATTGGTAATTGTGAAATAAAAATGTAACCCTTCTATCAATAAAATCCCTGGACCCCATGTCAACTTGTAAAATTCAGCTGCAACTAACTGCTGCGTTACTCTGATCTGATCTGATCTGATCTGTACCAAGCCTTAAGCTATGTAATAAATTGCCATAATCCACAAAACGCAATGCATTCCTCCTGTAAACTCTTGGATCCCATACATCCTACCAACACGATCCTGGGAGTAGTAATAGTGGTCCATCCATCCACTATACTTTGGTATCATCCAACTGCACAAGTCTATTACTCTACCCATACCAAAGATACCTCCGATATGCATGAAGAACAACCTGTTAAGCCACCAAATGCTGCTTCTATAGGATATTCTATTATGAAGAATGATGCTAACGGTGTCATTGTACCCATGCATAGTGAAAAGATTCAAGTAATGTGCAAAATATAATGTCAAATGATACCCATGCAACTCAATTCTTCTTGTAGTCCCAACCAAACCTGAAAATGTAATGATAGACCAAACATGATATTCACTACTATTTGAAGCATGAACGAAGAATGTATCACTAACCAATAAATTAACAACTGCATTATAATACCAATTCAGTGACGAAACTCTAGCTCGACTATCGAAGTCTTTGGTTTGCATTGGAGACAACTTCATTTGTGATTCACCGCCGGTATTATCAATCAAATCTACATCTCCATCAATGAAATGATCACCATCACGTGTAGTTTTACAAGTAGTATCACTTGGTTCATCTTTATCCACATGATATTGTGAAGGTGTATAGCTGCTTATATAAAAATCAGAATCCTTGTAGTAGACTTCTTGCTGGTCCTTAAGGTATCTTTGGCATAATGTGTCTCAAATGGATAAGGTGGAGTCACAATATTATTTTCACCCTCATTCTCAACAAGGTTATGAATGCCTTCTACCATTTGTAAGATATCTTTGGCTCTAGAATTAAGACCATCTTTTGTAAAAGTAGTTCTCACAGAAAATTGATTTTCAGCTTGATATAAGTAGTGTGTCATACTCAGTTTTAGGCAAAGCTCATCTACTCCCTCTTTATCTGCTGCATGTTCGATATCTATATCTGTATCTTGGAGCATCTTCAAGTAATCTAATTTCATTATTTTGAATGCCCTCTTAAGAGTGTGAAGTTATGTACTACTAATTCCATTCATTATCCCCTCCTTTTCAACACTTTTAGTATCTCACAAAGTTTCTTCAATGTTTTTATGTGAGTTATCAAAATGCACTAAGGCTGCAATGACCATATCATCCAATTCTTTCAGCTTTTCCTCCGAATTATATGCTACAAAAACATCATCTTGACATAGAGCTTCTGACTGGTCCTTCAAATCTGCCGATAAAATAATCTCATCTTGCTTTTGCTTTTGAATTCTAGATTGGGCATTCGCTTGGAAGGAAGAGTTTTTATTTTCAGCTGCATCATTTTCAGAATTGTTCACCGTGTTAAAATGTATTGCCTTATCAACTATGACATTACGGTTTTCAAATAATTAATTCTTATGGCGAGGTTCATTTTTATTCTGGGAAATATCTTTTAGATAATCCTTCTCATGAAAAGGGTTGTCAATAGCTACTTCCAATTCATCAAACAAGATGCTAGTATAATGTAACATCCACATTTCCCGGGTCTTAATTAACAACTAACATATCCAAGAATTACAGATATTACTTCATTTCATAGGGAAAACAGATAAATCAGTTTCAATCATATGAATGAGATTTACGGTTAATATTAGTTAAACAAAATTTCTTAACTAAGAATTGAAAAACACCATCAATAAATTTACTATGGAAATTAAAATCTACATACAATGGAATTCGAGGCTGAAATCAATCTAGGAATGCTTCTGCAGCCACCTAGGTTAGTCCCCAAATACCACTATAACAATATCAAATGACGACTACCATCCAATGCTGCTATATCAAAATCAAATGATGATTACCATAAATTACCATTATATCAATTAGGGCATCACATACCACTGTATCAATTAGGGCATCGATTACTGTTGGATCATATAGGGCATCAGATACCACTGTATCACTTAGGGCTTCAGATACCACTGTATCAATTAGGGCATTGATTACTATTGAATCATTTAGGGCATCAGATACCACTGTATCACTTAGGGCTTTAGATACTACTGTATCATCTAAGGCATCAATTACCACTGGATCATTCCTTTCCTTCCGATTTGCTAAACTGTGGTACTAACATATGATTAGAAGATATGCTCATAATCATTATTCTTATATATGAAAACTGAAATAACAATCCTATAGATATTTCCATATTCAGATAGAAGATCAACTGATCTAACTGATTTCCAGTTATATTGACGATAAGAATTGCTTTCTTTTAAAGAAATAACTGTAACGATGATAGAACTCAATTTATCTTACCTTCTACTTGAATATACATCATAAAGTAAAACTACTTGTTTCCGACAAATGTTTCAATACATAGCTTATCTTTGTCTGTTGCACGTTCGAAAATTCGTGGAGAGGTGAAACATTGTCAGGTGCTTAACCTTCCAACTTTGGACCATAACTTATCCTCTCACAATCTCTAACGAGAATGGCCCTCCCTACCTGGAATAGACATGGAACACCTTGTCATCCATTGAGCATCTTGGTAATCTAATCACACCACTTGACTTGACAACAGGGGAATACAATAAACGTAATTAAGGATGAGCTATTAAATGTTTCCTTCTAAAAAAATAATAAACATTGTTACATCACATGTAATTCTTTTTTCTTGATATTGCAGATCTTTCTCTCACCTCTTCACCCTTTTCCTTGGCTGTATAGCCGGGTGAGTCCCAGGGGTTTGAATTCTCAGAACAACCGGTTCTTTCTGTTGATTCTCAACTATTTCATAATTAACATATATTCCAGCTTATTACAATCTGTCATTTGAGAGATTATATTCTTTAAAGATTTCAAAATTGATTGTTTAATTCTAATATCCAGTGGCATAATGATTTATGGATCCATACTTTGGTTACTTGGTTATCACTTGCCATAAACAAGGCTAAATTAAAGAAGTTCAATATGTAAATTCAAACAAGATATCATCATGATAAATGTTGAAACTTGCTGCAATCTGCTCTATGCATAGATTCGTTACTTAGTATGCTTATCACAACTATGACCAAAAAGATTATGTTCTTGAGACTATTTGGAAAATATCATTGGATAGTATATTTCGTTCCAGATTTTATTGCATTTGGAAAAATGCTTCCATAAGGGTTGTATCTAATTTATTATGAAAGTCTAAAGAAGAGGACTGATAACAAAGGACATGAAGTATGCAGCAAAACTCATATTGTAACTTTGAAATAAATTTGGAAAGAAAAGAGTCTTGTGAGCCTAACTGGCTGTTATGGGTCTTGTGAGCCTAACTGGCTGTTATGGAAAGCAATAAAATGATATTGAATAACTTTACATGACCTGATGTATATACTGAATATGTTGAATCCTTGCAATCCGAATTGAAAATCTACTCTCCTTTTGACGTTGTAGAAATATCAATGCAGAATACTTATTTCTCAAAGGTCGAGTTCATACGATAGAGTTTCTATTTGTAATGGACACTTAGGCTGGAAGAAGAAAGGGACTTCGGCTCATGGGATGATGTGAAATCGGGCGCTGAAGGTGACAGAGTGAATAAAAAAATACAGTAATAATGAAAGGTTGTCAGTATGTAGAATGCTCTTATTGAATGTGTCCCCACGGCAAGGCGAACGAGCATATGTAAAAGGTGTCGGACTTCATACATGGCTTTAGTTAAAAGAAGAGCCATGCCTTCTTGGCTTTCGCCGGTTCAAAGATTATATGCTATTTCGAATCTCCAAGTATTTAAATCGGTGAAGAAAAGAGAGGGAGAGAAACATAAAGTAAAAGGTCACAGGAAAGAGTTGGAAAGATTATAAATTCAACTATTATTATAATATATACTTACATACGTTCATGTAAGTATATCAATGGGGTAACATCATTATTTTAAGTTATTATAATTTAATGGTGCCATTTCATTTCTATATTTATATGTACGTATATAAATATTTATTATAATAATATGATGAAGATCTATTAAAATCCCTTGAGGTATGTTTTATATTTTAATTAAATTATTTATTTAATAGCTCATGTGGTTCCATTGATTGTATCTTGATGTTCAAGTCGCTAGGTCCTCAACACATTTGCTTAGTGATGGTGATGATCCTGTGTCTAATTCTTTTTGACAATGCTTCCACCCCTTTGACGTACTTCCTATAAGGAAATTTTCTGCAGTTAAATCATATTATCATAATAAGTTATTTAATCATAAATAATCATTAACGTCTAATTGCCTATTCAATTTCATGAAATAATTATAATGACTAACCATCTTACCATTTCACAAGATTATAACAATTTTAATTGTCAACTGACTTCATGTGAACCACAACGGCTATATTTTAAATTAGGTCAAAAAAATTGGGATGTAACATATAATCCTTATCATCATCCATGGCTGGTTCCTTCTCATGGGTTTCATCATCTTGAAGCTGGACCATAGAGTTCTCAACTTCCTCAATGCTGATCTGAATTTCTTGGGCTGAGTCATCATCTTTGTTGACCTCACTGGAAATGTAATTAAATTTGTATGAGATTAGATGTCTTCTGATTCAGAATTGTATGGTTACTAATCTCTGATTTGATGGTTGCAGATTCAGATCTGAATATGAAGATTTCGATTGATCACAAATTGTAAAATTTATTCAATTTTTATAAATACTGAATAATAAAGTTTGATCGTGTAACTGAAGGCAGGGCAGAGCATTTGTCGATTTCTGTATTCTCTTGCTTGGCCTTTTATAAGTATACATATCTTAATGAGGAGACATGCCTTGGATGGATGTGTCTCCACAAAGTGGAGACATGTCCATACATGACATGTCTCTTCACAAACTATGATTAGTTATGCAGATAAATTGATTGCAACGGTGTTTATTATTTAGGTTGATTTTAAATAAATCTCTACACAATGGCGCCGATCTCCACAGAGAATTAATTAGACTTCAATTTGATTATATATATAGTTGTAAGTTTATAAGCAGATTACATGTCACGTCTCAATTAGTATACAAACACAAAATGTCATATAATAGATCTGTATGAGCATATCGATATATTTGGAGAAGAAATACAGATTTAGTGGATAATATTATAATAATCTGCTTCTAATACATATGTGAATGAATAATATAAGCAAAGTGTATTGTGTATTGTGTATGTTTATTATACTACCATCCAATTTATTTGAACAAAGCTATTCATCAACACTCCCTCTTAGCTAGGGAAGATAAAGAATCTAACCAAGTATCACAATTGGCTCATCTACTGTGAAAAAAATATCACCTAATTTGTGATATTTGAGGATATAATATGCCCTAGAATAGCAAGTCACTTGAAATTCTTCTTATATATATCCATGTTATGGTATGTGCACTAACATCACGTCTCATGATGTCTACCAAAACAAATCATGACATATCCACACAAACATTTTTCCACCATGATTATCTCATAAAGAACATAATGATCTACAACATATATCAAGCCTCATGATATCTATCAAAATGTCCAAGAGATACTATCATGACAAGTCCACAAATATCAAGTCACATGATATTCATCATGATAGTGAACATTGTAAAGTCGTCACCTTAAAATATTGGATACAAGTGTATATTATTTAAAAGGTCTTCACTTGTCAATAATGTACACAAGGGGCCCATAAAGTCATAGAGCCACCACATATGACAATTTTTTTTATATGGAGACACTATGGATTCTCTCACGGGGTGTTGTCATGGTGTCACACATATGGCATCCACCATGAACCATATCAGAGGGTGGATCCACTATGGCTCAATCCATAGGGTGAAAAAAATGGCTTTAAGCTTAAACTTCTCTCTGAAAGGAAAGAATATGCAAGATACAAATAATAGATCATTGATGCTGAAGTTCCTTTTCAGCTAAGGCTTCATTCTCTAACATATCAAGCTTGTCCCAGAAGTACACAAAACTTCTCTCTAGCGCGAGGCTTGGTGAGAATGTTGGTTGTCTCTTCTTCAATGATGATGTACCTTAACTGAAAGTTAGAGAAACCATCTCGACACGGTCTACTCCCTCTAAATCAATATCATTGGATGTCAATAGATGTAGATCCTTGTGTTGCTCCTTCTCTCATGTAGGCATGTGCTGTTAATATACTCCGATCATGAAAAATATCTTGTTCCAAGGGACTCATCATCAAGCACATGATTAATTAGTTTATTAATCACAATATTGTTCACTAGAGCAATGTCCTATACACAAAGGTACTTGTCTTATTCCATAGTAACATGAGTGAATGTAATAAACTGTGGATTTATCCCAAGTACATTGACCAACCTCCTAACCTCCTTGTCCAAGGTTGCATCTAATGTAATGTCAGAGTCCCTCTAAATGCTATTTTCCTCTTCTTCGAAAAATGTTTCGGCCATCAACTTAGCCCCATGACTATAAGCATTTAAGTATCCATCTAACCTCGAAGATCAATTGAATCAGATCCTCTATCTGCTCCCTCTTGTCATAGAAATATATCCTTCTTACATAATTCCAATCATAGAAGATAATTTTCTTCAATAGACCCACATCTTCTAGCATGATCAATATATGAGTAAGATCCAAAACCACTTTGGAGCTACAGTCCTAAGATTGAGTCCTTTATAATTCCTCGGTAGAATACCTAATGCACTATTCTTCTTTTCCTGTAAGAACATTTTGGAGACAAAGGAAATATCAAGGAAAATACCTCTTCTAGTGCATACATGAATACATGTGTGATAGTGTCTTTTATAAGGAAATAAATGTAATATTCAAAAGATAATAGATACTCATCTGAACATCAACATCCTTGATACAAGTTGCTCAAATGAAGATCCATCTAAACAGAAGACGTGTCCATATAAGCATTTGTCAACCAATTTAAGTGCGTCATTCTTAAATAATTTGAGAGACATCTCCCTTTTAAGGATAGTTCAATTGGGAATGGAACATTGGTTATTATTCCCCTCACAATGTAAAATTCCTAATCCTATATTATTGAACAATTTTGCATGACATCTAATATGGCAAACTTCTTTATGTTCTTTTTGGTATGTTCTAATTGCAAGAAGATAGGTGAAGTGATCAATCTTGTAGCTAAATTGACATTTCGACCACCTACACAGGTCTTTCCTTGAATTTGCAACATACAGATATATAGATATTGATCAATATTTGTCTAATGGCAGCAACAAAATGAACAGAGAGAAAATTGTTTGAATGACTGTCAAACTCATTCCCAAAATCTGTGCTTAAAAAATATAACCATTCTTGACTGAATTTCCTACTCCAAGAAACCACTACATGCTTCTCATAGTCCAGAGAAGCTGCTGTATTTTACATCCACAATACAAGATCTCACATACAGTCACTAAAATAAACGGAGTCACGTCATATCTCAGATTCACCCTGTCAAACTTCAAATAGTGATAGCGTCATATGTATATAGATGAATGTTCACTGAACTCATTCCATTATGCTGTTAGGATAATATCAAGCTTTGACTGCATGGTAAGTTGTTGTTTCCTGAGTATTACTATAATTTCTGAGTAACAGTTCCACATAGACATTAACAACAACTCTAAGAATTCTATTACCAGGATTCAATTAGAAAGTGCTTTCAATGTTTTTCCAATTCTTGATATTACAAGCTTCACTTTGAAATTGTATGTCATTTCAAATTCTCGACCAGATGAATTGGTTGCTAATACTAATGCCAGTACTGCATGCACAATCTGCCTAACCAATTTCATAGGCACTGTTTGTGATGAATTTCAACTATTTGTATATCTTTTATCATTATTTGTATTGCTGGATTCTGCTATTTCAATACATTCAATGTTTATATATATATTTCATAATAATGGGTATATGAAATGATTTGGACATATCATATTTCATCAATAACTCTAGTAGTAACTTACAGTTATGGCAGAGGCCATGGGTTGCCTAATAATACCCACTTAAGGTCCAACTATCCAATTTTATTTGACACTCACTGTTTGTTTGCTTCCGTACAGTCTTTACTGAAAAAACCAAACTTTCAATGCTCATACCTTGTTTCATAACTTCCATGGCACTTATAGGAAAACAGGACATTGAAAATATTGTAGATTCTAGTTTCTTAACTTTGCGAGGTATACTAATGGTTCACTTTTTGTGTACATATCTAGTTGTTTTGCAGATGCAGAGAATTTCGAGAGCATTTTACCAAATCTGTTTTGTGGAAGTCAACATAGTGGTCACGACAATTGTTAAAACCAAACTTCTTTCAACCACTTTTTAAACAATCTTCATGTCTTGACTGTTCATTTGAATTCACAGGAACAACAGCATTACTGTCACAGTCATATTCATTGCTCATTTTTGCGTTGGTTTTCAATTACTAATTATCATTAAACCATAACAAATCTAATTGCCTTCATATGTATTGCAGGACAAAACTACATCAATTTCTCTTTGTCTAATGTCAAACTGATCAATATTAGAATGCAGCCTATGATATATGTGATGTTTCTTTGATGTACTCACATGCAGTTTTGTTTGATTTATCTTCAGATATATATTGTTCATAGGCGATGCATTTTATCAGAGATCTTATCACATAGTTAATTTGAATGATGTCATTACACCTCCAATCCCGTAGGTGATGTGCTTGTCATTTCTTATTCTACGATTAGTCTTGAACATACACACAAAAAACTGCACTTGGGTCAGGTTTGACATATGACATTTCTATTCAATAGTTATCTGCATGATCAGATTTGACATTTGTCCAGCCCTAAGTTACTGATTCGGATGTGGATTCAGAAGCGGATACAGGAAGTATGATTTTTATTTTTGGGGGGATGCAGATGCCAATGGATGTGTGTGTGTGTGTTGCTAAATATTATTCTTATTATTAGTGCCACCTATATATAGGCGGAGACTATTGTTTTCGCCTCCTCTTTTAAACATTAATTTGCATTGAAATCTGTGTCTGGAAAATATGAATCAAAGTTTCCTAAAGTTTTTAGTCTCTTTATTTTTATTTTAGATTTTTGTAGAATATTTCCCTTTTTCTAATTGGTCCTTCGTAATTTTGCTGGTAGTGTTTTTTATTTATTATTTGAAAATTGAAAGAATTTTTCAGTGCCAATCAAAAACAAACATAAGGAAATATCTATGTAGTGTTAAACAATTATTATTAGTTCCTACCGTACCTGATATGATATTAATGGAATCATTTGATCCAAATTTTCCTATTTGACCAATGCAATCCACGAATAGGAGTTTAAGTATTAAATTTTATTCAATCAAAATGTATAGTTACCATTTAATATTTATTTATCATAATTATAAATTTTATTTTTTCTTATTTCTCATTGGTTTTAGCAATGAGGAAAATAATTTTCCTCTCAGAAAAATAACAATTTTTAACTTTAAAGCTTATTCTGGAAGCTTCTTTGGGAGTTCTACATTTCTTTTAAATTGCAGAGATTTTGACTTTAAAGCTTGATATGATATGATATGATAGATTTTAATGACGTCCACGAGACTAAAGTAGTCTATGGGACCCATGCAATCGCCCTCCCGAGTCAGGAGCCAAACTAGTCAGTTGCAAAGTTTTGGTTAACTTGTCTCTTCTTCTCTGAATTTTGATAATCAACTCCGCTGTTCTCTTCACTTGATCTTCCTCAAATAAATAGTTGAAGTCCTTGTTCTGCAAAATTTTTGTATAATCAGATCTGATGTCGTTGTAAGCCAAGCATTCCATGACAAAGTGTTGCTGTGTCTCCACTGTTCCCATATTGCAAAATAAACATGTTCTGTCTGCCCACCCTTCCTTTGGAACTTGCCATCTACCAGTTTCACATCGCAGCTGATGTGAACTAGTTCTAATTTGTGCCATCAACATTTTTGCTTTCCAGTTAATAGGTGCCCTTATATAGGCCTTTTCATCATGACTAGAAGTGGGATTAAATTCTTTAATGTAATAAGATTTTTTCCTCCCTATGTGTCTTGTCCACAGAATATTGCGAAATTTTTCATTGACAAACTTTTTTATTTCTTTAATGTTATCCGGGCAAGCTTGGATGTTGATATTCCATTTTTGCATCCATTTGTCATTTTGTTTCATCCATGTGCTTTTCCGCCTCACAAGTTTTTCCTCTATTACCAACTTGGGCCAACGATGTGTTTCTAGACCTTGGGTTTTCTTTAAATAGCTTAGCATTCGGGTCAATGCGACGGCTTCTAATGGAAAGGAACCCACCTCCACCAAAAGGATTTCATACGGAACTGTGGTCTTGACTTTAAGATTGCATGTGATAAAGTGTTTTTGAATTCTTTCTACTTGCCGCCATTTCTGTTTGGACATACTACCGCCCCACACTTCACATCCGTATAGAATAATCGGAGTGACCAGCAAACCAAACATAGTTTTCATGGTCGTCCAATCCCATAATTCTGCATTCCTGCACTTGTTTTGTAAAGAGTATAACGCCTTCCAGCCCCCTTGGATTCTTTTCGATCTACAAGTATCCCAGTTGAGTTTGTTATGAAAATCGATGCCCAAGTATTTGTACTCTTCCACAATCTCAAGGAGGCTATTTTCAAACAGAAACTTGTCTTGTATGACCCTATTCTTCTTTAGTGAGAAGATCATAATTTTGGTTTTGCTAGTGTTAACTTGCATTCCTACATCATGGCAAAAAAATTCTATTGCTTTCAAGTGCTCTTTCAAACCTTTAGCTGTTCTAGCAAGAATTATGAGATCATCTGCATATAAGAGCAATCTTATCACGAAGTGGGCCAGCTGCACCCCCTCACCATTGGTCTTGTTTATCCACTCTTCTAACTTGTCAATATAAAGCCCGAATAGTGTGGGAGAAAGCGGACACCCTTGCTTAACCCCGATGTTGCTATCAAAATCTTCTGATAACCCTTCTGTCGTTCTGATTTTAGCTTTGACTTGCTCATATAATCTGTAAACCGCTGACGTAAGTTCTTTAGGGACATCCAGCTCTACCATTCTATCCCATAGTTTATTACGTGGCACTGTGTCGAAAGCTTTTTTAAAGTCCACGAAACAACAAAAAGCCTCGTTCCCCGGAGTGTCCCAAACTTTCTCTATCAAATGCGTGAGAGTGATGCCGTGATCTATAGTAGAGTGTTTTGGTCTAAAGCCTGCTTGCCCTTTTGCACGTTTGCCTTTTGTTTCAGCCCAGTTGCTGATTTTTTGTTCTACCAAACTACCAAATAACTTGCCAAATAGTGGATTGATCATGATGGTTCGGTAATTAGAAGGATTGTTTATATCTCCACTTTTGTGGAGTGGGATCACCACACTTGTAGTCCATTTTACAGGGAAACCCTCTCTATTGACACTGTTGAAAATCTTAGTGATGTGTGGTGTGAGGATTTCAGCACCCCATTTTAAGTATTCCACTTGTAGCCCATCTATATCTTGCGCTTTACCGACAGCTAACCTTCTGATGCCTTGAATAATATCATTTTCACTAAATAACTCCCCTGTAGTCTCTGTTTCCATGATACTATGCTCTCTTAGATCACATTCGTAGAGAGTCTTGGCATATTCCAGCCATTTGGTTCCTGTTATGTTATTCACTATCTGAGTTTTTCTCTGCTGAAGCTCTTTCCAAAATTTCCTGGGGTTGTTTTTACCAAGATTAATCAACTCTATTCTTCTCTTGTTCACATACTCTTCTTTCTTCTTTTTAATCAGTTGATTATACTCTTTTCTACTTTCTTTGTTCATGTTCTTTTTCCAATTCCTTTTTGCCATTTTGCACTCCTCATCAAACCAAGGATTGGCCGGAAAAGTGTTCTTGGCTTCTTTTGTGGCCCTAGATCTTATACACTCCTCCAATGCTTTAATGATAGTAAGAACAAGATTATCCTTGTCCATGAAATGTTGTTTTTCAGACTCTAGATGGTTTCCCGGAACCCTAGACAGCCGCAAAAGAGTCTTGAAAAGTATCATGGTTTTCTTGTGTCATTAAAACTTTGCCAGTCGGAATCATCTTCCTCTTCTGTAAAAGTTTTGGGACAATATGTTGATCTTTGAAGTGAGTAGTCACCCTTATCAAGATGGGGTTATGATCAGATTTTAACTCCATGGGGCAATCTTCTATGTCAAAGTTAATTATCTTTGCGACATAGTCTTGCGAGCATATAACATAATCAACAACACTTTGTCCATTGTGTCTTTTGCATGTGATGCCTCCTGATTTAGGCCACTTTTCCATACCATTGCATATAACCATGTTGTATAGGCAGCATAAGCCTAGTAATTCAGCACCAAAATGATTAATCTTTCCCATGCTATCCTGTGAAGATCTTTTCCATATTTGTGTCCCTTCTTCTTCGAGCCAAACTGGATCTCTGCTTTCATTGTAACTCTCCTTAAGATTGAGAGTTTGGTTGTTTGCTGTTCTAGCATTGAAATCCCCTATTAACATTATTTCCCCTAAAGAGCTAAAGGCTGTTATGTCTTTTTTTAGCGCAACAAACGGATCTTCTCGATCCAACCTATGTTTTTTATATATTTTTGAGCCTTTTGGAGCGAAGTAACATATAGCCACCCTTGTAGAAATCTGATTCTCTGTTATTTTTATCCAAATATACTGCTTGTTTACATCTTCTTTCTCTAAGTTTACAAATCTGCTCCAAGTTTCTTTTATTAGAACGGTGATGCCTCCATGCCCCTTACCATTATCTATCTTTTCATTCCACAGTGATACCTTCTTATACCCTTCAAAATCTGGAACTCTACATCCATCATGCTCATGAGTCTCGGTAAGCATAATGATGTCATTATCTTTAGCTATCGGCCCTAACCCAAGTCCTCTTCTCCAAGGATAACCTCTACAGTTCCAGCTAACTATAGTTAAATGTTCCTGGGTGGGCCCGAGTTCCTGGGTGGGTCCGAGTTCCTATTTATTGCGTGTGATTTTGTCGCTGATTTGGGATTTGCCATCTTGTAACCACGCCCACTTGCCTTTTCCTCTTGCTGTTTTCACTTTTTCCCATTCCTTCCTCCTTTCTTCTTGCTGAGTTACGGTGAGGTCATCATCAAGATATATGCGTGTGCCTCTAAGAAACTTCCTCTTGCTGAAAATGTTATTTTTATCTCCTATATTCTTCATTGTCACTCTAACATGTCTATCTTTGCCTCCTCTAATCCATTTTCCGATTCTTTGAGCTTGTATGGTTGTTCCATGCCAATCTAATTGGTCTTTAAAGAAGTCTTTAACTAAATCCGTTGTTTTCTCCTGTTCTCCATAGTCTCGTAGCCCTTTGACAACGATATTTGTTGCTTTCTCATTTCTTTCTTTTTCCTCTCTAATCTGTCTCCGAACTTGTTTTTCTATGTTGTCAATGGGAGTGTTTGCTGGCCCCTTTACTATGTTGGCCCATGATCTAACTTCTTCAATCTGTTCTTTAAGTTGATTCTCTTTTATTTCCATATTGGCCATGGCATCTTGTATATTTTTCATTTGCGAGTTTTTGTCTGCTTCTGTAGCCTCTCCTTCTCCCATAGTACTTGCTGCTGTCCTCTTTTCCCCTACTTCTTTCTTCAACAATATTAATTCATACTCTCTTTTTTCCATATTAAATTGCAATTTTTGAATTTGTTCTCTAAGTGACTTGACCTCCGCTGCCAGCTTCCAGTTATCTTCCGTAACTCTTTTCATTGTGATACTTTCTATTTGGTTCCTCTCCTCAAGTGCCCACACCTTTTCCTTCATAGCTACTAAATCATTCACAAAAATGTCTGGATACCACGTCATAGGTGTCCTTGTGGGGCTGTAATTATTCAGTAGCCCATCCTCCACCATGTCTATCACCTGAGAATTATCTGGCTTCCCTTTACCGTTAATATCTCTGATATTATCAAACTGCTTAATTGTTTTAGAGATTTCAGTCGGCCTCAGACTTTGTTCTCCCTCCCTTGTGTTGTTTGGGGTTTGTGGAATCGGTTTCGGAAGTAAAGCTGCTAACTTCCCTCTTTTTGCATTTTTAAACTTTCGTATCTTTCTCCGCCTAATTATTCTTTTATATTGTTTGGCATTCACATAGATGTAGTTGCCTCCTGTGAGTGGTCCGCTGGCTTGTGATAAGCTCAAAGTGTTTGTGGATAAATTACCATTTGTCCCTCCAAGATTGAATGAACTCGTGTGTCCGGCTGAGGGTTCTGGAATAATGAGGAAGCTCCCTTGATTCCACTTGATGATGCTGCTGTGCATTAAACTATCTCCGTATGTCAGGACCAAGCCACTATTGCCAGAGATGTCGTGTTTCGTAGCTTCTTCTTGAAGCTTCTCTTGAAGTTCTATATTTTTCTTCTAATTGCATAGATTCTTCTTGAAACTTCTCTCAAAGTTCTGAAGTTTTTTTTAACTATGCTAATCCGATCTTTATCAACATGGTCACCATAAACCCTACCATCATCTCCATTACTTTTGCTGCTTTCTGCCATATTTTTCAGTTTTCTATTGTGCTTTAGCAATTGAAGGCAAAACAAGGGAGAGATTAGCTTCAGGCATACACACCTAACTAGGAAGAATCTGTCTCTAAAATTTTCTCAATATCTTATTTACAATTTAACTTTTCAAATTTTAAGCATAGATAATGGGCATTCAACAGTCTGCCCAAAAATAAAGAAAGACAAAAATAGCCGCCCTCACACCAAATAGTTTTACTCCAATAAATTTCAGTTCAAGATGCTGAATAGTTTTCAGTTTCTAACGAGTTAATGGAGCAAAATGCTAAAATTTAGAGATCTTAACAAAAAAGCACATACAGAGGGAAAAGAACCAAAATAGCAAATTAATAATGGAAGAGGCATACATTTGCATATAAAAAGTACAATAGAGCACAGACTTTAGCTCCATAGCATGCACTAACTTCTCTTTAAAACAAAATCCACTCAAGCACATTACAGATCCATGTGACGAGCTGCAAGCATTTCTTCAAGCCTAAAAGAGTTCTCTACATACTTGTGTCCAGCCAATTTATACATAATTAACAGCTTTAGAAACACCTGTAGACATCAATAGAGTTGCACAGTTCATCTAATTGCCAATATTTATTTTGAGAAAAAGGCAACTCTTAAAATTAAAAAAATTAGTAAATCAAATCGCTATGTTCAAACGCTTTGAGATAAGTTTACACTATTCAAATGAATAAAGAGTGCAGTGCGGAAGAGTGACCATAACAAGTCCCTGCTCCTCCCGATTCTCTCAATATGAATCATGGACTCAAAAAACACCATCCACTCCTCCAAAATCATGAGGTTGTCCAAACAACACATTGATTGTGGGGCATAAAATGCAGAGCATTCATCCCTCCTCTGTTGGCTTCCTTCTCTGATGAACATTGCCACAACAGATTGTAGAATTTGGCTTTGCACCTCCACTTATTTGAGGAAGCAAATGCACGTGTACTCTTTTTCCACAGTAAGGCCACAAGATCACACATAAGGGGCACATTGCAGGCATTTGTGACTGCCCTCCCAATGCCCAATGCCTCGTTCTATAAACTGCATTAACAAAAACTGTAAAGACAATGTGGCAAGAGAAAAATGGTGGTGGGGGGAACAGAAAGAATACACATAGACGTGTGGCTTTGCATGCAAGTTTCCTGTATTTCTTCCTCATTTTGTAAACTGCATCTATTTTAAGCATTCATCATATGCCTCCTCCAATTTTACTTATGATGAAGTTCCTCTTGTTGTATTTTGTCAAGATGAGTTGTCTCATGTGCAAACAGTCTTGGTGCCACTTGGACCATTTGTAGTCATTGTTGCTAGTGCTAAATATTATACAAAAATAGGGAACTTGACCAAAATTTACAACACAGTTGATATGTTGGTCCTAGGTGGAGTCATTTACAAAACTTACCTTTCTGCCAAATATGGTGTCAAGATTACTAGTGTACAACTAAATGGTAAATCTTAACTAGTTTTCACTAGTCAAATTTTAATTCATGAGAAATGGAGCTGGGAAAAGAACTAGTTGAAAAAGATAGAGCTCAACGGAAAATAGTATAGATGAATGTGTTGCTAGTTCGGGGCTACTTTGTTTAAATGTTTCTATTTTTAATATGAATTAAACCTATATTTATGAGAGAAGTATTTTTTTTGGGATCATGTCCAATTACTAGTCTTCTTCCTAAGACGAGTTCAGTCTTATCATCTTATGTCTAAAAATAAATAAGATAAATAATTTTATATTCTACTACTAGAAATCCTTAAACAATTATTTAAGGAAATTAATTTTGTTAATTTTAAAGAACATGATACAAAATATGTTACATGATATAGATATAAAGTACTACCACTTAACTAATTTTTTAGCAAAATCAATTATTCTTTTCACATGAAAAATATATAGATCAAGAAAATAAATATATTTAAATTTATCTTCAACATAATAATGTTGGCTCAATTAGCTATCCTCAAACTTATAGCCTCATGTGTACCATACAAAACTATTCCTAATTAAAAGTCAAAAATTTTCTATAAATTTCTTATATAAAAATTGATTTATCTTTTACTATTTTAATTATTCATATATATAATTATTAAAATGAATGAACTCATTAGTAAATTATCACTTTAGTCAACTCGTACCACCATAGGCAGGAACTTTGGCACTTGCGCCCCCCTTGTTATATATCGTCTTTACATCAAAGTCCCTTCCAACTAATTTTCTTTTCCTTCTTGATCACTTACATAGATTTTGACCTTATGTTTATCTAACATAAGAAATGTAAAAGTTTGAGGTGATTAATAATTTTTAATTAAGTTGTTAATAATGTAATTTTTCTATTAATATAAAATTTGTTTTCGGATTTGGATTCAATTTGTTTTCTATGATAGTTATATTAGTTAACTATTTAATATTTTGAAATTTTCGTCGTAATACAATATATCTATTTTGTACTATGTATTCTATAATCTATTAAATTAATATTTCATTAAAAATAAAATATATATCTTAATGTAAATTAGAATATTAGTTCAATATAATTTTTATAATTTTTAAATTTTGTTAAATTTCTTTTAATAAATATATATTTTTATTTAAATCAATTAATTATTATTAATTAAATTTTTTAAATAAAATCTAAACTATTAGTAATTTTCATTAAATACTATTTTTATACATGCACATTATTAGTTACTATTGTAATTTCTTCTTCTTCTTCTTTATATTGTTAACTAGTTATTACATTTTTTATTATAGATAAATATTAGTATTTTTAAATTTCTATAAAATGTTATAATATATATATATATATATAGAATGTGGAACATCATTTATTTTTAAACATAAAAAATACACTATCAAAAACCAAAAAATAATTCTTTCATTTTTATAAAGTTCAAAAATAACAACAAAATTTGAAATTTATTTTAGCTCATTGATTGGGGATGGTACAAACAATTTGTTTACTATTTCAATCTTCTATACTAATCACTTTATTATAAGTTTAAAAAATAAATAAATTTATATATTTTTAGTTAATTTAGAAATAAGTCAAATATTTATAGTTTTACAGTAGTTACTTATGTCTACACCATCTCAAAAAAAATTAGTTTATTTTCATACATACAAATACATTGCTAAATATAGAAACTAAACACAAATTTTAAATAAAGAATATTTAAATTTAAACTGAAAATATTTTAAATAGAGCATTTTTTCCCTTAATTGACTTTCCAAACAATTTCAACTTACCGTTTGCTAGATATGAATGCTAATTTTTTTTTAAAAGTTATATACAAACCAAACGTTGACTCTTAAGTTATGACACTTAGACCTTCCTAACATTTGTTTTGGGTTTCTTTTTTAGTCATTTCAAAATAAATTTTAATCAATAATAACATAATTATTTAATATTTTTAGTAAATATGATGTATAAAATTGACATTAAATAATTCAAAGATTATATCTTTAAATTAAAATAAATATTCAAAGAGATGTATTATCTTGATACATATTATTTATTATTTATTTTTTTGTTCATTATTAATAGTTATATTTTATGCAATAAACTAAATATTTTTATTGCAATATTATCTTAATGCTCATTGCATCAAAACTGTGCATCCAAGAATCAAAAGGGTGTTGAGAATATATTTTAGTAGAATTAACACTTCAATTAAAATTTAGATGATAATAATGTTTTGAATTTCAATTTAATTATTAAATACAAACAAACACTTTTTGACGCCTCTATAGACATTTCCATTGCATCTAGGTGATGCTCACAAACGTAAGCATTGGACCTTCTCAAGAGGTCACTCATCCAGTAACTCCATAGTCAACTTATGATATTAGCACCAAGACTTAGTTGTGTGGTTTATAAGTCAAACTCATTGACCCTTAGCACTCATTGTGCACATAGGTGATTCTAGTCTTCAATTGTACCATTGGCCCTTCCTATAAGCTCACCTCACCATCCTATTACTACCCACTTAGCTTGTTATTGCATTCACAAAACAATCAACTAGTATTGTGCATTAGGAAACATGGGTCAATAAGTTTTAGTCAAAAACTCCAATAAGTTTGAGTCGAAAACCACAAATGATAGTAATATCATAATATCTTAGTAGTATTATAAAACTTAAACTGTGGACATTGTTAGTTTTTTAGCGTTATGTACTTCTTATGAAAATGTAGTTATATGAATGTGGAATGTCAAGAATTTAATGGAATGTACGTCTCACTAAATGAGAAAAATTTTTAGAGATTAATTTAATCCATTTGTAGCACGTGTCCTAAGCCACTTGTTGCTTTTAAGTTGGCATCTTCGGTAGAAGAAACTAGTGGTACCACAACATTACCAGGTGGAGAAGCCGGTTGAGGAACCTCAGTGACCCCCATAGGAAGGGGCCCTGTTGTAGGTGGCAGAAACACTACTTCACTTGGGGTGCCCTGTAAATGACTTAGGCGAATCTCGACTGCTTGGGAATCAAAAGAGGAGGAATTTGTATCACCTGCCGTGTCCTCAAAACTGACTCGATCCTCATCCTCGTCTACTACTACGGCCTGTCATGCTTTCTTTTTGGTGGGTTCATCACAACCCTGGGAGCCCACACCCAAGGTGTCTAGATGTAGCCAATAAGTCATTGCTGGTCAGTACGGTTCCACTCTACTTGCTGGTACCAATGTCCCATGATGTTCACTACTAACTTGAAGCCGAACTACCTCCAAGAATAAACCCACTGCATGATGGGACATGTAGAAAGCCACAACTCTAGAAATTCCCGTATTCTACCAGAAAGAAGTTGAGCCCAGTTGTAAATCTGTCCTTGTGATAGGCCATCCACCACTAGCAACAGCCAAAGAGCAATATCAAAGGTGCGACTGCTAGCCGTGAGCTTACTTTTTACCAAATCGACCATGCAACGCCATTCTTCATTCGCAATAAAAACCTTTCTCAACCCCCGACTATTCTTCGAAATACCTTCCCATTCCTCATTGGTAATATCTTGGTGGCACAGGAGTTTTAGCTATTTCCGCTTGTCTTCTCCTGTCATAGGGGCTTTGCTCAACTCCTATCCTTGATTAGGGATTCCAAAAAGCCTACTAAGTACTTCAGAAGAATAAGAAACTACCACCTGGTGTTGAGCATACTGTATGACAGATTGATGACTTGCTCCATCATACTCCGTAATCAAATCTTGGAGGATAGGTTCAAATTCATGTATATCAAAGATCGGCATAAAGATAACCTTGTCCACCATTGCTGCGACCAACGCCTTCCGGAGAGGATGATCTGCGTCTGATTTTTCCCACCATGCCCTACACTCACTGCTGAGCACACTTTCAAAACTGATACTGGAAGCAGTGATCTTCCATGACAGTTTAGTCTTGCCCTGTGCCATGACTGACTTCCGAGTTCTTGCCTGTAAGGCAACAACTTTAGTACCTTT
This sequence comes from Cupressus sempervirens, assembly GCA_028749045.1. Taxonomy (NCBI): domain Eukaryota; kingdom Viridiplantae; phylum Streptophyta; class Pinopsida; order Cupressales; family Cupressaceae; genus Cupressus; species Cupressus sempervirens. The sequence continues at coordinate 484,932,878 of CM053786.1, forward strand.
GGAATCAACAATATGGCGCCAGCTGGGATTCCCCGTACTTAACTTCACCATGTCAAAGGAATATGTCCAATCTATAATCTGCCAGCGTGTGTTGCGATATCTCCAATGACCACCCAAAAGAACTGTTGGCCACGTGCTGAAACAGTAACCATATAATTCAAGTAGAATGTTAATTTGTAAATAATACGTTTGATCGAACCATACACTAATATGTTGTCGTACGACAGCTGTACACAGCTTAACCTAGTGCGAGTTCGTACGAAAATCTCTCGTACAGCCAATCCTCCATACAATGTCCTCCGTACACTGCCCCTTGTATAGCCAATCCTTCCTAAATGCCAAGCCTTCACACGCTAGGTTCCATACGGCACACCAAGTCCACCAAGTTCGCCCTCCGTACGCTGGATTTCATACAGATATGTGCAAAATCTGTCCGTACGAGGATGAGCTGAGTGAGGATTTTGTACGCTGCCCTCCGTATGGCTGATCCCACATACGGCTGTAACCTTGCCCCTTTCGTATGGTCTGATAGGCCATATGTCACTTTGCTCCACTGTCTAGACACGTCGTACGTCCACAATCCTTTGCACTGTACTTGCACTTGCCTTCCTTTGCTTGCTTGATCAAGAAGAAATGACTTTAGCTGAAGTCTTGGGGGTTTATAAAGTAGGCAGGAACTTTTTGCTCATTATATATTTTCAATTTGGACCTATTCACCAGATCTTTAATTGGTTGATTATCAAGAGTAGCTAACTTTACCACTCCATTTGCTTTTAGTTTCGTTATTCTGTAAGGCCCCAGCCAACAAATTTTAAACTTACCTGGCTTAATGTCATTCTTCTTGTTGTATCGAAGTAAAAGTTGCCCTGGGTGAAAATTCATCATTTTCAGATGTTTATTGTGCCAAAACTTTCATCGCTTCTGAGCCACCTCTGTACACCATTGGACGAATATTCTTTTTTCTTCTAACTGAGTAAGTGATATAGGCGCTCCTTGATACTTTCCTTGTCACTTAATCTGCTCTGAATGGCTATCCTTAAGCTTGGAACCACGTACTCTATTGGCATCACTGCTTCCTGCTTGTACATGACCTGAAATGGGGTATGTATCCCATAGTACCTTTATAAGTTGTCCTATAGGCCCATACTATTGCTGGAATTTGCTCTTCCCAGTCCTGGCCTTCAACACCACAAGTTTTGTAGAGAATAGCAACCAATATTTTGTTTGTGGCTTCTACTTGACCATTCGCCCTTGGATAGTAGGGACTGGAGAAAGAATGAAATATTTTATATTCAATGGTCATCATTTGAATAATGTGATTCACGAAATGCACTCCTCAATCACTGGTGAGCTGTAGAGGGATCCCGAATCGGGTGACTATCTGTTCAAAGAGGAATCTGGTGGTACTAACGGTGGTATTGTCTGGTAAAGCACGTACTTCTATCCATTTATTCAGGTGTTCTGTGGCCGCCACTATGTATTTGCATCGATGAGTTTTACTAGTCAGTAGAGGACCCACAAAGTCCTGTCCCCACCTTTCAAATAATTCCAGTGGTTGAGATGGAAACAATGGCATGAAGTCCCATTTAAGTGGCTTGCCTGCTTGCTAGCATGTGTCACAGCTCACTACCCATTTCTTAGCATCAGCATACAATGTGGGCCACCATAGTCTTGCCAAGAGCACTTTTCATGTAGTGGTATCTGGTCCCATATGGCCTCCTGCCACTCCTTCATGGGATTCTTTGAGAACCCCTAGGATCTCTTCCTCCATTACACATCGTCTAAGGATTCCATCTGGTCCAAGTTTCTACAACAAACCTTAAATTAACTAAAATGTACGACTTTTTAAGGCAATTTTTCTTCATTCTGCTGGGGGCATGTCATGAGGAAATGTAGCTGTGGACAAGTACTGGCCCATTTGTTCGTACCATGCAGGTAACACTGCAATCTAAAAAAGGTGAGTATTCGAAAAATCCTCATTTATCCCACCACCAACGGCTTCTCCTGACTTGATGCAAGACAATTTATCAGCAATTACATATTTTTTCTGGGCTTTACTATAATTTTGAATGTAAATTCTTGTAATAAAATTAGCCACTGACTTACTCTCCCTTGAATTATTGGCTTGTTCACTAAATACATTAATGCTTGATGGTCAACAATGTAAAAGGTGTAGCAAGTAAATAGTGCCTGAATTTTTGAACTGCATAGACCATACCAAGTGCTTCCGTCTCCATGGTACCATAGTTCCATTCCGCTTTTGACAAAAGCCTGCTAGCGAAATATACAGGGTGATCCAACCCTTCCTTCCCTATTTGGGCCAAGGTGGCACCTATAGCATAGTTGGATGCATCTACATGAACTCGAAATTCCGTGTCCCAATCAGGATAGATAAGGATAGGTGCTTACACAAGTCTTTTTTTAAGTTCTTGAAAGGTGTCTTCTTGTTTACTCCTTCCATTCAAACCGTTCCGCTTTCCTAGTTAACTTTTCAAGCGGAAGTGATACTTCAGCGAATCCTTTGATGAATCGCAGATAATACCCAACATGCCCTAGAAAAGATTTGATACTTGTCACATTCTCAGGAGCCTCCATTCCCAAAATTACCTTTATTTTGTCTAGATCCATCTTTAAGCCTTCTTTACATACTATATGTCCCAGAAGTCTGCCGTGTGGGACCATGAATCGACATTTCTTAGGATTGAGCACCAGTCTCGCTCTCCGACATTTCTCCAGGCATTCTCCAATAATTTTAAGGTGGTGTTCCTTTCCGCTGTAAATCGATCAATCATCAAGGAATGCTTTAAAATTTCCTACTGACATACCATGAAAAATTTGTAGTATAATCTGGTGGAAGGTAGCTGGTGCATTGCATAGTCTGAAGGGCATCCTATTATTATAAGCATATACCCCATTTTCCACTACAAATGTAGTTTTCAGCTTATCCTCCTCCGCAATACTAATCTGGTTATACCCGGAAAATCCGTCCATGAAAGAGTACATCTCATGGCCAACTACTTCTTCCAAAATGCTATCTATAAATGGAATGGGAATTGGGTCTTTTATGGTCACCGCTTTAAACTTCTGAAATATACACATCCGAATTTGAGTACCATCCTTCTTGAGTGATATTACAATTAGAGAAACCCATCCGGTTGTCTAAATTTTAAATATTATCCTTTCATCCAACATCTTTGTGATTTCCTCTTCTACCCGCTCCGCATAGTTTCTATTCATTCTATAAGGCCGTTTCCGCACTGGTCTTGCTCCAGGTATGAGTGGAATCCGGTGGACACACACCTCAGGTGGTACTCCTTTCAAGTCCTTGTAGGTCCATTCAAAAACGTCTCTGTTTTCCATAAAGATTCTGAGGGTTGCCGCTTTTAGCATGGGATCCCAATCATCACCTATAAAGATTTCTTTGGTTTGCCTTACTTCTGCTAGGTTTAGGGCTTGGAGACTAGCCTCTTTGTATTCCACTTTTTGGTAAAAAATGAGGGCAAGTGTCGCATTCAGGGCAATTACACCTTCTTTGTACTCCGTATACCCTTCCAGGTATCGTTCCTCCGATTCATGTATTTGTAACATGTTGCAATCTGCTTGGAAGACTTCATAATCACCCATCTGCCAATGAAATAAACCCTTAAGGGAGTTTATGTCATCCTCCAAGTATTCTCCTAACCTGAGTACTCCCACCTTGTCAAGTTCCATACCTTCATATTCTTCTTCTTCAGAGTCAGATGCCAAGTTCTAACTTACTGACTGGTTTTTGAGATCTATAGTGTACTTCCTACCCTTCTATTCAATAGAGAGGGTGTTTCGTTTCCAGTTGTGATTGGCCTTTGCTACTACTAGCCATCCCCTCCCTAATAAAGCATCATATCCTTTCTTCACCAAGCTAATAACCACAAAATCTAAAGCAAATTGTTGTGTTCCTATTATTACCTTTTGCCCTATCAAGGTGCCAATTGGTTTGATGCCATGCTGATCTGCTCCTACGAGCTGAAATTTGGGCGGCCACAAGGTAGGTTTCTTGATCGCCTTCCAAGTATCTTCCGATAGAACATTCATCCCAGAGCCTCCATCGATTATCATGTTTGAGATTTTGTACCCCATAATTTCCATCTCTACCACTGTTGGCATTCTCCCTAGATCTGTTGTAAATAAGGTATTTTCTTCCTTTTCCATTGAAGTTTCTTCTTTTTCTACCCCCTCTATTGCTTTTGGTTCCACTTGTTCTACTGTTTCTCGTTCCCCTTGGGGATCCTTCTCAATTGGCCGCGTTCCTTGTGTCAATGCGATTTGTAACTGTGGTAGTGTATCCAGTAATTCTCCAATGGAGACCAAAATGGTAGTTTCTAATACTTTCCTTATGATGTTAGGTACCCCCTTGCCCCTAGGGGTCTTGGCTGGCTTAGTTGTTGTTTCCCCTCTCAACTCATTTTGGATGTTCTACTTTGCCTCCTCAAATCTTGCTTTTTCCACTGTCACCTTTGGGTATATGGCTTTCTTGGCTTGCATCCTTGTTATTGCAAGTACCTCCTCTTCTGATCCTTCAATATCCAGCATGTTCACACCTTTTCGTCTTGGGCAATTAGCACACCATTTGCAGAGCATTCCTCCATTCTGTCCCCCTCTATTTTGACATTCTCGAGCAAAATGGCCCCATTCATTGCATCTTCGACATTGGATCATGGGCCATCCTTGAGAATCATATTGGATTGCTCGTTGAGGTGTGTTCGTGTTGCTATTGTTATTACTACTATTGGCACTGCCTGTTTGGTTATTCTTGTACCCCCCTTGGTGAAGCTTCTGTATTATTGTTCTTTGGGGGAGTTGCTGGTGGCATAGACTATTCTCCAGTAAATAGTATCTGGGCATTCCTTGTTTTTAGGTTATAAGGGTAGTCTTTGATTGCATGACCCCCTATTTGGCAAATCTTGCAAAACATCTTTCTCGGGCATGCTCCTTTGGTATGACCCTCTTTTTCGCAGTCTATACACCATAGGTCTTTACCTTCCTTCCTTCTCATCCTTAGTTCTGGCTACTTCATTAGCCTTTTGAGGTCCTTCCTCAAGGCTTGGATCGTTTTCGACTCTTCCTCACTCTCCTCCGAACTCTCACTAGAGCTTCCATCCCGTCTCCTCTTGGAGGTTTTATTTTCACTTTCAATGTCCATGGCACACGTACAAGCATCTCCAAAAGTGGATGGTGGGATTATCTTCATTTTTTTTCTTAAGGACGGGGTGAGGCCTTCAATAAACCATCTTTTCTTTAATCCGTCTGCAGGCTTATTGTCCAATTTGCAGATGAGCTCCTTCAATCGCCTAGTATAAGCCTTCACCGATTCCTTCTTGTCTTGCCTGGTGTTATAGATTTCATGTGACAATTTCATCATCATCTCTTAACAATTTGAATTCCTCCTCAAATGCTCTACGCAAGTTATCCCAAATGTTCTTCTTGCCAGCATCCAAGTCTGCATACCAATCTATGGCGATCCCTCTTAATGTGCCAGGAAATGCCGTCAACCATTCATTACTATCATTCTCCCCATTCACTTGCCATATAGTTATACAGGTTTTGCAATGGCAAGCAGGGTCCTCTGATCTATCCCCCGTAAATTTAGGCAATTTTTGTTTATCGACTGCCATTTTCTTTCCTTGTTTCCGCCTTCCCAATGGAACCCCTCCTCTTGAGGGAACACCACCACCCGGTGGAACCCCACTTCCAGATGGAATACCTCTTCTCAATGGAACGCCACTTCTTGATGAGACACCACTTCCTAATGGAACACCCCCACTGGATGAAACCCTACTCCCTGCTGCAACACCCCCTACAAATGGAACACCACTTATTGATGGAAGTTTACCCCTCGATGGAACATCACTTCCTGATGGGCTAGACTCCTGACTCCTTAATCTCCTCTTGAGGGAGTTCTTACCGTTTAGGGGTTTCTAGTTTTCGGCACCCGAACTGCCTTTCCGGTGTGTCCGAAATAACCAAATTGGCTAGTTCCTCAATAGTATGTTCAATCCACCTTTCCTAACTTTGATAGGAATCCCCTTGTGTTCTCCAGTTACGACGTCTCTCTTCTTGCTACTGGAGACATAAGGTTCTTAGGGTGACTTCCTCAATTTTGTCCTCTAGTGTTGTCCTCCAGTATTTATTTGGAATTAGGGGCATGAAGTAATTCAATGCCTATCTCCCTATCTTGGCTTATTGGGTTCCTCTCCTTTGGGATTCCGCGCCCTCTTAGTAAACTGTTGAAGAACTTGTTGCCTTCTTTCCCTCTCGATTTGTGCTCTTTTGTCCTCAATATGTACGAGGTTCCTTGCCAAAAGCCGAGAAATTTGTCCTAGGAGGTCATGCACCGCTGGTGGCACAGAGAGTTCTTCGCGTACCGTGCTCTCAGGAACCATTCTCTCACTGGCTTCCCTTTGCATGTACTACTCGATCACAACCTCCCACACTGTCACCAGGTTGCGTGTCAACTGATCCTCCCTAGTTATTTCCTCCTCTCTGTCACTATTAGTAATTTGGATGTAAGGTATAATTGGTCTTCCCATTAGTCCATCCTGTCTAGCACAATACCTCCAGATCCAAACTTAGGCAACGACGCCAAAAATGTAGAGAGCGATTACTACTAGAAGTTACAGAGTATCATACAACTATTACTGTCAGACTCACCAATATACCATACCACAATGTTATCCTAATGGAGCCGAGGAACAGTTTTATTTTATTAATATCACCAAAAACATGAATGTACAATTTCCAAGTATCAATCTGCTTATATAGGGGTCGGTTGGTTAGAAACCAACCGACACACTCCCCGCTTCCTAACTACCCACTACCACAAGTATTAAATACTTAAATTACCGAATGTCAACTACAAACCAATTGCCGACTACAAAGATAAGTATTGGACTGTTACTTGATTGTTAAATGATACTAATGCTCAAATTTGATATGTCAACCAATGATATCGAAACTTCAAGCAAGACGGGATTAGAAACTTGAACTAAGATATTAGTAATAATATTTTATATTCATGACAATGAATCAATATTTCTTAAGCTATACGTTGCAAACAAGGTTACTGTTCCTTACAAGATTAGCAAATATGCCATATCTAAAATGCATAATGGGTAGATGATGAATAGACCCGAATTTATGGTGAATGTTGTTAAGAGAATTTGAGTGTGCAGTAAGAACTCAGCTCGTCACCACTTCCAGGCACTTAACCAGTATGTCGGAATCAGATATGCCAACCCGTGTTGTTGAAAGGATTTGAACTCGTGTTGTGGAGGAAGATAATACCAACATGGTTGCCAAGTGAAAATGCTGTGAGGCACCTAGAGATTCTTCCATGATCACTTCTAGTCAATATGCCGTGTTCTCACATTTACCATATGTCAATACATCTTTTGTTCTATGGTTACTACCAATGTTGCTACCGTTCCCATTAACTACACCTGTCAATCAACCCTGAAACAATGGTATTCACGTGTAGGATGTTCACTTTGGGGAGAGCATTATGCTAGCTTCTCTATGTCCCACTATCTCGTGAACTTCACCATATGGAGAGAATGCTACCAATGTATAAACCTGAGATGGCAAATCTTATACTTACGCAAAGACTCCACCAATATCTTCGGCCTTGTAATGACTGTTGTCCAACATCAATTGGTGATCTATAAATGCTAATAGCATACACTGACCAGTTCCTCTTCCTGCTGTTTAGTAACTCCAACTTCCTGCCAAATCTCCAGTACCAAATCGAACCTAAATCTGATAGTGCGCTATGAGATGCTAGGTTTGCATTTAGTCTCACTCTTTCCCTCAATGGGTTTCGTTCTCAGGAAATATCCAGTCACATTTAAGCAACTCTTAAGATTTGAGAAAATAACATATCTTCATTGTAACAATCCTAAAGCAAATGTTTTCCTTTATAACTTCGAAATGAGGAGAGGTTGATTGATGATATTTGCTCACTTCTTTTAGTCACTTAAGTCATTTTGTCATAAAATGACTTTAAATAATAAGGTACTTTATATTTCAACTTAATAAAATAATGTTACTTTAACCTTAGAATTTCCCGTTCAAATTCTCCTCAACTGAAACTAAAACTCCTGTGACTGGCTGACATCCTAAATGATATGCCGTTAGCATATTTGGATGGAAAGATAGACCAACTAGGCGCTATTATGGCTAGCGCGGAGAAGGGGACATTATAGTCCTCCCTTCCTGGGATTGCTTGCCCTTAAGCATTCTCAATGCCGGATGCTATAGGATTGACTTGCTTTCCCAAGTGACATCCTCATAAGTCAAACCCATCCAACGAATCAAATATTCCTTGATGGACCTGTTACGCAGCTTCCTTTCTCTAATGTCTATCACCTCTATTGGAACTAATACAAGCTTCCCTTCCTCATCGAGTGGAGGCAACTCAACGGACGGTACTGCATGCTGCCCAGTCGCTTTCTTGAGACATGAAACGTGGAACACATTATGATTTCTGCTGTCATTGGGTAAATCTAGCTCATAGGCGACCACACCAACCCTCCTAGTAATGCGATAGGGACCAAAAAATCTGGGCTGAAGCTTTTCAGACCCACTCTTCTTCGAGGAACTTTTCCTATATGGTTGGAGACGAAGATAAACTATGTCATCCAACTCAAAACTCCACTCAGTCTGCCGACAATCAGCATGCATCTTCTGCAGATTTTGCGCCTGTAGAATGTTCTCCTGAAGAGAACTGAGGATATCTTGCTGATCCTATATTCAATCCCCGGCTAGTGGTGCCCTGCTATCCTGCAAAGCTAGGTCTACGAATGATAGGGGCTCGCTGCCATAGAGAGCTCGAAAAGGAGACATCGGAATGGACATGTGGTAGGAGTTGTAACAATACTCCCCTAGACACAATCATTTGAGCCAAGCTCTCTGTTGCACTGCTACATAGCTCCAGAGATAAGCCTCCACCAATTTATTAACTATCTCAGTCTGTCCATCCATCTAAGGGTGGTAACTCGTGTTGGGTGTCAACTCCATATTGGTCAATCTAAATAGTTCCTGCCAAAACGTGTTAAGGAACTTGCTATTCCTGTCGCTCACAATGGTGCGAGAAAGACTATGTAAACAAAAAACCTCATGAAAGAATAACTTAGCTGCTTGAGAGGATGACCAATCTGCTGCTATGGCAAAGAAGTGAGTCAATTTTGCCAATCTATCCACCACCAGAAAAATAGAATCCCTAGCCTGCACCCTAGGCAACCTTGTAATAAAATCCATGGGAATACTCTCCCATTTTTGCGTTGGAATGGGAAGAGGTTGTAATAACCCGGCTGGAAACTAATGCTCTGACTTGCTCTACTGACAAGTTTGACACTCCCCGATATATAGGAGGACATCATCCTTAAGGCCCTTTCATGAAAATCTTTCCCTGACCTGTCTATAGGCTTTGAAGAACCTTGGGTGTCCTGCTGATGGTGCATCAAGTAGAGTTTCTATAATCTTACCTTTGAGTTTAGATCCTGGTATGAGGTAAATCCGATCCTTACAGAAAATCACATCATCTATTACCTCGTACATGCTGATTCGAAGCTATCCATCCATAATCTGGCATGCTTGACAACTAGCAATTGAGACTTCCAATCTGCTGATATCTCATAAATTATACAACATTCTGCTACTGAAGGTCTCCTGGAAAGTGCATCAGCAACTACATTGTTCTTACCTTTGACATAATGTCAAAATCATAAGCCTGAATCTTGCTGACCCACCTTTGCTATCTTTCATTAAGATCCTCGTGTTCTAAGAAGTAGTGCAAACTATTGTGATCCGTCCTAACTGTGAATTTTCCCCCCACTAAGTACTGTTTGAACTTGGCTAAAGCATACATAATAGCCATTATTTCCTTATCATAAGTGGAGTATAGTCTCTCACCATCCTTGAGCTTCTTGCTCTTATAGGCAATCAAATGCCTATCTTGCATAAGAACTACGCCAATACCACTCCCTAAAGCATCACACTCAAGAACAAACGGTCGAGAGAAATCGGGCAGTACCAAGATTGGGCATGTGCTCATCACCTGCTTGAGCCTATCAAAGTTCTCCTCTACCTTAACTGTCCATCTGAATGCCCCTTTCCGTGTGAGGTCGGTGACGGGAGCTGCTATTTGAGAGAAACCTCTAGCAAACCTCCTATAGTAAGAGCAAAGACCCATGAATCCCCTCAAGTCTAATACATTCCTTAGTGGTGGCCATTCTAGGATTGCTTGAATCTTTTCTTGATGTACCTTCACCCCACCTGCACTAATCACGTGACCCAGTAAAGAATCTTGGTCAATCTGAACTCGCACTTTGACTCCTTTACAAACAACGAGTGCTCCATGATATTGAGTACCTCATCTAAATGTTGCAAGTGTTCCTCCCACATTCTGCTGAAAATCAAGATGTCATCAAAAAGTACTAATACGCTCTTCCGCAACTGCTTTCTAAAGATATGGTTCATACATGACTAAAATGTAGCTAGCGCATTACTGAGTCCAAATGGCACAACCAAGAACTTGTAGTGTCCATAGTGACAATGGAAGGTTGTCTTATGCACATCCTCCTCGTGAACCTGTATCTGATGGTATCCCGATCTAAGGTCAATCTTCGAGAAGTAAACTGCCTCATGTAACTCATCCAGTTACTCATCAATACAAGGGATTGGATACATGTTCTTAATGGTCCTCTTGTTGAGTGCACAGTAATCAATACACATGCGAAGAGTGACATCCTTCTTCACCAATACAACTAAAGAAGCGAAGGGACTGGAGCTAGGTTTGATGTGTCCCATGTCTAGAAGTTCCTTAATCGTGTTTTCTATCTCCTCCTTATAGTGCCTGGGATGATGATAAGGTGTTGTGATGATGGGTTGGTACCCTCCTCCAACTTAATGATATGCTCAAACCCTCTATCTGGGGGAATGCCTAGAGGTGTGATCTCAAAGACGCTCTTGTACTTATCAAGTACCGGCTGAATGTCAACACGAATCTGCTGTCCTGAGTCTAAGGTAGTCATAGAAGAAATAAAACAATGGACTGCCCACTCCATGTCATCATGCCTCATGATTGCCTCCATCCTATGGGTTGAAATCAACTTGGGTTCACCCTCCGGCATAGTCTTGAGGATCACCTGTCTGCCATCCTGTAAGAATTCCAGTTGCATCTTATCATGATCAACTACGTACCTACCAATGGTTTGCAACCGCTATCTACCCAACATGGCATCTAACCCATCCAAATCAACTCAGAGTTTCGAGAATCGCCATGAAATCGCTTGAATTGCTGGTTTGACAATTCGATTCACCTTGGGCGATTTTTCATGAGTTGTGAATCATATCAGCTGATTTTTTCTCATAAATCGCTTGTATCGCCAATTCATGGAAAACATTGCTTGAATCAACTCCACGAATCGGCAAGGCAAGGCATAAAGTAATTAAAGAAACATACAAAGGATTAAAGAATCGTCATTCATGGTATGTTTGAGTAGACTTGCAAGAGATTCACGAAAACATAGATAGAACAAAAATAACATCCACGACATTGTGTATATTACTATATATACTTCACTTACAAGATCCAGAATAGGAACTTCATCGCTGGAGACTCATAACTAATAAATGCAGCACTAAAGGTATACCGTATATGTATAGCATTCTTTTTGTAAGCATACGGGTGATGGAATATTGCCCAGTTTTAAAGAAGCGTTGAAGGATATAATGTACACAATAATAATATTGTAGCAAGACAAATATTCCAGTTCATGAAGTATTAATGGAAAAACTTAATTCTAGATACACATCATGCCATGTACAACAACTGGTTTTGCACTATGAATATGGAATAAAATAAGAGGATGAAATCAATAAGATACTCAACGATTAGTATGAACAATTCAATATACAAGCAGAGACATACACATGGAACCTGATAAATCTAAGGATGTGGCAATAAAAGTTAAGAAGTAATTAGCGAAAACAATAAAATCTCCCAAGTTTGATCGACAGAATTAAAAAGACTCGAGCTGTTGTGTATATGCCTATGCAGGGATAAAAGTCAAACCTGCTGTGTCAACAAACTAATAAGAATGTTGAGGAATTTATTATGTATCTAATATTTCAAAAGTGCCATTTATGGAACCATTCAGCGCAAGGATTTTTGTGTGTTTCAACTTTGAATAATTATGATCATATGATTTCGATTTACTTCAGCTACAACCTACAATTTACTTTTTATGTGTAACATAGTTACGTATGTGATGGATTTATCATTTATGTTCTATGTTTATGTATGTTAACTTCTATTTGATGATGTTATAGTGTGTTTAAATTATATTCAGTAAAGAGTGCATGAAATAAGTTTTAAATTGTTTAAATCTCTAAATTTAAAGTTTTTTTTTTTGAATTTGCTGATTCATAGCCGATTCATGGGCGATTCACGATTCTATTCGGCCTTGCCCATTCCGATTTGATTCTAATTCTCATTACTTTGAAATCAACCACATAAAAATCTGCCTCAAGACGGAAATCATCAAAATGAATTGGAAGTCCAGACACCTTCCTTGCGCATCTTAGTCTCTCACCTCCTGCGACTCTAACCTCAAACTCGAGAATGTCATCAATTTGTAACTTCCTCTTGGTAACCCATTGTGAGTTTATAAAGTTATGTGAGACACTTGTATCCAAGAGACATATAATACGCTGTCCTCTAACAATTTCCTTCAAATGAAAGGAGTGTCCCATGGGATTGCTAGAAAGTGATGCTATGATAGGAGGCTGTCCCCGGGTGTGTTGGTTCCTAAAACCGTAGATTGGAATCCTATGAGTCTTGCCAACTCGATGCTAGGATATCCAACCGGTTATGGCTAACTTGACGGGATTGATCAATGTGATCCAAATCCCCTGCACTTCTAGCTCTGCAAGACCAAGGCGGGTGTACCTGATCTTGGACAACAACCTTAAATCCAAGATTCTTAAAGCAGATTAGTTAGAACACAAATACAACGAAATTTTTCCAAATGGCAAGAATTATAGAAAACTTCAAATTTGCAAACTACGAGTCAAGTATAAAAGTAAATGATTGTATAATGTGATATTGTTTTAAATAAAGAATATTTATAGATTAATGCAACAAATGAATATATTAATTCCTCAAAGGAAAGAAATAAAATTATTGCCAGCATATGGATTATGAATCAAGAGTAATATAAAGACCAATGCTTAATTAAATGGGCAAATAGAGTCAATATTATGAGTTGAAACTTGCATCTTTATAAAGTTCAATGTACTTCAACTATAAACAAATTAATAATCTAGACATGACAGAGCAATTATACTAACACAATTTTGAACTAGTCTAGAATGTGCTTTAACTCCTTTGATATGGAGACTAACCAAATAGAGATTCGAAAACGATTAAATATTTCTCAATATCTATGATTATCAAGTTTAAAATGCAATAATTACCCAGTCCACTTATCCAAACATTAAAATATTTATAGAATTAAAAAAATAATTATAAAGGACACAACTTATTAATAATTTAAAACTCTGATGCAAATAAATAAAATAGATACGCTTACAGAATAAAAATTGCACTAGAGACACTCCTTACAGATGATCCATCCAATGCATTTCAATTCTAGGATTGCATGTAAATTTGCTTAGTAATCCAGAATCCACGAGCTTAGTTCAAAAATTCATTCCTTTACGAATCAGGGAATATAATATATCAAAGTGCATAAGATATGTAAATTTTTTATATGAATATGAATTGTGTGACTTTACATCTTATATTTATAAAACAACAAGGGGTATCAGTTCCTTTTTAAAAAACCGCACCCGTTTATAATGGAACTGCCCGATAACCCCATAACATTAATTTAATAAACTAAAACTTAAATATATCAAACCATCGATTATTTCAGAAGTGTATGGGGACTCTCGCGAAGGTCATACTTATGTATTTTGGGCGCAGTATTTTATCTTTGGCTTCTACCTTTCAATCCTTCTCTACTTCACGGTGGTTTTCAGATCATCTCTAATGCTGGCTGCATGTGTTTTAGATGCTGGAAATGTTTCATTGATTTATTCCTATCTATTTCCATGGTGGTGCTCCAACCTATCGGGCTTATTCATTTTCTTTTTGTTTTAGATCTCCATCAGCTCTAAATTCTGTTTCCAGTACGAGCAATATTGTGTAATGTGTCTGGTGTTCAAGGATTTTCCACAGTTATAGTAACGATTTCTCATATGTATCAAAAACACTTATGGGTTACTCTTCAATGTGAGTGGTTGTTCATGGTGTTGTTGATAATATCCATTCTCCAATGTTTGCAAACAAAAAACAAAAGAATAATTAGATATTGATGAACACAGTTCAAAGTTTTGAACAACCTTGTGCAAGACCACCAACGGTGTATAGGAAAGCTCCAGGTAACTTTAGGTCTTCTCTCCAAAATCAATGCCGCCTTCAATAGCATTCTGTGCCAAACTAACTAGTTCATATATTAGAATTCGCGGGTATTGGCTCATTCCTTTTCAAAACTCTGAGTTCAAACCAGGCTACCAAATCTCTTTGGAAACATGAATTACATTCTAGGATTGAAGATTAAACCTGTGTATTTACATTGGCATTCAGGTGTATCATTGTTATTTTCTACTAGAACTGCTTCCTCTGCTCATAAATGCCTTATTCTGATCAGACATATAACTGAAAATTGTCATAATGCCCCGATCATTAGTATGCTTGTCAAATGCCATCACTATATCATTTAAGTCTTCTATAGTGATTTTACTGTGCTTTGTTGGGTACACAATATTTCTTCCAAATGTCTGCTGCAAATTTTCAGTCTGCATTCTATGCTCATTCCACCATACACATAGAACAATGTATCCTGTCTTGTGTCATGAATAGATCCTTTTAATGGTTTGAGAAAGTTTTAGGAATCATGGAAGATTTATTTCATAAAAAATCAAGCACCATCAGTGACTCTTTCTAGGGACATATGCCCCTTGTGGGCATAATGAGATTCCAGCTATATCTAGAGGAGCAGACTGAGCACCCATGCTCAGCATGATGCAAGGTGAAATTAGGTGGCCCCAAGCCCCCAAAAAATGAACACTGACTCTTCCCTCTGTCAAACACCTGATTTTGATCCCACCCATGCTCAGCATGATGCAAGGTGAAATTAGGTGGCCCCAAGCCCCCAAAAAATGAACACTGACTCTTCCCTCTGTCAAACACCTGATTTTGATCCCACAATAATTCATTGCTTCTGATCATGATATTATATACTTTCTGTGCCTGATTAGTTGTTCAGGCGAAATTTAGACCACTGCATAGTCTGTCATCATCCTTCATCACTTGTTTTGGTTTAGCATTTATCTTTGTCTTATGAACAAGATCAATAGAAAAGAAATAAATTTCATTATCATTTAATCCAAATATCTTGTCTCTTGCATCATTCATTTGATTAGTATAAAGAGAAGTTAAATACTTAAAAGAATTATGTTGACATTTCACTAAGCATTTTCTCAATAAATATCATCATAGAGTCCTCATGGATACTTACCTCGGTATTCTTCTCATACTTTATACTTGTATCAAATGCATCATTCTTATGAGTAATACCTACTATCTCTGCTCCATGAATGCAATCCTTCGCATCTAACTCTTGTTTAGCCTTTAAGAAGTCATTAAGTGTATTGTGATCTTTGTTGGATGGAGAATCCCCGTGCAGTTGATTTGTCATACCAATATCTAGATCAACTTTCTCTTCTCCGACATCTTCTAGCACACAATTTGCTCAATCTTTATACTCCAAATGCCGATTTTCTTCACAAAAAGATTTTGAAAATAGCTCACTTTCAAGAAATACAAGTTTTCTTTGATCAAGACTTTGAGTGGATATGACACTTGAAAATATTTTTGAACTATAGTGCAAGTTCAACACACTCTCCTCATTGTGATTGTCTGATTTCATCTCATCCTCATATATCTGATATAATTTTGGCTCATAGGATGAACTGAAAAATATCACGCCTTGTGCATGCATACCATGAATTATATTAACTTCAAAATCGTTAGGTATGTTATCTTTATGATAGTGCTGATATTTATGATTGCATAAAAGATGTTCTTCAAACAATGAATTCAAGAAAGCAACCTTGGGAATATCTTTAAGAGAACTTTCATCTGAAACCTCGAAATATTCTGTTAGGGTTCACTATCACTTCACCACAATCATTCTCGGATGCAGTTTCCTCCTCTTCCTGAATGCTTGCATCTTCCTCAAGATTCAGAATTGTATAAGAGCTAAATTCTTCATTCCCTTGTGCTAATTCATCATATATGAGATCTGAAAATTCTTTGAAATTGTATGCAAATTGATCTGTTTCTATACTTAGACCACAATGCACATCTTCAAAAAATATATCATCTTTTTGAGAAGTGTATGATACTTCTGGTTCATTGGTTTCGTCCTCATGAAAGTGATGTGCATTTGACAAGATGACTGAATTTTCTTGTTCATTGAATGTTGCGTACAACACATTTATTGTCTCATTAATCTAAATTTCTTTGTGTGCGGGAAGAAAAATTTGACCACCCTTTTCAACATAGTTTTGATATTCCATGGCTAACGATGTCGAAATCTCATCCACACTGAGAGAATCCTCTTCATTATTTCCATGTTCTTCACAGTCTAATTCTTTACCGGTCTCATCATGATCGACTTCTTCTTTCATTTCCTCTATATTTGAATTTGAAACATTACTTAATTCATGTGTTTGCTCATTCTCTTCTATTTTCAATTCATTATCCATTAGTTTGAGAAAGATACGGAATTGCTGATCATATAAGAGACCTAGTTCTCCTACTCTATTGAAAAGATTAGAAGATGGAGGTCTATATGCTGAAGGTATTTCTTGATAGTTATTGAACAATCTCATGAAGAATTGTACTACGGATTCATCTTCAGATCTCTTTATATTGAAAAATGCATCAAGCGGAGACATGTATTGGTCCCCTTCCATGCCACAATGCTAATCTTCATATTGTTCATAACACATCTCTTCTTCATGGCCCGCATCATGAAATACAGCAAGGAACCACTCCTTCAATTCCCTCCATGCTGAAATACTCTATGTCGGCAATAGGCTGAATACTTCCTTCGCAAAATCTTTCAAGGTTTTGACAAAAAGCCTCATTGCACAACTTTCCAAATCCACCTTGTATGCATGTAAGAATCCGTAGAAAGCATTCAAATGATTAAGAGCACATCCACTTCTATGTCCATAGAATTTGGGTGCAATAATTGAGAGTCTTAAATATAAACCATTAGGATCACATTTGAATCTTCCTAGGTCCAGGAGTCTATCTTAATTTGGAAGATATTGTTTCCTATTCTTTGGTTGGAACATTTTGCAATAATAATGTCCACTCTTTCAAGAATAGGAAAATTACATCTCTCTGGGTCACTTCCCTTAGCAGATTCACTAATGATCTAGGCACTCCTTTTGTTGAAGTACCAATCAAAAAACAATAGAGTCACCACCTCTAAATAGAGGAAATAAATAGTTTTTCAAGAATCCAAGTTCTTCTTGTCAGCAGAGTATAGCTCACCAAAGATTGAATCTTCAGAAAAAAGCTTAAAGAAAAACATGCAATATGATTCTATAAGATCAAATCTTTATAAAGCAATTTAAGAAATTTTATTAAAAATTATGAGAGATCAAAATATTCCAAGGAAATTAAATGCATTGTGAAAAACTCATCAATTTAGAATTTCAAATATATCAAAATGTTTCAACAAATTAAATAGAACCTAACTCTTATTGATCTTGAAATCAAAAACTCGTAGGGTTTATTTTGCAACTCTCCCTAGTAGAGTCACCAATATATTGGTTCCTAAAACCGCAGATTGGAATCCTACGAGTCTTGCCAACTCGATGCTGGGATATGCAACTGGTTATGGCCAACTTGACGAGATTGATCAATGCGATCCAAATCCCCTGCGCTTCTGGCTCTGCAAAACCAAGGTGGGTGTACCTGATCTTGGACAACAACCTTAAATCCAAGATGCTTAAAGCAGATTGGTTAGAACACAAATACAATGAAAGTTTTCCAAATGGCAAGAATTATAGAAAACTTCAAAGTTTTGCAAATTACGAGTTAAAAATACAAGTAAATGATTGTATAAATGTGAAATTGTTTTAAATAAAGAATAATTATAGATTAATGCAACAAATAAATATATTAATTCCTCAAAGGGAAGAAATGAAATTATTGCCAGCATATGGATTATAAATCAAGAGTAATAGAAAGACCAATGATTAATTAAATGGGCAAATAGAGTCAATATTATAAGTTGAAATGTACAACTTTATTAAGTTCAATGCGCTTAAACTATAAACAAATTAATAATCCAAATACGACGGACCAATTATACAAACGCAATTCTAAACAACCACCAATTGTGCGTAGGAAAGCTTCAGGTAACTTTAGGTCTTCTCTCCAAAATCAATGCCGCCTTCAATAGCATTTTGTGCTAAACTAACTAGTTTATATATCAGAACTCCCAGGTATTGGTTCATTCCTTCTCAAAACTCTGAGTTCAAACCAAGCTACCAAATCTCTTTGGAAACATGAATTACAATCTAGGATTGAAGATTAATCCTATGTATTTACATTGGCACTCGGGTGTATCATTGTTATCTTCTACTGGAACTACTTCCTTTGCTCATAAATGCCTTATTTTGATCAAACATATAACTGAAAATTGTCACAATGCCCTGATTATTAGTATGCTTGTCAAATGCCATCAATGTATCATTTAAGTCTTCTATAGTGATTTTACTACGCTTGTTGGGTAAACAATATTTCCTCCAAATGTTTGCTGCAACTTTTGAGTCCGCATTCTATGCTCATTCCATCATACTAATAGAACAATGTATCTTGTCTTGTGTCATGAATATATCCTTTTTAACAGTTCGAGAAAGATTTAGGAATCATAGAAGATTTATTTCATTAAAAATCAAGCACCATCAGGGTGCATTACTTCTTTTTCTCTCTAGGTGGTCAATCGTCAATCTCTTCCTCATCGCTGCCATCAACACTGTTGCCCTCTTGCTGCTCACCCTAGTCTGAAAGTACCTCGACATAATGTATCTTGCCTTTGTCAAGGCATCTATGATCCGATGTCCATGGCTCTTTGCAGGTGAAGCATAGCTTCTTCCTCCTTAGTTCGTTTCGTGTCTCAAAGTCCATCCTGGGAGGTGTAGCCTTCTGCTGGTTCTTGTTCTTTTGGAATGAGGTGGACCCCTTATACGTTTTCTTAGGAGGTTGTAATATCGAAGAGGGTGACTCTAGATTGTGTGTGATCTTAATAGCATCATCCAAAGTGTTTGGTTTAATTACCTTAATTAAATCTCTATATCTACCCTTTGGTTTAATTACGTTAACCAAATCTCTATATCTACCCTGTAAACCCTCGGTGAACAACATTACCTTATGCTATTTTGTCATATCTGGTACCATCACCGAGATTTGCTGAAACTTGTCAATGAAATCATCCAGAGATCCACTCTGTCGTAACTGTGCCAAATCCCTGTAATAGACCTCTATATCATTCTTGTTAAAGCGAGTAATCAGCTTAGAGCTGAAAGTCTCATAAGACATAATGAAAGCATGATCCTAGGTGACGAACCGATGATGCCACCAATCATATGCCGCTCCCTCTAAATGCATCGTAGCAAATCTGATTGCTTCTATCTCTAACATGGGTTTAAGTGTTAGGAAAGTGTCTAGCTTGTGAATCTAAGCTCTCGCGGATGTCTTACTGCCACCATCAAAAGTAGAGAAAGATAGTTTGTTCATAGCACGCTTCAAATCCTTGTTTGGTGCTCAAGGTCTCCTACTGTGTTGCTGTCTTTGTGTCTCCCTTTTTTGATTTAAGTCTCGAATAAAGGATATATTATGTTCAACTGGGTTAGGGAACAAATCCCACTCATCGAACATTGTCATAACATTGTTTGGTAGTAGGTTTGGTGGCACTGGTGGTGCTATCTCTTCCTCTGCATTAAAGGCCTATCAGTGTTTTGTTGTGGGGGCTCTAACAGCTCGGGGTGATCCTGCCACACTACCACCGCTACTATGATGGCTTGGGGCTCTCCTATTAACCGGGGCTGATTGCTGCATAGTACCTGCAAGCTGCTGAAGCACATTAGCAATGTTGTTCTATCCATCTTAGATAGCCCTCTATGTTTCCCTTCTTGATTTGGTTCAATTTCATTATGAGCCATTTGAATGTTGTTTGCCTATTCAGCCTACTCATCCTGTTCACCTGTTCCAAAGGTTAACTCTTCGTCTACTGAATAACTGTCCTCAATGTCAATCTGCTCTGGAGACTCTTCCTGTTATGGTTGGAGGTGACTAAATTTATAAAGTTTCTTCCTCATACCTGACTATCATTTCCTATTTATTCCAACCTATTATGTGATTAATTTTCCCACAAGATGGCAAGATTTCTGGCTCTAATACCACTGTAATGTTCTCTAGTTGAATTAATCAGATAATGTGTACTTTGACTAGCAAAATTTTTATCAAATAGTTGTCATGCAATTAAATACTTATGAAAAGATAAATATTGGACTGTCACTTGATTGTTTAATGATACTAATGCTCAAATTTGATATTTCAACTAATGATATCAAAACTTCAAGCTAGTCGCGATTAGTAACTTGAACTCAGAAATTAGTGATAACATTTTATATTCATGATGGTGAATCAATATTTCTTAAGCTATATGTTGTAGACAAGGTTATATTTCCTTACAAGATTAGCAAATATTGCTATATCTAAAATGTAGAATGGGTAGATGATGAACGGACCCGAATTAATGGTGAATACTGTTATGGGAGCTTGAGTGTGTAGTAAGAACTCAACCCATCACCACTTCCAGGCACTTTAACCAATTGGTTGTCTACCACTAAGAATTAGATATGCCAGCTCGTGTTGTTGAAAGGAGCTAAACTCGTGCTGTGAAGGCAGATAATACTAATGCGATGGTCAAGTGAAAAGTGAAAATGCCATGAGACACCTAAAGATTCTCCCGTAATCACTTCCAGTCAATATGCCGTGTTCTCACATTTACCATCTATCAATACATCTATTGATCTGATGTTAATACCAATGTTGTTGTTGTTCCAATTAACTACGCCTGTCAATCAACCCTGAAACAATGGTATTCACCTGCACGATGTTCACCTTGGGGATAACATTATGCTAGCTTATCTACATCCCACTATCCCGTGAACTCCACGGTATGGAGAGAACACTACCAATGTATAAACCTAAGATGGTAAAGATTATACTCACGCAAATAATCTACCAATATCTTCGACCCTAGAATGACTACCTCCTTGATTGTCGTCTAGCATCAACTGTTGATTTTTAAATGCTAATACCGTACACTGACCAATTCCTCTTCCTATTGTTTAGTAACTCCAACTTCTTGCCAAATCTCTATTCTCAAATCAAACTTATATCTGATTATGCAATGTGAGATGCTAGGTTTGCATTTAGTCTCACTCTTTTCCTTGAGGGGTTTCATCCGTGGGAAATATCCGGTCACATTTAAGCAACTCTTAGGATTTTAGAAAATAACATATCTTCATTGTAACAATCCCAAAACAAATGCTTTCCTTTATAAATTCGAAATGAGGAGAGGTACGAGCAACTTAGCAATGTGGGATAAAAGACTATTTCGTTTTTTAGTCACTTTAGTTATTTTGTCATAAAGTGACTTTAAATAATAAAGCACTTTATATTTCAACTTAATAAAACAATATGACTTTAACCTTAGAATTTCCCATTTAAAATCTCCTCAACTAAAACCAAAACTCCTATGACTGGCTGGCATCCTAAATCATACACTGTTAGCCTATCCGGATGGAAAGATAGACCAACTAGGTGTCATTATAGCTAGTGCAGAGAAGGGGACATTACAGCCTATCACGCAGGAAGGGGACATTAGACCTTAGAAGTCTTTTTTTTTCCTCTTTTAAAAGATATAGATAAGCTCTCTTTAAATTGGCATTTTAATTGAAATATTATACAACAATTTATATTAAAAAAATTCTTCTAGTGAGCTCATAAATAAGTGCCCTGGGCACATAATCTGTAAGGAAACGTTTATATTAGTTTTAGACTAATGTAAACATCAAATCATTTTTGTTGGTTCCCCTGTGTATAACATTTCCTACTGTATGTAAGGGAGAAAATACATTGGCTTATGGCCTTTTGGATAAGGAGAAAACAAATTACAAAATCATTTCAAGATGTTATCAAAGCTTTTAAAATTCTTAAATCTTTTAAATCTAAACCTTGATGGAAGAAAGTAAAACAAAAAAGACGAAGAAATGATAAACTTTCCTATCTTTGCTAAGTGGGATCATGTTGTTTAATAAAAAAAGTTGTCATTAATAAGTGAAGTCATCTTTTTCCTTTTCATTACAAAAATTTGTGCTTGCTAATAAGAAAGTATTGTTTTCCCATCCACTAAGTCATTAAACCCATTTAGAGTATTGAATTAATGTTTTTAGAAGATAGTTAAATTGGTTTCATATTTGAAGTTTTTATTAAAAGGATATACATTGAAATTATGTAAAACTTGCTTGGAGGTCAATCTGAAATAATTAATAAAATATTTTAATAGTCCGAGTTAAAAATAAAATGCTAACGGAAAATTGTTTCAGGATTTTTCATAGATTACTTTATTAAATTTGAAACTCAAATTTAAAATGCTAATGTATAGATGGGATATGTATAGCCACTCTAAAGACTAATTCCTCAAGATATTCACTTTTTAATGAAAATATGGAATTGTTATTATGTTTTAAATTAATTCTATTTTCATGAGACATACTACATATTCAGTCACATCAGTTTTTGATAAATGAAATGAAACTGTTCCTTTGCAAAACATTTCTAGCACCATAATATTCTTTTGAATGGTGAAAATATTATCATGAGAAAAGGATATAGAGATTTCTGTCTGACGCTTTGGCTGTATTTTAAGGATTATGCACATTAATGGGGGCTTTGAAGACCCCAATTAAATAAATGATCTCATTTTTCATTAGGAATTTGTTGAATAATTGTAAACAGTTGTGAATATGTGAATTGACAGAGATACTCTCCAGCTGTTGAGTTAATAATGTGATAGTAGTATATTTGTTGAGGTAGGAGTCATTTTGATGTAGTTAAGTGAATGAGGTGTATGAACAACTGTATTAATAAATAAATCAGTTGACCATTTTATTGATCAGTTTTAGTTTCAGAAAGTGGACACTATACCCAGTTTTTAATAATATCACATTTCATAGTCTAGTATAATCTATCCGAGGTTTGTTTGAGTACTGCAGTTAACAAATTGATAACTGCAAGGAAGGAGCCAAGACAATGAGTGTAAATGTAGATTCATTCTGGAAATAACTTATCAAAACTATTGAGCTAAGTAGAACTGTATGTGTGCAATTTTCAGTTTCAACTATTTATTTTCTATGTTAATTTTCATGTTTAGAGGTGTAATCTGTATCTATTTTTATAGCAGTAACTGTTTATATATGAACCATTTAATTGTTTATGGGGTTCCTGAAACCAACAGGTTCAACATTCCTTATTACATCTCGAAAGTTTTAACTAGCAAAACATTGTTGGTATTTTCTTAAATATATGATCTTAAGACCATTTCAAATGAATCCCTAGAAACTGAGTTGATAAAAATCACATTTAGTAATGAAAACAATGTGCATGATATTAAAAAAATCATTATCATACGACGAAAGCTGTTGCAAGTTACCAAAGTGTAAGATGTTGTATGGATATTATCAGATAGAATTGCAAACATCCCCAGTTGTTGCGATCGCAACAGATAGAATTGCAGATATCACTGATTGTTGCAATCACAACCAAGATTTGTAACATACTTAAGCATCTTAAAATTATTAAATTGAGTGTCACAAGATTTGCACAATATTCAATAGGAAAATTTTCCTTTGTTGTCACATGGTTATACATTTAAACGCTAGTTACCTACTTTCTTGATTAGTAGTTTACCATCCTATTCAATAATAATATAATACCCTCTGATCTAGAATAAGTTTATATTCACCTTCCCCTGATTATTTAAAGTGTTTTTGTGTTTTAATTGTTCATATTTGTTAGTGCTCATCTTTGTATCAATCTCAAACTTTACTTAATTCTTTTTAAAACCCATTTGTGATGCATTGTGTTAATTGATAGAATTTTTAAGATGTCTATTAAATTTAACATTCTTGTGTTATAATTCTTGTTAGCTCCATCTTTTTCATTATTAACTACTAGTTAATTCTCTCAGGGTTTAGCAATTCAAATAACTATTTTACAAACTTCTAGTGAATGCTATCTTATGAGATTATGCGTATGCCACAATATTTATTTGCAGAGGCAACGATGTAAGATGTCAAAAATATATGATGCAATATAGCAATTAATTACGATATAAATATTAACAATGTATGCAGGAGAAAAGAAACAAATTACCAACAAAATTTACTCACATTTAGCATGATCATGCGTGAACACAAAAGATATTAAAGAATGGGAATGCACATTCCTTGTAGAATGCATGCTTGACTTGTGGTTGAAGGATTTGAAAATGACCATGCAAATCATACATCAGGAAAAAGGCAGAGGTAGAAAGTAAATGGGTGTGCAACATGGTTGAATAAATATGCACCTTATCAGTTACCACAAATTAAATTAATTTAATAAACATCAAACAACCACCACATTACACCACACCGTATGAATAGAGCATTCTATCGTCAATAACTTGTCTTCTTCATGCCCATAGTGTATAATGATAACGGAATTTGAACTGTAGAATTACTGCTTTTTGCTTTATCCTTGTAGTTAATGACAAAAAATTGAACTGTATAAATCACTGCTTTTTTCTTTTCCTGTATATTCTATGTAGATTTGTATATATGTACTATTCATCTCTTAACAGTAATGAATTATGTTTTATTATCAGGGAGACGAAAAGGAGAAGGAGAAGAACAGTGCTAACAGCAAAATAAGTTTGGAACTCCGTTTGGAACAAGCGGTAATGAAAATTTTACATGATGGGTTTCTTGAAAGTAATTTTGCAATTACATTCCTCATCATATACAGTCTAAGTGTGTCAGTTATCATTTTTCCTGGAGTTGATTTATACATTTGATCCACCATGAAATTTAGTATCACTATTTTTAACACCATATTAGATTGTTCCACCTCTCAGCAATTTTGGTGGACTATCACAGCTCAAATAATTCCTCAATGGCATCTTTCATCGCATTTGAGTTTTTTTGTTTTTATATTGGAGTAAAGGCTCCACCAAGAATCGGGGACACTATCTCTCCTAGTCAAACAGCACAAGTTGCAAGACAATGTAGGGATTGCTGGCTGCCACATGGATACCAGAAAAATATTTGTATTTTTAATCTTTCTTATGCATGATAAGTAGATAAAGACTAAGTTACTAAAACATGTTCTCACCTTTCTTTATATCTCTTTAATATTTAACATGCAGATGCTTGGGGGAAAAATTGGGGTGGAAATGTCCCAAATCTGCAAAAACTTGCCCTCCGCATCTTATTTCAAACATGTAGCTCATTTAGTTGTCAGTATAATTGGAGTTTATTCAAGACCATTCGCACAAAGAAGAGGAACAATTTAGCACAAAAATGCCTCAATGACCTTGTTTATTTGCACAGTGCATTATAACCTTAAGTTGTGCATAAGAAAGGTAGAGTTAGCACTAGCTGGTCCACATTTTTGAATGACATAGATCCTTTCTATTAGTGGACATCATAGGATCAACCTCCATTGTTCACAGATGATGACATTTATGATTTGGAAAGGCAGGCTATGTAAGGGTTGACTCACAGCGGCATTGAATGACTTTCATGAGGATGGTCATGAGGGCACTGAGAGTGAGGAGGATATAGATGACGAGGAGCCATTGTGAGTGTCAACACCATCTACATCTAGTAGGGAGGTCAAGTCACAAATAATTGTTCAGAGCGAGGTGGCAAAACCACAACAAACTACTAGGGCTAGACCTCCTCCCACACTCGTGGCTTTTAGTAGAGATATTGGGAAGGGGAAGAGGAAGATGTAGGCTAGTTTATTGTTGGATATTGTGGTGGACATTTTTATTTGCTTATAATTTTACAAGGACAACTTGCTATTTTTAGTTTGCTTCAGAGTTTAGACTATTAGATTATGGCTACCAACTATCAACATTCACACAAGGATGTGATTTTGTTACAGAATTGCTTTTGTATATATATCTAGATTAGCTTATTTGGTTTGTTTACTCATTTACCAACTCATTAGATGTATCTCCTTATTGAATTGTGCAAAAAATAGTGCATTTCAAATTGAATTTAAGCCATTTTAAAAGTTCCCTAGAAGTTTCCTGGGAAGTTTCTGACTTATTTTCAATATCTAGATTAGCTTATTTTGGTTTATTCAAGCAAAAGCAGTAATTGAATGCATAATAGTTACCACCATGTCTCACGTTTCAAACAACAGAATGAAATAACCATTCATGCATAACAGCAGAGTAAATGCTGATGAAAAGAAAGCATTCACAGCATGGAACAACAGTCCAAGCACTTACAGCAAAGCATGGATATCTCACAGCATTTTCAGCAGTCATGGCATCTGAAACACAAACAGCCATCAAAAGTGCTCACAGTTATAACCAAATGCCCAGCAAACAGTGAAGCACAACCAAGCCCCGTGAGGGATAATGGAGCCATGAACTATAAAAAATAGTCATAAATATGGAGCAAATATAATAAAGATCACAGCAATGAATACCTAGTAGATACCGTGGAGAACTATTAAATGCACTTATGGCAAATAATCTCCAACCAAACATACATTCCAAGCAATTACAACTATAACCAAGAAAGCTCACAGTTTAAAGAATTCCAGAATCATCATGGCGTCCACAGTCTGATACCCAGCAATAAAATAACAAATATTCCCTCATGGCAAGCAACGAAATGGAGTGATCAACTTACAAGAAGTCATGGCGTTTACAGCATCAAACATCAAAAAGAAAGAAGACTATATTCGTAGAGCAAATGAAGATATAAAGCAAATACGGCAGCCAATATCTCAGAGGAAATGGAGAATAACAAACCCAGCACTCACGGCTAGCAGAAATGGAGAGCCACGAGATGCAGGATACCATAGCTCATGGCAGAACAAAGACCAAAACCTGTGAAAGAAAGAATTCATAGCATCACCCACAGCCTGAACAACAAGTAGATGTCCATCCAACTCAAGAGAGTTACGGCAATAACATGGAATGATTAACCATCAAGCAGAAATTGCAGACACCAGAATTTCCCATGGTAGCTAGGGTTTCAACCCTATTCTTTTCTCTCATCCTTCCAATTCAAAATGATGGAAATGATTATAATTTTTTCTTTTTGATAGCCCCTCAAGCAAGTTTGATAAAATCTTGGTTCCATTCTTAAGAATTTGGAAGATAAAACAATATAATAGTTTATTTATTAACATTGGAGTCATGTACATGTTAATACATAGGTTATTATTAAATAAATTATTTTGTTTACTAATAAAGAATTATTATTATTATATTAATTGGTGTTTTACAAAATCAATTAATTAATAACGATTTTTACTTTAAGAAAAAATAATAAAGAGGTTAAGAGGGAGTTTAACATTTTTAAATGCCTAAGTTCAAGGGTAGATATTCATTGGCTATTTTTAGACTCACAATTTAGACTCAGGATTTTGGAGTCAATTATGAAGCTATTTTTGGCATTTTTAGAGTCTTCTCGAACTTCTCTACATGCATAATTGGTTAAAGGGTAGTTTGAGCTTTCCATGCAGTGATGCAGTACTTTTTGTGCTATTTTTGGCAAGATATGGATCAGTTAAGGCCAATTTTGAATGCAATTCATTATGGGAGCCTATTTTATGCATATTTTTGATGAGTTTCACATGCTATATTTTTGGGTTGATTTTGAAATTCGAGTTAGAGTTTTATGCATGATTTTGAGGAGTTAGAGGCAGTTTTCTAGTTAGCTATCAGTTGGATAGGTGGTTGAGAGCAGTTTTCAGGGGTTTCTTCATAGTTTCGATCAGGTTTGACCTATTATTTCCATGCATATTTTTAATATTGAATTAGGGTTTTGAGCTCTATTTATTATACATTCACCTCATTATGAGGTATCTTCTTTCAGGCTCAGATTTTTTGCACATTGCAAATTTTGTGTTGATTGTAAGAGCACTTTGTAGCAGTGATTTTTCAGCATTGGTTATATAGATTCAGTGGTTCCTTTTCATTGATTCTTGTGTAATATTGTGGATTCTTTGCTTTTATGTTGTGTTTGTCCTTCATTAAAGCTATATTCCTTATTGCATGTTAGAATCTTGATACGTGTGATTGCAGTTCTTTGTTTGTGTCCTTATTCTTTTTGCAGAAAATTGGTAAAACCTATGTTTTCCTTTCAAAGTGGAAGATTTTGGGTCCTTGCATAGAATCAGTTTTGTAGTTACATGCTTGTCTTGGTATTTTGAATCATTTGTATCTTGGGGACTTGATGTTAATTAGATTGAATTTACA
Organism: Cupressus sempervirens; assembly: GCA_028749045.1. Taxonomy (NCBI): domain Eukaryota; kingdom Viridiplantae; phylum Streptophyta; class Pinopsida; order Cupressales; family Cupressaceae; genus Cupressus; species Cupressus sempervirens. The sequence goes on from CM053786.1 coordinate 484,961,623, forward strand.
TACCAATCATCAGTGTATCACCTCATTTAGGTTAGTGTTAATTATTTTTCATTCACTTCTCATCCCTTTTCGCGCATAAAATTTAGGTTTTAGGTGATTACTATTTAGGAACTGGCCTAGCTTTCCAAGATTCATCTCTCGTTTTAGGACATCCCACCACCCTAGGGAGTTTTACTGTTTCAATAGGATAGCTAGATTCTGCATCCTGCTATAGGTGCAATCCTAATTGACAACAATGGGGACATTACATATAGCGATACTTACTATTTGTCAAAGTAATTTGATCATAATACTCCCAAACTAGAACATAAAGACGATCTCTTTTGGTTGAAAGTCCTCAAAAACATCCCTAGCAGTAGCAATATAGACAAGATACAAATTCATGTAGAACAGTGCCGATGTTCCTATATTGAGTAGCTACTCATGAAGTGCAGTGCTGATAAGTTCTCCCCAAAAGATATGCTCCTTATATGAATGATTTGGAAAATGAACTTATACATCCATGGTTCAAAATCACTAGAATCCTTGAGATCACATACTCTATTGAGAAGGATATTCAAGTCTTTGTATTCTCGCTTAAAACTGGATTATGAATGGTTTTAGGCCATGTTTGAGAAATTACTTATAGATTAACATATTTCTGATAAATCATAATTTCCCTTATTTGCATTCCATATCTCCAAAGATGCTTCTTTTGTGAAATCAACACACTCTGCACTCTGTGGCACTTTGAAAATCTGTTCAATAACCGCAAAATCAAGTCTAATAATAACAATATCATCAACATCCTTGATCCTTTTTTACTTTGGACTGAAATGCTTTGCACATCCTAGAACAAATTCCGGTTCTAGGCAACCATAGGAAAGGAAGACACCAAATGAATATTACTCCTTTTGATGCATTTCATTTCATGATTAGCAAGTGCTTCTATCCTTCGCACGATATCAAATTTCATGATTAGCAAGTGCTTCTATCCTTCACAAGAAATCAATCGTATCCACATGCCTGATCACCACATCTGACACACTATCAAGAATAGACGTGACCTGGGATGGAGTTGCATGTGCCAACTCTTTATCATATCTATATTTCATTTTGCCTTTCAATTTTGTAGATGAGGGCACTCCTTGTGCTTGTGCTGCAGCAAGAAAATTCCAAAATGTAAACACATCATCAGAGGATATTGCTTCCATAAAAACTCTATTTCTTGATCAGCAACAAAGCTTTGGAGTATGGATTAGACACTTCTTGAAAGATCTAGTGTGATGATCTTGAAAAGAGACAACATGCGTATGTGAAGGCTGAAATATGTGTTGAGAGGATAGAAATATGAGGTGGAAATGAGCATTTATGGATATGCTTAAGACGTGAAAGTTGAATGCATGAGATTGTGTGCAAATGTTTTTTTTTTTAAACTTTTAAACAACGACTTTAAGTCAAAAATGGGTTTTCAGGATGTCATTGGACAAAAAGTGAATTACATGTATATGTAGCATGCGATTGGGAACGAAAAGTGAGATTGTATGTAAAATTAAATGCGGATGGAAGATAAGTTTGCATGTAATTGCATGTAGAGAATAAGATGCAATGTGGTATGATATGAAATGTAATTGGATATGAAAGGAATGGATGCAATGTGCCTTGGCATGTGATGGCAAAAATGGAATGAAAAAATTTACTTGCATGCGTGGATGAAAGATTGAGTGAAGTGAAATGTGCTCAAGTTCTTGAGAAAGAATTTGCAACTTCTTCCAAAAGGAAAAACAAGCAAACAAACAATGAAAATAGACACAAAAGAAACATGTCAACAAGCAAGATACCTCAACATGCAAACTCAAATCTGGAATTTTGGAAAAAACCAAAAGTTTGAAAATGAGACTTTTCATCATTTTTAAAGAGGAAATGCACTTTTCATGGCATCTATATCAACAAGTGTGTAACATCAAACTAAAACATGCATCAAATCAGCAAGATATGCATGAATTAATTAGAAAAATGGAAAATGTCCACTTAGTCAAAGATTAATATGCCAAGAATGAAGGGAAAGAAGTTCCAACTTTGAAAAATTGTCAAACAAACTTGGACCTCTTCAACCTTACAATGATGAATTTGAAAGGAGCATCCAATGAGACATTTTTGGATAAGAATGCCCAAAACGTGCCCTAAAATCCCTCAAAACTCCAACATTTTTAATAAACGCAAGCTTATTAGACATTTTTAATAAAAAATGTGGTTTCAACTTGTCATTACATGGATCAATTTTGGTATTGAATGTCAAAAATAGGACTTCCAACAGCAATGTATGCACTGATATCACAAAACGCTTTCTTCATATGCAAAAACGTAATCCCAAAATACCCAAATATGGGCATTTTTTACCAAAACGCGCCCTAAAATGGAATGAAAAATGACGTTTATTACATCGAGATTCAACATTTAATGCATGGAAATGCATCCAAATGCAAAAAAACCCTAGGTAGAAGATTTTCTTGACTTGGAATGAAGAAATTGGGAGATCTCAAGCAAAAATGTGTTCTTGGAGGGCAAGTGCATGAAAATTCCTCTTCAATCTTCAAAAACGGGTTTCTTAAAGACTACATGTTCTTGGGAATAAATCACACCTTTTGGGTGCCATTACATATTTTAAAATCTTAAAAAATGACTCCATATCATAAACGCACCTTTTGGGTGCAACAACATGTTTTAAAATCACATGAAAAAGAGGCTATAGGAAAAATCACACCTTTTGCGTGCAATTATATGTATGCAATAGAAGCCACAAGAAAAATTACACCTTTTGGGTGCAATAACATGTTTTAAATTTTGCACAAAAATGACCTTAAGTGTAATGTCGCCAGTTAGGACTATATAGAATAACTATTGAATTTTTAGATTTTGACAATGTTGAACTGTTTCTTGAAAGATTACTTAGAATCTTGTATTTTTTTATTATGATTTACAATGTATCTGGCTCTCTTCTATATCAATCCTTTAGTTCGAGAGGAACAACATTTTCGTATAAATTAGGGTATCTATCAAAGTATATCAATTCGTTATAATATAGTTGTCTAAGTTTAACTGATGACCAATCAATTGGCCTTTGAGATGATATGGATTGGATAGAGTATAGTAATATGAAATGACCATAATCAACTGCTTCGAATTGTAATATTCTTGGTATCGAGGATGCTTCTATTGCTTATGTTCAATGATATATTTGGTATAACAGATTCAAAGTTTTATAATAGAAAGAGGCTTATATATGGAAATTCTTATATATTTTATGAATTGACCATGCGATCCAAATCCTTAATGAGATGCCCTCTCTGTTGGTTTCTTTAATATCACTACGGCTGATTGTGTTTGATTGAGTAGTGTGTTATGTTTCTATCACTTCCCTTTATCCCTTATGCCGTTGACTACGTCAGTTTGGTTAACACTTCAGTATGGAGCATTAGTGATTATAAATTCGAACTATGGTCTCTTCTATTTCTTTCCCTCTAGTAGGCATGTCTATTCCTGATGCTCACCACTTAACTCTTCGAAAGCTCTCTTGCGTATGGTATAGAGCCAAAGTGTTTACTGTTAAGAGTATTTGTATTATAATTGTTCAATCTCATTGGTGATTATTTGATTGCATAGGATTGAATCTTCTTGCCAGGTGATAGGCGTATCTCTGCTGCGATTCTGTCTGTAGTGATCCTTCTATCTTCCGCTTGGACGATTTTTTTCCTCTTTTTATGTTTTTTTACCATAGAAGAATGCTTCTTCTGCTTTATATCCAAAATCCTTATTCGATGCATGTTTTTAAAATGTCTTCTCCATTTGAAGCATTACAAGAGTCCTGTTGTTTGTATCCTTAATCACATCATTTTGTATTTAGTGCTTTTGGATGCGTAGCCTTGAACGACTGATAGAAGAAAAATCATTTGTTATTTGAAATATGCCTTTTACTTTGCTATTTATCTTTTAAATATTGTTGTTATTATCTTATAATTAAAAACTAGTCATATTCATAATAGATTTATTTTTATTTTAATGCTTATTATTATTTATTTAGTTAATCTATTGATTTATTGATTTAATTATAATTACTTTATTATTATATTAATAATATAGTTAATTTTATATGGCTTGAATTCTATTTAATTTAATTTAACTTTACTCTTATTACTTATTTAATAATATTTTATTATTTTATTATTACTGGAAATGGGGACATGACAGTTCGCCCTTCATCAAATTGCTTGTCCTCAAGCAATGCAATTTGTTTTTTTCCTTGTGATTTGATCATAGCTCTGCAACAACAATTTCAATTTTAGGATTAGATAGTTATAATATAAATTCAAAGATCTCAAAATTCATTTTAAGAATTACTAAGAATGATTTAAAGGAAGAACTTATCTTGATGTATTAAAGCACTTATAGTTGCTTGCTCCATGATGACTCCTAATGAATAATCCATATTAACCGTGGGAAATACTTTATCTCTTCCAAGGTCTCTAGGGATATCTCTTTCAGATTGCCCCTCTCTATTTAATCCTTTGGAGAGACTTTATCTCTTCCTAAGGCCTCTTATGGATATCCCTTTAGGATTATCCATCTCTACAATCCTTAGGACAGACTTAATCTCACCCTAAGGTCTCTATGAGTATTCTCTTTAGGACGTACACATCTCATATGATCCTTAGGAGAGACTTTATCTCATCCTAAAGCCTCTAAGGACATCCCTTTAGGATTGCCCTTCTCTATTTAATCCTTAAAAGAGACTTTATCCCATTTTAAGCCCTCTAGAAGTGCATGATCTTTCTATAGTTTCATTTGAGGAGTTAGAGTATAAATACAATTGAATATTTGTATTCATATGCTTATTACAAATTCTCATAATCAATTACTTGTTTTAACTTGTCAGTCCAAAAGAAATAGATACGAATACTAACTCGAAGTGAATAATTTTTTATCCCATTTTATTTTCCCTTCTTCTCTAACATTGATTACTAATTCCTTTCAAATTTATACATCAAGTGGAATTTCTTCAAAATACCATCACTTACTCTCCTTCATTTTGTGCTTGGATACTATTCAGATCTCTTGGATCATGTCTTGCTTTCTTATGTGACTCTTTTGTTTCTCTCTCGGGTGCTGCTTCTATTCTATTAATTTGATTCCTTTTGCTACACTTGTGACCTGATGCCCATGGTTCTTTACACCTAAAGCATAAGACTTTCTTCATTACGTCCTCTTTTTGCTTGAGAGCATCCTTTCCTTGGCATTGATGCATGACACTCCATTGCCCTTTGCAAAAATAACATTATTTTTCTTTATGATCTTTTCTTGAGTTATTGTCTCTATGGTTTGTCTTTGCCAAGAAATTATTAGATCTTCCCTTTGGAGGATTTGATTATACCAATTTTGCTTTTTTGATGGCTTCTTCCAAGTTTTTTGGTTCATGCGGTTTAACAAAGTGCCCGGTGGAGTCTCTTAATCCTTCTATAAATATATGAGTGAATCTCTTTTGAGAAAGGTTTGGAACCATAACTGACAACTCTTGGAATTTGTGAGCATAGTCTTCCACTATTCCAGTTTGTCAGAGTTGAGTTAGTTCTTGGAAATGCCATTCGATGTCCTTATCATAAAATCTGTTCATGAGCCTTTGGGAGAATTCTTCATAGGATTTTACATCTTTATGTCCCAATGAGATATGCCTATGGGTTCACCAATCATGTGTTGCTCCCTCTAGATACACTGTAGCGAATTGTAATGCATCTTCTGCCATCATGGGATTTAGAAGAAAAAATGTGTTAAATTTTTCTAACCATTGGCACGGTGTAATCTTTTCTGAACCATCAAAATGTGGAAGCTTAATTTTATTGGTTTTATGTTTGAGTTCTACATTTACAGTCCTTCTGGATGTCTCTCTTCGTTTGTCATCACAAAATCTCTGAATGATACAACTTCTCTAATGTTAGGTTCTAGAGCAGCATAGGACTTTGCAATATCTTCCATACTAGTTAGGGGTTGCTCGACCCCTTCTTCCTCTCTTAGATTTACTCTTCTAGATAGGAATGTGGGTTGGGGTAGGCTGGAACTTGAAGTTACATTATTATTTTCAGAATGGACTGAATTAGTTTCTCTCCATATGTTAGGTTGACTTCTCAAATTATTGATCGAGTTTCTCATGTTCTGTAATGCTTGCAGGAGGGCCTAATTTGATTTCTCCATTTGATTCAATATAGTTTGATTGGTTTGGTGGGTTTGCTCCATATATGTTCTCACTTCATTTGCTAATTCGTTCATTGCAGTTTTATTTGTCCTTCTCTTGTAAGTTTCCATAAGCCTTCACTCACAGGATGGCAAGATTATTCTCTGATACCACTGTAATGTCCCTAGTTAGGACTATATAGAATAACTATTAAATTTTAATGCTTTTGACACTGTTGAACTATTTCTTGAAAGATTACTTAGGATCTTGTAATTTTTTATTATGATTTACAGTGTATCTGGCTCTCTTCTACATCAATCCTTAAGTTCGAGAGGAATAATATTTTCATATAAATTAGGGTATCTATCAAAGTATATCAATTCGTTATAGTATAGTTGTTTAAGTTTAACTGATGACTAATCAATTGGCCTTTGAGATGATATGGATTGGATAGAGAGTATAGTAATATGATATGAAAACAATCAACAACTTCAAATTGTAATATTCTTGGTATCGAGGATGCTTCTATGGCTTACGTTCAATGATATATTTGGTATAACAGATTCAAAGTTTTATAATAGAAACAAGCTTATATATGGAAGTTCTTATATATTTTTTGAATTGACCATGGGATCCAAATCCTTAATGAGATGCCCTCTCTGTTGATTTCTTTAATATCACGGCTGATTTTGTTTGATTGAGTATTGTCTTCTGTTTCTATCACTTCGCTTTATCCCTTATGCGGTTGACTTTGTCAGTTTGGTTAATGCTTCAATATAGAGCATTAGTGATTATAAATTCGAACTATGGTCTCTTCTATTTCTTTCCCTCTGGCAGGCGTGTCTATCCCTGATGCTCACCGCTTGACTATTCCAAAGCTCTCTTGCATATGGTATAGAGCCAAAGTGTTTATCGTTAAGAGTATTTGTATTATAACTGTTCAATCTCATTGGTGATTATTTGACTGTGTAGGATTTAATCTTCTGCCAGGTGATAGACGTATCTCTGCTACGATTCTGTCCATGGTGATCCTTGTATCTTCCACTTGGACAATTTTTTCCTCTTTTCATTTTTTTTTTCCATAGAAGAATGCTTCTTCTACTTTATATTTTAAATCCTTATTCAATGCCTATTTTTAAAATGGCTTCTCCATTCGAAGCATTACAAGAGTTGCGTCACTTATATCCTTAATCACATCATTTTGTATTTAGTGCTTTTCGTTGTGTTGCCTTTAATAGAAGAAAAATCATTTGTTATTTGAAATATACCTTTCACTTTGCTATTGATCTTTTAAATATTGTTGTTATTATCTTATAATTACTAACTATGTCATATTCATAATAGATTTATTTCTATTTTAATGTTTATTATTATTTATTTAGTTAATCTATTGATTTATTGATTTATTTATTTAATTATAATTACTATATTATTATATTAATAATATAGTTAATTTTATATGGCTTGAAATCTGTCTAATTTAATTTAAATTCTATTTAATTTTATTTAAATTTACTCTTATTACTTATTTAATAATATTTTATTATTACTAGAAATGTGGGCATGACACTAAGTGAAAATTCACACCTTTTGGAGGTCACTGCATGTTTCGAAAACACATAAAATATGCATGTCTCATTTTTTGGGGATCATTGCATATTTTAAAACACATGTCATGACATGTTTTATGTGTTTTCAAGTGACATTTTCATTCAAAATCTCACCTTTTGGGTGCAATTGCATATTTTGATGAAAATGTGCTTGTAGACATGTTACACACAACTTAACTAATGAATTAAGTACATGTCAATTTAATTTTTGAAGAAATATTACTCAAATGGGTCATAAATAATATTTACACTATATAGTTAATATAGTATGTGCAAATATTATCTTAAAAGTAATATTTATTAAGATGTTTTGATTTAACACTCAAAAATTTAATTGAATTATTAGGTAACATAGTCATTTAAGTGAATTTAAAAAACAACTCCACTTCAAAATACAACATAAAGTGCACTATAGTTACTTTAAGTGAAAAATTGAAATGATAAAGTAACTTTAAAACATAACATAAAATGAATATATGTTATATTTTTCGAAAAGTGAATGTCAACTTAAACATATAGCTTTTTATTTTTAATTCGTGTAGTTGCACCTAAAAGGTCCACTTTTTGGGCACTAAAATGATCATATCTTTTGATTGCCAACTCCGATTAAGTCCTAAGATAGATCAAATCAAAGGGAAAACCAAAAGCAATAACTTGAGTAAAACCAAAAGACCAAAAACCAATAAACACACTCAAAAGCGAGAAAAATGATGTTGAAGGCTTAAAAAATCAAGCATAGGCTCAAGAAATAGAAAAACTAAAAAGACTTGATGAAAGCTTTCAGTAAAAGGATTCATTATATCTATTGGAATTGATTGGTTGATCAATACTAACCAATCAAATAACGAAATAAATTCAGAGAAATGCAAAATTAAGTTGAAAAAGTTTCATATTGTTACCTACATTTTGTGGTGACAAAATGCAGGACAACAAAGTAGAATTTACTAATTTTGTTCACTAAAGAAAAAATTATTATGAAAACAAATCTTATTGTTTCACTTACCTTCAACAGCTCTAATATAAAAAATATTTGTAATATTTTATGTAACATATGGTGGCTGGTGATGAAATTTGAATCTCTTTGACGTCAACATGTTGGGTGGATATTTTGCAACTGATAGTTTATACAAATTTAGTCGCAAAATAGGTAGACTAGCCACACTGTGTGAGACTGAGTTTCTCCTACCTTTAAGGGAAGGTTCTCCCTTTTCACTGTTCCTTGGATCAACTCAAGGTAAGCACAAAGTTAAGAGATGTGTCATAGGGTGTTACTAATATTCTTTCCTCTTTTTTAAGGAAATAATCCACTTACTCACGGAGCGGGTAATGGGAAAATTGGATCTCTAACACTACACTTCTATCCAAAAGTTGGAAACAATATTACTGATACCAAACACCAACTCAAAGGTTGATTGAGAGTATATTGACTTAGATCTATGTCTAGTTTTGTCTATTCTATCAAAAAAATACCTACCATTGGCACATACAAAATTTGAGTAGAAAATTTCTATTTATTTGCGTAAATTTGAGAGAGTAATATAAGCTGCAATTGTAACTTTTAGTTTTTATATTACCACAATTGCTCCCAGTCAAAGCTGTAGCTCCAACTGTTCCTTTATTCACTATGCTCAATTAAACATACAATTATAACATGAACAAAAGATAATAGAAAGAAATCACAGTCACAACTTCCAATTTGTTCTACTACGATTGCTTCCAATCGAAGCTTTGAATTCAATTGCTTCTTTCTATTCACTTTTCTTCCAAATTTGCACTACACAATCACAGTTATGCTTGCGCAAGTTTGGCAAAGTTCTCTTGTATATAATAAAAGATGATTTTTACAATGACGGGCACTCCTTTATATAGGAAAAAAGAGAGAAAATGGAGAAAAAGGTGGGAGAAACTCAACCACCTTGACTCAATCAAACTAAGAAAGAAGATTTATTGGATTACATGCACTGAAAGTTTGTGTAATTGGATTACATGGACAAAAGGTTCCTCCAATCGGATTACATGGACAAAAGGTTCCTCCAATCGAATTACATGCAATTGGACTACACGTAATCTATCTTTTGCAACTACAAAACTGGAAATGCTCTCGAAGAAAAATTTGAAACTGCTGAATGAATCCTGTAAATTATCAAAAAGGTTTGTACTTGATGATGCAATCATGGATGGTCTCTAAATTGGGAGTTCCTGTATTCCAATATTCTGCATCACTACATTCTCTTTGATGAATTATTAGATGTTATTTCAATTTGAAAACTTGATGTAATGAAGCTTTCCCTCATTGGATAGTTGTTGTGCATTCTTCGTTGTTAGACTCACCCATTCCAGAGTTTTCAACTCTTTGAAAATCTTTTGAATGATGTTCGGATGTGAACCCGAAACAACTTTTCCATCAACATGTTTGATCTCTCTCTCTCTCTCTCTCTGTGTGTGTGTGTGTGTGTGTGTGTGTTTTTAAAGTTATCTGGCACATTCCCACACGAACTCAGGTTCTGGGGCCACCATTGGGAAAGTGGAGAAATGAATATTGCTTCTTTTCATTTGAAGCATTTCTTCTTGAAAGGATGTCTCAATTCTTAGAAGAAATTATTGCATATCTTGACTTGACGAATTCATTGCAACATGAAGATTCCAAATAATGAGAACATCATCCGACAAGATTGGGTCTGTGAAAGTTTCAAGATTCGAACAATAGTGGCAGATCCATGGAGGGATAAGTATTCAAAGAATGAATTAGATACTTATTGAATGCTTTTGAAGGCTAGAAATGAATGGAACAACTTGTATTTTTTGGGCAAAACTTACCAAAATTAGGGTGTGGATGGTGGATTATATGTAGGCTAAATGGGACTTATGCGTGCAACATGAGAATTTTGGTATTTAAAAGTGTGAACTTTCACCAAAATTGGGTTTATAAGAGGCAATTTAATGTGGCAAAAATTCATCAGTTTTACCTGATGTAAATATGTCATCAGGTTTGTTTGTAGAATGTCATTTCATATGTAGGAATATGGAGTTGGATGTATTTGGAAAATAGATTGAACATGGAAGATCAAAGTATGGCAATGCACTTGCATTCGTGGGAGAAAATCTCCAACTTTTCTTTAATAACAAATCAAAACTATCAACAAAATATAAACAAAACTGGAAAACAAAAGAAAAACATACCTCTTGCTTCAACTCAAACTTTGATAAACTCTAAAACTTCATTTTGCACGTAATTTCTTTTTTGAAGTTCTAGAGCTTTTGCATTTGCAACAAAATGAAGGTTACAAACTTCTATTTAATAACTTGATGCAAAAAACTAGGGCTGCATTTGAACAAATAGATATCAAAGAGCCAAAGAATGCAATAATTTAGCGAAACAAGCAAGAAATGCAAGAAATGCAAGAAACCTCACACTTAGTTGGAGATCAATGAGCAAACTTTGGAAGAAGTTATATTAGACTTGTTCTCTCCAAAATTGGGTTTTCCAAGTGTGTTTGCATTCAATGACCAAAAGCTTTTGAAAGATTCAAACCTTGGTTTCAAATCGGGTTTGGATATGCAAATACATGTTGAAGATGTTGCCAATAAACTCGCAAATGCAATCCGTTGTGCAGATCGCACTTGTTGAAGGTTTTCAATCTGTGAAAAAGTCTCCTTTTGATAAATTGTGGCCTCCAACTTGAATTATTGTACATGTATTTAATGCAAATGCTTAGAGAGTTTCTTTCCTTCCAAGCTGTTGGGTAAAAATGTCGTGTAAATGCCCTTTAAGATGGTCATTTTTTCTCTAGGAGAGCAAAATCGGGTTTACAAGAGCTCTTTACATCTTTGTTTTACTTTGGAATGCCCAAAGTCGGGTTTAAACACCCCAAACGTATGTGTAAAATGGGCAAGACAAATTAATAAAACTCGTTGCATCCAGACTCGGATTCTCCAAGACCAAATGCATGTGACACTTTTGATGCAAACAAATTCCTTCAAGGTAAATCAGGTTTGTGAGAGGCTTTTACATGCCATGTTTTTGCCTCATAAGCCAAAAATATGTTGAGAGTGTTGGATTGCATGTTTAAAATGGTCAATAAAAATGCAAAATTCTAGGCATTTTTCTGCAATGAGCAAAATTTGGTTCTCTGGGCCCTATTACATGTCTTGTGTTTGCTCATAGGGGAAAAATTGGGTTCTACCAGCCCAAACGCATTTTGAAAATGATCAATGCAAATGCATGCTTTTGACTTAGAAGCCAAAATTGGGTTTAGAAACCTCAAGCACAAGTTTAAAATGTGCAATGCAATGTCATAAAACTCATCCATATACCGAAATCAGGTTTTGAAGAGCCCATTGCATGTCACATTTTCATACCTTGCATTTACATGCCATGCATCTTCATGTGTTTTGACCAAAAGTCCACCTCTTTGGAAAATCAAGGTCTCTAGTAGTGATTGCATGTTTTAAATATGCAATGCATTTGGATGTCAAAGCCAAAATCAGGTTTTCTAGATGCAGTTACATGTATTTTGATGTCAAAGCCAAAATCAGGTTCTCTAGATGCATTTACATGTATTTCTCTTCAAAATGAACATGTAAATGGAGTTGCATCACTTTAGTTTTCTAATTAGCACATGTCTATTTGAAATTATCACTTAAAGGGGTCAAATACATATTTATTATTTACACTAGATATCTTATATATTACATGTAAATATTTTTAGAAAGTGACTTTTCACTTAAATGTTTTAAAATCAAATATTATAGTACATCTCAACATCAAATTATAACATAAAATGATTTTAGCGATGAATTAAAAAGCAACTCAACATTAAATTAAAACATGAAGTGCACTGCTATAATGACATTAATCACTTAAGTGATAAAGTAACTTAAAAGCCAAACATGAAGTCATTTATATTATTTTTTTAAAAACGTGCAACTCAACATTAGAATATAAGGCCAATATTTTAAATATGCAATTGGACTTGGAGAACCCACATTTTAGGCACTTAAACCTTGATATCTTTTGGCTGATAACTCTAATTAAGCCCCAAGTGATATAGTATCGAAGGGAAAGCTGAAAGCAAGAGATTGAAGGAAACAAAAAGACTAAAACAATGTAACAAACACTCAAAATCGCAAAAGGGACTTTGAAAGCCTCAAAAATCAACTATACACTAACAAACTTAAAAAATGGAAACGATTTGATGAGAGTCTGTCATAGAAGGGTTTTTTTATAGAATTTGGAACGATCATTTGATCAATCTTGGCCAATCAAATAGTGAATTATCTCAGAGAAATGTGAAACCCAATTGGAAATTTTTTGTACAATTAGCTGCATTTTACGGTGACAAAATGTAGGACAACACAACATATAGTTATTTGATCCAATATATATTGGTGCCAATTTTTTGTACCATAAGGGTGAGGGAGTGGATAACACAAGGTGTCTATAATACATATGTGAATAATGCTCCTCAACTCATAAACTAGCTGCAGTACAATGATTGGAATAATGTAGGCACCACTTCCTTGATGGACATCTTGAGAACTTGAGCAATAAATGCACCATATTTTACCTCCCCTTCGAAATTGATTGCTCTAAACAATGTTGTGCCATTGAGGGAGATTGCAATAAAATTTATCAATGGTTGATTTTTTCCCAATTCTTCAAGATGTTTTAATATGCCATTTCCAACAATTCTTGTGATCTCCTAGGGGGATAAACCATAGAATTTTCTTTACCAATGACAGAAAATGAGTGGCTCCCTTGATGGTAATGATTCGAAGGCAATGAAGGGCCCTTTGTTTCTTGAGATTCTTTCTATGTGAAATCATGATTGGATTTGCAGTATACTACTTGATTTACTTTTTCGTACTCATTAGTATATACTCGGATTTGTGCTTTTGGAATGGTACACCATTTTTTCCTAGACAACTTTTGATGCTTAGTCTAGGGATGTGCCACAAATAGCTTTCACTTGACTAAACGATCTTGAACACCTAACATCCCTACCATAAAAAATCCAAACCGAATTCTATCACTTGAATGCTATTGTACTATATCATAATATTTTTATAGTGGATAATGATCTATTTTGAAGCAAAACAATTGAAAACCAAAATAAATAAATATAAACAACTTATTTCATGAATTAAGCTTGTGTTATAAATCTGTAAAAGAAAACATGTCATTCGTAACAAATGAATAAAAGAATTCCACCTCTTTTGTAGGATTGTTTCTATATGATCTCAATGGCTCTTTGGAACGTTCACCAATCAAACTTTAAATCTATTCATGTAATGACAAGCAAGAAATAAAGTTCAATGTGGATGAATGATATCTATTTTTTGTATTCACAATAAAGTAAATGACATTTTTGTCTTCAAGACGTCTTGGAATCAATGTTTTAGGATTTGGGGAGTGTATTTGGGCATGTCATCAGTAATGAAAAAACTAAACAAATTGGTGGGTTTTCCTATGTTTGTCCTTGCAAAACCTGAAGAATGGGATGCGCCCTGGGACATCCCCTAGTGCAAAGTATATTTGGACCCATTTCGGGCTGGATTGGACCTAAATTAATAAGCCACAAGGCTTGAATCAGTAACACAAGATGGAATTAATGCCCTTCATGGTCATACAATGTACCCATATAGGCACATGAAAATGAACTCACCGATTAAACCTATTTAATTTTTTACATGTTTGACCCTATTTATTTATTTTTAAACTTTATTTTTTATGTCACTTATGTCATATGGTTTGCATCTTGCTCAATAATCTCTCTACTTAATAGAAAATTTACATTTAATTTTCACATCTCACCTTTTAAGCAAGCATGTCAAATCTTATTTTGTTTCAAGGCTTGCTCTAGAACTTTAGGATTCACTCTGTGAATTAGGTCTTGCACTTAGTCAGCAAAAGACATATGCAAGTGCCTCTTCGAAAAAAATTCAAGAGTTGATCATTGAGGAAGGATCATCCTCTTGATAAGTGAATATATTTGTTAATAAAATCCTTAACAAAATGCGATGGTCTTCGTATGAATAGAAGGCACTTGGATTTGTAGGCTTGGCCAGAGTAGTATTACGGCTACCTACCAAAAACTCAATATTAATTCCAACTAATGTCAATCCTTAGAATTTGTATTTCTGTTTCCTTAGTTTTTGTTAAGTTTTTTAAAAGTCAGTTACAAAATGCTTTTAGATATAGCTATCCTTAATTTGGCCGATTTTTCCAATTAGGAGTAGAAAAACTAAAGCTTAGGGAGGCAAGTATTTCCAACCTATGATACAGGTCAGGGCATTTAAACTGTTTGTTTAATTTTTACTGTCTGTAGATTTATATTACTTAAGATTTTAAACACTAATAATGGTATTTCTTAAACTATGCCCTTAAAATACACGGCGCTACCCCTTAATAATGCTCCTTCAAGGTAATATTGATACTTTTAGGGCAAGCCTTCTGTTATTTAAATAGAAACCTCGTAGTATGAAACTTAAAAATTAGTCTTCTTTCCAATCTCTATGCACCATATTTGGCATGAAATTAATTAAATCAAGAGTTTCTCTATTGTTTTTGAATTGACAATCCATTACATCAGAACCAAGTCAGAGTATACGTGTAATGAAGGCCACAACTTTCCATATGTAAGAAATGTAACAAAAAATAAATCAAGTCTCTATCGGCATCAGCATTTAGTAAGCAATCTCAAAAACTACTAAGCCTTTGTAGAGATTCAGCTGTTGATACAAGACTATGTCACTATATTTGAACAATTATCAATTACATTCAGTAATTAAATAAACACAGATTCCAAAAACTAAGAGGCATAGAAAACTGATGATCAAACTTATTTCCAACATTTTAGACTATAAATAAAAATTTCATGAATTGTAATAATCAAAACCTGCCGTTTGTTCAATTGTCTAGATGATGTTGAAACAAAAAGGATCAACAGAACTTCAGTGAAGTCAAATTGCTTATTAATTTTTAATAATCTTTCTAATAATATGCGTTTGTATTTTTTGTACTACATTTTTGTTTTCTTTGTTCACTTCTAAACAGTTAATGCATTTCTAAAAAGTATTTGACCTGATTCCAGCAAAATTAGGCAACCATTTCCTAACAATGACACCAATGAGAATGTTAAACAATATTTATTTTTTAACTTTTCCCACATCATCTTGTACTATGCTTCAACATATGGTTGTTATTAACTTATTACTGAATCATTTTATGATCTGTGGAACACCAACATCTTCTTTCTGGATGATTAGAAAATTTGAAATCTATTACATGCATTTTTTTACAAGCTTTCAAGTTGAATGTCAATGCAGGTGCGAGATTCTAAGCTCAAAATTCTTTCAAGCCTTCCAAAAGATACAGTGGAAGAATATGATGAATGGAGAAAATTAGCAATGACTCTCAAGGTACATTATATTGGATAGAGTTCTGTTGCATGTTTTCTGAAATCATGTTGGTAGTTAGACTCAATTAATTCCATTCCAATGAGAAAGCCAGGATATAGTGGTATCTGAAATGCGAACACATACACAGACACACACACAAAAATTGTGAAACTGATAGATTGAATCACTTTACCCTCTAGACCATCACAAAATTACATGTTGAGCCAAAGAAGTATCATAGAGTCTATTCATTCTAATTGAAGATCCTTTATTTCTCCTAGTATATACATTCTAATAGAATTTTTTATTTGTGTTTAGCCTGGGATGTCTGCCTAAAGTGGTATTAGTGTTTCAAATTCTTCAGGCTCTTAAATTTTACATTGTCTTTACCATTAAGCTTTCATATCTAACAACTGATTTGTCGATAATAGTTTTTGTTTGTATTCTTCTGAAAGAAATTCAAATTTTTGTGTTTGATATTTTTGTTTTTCTTTCCATCAATCGCAGTCTGTTTTTGTGTAAAAATTAAAGTTTACAATTTCAATTTGATTTTTTCTCCATGCATGTTTACCAATCTTGTTGATCTCTTTTCTTTAATCTCCCTTTTGTTCACAGTTTTTGACATTTACTAGCCAAAATTTCAATAATTTTAGTTTTACAGGAGATCAAAAGATTAGTTTTTAGACATTCATATAATGTATCAAGTTTGATAGTGGATTTAACATGTTCATTGATTCAGTATAGCAGCAATAAACAATAGAAATTTCTGGTTTCATTTTCATTGTTTAGGTTTTCATTATGTCAGAATGCTTGAAGGCTAAAAAATCCCAACAAGTCAATAAGAAAATAGCAAAGCACAAGTGATATTAGTACTTATGAAATATCCCAAACCGGTATCTACTGATTTCTCTTTTAACAATATAATCAAAAATAAAATATTGCAGATAGTTTCCAGCACAATCAAAAACCAGTAGAAACCCTATAGAGATTTAGTCGACTTCTTGGATATAACATTCAAACTCAGATATAGGCAAATGGAATACAATGCTATAATAAAGCCAGAAGATTCTCCGCAGGAATATAACCCATTATTTCACAATAACATCCAAGATGTTGAGCACATAACCATGTGTTATAAACTAGTAAGATAAAACCAGCAAACTCTTATAACTCCTTACAATACGTTATTGCATTATACAACAGCAATACAATAACCAGCACTACGAGTCCAATCCTTAATACAGATTAACAGTCAAATTGGAATACTAGAATAAAAAACTGTAAGCGCACATGAAACACCTGAACTGACGTCTCCCCTGACAATGGGTTTGTGTCCACTATCTTCCAGCACAAGGGGCTACGTCCTCCAACTAGCTGAAAGCTTAAGCTTTTTGAGACTCTCACAAGAGAGAAAACTAAACTGAATAATAAATCAAGCATACCCAGCAATGAGCCTCTTTCCCCTTTTTAAAACACAAAATAAGACTCTTCGGCTCCCCTCTGGCTTTCGTCTTATTCCCTTGTGGTTCTTCAACTTCCTTAAGGCATTTCGTCTTGTTCCTCGTTGACCCTTTGCCCTCTTTATAACATTAAATTGACCTTTTAATAATTTGAGTCTTCGTCTCATAGTGAATTTTAACATTATATAAAATAAGTCTTCAATATCTCTAATTTTCCAAAAAGGGGACATTACACCTCATCTAGGCTATCAGTCATAAAAGGAACCTCTAATGCTCAGTAAATCTGTTCATGAAGTTGTGGTTCATCCTATGGAATGCCATCTAATCTTGACGACATCTCCTCTATGTTGACCTGTCTAGCGTTGTCAAGAAGATCAACATCACATCAATTGGCTAGAATTTGTTGATGTTTAGGGGTCTTTCAATCCTGAAGTCTCAAGGAACTATGAACTACAACTACCTCCTCCGTTGGTTTAGAGGTAGTCCTATTCTTGTGGACCAAGCAGATGAAGTCGTAGTTGGACCATTTCCTCACTGCAATAGACGAACTAGCAACTTACGTGAGTAGGCAAGGGACAAGCTGTTCCAACTATGTTGCATCCTCACAATTTTGACCATAGCGATAACCGACTAATGTCAAGGATTTAATGTCACCTATCAAGTGCTTAACATCAATTTTTTTGTGCTTTTTTGGATCGTAATTCTTATAACGAAAACAAAGAGGGACATCATGGTGATTTGGTACACAATTAAATGAAAATACTAGAATAGCTCCTTAAATACATCATACAATAAGTCTGACCCAAATAAAATCAATTATGCTTGCTGATAGAGACCCAATATCACATCCATCTTACAGATCTGATTTAATTGTAAACATAGAAACAATCCAAAGACTGATTTTATTGATATGCAATTGCTGAAAATGATCTACTCAGATGACAACTTAAGTCTATATCTGACATTTATATGCCATCAATAAGCACAATGCTGATCCTACATGATTTTCTCAGAACTTAAATGTTAGATGAAATTACAAATCACCTATAAATGCTGATCAAACCTTTGTAAATAACAATAAATGAAGATCTGAATCTGAAATGACCAATAAACAACAACCAAGAGGTGCATGACTTGTTGCAACAGTGAGATGGCTGCAATAATGGCTGGTGTGGTTGGAAATGTGATGTTGAATGGCTGCTATAACTCATATAGATCTGAAAATATTGTTTAAACTCTTCAATGATGTTAAATGAGGAATGCGCTTTTCATACTATTTTTGGACACTGTTTAGGGTGGGGATGGAAGCAATGAATTTGTTAATGTAAACTAGATGAGATGAGTTCACTAGTTAAACATCTTCACCCAAAGACATTCAATACAAGAGAAAGAGGGGCTTCCAACTATAATTCTCAATACAAACCGAGTAAGATTAGCACAACTCAATTGAGGTGAAGGGACGCCAATACTAAACCCAAATTATATCAAGTACACAAGCAAGTCTTCCTTCATGCAATGTTCATTCACCTTTGGATTTGTAATGTGAAGGTAAATTGATTAGATTGATTTTCTAAGAGAAATTCAAGGATTTATTAACTTAGGGTTTCAAATATTTCAGGACTGCATTTTGAATTTCTATAGTTTTGGAAATGAAAATTTCATTAGATAATTATTTAATATTCTAGTCATAACTTCCATACTTGGAGAAATCTAGATGCCATGATTTATAGAACCTGTGGGAAATAGTAAATGGAAATGAGAAACTACCTAAATATTCTAACAAATACTATAATGGCAACGTAGTGATTATAACACCAAAGCCATTATTGATCTCCCTCTCTTCTAATTTTAGTTACATAAAATAGGTCTAGAAAAATCATCTAAGGAAATCTAATAATTTGAACATGCTATAGGAGTAAGTTGGGAATTTGAAACCACAGAAGCAATTTTCTGCTATTGAAATGATAAATACAATAGGATAATCTATCTTATGCTCTGAAGAGCTAAATTACCGATGCATCTAGGATGGAGAGGGATGCAGATGTTGGTCCATTCTGGTGCACAGATGTAGGAGGATGCAGGGGGTGCTGTCAGGAAGCACTCCCTTCTCTTGCGGATGCGCATAGGGTGCTTGGGAGAGCATCCAAGAGCATCCGAGCGCATCCCACGAGCATCTGGATGCTTTGAGCGGCCAGTCACTTAAGTGACTTGATAAAACATGTGCTTTATATGTTTTTTTATTAAAAATTTTCTCCTATTTGCCTCAACCCTAAAACAGACCTAAAAGAGGCCATTCATTGCCCATTCTTCCCATTTTATTTGTAGCTAGGCTCTCTTCTTATCTAGTCTCCATTGTGGCATTTTGAAAGCAAGGTCATTAGTTTTGAAGAGGATCATCCGTAGGGTGCCTGTTGAGCTTCCACAAAGGATGATTAAGCATCTAAGGTAAGCATTTGATCCATTTCATGAGCTTTTGTAGTGATTTTTTCTAGATTTTCATGAATTTTTCAAGTTCTAGAAGAATTTTTTCAAAAAAAAATGTTTTTTTTTAAAGAAATGAAGGAATAAATTTAGCCATCTTTTCTTAGTATTTTTGTATTGTATATTTGCACTTGTATGTTTCATGTTCATAGTTTTTTAAAACATTTCTAAGTTAGTTTTTTCCATTTTCTTATTAGATTCATAGTTTCTATTGTGTGCAAATATGGCCACTACTAATAGTCAAAGTTCAGCAGCAGGGCAAGAACGAAGTGATAACTTCAATATTGATGTGGCATCTCCATTATGGAGACACACCACAAGATCATCACAGGTTTCCAAAGGTGGATCATACATTTGGAGATGCAATGTATGTCATATTAAACCATTCAACAACTCATATTCTCGGGTCAAAGCTCATTTTATGGGCCCTACTAGTAAATGAATAGCATTGTGCAAGGGAAGTAAAGATGGAAAAAGGTTGAGCGATGCACAGTTAGCTGGATTTATAAAAGAGCAAAAGGTTGTGATCATTTAGTGAGCAAATCAAAAACAAGTGTGTATAAACCTTCATCTACAAAGAGCACAGTGAATGTGCCCACTGATCATATTGCATCCTCCAAACATTCATTCTTGGAAGTGGGAGAGGAGGATGATGAAGTAGAAGTTATTACCCGCAAAAGAGGTCTGTTGGATGAAGCATTCAAAATGGAGGCAAGAGAGATTGTTAATGAAGCAATTGCACATTGCCTTTATGCCAATGGTCTTCCTTTCAATTTGGTAAGATCGCCATATTGGAAGGAAATGGTTGCAGCCATCCTTAGAGCACCAACTGATTAGTTTAGCCCCAGGTTTGAAAAGGTGTGTACTATTTTGCAAAAAAAAAAAAGATTTCTATAGACAAAGCTCTTTATCCAATTAGAACATCTTGGAAAACTTCTGACATAACTATTTTGTCTGATGGATGGAAAGACACAAGAAATCGACCATTGATAAATGTGATTGCAATATCCCCCAAAGGGGCAATGTTTTTGAGGGCTATTGATTGTGAAGGACAAGTTAAGGATTCACAATTCATTTATAGAATTCTCATTAAGGCAGTAGAGATGATGGGTAGTGAGAATGTGGTCCACATGGTCATAGATAATGCCATGAATTCTAGGGGTGCAGGAACTTTGGTTGAGTCTCGATACGACTATATATTTTGGACACTTTATGCATCGTACACTCTCTCAACTTGGTCATGCAACAAGTTGACACCCAAATAGATTGGGTGAAGCAAACATACCAAGAGGGAGAGGAGATACAAATGTTTGTGACAAACCACCACGTCACAATCTATATTCAAATCATTCTCCAAGTTGGAGTTGTTGAAGGTAGATTTAAAATTATAATTACTTAGTTTCATTTATTTATTTATTTCCAATAAGTTTTATATTCATTTCAATTATCAAATTTCTTGTTTATAAATTCATTTTATATTTGATGTCATATTGTCAACTTGCTTATAGGTTGTTGAGACTAGACTTGCATCTCATACTATTGTTCTGAAAAGACTCCTCAAGGTGCAATCAGTATTGGGCCAAATGGTTTTTATGTAACCAATGGGCTATATGGAAGGCTTCAAATTCAGAGAGAGCCTTGAAGGTCAAGGCTATGATCTTGGATGAGCATTAGTGGGCTTGTGTGCAATTTGTATTGGATTTCACCGAGCCTATCATGACTATGCTATGCTTTTCCGATACAGATACACCTTGCTTGGGGGATGTGTATGATGGCATTGACACTATGGTAGAAAAGGTAAAGCTTTCCATACAAGCACATGAGACTAACCCCACAGATTGTGAAGCCTTGTGCAAAAAGGTGGAGGATATCATTCATCATCATTGGGAGAGGATGACCACCCCATTGCAACTCCTTGCATATGCCTTATCTCCAAGGTACTATAGCCAGGAAATACTTGCTATGCCAAATGGAATTGCACCAAATGTGGATGAAGAAGTTGCTATTGAGTGCTACACTACATCTGCAAGACTCTTCCCAGATGATGAAATGCACAAAAAGGTGAGGCAAGAATTTGGCTTATTTGCTTCAAGATCAAAACTTACTCCATATGCAATAAAGGACCAAAATGACATGGGAGCTATTACATGGTGGGTACATGTATGGTCAACCATTCAAGCATGTACAACCTCTTGCAATCAAGATCCTCTCACAAGAAAGTTTTCATTTATTTATTTATTTAGCAATTGTATTCTACATTTTAGTGTTTAACATCCTCTAATTTGCTTTTCATTTGTATGTTTAATTTTAAAATTTTACGAACATTATTCAAGTTGCAAGTTCTTCTATTGACCGGAATTGGAATACATACTCCTATATCCATTTAGTGAAGCGCAACCAGTTGGGCTCAAAGAAAGCTAAGGACTTGGTTTATATACATTCTAACTTGCATCTTCTGTCACGTAAGGAGGATGGATACAAGGGTCAACCAAGCTTTGGGATGTAGACCCTGAATGTGCAAATTTGGATGCATCACTTTAGGATCTTACTGTGATGACGGATAATGATGTTGATAACATCATAGCATGTGCATCTAGCACAATTGGAACCATGCATGGTTCAAATGAACTTGCAAGTGTTGCAGGAGGAAGAGATTATGAGAATGTTGATTTTTTTGAGAATCCTTATGATTCTAAATGACTGAATGTGATTTGTGAATCTTGAGCCTTGAATCTTGATTGATCAACATTGAACCATGAACTATGTTTTGATTTTGTAATTCGAATTGCATTGGAATCTTGAACTTGAGTAATTTACCAATTAGACATTCCTATTATTTCAATTTGATAATGATAATGATTCAATGGATGGTTTATTTATTTTTATTTCTTGTATTTGTTTGCATACATAAATTATAGTTGACAACTTTACATACATAGATACATACATACGTACGTACGTACGTATGTATGTATGTATGTATATATATTTTTTTTTTTAAAATTTAAAAATATATATTTATGTATGGATGCACCCAAACACATCCAAAATCCCAAAAAAAAAAATCTGCACATCCACGCGTCAACACTCCGCACCCACATTAGCATCAGAACCAAAATTGGTAACTTAGCTGAAGAGCGTATATTAAAATGACCAGCCTTTCATATATGGGCAAAGATGAGGAGGTGAGAAGGTAGGAGTGAAACTCTAACTATCCCTCCAAAAGTACAAGACTTGTGAACTCACTCGACAAGTGTCAAACATGAATGCAATAGGTGTCTTAGGTGATGAGGACCCACGTCATATGAAGTAAGACAAAATGATAAAATAGCCCAAGTAAACTTAAGCTAGGTGTCAATAGGTCACTGACTAGAAAGATGATTAGCTAACAGGTTTTATAGTTATTATTTATGCTAAGACATTGTTTGGAGCAATAACATTGTTTTCATAGATGGCTAACAAATTTGCCATTTCTAGTCACATAAACAATTTAAGATCTCTCCTTTGGCAGCTAGTATATTTCAATGCTATGGTAGATAATGAAGGTGCCAAAACCATCTAGTTAAATATTTTTCCTTTGAGATTCAAAAATATTATCTTTAGTCGTAGTCACTACCATCTCAAGGTTTGAAGAAATGATTTTCACCTCTGCCAGCTAAGAAAAAGAGAACAATCTAAAGGGATACAAAAGATGATTATTAAACTAGGACAACATTATACACTAACCATAGAAACACAATGAAGTCAAAAAGGGGACTAAATGCTACTATTGCAAGAAAATAGGCTAAATAGTTTGGAAATTTTCAACTCAAGCAAATGATGTTCATAAAGAGAAGATTAAAGAAAAACCAAATGGAGCTACTGCAACCATTATTGAAGATGAATGTTCCTTTTGTGCATTTTAAAGAAGTCCAAACATTGAAGACTGGAAGGAGTCTAGCATAGATGATGCTCAAAATGGATGATTGCCTAAATATTTTGGGAATTTGGATCTTGGGAATCATACCCATAGTAGGGTAATGGGATAACTTGATGGTGCACTGTGGCTGTTGCTCAGCATGGATTTTTTCCAATACTTGGGAGATCCATGATTCAAGAGTTTGGGAGATGGTAATCAGAGAACTCGGAAATTTAGCTCAAGGTCTACACAGAGAGTTATGAGGCATCTTGATGAATTCTACCTAGTCTCTGATTCGTCTTTTAAAGGAAGGTTTTGACACTTCTCAGCATTGTTAGTATGTTAGTCATTATGTTTGCATGTTTTGCTTTTAGTGCAATAAGTATTAAGAGGGGGTATTGGATAATAAAGCTGAAAATCAGATTAGTGACTCAAGGGGTTTGTTTTATTTCCTCTTTAGTGTATTACAAGTCTTTTGTGTCATGTCTAGTCATTATATGCATCATGTTCACCCATTTCATTGTCAACCTTCATGTAAAGTGAACAAATTTATTTGTAATTGCCCTGATATTTAGCAGAATGTGATCTATTTCTCTATTTCTTTTTATAACAGTACTCCTCTATGGCACATTGCAATGTTGTGTTTGTCAAATGAATGACAAGAGCTAGGAATAGTCAGTTTTTAATTATTCCTAGGTGTGGGTATACTCTGTATCGAAATACAACAAATAAGAAAGGGATCACAAGTTACAACTATAATACCGAATAAACACTGTCATGCTCTTTCAGTGCGAGATGCTTTTCACACTGGTCAGATTGGTGCAAATCACCCGCTATGGCTTGTGCAGCCTGGGCATCAATAGATGCTTTTAAATTTTTATCCCATGGGTATCACAAATAAATAAATAAATCATCACTGTCACAAATAAATAAATAAGTCATCACTTGTACCATAGAGAGGAAAAAATAAATAATTTGAATGCAGTCATAATCAATGTACCTTTGAATAACATTGTTATCTAATACACGTTACACCTAAAACTTGCCACATCTGATATCTAATCAACTGGTAAAAATCTGCAAAAGTGTGCATTAAGACAGTAAGCAATCATCAAAATCATTGCGAAAACAGAAATAAAACATCAATATAACAGGGATGCCAAATCCAATAAGATATTAGTGATATAATCTCAGAATCACTAGAATAAAGAATTTATGCTGCTATGAAATCAGTCCAATAAGCATGCCAATTTCTTAGTCAGTTGGCAATTACTATTCAATGTAAGAAAAGAACAGTGAATTGTCAAAAATAATGGCTAATGTATCTGAGGTTGTTTAATCTACATTCAGTCAGATTCTGCACTACATTCATTTACACTCAATCAATATATTCTTGGCATTTTTCCTTTCAGGATTTTTTGACCATGCCATTAGTAATTAATGATTTTGAATTAGTTTTTGAGAACATTCCCAAACGTGCTTTATTAAGAACTTTTTTTGTTTTGCAAACAGGAAAATGCATTCTATCAATTTTAAGATTGTATTTGATGTTCTGTTGCAGTTACAGTATCCCCAAGATACAGAATTATTGTCATCGATTCTTGGTGGACTGGTCTCGATGAGTTTGAATGAAGAAAACAAAAAGCACCAGAAAGAGGTATTTGATGAAATGCTTTGATCGTTTAACATGTAATCATATGCCAATTATAAACCCTAAAGTTGATGTTCATGTAATGTTTATTTTCATTTTCATAGTCTTTTTTGTTTGGTATTCATGCCAGATAATAGACACAGCAAATGAGATAATTGACAGTATTGATAGGGATGCACTTGCAAAATATTTCTCAATGAAGAGTGAATCTGAAGACATGGATGCTGATGTAAGTATTTGTGACCTTATCATGGAATTGTTTCCTTGTCTTTTAGTCTTGGTATAATGCATTTGGCTAAGATGATTTAGCATTTAGCTTCAGAAATCTTTAAAATGGTTACTACACTTTTTTCAGGAAACAAAGAAGAAGATGGAGGCTCAACGTGAATGGTTAGCAGAAGCATATTATAGAAAAGGATTAGCACTGGAAAAAATTGATTCGTTGAAGGTACTTGCTTCTAGTTAGCTCTATCATTTGTCCTATTTACATTTTGTTTTATTTCTTATTTTTTGGATATTTCAAGTTTTCTATAGATGCTGTGGATATCTGCTTGAACAATCAAAAGCTTCTAAAGTGAGAAATGATATTCAGAGAATTTTTTGCTATAATTTGGGCAGACAAACAGAGAAATTTTGATACATTATTAGATTAGAAACATGGACAAACTATAGGTTTTTCCTTGGGATAAGATTAATATTGCACAAAGACAACTTTACTTCAATGTTGGTGTGATTGTTGTTTGAATTTTAATAGCTATGGTGCAAATTTTAATCAGTGTGTACATTTAAACTGTAGATATAGACAGTTTTGAGTAACAACCATTGGTGCTAATTAGATCTAGTTCATAATTTCAACATTGTTGCCAGAGCTTATAAAAAACAAATTTTGGCAACTGGTGCCCAATTGCCGAGGTTTCTTTTCTCCTCTTTCGATTTGTTTTTCCTCAACAAATGTATCTATATTGCTGCATCAGGAATTGTGAAATCCAGCAAAACATTTTCTGTTGTTGGAAAAGGATAAGGAATTAAAAACACACTTCTGATACGATAAGGTTTTGACCTCACAAATCAATGTAATTTCAAGCTTTATTTTTAGATACCATCCTCTATGTGTCGATTTGGATGAAATTTTCTTCTTGTTCAATAGTAGAGTGAGATGAGGCAAGTAGTTCTCTGCTATGTTTTGGTTTTAGATATGCTGGTGAAGGGAATTGAAACTTAGCTGATAGTAACTGAAAATGTTCAAATGCTTGACACACTTTTCCAACTACATTGTAGTGACTAGAAATTTTAGACTTAGCAGTTACTTGTTTGACTAGAAATATTATTGACAGAGATGCATCACTGGTTGGGAAATGTAACTTGAGATTCCAGAAATTGAACTTGTTAGGATGGTACTAATGTTGTATTCATCTAGCATAGATGAAGTATTTGTTTCTTTTGACAAGAATCATAATATGCAGTTTTGGCAGAATCCAAAATGTAAACGTGTAATCAAGTGATATGTTACTTGTTGATACAGGAGAAGAAAGTAGAGACAAATGACAATCCTGTAGCAAGCCCTGAGTCCTCCGATGACAGAGAGAAAATTGTTTCATCTTTAGATGCGGATGACACGAGGGATTTGTTTGAAGAGAACTATGAAGAATTTCGCAAATGGGCAGATGTATTCTCCCCCAAATATGGATTTCTGACAATTGTACGTGAAAGGCGTAGCAAACGGCTTGGAACTGCCCTAAAGGTAATCCTGGTTTTTACATGATTACCATCTAGTCTGTAAAAGCTCTTCCTGAATGCAAAGTCTTCTTGTTTTTTAATTTTTTGGATTCTTTTTCTTGTGTGTATATGGTAATTTCCACATTACAGAAATAAGCATGTTTTCATTTGTAGCCTTTGTATGTTTTCCCATTCTTTTCTCACCGACTGTAAGACTTGATATTGCTATGAGATATAACATTAGAATGGCTAAGCAAACATAGCTGTCTGGATTTGCTTAGTAAATAGGCAGATGATTTGCTTATCAGAAGCTTGTTGCTGTTTTGTTGCCTATTATTAGATATAATTTTTTATTATGGAGGTGCTAGTGTATATAAAGTGGTGCAATACAATGTAACATTGTGGCTTGCTTTTCCCATTAGTAAGGTACAGAGCCAAGACATTTTATGAGTGCCATGCAGCTAAATCCAGAGAAAAAGTTGGAGTTCAGCAGTAGGATCATAAGACTGATTGTTTGTAGACAGAGAAGTTCAGTTGAATGGGATCAAGACAAGGAGTGGTGTCCTCTAGAAATGTAGATCAAAATATGGGCAATGAAAAAAGAGAATTGATCAACTATGAATAATAGTTTGATTTGCAAATTGCTTTTCTTTGCAATGCAACAGTTTTGGATGCTTTTGAATAATCGTAATCTTAGCTGAACATTCTTGGATATCTTCCGTTATTATATGTCTTTTGGTTTTTTCTTTTATGGTAATTTTCCCGATAAGGGGTGTTGGCATGGGTTTTGCGGTTTCCATGCTAACTGCAAGGGTATCATTCTTATAACAGTCGGGTGTATGCATGACTCAATCCTATTTCATTATACTACAAAAATTATTCTTGTTTCTAAATGATTTAAGATGATTGCTTTCTGATTAAAATATATTTCAAGTGTTAGATGGCTTCTTATTGTAATTGTGAGTGATTGTGTGGTTTTAGTTTTGTTTACAAAAAAAATTACAGTCATTTAAGGTTGATAGATATTTAAATGAAGGGTCTAGATCTTATTTGTTTTGTTTTTTTGGCAGATTTTTTTGCATGCAAGGCTTACATTTACCTAGGTCCCAAAAATTGACTTGGAAAAATCTTAGCTTATGGAGTCTCAAAAGCTCATTATTTGAGACTGCACAGTATGGAGACCTCAACCAGAGAATGTTGAACACAGAATCAACATTGGTTGATAAACCAAAAGCTATTGACATAAGGCATAGAGAATCCTTGATACTTCTAAATTTGGTAATTACAAATGCATTAATTCTAGAGGTCCAAAATACCAAAAACCCATGACTTCAATAGGAGAATCTTAGAAGAAATACAAAACCTAAGAAGCTAGATAGGTCTATATCTAAAGAATCTCTTTTTGTCTTCATAAGTTGTGAGGAAGGAGGATTAATTTTTAAATGCATCTTCTGACTAAAGGATTTTAATAATTATTGAGAAGCCAATGGGTGAAGAACATATGGTAGCTTTGGTCTTGCAACACTTACCATAAACGTATGACCCTTCTTAGAAGCCTACATGTGATTATGAAGACTCAATTGTTTGACCATAGCTTAATTTTTGCCCCCTTTTTTGGCAACTTTACCAACATTGGGAAAATCACTATAAATTTTGATACAAGAACTAAATTTTCATAAACAAGATATCATTGAAACTTGGTTTCATGACTTCCAGTTGTGCAGGTCACATTGTCAGATTTTGTTGCTAGTGCATATGATTGATGTTTAAGTTCACATCTGCCATTTGGAGCTCCGAGTTCCTAACTTTTTGATTGTTTATCCAAAATTTGTGATTCATGCCACATTGGAAAGGTATTGAGGCACTTATTTGCTTTATCCATGCATGTTTTACATTTTCATGTTGAGCTAAAACTCATAAGAACCAGCTAGGACATGAACCTGGGACCTTCTTTTGGCTATTGGAGTGCACTCCTAGCTCCTCTTTGGCCAGACCATTGCCGGTTTGAGTGTGGCTTATTTTCAACACCTCCCCTTAGGCCACACTATAGGTGCTTGGGTTTCCTAGCTCTACACTAATACAACATTTCAAGCCACAACACATGTGGACCAACTCGGATTCCATTGTAGGGACCTTTCATCTGTTGTTAGAGTGCTTAACCAATTGAGCTGTTGGCTAGTCTATGGAAAGCCTGTCATTGGTTCAAGTGGATCTTATTTACAGCAATTTAGCCCAAGCTATTTTTTTCAGTTTTTGCCTATCTGGCTTTTGGATTGATTACTTGCATATCTTGACACCTATAGATGTTCTTGTTAATTTTAGTGATCAGAATTAACAAAGCTTAGATTATAAGCAAGATGTAGTACTCACACACGAACACAAAGATACCCTAGGAAAATCTCCCTCTTGGAGGAAAAACCCAGCAACAAAGTTCAAATCATATATTATTAATATCAGCAGTAGTACAATTGCAAATTCGCCCACCTGAGGCATAAGAAAAGGACTGACTTATCTGATGGCAATTTCTGATCTGAACCTTTGGTCACCATAAGAACAAATTATAATGATGGAACTTCACCTAGAAAGACTCAGAACTGATGACTGCAGACCTTCAATGATTGATTCACTGATTATTCAGGAGCAGATTAGATTGTCAAACTTAGCAGAAGCTAATGATGAAAGGCAACACAATGCCTTGTTTATATAACAATGTGATGTCAATGGGGGAGCAGTAATTGTTTCTAAGAGTTTCAGATTTGATTGATGAACAGGATTTCAAAAGATGAGAGCAGCAGCAGTAGAGTTGGATTTGGTATTCTTGGAAGTTTTTTCAACTATGTTGCCATCAATGCCAAAGGGGGAGATTGTTAGCATGAATGCTGATGATATTCCTATGGGCAGTATTCTAGCATTGTTGGAGCAGTTGAGAGTCAGTCAGCATGATTGTGTGTTGCATTCATGACTATGTTTGTCATTGATGTCAACATATTTTGAAGAGTGGCAGAGTAGCAGACAAAGAACGAGGTCATAGGGATCGAGTATTGATGATGAGGTCAAACACAGTTGAAGATATGTTCTACAATGTGTTCTCATGACATGGACAAGTGCACATGCAAGAAGTTGAAGACGTGAAAGTTATTTATGATTTACAGAAGACAATGTGCAAACAGAGCACCTGAGAAGTGGTTTCTGGTGTTTGGATTGTATCTCCTAACAGGCATAGAATCTTGATGAGCATAGTTAGACAATGACAGTAGACAGCTTGATGATGACATCAGCAAGGGTGTGAAGTCCAAGGTCGCACATATGAAAAGTTGTGATGATTGTGAGTCGACAATGTTTTGTAATTGTGAAAAGATGTAATGAATTGTATGATCTTAATGAGGTCCTATTATAATTAATTGAGAAAGCCTCAAGGCTGACTCAATGAATTATTTTGAAGACTGTGAGTCGACAATGTTTTGTAATTGTGAAAAGATGTAATGAATTGTATTATCTTAATGAGGTCCTATTATAATTAATTGAGAAAGCCTCAAGGCTAACTCAATGAATTATTTTCCTTGTGATGATGGATGGTATGTGATTGTGTATGCAATAAGAGAAGAAGATTGATAAATGCGAGTAAGCAATCAAAGGGATCATTGTGATGCAAAGTTGGAGATCCGGTATTGAGATCTGAGAAGTATTTGGTGCAATATTTACACAGCAAGAGGACAGAGCAAGAGTTTGAGTTGTTGAAATCATTTGCATTTCTATTATTCTAGAAGGAATAATACAAAGACTAGTTGGATAGTGAGTTCAGTGGTCTTGCCCCTGAAGCTTTTCAGATAGTGGGTCCTTCTACCTTCTACAACTCCTAACAAGGTTGAAATCTTCTTACAAGGATTCAAAGTCTCCTAACAGGGACTAACATGTATTGAATGTATTTCATTGGCTCATAATAGAGTCCATCCTCTTATAAGGAACTTTGATGGCTACCATCCCCACTGAGGCTTTTCCTTTGATCAAAGGTTTCCCTAGTTAACATATCTAGTGTTATATCTTCTTATGGTGGTTGTTTATATTGATCACGTGTTTAAGGTTTAATAAGGTTGATAAAAGTTGTATTCATCTGATAACTGATTTAACCCCCACCCCCAGCCCGCCCCTTCTCAGTTAACTTGTTGGACTTTACTTTCTAACACTATCCACCTTGCAGATTGAGGATTAAAAAATAAATGGCTCAAGTTGCAAGGTTCTGGTGGGGCATTGTCAACTCATTAAAATTAGTTGAAGATGCTTTCAAGAAATACTCTCTATTTTGCATCCCAATCCAGGCAAAGTGATATCAGTAGGGAACATGAATGTTTATAAAAGGCTGAAACCTTCCATCTTTCACCATTTATATTCGCATCACTTAGTATTAATTCAAACAAAACTGTCAAATTTGCAAAGTCAGTCTAGCATTGGTACCAAATTTATGCCTTCAGGGTTGACACCAATTATGTTCTACTCAAATTCCATTATGTGTCGAGTCTAATGCCAGTTACTTGCAAAATCTTGTAACCAGAGGAATACAGAGCGCTTGTGGTTTCTGCTTACCTCCACTACCTGTTATGTATTCAATGCATTATATTAAGCAGATGTGGAGTATTTAGTTCAAACTTTTTTTAAGAAATCCTACTTATATTTTTTAGAAGATTCATATGCCCTTTCTCAACGGTTCTTTTCTATAGGAAAGAGCTATTTTTACTTTAATGGCATTCTTGAAGTCTTTTATCTTATATATCATACTCAAGTTTCTGTCCACGGACATATGGATTTTTTTTCACCATGTTGCACTCATTTACCTATATTAGGGTTATTTTAGTTGAGAAGTGTTATCTGTCTGATGTGTTACGGGTTAATGCTAAGTTGTCGTATTTGTTCCGCAGACCCTGAATTTGCTAGTCGATTTGTTAGTCATTCGAAATTCGATCCAAAGTCTGCATCAAACTGTGATATTCGGTCAAAATTCGTTGTAAAGGACCCTGGTCGACTTTGCGTTGAATTCCGACGATTGTAGAAAATATAAAATGAACCCAACAGTTGGGAGATTGCAGATTGCCAACGAATGATTTATATCGACAGCATTTTAATTAAAGTTGCCATTCTTTTTCGATTCGAAGGTTGGGAGATTATTGTTGATAATCGACGGTTGCACAACGTTATTTATCGCACGTCATTATCCACCAACTGAAATAGACGAATGGGGAGATGATCGGCATTGTTATCGCACAATGTTATTAATTATTTTGTAATCACAGGCAGTTTATGGTATCGCAGGCTAAGTCTTGACCGTGTGTCATTCACAAACGAACAAGTCTTGAGGTAAATAATATATAAGATATTTAACTCTTTTTAAAATATCTTTAAACTTATTCATTAATTAAAAATATTTAATCTCTTGAAATCAATCTTGAAAATGTTTATAAATTCAAATTGAAATATTAGAGAAAGAAATTTAATTTTTTATATTTATATTTATTAATTTATTATATATATCAAATATTAAACTTTAACCATGACATGTTAATAATTGAATACTAATAAAAATAAATAATAGTATTAAGTTTATATTCATTAGATTTTAAGTTTTAGTTTTAAATTAAGATATTAAATTAAAATAAAATGAAATCTTATATTTTAGATAGGGTATTTATAATATTGGATTGGATTCATCAATAAATAGTTTTGTATTGTTTTTTTCTTTTTTAAAATTGTTTGGAGCAGACTCAGCATAGTGGCATATGGACTTAATTGCTATATATATATAATCTTGAACGAGAACCAGAACCGAAAATGAACCGAACTCAATCTCAAAAAAATTGGACGAATTTCAAACCCGCATAGTACCAAAATTCGAACCGTCAACTTAGGGTTAATGACACAAGTCAACAATCTTGAATTACCTAAGGTTGGGGTCCCATGGAAGGGGTCTTCGTAAAAACTAGAGCTGGATCTGTGTTATTTTTAGGAATATTTTGAAGGTTGTGGTCTCATGAATTTTTAAGTGTACGGCAGCTTAAATGTTAAAACAATGACATTTAAGAAGTTGGTGGTCTCGGGTATACAAAACCTCTCTTCTATACTTCATGCAGAAAAGATTGTAAGAAAAAATTATTTTCCCTCTAAAATTATTGTTTACAAAATTTTTGAAATTAAATATTTGACAGTGACAAAAAACATTCCTAAACTAATAGGGCAATTTTTAGCCCCACCCCCTTTTCACTTGCTTAAACATGTAATCCAAATAATTTCATAACCAAACAAAATTATGTTCATGGAACCTCCTAATCCAAAAAAAATAGAACTGAACTGAAGCCCCCTGTATGGGACTTCTGCCTAATATTCTGTATTTCCCAAAGGATAATTTAGTGTCGTTTTCAGTACATGGTTATGCATTTCAATTCCTCTTAGCTACAAGGTACTGGTGATCGGTGTTCAATCTACCCAATCGCCCGTTATTTTTATATCAGCTGTCTTCTACTTTTCCGATACGAATGAAATATTCTTAATGGGCTTTTTTTGGTTTTTAAATTCCTGTGGGTGGATTTCATAGTAAGTTTTGGGGATATCAGGAAGTATCAAAATAGCATCTCATTGGAATATAATATTGTCTGATAATAAGCTGTAAATGAAAGGATGCTATTTTATTTTATCTTCTGCAAAATGTGTGTTTCTTACCATATTGAAAAACTTGACAGGTTCTATGTAAGATTCTTGAAGATAAATCTAAGCCCCCGCAGAAGAAACTTTTTAACTTGAAGCTGGCATTGATTGAGGAGATCGGTTGGAATCATTTGGTTTCATATGAGAAGGATTGGATGCTGACTCTCTTTCCATCTGATTACCCCCTCTTCTGAGTCACTGAAGATACATGCTTCTAAGCAGCACTGCAACCCCTCATCAATCTGGTGACGACTAAAAGTGAACAAATAACTCCTATTTTTGCTAGAGACGATGCTTATTTTATATAAATACTAGAGGCAAGGCACATATGAGGCTACAACATCGTATTAGATTTTGTGGATTCCAAAGCTCATAATAGTGCTCGATAAAATCACGAAGCCAAGGTGGGTCTCTCCAAGCTAGATTAATAATGTAAGATAGCTTTCTTTTCAATTCATCATTGCTAGA
Source organism: Cupressus sempervirens (assembly GCA_028749045.1). Lineage (NCBI taxonomy): Eukaryota > Viridiplantae > Streptophyta > Pinopsida > Cupressales > Cupressaceae > Cupressus > Cupressus sempervirens. The sequence continues at coordinate 484,996,199 of CM053786.1, forward strand.
TTATAAAAACTTTAAATCTTTCTGTAATGCAGGTTTCATGCATATTGTTTTACGTTTCAAAACAAGAGAATCAATTTTGTGAAATTCAAGATGCCTGCATATTAAGCAATATCGGTAGCGTCTGCATGTTCCCACATTATGCATGTGTTTAATAGACATAATACCATGGTACCTTTATTGTTGAGGACTTGTTTGTATATTGCTAATATGGGCTATTTCTCTTTCATTCCCTATCAATAACAAAGGCACAAATATCAAAGCTAAATCTAGCTTTCAACAAGTTGGAGGATGTTGAGTTAGTGCATGGTGAACAAATTGATGTGGATGTTCGTAATAAATGAGGTTGTTGTGAAACGTAATATTTGTGCATACGTTTTGTTATGTTGATCTCTTCTTATTAAATAACCAGTAATTCAATTTGTAATGGTTATGCTAATAATAAGATCATATTAAATAATATATTAGAGGGTACAAATTGGAAAAATCGTGATGATTTATAGTCTATTATAATGAGCATAAGTCAATATTGAGATCCTCCTCGTAAGGTCTATATGGAGTGTGGACCATCATTGTATTGTCTACCTTTTTACCATGTACGAAAATAATTTATTTATGAAATAGATTATAATAAATAATTTTTTATTTGATTATTGGTCAAATATAGAATTAAGATTAGGGTTACTATTAAAATCAGAGGTAAGATTTGGGTTAGAGTTATATTTAAGGTTAATGTTAGGGTTTGGCTATGATTAAGTTGAGGATTACAATTAGAAATTGATTTAGGGTTAGTACTAAGTTCAAGATTATATTTAGGAATTAGGTTTAGACTTTAAACTAGGTTCAACAGTTTGGGATAGAAATAAGGTAGGGTTTAGATTATGATCATTGTTAAAATTGCATTTAAAATCATAAATTTAATTATATTATAATCATATAGAACTTATCTTAACTCCAGTCATAGTACTAATCCTAATCCTAACATTTTCTTAAACTTTAATTTAAATATTAAGGTTCCCACCAGCTTCAATCCTAACTAAGTTCAAATTCAATTGTAATTAACTATATAATATTTTCAATTTTATTTCTATGTAAGATTTTTAAATTTTGTTGTTAAAATAAATAGCATATTAAATGTTGCTCTAATTGTTTTGAAAAAGAATTTTTTTAAATATTAAATTAAATATTATAAAAATAAATATATCTTATCCTTCCATAACTGATTTTAAAAGTAGAGCTTCTATTTATCTAGAATTTTCCATCCCCTTTAGTACCATTGCCATTATAGAAATGTTGATATTTTGCTTATTTATGTTTATATTATAATCAATTTATTTAACTTTATATTAGAATAGATTTGCAAAGTGTGTATTAAGTATAAAAGCTATAGAAGTAAAGTAAAGTGTAAGCATAAAAAATGGTACAGAAAATATCGTAATATTAAATAAGATATTTTTTATTATATTAATATAATAAATATTCACAATCTTGGAAAAATGTTGCAAATGAAGACGTTTTTTTTAAGAAAGAGAGTATTCATTTTAATGAACTACTCTATATCTATTTGACATCAATCCATGACAACGTCACCTTATGTGTGATCAAATTGTTTACATTATAGATAACTAATATTAACAATATAAAACAATGTATGTTTTTTAGTACAAAAATTATGATAAGTAGGTTAAATTTATCATCATAATATAGAATAACATAATAATAATGTTAATTGTTATATTTTAATATAACATTTTTTTTATTGTAACAATGATAAAAAATAAAAAGTTGAATATACAATTTATAAAAGATACTAAAATAATATAAGATGCTATAATAATTATTAAAAGTGCTTCTTTATATTTAAAATTATAGTATTATTATTATACTATCTTATGTAATTAGATTATTATATTACAATTTTTGTAATTCTTTTTAAATATTATTTTAGTATGTTGGATTTCTCCTAGACTCATCTAAAAATATTTTAAAATATCATAAACTATATAAGTTCTTGTAATCAAAGTTGAGCATATTTCAAATACATTGTTATTTTTTTGGGTGCCACAACTCCTAGGAAGTCCCAGAGCTTCACCTCTCTGAGCATAACCTAGATTCAATGAGTGTTAAGTGTTTAGTACTCATGAAATATGGGTCAAAGAGTTTGACTCAAAAACTACATGGTTAAATCATGATAGCAATATCACAATTTGACTAGTTGTGCAAATTATTTCCTCCTTATCACTTTTACAAATGTTCAAGAAATGATTCAAAATTGCTTGAATACAAGGCACAATTTGTGACTAACAACTGAGTCACTTGCAATGGTTATGTGCAAGTGCTTTCTAAGTTTTGATACGAAGGCTCAACTCATTTCTAGAATATATTCGATGAATTAAAAGTGGGTTATGTCTGTAACATGGAGGTGTGAAGGCTATTGACACTCTTTTCATCGATATGAAATGATTGTGTTTATAGATGTGAGTAATTAAAGGGAAAATTAACAAATTGCCACAAGATTATTTACTAACCATTTTTTATGACAAAGAAATTGAAGAAATGCTTCAATGAGTACATAAACCGATAGCATTATTCACCTGACATAACTATACAAAACAGTGTGAAAAATAGAAAAGAAATGACCTCAAGATAAATTACAATCCAACAAATAGATATTCGGACCTCAAAGATCTAATAGATATAAATTACTCATTATTTAAAAACATAATACCAACATGATTATTTTGCATCTGCAATATTGTTAAGCTGCCCAAAAAATAAAATGAAAGCATATAAAATTTCTCCTATTCCCTTTACAATCAGCATTCGGAAAAAATGTTTCTCCCCTTCATTTGTGCAGAACAGAACCCCATTCCCATCTATCTTCTTACAATATGTAGAATATTCAAACGGTTGCTCAGTTGCTATAACAGACTTTCTTTTCCACCATGTCTTTCATGATTCACACTCTCTCCTTTTAGTTTCCAATGTCACAAGATAGTAATAAAATTAAAGAACTCCCCTTAAGAAATAGCTGCCAGGTGTCACCATATAGGATTTTTGTGTGCCTAAAAGCCTTCAAGACATTTCTTGTATTCGTTTGCTAGGGTTATTATTCTTGAATCAACCGAATCTTCTTAAGTTGGAGAAGATTAGCTTTCTCTTTTGAACTATGGAAGATCAATTATTATAATTAAAAACAGTAGAGAGATACCATCGTGGCATGCTAACGAGACTGATGGGTTTTAGTAGTCGATTGTGAGGCCTGCGATGTTGAACTGATATTGGAAGGAAGGAGTCACACCGCAGACCGGGTGGATGGTCTTTTACATTAATCGTGAATCTTTTTAGGAAGCTCCCTGCGCAAGTTTTATCGCCAGCATCGGAGATTATTAACAACCATGATCTATGTCGACATGAAATTTCTATGCCCTCTTGTGAGAGATAGGAATAACAGTTCGTCACAGTGGGGCGTGCTCTTGCTCTGTTCTTTATAGTCGTCGGCATTTTGTCAAACACTTTGCCGATTCTCTAATACTTCCGTGTGGAAATAGCCATGAGGTCCTACGAATCCATGCTTTGGTTTCATCATCTTTCGACTGCAGCTCGGGCTTCATCAGGGGCAAAGTCTCCCTCAAATCCTTGCCACCAAACTCAACCATTCGTTGAGCAAATGAGCCTCTGATGTTTCTATCTGCAACAATTTCTACGTCAATACATATTCTGGAAGGCTCGAATTGGGTTGGGGTCCCCGTTTCATCAGAACGATCCCAATCATGCTTCGGTTTGTTTCCCAAACTGGGAATTCGCATCTAAAGCCCATTGATGTTGTGCGGCATTCAAATGTGTATTTATTTAGCAGTTGGTTGTGTAGTGCAATAAGACAATCCTTTCTTTCCATGTCACCCTTTATGAATTCCAACATATACTAATGCCGAGTGGAGACCATCTTCAAAATCAATGTGAACAAAAGGATATGAGCAAATGGGACGTCTCCTCGAGATGTTGGTTCTGTCAACTGTTGCGGGTGTAAGGTATTCATGAATTACTGGGTTCACCCTGTGTAATAGAAGGCTCGCTGTGGTATAACCCTCCGTGGACAATGGGAGAGTAAATAAGACGTTGGGATGCTCTTCTATAGATGTATAGATGTATATATACAGGGGACTTGTGATACCATGACTCAAGTCTTGAGTGTGAGTCTTTTATTACCCTCTTGACATGGGTTCGTGTCTTTAAAACTTTGCATTTAGGACTGGTGAATTCTTTTCAAGTTTGAAGCATGTAACCTTATAGCTTGCGCTTCAGTTTTGAATTCGAACCTGGAACTCGATTGTGTCATTATGGACTCGTGCTCTGTGACCTTTTGAAATTGAACTGTTGAACTCAGACCTTAAACTGAATCTTTGAACTTGGCTAGCGTATTGAACTCTGAATTGCTGAGTTTCGTAATTGAACCTAAACCTGCATATTGAACTCTGAATTTTGAACTTCATGGTTCATAATTCACGTTCATAACCTTTCTCCTGTCAGCTTACAAAATGATTATTAGCAAAAACTGATATTACTGTTGAATATAATATTGTACCTTGATGCAAAATCAGCATATATGGTGACTTACAATGCTCTTGAAAAGTCTACGGTGAAATTGACAGATGTGGTATTTGTTTTTCTGTAACCACGGCAGCAGTCGTCATCTTTGATACTTGGAATATTCGAATATCCGTTGGAAATGGATTAATGTTTTCGTGGAACAAAAGCCATGTTACTTGGTAGTTAATATGCGATGTGGCATGAGTCTATGGCGGATGTCAACATTTCTTACAAAAAATGATTAGGACTAAACAAAAGAAAGATTGGTAACAACATTTCATTATATATATTTTTTGTTCAAGCCCTACCAGGAAGCTGCCACCATGTTTATGCTACTCGCTCTGATATCTTTGCTACATTCTATGTTATGAACTTTTAGTAAGCTGTTACTGGTAATTTTCTAATTCCTTTTGATGCCAGTTTTATACTTCTTGGTGAAGCAAATCGATTTCTAAGGGGTTGAAGAATACAAAGGTCTCACAGAATGTTTTGTATTTCTCTTCTTCTTTTTGATATAGTCAGACGGAGGTAATTTGTAGCATCTCCAGTCACAGGTATGCTCTACATTAATCTTCATTTGCAGAAGAAGAAAATTTGGCAAAGCTATGAAAGAAAGTTCATGACTAGGATTTGATATAACATTTGTCTCTCCTCTGAAATTTTAACTTTATTGCACAGTTATCAGTCATGACAGTTTTTCTAGATGGTTATTCCTTTTTCAGTTCTATGACACGTTGAACTACATTTATATACCAAAAAAAGGGGGTTGAGTTGTTTTTATAAAGGAAACTATATTTCCTTTGAGCAGTTGGTTACCAGTTCTTAAACGGTTTTAAAATCAGTTTAAGAAATCAGAAGTTGTTTGAAAAATCTTCATTAGACTGTGCACGAAATTTGTAAGAACTTTTATGGTTGTTTGGAAACTAAATTTCTTTTGGGCTTCAACGAAATTGTTAAATATGATTACTGTAATTAATTGGTTGAACATTTGAAAGTGTTTTTTTTATTATGAAGAGATTTTGTGACCAATTACAGTTTCTACCTTAAACAAAAAGGCATGAGTTTTTGTTGCTAATCTTCAGCACTGTAAAAAGGGCGAAAGTCAGCATTCCTGCTGTTAACCTTTTTGAGAAAAATCTTTGAAGCAGTTGGCTTTAAGCAAAAAGGTGTGGATGTAAATGAAATGACTAGGTTGTAAAAGCAATACATTTATTCCTCCTTATTTATGGAACATCTGAACTAATCTAAAAGCTTCATTATGAGATTACTTACACTTACAGGTGTATGTTGTTGAAAACATACAGTTATATGTGTATGTAATATTGAAACCAAAATTCAAAAGGAAAAGAGGGTCGTAGTCCTGACTAGTTGAAGTTGTTGTTGGAAAAGGAATTGTTTGTCAATAAAGTTACAAGTTATATGGAGTGGTTTTTCTCCCTATGACGAAACTGTAAAGATTTTCAAGGGTTTTCCACTCGGCAGAAATCTTGTATATTTATTTTGTCAGTTGTAAACTTTCCTTTGTTGCTTAGTTTTAGTTAATGATCATTTATTTGAAGTAAATGATATATTTGCTTATTGATTTTGTATAAGTTGTTTAAATAAGATGAAAATTATACTATTCTGATTCACCCCCCTCTCTTGTGTATCTATTTTGTGAGTTGTAAACTCTCCTTTGTTGCTTAGTTTTAGTTAATGATCATTTATTTGAAGTAAATGTTATATTTGCTTATTGATTTTGTATAAGTTGTTTAAATGAGATGAATATTATACTATTTTGATTCACCCCGCTCTCTTGTGTATCTATTTTGTGAGTTATAAACTTTATTTTCTTGCTTAGTTTTAGTTAATGATCATTTATTTGAAGTAAATGCTATATTTGCTTATTGATTCTATATAAGTTGTTTAAATGAGATGAAAATTATACTATTTTGATTCACCCCCCTCTCCGAGAACATCATCCACTTCCAACAATTAGAATAATAAAATTGAACAGATTATTCTTGTAGGCTCGATTTTTAAAATTTGGAAAGTTGGGTGTCAAGCACACTAGCAATAAATAAAAAGGAACAACCACCATAACTTTCCTCTATGAAAAACTAAGCAAAGTCTAACCATAACACTCCAAGACATAGTCTAGTACTAACCTACCAAAACCATCACAAGTACTAATAACAACATTCAAAGTATGCCATGTAAAGTGTAAATAAAGTCTTTAACTGAACAAAAAACCTACTAACTATCTTCAGAAAACTATGACCAACTAGGTTGTCAAGCATTAAAAACCACAATAAAACTTGGACCACTATCAATTTTTATTTCTATTATCCATGTTGTATAACAACATGCAAGCTCACTCTTTAGTTAGGAACTTGAACAATTCCCTATAGTTGTGGTCCTCACTAACTTTACCTTTATGCTCTTTTTCCTGCAACAAACAGAGAGTAGTCGCTAAGATGTGCGTGACTATTAGTGTGAAGCAAGTACTCTTCTAGAGTCTTATATCAATGTCTACATTGTCACCAACATCACCTTGCAATCTTACATCAAAATTGGCCAAGATTTTCTTGATTGCTTCAGTCTCGCCACCAACATACCCTTCAACACAACATTCCTCCGCAAAAGGTTTTCCCATGTCAAGGGTAAGGGAGGGAGAATTGGCTTTGGTTGAAGGTTCAATGGTAAAATTGACAGGTCCATTTTTAACGCACTCAAAAACATGGGATGAACTACTAGCATTGGTTGATGGGGGCTTCTCTAGGGTTTCCTCCTCTATAGCCATGCTCCCTGAATCCTCCAAGCCATAAGAAGAAGAGGCTTCCTTCATATATTTTTCCTTCTCTCTTAGGTTTTTTGGCCACCCTAATCGAACGATGAGGAGTACCAGCTTCTTCAACAATTTCAATATCCAAATCAATTTGATGGATAGTGAAGTTTTCCTTCTTAAGAAACTTAGTTTTTACCCCACCAAGGGGATTAGCACACGTTTTCTCTTTGGGATTTCAATCAATTCAGTAGTAGGGGAGGTGTAAGGTGGTCTTGGGGAGCTTTATTAGAGGGAAATTTTAAATGCAACTTTTTACTAGGTCCTAGGGTGGGAAGAACACTAGCAAAATGGGGAGACAATAAGGCTAAGGCTTCCTAGACTAAAATACTACACAAAGGGCATAAAGCAAGGTGAAATTTATAAATGCTATAGATTAACGCCTAGTGTATAATAGTATATTTGTTCGCTTAATTCCTAGCTTCTATAATCTCTCTAACATTAGAGTCCATAAATTGTAGTAGAAAGAAATGAATTGAGATGAGATCCCTATTCCTAAAGTGATTAAGGAAAGGAAAGTGGCAATAATAATACACCCCAAAGTGGCCCTCAAGCGTAAAGTATTTCATTATTACAATGCACACCTCATCCCAGGCAATAGTTTTTCATAGTCAAAGCCTCCCCTTTTCTTGACAAATTGATATTTCTCACAAAAAAATTGATTCAAGCTCGTAATATTAGGGGTCCTACTTGTTTTCTTCTACTTTCTTTAGTCAATTGAGATTAATGTTGCTTGAGTGATTATGACTTCATTCACTTTAAAATTTATCCCACAAACAAAATTCCTTCTCAAACCAGGAGGAAACAAATTATTGAGCACTTTTATCACAAATAGTCATGCTTTCAATGGGGTGGTTAATACCTCCCTCCATGCACACAAACCAATTAACCGGTTATTTCTTAAAATTATCATGCTTATCATGCTTAATATGAACCAGATCACCTCCCATGGTTTTTGAATCCTAGGCTCCAGAGATGACAAAGGAAAAATAGCTTTGGATGTTGCCAATACAAAGCCGAGGAAAACCCAAAAGGAAAATGTCTAGAAAAATAGGCACAATACTCCATAAAGAAATAAGACAATAATCACTACATTTATTGCAAGTAATGCCACCTTCTAGTAGCCTAATCAAAGAGTCGTCCCACTTATGTGATCCATTTGTCATCTATAAGGAAACATAATTGGAAAATCCTTCAAACCTTTCATTGAATTTGAACAAATCTGCCAACTTAAGTAAATAATTATTAATTAAAGTCCCAAATAGAGTACTTAGGGGGGAAAAAAATCATTCATCAACAACTGTATATGATCTTTGGAGCAAACAGATGATATGGAGGAAAGTATACCGCACATGAAAAACCCTCCTAATATGGATGTGATACAATCAAACCAAGTTTAAATACAACTTTTGATTAAGCCTCGGGAGGACTCCCATAGCCTTCATCCCACCAATATTTAAAAAAAATTGAAGGGATCTTAGAAAACATAATCAAACATGGTTGTCAACTTTTTCCCGACCAAGGAGAACCTTGGTAGACTCTAGCAATGAATTCACACTTCTCTAATAGATATGAAGAGGAATTATCTTCCATAGTTGCTTCCCTAGATGTTTCTATACAAAGTCCACTGGAGATTACATTTCTGTAAGAACATTCACCATATGTGTGAGGCAAACTAACAATGGATGAATAAATGGTGAGTAGTGTCTTCTTCAAATTTACACAAAATATATTTGTTGGGTAGGGAGAAACCTCTTTGAATTGAAATGTTTTGCAAACATTTTTCCATGCATTACAACCCACCTAAATAGTTTATTTTAATATGAGCTCTAATTTTTCTTCCAATAGTCAAGAACCCCATGGAATTTTATCAATAGATTGTAACCAATTTGACTATGAAAATCTCTAATTTGGTCTTTATCCAGGCAAAGTTGTCTTTTGGGCAAACAAATGAATTCTCACATCATGTAGAAGGGTTTGCAATTCAAAATCTTTTGGAGTGAGACCATATCAATATCTAAAGAAATGGATAAGACTCTTCTGCCTCCCTCCTTGGTCTAAATAGCCAGCTACAAAGTCCCCAAACTAGCCTTTGAGACTACCCTTTAGCTTACTGAAATGACCATTTGCAAGGAGTTCATCTTCCAGCCAAGAAGCTTCCTACAACTTGAATCTTATGTTGTTGGTAGTCTACCATTTAATTGCATCTTGAATGAGGGTCCTACCTTAGAGAATATTATTCCAATTTTTTAAACTAGAGGGCAATGTGTTTGACACCAAACATCTATAGAAGTGTCACCTATTCAATTTTTTGGCCTCTACAATTTTACACCAATCTATGAGGCCAAGAGTGATATTCCATCCAACCTTAGCAACTAAGGCTTTATTCAAATTTCTCAACTTTCTTATTCCTAGCCCACCTAGAGATTTAGGCAACCAAATTGTGTCTCAATTAATGAGGGACATTCTTTGTTTCTCATCTATGATAGTCCCTAGGAAATTCCTTTGGGTTTTCTCCATTTTGCCAATTATTATGCCAAATATCTTAAATAGGGAACTCGAACACCTTGCAATGAAGCAAAAAGAAGTTGTAGTTTACCTATACTACTCAACAATTCTTCTTTCCACCCTACCAATTTTTTCTGAAGCCTTTTTAAGAAAGTGTTCTAGAAGGTTGGGGTGACTTCTTTGATAATAAGGGGACGCCCAAGTAGGTACTTGGGAGGCTTGCAGATTAGCAATGGAGAACATTTAAAATTATGGATTGGAAATCAATACTGGTGTTGAAAAAGTAAAGATTGAGTTCCCTATAGTCTATACATTGACTAGAAGCCCTAGCATAGTCTAATAAAAGGCCTTTCCATTCTTTAACCTTAACCATAGAGGGCTTCCCAAAGAGAAAAGTGTCATCAAAAAATTGTTGTAGCATGGAGGGGGGACATGTGGAGGCAACTTTCACTCTCAAAAAGTTTCTAATTCTAGCCAAATTCAATAAATTTGGGCCCAAGACCTTAGCTACCATAATAAATTGGTGTGGTGAAAGAGGTTACCCCTATGTAATGTCCCCATTTTAGCAGTTGACCATGTGTGTGCCTTAGCCTTGTTCTACATGGTCTCGAGGGCTAACGAAGGGTTTAATGGGATCCTGGAGTGTTTTGGCCTAGTCATTTTCAGTTTGGCCCAAAACGAAGTTGATTTACTCAGTTTCAGGCATACTTACTATTTTTAGTAAGTCGGCAAGACACAGTGCAGGTCAATTTTGGTGATTGGATTCGATACTCCTTGGTGAGAGCTTTCTGATGAGCTATCACTCGCATTATTCAGAGTCTGATTGCTAATACATTTTAATGCCTGAAGTTTTATTAAAGTAACGTCTAATTTAGTTGTAAAATATTAAAGTGTTACTTTAATATTTATTTTATGGTGATGTGTACCCAAGGGAGACATAAGGGGTATTTTAATATATGTTTTATATATTACACATCTTTTATCCCACATTGCCCATATGAGTTGAGCGGACCCTTGGAAATAGAATAAAAGGAAGCATTTGTGGCTTCATTAGACAGGTTGAATATGAGAAGAAATTGGTGTGTGAGTTGTAGCTCCGTTCTTGGCATTTGAGGACGTTTATCCTCTCTTGTAACATTCTAGACATCATTCCCTTGGGGTTTGGCCTTTGGAATTCTTTGTTATCGGCTTCATTATCAGGCAGTTTATTTGCATTTCCGGCTATAAGCGGATTTGGTATTTTGCTCATATCTTCTTCACTACTTATCCGACGCTTATGCCGCTTTGAGAGAATGATATTACGAAGGTAGTGGACTGATTGAAGGACAAAGTACTGTAGTAGCAAGTTTGAAAGCATGTGCTGGAGTATTATGTCAATAATGCTGAAGTAATTAGTGAGTTGATAAATCTGCCATGTATTTGGTTTTATGAATTCTGAAAATAACATTTATTTGGCTATAGTTCATTTCCACTTTGCATATTATTGTAGTTTCTTTCTTGTTTATGTTGTATTATACCAATTCCATGCACAAACACAACAAACAAATAAACATTTGATTTCTGTAGTTATAAGGGGTTTAAAACATTAAACGGAGAAATAAGAGGTTGAATGCAAACTGTTTGACAAAATTCCTTTCAGCAATTTGGTTTAGTTTTTGGGACATTCAGGGGTGCCCATTACACCCTACTTGATGCCTTTCCCCACCTTAAAAAACTCCATGGTACTTGATGCAGGAGCATCCAGAGGTATAAGGGCAATCCTGTGTCATCCAAAAAATGTACTTAGACTTAGTTTATGTTTCATGTCTTTACATTTTTGGATACCCATTTGGGTCAAATAAAGGTTCCAACTCTCACAGTTCAACTATCAGTGTGCTAGAAAATCTCGAAAAAATAGGAGCATGCAATTTGGCGATCATTTTGGTGACCTAGAAGGTGTAAATTGGCCAGATGAATGTAATTGTGATTTAGAGCATTCCAGAAAAAGAATTAGTTCAAAAGGCCCCACGGTTTGAAAGTTATTGCAATTTTTCGAGTTTTGGAGACCTCCTAAGAATGTTTCGAAGTCAGGTTAGGGGCATTAAATGACCTCGAAAAGGGTCAAAAAATGGGGGACGAGCGAAGCTTGTCCATAGGGCTATAGAGCGCTTCAAGAGCTTTTCGAAAATGTAAACGGTTCGTCAATCGGAGCTACGGTTCAAAAGTTATGCCTCCCGGAAGTTCAGTTACTGTTTCTGGATTCTTCTAGATTTGCACCGACTTCTAACGCAGCTTCTGGAACCTTCTATTTGGTCGGTGGATGCCTACTAGCACTTTCTAGAATGTACTCCTAGTCCTTAACCTTTCGGGGTCTATTTAAGGAGATTTTTGGCATTGTAAAAGGCAGTTCGGAGTGGAGTTTGAGAGGAGGTACTGAAAGGAGAAATTATCTCCAAGTTTATGCTATTGTAAGCCCTTAGGGCATGTTTTGAAGTTTATTTTCCTGTACTGTTTGTACTAGCTGATTTTCTCAGTTAATATAATTTTCCCTTTCTGTTGTGTCCATTTCGTTCTTGGGTTGTGTCCCCATCAGTACTACATTAACCAAGACAAAGAAGTGAATGCTTTCAACACATTTTCGAACAATATCAGCAAATTGTTACTAAAGCCAAACTTTTCAGGAATATTTTGTACAAAAAAATCCAATTCACTGTCATAGGATTTAGAGATATCAAGCTTCAAATCAAAACTTGGGGTTTCACATTTGTCCATCTAATGGATAATTGTGTGGGTGGCAACAGTAGAATCTACAATTTTTTATTGTTATTGTTATTCGTATTATCGTTATGGTTGTCATTGTTATTTTTACTACTACTACTTATATGATTATGATTATAAAAACACATTTTTACCATAACTTAAATGAAACCATTGATTGAATATAAGTGAAATTTTGGGATGTCCTTTTATTGTTAAAGAACTCTTCATTGTATATGAATAGAGTTAGTATGCTAAATCTCAGACTCAAATATCATATTTAAATTGTCAATGCCGACACTTGAGTAATTATCTATGAAAAGACTTCAACATTTTCTTCTCGATATTTTATCAAAACTTACTCTCAAGATGTTGGTGCTCATTCTAGGGAATTAGAGGGACAACTTTTAAGTCATCTCCCAACTTCCATTGGGGAAGACAACAAAAATTAAAGTCTTTATCTTATTTCTAAAGAAGTTAAGATTGTTGTGTTTTCTATGGGAGCTTAGAAATCCATTGTTCTTAGTATATTTCCTATAGCTTTTTTTAGGATTTTCGGGATATAATTAGTTATGATATCAACATTGGTACTCGATACTTTGTAAGCACATACAAATTGTCAAGAAAGATGAACACCACCTTTTTTCCCCTTTTCCCTGAAATACAAGAATAAAAAAGAACTACCGACTTTACAACTATCAATTTGTGCAACACTATTTATAAGATATTTTCCAAATTGTTGGTCAATCAATTGAAACCCTTCCTAGATTAGTTAATCATTAGTAACCAAATAGGCTTTTTTATGGGTAGACGAATTCTAGATGTTGTCATCTCTACCCATGAGATTATATACTCAATGGAGAAAAGTAGGGTACCACGTATAACACTAAAGATTGATCTCTCTAAGACATTTGATTAGGCATGGTGACCCTCTCTCGCCCTACCTTTTTATCATGATTGTTAAAGTTTTAGGTAGAAAATTTATCAATTTGGGTCTATGTGAAAAAATACACATAGTCAAAGTTGCTTCTCCATTCCTCCGTGAATTCTCCAGTGGTTTGTAGATGACACTTTTCCTTTTGAAATATATTTCGTTGTGGAGGCTAAGGAGTATAAATATTTCCTTTTAGACTATGCCAAGATCTTCTACCAATATATCAATTATGAGAAAATAACTATACACTTTTTATACCAATATGGACTTGCAAATTAAGATTAAGGATGTCTACCAATTTGTTGCTCTACCTAGTACTTATTTGGTTCCCCTCATAGCCAAAGAAGCTACCCTTTCTTTTTACAATATAAATTGGAGAGAATCCAAAATAAATCAATAGGTTGGAAGGGTAAACTCTAAAGTAGCGCTAGCAAAATCCAACTACTTCTTGCCTCTCTCTAAGGTGTACCACATATTTTCTATTTTCCTTCAAATTTTCAAGCACCGTGGAAAATAATTTTGAACATATATAATGGACATTACTCTAGATAGATGTTGAAGACGTAAGGAGGATGACCTTGGTCAATTTTGACATAGTTTCTAGGCCCCAAAACCAAGGGGATTAGGAGTGACAAAGTCATCAAACTTGAATAAATCCCTAATTACACAAAGTGATTGAAGTATTGTTCAAGAAAGAGGTGACTAGTGCAATAATATGAAGGTTAGATATTTGAACAAGGTAAGCTTTTATAATAGGTTTATAATAGGAAAGAGCCCACAACACAATAGTAAATTTTGAGCCTCTTATGTGAGAGGTATTAGGTTCAAGTCTACTCAAATTTAACTAGAAATAATAACCACTAATCACAAAAATTAATAATTAACCATGGCTTCAGCCTATTATTGATCCAAAAAAAAAGTAAGCTTTTATAATGCTCTTGAGATAAATGGATTTCAAGTAGGTCTTTTTTATAGAAAAATACATTAAATTGTATAGCTTAAATAGAAAATATCTTTGAAAGGTGAATATACAATACTATGTTGATCATATTCTTGGAAAATCACTAGATTGGAGATAAAGATCTTGTATAAAATTTGAATTTCATATTACCCATGGAAAGAACAAAGAGATCCTTTATTATCTTAAAAAGAGTGCACGACATGAAATTATGACTGGAAAGTGGACCATTAAATATCAATAAGGCAATAATCCACCAAGTGATAGGCTATCCAACCCTAGATCGAGTGAAGAAAATGAGGTGTGCAATAAGAAACATTATTGAAGATCAAACGAAAGCCAAGTGGAATGGCCGAGGAATGTCACTAGATGGTATTGAAGACCCTATTATTAAATTTGGTGTACATGTGATTACACACACGCACTACCAATCAAGTCAATCGAATAGTGGTCCATGCATAGCAATGGACTTAAGTTATAAGATTGTGAAGAAATACCACACTATGATCTTGTCAAGCTACAATTGACACAACTAGTAGAGAATCTTGGAGCAATAAGGAAGGCCAAGAACAAGTCATGTAAGTTTTGGTCACTATTGGTTTGTATATTTTTCAATGTGCAGAATTCATTTCCAACTGTTGGATTTGTAGTGTGGGATAAGACCAAACCTATGACCGAGCAAATAAATGTGTTTATTTAACAAATGGATAAAAATTTTGAAACCATTATGGATGGTTACTTTGAAGAATTTAAAAGAAAAATGAGGAATATATTTGAGGATTCCACAATCATTTGTTGACAATATGAAGATATTTGTTTCATGGTGGACATTGATTACACATACACGCAAATTGTACTACTAAGGGTTACATAATTAAAGTTGGTGCAATATGAAGTGAAAGTAGGCGAGATCACTGCAGTCATTACTACCTTGTTATCTGAAGAGATTGACAAGAATGCCAATGAAAATGATGATGCAGACTAAAGTACCCAAGATAGATAGAAAGAGGAAAAAGATGATTGCTAATCTTAAGGGAAAACTTGGCGAAGGACCCCTGCAGATAAAAAAAGGCAAGGGAGAAGATGAGGAATTAGAAGACGAAGATGAATAATCCAAAGGAAAAGAACTAGTGGTTGCCAAGCCCAAGGCAACAAAAGAAAATAAAATTGTGATAATGGATCCCAAGATAAAGAGGGACTTGAAGAAGAATGTGAAGAATAATGTTACCGCTCTTGCCCTTGAACCTAAAAGAAGGATAGTAACAAGATAGGGATCCAAATAAGCACTACATGTAGCTATTGAAACAAATAAAATCACAACAAAGACATCCAAGCTAAGTAAGGGAAAAGATGCACCCAAAAGGAAGCAAGTTACAAAAGGGACTAAGTAGAGTCCAAAGAAGAAGTTGAGAAGAAAGTTAGCCATCATGCCTAATGATGAAGAACATGAAGGAGATAGAACTGAGTCTGATGATTTGAGTAAGCTTCAAATTATTCTTAGACAACCTCCCATGAATATTGATCGGGTATGTGATAAAATTAGATATTTAGCAGGACTCGCGAGTTTCAAACATATTCATTATGATTCTTTAGATATGGAAAATCAAGAGAATTTTGAAAACGAAATGATAGATATGATGACAAAATTTAAGTATATGCCTATATTGTTAGGAAAAGGCATTCTAGAGGACTTGTACAATAAACTAGATGCAAAATGGAAGTGGGCATTATCTACAGAAAGGAAAATAAGAGAGGCTACTTTAGCCCAAACAATGCTAGACTTAGGGAAGAACCATATGTCTATTGTCTAAGAGATTTTGTGAATAAATTTATGCCCAAGATAAGCGCCTATTCAATTTTGAAGAATAAAGTAGATGATGTTGTATAGGAAAGTGTTTTGATATGGAAAAAGGTGTTTGGGTTGTTATTTCCAATAGTAGCAGAAGAGAAGGAAGACGAAGGGAAAGATGCAATAGAGTTAGACAACTAGGAAGATTATGATGTATTAGACAATTTGGAAGAGACAATCAGTAGAAAGGAAGAGGAGAGTGAAAAAAAAAAGATGTTGTCACCATAGAAGATATTTTTTTATGAGACATAGTAGAACCAAAATGTTTGGACTAAGGAAGCATTGAAAACTGTTGCATTTCAAACCTCAAACACTCCTCTTCCATGCACCAATCCAATGTTAATACAAGTTCAGGACTATCCAAAGATTGGCAGTGCACCAACTATGAACACCCCAACTGATAAATTTCAAAGCACTTCAGTCACAGTTGATGATAAGATTTAGCAAGATGTAAGTGTCGAGGAGAAGAGTAAAGCTACAATTGTGATTAAATATCCACCACCTGTGGCCAATATTTTCATTTACAATGATGAAGGAGAAAAACAAGGTCATGCAAATCTATCTACACAGAATGCCTAAGGACCTCATATTGAGGGAACATAGAAGGTTGAGTGACTAAAGCCTGAGGAGACCGAGAAGTCAAAAGAGCAAGAGACTATCTAAGCCTTAATAAAGTTTATGTGTGTTGTTCTCATCTTTACTAAAGTATCAACTACTAACCTTTTCAATAGGTTATACCTACTTAGAAGGAGATCACTTTTACATGAAAACAAACACCAAGACCAAGTGCTGAAGGGACACAATTGCAAATCACACTACCAAGTGTCAGCACACTAATTTCATAGTTAATAGAGAAGAAGATTGAGTCTCTTGATACTTTAGACAAAGTTATTACACTTCCCAAGTATGACCCTAATACAATGGCACTTGAACAAATAAAAATTTTGCAAGCATTTCTGAGTAGAAAAACCAAGCAAGAACAATTAAGAAGAAAATTCAAGCAAAAGTGAGCATTGCATGATATAAAGGATATTTTTGTAGACTCGTTTGAGATTCATAATGTAAATGAGCAGGAACATATTTTGGAACAATTAGTTCATATTGTTGATAAGGTTAATAATGGGGATATTAAGATCAATGAGAAATTGATGAAATGGTCTAAGAAAAAGTTTGAACACAAAGTCTTGGAGAAAGTCCCAATATAAATTGCAATCAAGCAGGTTGAACTTTCAAACCTTGCAAATACTTTAGAAGGAATTTTGCAAATTATTTACCCTTTGTATATAAAGATTTGTGATTTTGAGTTCTTCACCATAGAGAATCAACAGTCGCTTGATAAATTAAAAGAAGATTTGAAGGTGTGCACACATTCTTTGAGCAAGGATGCAAGTTCAAGCTCTAATCAATTCAATAAATTGACTTTTGCTCAAGGAAGGTTAGGAGAGTTGATGGCTAAAGATGGAAACATTACAACCAAATTGATTTCTATTCAAACCATTTTGCTACCTCTTTTGGAGGTTATGAAGAAGGAATTGTTAGCTGCAAAAGATTTAGTCAAGAGAGATCCACATCTCTCTAATGCAGATAGTCTAGTGGATCTAGCAGATCAACAAGAAATCAAGGTTCAAGTTATAAAAGTTGTGTGATCCAGTTGGAATCATGGACTAGAGGTGATTTTATTGAATCATAAATCATTTTTGGATAAGTACAATTTGACCCGTACAAACCCCAAGCAATAAGTGTCAAAAACATGGGGGAAATAATAATCATGACACATACTACAAGGGGGAAATATGATCTATACAAAGGCAAACAATATGATGACATGTTAGACACTGACACTGGTCAAAGATCAAAGGTAAAAATATTGATTTTTGGAGAGACGTGTACATATGATGTATATAGTGAAGTCTTTTTGGAAACTAAATTATAGTCTAATGGGGAGTGCTATTTTTTAATTTTAAATGGAGTACTAAGTCATCAAAAAGTCCTTTTGCTACTAATATCAAAGCAAGGTATTATTGATCTCTAATCCATGTTTCCAATGTACAACACTTAGTCATTTTCTAGGTAGAGTTGGCCGATCATCACTACGACTGAGACATCCAATGAAAGTTGAGTATTCATGGACTTATTTATATTTCAATACAAGTCAAGCAAGTCTAAGGTTGTCGAGCACCCCATTATGGATTGAGTCATAGTATATGTCGAGTGAGTTAGTTATTATAGAGCATACAAAAGCTGATGGAATCATGAATATCAGTTATAACTAAGCATTGGGATATTCAAGTGCCGAGTTAACCAATTTTAACATATGAGTTTGTGATGGAACAAACACTTATGTAAATCATTTTGGCCAACTTCTATGAGATATTTTTGGATCGTGGAGACAACTAAGGAGGTAACTAGTATAGATATCTTAAATAAATCTATCTAAAGAAATGTTGATAGATATCCCCTACAAAATAATTATAATTTAATTTACTACATCTAAAATTATTTGTACTTTTTTAATCTCCATTTATTTAGGTTTTTACAAACTAAGATTTTTATTTTTATTTCTTAAAAAATGGATGATTTATATCTCCAAATATTATAATTTAAATAGATAGTTTATGTCATAATTATTAAATTGTTTTAAAAGTACATTCTATTTATAATACGATTTAAACTTTTGATATGTAAATGGTTGTCAAATTTAACTTAGAAGAATAAAAGTTAACATTAACATGCTCACACCATCTCACTTCCCCATTCTGCCATTGTAGAATGCCTATCGGCATTAATTATATGTTTTGTCAGAGGACATCAATCCCTAGGAAGGAAAAGAAACCAATTAAAATAATAGAAGGACAAAATCACAAAAGGGAGAACTCTCGATCATTGATCATGATCTAGTTGTCTACTTAAGAAGGGATCAAGCCCTAAATCATGTGGACAATTGTATATGTGCAAGAAGGTCAAGGACAGAGCAAAGAAGGAATATGTTTGATGATTAGAAGCAGAGATCAGATAGAGCAACCTAGAATTGAAGGACAAAACATAGTATATCAAATTAGGAGATCAAACCAATCAAGGAAAGAGAAGATTTTTAATCTAGCAATAGAGTGTTAACCGAAGGATTAGGTATTGAGACATTCTAACAAGTGGATCAAGGTAAATCTCTTTACGGAGTGGTTTTAACAAACCTATTCAAATCTCCTAACAGAGTGCCTACTTAGTTGTAAGTTTAAATCCTTTAATCAAAGTGGATTGAATAATTCTTGTAAGCTCCTAACAAGGTAGACCCCTCACAGGGCAGGTCACCAGAAGTGATCAAACATTGTAGCCTTAACGAGCACATTTTATTGCTGCAATAGTGAAGATTTGTGGGTGTCACCCCCCCACCCTAGATTCACATTCACTTCGAAGGGTTTTAGGTAACCAAATCTTTTTTGTTGTGTTTATATTTATTTTCATGATGATGGATGTGATGAATACTTAAATTTATTTTAGTATTTTAGTTTATGATTATATGGTATATGATCGATATGAGATACACAAATGGTGAATATACTTGTTATGTTTGAAGGAGTTAAAAGTTTGTAGATCTTGACCCACCCTCACCACCCCCAGCCCCCACCCCCTGCCCCTTCAGTATCTTACTTTCCAATAAGACTTCCAACAAATGTTTTAACCAATAATTAATAATCTCTTGTGACAAAATTCCACTATATATAGTATTATACCATAACCTTAGCCTAGCCAACCCAAAAAAATATTTAAAAAACTATTTATTTTAATATTTTTATGAGAAAGAGGGGTATGTAATTTTTTTAAACTATTTTATTTAATAAAAACTTATAAAATATATTGTATAATTGAAAAAAAAACATAATATATATTATTTAATATAATATAATTAATAATAACATGAATTTCTTCATATACATTTATTTCTTCTATCTATCTATGTAATAATACTTTTCTTTAATTAACATTAAAATATTTTGGACTATTAATATTAAAATTTTGGACGGCATTTAAAATTAAAAGAAATATAAATAATAATAAAAATTCATGATAAAACAATCTATATTAAGATCAATATTATAATTATTATTAATTTAATTAAATATTTATAATATTTAATAATTAAAAAGATTAGTAAAATATAAATCAATAATTATAATCAAACAAAGATGTTAGAGAATGTATTATATTCATATATCAGTTTTAAAGCTTATAATATTTAAGGGGCAATGTAATTACCATAGTTTTCTAAGGGGAGTAGGTGAGAGGGTCCAATACATGTTTACTCTAATTTAAGATTTTCAAAATTTTATTTAGAAATTTTAAATTACTTTCAATTCTTTATATCATCTTACTAGTCAAGTCTCCTACGTAACAACAAAGTTTCAAGTTTGCATGGTAAAATATAATGCCACATTAGTGTGTTCTTTTAAGGTGTTCAAAATGGTAAATAAAAGGGATAGGATCAATAATTCATTCTTAATGGTGCATTGATGTGGCACTATATAAGTGGTTATTTTTCAAAATTTAGAGGCATCATTTTTAGAATATGCATTGATGAGACATTTATACTACATTGTAATAAGTATATCTTGTTCACCTTCAATTGGCTCCTCCTCTCCCCTACGACAAGACCAAAAAAATTAGCTCAACAAGAATCCAAAATAAATAGAGTACTCCCCAATTCAAGAGTACTAGAGTTTGTAATTTGGAATTATCTAATAGAAAATCGATTAACACCTCATACAAAATGATTCAAGCATTTATATAAGTGAAACCATCAAAATACAATATATTCATATAAAGATTAAGAATGATAAACGTAAAATAAAATATATGTCTTAATAATTCATATTAATTTTAATTCTTAAAAATTAAATCCCATTTAATTCAATAAGAATATTCCTATTTTCATATGTGAATATTAGAAGTGCATTGAAATCATAGGTCTTAATTTTTCTACATGTTTAATTTTTCTTTTGCCATACTCTATTGGTATTTGAGAAAGGTATTTTATATTTCAAAAAATATATTGTCAATATCCTTGGGAAAGAAACATATAGCCAAGCTGGTTCATTTTGATGTTTTAATTCCCACTTCATTGAGTTCTAGTGATGAGAAATTTACCTTAAGGAATGATCAAAGGCTTGTCTCTCTTCACCATTTTTTTAGATTTTGTACTTGTTTTGATATCATGTTTCTCATTATAATAGTAATTAGTAATTCAATTTTCAAAACTAAAATGTTTGTTTTCATTGGTTTAATGTTCAAATATTTAATATTTTCATTTTTTAATTTTACTCCTTATATGCTACATATAATTTCATAACTAACATTTTAAATATTATAAGTATAGTTTGTAGTATATACAACACCACTTTTTCCATAGTCTCTCACTATCCATGTATCCCTAAATTGAAGCTCTTTTTCCATTCTCAAAATAGATCCCATCGTCCCCTCATTCCCGCACCTGAAAGCTTGTGTTACACTGGTCTATTCTGACTTCTTTAATGGAATCACTTGTATACTTTGTGGCAGATTGATTTAGAAGTATGGATGAATGACCTATTTAGGCGTGAAAATGGCGCCAATAAATTTAACTATGTAAACTAGATAAGAGGAATTCATTAGTTCAAGAATTTCACCCTAAACCATTCAATACAACAGAAAAGGGGCTTCCAAACATAACTCTCAATATAACTAAAGTTAGATTCGCAAAAAACAAATAGGATGAAGGGATACTAATTCTAAACCAAAACTATACTAAGGATGTATACAAGAAAATCACCTTTCATACAATGTTCGTTAACTTTAAATGTGCAATATGAATGTAAATTGAACTAATTGATTAAATGAAAAAGATGAAATAGGTCTAGAAGCTATATGTATGCAATCGGTCTAATTAAAATATGAAAATCATACCTATGATATGAGGTGAAAATGGGAGATAAATACAACCTCAAAATGTGCAAGGAAAAGTGATTTTCTAATCCAAAAATTATGGATATTTGACTACTGCAGAAAATATGACTACAAATTTGTGATCAAAACATAAGACAAAGAAAACCCTAAAAGTCCTAGATCTTCAGGTACAAGTAGATTTGGGTGACATCTATTAAGAGGTTTATTGGATGATGAACATGTTCCTAGAACACAAAATAAATTGACCTAGAATTTTTTCTGAAACCCTTATAGTTAATAGTTTTGGATATGAATTCACATTTCTGATAACATGTTCCTCTACGCAAGAAAAAATAATTTTATTGGGGGAGGGTTTCCTTGGTCAAACACTCATTTAGGAATTAACCTTAAAATAAATAAGTATTTAAAAATGTTTGAAGAAGTAAGACAAATGTAAACATTCACCTTACATGATGAAACCTTATCAATAAGGATTTTGCAATGCTTGAATGTTATTGATGTTGAATCTTCAATTAAGAATCCACAAATTTAGTGGATTTAATACCAAATCATGGAGCCATAGATATAGATGTGCACAAAGGAGGAAGAAGAAAATGAATGCCACAATATAGATCTTCTTCCTTGATGGCAAGCAAAATGCTAGATCTTGAATAAGAAATTCTCACAAAGGATCCATGAATATTGAGAATGCCTTGAATGCTTGATGAATTGTCTTAAATATCCTTTAAATCTACTAGACCAAGTTTCCTTAAGTGTGGATGTGGTTTCTTCTTAATGTCTAGTAATTATGAAAATTGTGTACCCAATCTTCTTTTTATACTAGTTTTTGGGCTCGAAAATAAAGCAAATCAACAGGGTCACCTTATTTTCAAATTTGAATCCCCATGATAAAAATAGCCCTCAAACCAAAACTGCTCGAATTATAGGTCGACCTAGTCAACCTATACCGATATAGGTCATTCGGGAACTATATAGATGGAATTGGAAAACAAGGAATTGAGTAGGAGAAAAGACAAATTAAGCATAGAAGCATTCATGATCCACAAAATAACTAAAGGGTGAGAGCTAAAAGGTCTTGCATGATGGGTGCTTCCATTTTAAGATGATACATTTAGCCTCCATTTTAGTGGGAGTATGAGCTAGCTCATACTCAAAGTAAATTAGATCAAAAGAAAGAGTTTATTTATCATGACTAAGGAGATGGAGAAATCACCAAGATACCAAAAAAACTTGAGTCTTAATCATATCCAAAACCATAACAAGAGAGATTTTTTTATAAGGAAAAAGTGTAGTCAACTCACCCAATAAGTTTTTTGCTCCTTTTTGTGAACTACATGAAGATATGCTTAGCAATTAAATATTATATTTAATAGTCTAGTTGTACACTAGAAATGTGCACAACTCTAAACCCTTCTATCCAAGCGATCCCATGAATTGGAATGTCTGAATGTTGGCTTGGGGCTCCCTATCCATGGAGTGCAAAGGAATGTTTTAAGCAATAGGAATAGCTCTCAACTAAACCTTAGAGACACAACCTTTGCTAATAAACCATGCAATGGGAGGTTCTTGAGACAACAAAAAGATTGAAAGTGTCCAAAAGAACTCTCAACCATGCAATGCAAGAATGAACTAAGCTAGAATGATATGCACAATGCAACTAGATTAATCAAAATGGTAGTATTACAACAACCATTCCAGTCAAAGCCATGAATAATTGATATTTGAGGAAATTTGTGAATAGTTGATGAAAAAATAAAGTAAATAAATATAAACAGAAGCATAACAGAGAAGATTTGGAGAAGGAAATATTTTTATTGATTTTTCAGCATAAACCTATGTTACTATATATAGAGGGCTTTCATTGTTCCTATGCTAACAAAATTCTCTAGATTGTAGATCAAGACTAATTGTTAATTAACTACCTTCCATCTACATGGGCAAAGAAAAAGTTGTAGAGGAAGTAGTCTACTTGATTCCCTTTGACATCACTAATAGTTTTATTTAATCATTGGCTGGAAAAAGGAATAGCTTGACACCCAAATATGAGTTCAACTGTAACAAACTTATAATGTTGAAGCATGGGTTCTTCCAACACCCCCCTCAATTTCTACCACTAATGCTTCTTTATGTGGGAGAAATTATTACAAGAATGAACTCAAACATCAACCTCTACGAGACATAGCATGGTTCTAAGTTTGATAAATTTGACACTTGATAATGCTTTGGTAAATATATTTGCAATTTGATTTTTAGTGCTACTAAAGTGTAGGTCCACTACTTCACTCTCAATTAAGTCACAGACAAAGTGATGATGAAATTCAATTGGCTTGGTCCTAGCATGATATACATGATTTTTTTCAAGCTTGATAGTGCTTTGATTGTCATAGAATATGGTAGTTGGATGATTTTGTTAATGATGTGTCTCTTCAAGTAGTTTTCTAAATCATATTGCTTCTTGAGATGTCTTTTATGTGCCAATATATTTTGCCTACGTTGATGATAGTGACATTGTTGATTATTTCTTGTTGCTCCAAGAAATTGGTCCTAATCCAAGGTGAAATATATAACCTGAAGTTGATTTTCTATCATCAATATCACCTACATAATCAAAATTTGTATATCTTACTAGAGTAGATTATCCTCCATATTTATATTAAATGCCAAGCTTGTAAGTGCCTTTAATGTACCTCAAAATCATGTTAGCATCTTTGTAGTGATCAAAATGTAGATTTTCCATGTACCTGGATAGATCAACAACAACATATACAATATATGGTCTAGTTATGGTAAGATGTTAAAGGCTTCCAACAAGTTCCATATATAATTTTCCATCCACCTTTTGATTAGAATGAGTACTTCACTTTAAT
Source organism: Cupressus sempervirens (assembly GCA_028749045.1). Classification (NCBI taxonomy): domain Eukaryota; kingdom Viridiplantae; phylum Streptophyta; class Pinopsida; order Cupressales; family Cupressaceae; genus Cupressus; species Cupressus sempervirens. The sequence goes on from CM053786.1 coordinate 485,021,396, forward strand.
CCCACTTCACATGGTGCATTGGATGGTTTACAATCACTCATATTAAAAAAATTCAATACATCAAGAGCATATTTATTTTGAGAAAGCATGATCCTTCCTTCTTCTTTCCAAACTTGCATGCCCGAGAAATAGTGCATTAATCCTAAATTAGTAGTCTCAAAAGTTAGCTTGAGTTTTTTTTGGTGCTCTTAATACATTGTGTGGAATCTCTTGTAATGATTAGATCATACACATATAAAATAATAATAACAATTTCATCATCAATATGCTTTACATACACATCTGGATCAACTTTGCTTCTTTCAAATTCATCTTTTATAAATAATTCACTCATTTTGGAGTACTATGCCCTTGGAGCATGTTTAAGACCATATAATGATTTTCTCAATCTACATACTAGATGTTCTTCACCATCTTTATCAAACCCTAGTGGTTTTTGCATGAATTTCTTCTTTTAAATCACCATATAGAAATGCACTTTTTACGTCCATTTGAAAAAATTTCCATCCAAATTTTGTTGCCAAATAAATAATTGTACAAATGTAAGTCATTTTAGCAACTAGGGTAAATGTTTCAGCATTTTCAATACCTTCTTCTTGTGAGAAACCACGAGCCACTAACCTGGCCTTGTATCTTTCAACAACTCAATGTGATATGAACTTATCTTTGTAGGTCTATTTGCAACTAACCACATTCTTTCCTTCTGGAAGTGTTGTCAATTCCCAAGTTGTGTTCTTGATCAAGGAGTTTTACTCTTCTTGCATAGCTTCTTCCCATTCATCTTTTCCTTTGTTCCTCAAATGTGCTTGAAGTTTCAACCTACATCACCTTAGCCATAAGAACATAGTTAGCAAAAATCTTAGGGCCTTCTTCATAGACTTCTTGAATGCTTCTAGCCTTCCTTATATCCTTATCATCACTGCTACTTGAACCTCCAACTGTGAGGCCTCACCCTAGCCCATCATAGCATATCATAGCACTTTATTTGCATTTCAGATACTTTATATTTTGAGACGTTGTTATATGTTGGACTATTTTGGATTGTTACCCAGACTATTTAATACTATGGGACACTTTATTTTATGGTAATTATTTATGATGTTAGAACTTATTGGTGATGTTTGATGATTATTTACATTCATGTACTTGGTTGGTTATTTTGTTAATGACTAGGAAATTATGTTTGAATGCAAAATTTAGATGGATTTTATATTTGGAAATCATGAAATGTTGGAAATGGTCATATCATGTTTACTTTGATAATGTTAGTATTATATAAGCACAATGGTTTAGAAATGGAAAACTATTATTTAAAATTTGATTGAGAAATGCTTTATGTTTTGATTCATTATGAATATAGAATTGATTAAGGATTTATATATGCATATGATTTATTTATCTTGGACTACTAATATGTGGTTTGAGTGTGTAGGAAATAACCATGGTACAAATTATTGCCTACAAATTTCAATTACTTTAAATCATTAATTACAATTACTTTCAGTTACAAAAATGTCATGCCTAAATTTTATGGTATTTATCTATTTATTTATCTTGGACTACTAATATGTCATTCCTAATTTTTGTATCAAAGCCTAGGTTGGGAAAATTTTGGGACAAAGTGGATTCATATTAAGTGTAGAAATATAACATTCTTAATATTTCATTATCTTTATTTTCAAGTTTTTTTATAAAAATATTCTACATCACTTTCATATTGAAATATTTAACTCATTAGTAATGATGAAAAAAGAAAAAGAAAAAGAAAAATTTATTAAGCATGTGAAAACTTAGATTAGTTAGTTACATGATTCTATCCTTTGTATAGAAATAAGAAATAATCCTATGTTAGAAAAAAAATACAAAGATTACAAATATTATTAAATTCAATTCTAAAATAACTCCAAGTCTTTATAGATATTATAGAAAGTTGAGTAAAAGTGCAAATAAAAATAATGTGCACTCTCTCATCGTCTACATTTAGTAAATAATAATTTACCTTTTAAAAGAATCAATCTAGCCTATAATCTAGGTAAGGAACTCCCAAAATCCTGCATAATAAAGGATCAAGGAATATAAAACATTTAATTAAGCCGATAGGCTTATCCTTTGGAGGGAACCTCTTACTATAAATGCAATTCAGTGTCTCACGCTCAAACCATGTCTTACTTCTAAACTGGTGGTATTTTTTTATCTAATGAGGTTTTTGCCTTGCTGGTTCTTTTGACTTGTTCAGCTAATATTTTTTTGTTTGACAAAATCGTCGGTTCTATCCTTGTTGTTCCACCTTCACTAGAAAAAATTGTCAAATAGTATAAAACACATCTATTCTACCATGTGACGTGGCATTTATTGTTCTCTTAGTTTCTTTTGAGTTATTCTATTTTCATTCGTGTCCTCCAAATAATTATTCCTTCTCTCCTTGCCTTTACGTGCTCCTTTGATCTTTATATTCTTTTGACTTCAAATTTGGCCAATTGTTTATATGAATGATTAAGATTGACAAAATGTTTGTGAGCTTAAGTGGAATATTTTTGGAGCTTTGTTGAAAATTTAATTAGAACATTTCAAGATGGTTTATGACGATTGATTAAATTAATTTTAAAAAATTAAAAATCTTATTTCAAATATAAAATTAAAAATTATAGTAAAAATAATGACTACTAGTCAAGAAAAATATTTTTAAATATTTTTAAAAAAATTAATTTTATAATCTAATTTAATTTTTTATATGAGCAATTCAAATATTTTTAATAATTTAATTTAAACTAGAGAATTGCTATTATTCTAATAAAATTTTAAATAATATTTACATAACTTAATATGCATTCATTATTTAAAATTTATTCCAAACAAAAATATACTATTTCCAACCTACTTATTATTATTAGATTTGAAATCATGCTTTTAATAATTTATAAAATTATCATACCAATTTTTTTTTAATTTCAATACTCTAGAATAAATGTTTACTTAAAATTTAATTGAATTGAAATGTTTTTTTTCTTCTGAAAACTAAAATATTTCAAACTATATATACTATTGAAAGCTTTTAACAAAAAAATAAAACTCGTGTAACTTATCTTTTATTTTTTATACGATTATTAATAGAAATATTCTCCAGAATTGAAAAATAAATTTTAAATTTTAATAATGAAAAATAATATGTATTTTTTAACTTATAAAAGATTAAATAAATAATTTATTGAAATTAATACTAGTCTCCACTAAACTTTTAAATACAAATTTAAATTAATTTAATATATTAATGATTTAAGGTGACTTATTTAGAAAAGCATTTGAAATATTTCATTGCTTAAGTCTATGTTTGGACAAATACAAAGAGAAAATTATTATAAAAGTTCATAATAAATACTATTAACCAACATAAAAGCTCACTCTCAATACTTTATAAGAATAAATATTATATAATAAAAATGTTCTACACAATTGGAAAATTAATTTTAACATAAAAATTTATAAAGCTAAAAAGATAAAAGGAATCGAAAACAATATAGTTTCATCCATAATGATCGAATAAATAAATATGTGTTCTTTAAAACATGTTTTATTGGAAAATTATTCAACAATATAGTTACAAGATTTACCAAACTCAATGGTGGTTCTAACTTTCTACTTAGTGGAGGGTAAGGTGGCATCCCTTGTAGGGTTTTTGGTGTTGCCCCATCATGAGCCTATCTCAACATGGCAACAAGCTTAATTGAAGGCTTTTGAAGCCATAGGGACAAACATTATGCAAGTCATTATTACACCATTTACTTGTTTATCTTCTATCATTTTTATTGTTATCAATGATTTGGAGTCACACTTGTTACTTCATCGTAGGATGAAAAGTAAAAAAGTAACCCTAAACTTTAAAAGTCTTCACACTAATGATGAATCATGAAATATATCTCCAAATATTGCTAATAAAATTATTTTACACAATCATATCCATAAGTTAATCAATATTATTAAAATGAAAAATATTGTGAATAAATTTATTTTACACAATCACATCCATAACTTAATCAAGGAAACTACAATGGGCTTTACACTGCTTCAAAAACATGTCAAAAACACACCTAAAATGTAAAAGTTAATCAAATCAACAATACACAGTTTGTGAAAATGATAACTTGGGAAGCTTAAAATATAAGTGTTGTGAAAATCTCATAGGTAGAGATAACTTGAGGAGTTGAAAAATACCTTTGTTGTGAAGCACTTTCAGACCACCCTGGCCATTATTGTTTTATGACTAAAAATCCCTTAAATCATAAGAAAAATATGTTGAACCCTTTAGTGATTATGCAATTTTGAAGACAATGATAATATTCATAAAGATACTCTATCGACTTATCCCTTGAACCTCTTATAGGTGTAAGTGCTAGTATTTAAACAATAACCACTTCTCTGATGACTAGTCTCACACCATCTATTAATCCAAGCCAAAATAAAATCTAGTAAACCTAACTTTATCATTGTAATGTTTGAATACCACACCTTGTATCTTCCTTACTTGTCGCATGTGTCTTTTGAATTATGCAGATCCCAAGCATGAGGTAATTTTTTTTAAATCAAACATATTGTGTGAATTATCCTTGGAAGAAATAATCGTGGTGGGCCCATGATCTCCACGCCTTTCCTTTTGCATGTGGTGTGAATTTCTATGTTAGTTTCCTTCAAAGCAAGTTCAAATTAAATTGTAAAATGTTAGGGGGATATTAGGTGACCCCACCCCCTTGCAAACTTCCCATCGGCGATGAGTGAGCATGTTCTTAAAAAAATTCAAAACTATAAGTTAACTATGAAGATAATTAACTAGAGTTCTAGATATTTCTATTGTGATCCAACATTTAGAATCAAAGCTATGATTCATTTATCGAAAATGGTAATGACTCATTAAAACCAAAAAACAAGAGCTCTGAAAGAGCTAGAGTTCCTACCTTTTGAAATAAAATAAAAAGATTATTTTTTATTTCTTTGGTTAAAGCATAGTGATTAAATAGGAAAGAGCAAGAAAGGCAATAACAAGATTTGTCATGCAAGCATCAAAGTCATTTGCAAATATATGAATGCATTAGGTTCTAGTTGACAATTATGTTAGCAAATATTTTCTATGAGTTTTCTTGATTGATTGCAAATGATATAAATATGAAATGTTAGATAGATTATTCATATTTTAATTAGAAAATTGGAGATCCAAGAAGATTGCATTTCATAATTTCTTAGGATATTGTTTAATAAAATTATAGTTTTAGGAGATTGTTTAATAAAAATATAATTTTTTTCTAGCAAGAAAATATTTTAAATTGAATAGTTTGTAAAATTTTTAAGGTAATTGCTAATTATATAAAATGAATAAAATTTATTTTATTTGTAAAATTGTTAATAATTTGCATTGAAGACATGAAAATTAGAATAGAAAGATAACATTTATATGTCTAAAAATAAAGAATACACCATATCTAGATTTTAGTTTTAATATCTACAATTTGATTTCAAACTTATACTACAATAAAGTAAAAAATATTTCATTTTATTTTAGAATCTAAAATAATTTATATAAAAAGTCATGATTATTCACTTTAAAAAAATCTAAAAATAAATAAATTTTAATAAAAAATTCATTCCCAACTTGACTCTTTTGGAGAGAAATACAAATAGGCTTAGTGCACAATACAATTATAAAAGAGCTAAAAATATGAGCTAAGAATACAAGATTAAAGCCACATCGATCATCTTCATGACATGTTTAATGGAAAATAAAATAAAAATTCCTAAAAAAGGGTGTCAAAATTTAAAAATCATTTTCAATTCTTGAAAAATGAACCAATCATACTCAAGCAAATGATAAAACTAATTTCATCAATGTCTTTATCAATTTGAATGCATAAAAGTAAAATTATTAATATGTCAATACATTTCATTTCGAGTTGCATGAGCATAATCTAGAAAAAACTTTTGTCATTCAACACAACATATTGTAAACCAATTTCAGAAACGTCTAGTAGTTTCCTAATTGTTATCGTATACTATTCCATTAATTTTTTTCCTAACCTTTGAATTTGGAATATGGAGAATTAGACTAGATATAGAACTTTGCTAGGAAATTTTCTTACAATCTTGACTCAATTCTGTAGATGGCAATGTTGTTATGTTTTAGATTAAGGTAAAAGCAGGTTTTGAAGGGGCCTCGAAACCCATTACATCAAAGAGAAAGATAAACCATTAAGCACAACTAGGTTTTAAAAGGACCTGAAACCAGCAGATATGACCAGTAAAAATAACTGAAAACTCTGGAATCTGAAAGGACAATCAGACTGGAGCAAAGTAGCCAGGAAGGCTATCCAAACCAGATACCAGAAAACCAGAGACAAGACCATAACACCAACCCAGAAAAACCAGTCAGCATAAGGGAATCGTTGTTATGTTGTTATGTTGCTACCACTAGCAGTTGTTGATATTAGAGTTGCTCCATCATATCTAGGTAAGTTAGGTTGACTCCAATCTTTAAGTTTCAAAAACACTTTCTTAGTTAGGGGAATTCCTGATGCCATTGAGAACTGCACTAGTTAAACAATAGTTAGTCTCCCAAACAATAAACTAACAATCCATGTTGTTTTTCCTCTCAGAGGCTATACAAGACTAATTGTACTTAACATGTTCAATAATCCTCTACAATGTATGATTCCTACCAATATTTCTCAGCTACTCAACTTGGAACAAATTCTAAACCTGTCAAAGAATGGGTTGAAGGGGGAAATCCGAGCTGAGTTAGGTTGGTTTAGTTTGCTATTTAGTCTTCTTTCCTCCAACTTGTTGAGTGGACAAATACCTTTTGAGCTTGGTAATATGATAGAGTTGAGGTATCTACGTTTTTTTTTGCAGTTAGCTAGAAGGCCATACTCCTCAGATGGGAGTTTTGGCAAGTTTCAATTGGTCTAGCTTTGAGGGCAACGATAAGCTTTGTGGTGTGAATGACTCCAGACCCTACTTTGTTGTAGCATGTTCTCATCAACATAGACAAAATATTGTAATGGTTGCCTCTATAGTTTCAGTCTTTGTCTTTCTTTCTATGCTACCATTAACAATTATTGATGAACTCCAGAATTACTCTCTTGACATTCTTGGCAAGCTCGCTTAGTTTGGAGAGATCATCATCAATTGGTCTTTTGTAGGCCCCTTGATTGTCACTGATAGAAAATCTAGGAATGTTAATATATTTGTAGATGTTAAAGTTCTCCTATCAGGAGTTGTCCTCTTTAACATGAGATTCAATAGTACTAATTGACTGGGAAAGTGGAAATCGACCTCTAGTGCAAACAATGGCTTTATTTCCCCCAATTGGTACCACAAATTATGTTGCTTAGATGTGACAAGGGTTACAGTGTTCTTCAAACGTAATTGATGGTGTTTTTGCACAGAGTGATTTTTGATTACAAGTTCTATGCATACTACTTCTGAACAGATTTTCTTTCGAGCCTAGATAGGCATGGGGCAATTGCGTGAGAGGAAGGAACAAAGAAGAATCATGATTTCTTCTAGGAAGGCATACCAGACAACTTACATTTCATTCCAGAAATTTGGAAGAAAGGTCTAGAATTTAATTTTTAGAAATTTTGTTATCAAAAATTCAATTTTACTCGTAGGAAAATGAAGGTCAATCAATCAAAATTAAGGAATTAATGTGCAAAAATTAATTTAAAAATAAATCATTTTTTAACTTTAAGGGTAAAGTAATTTTAGGTATAGAAATTAATCAGTGGACCACAAGTGAAAACATTAGTTCCCTGCCTTATATATAAGGCAGGCACTAAAAGACATATACAGTTAGCCAAGGCATCGATTTTCTTCTATAGAAAACCAAATACATCTTAAAAGTTAAATATCATTGATGCACTACAGAATACCAGAGATACAAAAAAATTTTAAAACATGATATTGTCAAACCCTACACCATACCTCTATTGCTAAGAGTTTTAAAATAGTTTTTGAGAAAATCTTTCCATTCTCCCTTCATAGTTCTTGGACTTTGTTAACATCGGGCTTATATCAAAGTTACTTCATCATTCTTTGATTTCAAATTGACTCTAGAAACTATCCAAGCCACTTAAATTATTTAAATCTTCTATACAAATTCGATGGTGCAGAATTATAGTTGAGAAAGGCTTGGTGAGTTGTGGTTGGATGTCAGGAGGCTGAAAATAATTATTTAATATCCTTTGCAATGTATGATAATAGAGGTGATGTCCTTTATCTTCATGCTCTCCACCTTGAGAATCATGTGTTGTGTACTTTGATTGTGCAATCACAATGCTTTGGCACCTCGTGCAAGGTCTATGGACCAAGTCATTCTATATTTGTAATGGTTTTCATACACAGTTTGTAGCATTAAAAGGGGTGTAGATGGGATTCATTGATGAATTAGCAAGCAAACATGTCCTCAATTTGGCTCATGGTAAATAAAAAATAAATAATAATAATAAAATTTGGGGGCCAAAATCCATGTCGCACCACAAAACTAGCACGTATAAAGAAAAAATTTAAACTGTTTTTATTTATTTTTATTTTTAAAACATGACTAAACAATAGACAATATGTTATGTTATCTAACATATCATATTTTATTTAATATATTACAATTTGAAAGTATTTAAGGTTTATCAAAAAGCATTAATTTAACAATTATTAATTATAATATGTGATATTATAAAACGCATTACATATTATTATGATTTGAATAATAATAATAAATATCTTGATAACAAATATTTAATTTATTAAGTATAACTACATATAAGCATTATAGTAATAAATTTATAGAATTATATAATTAGATTTTATTTCTAAATGTGGTAAAATGTAGTGTTTGAATAACACAATAATAAAGTTATAACATTATATTGTAATATAAAATATGATTTAGAATTTCCAATAAAATTCATGTAAGGGACTTTGAACTTCAAAAAAATGTATATAAATTTTTTTATTAAAAATAAATTAAAAAAACTTTCATCTTTAAGGATACAAGGAAATCTTAAAGAAATTATGAGTTAGGCTCCAATTGTTGGAAATATAAGGTAGGCTAGGTTATTTAGAGGGGAGGGGTGGATTAGGAACTAATAAAACTTTATCTTATTTCACTAATTAATCTTTCATATATTATTTTGATCTAATTGCATGCACGAAAGAATGAAACATTCATAACACTTTGACACAAGATATGGTGACCCAGAAACCTTCCAAATTATAGAAAGTAAAACTAGGGTGGGGATGATGCCCACAATATTGAAGTATAAAGTTAACCTATTAAAGTTTACAATTGACCACTTATGGTGATCTACCCTATTAGGAGCAATAAGGACTGTTAGGTCCAACCTATTAAAGGATTTATAAACATACACTGAAGTATGCACTCTATTAGCAGTTGTAGCAAAATACTGTTAAGTCTACCCCGTTAAAGGATTTGACTGATGCACCTATTAGGATGACTCAGAAGTTGATCTTTGATTTGCTGAATGAGATTCCTTGTATTATAATGATCATCTAACTATGATAGATAAATATTTGTTGTCCCTTATACTGCTTGTAGCATTCTTCAATTTGCACTCATACACTCCTTATTCTTCTTCACATACTTATTTGGATATGATACAATGCATTACATATCTACCAATCTAATTCATTACCTTCTGAAGTCAACTACAATAGCAATTTCATCATAATTCACAAAGTCGGCCCAAGTGTTGTGACTCAGGCTCTGAAGACAAACTCGATGATGTTTTGATACACTACAAACACTATCAACACTCAAAAAACTCTGGCACTTGCTTGAAGTTGAAGCTTGGTCCATACTAATCACTCTCAAGTAGCTCGAACTCAGTCAGCATGATGTAACTTGGTGAATAGTGAGAAACTCAATAGCTGTTGCATTACTCGGTTGACACTGCATGATTCAGTCAACACTAGATTCACTAAATTAACATTGCAAGCTCAGTAGACACTATAGAGCTTGGTTAACACTGCAGAGCTTGATTAACAATGGAGTCTTCCTCATATCCACTGGATAGCTTGGTAGACATTGCTACGCTCGAGCTCTACTAAAACTGTCTCTGATGCTCGATAGATACTGTGTAGTTCGGCATGAACTACAAACTATATGTTTAGCTCGATAGCAACTAAGACACGTAGTTAACACTATTGGATAAATGATAAGCTCGGTGGCAACTATAGAGCTTGGTAGCCATGTAACCATTTGACTAAGTGTTGAGTCATTGATAGAAAAATTGACCTTAATGTCAACAATCTCCCCTTTTGGCATCAGTGAAAAAAATACTTATTAAACCAAAAAAATTGAATACTCAGAATTACAAGTCAAAAATTTTTTTTTATCACCATACTGTGTCTTCAACTCAGTTTTGACTTCCTATTGTTGTAGCTTGGTAAAATACTCTGTTTTTATTATTTTTCAAAAATTGTTTTTGTAAACATATTTTAAAGATATTTTCTTATTATCTGTACATGTATCCACATATTACTATATTGCTCCCCCATACATATATCTCTCCTATATACATACATCTGGAGTATAGTGATCTTCTCCCCTTTTATCACTACCATTCTATACATGTAATCTTCTCTATACATATATATACACTTTTCCCCCTTTGCCAATAGTATTCTCCCCCCTTTTGAGATAAATGTCAAAGGTGTATAATATCTACAAGTTAATATCAAAATGTGACAACAAATTAGCATGTACCTTCATAATTAGTACCATGGTCTTGTCCCAATTTTCTTGCAATACCTTACTTGCATGTAAGGCTATCTATACTTCTACGGACAGTTCCATCATGTGGTTAGCTATGGAGAAGTTATTATCATGGATGAGAGTCTTTGCATGTGCAGTGTGCTTTTGCAGTGCACCCATGTTTGGAAGAATCATAACTTGAATTTTTGCAAGTGTGGCCCTAATTTTGGCTTCTTCCCTCAATAATTATTGTTGAAGATTTTCCAGATATATGATCCTTGTAAAGTGTGCAGAACTATAACTCGGATCAAGTGACAGCTAGTGTGCACTTTCCTTCATATCCTCATCTATCTTGGACAATTTATCCTTGATCTCCTTTGTGAAGATAGATGTGTCACTCAGTTTGACAAACAATGAAACAACATTATTTACAAATGTTTCCAGTGTAGCGAGAATGTTAGACAAGTCTACTTGATCTATTGCAATCTTTAGTGAAACTTGCTCTAACACTTTATTTTTAAATTTTCTTTCAGCTCTTTGCACCAGTTGTTCTTGTTCATTCAAATCTTCATTATACTTGTCGATAATTTTAGCTAGTTGATCCAGAATAGGTTGTTTGCTATCAACTTCAATACTCAGAGCATCAATAAATATGCTCTTTATGTCCTTAAGGACTTGATTTTTCTTCTTCTTCTTCTTCTCTTCTGTAAGCTTTTTTTGCTTAACCCTTTTCTTCAAGAGTTCTCCCAGGGTTTACATTTGATTAGGAGTGAGGATAGAGATATCCCAATTTGGAATAACAATGTCCTCATCCAGATCAATTTCTCCTTCTTCTTCTTTACCCTTATTGAGAACTTTAGTGCTCGGTTGAAACTGATTCTCAATTGTCATTGCACTAGCTATGGATACACTCGATATTGAAACAATTGTAGAAATAGATGGAATAACAATAAATGTAGAAATGGCACTAACAATGGGAATACCTTGTTGTGCTTAGTCAAGCCTGATGTTGGAAGAACTTGTTTCTTGACAGATGAAGTGTTGGCCACTTCAGTCAATGTGACACTCAGTAATAGAGATCCAAAGATTGACTGTGTGCTTGGTGTAGTTTTTTTTACCTCAACCAACTTGGTAGAACCCTTCTCTTAGCTTGATTGCACTAAGGCTTTTCTTGGAGAGTAAATGAAGTCATCATAACTAATGTTGCAATCTTCTCTACATCAATTTTTTCAATACTCTATATTTCTAGAAGAATTTCCTCAATGACTTCCTAACCTTCCTCCTCATCATCAAGATCAATATCATCCATCTCATCATTTTTTATTTCTACTTCTTCTTTTGCATCCTCATCTTCACCATCCTTGTCATCAACATGCACCACAAAATCACTGGGTTTGTGCAACCCATAGATGTTCTTCCATGTGGTAGAAGTATACTACACCACAGATTCAATGTCTTTAAGAAGTATCAGACATGTGTTGAATTTGAGAGTGACCTTCTTCTCATTCCACTTCAAGGATTCCTTCACCTCCTTTTCACTGAGACTCAACATAAGTTGTTTCAAAGTTTGTTCCAAAATAGTTTAGATAAATGCACTCACAACAAATTTTCAATTTCTATATTCCATGAAATGAAATCCTTTGAGATAGTAAGTCAAGTATCATTAGAGGCATCATTGATAATTCAATGGAGGTCATCATGAACTCAGCTCCACTCTTATACACTAGATGCATGACTGTCAATGATTCTAAGTTTTGCATGAATTTCTTGCACGTGGGTTGTTCATAGAGAGAAATTTGTCACAAATTGTTGAGTGAACTTTTATATTTCCAATTGTGATTGTTAAAAAAAATTGATCGCCCTCAAAAATTCTATTTTATTGCAAATATCTTGCAATCAATGGATCCAATTGATTGACGCTTCTTTAAAGATTTTTGTCAAACTGTTCACATGTTTGTTTGATATTCTTTTTCACGTTGTAGGTAGAGAAATGAATGTCCATTGTAAGGTTTTGATTCTAAGATTTACATTTCTTTAAGGTACAACACTATTTGACTTGATTAAGCTAGCCACTCTTAAACATTACATACTACTGGGAAAATTAAGTTTGAAAAAATAAGTCAATTTCAACTATTTAACACTTTGAGCTTAGAAATGAAGCTTAAGTGTGTGATGTTTAAGAAGTTTGGAGTAATCTTGTAGGAGAATATCTAACTGTGATCTTTGACAAGATCTTCCTTTGAAAGCTTTCATGAATGTCCATAACCAGTCCCATGTTATCCCTAAGGTCAAACTGACTGTAATATACAAATCCCACACACCCCTTATACATTCCAAGGGGAATGTACCAACTAGTGGTACAATAGATTATAAACCTAACTACAGGTTCCATCCAAATTGGCACCTCTATCCCCCAAAGTAGTTGACCATCCATCACTCGACCATTGGTTCACATTATGTCATAACAATCTACACCCACTCAAACATTTTCCACTAGCATTCCTACTACCACAACTACTATCACACAACCACTCACATCTACATCCACCCTATTATTTATTGTGGTGCCCATAGTCACCCCAACATACATCCATAATATTACCACACAACCACTATCTTCCACCTCGTGTACATTACCTACAAGTGGTGCAACCACTACTTCTTGGCAAGGCTCACAACAAAAACTATAGTACACCATAGGAGTTCCCCAAATTGGGCCCAATAACCAACCACTTGGCACCCCATCTATCATTATTGTAAACCCATTCACAATCACTCAAGGCATGGCCACACTATTTCCACTCACTCCATGAGGGCTAACACAAGCCCAAATTCATGCCTTAGGCATCCTGAGTGTAACCCTCGCTACATCCACTATACTCCAGATAATTTTCCAAGCACAACCATCATAACCACCACCTCTTTCACCAACAAATCCATCACCACCAATCACCAATTACTTGGCGATGCCTCCTCTCATATCTAGCCAAGTCATTCCACCACCACAACAACCACAAATGGGGGAAACCCCTTATGTGAATTATCTCATGCCACTTGGTATCACCACCCAAACACAATTGCATGTAGACACACATCCATCCTACGATGGAAAAAATATGGCCTCATAACCTAATTTGTTTCTCTACTAACCTCAACATCAAAAACCACCCATCAATCCCCAAGCGCAATACATGTAGATCTTGCAATGTCAAACCTATCCATTGTTGCATCCAGAATAGTCATACAACTACCTTATGAAATAGTACTTGCCTAATCCCACAAAACATTAGCACTATGTCCCATAACCATAGCTCCCTCAAACCACATGATTTTGGTGGGCCATTTATCCTTTTAGCCTCCCCATTACATGCATCAAGACCCTCCATATTAACCCACTCTATCTAATACACACCCTACAACAAGAGAAAATGGGTTGGGGACACCTCTTGCAAAACCTACCAACCTTAAGTGGGGAGAAATGAGGAATGCCATAAGAGAACTCAAAGCTAGAAACAAGTCCAAGTCATTCAAAATCAAGGACATGTGCCCTTACCCATTTTATAGATCTATCACAACAACACCCTTTTCCAAGCACTTTGAGAAACCCAAATTTGGCAAATTCAAGGTGAAGGGAGACGTAGTGGCACATTTCAAAGATTTATACATGGCATGCTAGGAAGTAGTTTATAGAGATTCCTCATTTTTTTTCTTAAAGAGTCTTTAGGGCCCTATTGTTGAATGGTTCTATTGAATCCCCTATGGCACCATTATGAAGCTTGTAGAGCTCTTCTAAAAAAATCATAGCACAATACACCCATCTTGTTGAAAATGAGCTATCAGTCGTTGACCTATGCCACACAAAATAAAAGGGAGGTGAAAGTCCTACCAATTACCTACAAAGATGGAAAACCCTCACAAAACGGGTGTCTTGCAACCTATCAGAGAAGTATCTTGTTAAGATGTTCATTGACAATGTGCACAAAAAACTTGCTTACCATATACACATGAACTTTCTATAGACCTACAAGGACATAAGAGAAAAGGGCATAGATCTAGAGAAAGGACTCGTCAAAGATAGAGTCATAAAACTATATAAGGAAAACCAACAAGAGCATGATCTTTCCAATTCCAATGATAAACCAAACTATTGGAACAAAAATGAGAATATTGTAATGGATGGTTCTATTGATACAAATCACATCTACATGGTAGGTGCTAAACCAAGACCAACAACCCCATGCTACTAATATCCATCTTATCAACAATAATAATTCCAACAACAACAGTGATGTAGGAGCATCCTGGGTTACTTGCATCACCCAAACATATTTTGTTTTGCTTTTTTCAATAAGGGTTGTTTCAATGTAGAGTTATAATTTGTGAAATCTTATTATTTATAGTAAGTTGGTCATACGAGCTTAGAATGTCCTGATTTCATAGGTGGAGGTTCATCTTAGATATATTAGCTTACCAGCTGAGCATCATTGCAATACCATTTGAATAAGTGAAGTTATTGAGATTTTTTGGTACAAAATATTTGAACTCAAATTTGAAGGCCTTAGAGGCTCTGAAACAAGGTCAAAACCCAATTGACAATGTTTACATAATCAAGGCATTGCAGTTCAGGAGGTTTCATTTGTGAAAAGTGGCTATAATAATCAATCCAAGCCATGGTTAAAAATTTATGGTCTCCAAAAGTTTAGCTACTTGAAAATACAAAAATGAAATTACTTGGGCCAACACTAATGTAATGAAATATGAAAGATAATAATAATTAAGGGTTGGTCAGCCTCAAGGGTTAAAGCTAAATTTCTAGAACCTTCTTTGGCAATGGAAAATTGCCTGTATAAAGAAGGCCTATATAGGGTTGTCTACTGTAGACAGATTATTAAGGGGCACACCCTTCATCAAGTGGTATTAGAAAAAGAGTTCCTAAGTGTGTAGACAGATCATCAACTATGAGGTAGTTTGCACCAAGATCATGGTTGTGGGTTTGAGTGATAAGAAATAAAATTCCTCCACAAAGGGAACATGGTGGAAGAGCTAGAGGTGTAACACCTGAGGGTTTTAGAGCTCTTTGGAGATAAGTGCAAGCATTGCAAGTGGAGATTCACAAAGGAATGAATATTGTGGTAAGAGATGAAAGTAAGGATGAATTCAAGGAAAACAAAAATTATGAATAAGAAGGAAAAAAATGTGCTAGGAACCTTGGGGAAGAAAGGATTTTCATGGCCATTTCCAAGAGTGAAAAGATACAAGATTGAAGTCCCCACATTTTTGGAAAATCTTAACCTTGAAAAAATGATCAATTGGATCAATGAACAAGAAGAATATTTTGAGTATGAAAATATTAAAAATCTTGCTAGGGTCAAGTTTGTGAAGGCCAAGCTAAAAGGTCGTGCAAATATTTGGTGGCAAGAGATTCAAATTGGAACAAAATAGAAGAGGAAAGGAGAGAAAAAATAAGATGGGATCATATGGTGGACAAATTGAATCAACAATTCATTCCTGTCAATTATGAGCTTGATATTTTTATAGAAAATGCAAGGGTTGAAGCAAGCAGGAAGATCTTTTCAAGAGTATACGGAAGAGTTATATCAAGTCCTTGTCAAAACGAGCCATGCACAAGCTGACAAGGATGAAGTTGCTCATTACCTTAATGAGTTGAGGTCAAGTATTTAGGAGTTGAGTCTAGTTAGAATTGTAAACACTTAAATCTGATTACACAAATACATAATCATATTTAGTCATCTTCAAAGGCATTATTTATTAATTATTTAATATTTAATTAATTTATGTCATTACCTAGATAATTAATTAATTAAACCAATTAGTTATAGCTTGACTAATAAAATAAATGACAATAAATAGTCTAATTTATTAATTAATCCCACTTCCTCTATTATATTAAATAAATGCTCAACCCATTTAATTTTATCCCAAGTTCCTTCTTTGATTTAATTAATTTAATTAATTGAATCCCTCAACCACAAACTAACCCTCAACCCAATAGTCAATCTAAACAAACTCATGCACTAGTAATTATGCCTTTTGATTAAATACTTAATTTTTAAAATTAAAGTCTATTTTTTGACAAATCCATCCACTAAGGGGTCTAAAGGGGTGTGTGGTATCCCTAGGATTGATGAATGGTGGAAATTTTCCAAATAAGGGGTGTGCTAGGTTTGTTGGATCAGTGGGTGGTGGTAACTTGCCAAAGTTAAATGAGCTGATGTTTTCTCTTGTAAGTGTACCAGAGTGGTTTTAAAGGTAATAAAAAGATTCATAAGAGAAACCTAAATTTTCTTTTCAATCTCTTTTATGTCAGAAGACCAACAAATAAACTGGTTTGCCAAATATCTTATCATGGAAGATATAGAAGGTTATGAAGAAATCATTTCTTACGCCAATGTTGTTTTCCTAGAGGAGAATGGAGATTCTAGCCATGAAGATGAGGAAGGGAAGCCTAAGAAGCATTCAAAATAGAAGCTATCAAAAGAAAGTCTGAATATATAGGAAAGAAATTGGAAGGGCAAGGAGTTGGATATCTAACTATGTTTCTCTTTTATGGTCATCCTTTATGCTTCCTTAGCTTGTTTTTCCTTTCAGCATGTTTGGTTTTTTGTCTTTTCAGGATGGTTTAAGTGTACCCTATAGAGGTTATCTCCTCTTCCTTCTATTTAAACTGGGGTATATTTTATCGGTTTGGATAGACGTCTTCATCTGGTTTTGTCTCTGTTTAGCAGGCTTTTTGGTTTTCTTAGCTCTCACCCTCTAGTTTTACCATTCATAGTACATAATTATATATAATTTTAGATATGTGACTAGATGGTCCTCTTTAAACTCTTATACTTTTTTTCTTTCAAAAAAATTGATATGGTCCAATGGGATCTTGCACTGCTATTTAGATACCTACTATGCTACTCCATCAATACAAAACTATGTTATTATTAATATCTCTCTTCCGTAGAAATGTCTATTATTTCTTATCATTTCAATTTAGTCTAACAAACATGAAATTTGGGATATTGGTAGGACCGTGTCTTGCTTAGTTTATCTATGAATACTCAGTTACTTTTATAGATCATTCAAAATGGTTTAAGAGATGCTATGCAATTTCATTGGCCTTTCATTCATTCCTCAGAACTATTATAATAGCTTTTAAACTTAGAAGGAATACTAACCAAACTTAAGAATCTCATTACAATTTCAAAATTTACTAATAGTTTAATTCAATGGCTTAGTTTTATTATTCCTTTTAGATTTTTTGGTAATGCCTTCCATTTTCTTAGATTAAACTTCACCCTTTTTAAAAAGTACAATAAATGGTTGTATGATTTAAAAATATGATAATCAATGAATAATCTAATTTTGTATTATTCGCAAATCAATGAAGCCTACATACTAACATTCAAAATAGCTATTTAGATATAGAATCTTTTTCGAAAATTTTGGTCTGTCATACCTTGTATATAATTTTTTAGTTACTTAAAATAATTTTGCAAAAGCAAGTAGTTAAAATATATTTATTTTCACAACTAATGAAGTTATGGACTATTTGATTAAAAAAATTTAAAGAAAAGTTTGGTACTTTTGTTTTTTCTTCTATATTTTGTTCAAATCACTATAGCTCATTAAGGAAACTTTCAATGATATCAAAATTTTGCTTATAAATAGAATTAACTAATTCTAATAAGATCAATTTATGTAGCTCACTCAAAGTCATCAAGTATTCCAAAATTTCTGATTGTCAAAACATATTAACTGATCAAGAATTTACATAGTGTCCTGTTATGGCTTGTAAATCCCCTCTAAATATGTTTTTCATTCTAGGATCTTTCCTCTATCCCTCTTTATCTTGTATCGTTTCCCCTCTATTTTGGTCTACTTCTAATTTTTTTTTAGTTATTGTGTCAAGTTTATCTCTCGTTTTGTATCCTATTTTCTCTTAGAGTTTTCTTTTACCCTTTATTAGAGGTTTCCTTTCTCTTAATGATCTTTGGATTCCTTCATTTTTGCCTCTTGTTATTAGTATATTTCTATTAGACATCTTTTTTTTTTACCACCCTTTTTTGTTTCTGTCTAACATGATTCTCTCTACATGCTTTAAAGTTGTTAGGATTTTTATTCTCCTTCTTGCTATTTATCTTGTTTCTCATTCCTTTCGCTTCACCCTCTCCAGGTGCTTTGTTATCTAATTGATATTGTATGTTTGAAAGCTCCAAGTGTTTCCAAACATAACAATATCGCTAAAACCCCTTTCTTCTTTTCTTTGAGTGCCTAGGTCTGCATGGTTTCATTTTTTCAGTTATTTTTTTTATAAAGGTGCAACTTGCTTGCTTTGGGGTAATATGTCTCCCTTACATATGTTCCTCATTTTCTCCTTCTTTTTATCTTCTTTCATCCCCTCCTTCTTGATTTGCAACAGGTCTAGTTCTCTCATTTTTTTTGAGATCTTAACCATCTTTTTGATCTTTCTGCTTTTCCTTGTTCTTAGTTTTTTTCTTTCTGTACTCTCTTGTCGGGTTCAGTTTCGAGTAAGATGACAAGCTTTGTACTCAATAGTTTAGCTTGGTTTCAAGTAAGGATGCAAGCTTTTATCTTCTCTATTGCATGCATATTTTCTTATTGATGAATGCCCTCCCCTTTTATCAATGTATTTAAAGAAAATAAAGACTCTCATGATACAAAATAAGGGGCAAGTGTCCTACACTAAGAATTTTAACTTCCTCTCAAATATCATTTTTCATAGATTGTTGTTTTGATGGATGTTCTATGAAGTTGCTTGTAATATGTAATTAAAACTGGATGAGATTTTATATTTTCCTAAATGATTAGTTATGATAGACTCGTTAATATCTTTCATCAATTTCTTTCTTGTAAACATTGGTATATATCTATTTTACTTAGGAAGTTGGAAGAAATTAATTAAGAACCATTTAAATGAGTTTGTATTAACCTAGGAAAGTGAACTACAGTATTGAGATAGGATAAATATTAAAACATTCAAACAAGATAGCCTAATAATTGCAAGGCAAAATTTTTATATTTAGCCATTTTTTTGATGAATTTCAACAGTTTCCTAATGAACCATTTTCCTTGTGTTGAGTCCCTTCCTATTCAGTAATCTCTTAGGGCCCATTTATTTTGCAAAATGGACTAGAATTAGGATAGTGGTAACCTAATTTTTTCAAATTCATCATTTGTGTCCAAAATGATAAAGTGGAATTAGAATTGCCCCAAAATCAGGTTACATGTCTGCCATCTGGATAGGTGGAATCAGGAATCAACGTCTAGTTTTACTTTTGAAGACTGGAAAAAAATTAGAATGTATAAATTTCAAGTCCGATGATATTTAACCTAATTTGTTTTACCATTATACCATTTGAAATTTTACCATTTTATATATGTGCATTTAGTTCTTGAGGTTTTACAGAAGCAGGTGATGAATATTTTGTTTCTTCTCTTTCTATTTCTGCTCTATACAACTACCTCCTCTTTCCTTGGTCCACCACTAGAGAAAAATTCCAAAAAAACTCCCTGAAATTCTAATCCACTGTGATATTCTATATAACATGCATATAGAGATTCAACATGTAGAGATGATTGGAAGGTGACACGAAATGGTGAGATCTCTTGTGGTAGTTTTTCTAACTATATTAACTTGTGTGACTCATGCATTTTCTATAAAACATAGTAACCATTTGCTTGTAGTAGGGGATAGTCTGTTGTGGACATGTTATGAAGAAAGTTGCTCAAATGTGAGGGACACAGTTACAATTGAGTCTTTGCTTTCTCTTTGAACTCTATGATTCTCTATCAATGGGCTTAAAAAAATTTGTACCTTCATAGTTGGCAATTTTTAGTTTAGCCTAGGTTATAGATAAGCCTCTGAAAAATGGGCTGAGTTACTTTTCTTTTTTTTCAAAAATCTAAAAATTAAGATCTAATATTACCTATTCAATGTATGTTATTAGTTCCTTAAAAAGCCTAATTCCAATTCCAATTTCATGAACCAAATGTAGAAGATGTATCTTCCCACTCATCTTCCTGATGAAATAAATAGGACCAACTAGTTTCCCAAAACTCAATTTCAAAAAATAAAACCTAATTTTGGCAAATTATGAATATAAATTAAAACCCAATTTTGCTAATTCTACGAAACAAACGAGCCCTTATATTAATATGGGAGACTTGGATAGGCTTTAGATAGGTTCAATCATGGAAACAATAATCAAACTTCCTGGTCCCAATTCTTAGATTGCCTTTGACGAACCAATTATAAGTCTCCAAATTAAAGATCTTCTTCTATGCTCACATTTTTTTGGCAATCTGGTCTATTTACAAAATTCTTGGTAAAGAATTCATTTTTAAGACAGGTAGATATCAAGTTCCCATTGATATCAAATCAATCTTTCTTGCGATGATAAGTATACTTAAGTTTGAGAAATTCTGTATAGTAAGGCTGTTCAAAAGTATGTCTTGGAGATTTGGAAAAGGTTCTAATTAATATAAATGATGAATGCCATATTTCACGACTATGTTATTATGACATTAAATTTAATGGAGGAAAAAATGTACCTCTTTTCCCCATAGTGTTCACCACAGATCATAAAAGATTCAATAAATGGAAACCCACGGTTAGAAGGAATGTATATTTTTTACTTCATTTCCTTCATATACGATTTCTTCCATCCTTTGGATGGATGGATTTTTTTTTTTTTAATGAATGATGACTAGGTTAGAATTTGAGAAGATAGGCAATTCCAGTCTCAAATAGATTACGCTTAACAATCTTTTTGACAAACAATTAGAATCTTATGTAACCCCTTCTTCTTAAATGCATTCCTATCTTTACAATCAAAATAAATGAAGACTTTCAAAGTTGTTATTGCTATTTTGGATATCTAAGTTTTTTTAGTTTCTTATCTTTTTCTTTTAACTATAACTTAATGCATAAAGAAAAAGATTAAATCTATATCTTTTAAGCTTTTGAACATATTATTTTTAGAATTAAATGCTCTAATTCTCCCACAAGGAGTAAGTTTCTAAATGCGCATAGATGAACTTTCAAGTTACACAATAATCAAATTAATCAAGGACTAAAAGTCAAATAAATTTATGAGCAAGTCTAATATTTCTTTTTTTTTTAATCAATTGTTCACAAGAGGTATTTATCTCCATTTGACTATATGATGATGGATAAAAATGAAGAACCATTTGTATTCAAGGGCTTAGGCCTTTTACATATCAATTGCTTTTGCATAGGAATACATATATATTATATATAATATATTATTAGTTTTATTATAACATTTTATAAAGTTGATGGATCTTTGTCCTTGTAATTTTTAAAAAAACTATTTTGTCAGACATTAAACATGTTATTCAACAAATTTGATGAAATGTAAAAGTAATTAAATGACATGTTTTGAGAATTCAGAATATATTACTTAAAAAATAATATTAAAAAGTTTTAAATTAAAAAAAATAGCACATTGGTTATAATAAAATATAAAATATGATGAATTATAATTAATGCAAACTATATAAAATGTTAATAGTACTTACCCTACTAATAAATTATATAAAAATAAATAAATTAAATATTTTTTAAAAAATGATTAAAACATAATTTTTGTTTAACTCGATGTAAAATTTAAAGATTTGAATTTATTATAACCAAAGGTGTAATGTAAGTTAAAATGAATAAGTTTTTATTTTTTCAAAAATAGCAAAAAATAACAAACAATTGAAATTAAACAAAATGTACTATAAAAAAAAAAAATTAATTAAAAAAATCATGTCATAAATTAAAAATATTAAATATTTAAAAATGTATTTTATTAATATTAAATCTTAACAATATTTTTAATTAAATATAGATTATGATAAATAAAAGTCAAAATTTAATATTAATTTACATGTACGTAAATGGATGTGATTATAATAAATAAAAATAAATTATTATTATTATTATTATTGATAAAAATGTATATTGATTTGATTACTTGAAAGATTATTTTTAATTGCATCTGTTGTAGGGAGCATACTAGTAGGAAAACATCTCTTATTGTAATTCGAGGTCAAACTTAAAAAGTGAACACATTTTCTCTCATTTTACTTTAATGATGAAATTTAACATAAAAAGACAAATTTTAACATTAACACACTCACCATCCTACTATCCTACTCCACCATTTCTCCCATTGTAGAGCATTAATTAAAATAAATTTTAAATTTTAAAAAATCAAATTGTAAATAAAATTTAGCACCCAAATCAAATAAATTAAATGCAATCATTTGATGTTGGGTATGTATTAATATAAATTGTTATCTTGAGAAAAGATATTAATCTATTTGATTTTTTATGGTGTGACACAAAGATTTTTGGAAGTGCAAACTTGAATTGTAATTCATAGATTTATATTGACAAAATGTTAATTATTGAATTCGCTTATCTTATGGTCTCCTTATTTTTTTCAATCTTCATATGTTCTTCTTCTTCTTCTTCTTCTTCTTCTTCTATTGTTGTTCTTGTTCTTTTGTGGTCACTGTTTGATGCTCGGTTTGTCTTTTTTTTTCTTGATGTAAGCTTCCAGTCCCATAGACCCTCGTTGTGGTCTTTTGCTGGACATTCATAATATTATCTTATCTTTATCATCCTAATGTTGTTGTCAAGCATTCACTTAACTTTATTTTTTTTGTATTTTAAATATTAGAGGCACACCATTACAAAATCTATTGTATTGTGAAGTTTAAATTGGATCTATTAAATGATAATGAAATAAGATCAAGAACAAGTACACAACATACTTATGTAGTGATGTACTCAAATAATGCTATATAAATGCTTCATCCTCCTATTGTAATAATCCTCAATATTTTCAACTAAGTTGGAGAATGTCTTTAAATGCATCACAAAGTACACAAAGCAACACTATTTTCTTTTAAATTAGTTCATAATTATTGAAATGGTTGACAACATTCAATCTTAAATTTTGAAATTCAAAAGTTCAAGGTTTAGATCAAAATGTTGAAGAGAATAGAGTTACAATTTCAAGCATATATTTGATCTATGATGACCAATAATGATATAAGATTTATTTTTTTATTAAAAGTGAATAATAAACAATCAAACTATAATATGATATCATATGTTGAATTGAAACAAGAATATAACTACGTACAACCTAGTTATTATATTTAAAACATTCTAATTACAAGAGCATTCACCCATGTTCATTGTTCATCGTATAAATGACATATGGATTATAAATATGGATATCATGAAACACTCACATTGAAACAAATCATTGATCTTAATCCCACCCAATTTTTAGGTTAAAGATGATGAAAACATTCTTGATCCAGAATATCATCAGGTTGGTTTTGACAAACACTATCATTTTCATATGGACTGCAGATGTGGATATCATGAAACACTCACACTGCAACAAATCATTGATCTTAAATCCCACCCAATTTTCAAGTTAAAGATGATGACAGCATTCTTGATCTAGAATATCATTGGGTTGGTTTTGACAAACACTATCATTTTCATATGGATTGCAAATATGGATATCATGAAACACTCACATTGCAACAAATCATTGATCTTAAATCCCACCCAATTTTTAGGTTTGTAAAGACTGCCCCTACAAAATAGGAGCCACATTAGAAATCTCCATAAAAAAGTGGAAAAGTCAACAAGAGTCACTTGGTCAATATGCACATTGACTAGTCAACATTAATTTTTAACTATGATTAAATTTAAAAGAAATACATATACATGTACAAGTATGAAGATAAAAGATAAAACAAAAGTTTTAAAAGAAACCATAACCAGTTACCAAAATACCAACATGATTTGAACGTGTCTTCCAAGTCGATAGAGACTCCATAACCTATCCAAGAACACAAGGGCGAGAATATTGTAGGAGTACTTTACCACCCTACCAAGAAGCTATTAAGCTTCCCTAGAATCTTTCTTGACATGAAAGATACCCAGACCAACAACGAGGAAGTCTAACCAAGAAAAACTAAGGGAAGTAATGGAATTGTGACTACTAAATACATTCATGTCCAAATTTTAAATATAATATGTTTATGCCCATGTCCACCCTACATCTCACCATTTGACTTCATTTCATACACATGAAAACACAAAATGGATATCCACGAGGTATAGTCACAATGGCAAAATAATAAAATACACTACCACAAGCAACCACAATAGAGATATCTTTAATATTTTCAACAAGGACATAATTCACAACCATAACCCAATA
The DNA here is from genome assembly GCA_028749045.1 of Cupressus sempervirens. Taxonomy (NCBI): domain Eukaryota; kingdom Viridiplantae; phylum Streptophyta; class Pinopsida; order Cupressales; family Cupressaceae; genus Cupressus; species Cupressus sempervirens. The sequence continues at coordinate 485,046,440 of CM053786.1, forward strand.
ATGATAATAACTAACACAAAGAAGTGTTTTGGTCAAGCACAATTCAAACTAAATAGGACCCTTAGCCACAAAATAGATCATGCAAATACTACCACTCTTGTAGTAACTTAATTATAAGAATCTAAATGAAAAGGTCATTTTTAGTTTATTAATGAAGATAAAGACTAACATTCAAACAAATGTCCAACAAGTGGGCCAAGCAGTTTTCCCATTTCATGCATACCCTAGATACTCACTACCCAAAAATAATAACAATTAGATCCTTCAATAAATCACCAATATTCAATCGTTAAACTTCCAAATATCAATTTCTACACACTTTGGGCCCCCTTCCCACCTAGACTACTTAACAAATTTAACAAAACAACCATGTAATAAAAGTTAGAACACCCAACCATTTTTTTCCCCTAATGGAATGCATCTCCCCTATTACATTTAAAAGGATAATGTTTATGCATATAGTGCTGAGACAATTCACATATTTCGCATTAAGACACTAATAATATTTCTAAAAGGAAAGTAGTTCTAATCTCTTTATTGTACTCTATAAAAAAAATCTACGGAAATAAACCTATCTTTCATGGTAGTTTTCATAAATAATTTTGATAACAAGGATAGAAAAATTGTTCTTTCTTATGGTTTAAATCCATGTCCATGTGCTAATTTATGGAGAGAAGTATGAAAAAATAGTGTTGTGCAAAAAAACTCCCCAAACAAAACTAATGCTCCCCTCACCATAATAATACTTAACTTATGCACTAACTTCACAATCATTAACAAGATTTAATACTCATAATTACAACCACAACAACTTGCCTAAGATATAAAATGTTGAAGGTCAATTTAATTAGTATAAAAGAAAAATGATAGACCAAATTTCCATATATTATATTTTCAAATAGTTTAGGAGGGAAAATAACCTAAGAAAACCCCTCCATCAACCTTCAATGTTTAAAACTTTTAGAAGCAATTTTCTCCTAAGAATTATCTCTACAACTCTAATTGATAATAATTCTCAATCCAATTATGAAAATAAAACTGGCTTGGTCATTAGAACGAGAATAAATCTACAAACCACTCAAATAAATGTCTTCAACATTTATCTTTACTACCTAATTTTTAAGATAATGAAATAAAAAATCTTACTATCATTTACAAAAATTCATCGTCTACTCTAATGAAGATATAGATGACTTTCTTATTATTATTGAAAGAGTTACTACAAAGAGTTCTATTTGTATTAAAATTACACATAACCTAATATGTAGTATATCCATCTATAAAGATTACACTTACATGAGTTATAACAAACAAAAAAGAAAATAAAAATTCTCACGCACAATATAAAAAGGAGAAACACAACCTATCAAGCCCACAAAAAAATCAAAATTAATTTAAGACAAATTCAATGCAAAGGAACTGCATTTTCTTAGATACATGAAACAATATATGGACAATAAATTTCAGTATAAATCAAAGAGGAACCTAACAAGCAATTTGGTCATTGCCCTTTGATCCCTTGATTTTCCCTTTTGCCTCTCGCGCCTCTTATATATGTTGGCAATGCTTTGTTTTCTTCCTTTTTAATCCCCAAAACATTCTTTTTATGGTCAACCAATGCATGAAGAAAAGAACAACAATTTTTCCATTTCAAACAATTTTTTTTTAATAGTTTATTTTCATTAATTTGCAACTTGCTATTTATTGTTTCAGTTTTCTCTGTCTCGTCGATTTATATATATAACTTAAAAAAATGAGAGTGGGAGTTGAATAATCTATGTGGCAACCGATACATCAATTTATTTAGTTTGTTAAAAATTGGATTGTGACAAGGTTAAAGATGATGACAACATTCTTGATCCAAAATATCATCGGGTTGGTTTTGACAAACACTATCATTTTCCAATATAGTTACAACATTATCTTTGATAGATTTCAATCCATCTTGGCTAGTACAACAAGTGGTTGAAAATCAAAAGCTCAAGGTTTAGATCTAGAATGTTGAAGAGAATAGAATCAAAATTTCAGACATATATTTTATCTAAGGTGACCAATAATAATCTAAGATTTATTTTTAAAAATCAGTGATAAAAAATCAAACTATAATAATATGATATCATATATCAAACCTAATTATTATATTTAAAATATTCTAATTAAAATTTGATAAAAAAATAAAAGCAACCTCGAACATACAATCTTCACTCTTACACATATTAAAATATACTTGATATATTAAAAAATCTAATCCAAAATCAATTAAGAATTTTCGAAAAATACAAATAAAGCGAGGATGGACAGAAAGAGAATCTATTCTGCAATTTAATAAGGAAGGGAAGTGGGGAAGGAGGGAAAAGAATAAAACAAAGAAGAAAAGGAAAAGTAAAGATGTCGGACAAATTGCAGAATAAAGCGGGTGGCATCGTCATAGTCAGATGGAGTAACAGTAAAACACAGGCATATGAAGGAGTAAGTAGCAGGAAGGCACAGGCATTGCTCAATGTGTTTCAACATGAATGGGGGAGGAGTTATTACGATTATATTGTGTGTAATTATTATGTCTTCATCTGCTCAGAAGCCAGGTAAATTGCAACATTTCTTTACTCATCATATCACAGTTTATTTCAGAACAGATAAGGGGATTATTTACGCTACTCCGTAATATTTCATGTTACTATTAGCCACATCTGTATTCTAGTCCACCTAAACAATCTCGTAGACTTTTATCTGTATGAGTTTATAGAAAATTGCATTTATTCGGCTGTCGTAAACAGCTGGTGGGTTGTGGTGTTGTGGGGATGTGCAGGTTCCTACGTAAATAGTATTGATTGCAAAACACTGGCCGAAAATGTTCTTTCTCTGTATTCTGATAACCATTAACACTAGAATCACACGTAATAGTGTATCACCAAAATGAAATTAATTTTGACAGAACAACACATTCTTAATATTCAAATTGCTAGCCTATTTAACAGTTTCTACATGCATTCATCCTATCATTGTTGCCCATCTAATTACGCACATTTTTTTTGATTGTATAAAATTGTGTTCTTTGGCCAGCTTAGCTTGCTTTTGGGGAGGCCAGCATCGTGAATATTGTAGGGCCTTTTAGTTTCTCTCAAGCTCTCCAAACATGTTCGACCTGGATGCAATCTTAGAGTCGTTGCAAGAGTTTGTTCATATAGCTAATCTCAAACTCACACTTGTGGGTGATATTGATCACAAATAGGAGCAGCAATGTCAACCAATTGCCAATGCACTCTGCATCAAATACTGTTTACTTTTCAGAAGTGTATAACAGACAATTGAGTGAGACAGTATTGAAATTTTATAACAAAATATTCACTTGCTAATCAGTTTCATTCAGAGCTTTAAAAGTTGCAAGAAAGTGTGCAATGCCCAACTAATGATAGCACTTTTTATTGAAAATTAGGGTGTATCAGGAAACTTGAACGTTTTGGAGAACACAAAATTTGGCAGAAAACTCAAAATGAGAAAAATGTTTCGATTGGTGAGCCAGTTTAAAACAATCAGATCACCGAGTAAGATAAGTGGAGTTGCAAAAAAAGTTTCGTTCTGTTGTGCTTTTGGGACTGGGGATGGCAGGAAACCTTGAGAACATGTTTCTGGGACGCCAGGGGACAGAGGCCTTTTTATAGTAGGAGACAGCAATTAGAAAATTAGCGCAAACATTAAAAAGTTTTAAATTATTCTTTAATGGCACTCATCACATTAATTGTAAAACCATGGTCCATAGACTACATATCACTTAACGCAAGAGTTGAATTGAGAATTGACATATGAATCAACACACAACTTGAGAAATTTAATGTTTTTCATTTCCATTACACATACTCTAATATAACAAATACAACGAAAGACCCAAAGGCTAGCTACAGCAACAAAATAAGAGTATTTTTAGCAGAGTAGATAGTGCAGACAGCTAATAAGTGCTTGACTGCACTTAGTAGAGCACCGAGTATAGATTGATTAACATATTATAATTAAGTATTTTATCATATTGAAAAGATTTTATCATGGATTGCAACCATCAACAAGAACTTCATATGCAGGTGAACTCATTCCCTGTTAGGAAAGCATGAAGCCAGATTCAAACTCTCAATCTATTGCTACTTATCTCTGTTATTTTCTGATTAGCCACTGTTGTTCTATTCCATTATATTCTCGTACTCTACTTTCCTAAGTAAGCTGTAAAGGACACACTAGTCATGCGCCATATACAATGAAGAAGCATTGCAATGCAAACAAACAATTTCTCAGATATATCAAAATATACCTTAAGTTTGGGGTCCTATTGAGAAGGTAAAAGACTTGAAGTTGAATGGCTGGACAGATGTGGATTAAGCTGGTTCAAATAATGATATGATATCTACTTCAGTTTATGTTTTCAGGTTATGATCTAAAATGATTTCTTTGATATAACAGAGGTACTAAGATCTTCTAAAGCAAGATGAAAAGGTTCCAATTATGCCACACACAAAATAGTTTACATTCGAAGAATATTATAACATAAAAAATTCGGAAAATCCTTAGCAACTTCATTGAATGTGATAGTCAAAGCACCAGAAAACAGACAGAGAATTCTATCTGTGCTTAGTATGTGCCATTGTAAAACAGATTGAAAACAAAGAGAGTCAGTTTTATGGTAACATTGAGGTGTCCAAGAAATTAGTTTAATTAAAATGACAAAATTAGTAAATTTAATTAAATATTGTTCAATACTACATCCAATGATAAAAAAAGTTTCAAATTTGAAATCTGACCGTAGAAAGATGGCAAACAGATCTGATTGGGTGAATTACTAAAAATAGATGCTCTCTCCAAGAATCTTAGAACCTAAACCAAAAACATTGAATAACATAGAAAGCCTTGTATGTCTCCTCTGAACTATTTGAAAAATATCCCTCTGAACAAGCTGAATTACTAAAAATGACTCAAACCTAAAAAATTAGCAACAAATGCTCTGCTAGAGAACCTGAAAACACCACCTACCTCAAAGAGTAGGTTTACCATCAGATGCTCCGTCAAAATTGACATTTCTTATACTAGTTTGGCTAGTTTCCACCAAACTGGTTTTGTTTAATTGAATTTACAGACTTCCTCAGTATTGGGATTTCAACTAAGAAACTCTTAAGAAGGCTTAGTTTAAATAATGTTGTAAAGATATTTGATTTTATTGAGCAGTAAATTTGGTGTTGCTGCTCTCTTTTTCACACTAGTACACAGGCATGTGCCCCCAAGTCTATTCCAGGCATCCCTGTGTCCATCACATTTACAGAATGCAGAGATGCTAAAAAGCTTCTCCAAGGCTGTCCCCAACCCCAAAACATTAAACTAACTCAACTATTGGGCACCTCAATGTTATCATAGAATACATTTATTTATCACACCAAGAAGGAACATTGCCCATAATGGTACCAGCTTCAGTCATGGTGAAAGGAAATATGAGCAATTCTTCTCCATTGGAAATACATTATTGAGTAGTCTTATTTGATTTGCAATTCTAAAACAAATCAGAAAGGATCATTTTTTCATGTGTATCGATGCTCAACAACCAAATGTTATTCAGCTTTGGTAATCGATGATACTGGCCATGAGTCCCTTATTCAATTTCAAAGCCATTAATATTCACCTTCAAGGGCCATATAATGCCTTCACCACATAATCAACAACTTTAGTTCTCCAGGTCCAACCCTGCCACAGGAAAGTTATGCTGAATTCCAGAGAGCAGCCAGAATGGGTTATTTAAAAAATATCACTCTTATACTCTACACTTTCAATATTAATTTTACATGAATGAGTTTTTTAATTGAGTGCTCTCATTACATGAAAGTGTTCAACCCAACCCGGGAACATGGTGATAAGGCTTCTCACCACCTCCAAATTGAGAAAAGTAGAAGTTAAAAGCCCAAAGACAAGTGTAAAGAAGGGATTTGTGGGTTTTGCGAGACAGGTGCAATTGAGAATGAATGGCATCTGGGCTTAAGTACAAGATCAGTTTGATGACATCTAGCTTAGTAGAAAATCAGTTTGAAAGAAAACAGCATGCATAGTTTATTCGGGGAGAATAAGATCAACCGAGCTGCTAGTTTGTTTGTCAAGATTCATAGCAAGAGGTCAGAAAGGTATTTGGAGTTAGCTTAGGCTATGATTCCGTGTCCCTTAGAACGTTTGGTCTTGTGGACGTCATTAAAATCCTTCATCCGTTCTACCTTTTGATTTAATAGTTAAATTTTATTAACAAATATAATTTTTATGGGACTTCGAAGGATTACATTCTCAAAATACTAAATATTCACACGTTGATAAAATAATGCAACCGAGAAATTACTTGGTAACGCAACTATAGTAATATCTCCAGCATAATACTGATAAAAAAAATAAAATTTCGACCAAAATAATATCAACCACCAACTCTGCAATTTCAGAAGTTTGATAAACTTCTTTGTGAATCCAGCATGAGATTTCAGAAAGAAACCTCCAATTGTAACTGATTTTTGTCTAATTCTTGAGAAACTACTAAGATTTTCTGTCCTCAGATTTCTTAAACTACAAATCTGGCAGCTCGCAAATTCTCTAAAAGAAAATAATTAAAACCAAGCCTTTTTTGAATGAACCTCTCATAGTTCTTTTATAGCCCATTTTAGCAAGTCTGGACTTTCCTTTTACTTTGCCTCTTGATATTTCCTTCCCTGTGTTTTTTGGTTTCCCATATCTTTTAATTTAATTTGAACATAGGGGAAATTATAATTGACTTTATTAAATTTCAACTTAAATCACCATAAATGTCACCTCAATACTTTATTAAATAATTAGGTTAAGCTGTCATTAAATTTATTATTTTTCAACACCTTAATATTTAATTATTTAATTAAATTCTAAGGTCCAAAAAAAGGGACATTACACTCTATTAATTCTGAGTGGTGACAATAGTATCCTACCCACTAAATATATACAAATCATCTAGAAATCCCTTGAGGTTTCCCACAGATGTCTTCTCAAATGTGTAAGATAATGCATTGGAAGGTAGAAATAATGGGTTGCATAAGCCGAATGGAATTCTATTGTATTATATACCCCCCATCTTCTACTAAAATGATAGTTTTCAATTTGTCCTTGACAATATTTGTCTAGTTGTACCCCAAAAACTTGTCCATAAAGGAATGTACCCTATGGCCTGCAACCTTCTCAAGTATGGTGTTAGTGAATGAGATCATAAATGATTCTTTGATTTCTACTGCAGCCAGGCACCTGAAGTTCATGATGCACATACATCCTAATCTGGTTTGCCTTCTTCTTGAGGGAAATTACAATGGTTGATACCCATTCTAGTTTCTACCTTGAAGCTCATACCTGCATATAACATTTTCTCAATCTCCTCATGCACCTTGGAGGCATAATTTTTGCTCCACTTGTAAGGTTTCTTACGTATGAGTTGTGTATTTGTGACATGGGAAAATTTGTGTACGTAAATTTCTAGCAGTATCCTTTTTAGGTCCTTGTATATCTAGACAAAGGCATCCTTGTACTCCGTGGATATGTTGAATGCAACTAGCTTCAGTATAGGGTTCTGATTGTCGCCAACCAAGACAACCTTCGGATTGTCTTCCTCACCGAGTTTTATCTTCTTATAGTTGGTTTTCCATACTTTACTACCTTGTCTCTTTCAAAATGTTGAGCAAGTGTATCAGCCATCTTTTCCACTTCCTCCTTGTGTTCTTTGTATTTTGGGAGAAAAGTGGCACTCTCTCCATCTCGGTTGACTCCTTCAATCTCCTTGGTTTGTAGCATGTTACATTCAGGGTGGAAGACTTTGTAATCTTCCATCTGCCAGTAGAATTATAAATTTAGAGAGCCAATTTCATCTTCAAAGCAGACTTTGAGCTCAAGGTCCCATTGCTTTCCCCCCTTCATCTGTGCCCCCTTCTCCATCTGAAAACTTTGAATTGGAGGATATTAGTTCCTCTCTCATTGCTTGACTGCTCAAGTCAATGATGTACTTCGTCTAGTCACTCTCAATGGAGTGTATTTTGCTTCCAATTGTGGGTTTCCTTGGAAATAATCAACTATCCTCTCCCAAGAAGCACATCATACACCTTCTTGTCCAATGAGATAACTATGAAATCCTAGAAAAAACTGTGTGCCAATTGTTACCTTTTGTGCTATCAATGTCCCCAACAATTTAATTCCATCTTGGTTGGCACCCATCAAGTGGAAGGTTGGTAGCAAGAGTGTTGGCTTCCCTAGACATTTCTAGGTTTCCTCTAGTAGCACATTGACTCTCAAGCCTCCATTGATGACAGTGTTGGTTACTTTTTTCCCCATTGTTTATGTTTCGACAACGAATGACTTCGTTCAATGGTTACAATGAGCAACATAGGATCAGTGGTCTTCTTATCATTGGATGGTGACTTTGCCATTGGTTCCTCTTATGGCTTACATTAATTTTGGTAAGTGTGTTGTCATTGATTTTATTAGAGATTGTCATTTTTTATTGTGGCATGGCTTTCAGGCCTATCATCTTTACAGGTATAGTTGTTTGCAACACCTACTAATGCAACATGTTCCCTCTGTGGAGGCATTTCGTGATTTTGTTGAAACCCTAGTGCAAACGACCTCACAATCAAAAATCGCTCTACACACTCAGCCCAAACCATGTTTTTGGTACAAACTGCCTTAGAGTCGGCGATTTGTCTACATACTCAGAAACTCCTGGTTTGATACCACTTAATGAAGGGTTCTCCCCTTAATACCACGAAAATAGAGAAACAATAGAATTTTCACAAGAACAAAAAATGGGCTACTTATTATCTCCACAAATATGGAATTATAAATTTTTAGAAATACAATATACAAAGCCACATGGGTGCTATCTTTACAACATTCTTCAAGATAGAGCCACGAACCACCATCTAGAACTACACTAAACAACCTATTGACCTTCCTTATATAGGTAATTTTCCATAGCCCGAGAAGGTTCTAGACATTTAGCCCTAACCCCCGAGGTTGACCAACCCCAAATAAATATTATTTTCTTATTTATTACATAGGGTCGGCTCAAACTATATTTTTAGGTAGCCCAACTTCCGAAGGCCATAACTATCAAACTGTAGATTCGATTTGCAATTATAAGTGCTTTTCAAAAATAACATCTCCTAATCTACAATGCTCAAACATGTAAGTGCCATTAGTTAAGGTTGAACCTCATTCCTGGAGCCTCTAAGGCATTTAAAATTAAGCTCAAATATTTTGTACCAAAAAATTTTAATAACTTCTACAATTTATATGGTATGACAATGTAGCTCCACTGGCAAACTGAAATAACTAAGATGAACCTCCACCTATGAAATCAAAACATTCCAAGCTTGTATGACCCACAAGTAAGTTTCCACAAATAGTAACTTTGTATTGAAGTAGCACTTATTGAAAAGGCAATAACATTATTGTTTTTTTTGGGTGATGCAAGTTGCCCTTACACCCAGGATGCTCCTGCATAAAGTTTTCTAATCATTGTAAATGAGTTGATGCTCATATAAGTAGAGTTGTAGCTCTTGTTGAAGGGGTTCATACTCCTAAAGGTTGGAGCCCTTAAATTGTGTACCTGGTTTAGATTTGTGAGACTGGATTAAGATAGTAGCTCCTAGTAGTCTTTGTGGTGGTGGTTTTTCTCGAGTTGGGTTTCCACGTTACATCTTGTGCATTGTCTCATGTGAGCTATCTTTTATGTCTTGGTTGCAAATATTAAGTTAAAATAAGATGCTTAAAATAAAACTATTAACTACAAACTAAATTGGGTAAAATTCAGCACAATCCTAATTCCTCCCCCCTAGAATTGTCATTGTATTCTACACTAGGTACATTGCTGCCTTCATTTGTAGCCTAGTAATTGTGAGGACTCTCTCATCCTAATCCTCTAAGACCAACTTATTCACTCCCTTTTGCTTTGGAAAGTCAACTACTTCCTAATTTGTAGGTACATACTAGTTGCATGACAAGCCCTTATTAGTTTGATTGTTTTGGCACTCTTGAGAAAAGTGAGCCCATTCATTGCATTGCTTACATTGAATCATTGGTCTTCCCTTCTTGTACAATATTTTGCTTCATGGGCCACTAGTGTAATTGTTTCTATTGTTCCCTTGCCTATTATAGTATCTGCTAGGTGATGCATTGGAAATTGCAAGTGGTTTTGGTGGTATGGATAGTGGAATTGCTTGTTCCCTTTTAATGTAGAGCACTTATATGCTTCTTGTTTTTTAGTTGTACGAACATTCCTTGATGGATTGCCCTGGTACCTAATAAATGTCACAAATGAATTTATTTAAACAAGTTGTTTTTGTGTGATCTTCTACCTTATAGTTGATGCATGATATTTCTCTATTTTCCTTCGAGCTCTCCTTCTTAGCCTTCAATTCCTTCATTATTTGTAGCATTTCCTATTTGAGGCCTTGTACCATCTTTGATTCATTGACACTGTTGCTATCCCTCATACTTTAGTCGTCACTTGCTTTCTACTTTCCTTTTGATGTTTTGTTTTCAATTTCAATACCCATTGCCCATTTATAAGCATTAATGTATGAGAATGGGAGTACCATCTTCATATTCTTTCTTAGGGAGGGAACCAATCCCTCGATGAACCAATTCTTTTTCAACCTTTCAGCTGGCTACTTCTCCATCTTGCCCAACAATTCCTTGACCCTAAAATTGTAAGTTCACACATTTTCATTACTCAATGCTATAAACTTTTGCCTTGATTTCATTATCATTACTTGAATTCTGTTTGGAATGCATTCTTCAACTTTTCCCAATATTTTGTGTTCATATTCCTGCTGTGAGAACCAATCGATGGCTATTCCTCATAACATGGCAAAAGATGACCTTATCCATTAATCCTTATCAATCTAACCACTTACTAACCATATAGTTTCACATGTCTTACAATGTCGCATATGATTCTCCTATCTATTCCCTATGAACTTAACAGTTTTTGCTTGTCAATAGAGGGACTTGTTGGGGGGGTTGCAAATTTTCTAGATTGGTTTTTATTGTTCACCGTGACTTGACTAGAGTACTTCGCTCTTGCCTATGCTCTGGTGCTTCTCTTGCACTCCTAGCCAAATGCAATCCCTCAACACATCCATTATTAGTGTCCTTTGTACTACCTTGGTTACCTTCCTTGTTTTTGAACTCCTCCTCCTTGGGGTCTTTGGCCTAGGCACCCTATTCTTGGTCCTTGTTTTAGATAGGTTTTGGATGTGGTGCATATTGTTTTCAAGTATCTTGGTAACCTTGTTTCCAAGGGTCCTTTCATTTTCTTTGTCTCCTAATTGTACTAATGAGCTACTTGTTGCGGACTTGGTCTTAGAGTCTTCATTTTTTGACATTAGTATGGATTAATTATTTGCTTGGCGTGCAAGATCTTTGTTTACCTCATTGGGCATGGTAGGTCTTTGGCAATTTCCTCCCACTCCATGTACATTGTGTTTTGCCTTCTTTTCTAGGCGGTTTCTATCTTTCCCAACTTTTAAATCAACTATTGCTTCTACTTTTATTTCTTATTAGACTCGATGATTCTTTGTAACAGCTGTAATCTTTCAATTTTATCTTTGATCTAGAGAGATCTTATCACGATTCCCTCTCCCTCCTCTTGGATGTGTACAATATATCTTTTGTTCTTACTTGGCAATATGCGTATTGATTTCTAGAGGTATTGATGCAAGAGAATTCTTGGGTCATTGACAACCTTGCATCACCTCAAAAACATTTCCCTTTCAGTTTTTTGTTTCCTATTTATTTGAACAATTTTTCCTGTTGTTTTGGTTAACAATCAATCTAGTTGGCTTGTTATCTTATGCAATCCTTATGGTGCATCCTAGGCATCGTAGAAAACCTATCTGTTGCTTCACAACTTGTTCCAATGTTTCTAGATAAAATTATCTTAAGTTTGGTCCAATCCTATTCTTTCTTACTTGATCTAACAACCAAGGTGGTGAATTGCAGCTTGAGATGAAGATTCAGAACACCTGATGCTTAATGATGCATTGTTCTATGTTTCTATATGTATGGCAAACTCTTTTGTGTGTTTGCACACATGATGTATCAATGTGGGATGTTCTTATGGATTTAGGTCTTGACCTATCTGTTTGTAATACATTTCCTTTAACTTGGAATTTAATGATCACATAAGTCGACTTGTGGCTGGCGATCTTGCATACAATTAGGGTGGTGGTTCTTGTTTAGAGAGAAGAATTTGTAAGAGCATCTAGGGTGACTAGGGTGTGTAAAAGTCTTAATTTTGAGGAATGATCAATTGCGAGCATGTTAATGAGGACAATGAATGTATCTAACCTGTTAGCAATTGTATATTGACAATGGTGTTCGGGAATAAAGTTTAATTATGTAATATATGCATTTGCAAGCCAACTTGATGATCATCTAGTGATATTTCTTCCATTGGTGTTCAGTTTTATTTGTTTGTTTAGGCATTTCCACTATAGCAACTCTAGCTGCAAGGATTGGACATCTCCTTTGCAGATTCTTTGTCATTGATTGCATCAAGTAGTATCAAAGCAAGATTCTACATTGACAAAGAAGAAGCATTTGGAATCCGCTCTCTGACTTGCAAGCCTTCTTGTTGTAGAGTGGTAGAAGTTGATAATCTAATCTACATCAACGAAAGGCTAGTGCGAGGTGGTAGGAGAATGTTTGGTTGTTAGTGACAAATAGAGCACTAGAGCTTGGAAGAATTGAAGATCACACTTGTGGACTTGGTGGTGGGGTGGTAGAAGATTGGATGTGACCCACAATTGTTAAAGGTTGCACAAGGGAGATTGGTTGGTTGTTAATGTTGGTAGTTTTCTTGGTATCGAACAAACCTAGTTGCTTGAGGCAGATTATTGTTGTTGGTAGATTGCTAGATCAGATTAGGGCAATCAACACTTGTGATAAGACTATCTATCCTGAGGAAATTGAAGATTGACATCCTTGTAAACATGGCCTAGAAGATTGGAGCAGATGATGGAGGAATTCAAAAATGAGATAAGAGCTGAAATCCAAAATGCTCTAACTTGGGCTAGGAGAAATCCTCAAATTGAAGTTGAATTTGATAAAGCTATTGAAGATCCAAAACAAACAGAAGTTAAGATCCCTATAGAAGAAGAAAGACTATTGAAGTGTAATGTCCCCATTTTTGCCAGCATTGGAGTTTCAGGGATTAGCCTATTATTGTGATCCTTGTAGGCTAATTATTGTGAATAGGGTCTTATGAGGCAGTGGCTTGGCTTGGGAGGGTCTTGTCTTCACCACAATTTAATAAGCTATAGGTTGGTCTTCGTTTGGCTCAGATTGGACTTCATTTGGGCTTAGTTTTTTGTACTTATTATTTGTGGTAAGTGGGGTGTTGTTTGAGATGGACCCTTTCTGTTTTTGGAAAGTGCATTTGGTCACATAAAGAAATAATAGGTATGACTCCTATTTTAACATATTTAAATGATGAGTATTTTGGGAGTTATTATATTTTTAGTGGCCAAATTATTATTAAATTATTAAATGTCTTATTATAAAGTTATAATTTAACTTTATAGTTTCACTTAAGTTGAGGGTTGAGTTATCATTGGAAAGAGTCATTTATTAATTAGTTAAGCAAAGTCAAGTGAAAGAGTCTAATGGAAGCTTCTAAATAATGTTGTGTGGTGAAGCTTCTTGAGTGAAGTTACATTTGGCAACAAAAATGGCACTTTGAGGTTTTGAATACAAGCCCATTTGTTGAGAAAAACATGCTTGAATATATATTTGCTTTTGTTGCATTTGTGGCTTTTTTGAAGTTCTGATTTTCAAATCCTTTGTTGAGGTGTAAGTGTTTGATCTGAGGTTTAACTCCATTGCTGAAGTATAGTGGAGATTGGTTTCTTGTGAATTTTGTTCTTGAAGATTGCTCGAAGTCACTGTGGAGGTATAGTGATTTCATTAGGTAAATCTCCTTATAGTGATTCTCTGTAATTGGGAGATTGGACTTATAAATTCTGAGAAATAATTTAGTGTCTTCCATTACTATATTATTGTTTCTTGGAGGACCATTATTCTGAGATTTTGTAAGTGTTGGAAATCTGGTATGTTCTGGGAGGGATTCAGTTTGGACACCAAATATCCTTTGCATTTGGCTTGGTTTTACACTGCTAATATACTTGAGTTTGGAGGTTACTGGAATTCTGCAAACAGGGAGTCCATTGATTGGATTGTGGACACGCAATTTCCCACAATCTAAAAGTCAATCTGCAAGACTGAGTTATTGCTCCTTGGGTGGTTTTTTCCTAATCTGTTGGTGCTTGTATTTGGCGCAGCGCTTAAGCAATTTGGGCAGTGATTGCAGACTCATATCTGCCTACCTGTGAATGCTTAGGTTAGGTGAGTGAATGTTGCAAGTCTAAATGCAATCCTGGGCGTTGGGAAAATTATTACAGTTGGAACTTAATCTAATCAGGCCCGTGTGCAAATACCTAGACAATCATTTTTGCCATTAGTCGCACCTAATTTGGATAAGATGACAATAAGCCTGCAAACATTGTTTTGGAAATTCAACAAGTAGGTACCAAAAACAACTAGTTGTAATTCTTTGTTTTCTGATTGCCAATAAAATTGTTATCTAATAATTGTGTGAGGATTTTCAGAATTATAGTAACTGATTGGAATTACCTATTGTTAATTCAGAAATTCATATTAGTGTTTTCTACTTTCAGCAATACATGTGAATTTTCATGACATTGCAATGGCCTGCAAGGTTACAATACCAAACCCACTATATTTTGGTAACTAGCTTTGTCATGGTATAAGATTTTTGCTTGTATATATCCAATTTCTTGAGGATTGGTATTTTAAGATAGAAGAGAAGCTGCAATTTTAAAGCAATTGAAGACATATTCCTTCGATTAGATGTTGTGAGCTGGTCAGGGTTATCACAATAGTATCAGAGTGGTTTCCTGCCAGCCTGCAGGAATTGGGCTTAGTTTGATTGGTGCTTTGTTTTGGAGATTTGGTTTTCAGCATTATGGATAGTGACAAGAGTTTTGGTATTCATTATACCCACAAAGGGCGTACTTCTCCACTTGGAGAATTTGAGAAATGGGGTATTGTGAAACAGTTGGATGAACTAGTGAATGAACTGAATCAAAATCACAAATAGATGATTCAACTAATTTCAAACCTAAGATTTGAGTAGAGCATGATATCGCTCTTTTGAAGAGCAAAATGTGATGATATAGTTGTGGTTACAGATGTGTTGGACATTTCTTATGAGACAACGCATGAGGTGGGAATAGTTGTGGTGGAATGTGATGAGAATTCATGTCATGTTGAGTCAGATGATGTTGTTGTTGGCATGAGTTCCAAGGATCATGTATTTGATGGCGATGCAACGATAGTGGAAGTAGGAGCATGCAAGGATTTTGTTATATCAGCAACCATTTTTGTGTCGATTGAGCCATCTAGCGAGGAGTTTAGCAGTATGCATGCAGTGGCTGTAGATGTATGCCCTGATGATAGTACACATGTCATTGATGATGAGGTGAGTGGTGTAGAGGAAGAGTCATGTCATAGTTCAGATCAGTACAGTGGTGAGGTTCACTTCATGGACAATCCTATGTTTGACATCGATGCAACATTGTCTTATGACAATCCATTGTTTGAGGTTTATTTGATCACTCAGTTGAGTGGAGTTAGACTCAATTTTCATCATTTGTAGATTCGGTTCAGTTTTCTGTTGCGATAGTTGGTGATGTTCCTGTGTCCACATATTTGACATGGCTACACCTATTGTTGATACAATTGGCATAAGTACATATGGTTCTCTAGTAGCTACGTCTTTTTCAAGGATTGTTGGTGATGATTAGGATTCCATCCAATATATTTTATGTGGGTGGAAATAGGGAAGAAGAGGATGCATAGATCTTCTATAGAGTTGCCTTCCGGTGACATTCTGACTTCTATATCATCAACACAAGTTTTGGGTGCTATGTTGTAGGACATGTGGTTGGTCCTGATGATGTTGGTTTGCAGTTGGTTCAATGTCGAAAAGGATGTCATACACTTCTTCATTTGGGATCTAGGTGAAGGTTGGAGTTCACAATGTTGCTAGATTGCTTGAGGACAAGCGATCTTAGGGAGGGAGGACTGTAATGTCCCCATTTTTGCTAGCATTAAAAATTTCAGGGATTAACCTATTATTGTTATCCCTGTAGGCTAATTATTGTGGATAGAGGGTCTTCTGAGGCAGTGGCTTGGCTTGGGAGGGTCTTGTATTCTCCACAATTTAGTGAGCTATAAGTTGGTCTTTGTTTGGCTCAGATTGGACTTAGTTTGGGCTTAGTTTTGTGTACTTACTATTTGTGGTAAGTGGAGTGTTGATTGAGATGGAACCTTTCTATTTTTGGAAAGTGCATTGTTACATGGAGAAATAATAGGTATGACTCCTATTTCAAACAACATATTTAACTGATGAGTATTTTGGGAGTTACTATATTTTTAGTGGCCAAATTATTATTAAATTATTAAACGGCTAATTATAAAGTTATAATTTCACTTAAATTGAGGGTTGAGTTATCATTGGAAAGAGTCATTTATTAATTAGTTACACAAAGTCAAGTGAAAGAGTCTAGTGGAAGCTTTTAATTAATGTTGTGTAGTGAAGCTTCTTGAGTGAAATTACATTTTGGCAAAAAAATGGGCATTTTGAGGTTATAAATACAAGCCCATTTGATGAGAAAAACACGCTTGAATATATATTTGTTTTTGTTGCCTTTGTGGCTTTTCTGAGGTTGTGATTTTCAAATCCCTAGCTGAGGTACAAGCGTTTGATCTAAGGTTTTGTTCCATTGCTGAAGTATAGTGGAGATTAGTTTCTTGTGAATTTTGTTCCTCAACATTGCTTGAAGTCACTACTGAGCTATAGTGATTTCATTAGGTAAATCTCCTTGCAGTGATTATCTGTGACTGGGAGATTGGACTTATAAATTCTAAGAAATAATTTAGTGTCTTCTATTATTGTATTACTGTTTCTTGGAGGACCGTTATTTTGAGATTTCGAAAGTGTTGGAAATCTGGTATGTTCTGGGGTTGTCTTTGAATGTATTTACAATGATAATCAAGGCGCCTAAGGGATTTAGTTTAGACACCAAATATCCTTTGCATTTGGCTTGGCTTTTGTCAAAAACGGTTTTTCATAACAAAATAAATACTACCAACGAATCACTAAATTCCTTTTCATGGGACATTAACTGTTTTTAACTATCAACGATTAACTGAAATAACCAAGTTCAACTGAGATAACTATATCAATGATCAATTGAAACAATGATCAATTGTAATAACTATAATAATGATTAACTGAAAATAACTGTAACATTGATCAACTGAAATAACTATAATAACAATTAACTAAAAATAATTGTACCAATGATCAACTGAAATAACTATAATAACTATTAACTGAAATAACTGTATCAATGATCAACTGTAATAACTATAATAACGATTAACTGAAATAACTGTATCAATTATCAACTGGAATAACTGGAATAACGATTTACTATCTTTCCCTACATACAAGTAAATTAAATGCTTAACATGAAAAGAATAAGAACATACAAGTAATATCTGGTGAGTCTTTAGTTGGTTGTGCAAGCCTTGGCTTTCGGTAAGAGGAGAAGCATTGACTTAGGCTTAACCTTCCAACCTCGGACCATACTTATCCCCATAAAATCTATTGAATTAGAAAGGCCCTCCCTACCTCGAGATTGGGCTTGGGATACTTTTAGTCCAACCACCTGAGCATTCCGATGTTTAGAATGTCCGCACAGTTATGGATGGACGTGTCTGAATAATTGGCTCCATTGACATCAAATGATCATAGATGGAAAACATGCCTTTAAACAACCTTGGTCAAGGTTTTCTGATGAGTTCATCGACCTGATCACCACTGCTCGACTTGACAATAGGGTAACAATAATGGGGATGAGCATGAGCTATTAAATAAAATTATTTTAGTTTTATTTCATCATATCTAATTTTTATTTCTATGTCAATGCAAATTCCATCTCACCTCTTCACCTTTTCCATGGCTATACAACCGGTGAGTCCTAGGTGCTCAGATTTCAGAGCAATCGGCTATGTTCGTTGATTTCTCAACTGATTCATGAATAATATATATTCCAAATTATCACAATCTGTGATCTAAAGAATGTGTTCTTTAAGACTTGCAAAAAATATCATTTGAATTCTAATCTCCAATGGCATAATAAATCATGATTTCATAACATGGTTACTTGGCTTTTATTTGCCATAAACAACTCTAACTTAGAGAAGGTATAACCTATGATATTAAGCAAGATATTTTGCATCATGATATAAGTTGTAGCTTACTACTATGTAAATCGGATTTGCTGTAACAACTGAATAAGAAAGTCATATTGCAATGTTTGAATTTTGGTTAATCACATAACCTAGAATAATCTGAAAAAGGAATGTAGTCTTGTTGGACGCTCAACAACACACCTCACTTTTGACTGTAAAGATCTAGAATGCTAATCCCCAGTATGAAGATTGCTCACGATTTTGGTAGAAATAACAGTATAATAAAGAAATCGTGGAAAGGAAAAATGTAATGGTTATTAATTGATAATTGCAGAAATATCGGGTGCTATGAAAAAAATGTGGTCGGTAGTATGGAAGAAGACGGGTGATGAATATAGAAGTCAGATGTTTTAACAAGGAGTCAGGTGATGGAAAAATGATGACTTCTGTCTCCCTCGACTTCAAAATAAAGAGAGATAATATGTCTCTTTGGCTTCCAAGAAGTTGTAACATAAAAGAAGTATCTTGGCTTTTTGACGCCAAATAAATATGCCAAGTGTTTCAATCGGTTTCATGTAAGAAAAAGAATAAAAAGATGGAAAAAGATTTGAAGGTTATAAATCGAAAGTAATTATGGTTTATATCTATTTATATGCACATAAATATACTTATGAGGTGGCATCATACTATTATAAAAGAAATAATAATATTATGGTGCCACTTTATTCTTATATCTATGTATACGTACATAGGTATTTATTATAATTATGTGGTGGAAAGATTAATCAAAATCCTTTGAGGTACATATTATATTTTAATTAAATTATTTTATGTTTAAAATGTTTACTTAATAGCTCATATAGGTCCTTCAATTGTATCTTGAAGTTCGAGTCACTAGGTCCTTACCAAGGAAATTTAAGGTTATACCTGTCAACCTGATGATTGGACCAAGCTAGTATCCCATTCTGTTGATCTCGTTTAGCAATGCTTCCCCCCTTCATCTTCTCCTGCAATCACACGTGCAATATTTCCATAATAATAACAAGTTCCATAATAATTTTCACATTAACATTAAAAGAATTTAATTATTAACCATAATTCCAAAATCAAGCAACTGCTAAACATCACATGACAAATAATTGATAACGACCATCTTCATTAAATAGTTAATACAACGGATATAAATAACTACCTACTTCACATGATTATGAAAGAAAGATCTGTTCAGTCTAACGGCTATGAATAAATTTAAAATTACGTCAAAATATGGGTTTAAAATTAGGTCAAAATATGGGATGTAACAGTTTTACAGTGCTAATATACTTGACTCTAGAGGTTACTGGAATTCTGCAAACAGGGGGTCAATTGACTGAATTGTGATCACTCAATTTCCCACAATCTGAAAGTCGATCTGCAGGACTGAGTTATTGCTCCTTGGGTGTTTTTTCCCTAACCTGCTAGTGCTTCTATTTGGTGCAGTGCTTGAGCAATTTGGGTAGTGATTGCATACTCATATCTGCCTACTTGTGAACACTCAGGCTAGGTGAGTTAATGCTGCAAGTCTGAATGCAATCCTGGGTGTAGGGAAAATTATTACAGTTGGAACTGAATCTCATTAGGCCTGTGTGCAAATACCTAGACAAGCATTTTTGCCATTAGTCATGTCTAGTCTGGATAAAATGACAATAAGCCTGCAAACATTGGTTTGGCAATTCGACAAGAACGTTCCAAAAACAATTAGTTGTAATTCTTTGTTTTTTGATTGCTAATAAAATTGTTATCTGATAATTGTGTGGGGATTTTCAGAATTATAGTAACTGATTGGAATACCTATTGTCAATTCAGAAGTTCGTATTAGTGTTTTCTACTTTCATGCAATACATGTGAATTTTCATGATATTGCAATGGTTTGCAAGTTTACAATACCAAACCCACCATATTTTAGTAACTAGCTTTGTCATGGTATAAGATTTTTGCTTATATATATCTAGTTTCTTGAGGATTGGTATTTTAAGATAGAAGAGAAGCTGCAATTTTAAAGCAATTGAAGAGATATTCCCTCCATTAGATGTTGTGAGTCAGTTGGGGTTATTACGTGAAGGCTATGAAACATATGGGTATGAGTCATAGATTTGATGTTTCTAACTATGTTGGATCATTATACCCCAAGGATTTAATAAATTATATTAATGAGCTAAAAGATTAATTTGAGCTTGAAGATATAAGGATCCACAAAGGGTTAGGTTGGCATATACTAAGTTTAAAGGTCATGTTTCCTTATGGTGGAAAGAATTACAGAAATTTAGAGAAGGAAATGGACAACCTTAGATCACTAGATGGAGATTTATGGTTTTTAGACTAAAATCCAAGTCCATATTGAAAGATTATGAATAGGACTTGTTTAAGAAATTGTACAACTTGAAGCAAAAGGATTTGACAGTTAAGGAGTACACCAAAGAATTCCATAAGATGACCATCAAATCTTGACATTGAGAAGCATCTAAGGAAAACATTTCTAGGTATGTTAATGGTTTAAGACTTAACATCTAGGATGAATTAAATATGTGAAGGCATAGTACAATTGAAAATGCTTATTAGTATGCTCTAAAGGTAGAAGATAAGTTGAAAAGAAGGCAAGTTACAACTAGAGTTAAGTATAAACAAGATGGTGACAAAAGCAAAGATAATTTGTAATTGAAGAAGAACCTAATCAGAAGATTCATGGAAGGGGTGATAGCAATAGAGAGTTCAAGGGAACTTGTTTCAAATGTGGTAATGTTGGACACAAGGCTTACCAATGTTCAGTTGGTTCAAGCAGAGGAAAGTAGAACCTTGTGGCACATGAGGAGAAAGCGAATGCAACCTTGTTGAGAAGTAAGCCACACTTGAAATGGAAGAATCTCTAATGTTCAAAATAGTCGTGCTGAGTAGCAAGAACCCGGATCCTGTCCAGAGGAGGCAATTGTTCTGAACTGCTTCTAAATCAACCAGTAAATGTTGTAAGGTTATTATGGATAGTGGTAGTACTGATGTCCTTGTATATGAGCAAATGGTACAAAAGATTGGACTTAGGAGGCTCAAGTATCCTTGTCCTTATGGGATAAGTTGGTTTCAAGATGACCAAATGACTAAAGAGAAGGAACAATGTTGGGTTAAGTTTAATATTAGTCCATACCAGGATGAAGTATTATGTAATGTTGTAGATATGAGTGCTTGTCATATTTTGTTAGGAAGACCTTAGCGGTTTGATGTCAAGGGTATTCATGATTGTCGAAGGAATGTAGCTTGTATCTTTAAGGATGGTAAGAGATTCACTTAACCTCATTTGAAGAAGAAATGGAAGCTAAGAACCTAAGATGTCAAAGACTTACAACTTGGGAGATTAGATTGCTTTGGATCAGAAGGTGATGAATTTGCAACAGGTGGCTGATAAGGTTTTTGAGGTTGTACAGTTGTTAAATATCTTGTTAGAGGTAGGTGAACTAAAACATTTTTAAGGCTTGTGACTTTTGGAATTTGCTATAGCTTCATGAGAGATAAATTGAAGAAGTACGATGAGGTGAAAAGAATATTGTGGTATCAGATGAGTAACATAGTCTTGTAAGCAATTAAGAGTTGGATAATTTGTTGAAGGATTTGGGAGGTGGAGTTGAACAATTGAAACATCTAGTGATGGTTACCAATAAGGACTGTTATGGAATGAAGATATAGAGCAGAGATCATGGAACATATAGCAGAATGATAACAAACGTGGAATGGCATAGATGCTTAGGTAATTGACATAGCTTCGAAGGAAATAAGAGAAGTCATTTGTAGAACATATATCATGCAGGTGAGGGATACATCATTAGCAGAGATAATAGAAATAATAGATTCAATGGTTTGGATATAAATGACAAGTGGGTGAAGAATGAGCATGGAATTCATGTCTTGGACTTTGTTAAATGTTCATAAGTTTCTCTTATGAAACATTTTTCAATTCACTTGGAATGTCTGATGTAGGAGCGTCCTTGGGTCGTTGGCAATCTTACATCACCCAAAAACATTTCCCTCTTTGTTCTCTGTTTCCTATTCATTTGGACAAATTTCCCTATTGTTTTGGTTAGCGATCAATCTAGTTGGCTGGTTATCTTATGCAAGCCTTAAGGCGTGGCCTAGGCATCATGGAGACCCAATGTCTAGCTTTGCAACTTGCTCCGATGTTTCTGGACAAAGTTATCTTAAGTTTGGTCCATCTTATTCTAGCTTATCTATTCTAACGGTCAAGGTGGTGTCTTGCAACTTGCTATGAAAATTCACAACATGCGATGCTTAATAACGAATGTTCTAGTTGTTATACGTATGTCCAACTCTCTTGAGTGTCCACAAGACATGATGTATTGATTTGGGACGTTCTTATGGATTTAGGTCTTGACCTATATGTTTGTAATATGTTTCCTTTATCTTGAGATATAATGATTGGATAAGCCAATATGTGGCTAGCAATCTTGTATATAAGTAGGGTAGTGGTACTTATTTAGAAAGAAGGATTAGTATAAGCAATTGGGGTAACTAGGATGTGTAGAAGTTGTCTTAATTTTGAGGAATGATCAACTGCGAGCATGTTGACAGGGATAGTGAATGTATTTAACTTGTTACTAGTTGTATATTGAAAATGGTGATTAGGAATAAGGTTTATTCTGTAATATTTGCATTTTTAGGCCAATTTGATGATAATCTACTAATATTTCTTCCATCGATTTTCATTTCTATTTGTTTGTTAGGTATTTCTATTTTAGCATCTCTAGCTACAAGGATTGGACATCTCTTTTGGGGGTTCTCTATCCTTGAATACATCAGGTACAATATTTTCTTGTATCATGCTCTTCCTCCTCCCTCTCATTTCTTTCCTTGTATTGTTATAGTATCTATTGTTGATGTTGCTCTTGGTCTCTATCCTCTTGGAGATCTCAAAGGGTAATGAAGTTGCGTGCCAACAACCTTGGTAGCCTTCGAAGTAGATGGTTGACAGTGGCATTCACTGTTAGATTGTCTCTTATGGTGCTCTTAGGGACCTCATGTAGGAAAGCTTCTCTTCAAACACATTAGTTGATGGATGCTTCCTATAGATGTACACGTTTTTGAATCAACTTGTCTTCAACCATGTCTTCCTCCTCCTTGGATATGTTTAATTTTTTGATTGGTTGACACATTACACTACCATACCATCTATCACCATTTTTTCACTGATTAGATCTATCATAGGGAACTCACTAATTACTTTGTAGAGTAAATAGAGATATCATTTGCTTAACACAAGGAAATAGAATGTAATAATGCCAACACAATATAGTCACAAAAAATATATGTCGTTTATTATCCTATGCGATGTATACAAAACTAGAACTGGTCCTCAATGCACAAAATGTAATGTCCCCTTTCTAGGCGATAAGAGAAGAGTGGTAGGTTGGCCTATCATTTGCTTCTTGTAGGCTGACAGAGTGTGGAGGGAACCAGTACAGGGGCTTAGAGAGCTTTTCAAGCACTTTTGGGCAGTTGATGACAGTCTCCTAAAATTAAGGAGGGATTCCTATCTTTTAGGGATTGACTAGGAGTGGTCTAGGAGGCATCCAAGAGCCTTCGGGAATCATTTTGATTGCATTTAGTGTCTTTCTTATTTTTTAGGAGGAACTCCCAGTTCAGTGGCAGTGGCTCCAGAGGTACATACAATAGTAGAGATTAACAGGGTCTCAGTTTGGGGTTGACAAGATCACTTCTCTTCATTTGATGAGCATCCCTAGATTTTAGGGGAGAACTACCAATTGGCAATAAAGGCTTAGGCACCATCCACAGGCAGGTAATTATCATCAATTTCCAATTTTGAGATCATTTGATCGTTTTATGAATAAACTAGGAAATATTTTATTATTTCCTAAGTGGTGATTAAATAAATTAATAATAAAGTGATTAAATAATCACTTATTATTATTAATGTTATAATAAGACAAGGGGGCTATTTCATAAATTACTTGAATTGATGAGTTGTAATGTGTTCCCATTGTATGTAGTTGGAGATGAAGTTTTTGAATGGGACATTCAGAAGTTACTGAAATATGATTTTGTAGTTGCTTGAAATTTCAATACAGTGGCAGGGAAAGGAGATTTCAAGCTTGTTACATATGAAGCTCTGGAGAAAGAAGGACCTAAGCATGACATCTACATTTTTTGACAAAACAACTCTTTCAACTGAGTGATGTTTTATCTTGTACTAATCATTCTTTGAGGTTGGCTTTGAAGATGACAATTGCTCCTTCCACCTTAGTTGTTGATTCTTTCATGGACGGGTAACAAGAGATAACAAAAAGGGTCATGAACTTCTTTGATGAGCATGATGTTGATGAAACTTGGAGTTACAATGTGTACCTTTCTAGTTATGTTCTAAAGGTCTAAAGGCTGCAAAATTTTCTGAGGTGCCTCTTAAGGCGATTATCTCAAATCTGGAATTGACTTTTGAGCCCATTCCATGCTTGGAAAGGTTGCCTCTCAGGTTCTGAATGGATGTCCTCACTGCTGTTCACATACTGTCATTATCAGTAGGTAATCTTCAGAACTGCTTTCTTTAGGAAATTGTCCATTCAAGTACTCCTCGATTATAGATTGATATTAAGTCATTCAATTTGAATTTATCATTTTAAGCAATGATGCAAGCTTTGCAAAGGAATTTGTAAAGGAATGCAAAACCTCTGTTCATAAACACATGCAATAAACTTAGCCCCTTTGGCAAGAACATCATCACAATCAGCAAACAATTTCAAAAAAACAAATGTTGGGGTTATTACAATAAAGTTGGTAACAGATGAGAAATATAATTATGGAAACTAATTTTTATAATTCAAAACTACAAATGAACAGAACTTAACTAACCTTGGAATTTAGGTTCTGGGAAGTCTTCCATACTTGACATGCTTTCATGAGGCTTGAGAAGTGTTCTGACACCACCATTGTGAGTTCAAAATCCATCCAAATGTAACTATCTACACTGCTATAAAGCTCAAATATTTAACTAAAATCCTGAACTAAATGGCAAAATATAGAATTACTGAAGCTGTTGCAAGTCCGAAACATAATATTGATACAAAATACTCTGAAATCTTCTCTATCTCTGTCCATCTCTTTGAAGTGAAGCCTCCTAAAACTTTGTCTTAACCTCGCTCATATTTTGTCTCTGACTCCATGACTAGGGTTTAAAATTAACTTTAAAACCCTACATACTGTCTTTGAGTAGTTTTAGAGCTTTAATTGACTGTTACTTTTAAACCCTACATGATGTTGAATATATTTATTCTGCTTTAATCCCTTTTATGGTTGAATAAAAATATAGAAAATATCCCTTTAATGCTTTATACACCTAAATATTCTACAAATAACTTGAAACTGTAGGATAGAAGTACCTGGGAAAAATGGCTTTGATCAAGTTACAAGTAATCACAACCTTCTTTCTAGAAGCATGTTTATGTTATTAAGATTGTATTTCTCTTCTTTGAATATATTTTAGTACCTGGACCTTGAATCCAATATAAGGTGTAGTTTTATTCCTAAGAACTTAAAGTGTGTATACACCATTATTTTTGCATCTTTAGGGAATTCCTTTTTAATGATCATCATGAGCAATCATATATTTTATACATTTGGAAATTAACATGAAGTCCAGTTTATATATAGAAAGACGCTTTAATTTGAGGGATTTAATTCAAAAACACTGTACAGCTCACTTATTTCTTTTTGCATTATCATCTGTGGTGGAGCAGATTTTGTCAGTGTAGATTGTGGAGGTGAAGGTAATTTCACTGATATTACAGGGCTCAAGTGGATTCCTGATGGTGATTTGATAAGTAGTGGTAAGATTGTCAAACTTAATGTTCCAAATGAAAATCGGCGACAGTACCAGAGCTTAAGATATTTTCCAGCAGATGATAAGAAGTATTGTTACACCTTGAGAACAGTAGAGAGAATGCGGTACCTTGTTAGAGCAACCTTTCTCTATAGCAATTTTGATAATAGCATCGTATATCCAAAGTTTAAACTCTGTCTTGATGCCACCAGCTGGGCAACAATAACAATTACAGATCCAAACCAGTTATATGTTGAAGAAATGATTGTGAGGGCATCTTCTTCTGCAATTAGTGTATGTGTTTTGGATGCGTCAACAAGCAATCCTTTCATATCCACCTTGGAGCTGCGTCCTCTGAATGGTTCAATGTATGCAACAGATTTTGAGGAAGATTTCTTCCTGAAGGTTACTGCAAGGATAAACTTTGCAGCTGGCAGTAGGGAACCCATAAGGTAAGTTCTTTTGCACATGAGATTTGGAATTTTGCCCCAAGATTGTGTTATGAATTTCAACATGGCTCCATCACTTCAAAACAGTATCAGAGCACAATCTTTGCTCTCCTGCTAAAAATAATAGTAGGATTGGATTCCTTGGGTATTTGATCTCTCACTCATTCTCTAAAACACATGTTGCTTCCTGTTTTTCCATCCTAAATTTGGACATCTGTATTTTTTTTCTTGTGACACATTTCTCCTCTAGGCTATAGGCTATGAAGTGTAAATATAAATCAAGTGATTCTTTTTTGTCACTCCATCTTTGGTTGAATATTGTCATATTTATATTTGTTGATTTTAAGATTTTATGAATGTAAAATCCCTGGTAATATTGCCTAGAGTTTAATTGTGCAATAT
This sequence comes from Cupressus sempervirens, assembly GCA_028749045.1. Classification (NCBI taxonomy): domain Eukaryota; kingdom Viridiplantae; phylum Streptophyta; class Pinopsida; order Cupressales; family Cupressaceae; genus Cupressus; species Cupressus sempervirens. The sequence continues at coordinate 485,073,521 of CM053786.1, forward strand.
GTGCAATCTAGAGACTTGGAACCTTATTTACAAAATGTTTTGACAGTGAATGTATGATTCCATGCTTCATACTCGAGATATTTTCATATTAGGTATGTAAATCGGATAGGGTCCCAAAAGTGAGAACTTTCTCCCTGTAACTGCTGATCGTGTTTACTATCCACACCATCTTCAAAATCTGTATTCTATGCACAAAGCATTATAGCTTCTAAGTACGTTGGAGAACCATCAAACATGAAATATTATTGTCAAATGCTTGAAAAGCAACTGCTTAATATAATCTTTTGTATACCTATGAGGATTTTATCTTCCCAAGTCCAACTTATATCATTCGTGTTTTCAATAATTGGAAATCTTGATCTGCAGATGAAGATAAATATTCTGGTATAGAATTAAAAATTTGGTTCTTCAAGTTCATAATAGATGTTGATGTTTCAATAAATATTATATTAATGTACTGGCTTATGATATCTTGTAGACTATAGCAGGGATCTCAAAAGAGAGCTTTAAACACAGAATCAATGTGCTCCTGCTCTTGACTTTAATATCTTCAATATAATATTTGGAAATCCCAATAAAATTTATAAACAAGACAAATAATCGTCAAATCAGAATTTTGCGTATTTATTCACAACCTTATTGATTCTTTCATAAACCGAGTTTTTAATCTTTTTGCAGCCACTCTCAAAACTTTTAATGCTCAAGTAATTATGTAGAAGCTAAGTCACAAGGTTCACATTTGTGTTTGGTGAGGAAAAATTGAAAAAAAATTGCTAATTGATAAAAAAATGGAATAATTTGTGATTAAGTTTGAATTGTTAAATGAAAATCTGCATTTTTTAAATTTCATATTATCAATTACCAAATAAGTCTACAAGAATATCAAGGTAAAATTTATTAAATAGATTTAAAAACTGTATAAATCTGCATTCTAAAAATTGTAAAAATAACAAAATAAATCTACAAAAACATGAAAATAGATGAACTGCATTAAACAGATTTTAAGACTTTGTAAGATGTCAAAATATGCAAAGCATGATAAATTGATCAAACATTTAAAACATGCTTTTAAAAACAGTTCGAAAATATAAAGCATTCTATACAAATAGTGAACCTTCTATGAATATCTTCCTACTAGAATTTTTTTTTAAAGTTTGTAAAAGCACTTAGCTGAGCTGACATAATACCATAGTCACTGGATTCAACAATATTCATCATAATGTAAGCTATGTGTTGGGTGCATATTTTGCAACTGACAGTTTTGTGAAAATCCAGTCACAAAATATGTAGACCAGCCACAGCATGTGGGACAAAGTCTCTCCTACGTTAAAAGGAAAGCTCCCCCTTTTCACCGTTCCTTGGATCAACTCAAGGTAAGCAAGAAGTTGACAGATTTTATAAGGGGTATTACCAATATTCTTTCCTCTTAACTTTTAGGAAAGAATCCACTTACCTGCAGAGCAAGTAATGGGCAAGATGAAATATTTAACTACACTTCTATCTAGTAGCTAGAAATGGTGATATCAATAAACCAACACCAACTCAAAGGCTGATTGAAAGCATACCGGTTTGGCTCTAAGTCACGTTTATCTAATTTATAAGAAAAAGCACTACCATTGGGGTGCAAAGACTTCTAGAAGTAGAAAATCTCTAAATTATAAGAAAAACTCTACTATTGGGTGCAAAGATTTCCAAAAGTAGGGAATTCTAACTATTTTTCGTGAATTTGAGATGATAAACCAAGCTACAATCAAAGCTTCTAGTTTATGCATTACCAAAATCGCTCCTAGTCAAAGCTTTGGCTTCGATTGCTTCTTAATTCACTAGGCTTTATTATTGAACACCCAATAATAACATGAATTAAAGATAATAGGCACAAATTACAATCAAAGTTTCTAATTTGCTCTATCACAATTGCTTCTAGTCAAAGTTTCCAATCCAAATGCTTCTTTTTATTCACTTTTCTCCCAAATTCGTACTACACAATCAAAGTTATTCTTGCACAAGTTTGGCTGAGCTTTCTTGCATACAACAAAAGATGATTTTTACAATGAGGGGGCACTCCTTTATAGAGGCAAAGGAGTTGAGAAAAAAAGGAAAAAGTGGGAGCAGCTCAATCAACTTTGACCCAGGCTAACTAACAAGAGAAATTATTGGATTACATGTCATTACATGTGAAAATCGTATTACATGTAATTACACAATTTTCTGCAATACATCCTCTCCAACTACAAACATGAAAGAAGAAGGAGAAAAAAAAGAAAAAAGAGTTGAGGCTATTGATTCTAAATGAATTAATCCTATGGATTTTTGGCAAAGGCCTTGTAGTTGATGATGATCACAGGATTGGGGATTCCTTTTATTCTATGCCATTGTATTCACCATGATGAGTTTCAAGTTGTGATTCAAAAACTCGACGTAATCAAGCTTTTCCTCATTCCAAGTTGTGAATTATCTTGTCAAACTTGCACATTTTGGATTTTCCAGCACTTTGAAGACCACCTCAATGATGTCCGAAGGTAAACCTGGAACAACTTTTTGACAAGCATCTGCAACTTCCTTTTTTTTAAACAAAGTGTTTGGCACATTCCCACACGAACTTAGGCTCTCGGACAATCATTGGGAAAATTAAGATCAAATGAACTACTACTTGAGAATCAAATCATGCCTTCTTGATGGGATATCTCTTTTTTTTTAAAAAGTTTTGACATATCTTGAAGAGTGTGCCACAACATGAAGATGATAACATCTTCCAATGAGATTGAATCCTTGAGAACTTTGGAATTTGAGTTACAATAACAAATCCATGAGGGACGGGTATTCAAAGTATGGAATAGATAGTTATGAAACACATATGATGGTTGGAAATGAATTGGAAAGCATATGTATCTGGATGGAAAAGGGCCAAAGTCGGACTTGGAAAGATGGATTGCATGTGGGCAATAATGGGCTTTCATGGGTATGGCCAAGAATGCGAGTTGGGATGCATATAAATGCATGCAAATAATAACTTTTGACTTAAAAAGTGTGACCTTTTGTCAAAAACAGGTTCTCTGGATGTCATTACACATAAAGTGGATTACATGTAAAACGAACATGCATTTAGGTTTGGAAGATGGAAATGCGTGTAAATGGGAATGAAGGATGAGAGTGCATGTAAATGTGGATGGAGGGTGAGATTACATGTAATCGCATGTGAAGAATGAGATGCAGTGTGTCATGACATAGAAAGTGGAATTACATGTAATTGCTCTTGAAGTATAATTGCATATGAAAGGAATGGATGCAATGTGCCTTGGCATGTAATGGTGAACATGGAATGAAACGATGCACTTGCATGAAGAGGTGGAAGGTGGAGTGAAGTGAAACGTGCTCAAGTTCTTGGGAAAGAATTTGCAATTTCTTCCAAATGAAGAAAAATGAGAAAGTAAGAAAACAAACAACGAAAACAAGCACAAAACAAATACATGCCTTTCGTTTTAGACTCAAACATGTCAAGAAGCAAGTTGCTTTCAAGTGCAATTTGGAATTTGGAATTTGGGGAAATTCCAAACACTTAAAAATGAATGTTTTCATCCTATTTAAGGAGAATTTGCACTTTACTTGGCATACATTTAAACAAATGTGCAATAACAAGCCATAATATGCATGGAAATAGCAAGATAAGCATGAATTGATGAGCAAGTTTGAAAATGTCCACTTACTTGGAGATCAAAGAGCCAAAGCAGCAAGAATCATAAAATTTGAAGACCAATTTTCCTCCAAATCTGGATTCTCAAACAATAATTTGAGTTCTTTCATACTTGAATTCAACAAATATTAATGAGCAATGTGTTTATTGTACAGGGTAAATGGTTTATTAATGCATTCATACAATAGACAAGAACATGTAACACAAAAGTATTCCTTTTATTATTCACATGTATACAGAAGATGCTACAATATTCGATATGATTGATTACAATGATGATCCAAAGTCCATTCTGGACGGTGTACACATACCTTTCTGAAAGGGTGACTCAACCGTCATGCGCCTGTTCGGATACTATTCTATCCATCAGCTACAATATAGATTTTACCGACAACATCATCCCCCCCAAAAGAAAAGTCATCTCCGGACGACAATTACAAAATATTCGAAACAGATTAACAAAATAGAATACACTAACTGTGACTAACTATAACATGATAGATCTTTTTCCGTCACACCACTTTCACATTCGTCCCGTGCCTGTACCAAACTGGTCTCCACAACACGCTGCATCTGTAACCTCCGCTAACACAATACTATCACCTTAGCCAATTTGACCTTGATAGCCAACTGTGCTGCCTTCTCTGCTTCCAACTCCTGGGTACACTAAGCCAAGTGTCGCTCTACTGCCTCCAACTGGATGATCAACTCCTCCTGAGCTCTCTCTGCATCCACCAAGACAGCCTCACGCCAAACACCTACTCCAAGTGCCTCAAAACGTAGCAACCCTCTCGAAAGGCTTGCTCCAGTGCTCTCTCCACCTCTGGCCTATGTGCAGCTCTAGGTCTCATCAACTGGTCACACTTCTGATGACTAATAACTACACTGATTGGGGGTCTAGGGGGCATCGCCCCCAACGGGGTTGAGGGGTAGCGCCCTCGCGAGGTCCATACCTAGGGTAGCGGGGTTGTGATTTTCTTCCGATTACATACTCTTTCAGCCAACCGCTTGTGTTTTACTACCTGTTTATGTCTTTCCCTTCCCTTTAGTATCATACGTTCTTCATTATAGATTGTTTTGATTTGTTGTCATTCTTTTTTTATAGCCTCCTATCACCCTTCTTTTGTGTCTACCGATGTACTACAATCTCCTTCCTTTCAAGACAGTCTATACGGTGATCTAATTCCTCACAACTTTTAGCCATACGGGAATGGCCGTACGGTGCACTTGCTTTGCTCTCCCCTAAAGGGCCGTTCGTTGTTTTTCAACACTGCACAATGCTTGCTTAGCCGTATGCAAGCTTTTCTTCTTAACTGTATGTTAGTCCCTTCTATATGGTGATGGCAACTTGTTCTGCTTGCCGTACTGTGAAATAATTCTCTTTCTTCTTTGTTTTATGCCCTACGGTCATAGATATTATTTTGAGTTTGTACTTACTCATGAATTTCGTACGGTTCGTACGGTTGTGTTCATGTACCGTACAGTAATGCTATACTCTAGTCCGTACAGTACCCTTGCCCTTGTCCGTACGGTCCCCTTTTCCTGGATGTCATACATTGTCTTCTATTATTGGATGCAGTATGGCCTTTTCAATGTACCGTACGGTACTCTAGCTGGTTCATATGATCTTTTCTTGGATCCGTACGGTTGCTTTGTCTTAAGCTGTACAAGACTTCCTTGCCTTCTTCCAAAAGGCTGTATGGTACTTCCTTGTCTGCTTCAGAAGGCCATGCGGTATCTGCCTTTATGACTCGCTTAGTTGTATGGTCTCAACAATGGCCGTATGGTCTTCTCTTGTAGTGTTTCCTATAGTCTACTCAATTAATGTCTTCTAGATTTCATATGATATGCTTTTCCTGCTTTTGACGTCATATCTAGTATCAACCTTCAATTATTGTCCTACTTTATATTCTTACTTATTACTATTCCTACTATTACTTTATTTTGTTTTCTTTCTGAATTTGCTCGTTCCAGGGTTCTAACTTTGAGATGAAGTTTTATCTCTCATCATGTGCCTCGCCTTACTGACGGTAAATTTTGAGTTTTGACCCATTAACTAGGTCTGCCACCTCGTTTCCATCCAACGTCCATATTTTAATACTTCCATTGTTGTCTACTTCTCGGATTTTAAATGGTCTGAGTTTTGACCCATTAACTGGGTTCGCCACCTCGTTTCCATCCAACGTCCATAATTTAATACTTCCATTGTTGTCTACTTCTGGGATTTGAAATGGTCCGAGCCATTTCACCTTGAACTTTCTAGGCCTGACCTCACTACACCCCTTATATTTTAGTACTAACTGGCCAGGTTGGAACTTATTTATTTTTAGATGTTTATCATGCCACACTTTGCACCTGTTCTGTGTCACCTCTGTGGCCAATTGTGCCAATAGTCACTTTTCCTTGAGTTTATTAAGACTATGCAATCTTTCCCTTAGGCTTTCCATATCGCATAACTTATTCTCAATCACAATCCTTGAGCTTGGTACCACGAATTCTGTCGGCTGCCACTCCTTGTCATCAATAACTGTATTCTTGATTTTAGAACCTTCACTCCATACTGCTGAAGTTTTTATTAAGCCCTTCTTTGTTTCCTGTACAGACCATACAATGTGTTTTCCTTGTTGTCGATACCTTTCTACTAAATGTGTGGTGCGGCGTAACATTTTCTTTCTGCGCAGTCCGTTCACCGTGTACTATACGATGAAATCTTTCCTTTTGCTGCCTTCAACTTCAGCCGTAATTGCCTCATCTTCAAAGTTCATTATTTTCACCATAGGCTCTTCATACTTCATTGATTTGTCTTCACTGAATGTATGGGCCGGTGTGTCATCCACCTGTGCTTCTCCCTCCTTTATTTCCCTATACTCCTTCGAAAACTCATTTCCTTCTTTTTATTCCTCGACACCGAACATGTTGCAGCTTGGGAAGAGTTCATAATCCTCCATCTGCTAGTGAAATAGACCGTTCACCAAATTCAGATCGTCGTCCTTCAATCCACCTTCCAACCATAGGACTCCTTCCTCATCCAGTTCCATTTGCTTCTTACCTTTGTCCTCTCCTTCTGAATTAGACGATCCGGCTTCTTCTCCCACCATTTTTGTGTAAATCAATAATGAATCTTCATCCTCTGCTCTCCATTGATAGTGTGTTCTTCTTCGAGTCATGTTTAACCTTTGCTTGTACGAGCCATCCTCGTCCAAGAATGACATCATATCCCCTTCTTTTTAGCAGGATAACTACAAAGTTGAGCAAGAACAACTGTGTTCCAATCATTACTGGTTGTGCCATCAAGATCCCTAAAGGCTTAATGCTATGTTGGTCTGCAGTTAGCAATTGGAATGTGGGTGGCCACAACGTCGGCTGTCCCAACTTCTTCCAGGTATCTTCTGGTAGGACATTTACCCCCGAACCTCCATCCACAATTGTGTCTGAGAGGATTGTTCCCAATATACCCATTTCTACGACCGTCGGATGCCTTCCTGCAATGTCCCTTGGTTTACTGGTTGGTTTACCCGCTTCTATAATCTACACTTGCAAGGATGTTAGTATCTTTGGGGAAAAAATAGTGTTACTTATTAATTAAAGAATAATTTATGTTTCTAATCCCAACTATTTCCCTTCTTAAAGGTGGATTGTGATCCGGTGCTTAGTTCTTGAGGGAGGTTCCAGCTACTTTAAGCTAACTCTCCACTAAGTATCATCCTCTCACAATTTGAGAAAAAATAGTGTTACCTATTAATTAAAGAATAATTTATGTTTCTAATCCCAACTATTTCCCTTCTTAAAGGTGGGTTGTGATCCGGTGCTTAGTTCTTGAGGGAGGTTCCAGCTACTTTAAGCTAACTCTCCACTAAGTATCATCCTCTCACAATTTGACCCCTCCTTAAGATCTATGGATAATAATTCCTGATTCATCTGTCCTTCCTAGAAGCTCTTGCAATCTAGGCCTTATGGATAACCTTGATGGTGTATCCGTCCTTTCATATGCATATGACTGTATATTTCAGTATACTGACCTTCAGAGATCAACGATCTCTACCTCAATTCTGACTCTTATCTCAAATCAAATTTCTGATCTTTAAAATTAGTATGATTTTTGTCTGTGTATCTCAAACTGGAATCTATTAATGTGAGAAGTATTATGTTCCCACAGCCAATTCTCTGATTCTTCTACAATATAGTTTGATGATTACTACTATTAGTTGGACATTGTGGGGGCAGAATGGATGACGACCCAAAAGTAAACTTTCCTTAGCTCCATAGGCTTATGACCGCCATCTCTGATGTAGTGCGCTTGATTATGATTGATCCGTTGCTCCAATTGTATCGTCCTACTAATGCTGGGCAGGTGTGAAGTTGATCTCGTCAAGTTTGCTGGTTCTTGATGCTTCGCGTGATATTTTTTGCACTCATAGTTGGTAATTTTTTCTGAACATTTCCTTCCTGCTATGCTTGTCAGAATCGGATAGGGATTGGTCTTTGGTATTTACGGTAGAGGATAGTTTGCTTGGTACGTTCGTTTGTACTGTGAATGGTTTCTTCCTTCATAATGCAAGTGCTCTTCTTATGGTGTCATGTGTCCTCTAAATAATTCTTCCTGAAACTGTCGGAAATGATAGGGGCTGAGTCTTAAGCGATATGACCAGATGGAATCTTCACCTTGTAATCGTCTGCTTTGCTCGGATTGTTGCTTCCTCCAAATGCTTGGTGTATATATTGTCACGTTCCCTTCTGATATTTTCCTCTATCGTTTTCTTCTCTCGCGTTCGATGCCTTCCTTCCTCTCATGAGAGCTAGTTTATACGCGGCCCAGGTGTGTATGGAAGGCTGCGTCCCTTGATTTCCCTCTCTCCTTAACTAGAATTTATGTTCAAATAACTATTATAATTCGACCTTTAACATTCTGGAATTGCCTTATTATGATTACCTCTTTTAAATCATATTTGTCTAATAATAATATTTAAGTTTGCAACAATAATAACCTTGTTTTAAATTATTAATTTAATAATAGCTAAAATTGCCTTAAGAAATATTAATTAGAGTCAAACATGATTATTTTATTAGAATAATTAATTAACACAAAAAATGGATTCATGATATTAATATAAAATATAGTTTCCATATACAAAGTTCTAATTATCATCCTTAACTTATGGGTGAGGGGTTATCATAGTCTCCCTTGCTTGATTTTGCTTGTCCTCAAGCAATTTGATAGTCCCCTCTCTTTCCCAGGTGGCGTACTCCTTAGGTAGATTCCTCCATTGGATTAAGTATTCTGTAATGGTTCTATTCCTTAATTTCCTTTTTCGGGTATCCAAAATGACTTCGGGATCTAAGATCAGCCGGCCCTCATCATCTAATGGGGGTAATTCTACACATGGCTTTGTTTTCCTTCCTAGTACTCTTTTGAGTTGGGACACATGGAACACATTATGGATCTTACTTCCCTCTGAAAGTTGTAGTTCGTATGCCACCTTTCCAATTCTCTTTAGTACTTTATAGGGTCCATAAAATTGGGGTTTTCGTTTTTCTACTCCGTTCCTTTTTATTGAGGTTTGTTTATATGGTTGTAATCTTAGGAATACCAAGCCCCCTTCCTCAAAATTTCTTTCAGTGCACTACCGATCAGCGTAGATTTTTGCTAGTTTTGGGCTTGTTGTAAGTTCTCCTTCAGAGTTTTTAGAATGTCAGTACTTTGTTGAATAAACTCTTGTGCGCTGGGTACACGACTATGTAGTGGAAGCAAGTATGTAAATGTACATGCCTCATACCCATACAAAGCTTTGAAGGGAGTCACCCTAATGGACATGTGATGGGTTGTATTATAGCAGAATTCGCCTAAATGAGGCCATTTAATCCAAGTCTTTTGTTGCCCCGTTACATAGTTCCTTAGATAGCCTTCTAGCCACTTATTCACTATCTCGGTTTGTCCATCTGTTTGCGGATGATAACTCGTGCTGGGAGTTAGACTTGTTCGTGCTAGTTTGAAGAGCTCTTGCCAAAATTGATTGATGAATTTGCTATCTCTTTCGCTGATTATATTTTGTGGGAGTCCATGGAGTTTGAATACTTCTTTGAAATACAATTCAGCTACCTGATGTGTTATTGATTCAGTGGTGACTGGAAAGAAATGAGCATATTTGGTGAGTCTGTCCACTACTACATAAATACTGTTCTTCCCCTGTATTTTTGGTAAAACTGTTATGAAATCCATAGAAATGCTTTCCCATTTCTGATGGGGAATAGGTAAGGGTTGTAGAAGCCCTACTAGAAGAGTTTGTTCAGCCTTATTCTGTTGACAGGTCATACATTCTTATACATGCCTCTGGACATCTTTCTTTAAACCCTTCCATGAAATTTTTTCTCTTATTTGCTTATATGTTTTGAAATAACCTTGGTGGCTAGACATTGGGTTATTATGATATTCCTTTAAGATGGTTTCCTTCATCCTTGATCTAGGGGTCAGAAACACTCTTCCTTTGTAGAATATAATATCATTGTGTATTTTGAAATCTTTACTTGGAGCTTTCCCTTCTAATATTTCACTGACTTCAGGGTCTTATGCATATTCAATAATAATGTCCTCCTTCCAATTTTTTGAAATACAAGTGACCATATTGAGGAGAGCGTGTCTGGATAGAGCATCGGCGACTCCATTATTCACCCCCTTAACGTACTCTATGTCAAAATCATATGCTTGTATCCGGCTTACCGATTTTTGTTGTCGATCATTAAGATCTTTCTAACTGAGGAAGAAACGCAAGCTGTTATGGTCTGTCTTCACCACGAACTTACCTCAGACTAGGTATTGTCGAAATTTGGCTAAGGCATGCATGATAGCTAACATCTCTTTATCATATATAGAGTAGTGTTTTTCTAATTTCAAGAGTTTACGACTCTCAAATGTTATGGGATGTTTCCTTTGCATGAGGACTACTCCAATCCCATCTCTTAATGCATCACATTGTAGCTCAAAAGGTATGGTAAAGTCTAGTATGACTAAAACTGGGCAAGAACTCATAATTACTTTCAGTTCATCAAATGCTTGTTGTGCTCTTTCATTCCATGCAAAAGCACCCTTTTTGGTTAAATCTGTAAGGGGGGCGGTAATTTTAGAACAACCTTTCACAAACCATCTATAATAACTGCATAGCTCAATAATCCTCAAGTTGGGTAAGGGTTTTGGGTCTTGGCCATTTTTTATAACTTTGATTTTCTCTTCATCAACACTTACTCCCTTCGCATTGATCTTATGTCCTAAGTAAAGTATCTCTTCTAATCCAAAAGACATTTGGAGAATTTGGCATAAACTGATTTGATGATACCCTGATCTTAAATCAATTTTCGAGAAATAACGTGCACCATGTAGTTCATCCACTAATTCATCTATCCTTGGAATTGGATACCTGTTTTTATTGTTTTCTTATTTAGAGCTCTGTAATCAATGCACATCCTCATTGTCCGATCTTTTTTCTTGACAAGAACTACTGAAGAGGCAAATAGGCTGCAGCTAGGTTGGATGTGTCCCATTTCCAATAATTCTTTGATAGTCTTTTCAATTTCTTCTTTGTATTTATTGGGATGCCTATAAGGGGTGGTTATAACCAATTTAGCTCCTTCTAATTCAATGCAATGCTCAAACTCCCTTTTTGGTGGTAAACCTGGAGGGATCTCTTCAAAAATTCTTTGGTGTTTTCTTAGGATGGGGCGTATATCAACATGTATTTTATGTCCATTATTAGGTGATTTATCGAGAACCAAACATTCGGCTATCCATTCTCCTTGATTATGTTTAAGGATACGTTCAATCCTATTACAAGATACTATTTTGGGAGACCCATCGAGTAATCCCTTTAATATTATATCTTTCCCTTCATGTTTGAAGCATACTTCCAAGTTAGGGTTATCAATAGTAAAGCAGCCTAAGGAGTCATTCCAAGAATGATATCATTTTGTAGTTTTACAAGAAAGAAATCTGCCTTTATAGTTTTATTATTTAGAGTAATCTCTAATTGTGGAATGATCTCTGTGCATTGATCAAGGGTACCATTGCCCATTATTACTTTAAAGCCTTTGAATTCTTGAGTTTTCAGTCTTCTTTTTGTTACAAGATCTTTGCTAATGAAATTGTGGGATGCCCCAGAATCTATCAGGGCAATCACCCTTTGCCCCTTTAATGTTCCTTTGACGTGAAAAAGTCTCTTCCCACGTTCTTGGGTAACCACTGCTAGTGTCCCAACCTCTGTCTCATCCATTTTTATTCTTTTGTTTGGTTTTTCATCGATACTTGTTTCTTCGATTCTATGCAGTTGTCCTCTCTTGCATCAGTGGTCCCATGCCCAAGGTTCTTTACACTTGAAACACAACCCCTTTTTGATAAATCCTCTCTCTTCCCAATTGCTTCCTTTTCTTGACATCGATGCCCTGGGTTCCATGGCTCTTTACAAAGTAGCATGTCTTTCCCTTATTTTCTTTCTTTTGTCCCTCATACTTGTGAGACTTGGATCTTTCTTTTGATATGTTTGACTCTACCTTTCGAGCTTTTTGAATGGCTTCTTCTACTGTTTGAGGTTCTAAAGGGTTCACTATGTTTTTAATGGAATCTTTTAGACCTTCAATGAAAAGGTAAGTAAGCCTTCGTTGGGATAAGTCAGGAACCATGACTGAAATTTTTTGAAACTCATTTGCAAATTCTTTGATTGTCCCATGCTGTCTTAAATGGGCCAGTTCTTTAAAATACCATTCGGACTCGATTTGATCAAATTGTTTAATAAGTTTCTGAGAGAATTCTTGGGATGAAGTTATATGTTGATGGCCCAAGGAAAGAAGTCCATTGTGCCACCATTCATGAGCAATCCCTTCTAAGTGAAGAATGGAAAACTGAAGGGCATCTTCTTAATCATTGCGCTAAGTGTGAAGAGTTTAGTTTCTCGAGCCAAGCGTGGGCTGTCATCTTTCTTGATCCATCAAAATTGGGTAGTATCACTCTATTCACCTTGTGTTTCAAGTCTTTATTAAAATATCTTTTTGTTCTTCTACGGACTTTTTGTTTTTGACCCTCACAAAAATCGACAAATGTTATAAGTTCCCTAATTTCAGGTTCAAGGCTTGCATAAGCTCTTGCAGTATCTATTGTACTATTATTGGCTTGATCCATTCTTTCTTCTTCTCTAGGTATTTCTTCTCTTGGCAAGAAGGGGGGTCTTGGAATTCAAGACGATGATGATTCATTACTGTCTGGTTCATTTGAATTTATATTTCTTGCATGGGATAAGTTATTTTTGAGGTTATTGATGGAATTCCCCATGTTCTGTAAGGCATTAAGAAGGGCTTGGTTGGATTTTTCTATTTGGTTCGGAATAGTTTGATTAGTTTGATTGGTTTGCTCCATATGTGATCTGACTTTGTTTGCTAAGTTGTTCATTGTGGTTTTTGTTCTCCTTTCGTAAGTGTGCATAGGCCTTAACTCACAGGATGACAAGATTATGCTCTGATATCACTGTAATGTCCCTTGGTTTATTGGTTGGTTTACCCGCTTCTATAATCTACACCTGCAAGGATGTTAGTATCTTTGTGGAAAAAATAGCGTTACTTATTAATTAAAGAATAATTTACCTTTCTAATTCCAACTATTTCCCTTCTGAAAGGTGGGCTGTGATCCAGTGCTTAGTTCTTGAGGGAGGTTCCAGCTACTTTAAGCTAACTCTCCACTAAGTATCATCCTCTCACAATTTGACCTCTCTTTAAGATCTATGGATAATCATTCCTAATTCATCCATCCTTTCTAGAAGCTCTTGCAATCTAGGCCTTATGGATAACCTTGATGGTGTATCCATCCTTTCATATGCATGACTGTATATTTCAGTATACCGACCTTCAGAGATAAACAATCTCTGCCTCAATTCTGACTCTTATCTTAGATCAAGTTTCTGATCTTTAAAGTTAGTATGATCCTTGTCCGTGTATCTCAGACTGGAATCTATTAATGTGAGAAGTATTCTGTTCCCACAGCCAATTCTTCGATTCTTCTGCAATATAGTTTGATGATTACTACTATCAGATGGACGTTGTAGGGGCAAATAGATGACGACCCAGAAGTAAACTTTCCTTAGCGCCACAGGCTTATGACTGCCATCTCTGATGTAGTGTGCTTTATTATGATTGATCCCTTGCTCCAATTGTATCATCCTACTGATGTTGGGCACGTGTGAAGTTGATTCCGTCGGGGTTGTTGGTTCTTGATGCCTGGCGTGATATTTTTCACACTCACAGTTGGTAATTGTTTCTGAACATTTCCTTCTTGCTATGCTTGTCGAAATCAGATAGGGATTGGTCTTTGGTATTTATGACAGAGGATAGTTTGCTTGGTATGTTCATTTGGATTGTAAATGGTTTCTTCCTTCACAATGCAAGTGCTCTTCTTATGGTGTCATGTGTCCTCTAAATAATTCTTTCTTCCTGAAATTGCTGGAGATGATAAGGGCTGAGTCTTAGGTGATATTGCCAAATGGAATCTTGACCTCATAATCGTCTGCTCTGCTCGGATTGCTACTTCCTCCAAATGCTTGGCATATATACTATCACGTTCCCTTCTGATATTTTCCTCTGTCGTTTTCTTCTCTCCTATTTGATGCCTTCCTCTCGCGAGAGCTAGTTTATACACGGTCCAGGTGGGTATGGAAAGCCGCGTCCCTTGATTTCCCTCTCTCCTTAATTAGAATTTATGTTCAAATAACTATTATAATTCGACCTTTAATATTCTGGAATTGCCTTATTATGATTACCTCTTTTAAATCATATTTGTCTAATAATAATATTTAAGTTTGCAACAATAATAACCTTGTCTTAAATTATTAATTTAAGAACAACTAAAATTGCCTTAAGAAATATTAACTAGAGTCAAACATGATTATTTTATTAGAATAATTAATTAACACAAAAAATGGATTCATGATATTAATATAAAATATAGTTTCCATATACAAAGTTCTAATTATCATCCTTAACTTATGGGTGAGGGGTTATCACACTTCCTGATGTGAGACCTGGCAGCATTGGGTCTGCTGCACTTGTTCCAATTTCCTTCTCCTTCGTAGGTTCTTCTAGTAGTTTAGCAGTTAGAGCCATGTTTGTGAGTGTCGTTCGTAGTTGGGACATTGTGAGGATCAGATCATTTAATTTTACTGGTACTTCAGTTTGTAATATCCGCCTTATGATGTTCTACTCTACGCAGTTCCTCATTGAGGTACCTGCAGTGTCCCCCTTCTCCATTTGTGATTTCTCAGTTTGCATCCCTTTCTCAATTTCGGCCCATGCTTCTTCTAGTCTCTTCTTTTCTTCCATTGGGTTTGGGTACAGCTTTGCCTGTTTACATGTAATTGCCAGGACTTCCTCTTCATCCGTTCCTAATTCAATACTGATCAAATTCACTCCTGATTTCGATTTCAGGCACTTGGCATCTTCATGGTCTCCAAGAACACACCATATGCATAACAACTGTGGTGTGTTCGTCGTTGTATAGTTTCGTGCAAAATGGCCCCGCAAGTTGCATGCTCGACATTGAACCATCGGTCGGTTGTTTGCATCAAATTGAATTCTACTACGGACCCCATTATTATTGTTATTGTTGTTGTTGTTGGCATTGTTGTTTTGTCCCCTTCTATTGTTTCTGTACCCACCCAAGGTGGCACCGTCATTGTTTGTGTTTTCGTTCCCTCCTGAAGTGGATGCTTCCTGTGTTAGTAGTACTTGCCGATGGCCTTTTGACTTCATGTTAAACAGGCACTCCTTTATGGAATGTCCTACCACCTGACAGATATCACAAAATTGTTTCTTCAGGCATGAGCCCTTTATGTGGCCATCCTCTTTACAGTCCATGCACCATAGTTCTCCACTCATTGAATCTGGATTCTTTTTCAAATTCTTAAATTCTTTCATCAATCTGAGCATATCTTTCTGTAATGCTCGAACTTTCTTATTCGATTCTTTGTCACTACTACTGCTTTCGGATGATGAATCGTTTGAATTCGAAGATTTATGCTTTTTCTTCTTTCTTGTCTTCTGTTCGCTTCTCAGATCCATCGCATGATTATAGGCATCGACGTGCGACGTTGGTGGTACAATTTTCATCTTCTTTTTTAGAGCTAGCCGTAGCCCCTCAACAAACCATCTTTTCTTCAATCCGTCAACTGGTCAACTCTCAATCTTCCCAACTAGCTCCTTCAGCCGTCTTGCATAGGCACGGATTGTTTCGTTCTTTCGTTGCTTGGTGCTATATATTTCTGCCACAATTTCATTATCATCTCGTAGCAGTTGGAACTTTGCTATGAACTCCTTTCTGACCTCCGCTCATGTAGTCAGTTTCTGAGGGTCAGCATCCGCAAACCAATCAATTGCCACACCTCGTAGGGTCGCTGGGAACTGCCAAACCCAATCATCTTCGTTTGTTACACCATTTGCTGTCCATATCATTTCACACGTCTTACAGTGTCTGATCGGATCTGTCATTCCGTCACCATTAAACTTAGGCAATTTCTCCTTTGGTCCTACCATTGTTACTTTCTTCTGATTCTGAGGTACCTGCTGAGCACCCGCGCTGTTTTGAGTACCCGCGTTATTCTGAGTACCTACACTATTTAGAGTACCTGCATTGTTTTGAGCACCCTCACTGTTTTGCACAAATGCACTGCTTCCAACAACTGTCCTGCTTCCAACAACCACGTTACCTGGTGAAAGAAGATCTTCCTCAAGTGACGTCGTTCGATTTTCTGCCTGTATCCATTCGTCAGGTGTATCGGGAATGAAGAGTTCACTCCATGTTTATGCTCCCTTGGCACTTCGGGCCATGCGAGTTGCTTCCCTTCCGTTCAGCTACTCTACCTTCGGTGTATACAAGTTAATGAACTCCTCTCTTGTTTCTTCCACCAAATTCAATCACTGTCGAGTCTCCTCCAACAATTTCTCGGTACTCCTTGGCCTACTAGGTGAGTGCACTCCCTCCATTTGTGCCTCTTCACCCCCTCGGTGTGCATCGGCAATCTGCTGAAGCTTTTGTCTGCGCTCCACCTACTGTGCTAAATTTAAAACTTCTTGTGTTGTGTGTATTTCATCCTTATCTTTTATCTTATTTTTATCTTTGTTAAGAAAATTAGGCATTAATCTTCATCACACCTCCTTCGTGTTGGTTTTCAAAACCGCAGATTGGAATCCTACGAGCCTTGCTTGCTCGATGCTGGGATATCCAGTTAGTTAAGGCCAACTTGACGGACCTGAACAACACGGTCCGAGTTCCCTACACTTCCAGCTTTGCAAAACCGAGGCGGGTGTACTTGATCCTGGACAACAGCCTTACATCCAAGATGCTTAAAGCAGATTGTTAAAACACGAATGCGATGAAAGCCTTCAAAACGACAAGAATTATGGAAAGATTTAAGATTGCAAATTATGAATTAAAAATAAAAGCAAATAATTGTATGAATGTTTTTTAAATAAAAGTGATTATTACAGATGATTGCAACAAATGAATATATTAATTTTTCAATGGAAAGAAATGAAACAGTTGCCAGCATATGGATTATGAATCAAGAATAAAAGACCAATGCTTAATAAAATGGGCAATCAAAGTCAATATTATAAGTTGAGACATACAACTTTATAAAGTTTAATGTATTTAAACTATAAACAATTTTAATAATTATGACGCGATGGATCAATTATATAAACGCAATTTTAAATTAGTCTAAAATGCACTTTAACTCCTATGGAGACAAATTAGACATAAATACGGAAACAATAAAATATTTCATGATATTTACGTTTATCAAATTTAAAATGCAATAACGATCCGGTCCACTTATCTGAATATTAAAATATTTATAGAAAATAATAAAAAACATTTATAAAGGACAACATAATAATAATTTAAACTCCAATGCAAATAAAAATAAATATGCTTAAAGATTGTGCCGAAAATAAAAATTATACGTAGAGGCACTTCTTACGGATGATCCATCTACTGCAAATTTATCCGGACTGCATGAAATTTACCCAATAATCCACCATCCATAGGCTTAGTTCAAAAGGTCGTTTCTCTGCCAATAAAAGAATAAAATACATCATAAGGCATAGGCTAGGCGAAAAATTAAAATATGAATGTGAATATGTATATTGTCTCCTGTTTGATCTTTTATTACATATATTTATAAAGAACCTAAGGGTGTCGGTTGTTTTATGAAACATCGCACCCTTTCATAAATAAAAACTAATTAAAGTTAAAAACTTAATATGTTTTAACTTTAGCCAGCAGTTTAATCTCTCCATAGCTTATAATATTTTGATGCAATTTCCCTCATTCCCGTGGGCATTTTTCTTTGGACACAATTTTTCCCATTCCTTGTTCGTTTTGTGTTGTTTTATGCAAACATCATACTCTGACTTCACGTGGACGCCTTCTTTGTCTGGACTGATCCTTTCGTGTGCAATCCTCCTCTCCATTCACGCACAGGCAGATTCCTTCATCCTCCACATATAAGTTTGATGTGCTTCTGGATGCAGGAGTGCAGAGCAATATTCGAATGAGTATCCCTGCTGCAGGAAGGTTCTGATATTCTCCGTCTGAGAGCCTCTATCCACCTGACGTTATTTCATTTCTCCCTCCCGCATGCATCTTCAGACATTAGCCATACTCTGGGGTATCTAAACTTTCTACTAACTATCTTCAACTTCAGTGCCATTCAAATTGGTCCAGTCCAATAACAACTTCTTCAGAGGTTTGCACGGGATTGAGAATTTCTATAATGATCTTGTGATCTATTTTTCTTCCTCGTACGCATATAGGCCTGCAACAAAACACAAACTAGCATCAGATATAATTTACTAGGGGAAAAGATTCGCAATAGGTAATATAATTTTCCTGCCCAAAAGGCCCTGTGAAGACTAGGAGTTAAAATCTCCAATATTGTGGATTGGAGATAAATACAATAGTGCTGAGCTCTTCTGAAAAATTCTTCCTGAGTGATCTTTTTTCTGTGAGGGTAGTTGCAAATATTATCTTCAAGTGTTTTGTAATTGAGATAACGCTTTGCAATTGCAGGCTTCTTCATTTCTCTTGTTTCATATTCTGCTTCATTAAGAAAACGATATGCACTTTGATGTCCCTCTGTAGTGTGGCTATCATCTACCCGTGACGAAGCACCTACATGCTTGAAATATTTATTTGTATTTTTTGCAGACCTTAAAATGTGATCTGGTGGCTGACCTCCAAGTATCTCTATCATTCGTTTAATGAGATCATATTCTGAAGCTCTTGGAAACAGGGGTAAGCCTAAGAAGAGCTCAGCAACAATACATCCAAAAGACCACATATCAATAGCAGTTGTATATGGGTGCCCAAGGAGAACCTCTGGAGATTAGAAACGGCTCTGTATGTAGGAGTAAACTGTTCTATTCTCCATACATGCTGACCCAAAGTCAATAAGTTTAATTTCTGCTAACTGCAGACTTGTTGATAAAAGTATATTTTCAAGTTTTAAATCGCAGTGGATAACACTTGCTTCTCGCAGCACAAGCAATGCATTCAGGATCTGCTTTGCAAATAACCTTAACAGGTTAAGAGATATTCCTCTGTACTGATTCAATTCGAGTAGTTCAAATAAATTTACTCCAAGTATTTAAAAAGCAATGCAGAGATATCTTTGACACACAAAATAGTCAAGGATGTGAACAATATGGTGCTTGTACCCTGGGTCAAATTTTTTTATTAAGCATGTTCAAAATAGAGATCTCCACAATTCTTCTCTTTAAGAGCCCTCTATCTTCATACCATCTCTGACCCATCTCACTCCCTCCTCTAATAAGACTAATAATGCAGCCTTTACTGAACACTATCTTCAGTCCACATTAAATACAAAGCATTTTTTATAGAGTCAATTATGTCTGAAAAAGAAGCTGAGCACAATGTTAACTGTTGCTCCTCACAAAGAGTCTTTCCTTCTGTAAAATCATCTCCAAGATACGTCACAAAACAAATCGGTAAACTATGCCCTGCTTGATCCCAAGAACTAGATAATCTCCTTAAGGATGAATAATTATGGACAAAACTGATTCATATCGGGGATTAAATTTTTAGGCTCCATCACTTCATTCTAGGTTCGACTGTCAACGGTGCCAAATGTATACCGTATAGGGTAAACGGTTTATTAATGCATTTAGACAATAGACAAGAACATGTAACACAAAAGTATTCCTTTTATTATTCGCATGTATACAGAAGATACTACAATATTCAATATGATTGATTACAATGATGATCCAAAGTCCATTCCAAACGCTGTACATATACCTTCCTAAAGGGGTGACTCAACCATCACGCGCCCATTCGGATACTATTCTACCCGTCGGCTACAATATAGATTTTACCGACAAGATGTGAGAAGTTGGCAATAACAGGGCAATCAAGTTATGGACGCTGGACTGGAAAGAAGAACCAGATGCAGTGAATGGGTCGAAGTTAAAAATATATCATGAAAGAAATGTTTCCCCGCCAACGAACAACTAAGAGAGAAGAACGATTGTAAATAATGTATATATGTAAGATAAGTAAATAAAATATAGAGTTGAACATAATTTTTGAGTAGGAAGTAATAAAGTAATAAAACATTAGAATATTAAAGGAGTATGGAAGCAATAAATTTGGAACATAATTATTAAATTAAATGGACTAGTCACCACCATACAGTGGACAATAACATAAACAATGAAAAATTGCACCGTATGACCCACATATGATAGCCGCACGACATTGGAGAGTAGGTTAAATAGACCGCATGGAGAATGCAGGGTACTCTGTACGATGTATGGTTGAACAAGATAAGAGCATAGAGAACACTGTACGGCCCGTACAAAATTCCTAAAGAGCTAATACAAACACCATACGGCCATGCAGGAAAAGGTAATTTAGAGTCGTACGATCATTAAGGAGGATATATAGGCTTGACTGTATGTCCATATGGTAAACAGGAGCTTAGCTAATGAATGAAACTACTGTACGGCTAGGTAAAGGAGATGAGGGGGTACGGTTCCTACAAAACAGAGTAGCATAGACACAAATCACCATTATACGGCACATAAGAGAGATAATCTTGTACGAGGAGGGAAGGAGGCTTAGATTTTTTACCGTACTATGTATGGTCTATAAAAGGGAAAGCATAGGCAAAGACCGTACGGCGTACAACGACAACTTGGTGAAAACAGAACACTGTACAGCCTAGGTTCGTATGGGCTTGAATTGGTATTTAAAAAAAAAGAGTGAAAGTGTATGGCGAGTTAAAGGAAGAAATATCTTCTGTATGGTACCGGTAGAGGAAAGATCATTGCCATATGGTGTGTGCTTGAGGATAGGAGAGCCATGCAAGCCAATAGAAAGACACCGCACAGACATAATAGTGCACTTAAGGGCAGGAAAACATGCCGTGTAGTACAGAAGTTATCTGGGAAGATGGAGATTGAATTAGGATATGCCATATGCCTGAAGATTGAAGGAGGAAAGGGAAATCAACATACGACAGGAAGAAAACCCTATGGCCCCATTTCCGTATGGTTCGGGGAGTGAAGAAAAAAAGTCATTGGAAACACTACAAAAGCGTCATACGGCCGTACAAGCCCACTGAGAGGAAGAAAGCACAGCACAACAAGGAGAATAAATACAGTGGCCGTATATCTATCATAGAAGAACAAATTGGGAGCAGCCGTATAGCAGAGAGTGTTGGCAAGAAAGAAGTTGTTCACAAAGCCTTGAGTGAGGACCGTATGGACACCAAGGCAAGAGAGGGATTTTGTAAGAAGTTTGTGCGGAGAAGCAACTGACCTAATGGTTTGTAATCTATCCAACAAAACAACAAAGAAGTGACGGTTATGCATTCAGCTGGCAAAAGGGCTTGGAAAAAGACACTGAATGAAGACTCAGCCATGAACAAGAATGTGAAGACATTGCCATCCAGAGTTTGTGTAGCAGAAGGAACCAGTATAGGTCCAAGCAAGAAAAAATAAAGCAACCAAAACAGTCGGCTGCGATAGATATTCCTATAGTGCAGAGTGTTACATTCAAAGGATTGAATGGTGTAGAATGCCGGATGTGGTGGCAGGAGACTCCAGATAATCACCAGGTGAAGGCTAGCATCCGGAAAGCAAGGTAGAATGGGTAATACAAATGTTAGTATTTTGTATCAGAGACTACGAAGGGTTTCTACGCATCATGATAGAAACGTATGACAGGTTCTCTTGAACCAGTACGTTTGAGTATCTTGGTTGCAACTTAGTAGTGTCATTCAAACCAACCGACTTCACACGAGTATTTGGGATACTTGGCCATGCTCAAGGCAGAAGGAAAATAGAAAATGAACCTAAAAAGATGTGCTGAGAAGTGAAGATGTAGTTGATACAGCTCGTTTGTGGGGACTTGTCGTAGGCAGAATAGGAGGTCCTTTCAAACACATCAAAGGGCAGAGGGTTGAAGAAATCCAATATATAGGAAGGTCACTAGCGCTATTTGATGGACATCGTGAAGAGTAGCCTCACAAGTTCGAGTTGCACCTCGGATATTTCATTTCTACATGTAGCGATGATAAACGAGATTTTGCACGACAGGGTATATGACTGGGCAACACTGTTGTCATTGAGATTTTGCATGGCAGGGTATATGACTGGGCAGCACTGTTGGCCAAACGGATGTAGGAATTCATGACATTGCAGCACAAGACATTCTACATGCCACATTATGCCATAGGCCTATTCTTGGATGCAACGTCGCGGATGATGCCCAGTGATGCACTGGAGGCCAAACTGGGACCACTCGTGCCTAGCGAACCACCGATTATGTAATCGAGGCATTTGGATACACTTGGCACCAAAACCATCGGGTAGAAACGATTGAGGCCTGACGGTGGAAACATAGACAGTGGTAGAGAGGAGACTTCTTCAGAGGAGAGTGGGACCGATGGGGAAGAGGAAGAGAACAAGGAGGTAGAAGTGATTACAGCTATGCCATTGAGATTCCCATGGCTTGTACTTTCAGCTATGACACATTTGGCTCCTAGCATACATGGCATTCCAGGTTTTAGTCAATTCAGGCAACCAATGGTTATGACACTAGTTTCGGCTGCGACATAGCCCGCTGTAGAGACATGAGCTCTTCTGGAGGCAGTAGTAGAGGCACATCCGTCACCAACGGAGATAGCCGCTCTGGAGGTAATGATGGAGCCAGCTCATGAGACTTTACCAGAGGCTGGAGAGGAGACACTGGTACCTGATATTGACATGGACACAAAGATAGGGGTAATGAAGGTACTGACAAGCGAAGAGTTGGGGGCATCGGGTGTTCGATTGGATGTAGTGGGTTTTGATGCAGTGGTTATGGTAGACACAGCACTGTTGGCATCACTTGAGCGAGATAGAGAGAGCCAAACCCAGAAGCTGAGTGCTTACTTGAGTACATGGTTCCACCGTACCCATGCGGGAAGCAGTTCCGAAGAACCCATTACAGACATAGGAGGTTGGGCAGACACAGGCTAAGGGACTACCACATAGCGTTGTTGAGCGTATGGTAGAAGTAGTAGAGAGGACTATGGGTGTGCAGCAAGAGCATCCAATAGCGCGGGAAGTAGGGATGAGAGAGGCATTCCTTGCTGATGTAGCAGCTCTAGCGAATCGAGCTCGCCGGGTGTTAGCTTCTGCGGAGACTTAGGCATTGGACTCAGCAGTGAAGGAGTTGGAGGGAGTAATATCCTTTATGAGATTAGGATGCCAAGCTACCTTTATAGTCTGTTTTGAGGAGCGGGGATGGCCAGATGTAGAGACTGCAGAGATGCGACAGGACTGGGCCATGACGAGAGATTTTGGTATGGAGAGCCGAGTAGAGGCTTTGACTCACGAGATAGTGAAGTTACACAGGGAGGCATATTACATTCTCCAGAGGAGCCAAGCAGATCAGGGAGCTATTGAGAGGGCTCGGGAGGAGTCAGCTACCAGGTTAGCCACAACGAGGGCAGCCTGGGAATTCGAGAGGGCAGCCCTGTTAGACAGACAAAGTCAGCTACAGAGGTTGGCAACGAAAAAGGAATAAGTAGTAGTAGAGGACAAAGAGTTGGGAGAAATTGTAGGGATGATGCAATCAGCTTTAGAGCTTCAGATGGAGGCAGAAGCAGAACTGAAGGTTAGGAAAGAGCAAGTGTACAAGCTACGAGCGGAGTTGAACGAGTGGAGGGAGTGGACGGCCACTACGCTAGGGATGCCACATCCCTCTGTTTAGTATTTATGCATTGATGTACTAGTGGGTTATTTTTTGAGTTTTGTTGTATTGTCGTTCGGAGACGACTTTTCTTTTGGGGGGATGATGTCGGTAAATTCTATAGTGTAGCTGATGGGTAGAATAGTATCTGAACGGGTGCGTGATGCTTGAGTCACCCCTTCAAGAAGGTATATGTACACTATCCGAAATGGACTTTGGATCATTGTTGTAATCATTAAAGTTATTGTAATAAGCATATTGCGTATATGAATAAAGTATCTGTTCTGCATTATGTTGTGCTATACTAAATGTGTTAATTATCCTTTAACCCTGTACGGTAAACACAATGAAGGGTTGAATTTGACATGAGAATGCCAAAAACGTGGTCTCCAAAGGCAATCGCATGCATTAAAACTCAAAAACGACCTCTATTGATCCAAATGTATAGGCTGGGAATGCCATTTTTTGAGTTTTTTAAACAAAAACGTGCCCTTTTCATGCAAAAATCTAAGTCATTTTTGCAAAATCGTGGCCAAAAAATGCATTTATTTGAGTCATTTTTTATTTAGGAATGCAAAAACATCTTCCCAAATGCATATACATGGACCCAAATGAAAAAACGTGACTTCAAAATGCATAAAAGTGTATAAAAACGCCAATTTTTCTGGGCGTTTTTAGCAAAAGTGTGATTCATAAAAGGCATGAAATGAAGCTTTTTTGACATCTAAAGGCAAAAATGTGTTCTTCAATAGCATATATATGAATCGAAACCTCAAAACAAATTCTATTTGAGCCAAAAAGTAATGAAAACTGCCCCAAATTTGGGCATTTTTCACAAAAACGTGGCTCAAAAATACAAAAATCTGGATCATTTTTGTTTTGGATATTCAAAATCATGACCCCCAAATGCATGTATATGCATTAAAACTCAATAATGCCCCTCTTGTGATGGATTCCAAGCCAATATATGGGCAGATCTAAGCATTTTGATGAGAACTGTGTTCTTGGAGGAGGAAAACATCAAGTTTTTGCCCTTAAATCTTTAATTCCGGGTTCTATGAAGGAAAATGCATGGATTAAATGCAAATCGCACAATTTGGAAGAGATTGCATGTTTTAAAGACATGTAATAGAGTCTCCTTATTCACATCGCACCTTTTGAGTGAAAATGCATGTTTAAAAAAATATGTAATAGAGTCCAAGAGCAAATCACACCCTTTGGGGTGCATTAGATATTTCAAAATATGCTCACAAATGATCCTTAGTGAAAAATCACACTTTTTGGAGGTCATTGCATGTTTCGAAAACACACAAATATGCATATCTCACCTTTTGGGAGTCACTGCATATTTTAAAACACATGTAATGACATGTTTTATGTGTTTTAAAATTGTCTTTTCAAT
Source organism: Cupressus sempervirens (assembly GCA_028749045.1). Classification (NCBI taxonomy): domain Eukaryota; kingdom Viridiplantae; phylum Streptophyta; class Pinopsida; order Cupressales; family Cupressaceae; genus Cupressus; species Cupressus sempervirens. Next base: position 485,098,898 of record CM053786.1, read on the forward strand.
CAAAATTGCACCTTTGGATGCAAAAGCATATTCTGATGTAACTGTGTTTGTAGACATGTTAGCACAACTTAAGTGATCAATTAAGCACATGTCAATTTAATTTTTGAAGAAATATTACTTAAATGAGTCAAATAATATTTACACTATATAGATAAATATATAATATGCAAATATCATTCAAAAACATAATATTTACTAAGAAGTTTGAATTAAAATTCAAAAATTAAATCAAACTATATAGTTAATATAGTCAATTAAGTGAAAAATTAAAAAACAACACAACTTAAAAATATAACATAAAGTGCTCTATAGTTACTTTAAGTGAAAAATTAAAAGGATAAAGTAACTTAAAAACATAACATAAAGAGAATTTATGTTATATTTTTCAAAAAGTGAATGTCAACTTCAAAATATAACCTGATATTTTAAATTTGTGTAGTTGCACTTAGAAAGTCCACTTTTTGGGCACTAAAATGATCATATCTTTTGATTACCAACTCCGATTAAGCTCTAGTATAGATCAAATCAAAGGGAAAATCAAAAGTAATGACTTGAACAAAACAAATGACCAAAAGCCAACAAACACACTCAAAAATGCAAAAAGGGATGTTGAAGGCTTCAAAAATCAAACATAAGCTCAACAAACAGAAAAACTAAAAAGACTTGACGAAAACCTTCATTAAAAGGTTATATCAATTGAAATCGATTGGTTGATCAATACTAACCAATTAAATAATGAATTAAACTCAGAGAAATGCCAAACTAAGTTGAAAAAGTTTTGTATTGTTACCTACATTTTGTGGTGACAAAATGTAAGACAACACTATGGTCCTCTGCATCTGCTGTCATTTGGATTGAGTTGGGAACAAGAGGTAAAGGAGTCATACAGATTGCAAATTGCTGTGAACATGAAAAAGTTTGTTATTCATCTTGACAACTTGTTCTCCTTTTACATTGAATGTGATCAAAGTAGTTCTAATGCATTTCACATGCCAATAAACTGACTTAATAGTCTAAATTTGCAGCTAAGTTGTTAAATTGGAATTGGGCATCAGCTTAGGTATTTGGTTGTGGCAATCTGTTTGCATTGGGTACGTTTGTACAAAAAAACATAAATATTTGCAGCCCAAAACCAGGAATTAAATTCAGAATACTATGTATCATGCATTTTCTGATAAAATTAATATAAATATTACAAGTATAATAGTACTTATTAAATTTTAAATTGTCAAATTTGAATGTCATGATAGATATTCAATCTTCAATATTGAAATAATACAATCACTTATTAGTAATCAGCACATGCTTTCATCAAGACCATTAGGATCATGATTACATTAAATGATGTAGGTAGACTAGAAGAGTCACAAGCTGCCCCACTGCCACTTCATAAAATCATGTTGGCTATTGGATCTATTGGATTCCTCAAAAACTAAACAGAAAGCATCAAAGTTAGCTTCCTCTAGGTTTACATTCCATAACGTTTTTGTTCTCTACATAATTTGCAAACTCTACGAGGACTCTCTATTTTTTTGCTGGGTGACTTTTCACAAGTTTAACTCTCACATTTGTATAGATGCAAAAAAATGTGTATAAATGTCGAAGTAAAATGAATGTTAAAATGCATTTTTCACATGTTTTTTTTATAAAACCATGCATTTGCTCTTTTGAGATTCAATTTTTGATATAATTCATTTTGTAATTGGATTTTGTTGAAGTTACCATGTTTGTTATTGGAAGGTGGAATTCGAAAGTCGGTTCACTGCAAAGTTGGATTCAATTCAAATTTGCTCAAAAATCTGCCACAGTCAAGTAAATTCATGCAAAAAATTCTCAGAAGAACCCTATAAGCATCTTGGATGAATTTGGAAGACTTTTGATTAGATAGAGGAACCAAAAACAAATTTGGAGCAAGTTTGACTGAAAACATCATTTTATTGACTTTTTCATATAGATTTTTTGCCAACTTAGGTCTATTCAACCCTCCAACCCTAGAAGTGACCATTGAAAAGACGAAAAGAGTTATCGTATATGTTGTTTGTGCATTTGTGAATGAAAAGAAAAACTTCTTACCTCCATTTGTGTATGAACTTATTTGCTGCTAGGTGTGTTGCTGCTAGGTGTGTATATATATATATATATATATATATATATATATATATATATATATATATATATATATATATATATATATATATATATATATATATATATGTAAAAAATCTTGTACAGTCAAATCCAAAACAAATCTGAACCCAACCCCCCAACAATTTGGATGAATTTTGAACCCAAATCTCAAACCCACATTCGTACTAGCAAGTTAGGATTTTACAACAAAAAAACATGTTTCTTTAAGATATGTTAATTTTAGTACTTTCTATGTTGCCATGTTTTTGTCAAGTAAATTACTAAGATGAAAATTTTGGGCATGCTAAGTGCTCTCCAAGTTCGAGTTTGCGAACTACGACCCTTTCCTTTTGCTCATTGTGTTTAAATATAAGATGCACTTGTAATGCACATAAACTAGTTCCTTTTCTTTACTTGATGCCAATTAATTATGCTTCATTGAGTGTAGGTAGGGGTATAACTCCAATTCAATTCAAATGAACATGATGTAGCAGCCTATTGAGGTAAAACGAGAGGGAGTTGTGAATTGTAAATTAAACTTCAAATCTGAAAACAACAATTTTAGAAATAAAGTAATTCAAATTTAGAGAGTTTGCAAAAGAAAACTTGCAAAAAAATTGGATCTCAAGAGTTTGTATAGGTGGAAATTTATAGCCATTTAGGTATCACCAAGTATGGACATCATTCTTATATCTATCATAAATGAGCAAGAACCTTTTGACCATCGAAGGCTTCAATCAGCATGTCATGTTCTCTTTTTCCAACTAGCATCATGAAAAAGACCTGTAGCTCATTCCCATTCCCTAGCACGTTAAAGGATTGTGCAAGGAAAATGCATAATATATTATTTTAATTTAGGTTTGGTCACTTTTATCTCCAAGGAATTTTAAATTATTATTTTAATATATTAAAAAATGTTTTAAAACACTTTTAGTATAAAAAGAATACTTTTAAGTACTTACAGGGAAATTTGGGTTTGAGGCACGAAATGGAAATATATAAAAATAAGGTGCTTGGCTCATTGGCTCATCAAGATTTCATTTGATATTTTCATTGCAAGCTCCAAGCTTGAATTTGCATCCAATGATGAAAACTTCAGGTTTTTCTAAGGTCTACACCAAAGTAACGAAACTCACCACAAGTCAGGCAAGTCTTCTGGGTCAGCGAGTTGGGTTACTCTAGCCAGGTCAAAATGAACCGTAACCTTGGCCCGGCGAGTTACCTTGTGTGACTTGCATGACTTTCTTGACTTGCGGGTCGGTCACATGACTCGCAGGTCAGTCACATGACTCAAGGGTCACATGTATTATGGCCTGGCTACGGTTGGGCAAATCCAGACACCAAGAAAACATAAAATTTTCTTTTTCTTTTTTTAATGGTAGTAGGGGAGCAAAGAGCTACAGTTGATCCTAGTGGAAGCTTACAGGAAAAGGCTATGGCTAATCAATCATCTAGGACCTACCTTAGACACCTTACTTAGGAGGCATATTATAGATTATTCTGAGGCTAAGGTTGAGGATGTGGACTTGTTTTAATTTTTCGTTAATCTTAACATATGTTTGGAACATTTGAATGAATGAATGAGATGATTTTACTAATGTCCATGAGAGCAAAGGTCTATGGGACCAAAAAAAGGGGATCCACTAAATATCTTGTTGGAATTTTTCTAGGCTGTACCTTCTTTTGTGGAGTTGCATTAGCAAGGCGGCCACCTTGTGAAGTCTTAGTCCCTTGAAAAGCTCTTGTATATTGTCCACTTGTATCATGTCCATGAATTGAATCTGAATGTCTTTGTATATCGTACACTCCTTGATAAAGTGTCATTCTATCTCCATCACGCCCTCGTTCCAAAACCTACAAATTCTCTCCTCCCACCTTTCTTTAGGGATCTTCCATCTGTTGGTTTCACACTTCAAGTGATGTGAACCATACCTCAGTTGAGCTATCAAGATTCTTGCCTTTCCTTTGATGTCGGCTCCTAGGTATTCTTTGTCACTGTACTCGCAAGTGTGGTTAAATTAATTGACAGAGTAAACTTTTTTTTACCTATCTGATTTTTCCACATGACAATCCTAACTTTTTCTAATACCCACTTTTTTATCTCTGTGTTGGTTTCTAGGCACTCTTGATAATCAATGTTCCATTTGTTGAGCCATTTATTATTTTGTTTCCTTCATGTCTTCTTTCGACGGTCTAGCTTCTCCCCAACCACTAACTTATGCCAGCAATATGCATCCATCTTTTCTACTTTTTTTAGATCGCTGAGCAAGCGAATAACTGCATAGGCTTCTACTGGGAACATGCCTACTTCAGCCAGAAGAATTTCATAGGGAACCGTTGATTTGACTTTGAGGTTGGTGGTGATGAAATGTTTTTAAATTCTTTCTATTTGTCACCATTTATGGTTTGATATGTTGCTCTCCCATATTTCACTGCCATATAAGACAACTAGAATCACCAAAAGCTCAAATAGGATTTTGTCTTCCAATCCCACAACTCTGCTTTCTTGCACCTGTTTTGAAGGAGGTAAGAGGCCTTCCATCCCCCTTGTATCCTTTTAGACTTGCAAGTTTCCCAACCTGGCTGATAATGGAAGTCAACCCCTAAGTACTTGTATTCTTTCACAATTTCTATTGTGTTACCCTTAAATATGAATGCATGTTGCTGTTGTCTTTTCTTTAAGGAGAAGACCATGATTTTGGTCTTGGATGTGTTGACTTCCATCCCTACCTCTGTGCAAAAGGTCTCTAGTTTACTCAAATGCTCTCTTAAGCCTCTAGCAGTCTTAGCGATGAGGATGAGGTCATCTGCATAAAGAAGTAGTCTAACCACATAACCAGCAAGTTGAATACCTTCCCCCTTGTTTATCCATTCCTCTAGCTTGTCTATATAAAATCCAAACAGGGTAGGGGAGAGCGGGCATCCTTGTTTGACCCCAATGTTACTCCTAAAGAACTTTGACATGCCCTCTTTAGTTCTAATTTTCGCTTTAACCTGTTCATACAACTTGTAAACAGCAACCCTATATTCGTTTGGCAATTCCAATTCTTCCATTCTACTCCATAGTTTATCTTTGGGGATAGTATCAAAGGCTTTCTTAAAGTAGACAAAGCAACAAAAATCTTTGTCACCTTGTTCTATGAGGTATCTCAAGGTAATGCGGTGATCTATGGTGGAGTGTTTTGGTCTAAATCCTGCCTATCCCTTTCGCTTCTTTTTCCTCTTTTTCTGCCCAACTGCTGATTCTACACTCTAGCATACTCCCAAAGAGCTTACTTGAAAGAGGATTCACCATGATGGTGCAGTAATTGGAGGGATTGTTGACGTACCTGCTCTTGTGAAGTGGGATAACTATGCTGGTAATCCAATCTATGGGAAAGAAGCCTTGGGAGACTTTGTTGAAATTGTTTTGGATGTGTGGTGCCAATAAATCTGTCCCCCATTTTAAGAATTCTACCTGCAGCCCATCAATATCTTGGGCTTTTCCATTTGCTAACCTCTTTATCCCTAGGTTGGTGTCTTCTATTGAGAATAAATCAATCAAGTTATTGATTATAGGGGGGGAGGTGTCTCTCCTTGTGGTCTCTCATATAACAATTTTACTTATTCTAGCCTTTGAGAATCTGTAATTTTATTTTCAGCATGTTTTCTAACCTATTGTAACTCTCTCCAGAATCCTTTAGGATTAAGCTTCCCTAACTTGATTAGCTCCTTCCTTCGGTTTCTCACATACTCAATCTTTTTTTTGATTTGACAAGTTGTTTGTACTCCCTTAGAATTGCTTGTTTTCCTTTCTCCCTTTAAGACCTCTTTTTGCAGCCTTACATTCTTCCTCATACCACGGATTAGAAGGGAACGTGTTTGAGATGTTTTTCCTTGCTCTAGTTCTCTTACATTCTTTTAGAGCTTTTTTGGATTAGAGGAATAACTGAGCTGCTGCTGATATACTCTGTTTTATTACTGTCCTCCTCAAAATTTGTTTTGTTATGTGCCATTTGAATCTTTTGTTCTAGTGCGGCACAAAATATCTTCTTATTCTCATAGTTTATAAGTATTTTTCCCTCTTTATGACCTTCTATGCTGTCTCCCTGTTGTTGAACGTTGTGTGGTCTATTAACTCTGATATTGTACTTAATATAGAGAGGCATATGGTCTGAATTTAGCTCTGTAGGGCAGCACTTGATCCTGAAGTCTGATATTTTGGCAATAGATAAATGAGAGCATATCACGTAGTCTACCACGCTTTGTCCATTGTAAATTTTACATGTTATTCTATTTGAACTTGGCCATCATTGCATGCCACTGCAGATAACCAGCCCATGAAGACTACAGAGCCCTAATAACTTCGCTCCAAATTGGGATATGCCACCTTTCTCATCTTATGAGAGTCTTTTACTGCTGTTGTCCTCCACTTCTCTTAGCCACAAAGGATTGTTGTCCTCTGTTAGGTCATTGCACTGCTGAATAGATTGATTGTTCATTGTCTTGGCATTAAAGTCTCCCATTAGGATAGTGTCCCTTGTAGAACTATAAGAGAGTATGTCTCTTTTTAGTGCAGCAAATGGATCTTCATTGTCTAGGTTTCTCCTTTTGTAGAACTTGGAGTTTTTAGGCGTGAAATAGCATGCTGCCAGCCATGTAATCTTCTCTCTGTCTTCAATCTTTAACCATATGAATTGTTTATTTGGGTCTTCTTTCTCCACTTTGATGTTTTTATTCCATGTGTCTTTTATCAAAATAGTAATCCCTCCATGCCCTTTTCTTGTTTCTATTTCTTCATTCCATACGGATACTTTATGGTATCCTTCAAATTCTAGAATTCTAAACCCTTCATGTTCATGTGTTTCTATGAGGCATATGATGTCTTGCCCTTCGGCTATGGGCCCCAACCCCGGTCCTCTTCTCCATGGGTATCCTCTACAATTCCAACTCACCATTTTTATATGCTCTCATGGGACCCCAGATTCCTATTGTTGTGCTATTGGTTTATCAGCAAATTGTGCTCTACCATTTCTCATCCAAGCCCATTTGCCTGCTGCCCTTGCTGATTTTACTTTCTCTCATTCCTTTCTTCTTTCCTCCTGCTGGCTTATTGTTAGATCCTCATCTAGGGAGATTTGGGTATCTTTAAGTAGTCCCCTATTCTTCATGACTGTTGTCTTATCCTCTATCTTGATTAAGGAGACTCTCACATGCCTATTTTTCCCCATTCCCATACTCCTACCAATCTTGCTTGCTTCTTGTATTTTCCCCGTCCAATTCAGCTTGTCCCCAAGGAAGTCATGTGCCAAATTTTCTATTTTTTCACATTCTCCATAGTCTTTTATGCCTTTAATAATGATGTTTAATGTTTTTTCTTGTATTTCTTTTTCTTCTTTTATTTGTCTCCTAATTTGCTTTTCAATAGTTTCCTTTTGTCCCAATGCCAATTCACTGGCCACTTGGGCCCATGATTTGGCCTCTTAGATTTTTTCTTTTAATTCATTCTCTCTCATCACCATATCTGCTAGGGCTGCTAGGGCCGCTTGGAGCTCTTCTATTTTTGTTGTGGTATTCGCTTTGATCGTTGTTTCCGAGTTGCTTTCTATTGTTGTTTCCCCCTCTCCCATCGCTTGTTTGAGATTGATAATCTCTTGCTGCCCCTTCTCAATGCCATCTTGAAGGTTTAATACATGTTTTTTCAACCACCTATTCTCTCTTTCAAGTTCCTAGCTAGTTACTGTGACTTCCTTGAATTTCTTGCTCTCTTTCTGTCCCTTCTCTTCCAATTCTTGAATCCTTCTCCTCATGTCCATAAGGTCATTCAAATACATCTCTGATGATCAAAGAAGAGGTGAGGATGAGGGACTGTATGGTTCCTGCATGAAACCTCCCTCATTAGCTGCCTTGTTAACCTCCTCTGTTATTTTGGGAGTTTCTGTTATAGTCTCCTTGGTACCTTCGTGTGATTCCTGTTCATTTGTCGTTTGCTCATCTAGTGCAATTATTGAGAGAGTATTGACTACCCTTGGTAAGATCATGATAAGTTTTTTCTTTTGTAGTTGTTTTTTCTTCTTTCTAATTTGTCTTCGTTTGGGTATGCCCATGTATTGTTTTTCATTTACGAAGACAAACTTAGTGTTTCTGTTGTAAAATTCCTTATGCTAAAACTCTGGAATCTTGTTCTGCCGGTTTGAGCTGATCCTTGGTAGCATGCCTCTCAGTTGAGGAGTACATAGTGCCCATTGTGCCCTTCCCAAGGTGTTCAGGTAGAGGTTCATGTTTTCAAACTGGGTGTTGTCATCATCTTGATTTGCAGGTGGAAGACTTTCTAATTTTAACCCCATATTTTTATGCATGACTCTATGAGGACTAAAGTTCAAGAGACCCCAGAAAGAGACAACACACTTTTGTTACCCTTCTGATCCCAGTTTTGAATGTATGTTCGAGTGTGCCAGTTTGATGTGATAAGATGGTAAATGTAGTCGGAGAGCAATGCTTGATGGGCATATATTTAACGGGATAAAAAGAAAAGAGGAAAGAGAGGGGAACAAGGTAGACTTGATTGAAGCCGTCAACGTCTCTATAGGCCCTAACCGTTGTCACCATCTCTACAAGCCTTCACTATCACCGTCACCGTCACCACAAGCCTTTACTGTCCTTGGTTCAAGCCGTCAATGTCTGTCTCTACTGTGGGCTCTAATCCGAGCACGTCTCGATCCTCTTGCTCCGTCTCTAATGCTACTTCTACTATTGATGATGACTATTGATGTGATGGATCTCATGGATTTGATATACATTTTGATGGATTTCATGGATTTTATATATCTATTTTTGCTATTTCCTTCAGCTACAATTTAGTATTTACCTTTTTACTTATCATTTATGTAATTGATGTATGTGATCAAATTACCTTCTATTCCATGATGTTATTGTGTCTTTAAGATTTATTCAATAATGGGTGCATGAAATGCTCTTTAAATCCTAAAAAAATCTCTAAATTTCAAAGGTTTTGTCACTTTGCCGAGGCACAAGCGAGTCCGAGCCGGGTCATGAGTCAAGTTACCCTTGCCGAGTTAGGGTCGGGTCTAAGTCTAGTAGTCATTACTTTGGTCTAGAAGGACTAAAACACTTGGATTTCTACCTTGGAGGTGGGGATGAACACTCTCATCTCTAGCTTTAATGACTCCACAACAACGATTGTATGGTGAGCTGATTTGGAGTATGTGGATATTTTTAAGTTCTGGTGATAGACATTTGCAAGAAAATCAAAGGTTGCTGGTTTATGGAGCATATTGAAACTGTCCAACATTAATTCTTTTAGGGTGTTACTCATTAGAGTATATTCTACACCATACCTTGCAAATTTTAGGCAATGTGAATTGCTGATCAAGGTGAAATCTTTGAGCTGCCACCAGCCTACCATCCAACCAAATCCATGTTATCTTTTCCGAATCATTAGTGGATAAACAATTGAGACCACAAGGAGGTAGCAACAGAATAAATGATTCCAAACAGCAGGTAGCAAGGTTCCACATATAACTTACATGATTCAAAACATTAATTTAGTGTTTGATTTTGATGAAGCTTTTTGAAACTTAACAATCTAAAAAAATTCTGACTTATTGAATAGGAGATTGTTAGGATCAATAATTGTAACTATATGACACTCCAAATCTATCTTGAAAACTCTAAAGTTACAAAAGTTTTTTAAAAAATTTTAAACATTAAAGTTGATTTTTACTTTTTTTTCCCAATTGGTAAACTTTATTGATTTACATTTGCAAGTATAATGTCTCCTTTTCTTGGCCTAGGTTTCTGGAGAAGAAATAAAAATACTAATTAAGTTGTCTAAATTAATATTCTCATGTAACTTATATTTAATTAATTATGTTTATGGTTAAATACTTTTTATTCTAATTAAGTGACTTTGCTTGGTGCCAAAAAAAACTAAAATATTATGAAGCAAAACGATATTAAATTTAAAAAGTGAATTTATATTGTATAAACTCTGGAAAGTTTAGTTGGGGTTGTAAAAGGAGAGTGAGGAGAAAGAAGGAAATTCATTCATAAACTTGATCAATTTTACTTTTGATATTTGTGCTTGTGGCTAGATTTCTATCTACATAATGAAAACTTCAATGGTTTCCTAAATTTGGGAAAGAAAAACCTTTGTCTTCATTAGAACGATTCCATCTAGGGATTTATAGTGAGCTGAAGATTCAGAGTTTGGGGGTGAAAACCCTTAAATTCTATTGAGCAATTTCATCGACAAATTATCTTTGTGCTAAATATTTGAGGAATAATAGTCAAAGCTAAAACAGTTTATTTCTTTCTTGGTTTGTGGATTCTTACAAATTTCAAATTTGTCAAGATTAGCTAGCTATTGAAAACTTTGTGGTGTGCATGCGAAAATTCAAGTTTGACAAACAAACACTACAAAATGGTAACCATTTTTCATAAGTTTATGCATAGGGAAAATAGAGAAATTGAGCTGCTAGCCTTTAAGAAGTTCAAAATTCTTTGAACTACTGTTGAAGTAATTTGTGGGCCTATATCTTAATCACGATGGTTTAGAAGGTGACGCCTTGAATTTTTTATTAAGGAAAATCACATTTTATATATTCATGAGGCCATTTTCAGTGGGTCGTGTCAAAGAAAGGGGAAGATGGGTCAAATGGAATGGAGGAAAGGGAATAGAGGAGATCTAGAGCAAATTGGTAGCACAAGTATAAGGAGGGATCTGAAATAAGAATTGAGAAGGAAAAAGAAAATAAGATATATAGATCTAGAATAAGAAGATATGCAGATTTTAAATAGGATATGTCTAGATTCCAAAAGCTGTAAAGACAGCTTTGAGTAGTAAGAGATAGGTGAAAATTAAACAAGAAGTGTAAGGGGCAGCAGTTGTCAAACAGATACATCTTTTCATAAACTAAGGGTGTGACCCTTTCATAAGGAAAGAACATATGAAAGGGTGTGACTCCTGCACTAAAAAGAAATATAACAGAGAATAAATTCATTGAAGAATGACATCAAATCACAAGGGAAGGTCTAAATCAAACTGAAAGGTATCTTTAAACCCTACTTGTTTCAATTAAAAATTGTGACCTAGGGAAACATTTGGGTATTCATAAATTGGGGGCATTACACGAATGTGGAATGCAAAGTTAACTTAGAATTACTCTTCTATTCCGAGTTTCCTTCCATAGGAGAAGACGGTGGAAGTTCCAAATATCTCCCTCCTTTCGCATCAAATCAGTATGAGCTGTTCCATGGGTGTGAATAAATCTGTTTTTGTTTTCATGCAATCAAGAGAGAGCATAGTAAGAGGAAGCTGAGTGCAAACTAGAAAGGAATACCAGTTCAATTTACTACTTAAGATTACATAGAGGGATTGGGTTCACCTCAAATTATGGAATGCAATATTTACTTAAAATTCCACTTTCATACTGTGTATTCTTTCATTAACATGTGAAATCAGTGCATTAGTTCTTCTTTGAGGGCTCATAGAATTCTCAAGCTTCATGTCATCTTCTCATAATCTTTCTTTTGGTCTCACCAGTGATAATGTAATTCTTCATTAGCCTAGGGTCTGATTAGTTGACATTTAGTAAATTTTCAAATTCCAACCCTTTTTCCGATGGGAACAGGGCTGTTTAATTATATATACCCTCTTCTATCTGTTCCAAATTACTGAGTAATATTTTTCAAAATGATTACAAGAAATTACTATTTAGAGAACCTTTATTGCTACTCTGTTCTTTTCAGCCTTTAACCCTAACATGTCTTTCCTTACCATCACTGATTTGTTATTTCATCACTTATTGCCATATCTATATATCTATTGTTGTTGCTTTAGGACTCAACAACATTCCATACTTTTCTAATATTTCTTTGAATTCTTGTTCTCATGTCGTCTTTCTGTCACAATGACTAGAATAGAACTTTTTTCCAGGAATCACAACCTGGCATTTATCATTTCACAAATAAATATAATTACCTTTAAAAAGCTCTGAAATTAAATTCTGTTATGTAACCTTTCTGTAAGGGAAAAGATACCATATTTTAATATATCAATGACCTTTGTTTTAATTTGAATTTCTTGTTATCCACATGAAATTTTTTAATCTACAGTAAAGTAAAAATATTAGCGAAATGTAGAAGGTGGTACCCATCAATCATTTTAAATACTAGTCAACACAGCTTCCATAATGTCTACTATTTTACTTTCTTTTAGTTTGTTCGTTAATGTGACTATGATTGGATTTCATCCTTGTTTACTTTTTTGAGAAGGGGGATAGGGCTCAAAGGTTTTAGCTTTTGTCCATGGTATTATAACTAAAAACTATCTCAAAAATTATTCAGCAATGCACAGCTATGCTTTGCTCTAACATTGAGGAGAGAGCTTTATCTATGATTACATGTAGTGGAAAGTCTATGATATAAATTATAATGAAGCTTTATTTTGTTTCTGACAGATATCCTGACGACCCTTATGACCGTATTTGGGACTCCGATGCAATTGAGCCAAACTATCTTGTTGGTGTGGCCCCAGGAACAGTGGCAGTTAGTACTAATAGGAACATTTTTACTAGCACACATGAGCAACCTCCAAACAAAGTGATGCAAACTGCTGTTGTTGGCACTACTGGCAGTCTAACTTATCGACTAAATCTTGAAGATTTTCCAGCTAATGCTCGGGCTTATGCATACCTCGCCGAGATTGAGGATTTAGGTCCAACAGAAACTCGAAAGTTTACTTTGCAGAAGCCATATGTGCCTGGTTACAGCAATATAGTGCTTAACATTGAGGAGAATGCTGGCACCTATAGTCTTTATGAGCCAAGCTATAAAAATATTTCGTTACCATTTGTTTTGTCATTTGCCTTCATGAAAACAGTAGATTCTACACGTGGTCCAATACTAAACGCACTTGAAATTGGCAGATATGTTAGAAGGGCTTCCAAGACAAGCAATCAGGATAGTAAGTATATCTTGTAACTCAATGTTATAGCATTTTGACTAAATTGTACTTCTTGTTCCATTGATTGAATCTGACAACAATTGGTTTTGCAGCTATTGCACTGATGAAATTCAAGGCCATGTCCAAGAAAAGTGATTGGGCAAATGAAGGTGGAGATCCTTGCCTTCCAATTAAATGGGATTGGGTAGACTGCAGCTCAGATTCACCACCAAGAATCACAAAACTGTAATGCTAATTAACAGCCTATGATGTTATGCTGATAGCATTTTCTTTGCTGCTTGGTATATTTCAACTTCAATAAAGTATCTGTCATTTTTGCATTCAAGACTTTATGCCAAATTTTTTCATGCTGACATCTATAAATGACAAATGATTGTAAGTAAAAGCTTAGTGATTTCAGGGCCTTTTTCAAAATGTTGTTGGCCTTAAAATTTTTAATAAATGAGCATGTCAACTATAAATTCTACAGTATGAAACAATGAGCCACGATAGAGAAGTACAATTGGAATAACACTTCATAAACTATCAGAAGCATACAGAAAATATTGAACATAATTCTTTTATTGCATAAATAATATTCAGTATAAAGACCAATTGAATCATTGTCTGAATGTGGGCTTCATATAGAGGTCCAGTTGTGCCATATTGGTGAAATATCAGAGAGTTGGTGAATGTTTACCGTACAAGGTAAAGGATACTTATTGCATGTAGTATAGTAAGATATAACACAAGACAAATACTTTATTCATATATGCAATATGCACTCCAATGCTTCCAATATGATTTTGCTGATTACAATAATGTTCCAAATTCCCTTCCGGATGGTGTACATATACTTTCCCAAATGGGTGACTCAACCTTCACGCGCCCTTTCGTATACAATTCTACCCGTCGGCTACAATATAGAATCTACCGTCAACATCATCCCCCCCAAAAAATAAAGTCGTCTTCGGACGACAAAATAAAAACAACAAAACTCAAATTTCACTAATTAATTACATCCATGTTTAGATACTAATTAATTACATCCATGTATAGCGGTAAGTATTCGCGCCTGTCATGCGGGTGACCCGGGTTCAATCCCCAGCAACGGCGCCAAATGTTTACCGTACAAGGTAAAGGATACTTATCGCATGTAGTATAGTAAAATATAACACAAGACAGATACTTTATTCATATACGCAATATGCACTCCAATGCTTACAATATGATTCTGCAAATTACAATGATGTTCCGAAGTCCCTTCCAGACGGTGTACATATACTTTCCCAAAGGGGTGACTCAACCGTCATGCGCCCTTTCGGATACAATTCTACCCGTCGGCTACAATATAGAATTTACCGACAACAGTGAATGATTAAGGGTGTGAGTGCAAAGATTTGTCAAGGCAGAACTGTAGCAGCAAATTGCAGCTTTTTTGTGACTGAAAATAACAATTTCAAGGGAAGCCGTACAACATTCTAGGCCCCACATGAGTCCATCAGAAATGTTGTCTGATTTTTTTAGGCCAAATCGCCTAGAATTGTTGCTTCCTTGTTATCTAGTATTGGATGCCCAACTATAATTAAACATTGCAAATAGATTTGAGGGGGTTTCCTATCAATATCAGAGTGGTGTGATTGGATGCCAGGTTCTTATCAGTTGCAATTTGGTTTCACTATTTAATAAATAGTTTCCTCTTGCATTGCATATGATTTCATTTAATAAGAAAAGCATTCACAGTTAATGCTTTGAGTAATTAGTTTCAAATTCCCTTTTGCAAGCATCATATTTTATCGTAAATTATTCTTTCAAGAAATGAAAAATAAACATATATTTCAAAAACACAAAATTACAAAACATTGCACGAAAAATCAAAATCACAGGTTGAACTAGCAGGGTTCATCACAAATTTCTTAGGTTCAATCTCATTACAATTGTTATACTTTAAAATCAAATGTCACGATCGGAAGTTTATTCAACAGAGGTGTTTGTTGTGCTATAACTTGCACTGACATTGCATAAATTTTGTGGCCCACTATACCGTTATTCTCCATACGTCCAATTTATTAAGGTTAAGAAGGCATTCGTTCAAGTTTTCAACATCACCAAGACAGTTCACAATGGCAATGTGCAGACTACAAACCATGTACTCTGCAAGTACCATGACCTTCTACTCGTACATTAGTTGGAACTTCAAGGAGGTATGTCCAGTTGTTACTTTGTATATCGTGCAGTATGCCCAGAGTACCATTAGTAGTCTTTCCCCCAACCTTCCTCCTCACCCACATAGGATTTACATATCGTAGAGATGATAACTTTGTAGATTTTGCCTTACCATTGGCTTGTGCATAGTACAGACTCAAAAGGCTGGGAATAATTTTAAACTCCGTTGTCATCAACCAAATGATGTGTTTTACAAAATGCGCCCCTTGATCACTACTGATCTAAATCAAGATTCCACACCTTGTGACTTTGTTGTCCCTATTTGTCCTTAACCAAATTTTGTCTCAAAATCTCTCATATTTTGGGACTGGTATGTATCATGCTGACATTTCGTCAAACACTTAACATTTTTCCCTTTAAATGGAAAATCTGAGCAGGTTTGTTATTAGGCTTCTTGCATAAAGGTTTCAGACATATATATCTTTTGCAAATGCACCTTTAACTTTAAGTATAGAGATTGCAATGAGACATTTTGACAAATAGTTTGCAACCTTCCATTATAATGAATATTGCATACAGCGCCATGCAACTTGCTGATACAAAATTCAATATAATGTTCAAAACTCTACTGAATTCTTGGAATTTTATTTTTGTGTTGGTGAATGTCGAAAAACATGCATCAACAATTAGTACTTGCCATAGTTTTGCTAACCTTGACTTCTTATTAGTTTTGTTATAGGAATTTCAACATCATACTCTTTGATTTTAATTATCCACCCGCATCTTCTTCTAAAGCTATGTTGCCGCAGAGGACATAACGGTAAACATTTGGCGCTATTGCTTGTCAAACCTAGAACAAAGGAAGTGTTATGAAGATTAATGCCAAATCTGCTTAACATGAATAGGAATAAGATAAAAGATAAGGATGAAATACGCACAACACAGGAAGATTTAATTTTAACACAATAAGTGGAGCGCAGATAGAAGCTTCAGCAAATTACTGACAGACACCGAGGGGGTGAAGGAGCACAGATGGAGGGAGTGCATTCACCTAGCAGACCAAGGAGTGCCGAGGAATTGCTAGAAGAGACTAGACAGCAATTGAATTTGGTGGAAGAGATAAGGGAGGAGTTCCTTAACTTGTATATGCCGAGGGTAGAGAATCCAAACGGAAGGGAAGCAACTCGCATGGCTCGAAGTGCCAAAGCAGCACGAGCGTGAACTCTCCATTCCCAATATACCCAACGAACGGATACAGGTAGAGAATCGAACAACTTCACTTGAGGAAGATCTTTTCTCACCAGGTAACATAGTTGTTGGAAGTAAGGCGGTTGTTTGAAGCAACGCGGTTGTGCAGACCAACACAGGTGCTCGGAACAACGTGGGTACTCAAAACAACGTGGGTGCATAGTAAGCACCACCACTTTAGAAGAAAGTAGTAATGGCATGATCAAAGGAAAAATTGCCAAAGTTCAATGATGACGAGATGGCAGATCCAATCAGACACTACAAGATATGTGAAACAATATGGACGACAAACAGGGTAACGGACCAAGATGACTGGGTCCGATAGTTTTCAGTGACCCTACGGGGTGTAGCAATTGATTAGTTCTTGGATGCCGATCCACAAAAATTAACTACATGGGTGGACATTAGGAAGGAGTTAATAGCAGAGTTTCGACTGCTAAGGGATGATAACAAAATTGTAGCAGAAATATTCAATACGAAGCAGGGAAAGAATGAAACGATTCGTGTATATGCAAGAAGGCTAAAAGAATTGGTGGGGAAGATGGAGAACCTACCGATGTCGGATTAAAGAAACGATGATTTGTTGAAGGGCTACAGTCGACACTAAAGAAGAAAATGACGATTGCACCTCGAGCATCGTATGCAGATGCGCATAATCGAGTGATGGATCTGGAGAGTGAGCCAAAAACAAGCAAGAAGCACAAATCGTCGAACTTAGACGATTCATCTTCCGAAAGTAGCAGCAGTGACGAAGAATCAAGTAAGAAAATTCGAGTGTTGTAGAAGGATATGCTATGGATGAAGGAATTTAAAAATCTGAAAAAGAATCCTAACTCGGTGAAGGGGAATTGTGGTGCACAGATTGTAAGGAGGAGGGCCACACAAAGGGCTCCTTCTCAAAAAAACAATTTTTCGATATCTGCTAGATTGCAGGACATTCTACAAAGGAATGCCCATTCAATATGAAGAGAAAGGGACATCAGCAAGTGCTACTGACATAGGAAGTATCTGCCGGAGCAAGAACAAACACAACTAATGATGCAAACTTAGGAGGTTACCGGAACAATAACTGACGTGGACAAGGTGGTAAGAATAATAAGAATGGAGGCCAAAGTCGAATACAATATGACTCAAGTGAACGGCTAATGATACAATGTCGTGCATGCAACCTCTGGGGGCACTTCACCAGAGATTGTACCACGAAGGAGACGTCGCACCTGTTATGTAGATGGTGTGGTCTGGGAGATCACAAGGAATCGAAATGCTCGAAACAGGGGGTGAACTTGTTAAGCATCGAAACATGTGATGAGGAAACACTAGCCATTATGCGTGAGCAAGCAAAGAAGGCAAAGTACCCTGATGCAGAGGAAGAAAAGAAGAGGTTGCCACAAGCATGCACGGAGTTGGAAAAACAAATGGAAATAGAGAAATTACAAACAAAAGACATTGCCGACACCTCGAAGAGAAACCTGGTAGAACAAAACATGATAAGGAAGGTAATGCAAATGGAAGTTCCTATAAAATTAAATGACCTTACAATGCCTTAGTTGGGGATAACGATACTGAACATGACACCACTCCCGAAAGCAACGGAAGAGATAGGGAAGGATGGCAGTAAAGCGACTACAACAGACCCGATGCAACTGCCACTCACAACAGGAAGACATCCAACGGTAGTAGAGATGGGTATGCTCAGAACTGTACTTATGGAGACAATTGTGGACGGAGGGTCGGGCTTAAACATGTTACCAGAGGATATATGGAAAAAGTTGGGACAACCTACGTTGTGGCCACCTACATTTCAGTTACTGTGGATTAACACAGAATCAAGCCGTTGAGAACCTTGATGGCGCAACTGGTAACAATAGGAATGCAACCATTTCTATTAGATTTCGTGGTCATTCCACTAAAAAGAAACGGGTATGATGCTATCCTTGGACAAGGTTGGTTGGTGCAAGCAAAAGTGAAACATGATTGGAAACGAAATACCCTATCCATGGAACGCGAGGCTGAAGATTTATAATTGACTTGCACACACAGATGGTCGGTGAGGGCAACGTCATGTGAAGGCAAAGGTGACAATGAGGGAAAGAAGAGAATGGAACCAGACGAAGAAGGAATATTGAGACGAGGAGGATTGAATGATGACGACCTAAACTCGGTGAACGGCTTACTCCATTGGCAAATGGAGGATTACGAGCTCTTTCTGAGCTGTAACATGTTGGGAGTCAAAGAGGGAAAAGAAGGGAACGAGTTTCCGAAGAAGTGTAGCGAAGTGAAGGAGGGAGAAGCACATGTAGATGAAATGTCGGCGCATACATTTAGTGATGACAAACCTATAAAGTATGAAGAGCCTACTATAAAAACAGTTAACTTAGGAGATGAAGCCAATCTGAAAAATATCCTTGTGGGAGATGATTGGAATCCAATCCTAAAGGTAGCAGTGTTCAAAATATTTATGGACTACAAGGACGTCTTCACATGGACGTATAAAGATTTGAAAGGAGTACCACTAGAGTTATGTGTCCACCGAATACGGTTGATAGAAGATGCAATACCGTACAAAAGCGGTCGTACTGGATGAATAAAAATTATACTGTACGGGTCACTGATGAGATCGACAGATGTTGGAAGCAAGAATTATTTTTAGAGTGCAGATGAGTGAGTGGGTATCACCGATTATGATATCTTTGAAAAAAGACACCACACAAATAAGAATATGCGTAGACTTTTGATGCCTAAATGTAGTAACAATCAAAGATTTGTTTTTTATAGCATTCTGGAAGAAGTTGCGGGGCATGAGATTTATTCATTCATGGATGGGTTCTCTGGATACAACCCTATATCCATTGCTGAAGAAGACAGGTTGAAAACAACATTCATAGTTGAAGATAAAGTATATGCCTACAATAGGATGTCGTTCGGACTATGTAATGCTTCGACAACGTTCTAGAGAATTATCCTACACATATTTGATAAAATGTCTGTCGGAAACTTTAAAGCATTTCTAGATGATTGGTCAATTTTTAGCACAGAGGATAAACATATAATAGCACTCGGAGAATGCATGGAGAGATGCAGACGAACGAGACTAGCACTAAATCTGAAGAAGTGCAGGTTCATGGTACGATAGGGGAGCTATTAGGACACATAGTTTGCAAAGTAGGGTTGAAGATGGATCCTGACAAAGTTTGCATAATTTCGGATATGCCACCGTCGACAGATGTATCAGAAGTAAAATCATTCCTTGGACACATTGGATACTATCGGAGGTTTATCAAGTGTAGATTGGAATATCACACAATTTCACAGATATACAAAATAATCCAATTGATATATATGAAGTAAAACCTAAAACATACCATTCATACCACAATACTAGTAGGCAAGGAAATGATTTCTTTATTAATACCAAAAACCAACATCAGTACAATACCAATGTTTCAAATATTTATAGAAGGGTTGGTTTGTTGAAAACCAACCGACGCATTTCCTCACCACCTTACTACCCAACCCGACTAGCTTTAAGAAGTACTAAACATAATAATTACTTTATTCCGACTACATCAAGAACTTTGCGAAAATATGTTACCCGCTGGACAAGCTAACCTGCAAAGGCGAACCTTATAAATGGGAAGCGGAGTAGAATGAAGCTTTCGATGGACTGAAAACGAGGTTGGCCACAACACCGATCTTGGCTTATTCGAACTGGGATAAGGAGTTTCATGTTCATGTTGATGCATCGAATTACGCGATTAGAGCAACACTAGCATAGACAGGTGACCACAAATTGGCCCATCTGGTATATTTTGCAAGTAGACTATTATCTAAAGCAAAGAAAAATTATAGTACAACGGAGCAAGAGGCATTGGGAATGGTGTATGCAATACAAAAATTTAGACATTATTTATTGTTGATGCCATTTATATTCTATGTAGATCATTAAGCACTGCTATATCTCGTAAACAAGCCGATCATACAGGGAAGGACAAGTTGATGTTTATTATTATTGCAGGAGTTTACATTCAAGATTGTGGTACGGCCAGGAAAGAGTCATGTAAGTGTGGATCACTTGTTGAGGATAAAATCAGGAGAGCCACCGGAGGGGGTCAATGATGATTTTCCTAATGCGTAGCTATTTCAGATTACCGTACTACCATCTTGGTATACATGTATCGGGGAATACCTTTCAGCGGGCCAATTTCTTGGGGAGATGCCGCCAAACGAGAGAAGGAAACTGGTGCTAAGGTGCTAAATGTTTTAGTTGATCGATGGGTTACTATACAAAATGGGACCCGATCAGATTCTACGATGGTACATCCTGGAGGAATAAATTCCGAAGGTGTTAAAGGAAGCGTATGAGGGACCAACAGGAGGACACATGGGTCTAGACACAACTGCACGGAAGATACTTCTAAAAGGGTTATGGTGGCCAACCGTACACAACGACGCCAAGGAGTGGGTTGTTGCATGCGACACATGTTAGAGAGTGGGAAAACCACTGAAGAGGGACTTCATGCCTCTGAATCCTTCGCACACGTAGGAGCTTTTTTGAAAGATGGGGATTGGACTTTGTCGGACCCCTTACAGTAAGTAAAACTTGAAGGTGCATGTACATCGTAGTGGCAACGAAATACTTGACCAAGTGGGTGGAGGCACACGCACTACTAGACAACTCTACAGTGAGCACAGCTAAATTTAGTTATGAGCAAATCATCACCAAGTACGAGATTCCGTTGCAGTTGACAAGCGACCGGGGAGGACACTTTGTCAATCACGTCATTCGACTACTCACTACTGAGTTCAAAATTTATCATTCATTGTTGAGCTCATACTATCCAAGAGCCAACGAACAAGCAGAAGCTACGAACAAAATCTTGGTAGGGTGATTTATAAATCTTGTGTAGTCGAGGGAGAAGATTGGAAAGAAAAACTACCATCGACATTATGGGCGTACCGCACTACATATAAAGTAACTACGGGACACCATCCGTTTCAGTTGATGTATGGGTAGGAGGCCATGGTATCGAATTTAAGGATCGCAATCGAGAACAAATTGGGAGATATGGAAAGTCTGAGAGAAAGGTTGTACAATTTAAATAAACTGGATGAGCGACTATTGCAAGTACAATGGGCCACAAAAGTTACACAAAACAGGCATAAGGCATGGCATGACAAGCATTTAATATTGAATAAATTTCAACCAGGACAGTTAGTTCTAAAGTATAATAGGCGAAACGAGATCAGTCTAGGAAAATTTAAAGTGAAGTGGGTAGGACCATACAAGATACATAAAGTTGGTGATAATGGAGCAATCAAATTATGGACGTTGACGGAAAGGAAGTAGCTGATGCAGTAACGGGTCGAAGTTGAAAATCTACCATGAAAGAAATGTGCCTCAGTAGATTTCAGAAAGAGAAGGATAAAAATAATAATAATGTATATGTGTAAGATAGGTAAATGTAAATAATAAAGTGCATATATTTTTAGTTCAGGCCAGAAAGAAAAGTACACGAACAAAGACAATAATAGTAAATGAAAACAATAGAAAAATACCATACGGTCTTTTTAGCACATAAAGGATTGACTGGAAACACCATATGACATTTGGAGCACAGTGGACGACAGGAGAAGACGCGCTTAAGCACCGTATGACATTGACAAGGAAAGCATTGTAAAGATACTTTACGACCTTCTGTACAGCAAGAAGGAAAGTAAAGGGCCGAAGGAGAAAGTATCGTACGGCATTACGGAGGAGCAATTAGAAGAAAAGTAAGGTGTCTTGTATGACTGTACAGCACAAAGAGGGATAAATTTTGAGCACCACTGTATGGATAGCAAACAACTAGCAAATTGAACCATACGACAGGCAAGCAGAAAGGAAGGCGATGAAGCAAGGAACAGAACACTGTACGGCCTAGGGAGGACACCGTACGGCTAGGAAAAAGATCGCAGGAGATAGGGAAAACCCATACGGTCGATACGAAAGGAAAAATGATATGATATGGCATACTAAGGAGCAATACAGCCGTACAAGGCAAGTAGGTTCTAAAAAGTTGTGGCATACAGACTCCTCACGTGGGAGAAAGAAATACCGTATAGCCATACGTCCTTGCAATAAAGGTTTACAAATATAATAAGTCTAAAGTTACAAACTCCAATAGAAGCAAACTGAAGAGCAACCATAAAAACCTTGGAGAGCAATATTTCATCCGTACGGCCACAGTAGACAAAAGAATGCAGTCGTACAACAGTAGAGCAAAGGCAAACTTAGAGTAAAGGAATTGTGCAGATCCATACGAATGCCAAAGACAGGAGAAGCAACTTTGAAATAACATTGTATGGAGGGAGGTAACTGACCTAACGGGTTTTTGTTTTTTATTCGAGCAAAACGAAAAAAGGGTGACAGTTATACATTCAACCAGCAAGAGAGCCTTGGAAAAAGAAATTGGATGAAGATTCAACGACAATTGCAACCATGAATAGGAATGTAAAGACATTGCCATCCGAAGTCCGTGTAGCAGGAGGAACAAGTACAGGACCAAGCAAAAAGAAAGTGAAGCAACTGACACAATTCGCTGTGACAAATAATCCCACAATGCAGAATGTTGCATTTGAAGGATTGAATGAAGCAGAATGCAGGAAGTGGTGTCAAGAGACACTTGATAACCATCCAGTGAAGGTCAGCATTTGAAAGGCACAAGGTTGAATGGGTAATACAAATTCCTATGTTCTGTATCAAAGATTATGAAAGGTTTTTACGCCTAATGATAGAAACATATGATAGGTTCTTTCAAACTAGTATGTTTGCTTACCTTGATTGCAACTTGGTGATATTATTCAAATTGGCAGACTTCACACAGGTATTCGGGATACCTAGTCATGCACAAGGGGGAAGGAAAATAGATAGCAAACCAAAAAAGTTGAGTCAGGAGGTAAAGACACAATTGATATAGCTAGTATGTGGGGATCTGAACCAGGTGGAGCAAGAAGCTCTTACAGACACGTCGAGGGGTAGAGGATTGAAGAAATCCAACATACAAGAAGGTCATTAGCATTGTATTATGGACGTTGTGGAGAGTCACCTCATAGGCTCTAGCTACGCCTCAGACATTTCATTCCCATAGGTGGTGATGATGAACAGGATTCTACATGGAAGAGTGTACGACTAGGCTACATTGTTGGCAGAATGGATGTATGAATTTATGACATTACAACACAAGACATTGTACATGCCGCATTATACCATCGGGCTATTCTTGGAGGCAACAACACAGATGATCCCCAATGATACACTAGTGGCCAAACCAGGACCACTCGCGCCAGGCGAACCCCCAATCATGTAGTGGAGACATCTTGATACATTTGGCACCAGGACTACGATCGAACAAAAATGACCGAGACCAGATGACAAAAATACTGATAGTGGTCGTGAGGGGACTTCTTCTAACGAAAGTGGGACTGACAAGGAGGAATAGGACGAGGAGGTAGAATTAATTACAACTTCACCATTGAGATTCCCATGGCCTGCACTTTTAGCGATGATACACTTGGCTCCTGTAGGTATACATGGCATCCCGGGGTTGGTCAATTTAGGCAACTAGTAGTGATGACTCCAGCTTCAATTGCGATTTAGCCTGCAGCGAAGACACGAGCTATTCTCGAGGAATTAGCAGAGGCACATCCGCCACCAACAGAGATAGTCATTCTGGAGGTAACAATGGAGCCTACTCGCGAGGTTTTACTAGAGGCTGGGGCTGAGGTACTTGTACCTAATGCAAAGATGAACATTAAGGAAGAAGTAATGGAGATACTGACAGGCAAAGGGTGTGAGGGTGTCGGGTGTTCATTTAAATGTAGTGGGTTCAGATGCAGTGGTTATGGTGGATATGACATTGTTAGCATTGCCTAAGCCAGATAGAGAGAGCAGAACCCAAAAATTGAGCACGCACTTGAGTACAAGGTTCCACCGTACCCCAGTGCCTCGAGTGACATACCTGCACACACCTACACGAAAAGTAGTTCCAAAGGAAGACCTTTTATAGGCACAGGTGGAGGAGCCGACACAAAATAATGGACTACCACATAGTGTTGTTGAGCGGATGGCGGAAGCAGTAGAGAGGGCTATGTAAGTGTGCAACAATAGCCTCCAGTAGCGCCAAAAATGGTGACAACAGAGGCATTCTTCGCTGATATAGCGGCTCTAGCGACTCAGGCTCGCCAAGTAGTGGCCTCTATAGAGATACAAGCATTGGAGTCAGTAGTAAAGGAGTTGGAGAGTGGTATCCTTCATGAAATTAGAATACTCGATGGCCTTTACAGTTTGTTTTGAGGAACGGGGATGGCCAAGTGTGAAGACTGCAGATATGCACCAAGATTGGGCCACTACGAGAGGTTCGGGTATGGAGAGTCGAGTAGAGGTTTTGACTCGAGATAGTCTAGATATACAAGGATGCATATTACACCCTTCGAAGGTGTGATAGCTCGTGTAATTTCGTACACAAAAATTCATATTTTTGTAATAATTATTATTTATGAAGAAGTAATAGAATAATAAAATAAGACATATTTTGTGATAATTGTTTGAATAAGAAAACACAAATAATATTATAATTCATATTACAAAAGGAAAATAAATAATTAATTTTGATGAATAAATAAAATAAAATACAAACTTAAAATATTGATAAATATAAACAAGCGAATTAGTATTTCTAAATGCAAATCGATTCCAAGGGACACGACTTGCGATTTAGAGTAGTTATATTTATCACATTGAAAGTGGGAAGATGAAGAAAGGGGGGAGAGACACAAGAATCAAGAGAAGACACCAGCAGACATAGACGTAAGAGTTCGAACCGGAATTAAGCAAGAACAACAGTGTTGAAGGATATTTTAGCAGCACCGAAGACCCTACACATTACGTAGAGACAGAAGGAAACTTAGAGTATTGCCCGCAGGAGGAAGCCCGCACTCGTCCGTGGGGAGTTTCTCAATCACGACATACATACTAGTCCGAGCAAGGGAGTCAGTACCAAAATTATATATAGAAGAAGTTACCATATTGGCAACAAATAACATCACCAGGACCTAGGAGTGTCTGCTCACACCCAATGGTGGTCGTTGTACAAGAAGAAAGGCAGATAAGATAATATGTCACCAAAAACCTTAACGTTGCAACCGACCCAGACAACTAAAACAGAGGTATATCATATTAAGGAAACATCTGAATGTTTGGTTTCTTTAGAGAGAAACTCAGGATTAAACATTTGATTAAGATGTCAGGGATTTGAACAAGAATTTTGAATATCTGGTTTCTTTAGAGAGAAATCCAGAATAAAATATTCAACTAAAATGATTGAAAACCTTTGAATAGAAGTCTAGTTTCTTTAGAGAGAAACTACAAACAAGAGACAATATATATTGTAAGGATAAAACGTATGCATATGTCAGAAGGCCTTGGTAAAGGAGGGATCTTTACTAAGTGATTAACCAAAGATCCCAAGATGCCTTAGTTAGATTTTCCTTTATGACGATTACTTAATCGGGAAACAATTCCCATTGGAGGGTTGAGTGATTCGAAGGGAGTCTCTTCCAAAGGATTAGTGATGGGTTATACGGGCTAGTCTACATATTATAACTTTCATGTTCACTATGAATTTCATAAATTCTTTATTTTTCTTATTTATACTAACGATCTGATGCAAGGTTCTACTTCTTAAATACAGATGTAGACAAGAGTTCATTACAGTGGTATCAGAGCATAATCCTGCCACCTTGTGGATAAAAGCTTATGCAAACTTACGAGAGAAGAACAAAGACAACAATGAACAAACTCCTTTATGACAATTACTTAATCGGGAAACAATTCCCATTAGAGGGTTGAGTGATTCAAAGGGAGTCTCTTCCAAAGGATTAGTGATGGGTTATACGGGCTAGTCTACATATTATAACTTTCATGTTCAATATGAATTTCATACATTCTTTATTTTTCTTATTTATACTAACGATCTGATGCAAGGTTCTACTTCTTAAATACTGATCCAGACAAGAGTTCATTACAATGGTATCAGAGCATAATCCTGCCACCTTGTGGATAAAAGCTTATGCAAACTTACGAGAGAAGAACAAAGACAACAATGAACGATTTAGCAAACGAAGTAAGGCCATATATGGAGCAAACCAACCAAACCAATCAAACTCTATTAAACCAAATGGAGAAATCAAACCAAGCTCTCCTAAAAGCTTTACAGAACAAGGGAAATTCAATTAATAATTTAAGAAATCAACCAAACGTGGGGAGAGAAACTAGTTCAATCCATTCAAAAAATAATAATATAACTTCAAGTTCAAGTCTGCCCCAACCAACATTTCTACCTAGAAGAACAAACCCAAGAGAAGAGGAAGGGGTAGAGCAGCCCTTAACCAGTACAGAAGATATTGCAAGAATATATGCAGCCCTGGAACCTCACATTCGAGAAGTAGTCTCGTTTAGGGAATTTTGTGTAGATAAAAGAAGAGAAATACCTAGAGGATACATAAATGAAGAACTTAAACACAAAGTAAGGTCACAATTCCAACCATTAATGGATCAGGGGAAATGTCAGCTCATCAGTGGTTAGAAAAACTTAATACATTCTTCATCCTAAATCCTATGATAGAGGAAGAAGCACTCCAATTTTCCATAATCCTTTTGGGAGGAGCAGTACATGATTGGTGGACACAAGGACGTATCTCACTAGGTCATAAAGATGTGAAAACTTACAAAGAGTTCTCCCAAAAACTCATAAACCGATTTGATGAGAAAGATACCGAATGGTACTTCCAAGAGTTGACACATCTTAAGCAAATAGGAGCCCTACAAGAGTATATAAAGAAATTTCAAGAAATTTTAGTCATGGTCCTTGATCTATCCCAAAAGAGGCTCACTCGGATGTTTCTAGAAGGTCTAAAAGAATCTACAAAGACTTTGGTAAAACCCAGTGAACCACAAAATTTGAAAGAAGCCATAAGGAAAACCAAAATGGTTGAATCTAATAATGAGAGGTTCCAGAATTTTCCCTCCAAAACTTTCCCCCGAAGTGAAGGAATCAGCAAGGAAAACCAAGATAAACCATTTTGCTAATGCCACGAGCCTTGGAGCTTTGGATACAAATGCCCTCAACAAGAAGAACTAATTCAAAAAATATTGCACTTTAAATGTAGGGAACCTTGGGGACGGGGACACCGATGTAAAAGAGGACAACTAAATCAAATTGAAGAAACAAATAACATAATCAAAATAGAGGAATTAGAACAAGGAACCTTGGCAGTCATATCTCAAGATGAGAATAGACCTTTCCAAATCAAAGGTGTGCTTAAGAGACAAAAGGTGATTGCGCTAGTGGATACAGGGGCTTCTCACGATTTTATCAGTAAACACTTGGTTAAAAAAAGAAGGTTAAAAACTCAAGACTTTGAAATTTTTAGAGTCAAGTTGGCTAATGACACATTAGATCATTGCAAAAAGATGGTTACACAAGTGGAAATCACCACAAATGGATATGTAATTAAAAGGAACCTTTATGTAGCAAACATACAAAATGATATCATCCTAGGAATGCCCTGGATCAACTCCTAGCTAGGACGTTTCATCATGGATGGGCCAAATCTGGAAATATGCTTCAAACATGAGGGGAAAGACATAACACTAAGAGGCATGACCAATGGATCAACAAGGGTAGTATCTTGTAATAAAATGGAGAAAATCTTAAAACATGATCAAGGAGAAATGATATCTCAATGTATGATCTTGGACAATAACCCCACTAAAGAAAAAAAAATTCCATCTAGAAATTCAACCTATTCTTGAAAAATATAAAAAAGGTTTTTGGGGATATACCCCCTGGACTTCCCCCTAAGAGAGGTTTTGAATGCACCATTGAATTAGAAGGAGCAAAACCAGTAATCATTACACCTTATAGGCATCCCCACAAATATAAAGAAGAAATAGAAAAAACTATCAAGGAACTTCTGGAAATGGAGCATATACAACCAAGTAGCAGCCCTTTTGCATCATCTGTTGTATTAGTAAAAAAGAAAGACGGAACTCTGAGGATGTGCATCGATTATCAGGCATTGAATAAGAAGACCATCAAAAATAGATACCCTAGAATTGATGAGCTAATGGATGTATTTCATGGAGTGCATTATTTCTCCAAGATCGATTTAAGATCTGGATACCATCAAATCAAAATGAAAGAAGAAGATGTACCTAAAACAACATTCAGATGCCACTACGAACATTTTGAGTTCCTTGTACTTCCCTTTGGACTCACAAATACACCAGCAACTTTCCAATCTTGCATGAACCATACCTTTAGACAGCAGCTATGCTAATTCCTTCTCATATTTTTGATGACATTCTCAATTATACTAAGACATGGGAGGAACATCTAGAACACATCAAGGAAGTCCTTAGTATTTTAGAAAGAGAATTCCTTTATGCCAAAATTTCAAAATGTGAATTTGGATTGAAGGAAATAATTTACCTTGGACATAAAATCAGTGAGGAAGGAGTAAGTGTGGACGAAGAGAAAATTAAAACTATCAAGGAATGGCCAAAGCCGAAGACTCTTACTCAACTCAGAGGATTTGTGGGACTATGCAGTTACTATCGTAGGTTTGTTAAAGGATTCTCAAAAATTGCAGCCCCTCTTACTGACTTAACCAAGAAAGGAGCCTTCACTTGGAATGACAAAGCACAACAAGCCTTCAAACAACTCAAAGTCATTATGAGTACATGCCCAGTATTGGCCATACCCAATTTCTCCATACCATTTGAACTGTAGTGTGATGCCTCAGGAGATGGAATAGGGGCAGTACTAAAGCAAAGGAAGCACCTTACAACTTTTGAAAGCCGCAAACTCACCGGAGTTGAAAGACATTATTCGATTTATGATAAAGAGATGTTGGCAATAATGCATGCCTTGGCAAAGTTCCGATAGTATTTGGTTTGTGGAAAAGTCATAGTCAAAACAGATCATAATAGCCTATGCTTTTTCTTAAATCAAAGAGATCTAAATGATATACACCAGAAATGGGTGAGCAAAATTCAAGCCTACAATTTTGACATAGAGTATGTTAAAGGAGTGAATAATGGAGCAACAGACGCCTTATCCAGAAGATCCCACATCAACCATATTTCTTGCATTTCAGGTTGGAAAGGATATAATAGTAGATTATGCAAAGGATCAAATTGCAATAGAAGTTATGGAAGAGAAGATATCCAACGGAGATTTTAAGGTCTCTAATGACCTCATCTTCTACAAAGGAAGGATCTATTTGACTCCAAAATCTAAAGTAAAAAAGCTAATTATGAAAGAATATCGTGACAATCCATTGGCAGGACATCCTAGATACTACAAAACTTATAAACAGATAAGGGAAAAATACTCTTGGAAAGGATTAAAAGGAGACATACAAAAATATGTACAAGAATGTAGAATCTATCAACAAAACAAAGCAGAGCAATCACACTTTGCAAGGCTGTTGCAACCACTACCTATTCCAAATAAAAAATGGGAAAGTATATCTATGGATTTCATAACAGGGTTACCAAAGATTCACAAAAGAGATAGTATCTACATAGTGGTAGACAAACTCACAAAATTTGCACACTTCTTCCCCGTCTCTGCGAAATATAAAGCACCTCAAATCGTAGAAGTATTCTTTAAGGAAATTTTTTGTCTCCAGGGATTAACCCAGAACATTGTAAGTGATAGAGACAGCAAGTTCCTCAGTAAATTTTGCCAAGAATTATTTAGACTAGCTAGGACTTCACTCACTCCTATCACCAGCTATCACCACCAAACTGATGGTCAAATTGAGATCGTAAACAAGTGGATAGAGGAGTATCTAAGAAATTATGTCACAGAACAGCAAACGGCCTAGATCAAGTGGCTACATTTGGGCGAGTATTGCTATAATACAACATATCATATGTCCACAAGGATGTGTCCCTTCAAAGCATTGTATGGATATGAAGCAGCAACATTTGGAAGCCTAACCATTACTAAAAGTAGAGTACCTAGTGCACAAGAATCCATTAAAAGAAATATCGATATCCTTAAGGAACTGAAGGATAATTTACATATTGCCCAAAATCAACAAAAACTATATATAGATAAGAAAGAGTCTGGGCTCATTCCAGGGAGGGGATCTAGTGTACCTATGACTACAACCCTATAAACAATCGTCTATTAAGAAGAATGGAACTGAGAAGCTCAAACCTCGATTCTATGGACCATACAAAGTAATTAAAAGAGTTGGGGAAGTAGCGAAATATTGGAGTTACCTAGCTACAGTCAAATTTACAATGTGTTCCATGTATCCAAACTCAAGAAGGTTTTGGGCCAACAGATAATACCCTATGTAGAACTTCCCGCTCTAGATGACTAAGGACAACTCTGGTTGGAGCTGGAAATAATTCTAGATATCAGAGAAAAGGCGCTGAGAAATAGAACCGTGAAAGAATTCTTAATTAAATGGAAAGGATTGTCCATTGAAGATGCCACTTGGGAAAAAGAAGAAACACTCAAGTTGCTTGAGGACAAGCAAAATTTAGATGGAGGGTCTGTGATAGCCCGTGTAATTTCCTACATAAAAATTCATATTTTTGTAATAATTATCATTTATAAAGAAGTAATAGAATAATAAAATAAGACATATTTTGTGATAATTGTTTGAATAAGAAAACACATAATATTATAATTCATATTACAAAAGGAAAATAAATAATTAAATTTTGATTAACAAATAAAATAAAATACGGACTTAAAACATTGATAAATATAAACAAGTGAATTAGTATTTCTAAATACAAATCGATTCCAAGGGACATGACTTGCGATTTAGAGCAGTCATATATTTATCACACGTCGAAAGTGGGAAGATGAAGAAGGGGGGAGGGACACGGGAATCAAGAGAAGACACCAGCAGACACAGATGTAAGAGTTTGAACCAGAATTATGCAAGAACAATAGTGTTGAAGGATATTTTCGCAGCACCAAAGATCCTACACATTATGCAGAGACAGAAGGAAACTCAGAGTATTGCCCGTAGGAGGAAGCCCACACTCGTCCGTGGGGAGTTTCTCAATCACGACATACATACTAGTCCTAGGGAGTCGGCGCAAAATTACATATAGAAGAAGTTACCATATCGCCAACAAATAACATTCACCAAGACCTAGGAGTATCTGCTCACACCGAACGATGGTCGTCGTACAGGAAGAAAGGAAGATAAGATAATATATCACCAAAAATCTTAACATTGCAACCATCTCGAACAACTAAAACAGAGGTATATCATATTAAGGAAACATCTGAATGTTTGGTTTCTTTAGAAACTTAGGATTAAACATTCGATTAAGATGTTGGGGATTTGAAGAAGAATTTTGAATATCTGGTTTTTTTAGAGAGATCCAGAACAAAATATTCAACTAAAATGATTGAAAACCTTTGAATAGAAGTCTAGTTTCTTTAGAGAGAAACTACAAACAAGAGACAATATATATTGTAAGGATCAAATGTATGCATATGTCAAAGGGCCTTGGTAAAGGACGGATCTTTACCAAGTGATTAACTAGAGATCTAAAGAGGCCTTAGTTAGATACTCCTTTATGACGATTACTTAATCGGGAAACAATTCCCATTGGAGGGTTGAGTGATTCGAAGGGAGTCTCTTCCAAAGGACTAGTAATGGGTTATACAGGGTAATCTACATATTATTACTTTCATGTTCAATATGAATTTCATACATTCTTTATTTTTCTTATTTATACTAACGATCTGATGCAGGGTTCTACTTCTTGAATACAGATCCAGACAAGGGTTCATTACAAGAGGAGCTAGGCAAATCAGGTAGCAACAAAGAGGACTCGGGAGGAGTCAACTACCAGGCTAGCCGCGGAGAGGGTAGCCTAGGAATCCGAGAGGGCAGCCTTGTTAGACAGACAGAGTCAGCTACACAAGGTGGTAGCAAAAAAAGAATAGTTAGCAATGGAGGAGCGGGTGGCAGATGAGAAAGAGAGAGATGGGAGAGATTGTTGGGATGATGCAATCAGCTTTGGAGCTTCAGATGGAGGCTAAGGCATAATTGAAAGTTTAGAAGGAGCAAGTGTACAAGCTACAAACAAAGCTGAACGAGCTCAAGCCACGGACGACCACTACACTAGGGACACATCCCTCTTCTTAGTATCTAAACATGGATGTAATTAATTGTCTTAGTGAAATTTGAGTTTTGTTGTCTTTATTTTGTTGTCCAGAGACAGACTTTACTTTTTGGGGGGGATGATGTTGTCGGTAAATTTTATATTGTAGCCGATGGGTAGAATTGTATTTGAAAGGATGTGTGATGGTTGAGTCACCCCTTCGGGAAAGTATATGTACACCATCTAGAAAGGACTTTGGAACATCATAATAATCATATTGTAAGCATTGGAGTGCATATTGCGTATATGAATAAAGTATCTGTTATGTGTGTTATATCTTACTGTACTACATGCGATAAGTATCCTTTTACCTTGTAGGGTAAACAACAAGCCACTTTGGAAATAGTGCATGTTGTACAGTTATGGCCTCTACGTAACATTGTAAAATTATTTTGGAAGCTATGTAGCAAATCATTGTATGCTACAAGAGACAAGGGGCCGACATTGGCTCCCCGTAGAAAAGGATGTGTAGGTAGACCATTGTAATTATTCAATATTGTGATCACCCATTGCTTGAAAGGATTCATTGTCTAAAACTAAGTATGTGTTGAGAGGCTTAGGAATCATCTATGAATAACCTTATTCACATTAAGGTGCTTTATAGTTTATTGAGTTCTTATTAGCTAGGATCATATCCACCAAAGTGGAAGAGCTTGAATTCAGAGGAAACAAGGCTAACCCTAAGCTGCAACATAGAACATTATAGAGATGCTTGCCCCATAATGTATACCAAAAATTGTTGGTGTTTTAATTTATCTCTTTTGAGACAACATAACATAGACCAATAAATGAGGACAATCCTCTTTTTCAATTTGTAGGAAACTGAATATTGCTTCTAAACCTAAAGCTATGAATAAAATTTACATTTATGCAAACTGCACAAGATCATCAAGGGAGTTTCACATGGTTACAAGACATTATTACCTGACCAAAACAACCCAGCCATAATAACCCAAGGAAAAAATAACCCAGAGTCATAATAGTCCAAGCCAAAACAACCCATGGACATAATATCCCCGTAAGAATATAGAGAAAGGAAAATCAAATTTATAAATTACACATTGCTGCTAAAAAGATATTATTCAAATTTTCAATTAAAGTGTCAAATTATGAGCAATGCTCCTTATATAATCTAACATTTTGTGGTTGTCATAACCATCAAGTAGTCTTTTTAATCTTTGTTTGAGTTGATGATATTTTTCCTACTTGGTTGCCCAGTGTATCCGGCCATATATTTCTCTATTTTATTCTCTTGGTACCCTTGTTCTCTTTTTAGTGTTTTGATTAATTTCCAAACTGCGCTATACCATAATTGAAGCAATTCACTAAATCCTCTATATCATCCCTCAATAGTATTATTAGGTTTTGGAGGATCATCTTGAATAGCTGAATAGCAATTCCACATTGTGATTGGAAACTTGGGTGATTGTCTATTTCCCCTTTTCGTAAGTCTGTCAATGCACGTGTCTTCAAAATAATCAATAATGGGTTGTAGAGTCCCCTATGCTCTATAAAATAAGGAGATTGTAGAAGTGTTTCAAATGCATCAATTAAGTTTATATGAGGCTAAAACGCTAATGCAACAGATTTCTTGATCTCAAATGCAAATACTTCATCAACACTGTAACGTGTTTGTAGACCTTTTTCTCGAATTCTCCTCCACAAGCATTGAGAGAAATGGAAAAGACATCCTTCAATAGTGACATTTGGAAAAAATTCAGAAATAGTTCCCATGAAACCTGATTCAAAATCAATAAGTAAACTGCTTGGGTTTAGATTAGGTTGAAGTTTTAATTTTACAAATACTTGTTTATAAGTAGTTCTTGTTTTTTGGTCATAACAATATAAATGAGTGGAAATATTGCATCATTTTAAAGCTATTTTATGTCATTTCTAGCTTACTAGCTTGATCTAAAATGACCATGGGTTATTTTGTCCTTAGGTTATTATGGCAGGGTTATTGCGTCCAAGGTTATTTTGGTTGGGTATTATGTCCACATACTGTTTCACATATAGGGGATCAGCTGAAAATAAAATTGACCTATTTTTTTGAGTCTTAGACATTGAATGCAAGGCCTAAAAGATTCTTATTTACAAATAAGGCTTTAGATTTTCAATACTTAAACTAAAAGAAACAATCCAAACGAAAATGACACAATTATTGGCTAAATCCAGGGACTAGTAAGTATGCATACATGAGAAAAGGAAGAATAAACTACTTTTGACAGACATCAACAACACATGATCTCATGAATTAAATATAGATGCATACACAGCTACAGTTATGATTAAAAAAAAAGAGTTAATACAAAGCATAATACTATTCTTCACTTTTAATTGAACCTATGAACACAAAACACACTAATCACATGTTAATTTCAAATTCAAAACTCAGGTAATATTTTAGCAAC
This sequence comes from Cupressus sempervirens, assembly GCA_028749045.1. Lineage (NCBI taxonomy): Eukaryota > Viridiplantae > Streptophyta > Pinopsida > Cupressales > Cupressaceae > Cupressus > Cupressus sempervirens. Next base: position 485,134,047 of record CM053786.1, read on the forward strand.
ATCAACATAATATCTACCATCATTCAAAATGTTTGTGCCAAAGGCACTTATTTATAGGTTACATTGAATAAAGATTTTAGCTATTTGAGAACAATAATAAAATATCCCAAAAAGAAATGTTTTAAAGCAACTTTTGTTAAAGCTATGAAAAAAGTGGAAAGAAATTTCTCATGGCTCAACTAAAGATTAAGTGTACTATCCATGGATGGACATTCAAGCACAACTCTTGGTAGGGTTATCTATTTCTAAAGCTACTTTATTGTATCTTGGTGGGGGGCAGGTGGGGCGCAGGGGGTGGTTGGAGGTCTCAAAAAATTGTACGATTGGGTAACCTGCTGGTACATGTATTATATATTTTATTTTTAATCAATCACTGCACACGTTGCATATATATATATATATATATATATATATATATATATATATATATATATATATATATATATATATATATATATATATATATATATATATATATATTTCAAAATAGTAAATTTATTATTTGCTCACAAGTCTGAATAATGATGTACTTGGATATGTGAAAATTGCAACTGACAACCAAGTATATGTTTTCACACAAATCGTGACCGAGCGAATTATATGCCATATTGGCCAAGGATGGAAATTTCAACACTCAAACCAGAGTAACGTGAATCGCTATGATTCATGCGATTCAGGCGATTCGATGATCCAACTAAGGCCGAGGGATTCATGGTGAGTCGGTGAATCTGCTAGCTGATTTTTGGGTCAGAAATCACCAAAATCGCGATTCACTAAAAATCACCCAAAATCTCCTAAAATCGGCTCAAGAAATCGGCAAATATTTCATTACAATGATTTCATTACTTGACAGATATTTCCCAAAATCTGGACAATCTCATTGATGAATTTGCATCGAATACTTAGTATAGATGCACAATTGAATCTCGCCCTATATCATGTTTGAATTCATGAGAGCATTGAGTTAAAATGACAAGCATAATTTCCCATCAGATTTATGTAATATTATGAAGGCACTAGATTTAGCTAAAGAAACTATGTCGATTCATGAAGAATATCAGAATGCAATTTCCCTTCAACATAAATCAATCCTGCATTTTCTTATGGTAGCATCGACGCATATTTGCATTTTCATCCACGGGAGCTTCATTTTTCTCAGAAAACCCTGATTTTTAACTTAAAATTGCAACATCAAGTAGCCTAATATTGAGAGCTTGCAAATATGGGAAATCGCAAGGGTAGGATTGGAGGATATTGGAAATTGTGAAATGGTAAGTAATGTTTATATATATATATATATATATATATATATATATATATATAATATTTTATTCTTTATCATTTTATTTCTTTCTTTCTTTAGGAGATTAAAAATGATGAGAAACATTCTTGTTCCTCATTTATACTTTCATATATGTTTTAAAGGGTAAAAGAAATTTGATCTTTATTAAATTTTTTAAAATCAAATATATTTACAAAAGATTAATATTAACTTGGAGATATTTATATAATCTTTCACAATGTTATGAAAATTTATAAATATTGACAACATTTATAATTCTATAATCTATATATCTATGTCATGACTCATTATGATCCTATGATTTTTATTTACTTAAGCTACAATTTACATTTTACATATGTGATGGATTTATCAGTAAAGGGTTCATGAAACAAGTTTTAAATCGTTAAAATCTTTAAATTTCAAGGGTTTTTTCACTTTGCCAATTCATAGTGGCGATTCAGGCGATTCGCGATTCGAGTAAGCCTTGCTGATTCCAATTTTTGATTCTTTGACTCGAACCAATCTTCCCCTGAGGGTTTTGTTTTTGTGAAGTTCGAAAATCTTCTCAACTCCACAACTAGCATTTCAACTAAAATATCAAAATGCAGAAATGGACCCCTTTATCATCTAAAACGTCTGGAAAAAATAATATTTGAAAATCACTTTAAAATTATATATCATATTTATTTTCCCTCCACTAAACTGACTTCTATTATTGTTTTATTCTTGGTCCTAAGCTAGAGTCACTTCAATAAAATATTTATCTTAATAATTAATCAGACAACTTAATTTAATTAAATAAATTATCTCCTTTGTGTTCACTGAGGCTGAAAAAGGGGACATTACATGGCCAATTTGACAATTGCTGGAACTGATAAAAAAGCACCAGTCATTGCATTTTTCTGCCAGCTGAGACTGGTAGAAATATCATACTTGTTTTTCAACTGGTTTTAGAGTCTAGACACTTGTACTCCTATTTCAAGGCAACCTTGACATACTTTAGATCATCCCAGGCATCCCTCTGACATGAATAGTTTCTTTTGCATTATGCACATTGAACAACAATGAACTCTCCATTCCAAGGGCCAAAAACAACCTTAGAGACTGGAAATTGCAATACTTCACCCCATGGTCCAGCAACTTTGATCCAATTTTTGGATTAATTTGGATTTTTTATGTGCAACTTCAACAAACATTATTAAAAGGCAGGACATTCATGTAACAGAGAGTTTGTCTCTTTCAAATATCAACAGATATATGACATTTTAGAAGGTCAGGAGCTTGTCCAATCTAGTTTCTGAGACAGGATGCCCTTTTCTGGATCATCCCTCTTCTTGGAATGGTTTCCAATCTCTTTGCATAGAAGTAACCTTCTTTCTTCTAGTTGTTTGTTCTTTCTTGAGTTACTAATAAGTAGAAGTGTCTTACAATTTTCTAATTACAATATGATTATCAATATTGCAATGAATTTATATAACTACTTTTGCTTTATTTAAAGAGCAGTCAATGACTTATCAACAGTGTTTTGTCTGGAAAAAACTTGACAGGTGAAGTCCCTTCAGAAGTAAATGGAATGAAAAGCCTAGTAGAACTGTAAGTTTATAATTCACTCAAAATTACTAAATAAAACAATAACCTGTATTCAGAAAGAATTGACAATATCCTGGCTTTTCTGTAGTTTTGTTTCCTCATAGTTTTCCATGTTGCTTCTCCTTTCAGGCGGCTGGATAATAATTCCTTAACTGGATATTTTCCTGACCTAAGTGCTCTTGCCAATCTGACAGTAGTGTAAGTTAAAGTGAATTTCATTTTTTTTAAATGGCCTGAAATTCTGTTTTTGACTGTTGTACAGAAATTATATTTAGAATAGAAGTGTTGATAAAAACTTGTTTATATATTGTAGGCATCTTGAAAACAACAAACTGCAAGGTCCATTACCTGCATTTCTTGCCAGTTTACCAAGATTGAAGGAATTGTATGCCAACGAAAATTTAACCTATTATATAATTGACTACATTATTTAACATGGAGATTTTTTTTTAAGGAGATATTGGTAACAAGATAGTACATTAAGTTGTAAAGCTTTGGTCCTGTAACTATGAATGGAACAAATGAATTTAATACTTTCTCCTAGAATGTAATCTTTCTTGAAGTAGAATACTAATATCATATTTTATTAAGCGATTTTTAAATTGCAGGTATGTGCAGAACAATAAGCTGAGAGGGAAAATACCCAAGAACCTGAAAGCAAAGAAAATTATTTTCAGGTATGGGCTCACATTATTATAACACTGATATACTAAATAAGTCAGCTCATATAGCTTGCTTTAATTTGAGGAGTGCATAGTAAGCATGTTTGTGAACCTGATGTCATATTCTATGGGGTATTTAATATTTTCACTAATGTAATGTTCCGTTGTCCAATTTATCTTCGAGAACTGGGTTGCCCGTGTGTGAGCCTGGTGAACGCCAGAATCAAACTGCAGATAATGCATGCACTAGGTCCCAATAGCCGTACAAAGTAGCTTCAATAGGCCATATGGTGGGCAATGGGTGATGTACGGACCAGCTGATGGATAGGGATCTGACTGTATGGTGGTGTTGGAGTTTGTACGGTGCCTATGTATAGGTCGTACGGTAATGGCTTGAAGGCTATATGATCAGCGTGGGATGGTCGTATGGTAAGGTATTGGGGCTGTGCGGTGATTGTGGAGTGGCCGTATGGGAATTGATTGGAGGTTGTATGGTGATTGCTTGATAGCCATGGGGCGGGAATGATTAACCACTATCTATGCCAAAAATAGTCTAAATGCAATCTTGCCAATACACAGAACAATGATAGATATAAATGTAGTCCAAACACAAATATATTCCAGAAATAATGTTACTTGTAAACAACAATGATGCTCCGATTTGCCAGATCTGAACCAGGAAGCTTGAACGGAATAGGGTGAGGGTTGAGTTCCACCGAAACTGAAAAACCAAGTTGTAAAGATCTTTCACTTCCGAAATGGTGAACAATCCAAAACTCCAACAGGAATTCCAATACAAAGAAATAATCCAAATCGCATACCTACTACTACCTACATGTTGTGCTTAAATACCCTTCGAAGAAACTTCCTGACAGTTTACAAAGATAGCCGACAGCCATACCTACGGAAACAATTAAATAAAAATGGATCTGAGATATACTAAATCAATTGGCCCATTAACAAATTTTGATTAAATATTTATTTTATGACGGGTCCAATAGAAAATAGCGAGAGAGGAATTACACAAAAAAAACGAGGAATCTAGCACAATGCCCATTTATGACTGAAATATGTGAATGAGATTAGGAGATTCATAGTTCAAAAGCATACAAAAACAGTAAAAGTAGTGCTAGTGAAAAACACAAATAACAGCACAAACTGAAAAACCACTAAGAAAGGAAAGGAGAAACATAATAGGAATAGGAGAGATAGGGATTACCTTTTCTAATCCATCTTGATCAGTGAGAGTCAAAAGAATATAGCACACCCTTGCAGTTCAGTTCTGTAGGATGTACCTAATAAGTTTATTAAGAGGACACACAGACTACTGGGGATGGTGTGCTGAAAAAGGGATGATTCCATTCTGTGAAAGTGAAGTTAGCTTATACTGTAACAAAAAGTAATGTGAATGTGCATTATCTCTATCGTTAAGGAATGCTAATAAAGGAAAGAAAAGAAAACTATTGTTACTGAAGCATGGGCTGTGACAAATGAGGAGCAGAAATTACTATGTTCCACCAAGCTTCCATGATGGGGATGACAAGAAACGGGGGTTAAGTTTCAGGGATGGACTTGTTGGAGGCCATTTTTGGCAATGACAATTTAGAAAAAGGAGAAAATTCTAAACTATTCATATGATAACATTGATAAGGCATTTACCATATACATTATAGATTGTAAATACTAAATACAATAACATTACAATTGAATAGAGAGTTCATATAGGAGTGGAACAATTTCATAAGTGATTGTCAATGTGCATTGTGCATATGATATATATTATATAAAATTCAAAATTAAACAAAATGTCCAAAAGCTGCGAGTTCCAACTACAAAGTTATAAAGACAGAAAATATGCTGCTACCTCTAAGCTCGTATGGATTGTGTCTATTCAATGAGCCTATCTCCCTTGTCTCACAATTGTAGCTGTTCCCTCAAGTAAGAATATGTTCTTGAATTTGTATTTGATATGGAAAAGGAGGCTACCTCAATTAGACTAAATCTCTGCCATTATATATTGCAAACCTGCAATTTTGTGATTAAAAACTGTTATTTTTAATATAAAAAATCATCATCCTGGGACTGAAATACCCACTGGTCACAGAGGCAGGGGTGGGTACAGATGGAGCTTTAAAGATCAAAATCTCTCATCCAGACTTAAGAGTGGTGTGGGGTCCACAAAGGAGCAATAAAACATTTATTAATTCATTTTGAGCCTTCAAAGTAAATTTTAATGTAACGTCAAGGGGGTGACTAGTCGAAAAATTAGTGGATGTCATTCATATCCCTTTTATATCAGAGATGGCCACCTGTCCTTGTGTTCCTGGGAAGTTTTAGGGTGTCAAGGCTAAAATAGTGTGATTGGGGATGGCAGGGGAACTTTTTGAGGCATCCCTGCATCCATGGAATGTACTTGTATAGGGTCATGTCAAAACATGCTAGGGAAGTGTTTTTAGGGAGTTCTAGTAACTCAACACAGATCTGATCTAAATTCTCACTCTCTGTCCAATGTTTGAGATTGTCTTTGTATCATGCGCTTGAATTTTGTTGGCTCTATATTTTGCAAGTCATTAAAACTACACCTTACAAAATAGTGATTTTAGGCGACAATGTAGTGAGATAAATCTCTCCTCCCAGCAATAGGGGAGGCTCCCTTCTTACTGTAGGTGGCTTCAATAAGATCTTAACTGGAATTACAAAAGGGGTGGTTTTCTCAATCTTTTTTTCTTTTTTTAGGACAGATGCAGAAGTAACAACTCTACAAAGATCTCTTATTGCTACAATAATATTGGTGGCCAAGTGGTTGACATAAGAACAACTCCTAAGACAACAGTTTACTAATGATAACTTGAGTGAATTAGCAGCTGGAATCCAAATCCTCCAACAGTTAATTCGAGCAATGATTCAGTAATCAGAATGCAGACTAATAAACTAGATAAGAAAGGACAATATAGCTTAAAATCTATTACTAGATTTCTTATAAACTAGCAAACTACAGCCACTTCTAACTTTAAGATTTGTTCTTTAATCAAGAACTTAGCTAAATTGCTCCAAAGATTCGTATAACAAGCTATAAGCTGAAACAAGGATGAACCAATCAATGCAACATAACAATACACTAATTAACTCCAAGAACCACAACACCAAGTTTGATAACTCTTGTTTCCTGTTATTCAACATAGAAAGTTTTCACCAAGAAACACAAAGTTTTCAATACACAAGAAATTCCAGCATAGTCTTTCTTACACAAAGCTAGAGATCATTATTTACAATGACCTCTCTCCTTTATATAGGAAAATAGGAGAGAGAAAGATGTAGGGAAAAGAGGAAATCTTCAACCACCTTGACTTATTCTCTAATAAATTTCTAACTAACTAATTGGACTTATTCAAAGTTGCATATCTAATGCGATTGTAACTTGACTACATGAGCTAATTGTACAAGTACATGTTATCCTATACTTACAACATAATTGTTCGTTACTTGTAATCTTCCTACTGTCATTCTACTTAAAGCATATGAAAAATTTGAAGTGTTCACATAGTATCAACTAGCTCCCCAAAACTGAGCAGTAACTCACGTACAACTGCAGCATCTGGTTCACCAGTGTATTGTGTGATCATTGTAACCTTTCGGGACTGTACTTGCTGTGTCCAAGATTTGTTTGCTACAAATCCCTATCTTACTGTGTAGATCATTCAGTGCATACTTCCAGCTTGCAAATGTATTCAACAAACTGATATCAAAGTCAACCGCTTCAAGTAATAAGCAATTCCGTAAACCCTATAAGGATGTCTTCTTCATTTCTGAGTTCATTATTTTCAGTGATAATTTTGCATGACAACCTTTTGAAACCTTCATTGATAATGTCTTCTCGGTTCTTGATAGTGCATCAAAATGTTTGGTGCATGCAAGGATGAACTAGGGTTCATTAGCCGCCAAGGGAAATGTTGATAGCAAATCAATATGAATTTTCTTGATCCAAGTCATATTCTTTGTGACTTCAACCTTGACTCTTATGAGAAAATCTTTCATAGTCATGTGTGCTATATCTATATCCCGAACCTCTTCAATGTAGGAAGTTACTTGAGATGGTGGAATAGAGTTGTGGTACTAATCATACTAGTACTTCATCTTTTTATTATCTTTATTTTTTACTGGTGCAAGCTCTTTTGACATCGCAAAAAGATGTATTTGTGCAATTATTACATGAAAGTTCCATTGTGTAAGAACGTCATCATATGAGGAGTCCATAGAAAGCTTTTGTGGGAAAAAAATATGGATTTGGGCAAGATATAAATTAAAAAAACACATGGGATAATTGTAGACAATGAATGAGTAAATGGATTAAGCTCAGAATGGCCCATAAATGACTAGGAAAACCAAAACATATTTTATAAGTGCATTACATGTGTGGACAACGAGCTTTAAGTTATGCAAACGAGGGACAAGAAGTAGAAAATTAGAGGCATAACATGCTTTCATAGTTGCACCTCATGATATTTTACCTAACAAGCATATGGGAAATATTTTCAACCATAGGGCATACATGTGGAGGTTCATGAAATGCATGATGGTGGAATTTATACTTGCATTCACATAAGGGGAAATGAAGAGCTAGCGTTTTCCTTAGAATGGGATTTTACCTTGACTGCATATTCAAGTAGATGAAACCTTGCATATGCAACTTAGAAAAGTAGACAAAAGGATAGAAGGAGCAGCTTGACATATACAAACAAATGGAAATCTAAAAATGGAAATGGAAAGATTTGCAACAACACTTAGCAAAAACAAAACTATACAACTTGCATTACGAAAAATACAAGGATAACTTAACTCTCTTCACCAAGAACAAAAAAATAAGTCTCTTTCAAATCTTTGGGTAATCTAAAAACAAATCCAAAAGATTTTGGATTTAGAATTGATAAAGACAACAAGGCTTCTACTATAGATTTTGAAATTCAATCCCCAAGGATAGTCAAGGTTCAAATTTAGACAAGTGTAGAAGGTTAGAGAGAAAAAATGACAAAAAATGCAACAACCTTTGCCTAAATCAATGCCATATGTAAATGCAATAAAAAACGTCATCTAGGGCATCATATTTAGCTTTGAAATCATGAGAAAGAAGCTGGAAATGAAAATACATACCCTAGAAAGCTTCCTTGGAAGGATTGAATGCCAAGAATATTCAGAAATAAACTGTTTTTGGCAAAAAAAGTGCCCTTAACAGGTTGAGAAATGAAGAAAACACTCAACAAACTCCCTTTTTGAATAGCCCAATGTGATCCTTGGGTGATTTTAGGCAAAAATGACCTATAGATCATCAAAATGACCAAGTAATGACCATTTGAAGGCTGCAAAACCCGTTTTTCAATAAAAATGCCCAAGAAATGGGATTTTGAGGACCAAAAACATGTGTTTTGGGGATAAAAATTGTCACTTATGGGTGTTTGTCATAAAAGGTTCATATAATGAAGTGAAAACACACTTTTTGGTTGCATTTACATGTTTTAAAACTATGTAATGGCTGGAAAAATTGCCACTCGGCCTTTTAATGCACTATGAGCAATTTAAGAAGTTATTTGCATGTTAAATGATATGCAAATGGGTCAGAATTCGCCACTTATGCTTGGACACAATTTTTGGACTCAAAAACATGTTTGATATTACATGCAATTGCATGAAAAATCACCACTTTTGGTCTTTAAATGAAAAACGGGGTTTTTCAATGCATATACATGTTCCTTTTGGCATTAAACACCACATGTAATGGGGTCAAAATTCACCACTTCTAGTTTTGGCTTATAGAAATGGGTTTTTCTTTACCAAATACATATGCAATAGGGTAAAAAAATGTCACTTTTGGTTTGCTTTAGTGAAAACTCACTTAAAACATGTATTTACATCTTATACTAACATGTAAATTGATCTCAAAAGTCCACTTAAGTGGCATTTTTAAAAATACATATGTAATAGGTTTGGAAAACTTCACTTAATTGTTTTAAAATAAAAAAATTGAACTTATATGTGCAACATGTGTAAATGGATTCAAAACCTCCACTTAAGTCAATTTAATAAGATTTCAATATGCAAAAGCATATTAAAAATCCACTATACACATGAAAATGTGTTATTGCATTTAAAAAATCCACTTTTATGATGTTGGGACTCATATTTTTATTGAAAGTGGGTTTTTACTTTTTATATAATGATTTGCATGTTGATATATGCAAGGAACAATAAAAACCCCACTTAAATGCATCTAAAGTGTCTCATTTAATTAAAAAGAATATTTAACTATAGTTTTTAACAAAGTAATATGAAAATAGACTTTAAATAGGCTAAGTTTTATAAACCATAAAAAAACTATGGTCAAATTAACCCAAATTGAGTTAAAATTTTAAAATGGATATCAAAATCCACTTTAAATATTAAATATAATTTTATATCATGCAATTGCCAATGAAAAGCCCACTTTTATGAGATTTTTTATTCAAGATACAGTGCCCTAAAAACCCCCACCTTTTCCTTCATAACTTGAGCTAGACAACTCCTATTTAATCCTAAGTTAGCTCAAAAACGAGTGCAATTCCAAGGGCTATTAACCTAAGGAAAAAGAAAGACTAAAAACTATTTACAACACAGAAAAACAAAAGAAAAGATGCAAAAGTTTTCCAAAAATTGAGCATTTCCAGTCAGAGAAGAAAAACTCTTACTAGCAAACAATTGGGGATTTAACTCAACAAAAAGCTTCAAAAGAATGCATAGATAGAGCTAGAAAGAGTACAATTCAAGGATAATGAATTTGAGTCAGCATGTGCCAAGAACTTTGATTATGGTTCCAGAACAATTAGAGATCAAGATGGGAACACAATCACGAGTCTTGATCTTAATTCCATAGATAGGATTTTCAGAGTTCCACTTGTCACTGTTGTAATGGATATTTCAAAGGAAAAAGCCTTGGAAAGATGGGAAGAAGATAAAGAATATTGCATTAAATATGTAAATGATCATTGGCTTGTCAACAAATGTCCTAACTTGTCCAGATGACCTAAGGGAGGAGTGCCATGCTCAGAGTTTAAAGAGGAGATCAATAATCTCATTACATTGCTTAGCAGGATTGCAAGACTCAAGGAATCAAACACCTTCGAGCCTTGGATGTACAAGTACATCTCTTTGATTTTCAGGCCTAAATAGAAGAAGATATTTTGGGGAGAGATGATCAATGGTATCTTGTGCATGGAATTGGTTCAAGTTTCCTCCACTGGTATGGTCTACATGAATTCGTACTTGGTCTACATTGCTTCTACCCTTGGATCATTTTCTGGCCTCTCAACCAATGGAAATAGGTCACTTGTGCCTATATGGGAGCACTATGATCAATTGCCTTTGAGATCCAACTGAATGCATTACATGAGGGTACAAGATGTCTTCTTTGGACATTATATGTGCTTGTTTGATAAAGAGCTTCCCAAGAAGCGTGCTTTTGATAAGGCATATAACAAGGTAAATGAGTATGGTTGTCTTTTGCTATAGCTCCTCAACATCACATACCTAAGAGAGGGATATTTCCAAGATGAACCACATACTTTTCTATAGTATCCTAGCAATAAAATCATATTTGTGGAGTTGGCAAGGCAACTTATGGAGGTGCAATCATACCAATCTACATTATACAGGAAGGTGAGGATTTCTTCAAGAAATCTACTTAGGATTGGCAGGTACTCCTTGGATATGGTTCCAAAGGAAAGAACATAGAGTTTGAACTCCAATAGATCACGTTGAAGAAGTTCATGGCGAGGAGTTGCTTTGACTAGTGGGGCTTAAACAACAAGATGAGAAGGTAGTTTGTACACATGCATCGCCTCAAAGACCTCTAGACTTATTTGTGCATAGAGGTGGACATTTGGAAATTGGACTACTACTGGTTAACCATCATGTAGATAGTTGACTTCAACCTTGCAAAGGTCCTTAATAAGGTTGAAGATGATGGTGATATCTTGATCTAGATTATGCGAAGCATCATGTGGAGAGCTTACCTATCTTACCACCTTCATGGTCATTGAAGGAAAGCATGTCCATCTGGGACCAATTTCAATCTATCGTAGAAAATACAAATATCTAGTTGAAAAGGGAAGGCCTTAAGTGCATCAAAATCAAACTAGGTAAAGGTTTTGATCCTCTTGCTCTAAAATGTTCCTGTAAAGAGGGAATGTTTTAGGAGAAGGAGAAACATCACGCATGAATGTGTCATCTTTAGAAAAAACACAAAACATGTTTGTCATTATATCATCTTCTTGGAGCAAGAGTGTTTCATGAAGGAGAGAATAGTCAACATTATCATCTAGTAGTTCATCCCAAGTAGTAATATCATCAAGGGAAGGAATATTGCATTGAATAAGATGCACTTTAGGAGGAATAACCATGGTTCAAAGTGCCTTCATGAGGAAGAGAGTAATTAATATCTATATCCAAGGGTTCATCCCAAATAGGAGACTCATCAAGGAAAAGAATATATCTATGAGTTTAGCACACTATAGGAGAGGCATAATCATGACTCTTGATCCATAAAAATAAGGGAATGGGAAAGAAAGGGCGATGAAGAGTTTTTCTCTTGAATGTTTTCATGGGAGAGGGACAATTTAGGAGAAGGATCAACATTATCCTTCAAGATTGCACCCTTGGGAGGGATTTTCTTTGAAGAAATGATAATGGACTCTTCTTGTTCTAAAATATTTTCACAGTTGGGATTGGTGTTATGAGGGACAATGGTATGATTATGAAGGAAATTAAGACCTAAACTACCATTATATGCATGAAAGGAAACATTGTGAAATTCTTGAAAGAAACTTGAAAAGGAATTAGGAAATAATGATAACAACTCCATACAAAATGCCTAAAATGAAATGTTTTTGTATTTCTGAAACATGTAAGAATGCAATGAATGTTGAAGTAAATCTAAATAGACACAATGTAGCAATGAAATGAATACAAAGTAGCTCTAGATTTGTAAATGCAATGTAAAAGATATTTAACAAGATGCATACAATGTAATAAAGTAGATCTAGATAGAAAATAAAATCCAACACCAAAGTGCAAATGGAGATGTAAGAGGTTGAGTTCACCAAAATGTATAATGTAAAATGGTGATCAATGGTAGACCACCACTTTAAACATACATTGTAAGACCCAAAATCTGATCCTTAGGCTGAATCTGATTTGTATAACGTAAGAGGATAAAGGGATACAAATGCAAGATCTAGCCAAAGGATGGGATAATAGGTACGTAGTTATGTGGATAGGAAAAGAAGGTTGTAAATGACTAATCAAATGTAGACAAGAAAGATATAATGGTGGATATGATCTAATGTACCAAAGTAGATGTAAGGAAGAGAGATAAGAATGCGTTAAAGAGAGATAAGAAGAAGACACCTGAAGACTGATTTTATGCCTGAAAGAGTCCCAAAAGTGTCTGATTTCTGCTCCTAACATTCTGCAATTTGCAAATCTGAAATAGGTAGTTCTCGGTTTTGCTCCAGGTATAGGTCAAACTTTATGGGTATAGGTCGCACTTGTTGACCTATACCTGAAACTGACAATGATAGAAACTGAAAGTGGATCCGGAAATTTTGTCCAAATAGGTATCCAAAACTGTGCTCCCAGCTTGTGCCTGCACACAAGAAAGAAGGGAAAATTGCGGGGGGAAGGGACTTGCCTTGGTCAAGCCCCAATTTAGGAATTAACCTTGAAATGTAATTGACAAAGCATGAGGAAATGTAATCTGGATCTGAAACATAAATTATTATATATCTCAGCAATGTTATGTCGCTTTGCAGATGATTGCAAGTGTTAATGCAATAGCTTGGACTCCACATAAACCCAATAGGAAATCATGAAACCAAACCCTTGAATGTTGTAGTTTGCCATAATATTGAATTGAAGAAGAGAAGAAGAAGTCTTGATGGATGAAATTGGATCTCCTCCTTTGATGGCCAACTCCTTTGTCTCCAATGAAGCTAGATCTATGGAAGGAAATGCATGGAAGCTTGATGGATGAATGCTTGTTTGCTTGAGCTCCTTGAATGTGTAGTATCTTGATGGCTTCAAAGCATGTGGATGTCCAATAGAATGTAGAGATGTGAAAATGAAGGGATAAGACCTCCTTTTATAGGCATTTCGGGTTCAAATTTGGAGAAGCCGACTCCACAAGGCAGGAAAGGAACAAAGAAATGTTGCATTGGCTTGTAAAACTCAAAAGAGCCAATCCGGGGTATAGGGGGCTTCTAGGTGCCCAATACTAGGAGGACACCATTTTGAAGGTGCCAAAGCGGGGAGCAATAAAGTCTAAAGGAGCACAGGAAAATTCATGAAGATGTGCAATGAAATTGATTGTAAATGCTTCTGGATCTTGAATTTAGAAGGATAGGGTGTAGGGGAAGAGTAAACTTTGTGATTGGAGGGGAAAATTGAAGAGGATGCATAGAGGTTAGATCCTACCTCGATTTTTCCCCAAGTTGGAGAGGGAAAAGTAGAGGACGATGTATTAATTCAAATCCTACCTCAATTTTTACAACAAAGAGAGGGAAATTAAACTAGGTAAATGGATGAATCAAATGGGAAATTGTGCATAGAAATTAGATCAAGAATAAAGTTTTGAGCGAGAAGAAAGGATCATGATTTAAATTATGAATGCCATTAAATACAATGCAAGATCTTAATGAAAAGGGCCACACTAAGGAGGGCTAAAAGGTCAAAAGTAAGTGCTTACTTTTTTAGACAATACAAAAACATAAAGTAATTTTTTTTTTCTGAAAAGGTACAATATTAAAATAAGTAAAAAATACTTCAAAAATTAGAAGGCCTCTTCATGAAAAATCCCTAGAAAGGTTGCCCTATCACAAAATGAACAAATGGATGCATAGGAACTTTGTGGGCACCACTAAACTATTAGGTACCATAAAGCGATTGGAAAAAATGGAGCTTTTTGTTCCTTCACAGGTGGAGGTTTCATCATTGACAGAGGCAAGAAAGTTGGGTTTCATCTACCATCATCCTCTGGAGCTTCACAAGTGAATTTTTTATGTTTATTGAAACAAATTATGCCCTTTACCCTAATAAGCATATGGTGATTGTGACCGGTATTTAGCAAATGTTATGCATAGCTTGTGTATGTGAGTAAAATAGCTTATATTTGATAATATTACTTTGACATTAAGGTTTATTTATAGTGTACGAAACAAGTTTTAAATCCTTAAAATAATTGAATGTCTTGGTTTTTCACTTTGTTGAGTTCGAGCACTGAGGTCTAGTCCAAGTAAAAATTCAGCTTCCCAAGTTCAAGCCTTGTAACACTAGTTTAAATAACCTGAAAAGCATGGTAAATCAAAAGAGAGGAATTGTATATAAAGTTACAAGAGTCACTTCATTGTGACTTGCAATATTTGTAGTTAACAATAACAATTGACTTTATCACATACATGAGACATTATGCGCTAAATACAATAACTGCATTTTGAACAACCAACTTAACATTTATTTAATACAAAGCATCCAATAACCGTTAAGCAATATTCAACTCAAGATTTATAATAACACTCAAGAAGACTAAACACTTGAACAACATATTGAGCAATAAAAGAGGCATATTAAATTCTATTCAAGGTATTATGAGACAATGTGTAGTGTTAGAAATAGTGTTGCCTCCACAATTTCCACCCTTTAATTTGCACTCATCTTTGTGTTCACTTCCATTGCAAGTTGTAGCTCCCATTTAGCTGATTCCCCCAACATTTCTCCTAATGCAAAGTGCTACATATGATTTTCTTTGGGCTTTTGTTTGGTTCTAACATTTTTTTTGATGTGCACAACCCTTTTTCCTCATCCCCAATTGTTTCTAACTAAGCCCCCCTACTCCCAACTGTTTCCAATCCTTTTATTTTGGATAGTTTTGTTGATGATCCACAATCAAAATAGTGACCTTGAGCTTTTAAAATCCATACATGTTTTAAACCCAACTATCCATTTTTTGTAATGATCGAGAGGGAGGGAATTGCCCTACTATTCTATGGTTGTGAAGGTAGATTTATTCTAATGGGGGGGGAGGGTGTGGGGAATGCGCCCACCACTGCCCTCATGCACAATTCCATATAGGAACGATTCTAATTTTTTTGGCATTCTTTTTTCATTCGACGTTGAAGTTATAATATCCCTTGATAAGAACTGGCAATCAAGAATCCACTAATTTGCGAGATTCTTTAATTCTTGAAGAACTTCATAACAGAAATGCCATTGTTTGGATTTGGTAGTTCAATGGTCAATCCTATAGAAATAGGAATTACAAAGAGGAGTTCCTCAATTTGGGTCAGAGCTATGTTCTTCTTCAACAAACTCCAGCGCCCAGGGCTCTTAAACATATAAAGCATAATTTTGGCCCTACACAATGAAAGGGGGCAAAAAGTGGCTATGAATGGAATAGGGATCGACTTTGACAAGAGGTGTTGGTTCACATTTATGCCTTCAAATGGAAGATGAGATGGTCGAGGTGACATCTATGACTTGGCTTGGTTACAACCAATCCTCAACAAAGGTTAGGGATTTAATTGCTCTCTAAAACCAACAATAATGACCCTTTAAAGTTGTTAGTACCTAAAAGGTGGGGCTAGGCAATGGACTCTCTCTATCTATTGTTAATTTCCCTTTAGGGTAGAGTGCTTATCTGCCTCTTATGTAGAGATTCGAGTGCCCTCTCCCTACTCTTAAAAATGGTTAGGGTAGAGTGAAAAGTGGGACCGAGGGCCAATCCAACCCTCTCCTAAGTTGATCTTCACACTTACTCAAGATTTTAAAGCAAAGGCTTGTCTCACTTGGTGCCTTATATGGGGGAAGGGATAGCATACGATCGGGATGAAGGGTGTTCTATTGGTGTAGCCCGTGGATGAAGGTGGTTTGGTCTATTGGCTAGCTTAGTAAGATGGCCTTTGATATGACTATGCGGTTGATATTTCGTCCTTTTATATTCCTATTTTGAAATGATGGTTTGATGCTCATCTTTATGGTGTAGGAGCACGTCTGCAACAGGAAGACAACCTACAATATGACTAAAATGCAGGGCACAAAGCAAATATCAAAAAGTTTTGAGTTTAAAATCTGAAATTTGAAATGTTTGTGTGTGAGTTTAGAGTTTTATGTTTTAAAATAAATGTCCTTTTTTTTTGTGGTGGAAATGTTTAGGTGGCATTCTTATAAGCCTACCCAACATTATCCACTTAGGACTTAGTATGAGTTTATTTTAGATTATTTTGGGTGTGCTAAAGGTTTCTAATTTTTGAAAATGTTTATGGGAAAAATCAAAAGGAAGAAAATGATGAATATTCCTAAAGCACCATGTGTAGGCATTCAAAATGTAACCGCCACAAGAAAGCTATGATGGATTTTTGGGAGTTACATTAGAAGGTGAATATTCCTAAAGCACCATGTGTAGGCATTCAAAATGTAACCGCCACAAGAAAGCTATGATGGATTTTTGGGAGTTACATTAGAAGGTTTTTAAAAAAGAGAAAGAGTGAATATTGTAAGGGAGATTTTTGAAGAGAGATTTTTTGGAGAGAGATTTTTTGGGAGAAAGTGAATAGAATGAAGTTCTTGAGTTTTCTTGTTACAGGAAAATCCAGTTGTAATGCAAATTTGAATGGGCAACATCTTCATGTGTGGACCCTCATTTCATTAAATTTCTATGCATTTGCTGAAATCTGCATTCATGCATGTGAAGCCTGAAGTCATGTATTTGATTTTCTAAAGGTTCTAAAATTCCTCTGCATCACTTTACGCTTCCCCTAGTATGCTAGCTAGGTTCGCTAGGGTGTTAGAGAGTCGAGGTAGAGAGAGCTCAAACAAGGGAAGAAGGTTTAATCAATGTCGCAAGAAATAACATTGATTGAACATGGCACTCCATAATTATGTATCTATTGAGTGAAATGAGCAACTGTGAATGAACCTTGTTGTTGCTACGCATATAATATGAAGAGTGTAGGACCTTAGATCTTTCGAGAAAGTGGTGTGTTCGAGCGTATTGAGGTACCTTTATTGATTAACAAAATGGGAACAAAACTCATCCTATTCTCCCAGTGCTAGTCCTTTTCATCACGCATTGTAATGTTCCCCTTTGGGACCTTACTTAGTTTACTCTAAAAATTTCCAATTAGGTTTTGACTTGCACTTGGAGATGACAACTTGTAATGCTTCATACTAGGAGTGCCAATTCCCAATGATTAACATATGTCATTATGCATTTAAATCATATTTAGAAACAATCGCTAATTTAAAATACATACATAAGCCTTATTTCTTTACTCTCCTAATCACTAACCCTAAGATGAATGGTAGAATTACCATGACCAGGGTACAAAAATAGTTTGCAAGCGGACTCCCTCAAGGTTTCTACCCATGTTGAGATCCTCTCAAAATGTGACCAAATTACTCTGCCACTCCACTCACAAACTCCCTATCCTCTTGGTTGTATTAGCAAGTGATTAAGGAATTAGCTAAGTTTATATTACTATTTATAAATCAGGTTAACATAGATTACTTTTCATCTAAATCAGATTAATGACCCATAATATATTTGACAGCAAGCATACTTAAGCCCCAATTCCTTCTATCCTAATCACTAACCTTATGCAGCATGGTAGAATTACTATGACTAAAGTGCAAAAACAGTCTACAAGTGGACTCCCTCAGGGTATTTACCTATGTTGAGATCCTCTCGACATGTGACCAAATTAGTCCGCCACTCCCTTTAGAAACTCCATATCCTCATTTTACAGTAACTAGTGAGTGATTAAAGAATTGGCAAAGTAAATATTACTATCTTCTGTATATATATAGTTATGTATAATTCTGATTTCATTCGTCTTTTGTTGTCTCTTGTACATTTTGTAGGTCTCTAATTTTCGAACTATCACTTAATTTTTCTGCATATAGAGGGTTTGAGTGCAATCACACAAATGCCTCCATAGGTTGTTGGCATATTTGCATCATATTCAAGGTTTCAGCCTATTGCTGAACCAACTCTTTTGTCCCTATTTACATTCTTAGCATATCTGCTGGTGCAATGTACTTCAGTTACCAAGACATTTTTTCTTTTTGGCAAAAGCTAAGATAATAGATATGTAAATCAGGTTAGTGATTCAGTTGTGTGTTTGTACATTTATTAAGGAAAGGAATCTGATTGTTAGTTTAATTATTTGTTCAATTATGTGTTGCTTCGTTATATTTGTTGGCAATCTTATAATCTCAAGCTTAACTTTTCAATTTCCAGGTATGATGGAAATAAAGATCTAACCATTGGAGATGCTGGTGGCAAGAATACAAAACTAATCATTGGAATTGCAGTGGCCGTGTTAGTTTTATTTGTTCTCGTTGCCATTTCGGTGTTTTTTGTTTTTGTCAAATATCACAGTCAATCAACACTACAAGGTGATAAGAAAAGTGAGTTCCAATTGTCACCTTACCTCAATGCCTCCCAGATTTTTTAAGGAACCGTAACATAGGATTTAGTATTATGTTTGATGCTTGTGAACTATAGATAATCATTGGCAGGGGCTAGTCTATTTCCTTTTGGTTCACATGTTGGCTCTGTGCTAAGAGATGCAGGGACAGAAATAGCGTCCTATTTTACACTTGCAGAGCTAGAAACAGCAACTGAAAATTTTTCGAGGAAAATTGGACAAGGCAGCTTTGGGCCTGTATACTATGGTAAAGCAAAAGATGGAAAGGAAGTTGCTGTTAAGATCCTGGAAACTAAATCTACTTATGGAACAAATCAATTTCTTAATGAAGTAAGTAATCATTAGCCAAGGCAACTTGTGAAATTGAAGTTCTGTTTACATATTTCATTTCATGAGTGGGAGGCTCATCCATTTTTCCCCCAGAGAAACAAAAGCCAGAGAGAGCTTATAATATATTGTTATTTAACAATCACATGACACCTATGTATGTCACATGATTTGATTTGTGGGATTTTCATTTATTGATTAGAGTGTAGTTTGTGATGGTTTTTCAGTTCGGCTTTCGTTGTTAAATACAACTTCATATCAACATGCAATGTTGTTGAAAATTTAATGAATTTTTAAAAAATTAAAAATTGAAAATCAATATTGGAGAATGTAGATTAGGCAAGAGCCTACAACACAATAGTAAATTGTGAGCCTCTCATCGGAGAGGTCATGGGTTTGAATCTACTTGATCTTAACATATAATAATAATAATTAATCCCACTAAATAATAATAAATGAATAATAAACAATCAAGGCTTTGGCCCATTACCTATCAAAAAAAAATATTGAAGAATGTAGTGAATGTTCTTGCACCTAAATCTAGGTTTTCTTCCCAGCTAGGGAATATGAGACTGGTGAGTAGTGCATAAAAATGATATCAGATAATTGTGTTGTACACAATATTTGACGATTATAGTCTGGGGAGTACGCACAATCAAAATATCTATAAGATCACAATTAGATCTTATAGTCCAAACTAGTGGTATTCTATTGTATGTATGAAAACTATTTGTACCATTGTACACAATTACAACTAGCGATCAATAAAAATCAGCAAAGAACTTATATGATAATCATCATTTATTCTCTTTAGAAATCATGACAACTCTCTCAGGTGGGCCAAGCACAAAATAAACAATGCATTGGTTGTGCTATATATGAAACCATGACAAAATGATAATTATGAGAGTAAAGAACTCCAGTTGTTTTCTGCTGCAAGTTCAAAATTTATATAGCTATCCACGTGTAAATTTGAAGAAACCAAAATTTCAAAAAACAAAATGTTTTGTAATCTATCTACAAATATTGTAAGTTAACCTTTGATAGTATCACCAGTTTGTCTCTTGTATGATTGTATCCCAAGTTTAGTTTGGACTCTTTCTATGTTAGTAATTGAATTAGCTCGAGAGTGTTTACCGTACAAGGTAAAAGGATACTTATCATATGTAGTACAATAAGATATAACACAGAACAGATACTTTATTCATATACGCAATATGCACTTCAATGCTTAGAATATGATTATGATCATTACCATGATTATGGTGATCCAAAGTCCCTTCCGGACGGTGTACATATACTTTCCCAAAGAGGTGACTCATACCATCACGCACCCTTTCGGATACAATTCTACCCATCGGCTACAATATAGAATTTACCAACAACAAAGAGAAAATTATGAAAACAATTGCATACACAAAAACAAGATTTCGTACTTTCCATACACCTCTTTAGTAATTGCAAGCAAAAAGGTACACATGAATGAGATTTATTCAAGAATTTTATTTGGTAAATGAAATACAAGGCTAGTATAATTGTGTCCATGCACATGCTTTCTAGACACAAATTCTAGAGAAAATTAGAGCATTGGCTGCAGTGTCACATCTCAATTTTTTCAAAAGAGAGGCATATAATGGGTCATATTCAGGATGCATATTTTGGGGAGATAATTCAATATTTGAAGGCAAAGGGAGAAGGTATTGAAGGCAACTGATTTCTAACTTGAAGATGGGCTATTTCAAAAGTCGGTTAACAATTTCTACCAAAGGGACAATAACTTCTACAGAGAGTCAATCATAAAGTCTTCATATTCTATTATTGATTGTGGGAAAATTATATCTTTAATAAAAGGTTTCTTCTCATGATGTAACACGCCCCAAAATATGAATAAAAGTTTTTATTATATTTTACCAAGATTATATAACCTAAATAGTCTATAGCAAAGACCATAGTTCAAAATAGTGCTGATAAAGTGCCGATATCTTGTTCTCTTGCAACAAATTGAGGTTGGCATGAAAACTTATGGTTTTCGAGCGAGATTTCTAGAACAAGAAGTTCAAAACTTATCGGCATGAAAGCATTAAGTTCTTGCAGGCTTCACCACTAAAATTGGGACACGCAACAAAACAACAAAACATATTTCTTTTCCCGCGTTAAGCGTTGAGTGTTTTGTGTGGAGAAGGGTTTAGGAGGAGAAAATAAGTGTTTGGCAGCAATCTGGAGCAACTGCAAGTGGATTAGGAGTGGATTTGAAGCTCTTTACAAGCAAATTTCTTAATTTTTTGTTCTTTTGAGTTAAAATCGTTTTGTCTTCCCTTACTTGCACAACTTCCATCTAACTTTATTAAGACTCTAGAATGCCATTTGCAATGTTCTCTAACAAATTTTAAAGTGTAATGACTAAGATCTAATACCATGTTTTGCAATTTTTTCGAAGAAAATCATAGTTTTCTCAATAATTTTATAACCTAATACATTTTTTGTTTTATTCTTTGAAGTTTCAGCTTGTGTTTGAACTTATTTGAAATTTTAATCTAATATAATTTGTTCCTAAATGATGCAGGAACATCCTAGGTGTAAGGGCAATCTTGCATCACCCAAAAATATTTATATTTCTAGTTTTCCAGTTTTTGTGTTTTTAATAAGGGTTATTTTTGTATAGAGTTGTTGTGTGAGGGAGCTTGCTAAGTTTAGTAAATAAGTATTATGTGCTCAGAATGTTCTAATCTCATATGTGGAGGTTCATCTTAGACTTATCAGCCTACCAGTTGAGTTTTATTGTCATATCATATGTATTGGTGCAGTCATTATAGATTTTCGATATGAATTTAGCCATCCAAACTTCAAGACCGGCGATGAAGGCCTAAATGGCTCCGAAATGAGACAAATCCTTGACTCATGAAATGTTGCACATCAATCTATTGTAGATAGCTAGTCGAGGATTCCGTAATGGGGTTATAATAGCCCATCGGATCAAGGGTTTGCTAGTTATGGTCTCTAGAAGTGGACCAATCTGAAATTTAATTTGTAAATTGGCTTGAGTCAATCCTATTTCCATAATGGGGTTATAAGAGCCCATCGGATCAAGGGTTTGCTAGTTATGGTCTCCAGAAGTGGACCAATCTGAAATTTAATTTGTAAATCGGCTTGAGCCGATCCTATTTAATAAAGTGTAATGGAATAATATAATATGAGGTTAGTCAGCCTCAAGGGTTAGCGCTTAGTGTCTAGAACCTTGCCGGATGGTTAAAAGTGCCTATATAAGGAAGGCTTGTAGATTATCTAGGTCAACTAAGGGTGATAATCGCAAGTCTACGTTGCAGACTGTTGTAAGGAAGACGCCCATGTGGGTTTGTATATTGTAATTCTATAATTCCGCATTTGCGGCTATAATAAGAAGCCCACATTTTGTTCTTTCAATTTGTATTGTTTCATTGTTTATGTTGTGTGTTGTGGTAATAAGAGGAGCACCCTTCATCAAGTGGTACTAGAGCAGGACTTCTTGAGTGTGTAAACAAATTGCAGATTGGGAGGTAGTTTGAACCATTACCATGGTTTGGGCTGAGCATGTAGACAGATCATCAATTGTGAGGCAGTTTGCACTAGGGTTTCAGCGGAAGCGCAAAAAATGCCTCCACAAAGAGAGCACGGTGGAAGTGCCATAGGTGTTACACCTGAGGGTTTTAGAGCCCTCTAGAGATAGATGCAAGCATTGGAAGAACAAATGTGCAAAAAGGAATAAATCTTGTCGTAAGAGATGAAAGTTAGTATGAAAGAGAAGAAGACAATGTTGAAGAAGCAGTCCTGAACCCAGAATAAGAGAGACTTTTTAGAATCATTTCCAAGATTGGAAAAAGACCTAAGTTTGAGGTTCCCACATTTTCTTGAAATCTTAACCCAAAGGAGTTAATCGATTAGATTAATGAATTGGAGGAATGCTTTGAGTGCGAAGATATTGAAGATCTGGATAGGATCAAATTTGCGAAGGCCAAACTAAAGGGTCATGCAAAGATCTGGTGGCAGGAAAATCTCTTGGAGCCGAATAGAAGAGGAAAAGACAAAATCACAAGATAGGACATGATAATAGCTAAATTGAAGCGACAATTCATTCCCGTGGATTATGAGCTTGATCTGCTAAAGCAAATGCAAGGGTTGAAGCAAGCGGAAAGATCAGTGCAGGAGTATACCGAGGAGTTCAACTGAGTTCACATCAGAAAAGGCCATGTAGAAGTTGACAAGGAGAAAGTTGTCTGTTACATTAATGGGTTAAGGACAAATATTCATGACGAATTGAGTTTGGTCCAAACGAAAAGTATGGAAGAGGCATACTAGTTTTCCCTAAGAGTTGAGGAAAAGTTGAACAAGAAGTTTGATAACAAAAATAGTGGAAGAGGTTGAGGCAGAATATCTGGCGGAGGGTCTTATGGAGGCCGAAATGATGATCAAAAGAACAAGGATGAGGCCAACAATAGCAGTCAAAATCAGAGGGGAAGCAACTCCAATCGTTTCCATGATGAGAACAATAGAGATCAGAGAAGAAGAGGAAGAGCGCAAGAATCTGGAAGAGGAGATTGTGGAGAAGAAGGTCATAGAGCATTTGAGTGTTACCAATGCCAAGAAAGGGATGATAGAACTAAAGGTCGGGCTAGAGTAGCGCATGTTGATGAAGATGCCAAATCATCACATTTTGAAGATGTTGAAAGAGGAGAAATCCTATAAACAAAAGAGTCTTGTTGAGTGGTGAGAATGAACCTGACCAAAGGAGGAGCTTATTTCACACCAAGTGCAAATGTGAAGATAAGTGTTGTGATGTGATCATTGATGGTAGAAGCACTGATAATCTGGTGTCAGAAAAGATGGTCACAAAGTTAAATCTCAAGAGGTAGAAACACCTGTCCCCATACCGAATTGCCTAGGTGTAGGATGACCATAAGGTTATGGTCAATGAGCAATACTTAGTGAAATTCAAGATTGGAAGCTATCTGGATGAGGTGTTATGTGATATCATACCTATGGACATATGTCATATGTTGTTGGGTAGGCCATGAAATTTTGATAGGCATGTTGTACATGATGAGCGTGCAAATACCTACACTCTGACCAAGGATGGAGTGAAACATAAGCTGAAGCCATTGAAGGAGAAAGAAGAAAAGGTATGTAGTGCTACTAGAATATATTTTATTGATGGTAAAGGAGTAGAGGAGGTACCTACAAAAGTTGTAGATTTGTTGGAAGATTTTCTAGATATTGTGTCAAATAATGTACCTAATGGATTACCCCCACTAAGGAAGCTCAAGCACCAAATCAACTTGATTCAGGAACCAGTTTGCCAAATAAGTGAGGAGTTAAACAAACAAGTGCATGAGTTGTTGTAGAAGGAATTGATTCAAGGGAGTTTGAGTCCATGTGTTGTACCAGCAGTATTAGCGCCTAAGAAGAATGGAGAACGGAGGATGCATACAGATTCTCGACCTATCAACAAGATCATGATCAAGTATAAATTCTCATTGCCACGGATGGACAATATTGGACTGTTTGAGTGGAGTTGTATATTTCACAAAGATAGATTTGAAGAGTGGGTACCATCAGATTCACATCAGAGAAAGATACGAGTGGAAGACTCCCTTCAAGACAAGGGAAGGATTGTATGAGTAGTTGTGCCTTTTGGGCTAACCAATGCACCAAACACTTTCATGAGGCTCGTGAATGAGGTACTAAAGGAGTTTCTGGGTAAGTTTGTCATTGTTTACCAAGATGGCATATTGATCTTTAGTGAGACATTGGAGGAGCATTTGATGCATATTTGTAAGGTGTTTGATAAGTAGGGCGAGAAAATTGCTGATAATTTTGAAGAAATGCAGTTTTGTGAAAAAAGAGTTGGTGTATTTGGGATTTGTAGTATCAACAAAAGGTTTGAAAATGGACCATAAGGAAGTGAAGGCTATCCTCAAATGGCTTACTTCAAAGAGTGCAACAAAGGTAAGATCTTTTCATGGATTGGCTAGTTTTTCCATAAAGTTTAACAGAGGATTTAGTAGTATTTGTGGAACTTTGACTGAAACAATGGAGATAGGAAAGAATTTAAGTGGATTGTAGGGGCAGGTAAATTTTAATCTGTTGAAACATAAAGTTTCACAATAACCTATTTTACCACTTCTAGATTTTAGTAAGGTGTTTCAAGTAGACTATGATGCTAGTGATATTGCAATCAGAGCTATTTTAAGCCAAGGTAGGCTTGTTGCTTATTTCAATAAGAAATTGAATGATTCCAAAAGGAAGTATTTTGTTCATGATCAGGAATTTTATGCTATAGTTTAGACATTGAAGAAGTGGAGACACTATCTTCTTCCTAAGGAGTTTGTTTTGTATACAGATCATCAAGCTTCGCAATATTTGAATAGTCAAGGAAAATTGAATCAAAGACATTTGAAGTGGGTTGAGTTTTTGCAGAGTTAGACATTTGTTTTGAAATACAGGAATGGAAAGTCTAACAGAGTTGCAAATGCTCTTAGTAGAAGACAACTTTTGCTAACAAAAATGTAGATTGAGGTGGTTGGGTTCAAAGAACTTGAGAATTTGTATCTAGAGGATCTTGATTCTGGTGAGGCTTGGAAAGTTTGTAGAGAACCTGTTACACTTGACAGGAAAAAGTGGTTGGATTTCATAATCCAAGATGGTATGTTGTTCAAAGGAAGCCAATTGTGCGTTCCTAGAAGTTCTATGAGAGAGAATCTCATTAAGGAAAAGCATAGTGGAGGATTGTCTAGAAACTTTGGTAGAGACAAAACTATTGCTTTGGTTGCTAAGAATTATTACTGGCCACAGTTGCAACAAGATGTGAAGAAGTTTGTACAGAGTTGCAGAGTATGTCAAATGGAAAAAGGGGTGAAGCAGAATACGGAGTTGTATCAACCATTACCTATACCTAAGCAACCATGGGAAGATGTCAGCATGGATATCGTTCTTGGTTTACCAACGCCATAGCATGGGCATGATTCCATATTTGTGGTGGTTGACAGATTTTCAAAAATGACACATTTCATTCCCTGTAAGAAGACTAGTGATGTTCATGTGGTGGAGTTGTTTTTCAGAGAAGTGGTGAGACTACATCGTCTGCCAAAGAGCATAGTTCCTAATCAAGATACCAAGTTTGTTGGTTATTTCTGGTGTATATTGTGGAAGAAATTGAAGATAGATTTGAAGTTCAGTTCATTACATCATCCACAGACAGATGGATGAACTAAAGTTGTGAATCTAAGTTTGGGAAATTTTTTAAGATGTTTGGTTGGGGATAAGCCAAAAGATTGGGATCAGATTTTACCAAAGGCAGAACTTTCATACAATAATTCTATCAACAAGAGTACTGGTAAATCACCATTCCAGATTGTATATGGGAGTAGTCCCAAAAATGATTTTAAATTGAGGCAATTGGATAAAAGAGAGATAAATAGTGTTGACCCAGAGGTTTTTGCTGAACATTTGAAGAACATCCATGAGGAGGTGAGGAAGCACATTACAAAGATGAATACACAGTATAAGGCTAAGGCTGGTGTAAAAAAGAGGTATAAGGAATTTCATATTGGTGATGAAGTCATGGTTCATTTGCAGAAGGAGAGATTTTTGGTGGGTACATATAATAAGCTGAAAATGAAGAAGTATGGACCATGCAAGATAGTGAAAAGGCATGATTCTCGAAATGCCTATAAAGTAGAGTTGTTAGTTGAATTGAATATTTCACTAGTATTCAACAATTCAGATTTGACAGAATATTATGAGGGAGGTGATGGAGATGAAGTTGCAGAGGCTCAATGGAGTATTTCGAAATCTACTTCAACTACAAGGAGATTGAGGAGATATTGGACAATTGTGTGAAAAGAAGCACAAGGAATAGAACATATGAAGAGTATCTGGTCAAATGGAAAGAGAGGCCAGTGGAGGATTCATCATCGCTAGCGCGGAGGAGGTTCACTATCTTGGTTTTCCTCTGAGTACCTAAGATGTGATAGGGTCACTTCTCAAATTAGCCCAGGGATCAAATGCAGGAGCATCCTAGGTGTAAGGGAAATCTTGCATCATCCAAAAATATTTTTATTTCCAACTTTTCAGTTTTTTTGTGTTTTTACTAAGGGCTATTCCTATACAGAGTTGTTATTTGAGGGAGCTTGCTAATTTTAGTAAGTTAGTATTATGTGCTCGGATTGTTCTAATCTCATACGTGGAGGTTTATCTTAGACATATCAATGTACCAGTTGAGTTTTATTGTTAGTCATTGCAAATTTTTAGTATAAATTTTGGCTATCCAAACTTTGGGTCCAGCGATGAAGGCCTAAATGGCTCTAAAATGAGGCGAAACCTAGGTTGGTGGATGTTTATGGTATCACCCACAGTAAATTGCTAGTCGAGGATACTGGAATGGGGTTATAATAGCCCATCAAATCAACAATTTGCTAATTATGGTCTCCAAAAGTGGATCCATACGAAATGTAATTTCTAAATTGTTTTGAATCAATCCTATGTAATAAAGTATAATGGAATAATATAATATGAGGTTGGTCGGCCTCAAGGGTTACGGCTTAGTGTCTAGAACCTTCTCGGATGGTTAAAAGTAACTATATAAGGAAGGCCCGCAGGTTATTTAGCGTAGTTCAAGGTGATAGTCGCAACTCTGTCTTGTAGACTGTTGTAAGGAAGGTGCCCATGTGGGTTTGCATGTTGTAATTCTATAATTCCACATTTGCGGCGATAATAAGAAGCCCATATTTTGTTCTCTCAATTTGTGTTGTTTCTGTTGTGTGTTGTTAAATATGTAACTTATAATCTTATTGATCTAATAACAAATCGCTTTGATCTGTTCTTACATGACTTAGAGTAATCCAAATATCTTTACATTATCCTCTTAGGGATATCGACGTCTACACTTAGGATTAGTTTGGATTTAACTAAACTCAGTTTGTGTTAAGTTAATTTTAAACTTATTGCTCCTAGGAAAAGTCGCCTACTTTGAGGATTAGTTAAAGATTGTTTTGGAAGGGACATGTCCCTAGGTCTCTCTATTTATAATGGGTATGGTTGAAGTCTAAGAGCACACAATATACAAAATAGTCTGCTCTTTAGTCAATACTACCCATATACGATTTGCAGAAGTAAAAACACATTTCAGAATTATATTTCTAATTCAATTGAAGGCAATACTTTGAAGTTATTCACAGCAAGACCAAAGGAGAAGAAGAAGGTCGAATCTAATCTCTTATTTGGTCATAAAATTTGCAGAAACTTTACATGGTATTAGAGCTCTGATAGTCGAACCTAGGCTCTTTAAATTTAGTAATCAAACCTTAAACATATTAGCACTTTTCTCCTACCTTCAAATGGCATACACAATCAAACCCAAGGACAAGTTTGATGGGAAAGGACAAGTTTGATGGGAAAGAACACTTTGATGCCTGGAAATTCAAAATCATGATGATTCTTTAAGAAAATGAAGTAAAACAATTTGTTGATAAAGCATCCAAACAACCTCCATTTCAACCTCTTAAATCTATCTGGAGCAAAGGAAATAGGAAAGCCATTCAAATCATATTAGATGGAGTAAAAAATGATATCGTACCCATGCTTACAAAACATCAAACAACATTTGATATGATGAATGCATTGCTAAATGCATATGAGGTCAACAATGCAACTAGAGTTCTCACTCTGAAAAGACAATTAATCACATACAAATAAAGAAAGGAGAATCAATGAATTCTTACTTCCTAAGGGTTGCCGGCATTAGAGATGAACTATCAAGTATAGGAACCATTATTAGTGACACATAATTAACACTAATGGCTATAGATGGATTACCAGATTCGTGGGAAACTTTTGCACAAGGAATAAGTGTCAGAGATAAACTCCTTGACTTCAACAGACTTAAGGGGGATTGCCTTCAAGAAAAATTCAAAAAATTAAAGACAAGAAGGAAACTGAAAACAAAAGATGAAGAACTTCATGTTCTTAATACAAACTCCTATAAGGGCAAGAAGAAGCATTTCAAGAAGAAAAAGGGAAATCAAAATAATGGAAAACCCAAGAAAGATCTATCCAAGATAAAATGTTTCAAATGTGAAAAGTTTGGACATTACAGATCTAATTATCCTAAGAATTCTAAACAAGCGAACTGTACAAATGTTATTAGGGAAGACGATAACTATGATCCCGAGAATCGTGTATTTTATTTGTCACTATCAAATGAAATCTCAATTAAGCATGGGTAATTAATAGTGGATCTTCTAGACATGTAACAGGATACAAAGAAGCACTAGACTCTATATCAAAAAAAGGTTAATGGCGAAGTTACCATTGGTGATAACTCAGCACATTCTGTCGAAGGAATTGGAAACTGCACCTTGAAACTAAAATCAGGAAATTCTCTTCTTCTCAAAGGTGTACTCTACGTACTAGGAATAAAAAAAAATCTAATCTCAATTACAACACTTGAAGATGATGAGCATAACGTTGCATTCATGGACAGTAAAGTAATAACCTGGGCAAGAACTCCTCAATCAAGAAAGCAAAGTTGATTGGTCAGAGAAAAAGATATTTATATGAGTTGAATTCAGAATGTAGTCGACCTATTCAAGCTTTAATTCATAAAACTGCAGACATAAATGAAATATGGCATAGAAGATTAGGGCACCTAAATTTCAAAACCTTATCAACTATGGAGAAGATGGTTACTGGTCTACCTAAACTAAATAAAGATCACTCAAGCATATGTAAAGGGTGTGCACTAGTTAAGATCACCAAAAGTCCATTTCATGATAGCACTAGAAAAACAAATAATGTTTTGGAATTAATTCATTCAGATTTATGTGGACCTATGTCTGTTCCTTCTCTTGGAGGATTCTAGTACTATATTTTGTTCATAGATAACTTGTCTAGGAAAACATGGATTTACTTCTTAAAGTGCAAAGAATCAAAAGAAATCCTAAAGAGATTTAAAGAATTCAAAACATTAACTGAAAACTTATTAGGACATAAAATTAAAACTCTTAGAACTGATAATGGAGGAGAATACACCTCAGATTTGTTTAAAAAGTTTTCTAAAGAAACAAGAATTAAGAGGAAGTAAATCATTCCTTATAATCCAAAACAAAATGGGGTAGCAGAAAGAAAGAATAAAACAATTATAGAAGCTGCTAGACCTATGATATTTGATCAAAATCTAGAATATTATCTTTGGGCAGAAGCCTCTTGTACTGTTGTCTATATTCAAAATCGAAGCCTTCACTCTTACTTTAGAGATAAAACTCGTGAAGAAGTCTTTACTAAGGTTAAACCCAATATAAGTCATCTTAAGATTTTTGGGTGCCCTGTATATATCCATGTTCCAAAAGAAAAGAGAACCAAATTAGAACCCTCTGGGAGAAAAGGTATTTTTGTAGGGTATAGTGAAACATCTAAGGCATATAAGATTTTCATACTTGGGCAGAAAAGTATTGAACTTAGTAGGGAAGTAATTTTTGAAGAAGATCTAACATTCAAAAGAGCCCTAAGTTCTAAAGAACCTTCTCTTTTACCTAGTTCCAAAAAGAAATAGTGAGTCTAAGTCTTAGAGGGAGAACATAGAAGAAATTGAAAATGAAATTCAAAATCTAAATCTTGAAGAAACTCAAAATTCAAAGAAAAGACCACTTAGAATCATTAAAACAGTCGAGAAAGCACAACACTTTGCTGCACCTTCTGGAACAGACAGAGAAAGCAAAAGACCTAAAAGATTTTTTAGTTATACAACAAACATGAATGATTTGTCCAAAACATAACCAACCAATCCTTCAAATGCTATTAAACATACAACCTAGAAAGAAGCTATGACAGAAGAATACCAATCTATTATGAAGAATGATGTTTGGGAAATCGTTCCAAGACCTAAAGGAAAATTTGTTGTTTCTTCCAAGTGGATATTTAAAATAAAGCATGCTACTGACGGTAGCATTGAGAAATATAAAGCTAGATTTGTAGCCAGAGGATTCTTTTAAAAAGAAGGAATTGATTATGAAGAAACTTTTGCTCCTGTCGCTAGATATACCTCTGTAAGAGTAGTCCTAGCAATTGCAGCATCGAAGGAATGGAAAGTACATTAGATGGATGTAAAAACAACATTCCTAAATGAAAAGATTGCAGAAGAAGTATATTTGGAGCAACCTGAAGGATTTGAAACTCATGATCCTAACATTTTTGTTTGCAGGCTCAAAAAAGCTCTCTATGGGCTTAAACAGGCTCCAAGGGCTTAGTATGAAAGAATCGATAAGTATCTCACCGGCTTAGATTTTCCAAGAACGAAACCAATCCAAATTTATATTATAAAAGAGATAAAGATGATATGGTAATTCCGATACTGTATGTTGATGATTTACTAATAACAGGTGATGATCATCTTATAGATTAATGCAAGAAAGATCTAATTAAAGAATTTGAGATGCAAGACTTGGGACTCCTTCATTACTTCCTAGGACTGGAAGTACGGCAGAATTTTGACAATATCATACTTAATCAAGGGAAGTATACATCAAATATTTTGAAGAGATTTGGAATGTGGAATTGCAAGTCTATGTCTTCTCTAATGGAGACTAATCTACATAAACTTAACGAAGCAATAGCAGAATCACCTTCCATAGATTCTACTCTTTACAGACAGATGATTGGGTCCCTTATGTACTTAGTAAATACAAGACCTGATATTTGCTATGCTGTTAATGCCTTAAGCCTGTTTATGTGTCAGCCAAAGGAGATTCACCTAGTTGCAGGTAAACACATTATGAGATACTTACAAGGCACTCTAAATTTTGGACTCAAATATGAGAAAGTTGAGTTAGATTTTCATAGATTCACCGACTTAGATTGGGGTGGAAGTGTTAAAGATAGAAAAAGTACTTCAGGATGTTGTTTTAGTTTAGGATCAACAATGATATCTTGGATATGCAGAAAGCAGTCTTCAGTAGCTCAGAGCTCCACAGAAGCCGAATACATTACAGCAATGATGGCCTCTCGAGAAGCAGTTTGGCTAAGGAAGTTACTTGTGGGATTATTTGGACAAGCTATGAATCCTACAATTATTCATTGTAATAGTTAGAGTTCCATCAAGCTTTCGGTGAACCCAGTTTTTCATGACAGGTCCAAGCACATTGAAATTCCTTACCATTATGTAAGAGATATGGTAGACAAGAATTCTATAAAATTAGAATACATTTGCACTGCAGATCAGACAACAGACATACTCACCAAACCTCTATCTAGAGTGAAGATAGACCACTTCAGGAGAAGACTTGCATTTGTATTCTTTAAATTATTAATAAAATAATTTTATTTGTCACGTTATTGACTATTATGGGTTCCACCATTTGTATTCATTATTAAGAGGTGATGATCTCTAAGATAATGAACACTTGTATAAAAGACATTATGAGAGATGACGATCTCTTAGATAATGTGCTAAAACAATAGAGTTCTATTGTAAGATCTAAATGAGTTCAAGATCATATTGTGATATAGCCATTGCTATGTCTATAAGTCACAATTCAGATAAAGGAAGAATTTTATTATTCTTCGAGGTTTATCCTATGTTCTGGTAGATCTTAACTCAGGATCATGTTGTGATATAGGAATATCATTATCTATGAATCACAACTTGGATAAATGAAGAACTTAATTATTCTTCAGATTTATCCTGTATATTGTATTTTTTGCAATACTGTTATCACTAGTAGCAGTGATTTGTCATGTCATGGGTTTAGTAATATGACATTGTATCATGTGTTCTATGATACCATATGCTAAGAAGATTTAGATAGATATAGTGTATCAATTCTTGCTTGTTCATCTTTATTAATGTTGCTAGATATGATATCTCTCAGTATGATTATCAAGTTAAGAGGGAGAAATTAAATCTGTAACTTATAATCTTACTAATCTAATAACAAATCAGCTTGATCTATTCTTACATGATTTAGAGTAATCCAAATATCTTTACATTATCCTCTTAGGGATATCAGTGTCTACTCTTAGGATTAGTTTGGATTTAATTAAACTTATTGCTCCTTAAAAGTCGCCGACTTCTAGGATTAGTTAAAGATTGTTTTGGAAGGGACATGTCCCTAGGTCTCTCTATTTATAATGGGTATGGTTGAAGTCTAAGAGAACACAATATACAAAATAGTCTACTCCTTAGTCAATTCTACCCATATACAATTTGCAGAAGTAAAGACAGATTTCAGAATTATATTTCTAATTCAATTGAAGGCAATTCTTTGAAGTTATTCAAAGCAAGACCAAAGGAGAAGAAGAAGGTCGAATCTAATCTCTGATTCAGTGATAGAATTTGCAGAAACTTTACAGTTGTGGTATTAAGGGGAGCACCCTTCATCACCAAATATGTTTATTAAATTTCTAAATTTGTGGCTTATTTTGTATGTGTAGGTCAATTTTATAGTAAATGGCAAATATGGATTCCTCTATAACTGGGTCAGCTGCACCATCTAGCAGTGGCCCCATAAATGCATGTCCATGTGGATTCATAGGCATGCACCCTAAAGCGGCTAGAGACTTTCCATGGAAATATGGCTCTGAAGGAACGGAGTATAACAGTGTGATATGCATAAAATGCAAATAACAAATTTGTGAAGGCATATCTCGTTTGAAGTACCACCTTGTAGTATACAAAAGCATGACACAAGGGTTTGTGATAAAACTACAAAGAAAATAAAAAGAGAGATGATTGCTTTGCTCAGTGCCCAAGAAGAGAAGACATTGAAGAGGGAAAATGCAAAAAACAAATTCATGGAGGCATATCTCATTTGAAGTACCACCTTGTAGGTATACAAAAGCGTAACACAAGGGTTTGTGATAAAACTAAAAAGGAAATAAAAAGAGATGATTGCTTTGCTTAGTGCCCAAGAAGAGAAGATGAAAATGGAAGGGGCAAAATTGGCCATAAGGGCATCCATTTCCGAATCACAGGGTATATTTCCTTTTTAAAAATCATTTATTATTTTCTAATCACCATATTAGTTTGATTGTGCTAAAACAACAATCATGATTCATAATGAAATGATGTGGGTTGTGACCAGGTATTTGAGTCACCCTTGATGAAGAAGTAGCACTTAGGGTATTCGTGGCCCATACATTCGCACACCTACTAGTGCAAGGACCTCAAACTCAACTTCCACATCCGTTAGTTCTAGTAGACCACATAAATCTTCTATTGATGGTTATTTTGTGCAAAGAAACACAACTGGAGCACAACCATCACCAAAAGGTATTGGATGGAACAATGATGTGCATCAGCAAGTTGACATTCAATGCACTGATTTTTGGTTTTTTAACAACCTCTCCTTCAATGTTGCAGCAAGTCCATATTTTCTGATTTTTGTGACTAGTTTTATGGTAGTGAGAAAGGGCTACAAGCCACCTATGCTTGCAAACTTGAGTGGGGAGGTTAGTTTACTTGTTTCAAAATTTAATACTCTTGGTTTTGTTGAATGTATTGTTTTTTTAATCAAAGTTGTCTACTTAATGTCATTTTTTTATTTGTGTTTGTAGATTGTTAAAAGATGTTTCTAGGGCTAAAGATGTGGTTGAAGAGCAAAAATTACAATGGAAACAGTATGGCTGCACCATACTTTCAGATGGATGGACAGATGGAAGAAACTGTACTACCATCATCAACTTTTTGGTTTCTTGCAAGAATCAAGTAGCCTTTTTTAAATCCTTGGATGCCTCAAACAAGGTAAAGATGGTTGAGACTTTAGCTTTAATGCTAGAGAATTTTGTGACGGATGTTGGGGCTGAAAATGTGATGCAAATCATAACCGACAATGCAGGGGCATATGTGACAGTGAGTAGGATCTTACAAGAAAAGCATAGCACACTCTTTTGCTCTCCTTTTACAATGCATGTTATTGACCTTCTTTTGGAGGACCTAAAAAAATTGGATTGGGTGAAACCAGTTGTAGAGGATGCAAGGAAGATAAAAATATATATTTACAATCAGCCTTGGGTCCTTCGCTTGATGAGAGACTTCACCCATGAGAAGGATTTGATTAGACTCACGGTCATAAGATTTGCAAAGATGTTTTTAACGTTGTGAAGTGTTCTTCAAATGAATCCTTTGAGGCAGATGTTTGTGAGTCCACCATGGCTAGAGTCAAGTTATTCAAAGACGTTCAATGGACAAATTGTTGCATGCATTGTCTTTGACAACCACTTTTTTTTTATCTAGCTACAAAAATTGTGGAGGTAACTTGGAAACTTCAAAAGTTGAATATTTAATTTTTTTTGTATTTATTATTTATGTCTTTCATTATTAATTTATAGCCCTACTCTCTGGTTAATAATCATTTTCTATGTTTCAATTGTAGGTGGTGAAGCCCTTAGTTAGAGTTCTCCACTTGGTAGATAGGGAACAAACCCCAAGGGGGTCCATGTATGAGGTCATGGATAGGGCTAAAGAGGCTGTAAGAAATAAATGCAAGGGTGACAGCCTAAAATTTCAGCCCATATGGGATATTATTAATAGGAGGTAGAGCAATCAGGGAAAACCAATCCATTCGTGCAACGGGGTATTTCCTCAACCCTTGTTACCGCTTCTCTCCATCATACAGAGATCCCAATGGAAAGATTATGGAGGGCTTCAGTGAATGCATGTAGAGGACAGTACTTGACATTGCAGCAAGAGACCTTGTTGTGGCCAAGATGGAAATGTATCAAAATGCAATGGGCAAGCTTCTCCTTAGTCGTGGCAAAGAGAGACAGACACACTTAAACCCCACGTACAATATTTGGAATTTGGAGTCTTCACATGCATGATAAGTAGATAAATACTAAGCTATAAAAACGTGTCCTCATATTGCTTTCTAATTCTTATCTTGCAAATGTTTGGTGGCAAAATTGGGGTGAAAATGTCCCAAATTTGCAAAATTTTGCTCTTCCCATCCTATGTCAGCCATGTAGCTCATCTAGTTGTGAGCGCAATTGGAGCTTATTCGAATCCAATCACACAAAGAAGAGGAACATATTGGCAAAGAAACACCTAAATGACCTTGTCTTTGTGCAATATAAACTTAAGTTATGCATAAGGAAGGTAGATTCACCACCAATTAAGCCACTTGATCTAGATGACGTAGATTCTTTTGGTGATTGGACAGCATAGGAGCAACCTCCATTTTTCACAGAGGATGACATATATGATTTAGCGAGGCAGGTTATGTAGGAGGGTTTCACGCTGACACTGGATGACATTCAGGAGGAAGGCAGTGAAAGTGATGACACTGACAGTGAGTATAGTGATAGTGAGGATGAGGAGGATGAGGAGTCATTGTCAAGGCCAGCACTAGCACAGACAACTGCTAGGGCTAGAGCCACTAGACCCCCTCCCTCTCCCTTAGTTTTTACTAGAACTACTAGGAGGGGGAAGAGAAAGATGTAGACTAGTTTCATATTGTACTTGACATTTGTATTTGCTTATCTTTTTACAAAGACAATTCGGTATTTTTAGTTTGCTTCAGAGTTCAAAGTCTCTAACTACATCAGCATTCTACATGAGGATGCGATTTTGTTACTTATTGCAATTATATATTATTAGATTAGCTTGTTCGGTTTGTTTACTCATTTACGGACGCATTACATGCATCTACTTAATGAATTTAGGGAAGAAATGCATTTTTCATTAAATTTAAGTCATTTTTAAAATTCCCCATATTTTCTCGAAAAGTTAATGATTTCTCTCTGATATTTGCCAAGAATTTTTTTTTTTGCCTCATCAATAAGTAGCAGAGAACAATATTTTGAACTATGGCAAAGACAATGAACATCTTTGAGGTGAGTTCTAATGAATTTATTACAATCTACAACAATTATTACATCTAAAGATCATTTACATGAAATACTGATACACTATCAAGCTTGTAGTAGAATTTGGTCCAATAATACATTTGTTGAAAAATATACATCCATTTAGGCAACATGCCCACTAATCATACATGCAATAGTGGTCAATGATCCATACATATTCAATATAAATATACAACATCCAATACCCACTGTAGCAATATCCAAATATACTACACCAAAGTGCCAACTATGCATAGGGAAGGTGATATGGACATGACATCAAAGGAAACCTGTTCTCTCCAACCAACCATGAAAGATGATGAGCAAGAAAAGAATGATTAGATGAGCACCCAGCCACGTGTAGACAACTGCTAAGGCAGCAAATAGACAATCAGTAAGCACTTCAAGGTCACCTCTTGAAGCACTTTTCATAGGTCTGCCACAAGATGTTACCAAGATGTTTGATGGTAACGTGGACATACAAAAATACATTCAATTAACAGCAGTTTCTATTGGAAAGATAGCAGAAGAGACTGGACGAATGAGCAAAAGTGCTTTAGGCACACTTGAAAAGATGACAGATAAAATGCAGGACACCATTCAAATGTAGATCAATGAGCCTAATATAGAAAAGAGAGCAGAGAAAACTATGGAAGAATTTGATAATAAGTTCTCTACATTAGTGGAAGTTGTAGCAGTAAAGGCCCAAACCACTCATGATGCAAACTTATTCAGCACTGTATGCAATAATATCACCAGTGATCTATTAGTTTTTGATACTTGTATCAAGGAATTAAGGAGATGCCTACAAGGAAGCAAGGACTAATATGGAAAATGTGCTCTATCATTTGTTTTCACCTAAGTTGTCGATTTGAGTTCAGGGACAGATTTGGGTTCAAGGTTTGGGTTCGTGGGTATATATATATATATATATCTGTGTGTGTGTGTGCATTATATATATAGAAAAATAAGAGAAACCCACGGGTCCTCCTGGGTTCATCGTGGGTTCTCCCAGATTTGTTGTGGGTGCTCTTGGATTCGCCATAGGTCCTCTTGAGTTCATCGTGGGTTTGTCCGGATTCACCCAAGTTCGTTGGGGGTCCGGGCAGGGTCCTTAATTTGGACTGTAGGTTCGCCCGGGTTTGTGCGGACCCACAGGGCAGCAAGGTCTGAACCTGGTGACTAAGGTTTTCACCAAAGGCATTCAAAAGGAAATTCAAGACAAGGAGACAGAATTGAAAGGCATTGTGGATGAATTGAAAACTCCAATGCACAAATTACAGACTTACAAACAAGAATAAGCAATGGTCATGATGAGCTAAGGCTACTAGAGTTACAAAAGGAGAGAACAATGAAGAAGTTTTCATTGTTAAGGGAACACCTTACTTTGAAGATTGATCATGTACAGAGGCAGCTTAAAGAATGCACAGATGCAAAAGAATGTTATGGAAAACTAATATATTTTGATCTCAAAGTAGTTGGGTTAGCAGCATATGGCTTATGTGCATTGACCAATATATTTGAGACAATAAAGGACACATGGGATAAGGAGTTCACCAGCCTGAAGCAGAATTTTGAGAGTGCATGACACTCATAAATATGCAGCCAGCATGGAGGAAAGAAGGTAACAATTTTGACATGTATATAGAATTTGACTCACCTTTGTCATTGATGTCAAAGGGGGAGAGTATTGGATAAGAAAACTGTCAAGAATAAAGTAGTTGCATATTTTGAAGATGATCCACAATTTTGAAATTTTCACAAGACCACAATTTTGAAAACTTTTTGAAACTTAGCCAATTTTCCCATATGTTGCCATCAATGCCAAAGGGGAAGATTGTTGGCAATTTGGCTAAGAGGATGTATAAGGATGATAAAGAGTTTTCATTTATGACAACATACACCAACTATGACGAGGGAAAACATGTTCTGAAGTTTTGGATACTTGAACTTAGAAAATTGTCTAAGTGTTGTTCAGCAAAACAATGAACAATCGGAGTATTTTTTTTGGCGCACTTCATAGAATGCATTTCAACATGTGTGCAGTTGAGGGAAGGTAGTACAAGGTGTATAGAGCATGTGTCTAAAAGTGCTATAGATTTTGGTATGTAGAGATGAAGTTATGGACATTTTACTATGTACTGGTTATGACAGGCTGAAGGGAGTAGATGACAAAGTAAAGGCATTCTGGTTAAGGGAATGACTTAACAAGGTTGGGAGGACATCCTAGCTGTTAACCCTCAACAATTAATTATTTTGAGTTTTCCAAAACAAGCAGGCTATTGAAGGCCAACTGGTTAAGCAATTTGGCATAAAGGAAGACATTTTTGTTTGTAATAAGTGTGGCATTATATTGTAATGATATAATGTTTGAATGTGTGCTTTGTATGATGAGTATTAATGTGAACTTGATGATAGTATGCTATAGTACGGATGCATGATCAGTTTTGTGAATAAAGCTACAAAGGACATATCAAATATTGATGATATCAACATTGTCAAAAAGGTTTTTGTGTCTAAACATTTTGTATATAGATTGTACTATTGTATATGCATCTACTTTTGTATTGTAACACCAACTCCTAGCAGGATTGAGGCTTCTAACAAGGCCTAGTCCTCTAACAAGGACAGATACACTATACGGATGTAATAGACTCTTAATAGGGTCAATTCTTTCACAAGATAGTTTTGATTAGTGGATCATTTTGTGGGTACCATCCCCACGAAGGTTTTCCCTTGGCCAGGGTTTCCCTAGTTAACAAATAATAGCATTATGAGTTGCATTGGGCCCTCTCAGCATTTCCCTATTTCTAACAAGTCATCCTTTGTGTGTTGAAAAAAAACCCTTTCTTGAAGATTGAGCATATGATGTTCTATTTTTGGCTAAGGGGTGAAAACACTCTTGTTTTCAAGAATGGATTTAAGGATGAAAATCATCCTATTCGATGGAGACAATTCCATATAGGGATTGCTTTTGTGTATAAAAGATTTAGATTTCCAGAATAATTTAATGGTCTAAACTTTTTGTGGAGTCATTAAGACAAAGTTTGAATATAATTGAGGATCTACTTCATGCCCATTTCTGAGCTTTACTGTAAAGAGAAATAATAAAGTAATGGAGGCCTAATTTGAGAGGATGCTGACCTTTTCCCCTTTGCTTCTCTAAACCTTTTTAACTTCCACTAAGCAATTTTTGGATCATATTGTTGTTTCAATACTTCCTCTGGATAATATTTCATCTGCTTATTTCAGGTTGCATTGCTATCAAGGATACATCACAGGAATTTAGTTCCCTTGGTTGGATATTGTGAAGAACACGGCCAAAGTATTTTGGTTTA
Organism: Cupressus sempervirens; assembly: GCA_028749045.1. Lineage (NCBI taxonomy): Eukaryota > Viridiplantae > Streptophyta > Pinopsida > Cupressales > Cupressaceae > Cupressus > Cupressus sempervirens. The sequence continues at coordinate 485,174,623 of CM053786.1, forward strand.
TGAATATATGCACAATGGGACATTACGAGATCATTTGCACGGTAGGTTTTGCTTTTCCTATTTTCAAGGCATTGATAATTAATACTTCCATTTTATTATAACTGCAAACCATATTTTGATATGACCACCCTAAGCGATCTACATGCATTAGAATAAGCATCATCATAATAATGATATGAAATTATATTTGTTCATGATCTTGATATTCAAGAATGCACCTTACAGGCTCTATCAGTGAAAGAAGAGCACTAGACTGGAGTTCTCGACTGCTAATTGCATACGATGCCGCAAAAGGTTGCAGCTAATGCTGTGGTTCTCTTTCCTTTTTTAAATCAGAAATAAAGTGTTGACATTTACACAGTTTTACAAACTAAACAAAAATTTAAAAAACAAGGGTTGTTGTTTTATAGGAATTGAATATCTTCACAATGGCTGTCATCCAAGCATCATTCATAGAGATATCAAGAGTAGTAACATACTTTTGGATATCAACATGAGGGCAAGGGTGTCAGACTTTGGGCTCTCTATACTTGTCGACGAAGACAGGACTCATGTATCAAGTGCTGTCCGTGGAACCGTTGGCTATCTTGATCCTGAGTAAGTCAAATTTTCATTTTCTCATCTCTCTCAACAGTACAAATTTTAAAATACATGTCTTGTAGTGATCTCTTGAGCCTAATAATTGAAAATTTCTAACAAGGAAATCGCTCTGCAGGTATCATGCAACTCAACAGCTGACAGAAAAGAGTGACGTTTATAGTTTTGGAGTGCTTCTACTGGAACTGGTATCAGGACGAAAGCCTGTGTCTGCTCAAGATTATAGTGCTGACTGGAATATTGTTCACTGGGTCAGTATATCCTTAACCATTGTAGCGTCACACTTGGAAGACCTGCTGTTAATTTTAAACAATTTGAATAAAACTTTTAAAAAATCCTGTGCAATGGACACATTATATTTGACCTCAAATAACAAAATTTAAAAAATAATTCCTGTTTTTTACAGTCAATAAATTATTATTTAACTCATTCTGAAAAAACTCCCATATTAAAGTCGGATAAGTAAATTCTATTTGTACATTTAGAATGCCGTGTAAATGGAATGGTGGTAATAGTTTTGAGTTTTTAATAATTTTAAGATGCACCAAAAAACATAGTTGTACATATACTGATTCATTGTGTTGTTTTCAGCATTTCAGAAGTACATATACTAATCACTTTAAAAAAATTTACTACAGGCAAGATCCTTGATTCGGAGAGGAGACATTTATGCCATAATTGATCCAGCTCTTGGAGGCAATTTCAATGTAGAGTCTGTATGGAAGATTGTAGAAGCTGCAATCCTTAGTGTTGAACCATCTGGAGCCTCCCGACCAGAAATGCAAGACATAGTTCAAACTATAAAGGAAGCCATTGAAATTGAGAAAGGAAATGAAACCGCAGAAGAGCTTTTGAAAAATTCATCACAAATATCAGTTAGACCTCGCAGTAATTTACCTAGTGATCTCTCGGCGTCTTTTTCTGCGCGACATCTCTTGCCAACAGCGAGATAAAGGGGCGTCACCTTCCTTCTGTACGCTTGGCATTCGTCACCATAAAGAATGGCAATGCCATCTTGTTAGCTCCTGTCCAGTCATACCTTAAGAAGGAATGCTTCTTTCACATCTTAGGTTTAGATTCATTTTGTGTCTTGTGATATAAATTAATAGATCTTGTACTCTACGACAACGGAAGATGCTGGTACTAATGCCCACAAGCGTCACAGTAAACAACAAAGATCTTAATTTTGAGAGAATGAAAGGGAGGGTTTTTCCTTTTTTCCATTTGATGACGATAGTTTTTATGTAAACATCGAGGCAAAAGGCTTGAGAAAACCGTTTGAAATGGCATATGTTCGTGTTTGAGTTACGAAATCAAAATTTGCATGTTTGACTGATTTCTAATTCATCTTTCACAGGAAGATTCCACGATTCGGGTATGTCAGATAACCACAATTTAAACGCGGGCTACATATCTCATGTTGGACTGATCTCTTTAATGAACTTGGGAGGCGTTTAACATGTGGTCATTAATATATTATTAGTACTTGTGACAAGTTTTGGATTTCATGCATTAACTAGTTATTAAAATTAAATGCATCGACCAATAACAATTTTTCAATTTTTATAACAAATTTTATATTTATATAGTATAAATGAAAGATATTTAACTTTATAAATTTTTAAAAATATATGTTATTCATTTGATTGGTTAAAGAGATTTGAATCTTATATGGGATGATTCCATAGCATTTTTTTATTAATGTAGTTGTTGCTTATATATTACAATAATATATTATTATAATTAAAAAATTTCAAATTGATAAAGTAAAATTTTGTATTTTTAATATAAAATATATTTTTAAACAATTATTATATATCAATTAATAAATTTAATATTAACATATAGAATTCATAACATGCATTATTTTAATTTTATTTAAATATGTTTAATATAAAACTATATTTGTAAAATATTATAATATATTTTCAATATAATGGTTTATGCGTTATAGATATAGTCAAATAATAAATCAATATAAAATTATATAATTTATATCATGCATTATATATATATTCACATACATATATACATACATATATACATATATATACATATACATACATATACATATACATACATATACATATACATATACATACATATATGTGTGTGTACACACACATTATATTAAAAATAAAATAAAAAATAGCATGCTATTTTGAGAAAAAAATTAAATAAAAATTGTGTTTATCAATAAAATTTTTTTTTTTTAAAAATCTCTCTTCTATATTTATATTTATCAAGAGGAAACTATTAAAAAGTTTGTCTATTATTTATTTAAAATTATTATTAAATTTTAATTAATTTTTAATTGACATAAAATAATTTATGTAACTTATTTTAAATAGAACAAGTGCCACCTAGTGGCCATTACTTGCCTTTAGTTATTAATTAATTAATTAATTATATATATACATTATATTTAAAATTTTAAAATTTTAAAATATTTAATATCTATAATAATAAAAATAAGTGTTATATTTTATTTATTAAATTAAAGCTATAATTAATTAATAATTAAAGACAAGTACTTAGCCACTACGTGGCACAGGTATTCATTACTCAATGTTAATAATTAAAACAGTAGTAGCATTTATCGTGCAAATTCCTTTATTGAGACTCGACTTAATTTAGCTTAAAGAAATTCTTTAGCGTTTGAATAATTCTAGGGAATAGAAGTTGTCACTTTATTATCATGCTTATGTAGGTCTTGCATTCAAGCGACAAGTTAGTATCATAAGACGGAAACACATAATTATAATCTAATATTGTACAAATAGAATCTTACTACATCAATATTCTAAATGTGTATGTGGAATTCCTTGCAAGTTTTATATACGTTCTCTCTAAAATAAGATGTCCAAATGGATGGGAATATTTAAAGAAATTCTCATAAATGTTATAGAATACCCATGTAGAGATAAAGGCTTTTAACAACATAAGATATGTATGCTGACAACAAGGTAGAATATTTTATATTAGATACAAGTACAATGATTATCGAATAACTTATTACAATACATATCATACCACCAAATCAAATAAGTTTAAAAACTATAATGTTTTTATATATTGTTTATTTCGATATGTATTCCTATCAAGTCATTCAAAATGGCTTAATGTCATGGGATTCAATAAGTATGGAATTTGTTAACTTGGCTACTCTTCATTTGAATTTTTTCACTATTTTACTTTCTTTATTAAGCACAAGAGTGGTCAATCCAACAAAGTTTTAGATTCTTTGAGTAGGAGTTTAATCATGTAGGAATATCAAGTGAGCATATTGGGATTTGGTGACTTGAAGGATATGTACAAAGAAAATGAAGTTGTGATATTTATATCATTAGTTGATGAGCTTAAGGGGATTTCTAATGAATGGTTCATATGGCACAACACTTGGTGAAGGTTTTGTAAAGGGATTACAAGGAGAGTGGTTTTAACCATGGAGGAAACTCCATAGTTAAGTGCACTCAAGCTGGAGTATTATTGGGATGGGTGACCTCCCAGGAAGTCCCAATGAAATCCACCTGGTAGGGATAGAGGTCCTTAAATTGAGTACATGATAAAAGAAGGGCTACCATTCAAAGGAAGTACACTTGGCATTCCAAGGCGTTCCATGAGGGAGAGCCTATTAGAGAAGAAACACAATGGGAATTTAGTAGGGGAGTTTGGAAAAAAATAAGACACTATTTCAAATAAGTTCACATTATTATTGGCCAAGTATGGGAAACGATGTTAAGAAGTTTGTGGAGAGGTGTAAAATCCTAAGATGCCAAAGAAAGTAGTCAAAATGGAAGTTGGTATCATCCATCACCAACTCCAAATAGGCCTTGGCATTTAATAAGTATGAAATTTGTGTAATGCCCCACCAGGGAACCCAAAAGAAATTAATCTAAAGTTTCACTAAGTTTGTCAAACTTTTGTTTTTTAAGATAAGAATTAACATAGATATAATAGCGGAAGTAATAACTCACATACATGTAACTATCATAAATAGATTACATCTCTTAAGGGTCCCATGACGTTGAATCACATTTTAGTTTATTTAATACTAAAACCAATATATAACAAATCCACATTAAAGAATAACTACAAATATGAATCCACTAATAATATAAAATCGTATTGAATGCCACTTGGCAATAATCAGAATGCATAATCATCCACTATACAAGTCATAGGGTGTGAAAAGCTCAAAGAATATACAACATAAAATAAATTACATCTCATAAGATCTCTGATAATCAAATACATTATAACAAGATATAACCATCCAACAGAAATACAAGATGAGATAGAAAGGAACATCTGCACAAACACATCCAACAATGGCATGCAGCTATCAGATCTCAATGGTATAAGAAAATGCACTATCACCTAACCTCGTGGAACCTAAATAGCCCACTCCCACCATGTCGAGGAGATAATCTCAAGTCCCATACAGATATCAAAACACAAGTCATAACCAACATCTAGGTCAAGGAAACACCTGAAAGTAAACCATCTCAAAGGGTACTAAGACACGAGTGTCATTTAATCCCAGAGGCAAAAAAGACCTGTAGGAAATCTACTGTGTAAGTGGCCAAGTGTCATCACATGAGCCAACTCTAAGGTTACCCTAATAGCCTCTCTGGACTTCAGCCCCCTAGTGTCTCTATGCAACACCAATATCCTTTTGTATAAACAAGGCATACTAACGAAACAAAGTCGCAATCAAGTATCCTCTCTACTCCCATCGTAGCTTGTACTACCACTTGAGGCATGGGCAAGGAAAAACACTCTCTTATTAATTCATTTTAAAACTCATTGAATGAAATGTTATCACTTATTAAAACAACTTACAATGGGTTACCCAAGAAGTCACTCTAGGCTCTAGCCTCCATTGCAAGCCACTTCCCAACGTACACATAGATTACCTACTCTAGGCTCATAAAAAGTAAAACTCATAGAATCACAATTTCACCTCAACCCTTTACAAGTGACTGGAAAGAACCCATAGATAAAACACAAAAATCACCTCAATCCTTTACAAGTGACTCAAAAGAACCTAAAGAAAAATCTCAATATCACCTCAATCCTATACAAGCAATTGGAAAGCACCAAAAGATAAAACATAATAATCACCCCAGTCTTATACAAGCAACTAGAAAGCATCAGAAATAATTGATCGAACACTCAAAGGTTACACCAGAAAAGTCGCACTATTCACCTTAGTTCTACAAAATAAAATTGGAAAGCAATAACTATCAATAGATCAAACTCATCATAGAACACATGTGACTACATCACCATGGTCAGGTATAAAAGATCATATACAAACATCATCATAGAACAAACCCCCAAGCCTGTAGTAAACATCTTGAATGGTCAAGTACTATGTCAAAACTCAAAACCCAACATGAAAAAACCACACATCATATAAAGTACATAACCATGTCACTTTCATAACTCATCAGGTTTTGAAAACACAAAAGTTTAATCTTCACTATTAGTTTTCAAGTTTTCATTTTTGTTTACAATTATTACAATTGATTGGGTTTCAGTTTTCATTACCAAAGCATCAAAAATCATGAGGGTTTTCAAATTATCAAAAGATGTAATAAAAATTTCCCCAAAAATAGAAATCATTTCCATATAAAATTTAACCATCAAGTAAAACCCAAGTTTACTTAAAATAATAATCTTTCCAAATTTACAATTATCCATTCACTGTACATATACATTTTAATAATAAATTAATTAATAACCTCAATTAAATATTATTAAAATTAAATGAATCATCATTAAATTATTAAAAATAATTATTAAACTAATAATAAAATAATTATTAATAATAATACTAATAATATTTAATATTTAATATTTAATATTTAATATTTAATATTTAATATTTAATAATAAAATATTTTATTTTAATAAACATTTAATAACTTATATTATAATATTTAATAAAATTTAAATAATATAAAATAAAGTAAAAATACAAACAAAACACTTGTGATTTAAATCGCAATTCCTTTTAATGGGAAAGTCGCTTGCGGCTTGGCTGCCAAAGGCAACCATTGCCTTGTCAATGTCCATTGCTATGGCAGTTGAGGGGAGGCAAAGGAAAGAAGGAGGAGGGGTGGGAGGTGGTCCATCCAATTTAGTATTATTTTAAAAAAAAATCAACACATGCAGAACCCCCCTCAAAAATGCAATCACATTTTATATTATATTTTATAGTTGTCACAGTAATTATAAATTACTGTAGTATAAATATATTAAGATACTCCCGATTAATATCTGATATAGAAACCCGGAGCAGATAGTCAAAATAAATTAACAATTTTGGGTTTTCTTTTCTAACACCATAACCCAATTTTTAACAATCCATATACGAATCCTCAAATTAACAAACAAATAGTTTCAATTCTTTCATTCATTATAGATGCTTTTGAAAATGGAGAACAATAAAGACACAAACAAGGGTTTCAACTTGAATATAATCTAAAACAATTTCAATTAGATGCGAAAAAGAGAGATAATGTCACAGATGAACTATTACACAAAACTCGTGAGGTCCCTCCTAGATCTAATGCTAAACAATGAATGCACAAAACAAGCAAACAATTTCCCTTTCTTTCGAAAATCTTCTTCTCAGAAAATTTGCTCCTTTGAATCTCAGTATCAAGAAATGAACTCTAAATTCCCAATAAAGAAATTTTCCCCAAATTAGGGCTTCGATTGTGCAATTGTGATTTTACCACTTATACCATTGAGATACTGCAATAGGGCACACTCATCCTGGCAATTTTGGGAAGTTGATGCTCGATACCTACAATCTGCATAAAATCCATGTACATACACTTATCATTTAAACTAAACAGGCAATGGTGGGAAGTGGTGCATCATGTAGATCCTGACAAGTAGGTGACTACAACTCCCTCCCTCAACCACATCAAAAACGTCAGTCATAAAGAAAAACATACAAGTACACCATATACATGCAAATATGGGGTAAGTATCCATAGAACTGCATATGAATCAATCATCTAACTAATCATCATGAGATAACTGAAATCATTGTATGAAAATACTTGTATCATCATCGAAATAATCATGAACACATGAAATAACTAACTCATCACATAAAAATCAACTGAGTATGAAATAGCATCTAAACAAATTCAATGACCAAGTACCACTAATCATAAGACATAACCATCAAACTAGCCTAAAAGAATTTGACAATACAATCTGAAAAGTCAACTAGGGGTAGCCATTGCATCCACTCCCCCTAGATTTAGGCTTACTCCTTGAAGCCTACAAGAAAGATAAAACTAAAGCACTCACTATGTGGGTCCCATTGGACCCTTTCCCCCTATAGGAGGATAAGACTCTATTGAAAACACCCTTTGTAATCTACCCATATCTCCATCTGTGGGTTTTGAAGTTGTAGATCTATGATCTGAGAACTGTGATTTCCATTGAGGACAATGGGATGACTTATGCCCACATTGTCCACATGAAAAACACTCTCCATCAAAACTCCTCTGCACTCTAGCTATACTAGACTGCTGATAACTACCCCTACTAGCAAAAGAATGAGTACTTTGTGATGGTTGGTCAAACTGGTTGTGCTTATTGTGCTGAGAGTATTGAGAATCCTGAGAGTGTGAACCACCACCACCACTTTGTGTTGAACGATAGGATCCTCCATGTTGTTTTTGTTGATTTCCTCCTGATGAAGCCACTACCCAATCCCTAATTGCCTTTGGACCCTGATGCTACAGGTGCTCCCATGAAACCACCATGTCTTAAGGTGATGCTCTTCTCTACAAGGATAGCTTGATGTACTGCATCCTTAAGGGTTTTAGGTTGGAAAACATTCACAACCCCAATAAGATAGTTATTTAGACCTCGAATGAAGTGTTGAACCATCAACGGTGAACTCTCACTGGTCCCAACATAAGGCATGAGTTCATAGAATTTTCGTTCATACTCTACCACATACATAGTGTATTGTCTCAGATCGTGAAACTCATCAGGCCTCTATTGGTGTCATTCCTCTGGTTGGAAGCGTTCATAGAAGTTCTCAAGAAATAACTCCCATGTAATTGTGTTCATGTTCACACCTAGTTTCTTCTCTTCAATGTTCCACCATGTCGCTCCAAAGAGCTCTAAGTTGGTGATGGAAAATTTCACTTTGATATTAGAGTCAAAGTCTTGCATTGCAAAACACCTATCTAAAGCAATAGTCACTGCTTGGCCACATACCTTGTACCAAGCCCATTGAAGGGTTTGATCTTGGACCTCTGAAGGTCCTTCATCTAAGCGGCCTTAACTGACCTTTGTCAATCACAATGAAAGTCTCTCTAAGGACTCCTAGACCTATTCCTCTCCTCATTCCCTGCACGATGTGATCCCTCCTAATCAACACCCCTAGGAGGAGGTAGGCGCTCCATAATAGTCCCCATTATCTGTCTCAAAATAGTCCTCTCTAAGTCAACGCGATCTTCTCTATGGCTCTCTTCCCTATTCCATGACCTCTACCTTTGCCTATACTAAAACCTCTAACAACTGATCTAGTTTCAGACACCATCTTTCTACAACACTCAAACAAGAACAAAAAAATGCTCACAAATTCAACAAAGTTATACCACCTGTAATGCCCCCTTTTTGGGACATTAGAAAGATTAAAGAACACATTTATATGATATTAAAATTTACTATGAAAGCATGGACTCTTATTATAAAAGGTCAATTTAATATTCAAAGTGGGTTAAAGATGACAAGGAGAGATAAGATGAAAATCGAGGAGGGAAGTCGAAGAGTCACAACTGTGAAAATAAAAGGAGAAGAGACTCATTCATTTGGTATGCTTGATTTATGATTTAGATTTTAGTTTCTCTCTTGCTAGAGTATTGGGAAAGCTTCAACTTTCAGCCAGTGTGAGGACATAGCCCCTCATGCTGATAGACAATGGATGCAAACCCATTGTCTAGGGAGACATCACTTCAGGTGTTTCATATGCACTTACAAGTTCTTCTTTTAGCATTCCAATTTGATTGTTAAACTATTTTTAAGATTGGATTTTTTTTTTAGTGTTGGTTATTGTATTGTTGTTGTATAATGCAATAACATGTTTTAAGGAGTTGTATAAGAGTTTACTAGTTTTTATATTACTAGTTTGTAGTGCATTTTCATATGCTCAAATCATGCATATTATCTTCGAAAGAACGAGTTATTATCTTGTGGAGAATATTCTGATTTTATTGTTGTATCATACTACATATGCCTATGTTTGAGTTTTGAATATTATATTCAAGAAGAAGTTGGATAAATATATGTTGGAGTTCCTACTAGTTTCAATTGTGCTTTGTAATACATATGCCTATGTTTTAAGTCTTGAATATACTATTAAAAAGGAAATTGGTTAAATATTTGGTATGGGACATTTCAATGGTATCGGAGCTAGTTTTTTGCCATCCTGTGGAACATATTGGAGGAAGAAATATATTAACATATTATTTTGAAAAAATGGTTGCTTGAATGTGACTAGCTAATGTAAGGTCGCAAACCCTTAACAACAAGGTGAAAGAACTAGACGTAGCCCCAATAACTTCCTTGAGAATCATTCTTGGAAAGAACTGATGGAGCATTGTTTCAACATATTTGAATAGGAGTGAAGATTCAACATATAAAATAGGTACAACTTAGTAGATATTAGTAGTACTTGTGGGAATTATTATGAATGCAATGTGGCAGTCAAAGCAAGGGAAGGTAGAAATATAGTAACACCCTAATATACCATAGTAACATCTAGTGAGGATGGAAGCATTAGTGAATAGAGGAAGACAATTGGATTAGTAACCATGTGATCCTCAAGCAGATTGCAGGAATTGACATTGATACTGTAGAGACCCAACATTGGGATTAGACATGTGGGGATGGAGATAAGAAACACTCCAATGTGATAGTAGCTAGGCTGGGTAGTCTGTAAGAAAACGTATGACATAGTCAAGTGGGCATCTAGATGTAGTCAAGTGAGAAAGCACAGAAACACAGAACTGGCTTCCACTACGACATCCTCCAATACAACTAACGTGGTATATGGTGACTGGTCGTGGGCATGAAACAAGCATAACAACAAACCCAAACCTCCATTATGACATCCACTCTTGTCTAAAAATGGGTGCATTATACATAATTGATTTTGGTCAAGACTGCAGTTGGAAGGGTGTTTGGAGTGCTAAAGATGTTCAAGTGTTTTAATCTACATTGTGTTTAGAATTTGATCTTCTGGAAAGCTAACCATTTTCAGTAACATTGAGAGTCATTGAGGAGTAGTTGTAATAGGAGTAGTTTGAGAATTTTGAATGTTTCATTGTTCCAGACTTGCACTCGATATTCTAAATATTTTGTAAGGAGAGTGTCAGTAAGAGAAGTAACAAGTAATTATTCCTTGTTTTCTCTTTGATTTGCATGCAAAAGAGGGGTTAGTTGTTTGTGGTGAGTGATTATGGGAGTTTCTACAAAGAAATATCTAGTTGGAAGCATTAGTAACAATGGTTATCGACATTCAAAATGCTTGAAGGAAGCTTGAGCTCCTACCGTTGGGTGTTGTTATTGTGAATGAAAAATGATAACTGAGACATATGTATCGAAGAACAAAAAATCAAAGCCTTCATGCAAGACATGATTGGTTAGTTTCCACCTTTTGAAAATGTCAAATATAGTAAGTCATGATTATATTATTATGCATTGGGCAGAGGTAACAAGTTTTGTAGAGACATGTAAGCTAATTTCTCAACTGGTAACTACTTCCTCACTTGTTGTTTTAGTTAATGGATCCCCCTCCAATTTTTTCAAACCTTCTCGTGGTCATCATCAGGGGGATCCTCTTTCACCTATTCTCTTCATAATCTTGGTAGAATGCATAGGCAGACTTATTGAGAAGAATAAGAAAGAAGGGAGAATCAAAGGTATTAAACCTTCTTCTAAAAGTGCCCCTTTTATACATCAACAATTTGTTGATGATACTATAATGAGAGGGGAGGCTTCTATTAAGGAGGCAAAGGCAATGAAGGACATCTTGGATACCTACTCTAGAGGGTCGGGATAGCTCATCAACTAGGATAAGAGTTCTTTTTTCTTTATCAACACTCCTAAGGAAAGACAAAGGAAAATCTCCAAAATTTTGGGATGTAGTGTGGGCAAGCTTCCCTCTACCTATCTTGGGCTCCCTTTGGGCATGAATCCTCCTGATTCTTTTTGGAACGACATTATGGATAGATTCAATAAGAAGCTGGTTGGTTGGAAAGGGGCCTCTCTAAGCCAAGATGGAAAATGCCAACTGGTTAAATCCACCCTTCAGAACTTGCCTGTTTATGCTTTGAGCCTTTTTGTGATCCCTGTGAAATTTGCTGAGAGGATGGAAAAAATTTAGAGAGACTTCTTATGGACGAGGGCTGAAAGGAATAAAAGTTATCCCGTAGTTTCTTGGGAAAAAGTCTGCCTCCCAAAGAAAAATGGAGGTCTTGGCATCAGGAAGCTAACTCACCTCAACAAGGCTCTTTTGGCTAAGCAAATAT